>CM026557.1:41285171-42535171 GCA_015143295.1 Tetracentron sinense
AAGACAGTTGGTTTCTCTTATCTTAGAGAAACCATACTGATGGGAGTCCTTTTTGAAGGATTCCAAATTAGTTTCCTTTTCTGGGAAACCTGGGAGGATCAGACTTTCCCCCCTAAAATGGAAAAGAGTCTTATCTTCCCAGAAAAGGGAAGAGATTACTTCCCCTTTCGGATAGGGTGCCATATGACACTCTCTCATTAGAGAAAGAGAGGGTATCTCTATCTTGGGATCCCCCAAAGCTGGCAGAGAGTTTTTTTGTTAAGGATGGCGGTCAGATACTGGCTACCATCTGGGAAAGGACTGACCTTGGTCGGTCCGCAAATTAAAGAGGTGAGACCATGGGTCTCACCCGCGGTCTAGGTCAGGTCCAAGTTTATTTGGACTGCGGACTAAGGTCTGACCTTAGTCAGTTCGCGGACCAATGCAGGGTGGGACTATAGGTACAGCCCTTGGTCTGGGTTAGTTCCATGACCTTTTATGGTTACAGACTAGGCTAATCATTGACTGGCCTACAGATGGACTTATAGAGTCTGTCCGCAAGCTTGAAAGAGGGTCTGCCCGCAAGGGTTGGCCTTTGGCCAGCCCGCATGACTGACTTATAAAGTCTGTCCGCGGTGACTATTTATAGGTCTGCCTACGGACTACCTCATGGAGACAGTCTGCGAGGGTCTGCTTAACTGGGTCTGTCTACAGAGACAGACCAAAGCCATTTGAGAGCTTAGGCTTGATATGATATACACACTTCTCATTTGATTTGGTGTGAAGCGAAGCACTGAAATTGGTGAACCCCAGCTCAATCTGGCGTCGCAATTTCGTTGCCCACAAGCATCCCCTTGAATGCCTACAAGGGTCCGGGGCCCTCATGGTGTGGGCCTTTGGAAAGGCATCGTAGTTGTAGCTAAGTCTCTTGACCCTTTCATTAGATTCAAATGGGGTAATGGGCTTGATATCCAATTTTGGAAAGGAGTGGTCAGTCGAGGCTTAAGGACGTTTTTAGAACTATACACATCTCAATAAAGAAACTTCAATTGCTGAGTGCGTTAAGAGGTTGGGTAGCATTATAGTCTGTTTTCTTAGATAACGGTGAGATTTAAATGATTGGGGAGTTGAGGATTTACAACGGCTTTTGGCTCGTTGAGTTCTTCTTCCTCTAGATCTCAGCTTAGTGATTGAATGATTTGGTCCAGAAGCAACAATGGTCGATTTTCAGTGCGATCACTCTTACAGTCCTTTGCCCCTGCACCTTTGCACTTATTTTCCTATAAGGCTATCTGGGCTAACCATGTTCCCTCGAAGGTATCTTTATTCCTCTCGTCTGCGGCACTGAATAATTTTTTTACTAGTGATCACTTGGAGAGTAGAGGCTGGTGCATAACTAACCGTTGCTGTTTATGCCTTAATGAGGAAGAGACTGAATCATTTTCTCTTGCACTGTCTGGTTATCTTTGGGTTTCATTTTTTCCTGGATGAGTGTGGAGTGGGTCTTCCCTTTCTTTTTTTGAGCTTTTTCTCGGGTTGGAACTTTACACCTTTGGTGGGTGCTGAGTAATTAGTCTGAACTCTATTGCCTGGGGCTATTTCGTGGTCTATCCGGAAAGAGAAGCAAAGTTGTGTATTCGACAATTCTTCATCTCCATCTCCATCTCAAAGATTACTAACCCGCATGCGGCAAGGGATTGTGGATTGGAGCTTCACAAGTTAGTTGAGTCAAGAAGTGAGGGATACTCTACCACTTTGAGGAGACAGTTTGTACTTATTATGCCCTTTTCTATTATGTTTTACTACTCGTCTTAGTTTACATCTCTGTAAATTGTTGTATCCTTCCTCTATAAAATACATCCGATTTACCGATCAAAAAAAAAACTATGGTATTGCCTGTGATTGTGGTAGGCCTGGTGGCTGCATGGTCTCATAACTCTTTTCACTCATAAGTCCCTGAGGAAAGGTGATGTCGTCCAACACTGGTTCCTTGGGCCCACACAGTCACGGATCAAATGGATCATCTCGGCAAAGATATAATCTAAATTAATTGGATCATAAAAGTCTGGATCTTGTTTCCATTTCAAAAAAATAAAAGTTACGTGCTCACAATCTCATGTTGTATTAGACATATACCAACTTGTCTAGCTTCTCCCAAGGATTAAAATGATGATTTTGGCATGTGTAACAAATCCTGCCGAAACCATTACGCCATGGCCAGTTATTTATAGTCCAGAGACCCACCTCTAAATAAATGGTATATACTATACAATAATACATAAAATAGACGACATGGAATCATTGTTAATCCTTGTAATCTTATTACCTGAGCCAATGCATTCACTTGCACTTCCGGATCGGGCTCTAGTTGTTGAATCGTCTTCTTCAATCCCTTGAAAACTTCCGGATGCGTCGAGTATACTATAAAGAAATAAGTTGATAGTTAATTAAAGTCATATAACAAATTAAAAAATGTTAAAAGCTTGCTTAATATTAAATCATTACCTGCTGCATGAATGTCTTGATGAAGCTGCTTATCCCATCAGTGGTCAATCGGTTCCAATAGACTTTATATGACTCCTTCTTGATTTCTTTGATTGAAAGTTTTGCTTGATCTAAGGAATCATATTATTTAGCCCACAGTAGGCTTGGTGTCGCTATCCACCACCTTAAGCACCTTTATTAGGGGCTCAATTGTCTTCACAATCTCCTCAGCCTTTTCTTGAAACTCAGTCTGCTCTGAGAAGACAATCTTTGCGATTTGTCTGCGATTTGTCTGGGCAATCCCTGCTCTTTAGCATACTTTGATTCAACTCATTGATTTGAGGTAAAAGAAATGAAGAAAGGGGGTTTTGAAACTCAAATCCTAACCCATTACACTGTTGTAACTTAATGGCCATTTCTATCGTAATGTAATGGAAATCCGTTACATAACGGTTGTTTTGGCATTACGTAATATTACCAATAAAAATACCTAAAATGATACCCAATGGTTCAGGGTATCCCAAAACCTTTACATTTCTGCCGAAACTGTTACATTTTGCTGAGTGGGAGCAAACCCCAATGAAGTCGTTGTAGCTGTACTTGGGAGATTGGCTGATTGTTTGACGAAGATCCTTTATCTAGCTATCATCTCTTTGCTATTGAGGACCTAAAAGAGCATCATACATCAACTATAACTAACTTATTTTAGAGTAAATTTAGTTCAGGCAGACTGAAAACTGTTCACATGTGACTCGACCTCGGGACTTCGTTCTGACCCAAGGGAATACCAACATCCCACTCCATTAGAAGGTGACTTGCAACCTTCCCTAAGTTTAAGACTCCATAGAGAAGGCTAAGCCTTTTGAAGGGAAACCAAACATCTCCCCCCCCCCAACATACAGAGGCTGGTTTAATCCCAGCTTTCCTACCCTAAAAACTTACAAAATCAATCACCATGGTCAGGCATCTGAGTTATATTAATATCTCTAATTTCTGGGGACAAGTGATTTCTTCACATTCATTATTTCCTAAATGTTGCAAAATCATGTTATGGATCCATAAAATTTGTCATGGAGTTATAACACCAAACAAATACAGTTATTATCGTTTCATTGGGTTTATATTACTATATCCTTGATTGATCAGTCATATAGCCATTCAAGGTGTATTATCAAAGAGAATAATTTCATTGAAATGCAGGTTCCTGGCATCCTTTTTACACCAATTTGCCCACATTCATTATCGTTTAGGCCTCTGATATTGCCCGAATATGTAACATTGCGAGTGCAAGTACCTTTCAACAGCAGAGGGCATGCATGGGCATCATTCGACGGCAAAGACAGGAAACAGTTAGCAGCTGGGGATGCACTTGTCTGTAGCATGGCTCCTTGGCCTGTTCCAACAGCATGTCAAGTCGATTCCACCACCGACTTTTTGCACAGCATCCACGAGGGCCTCCACTGGAACTTGAGGAAGACCCAGTCATTTGAAGCTCCCCGCGAATCATAATTGCTGCTCTACAATACATTATATTATACTAGTGAGGATGTGAAGATGACCTAAAGCAGTAATCTTTGGAGTTTATCCATCATTTCCATGACTACTGATCTGGTGGCACTTCACTGCATTGTGATGCTAGGTATCTGAGACAGTCTCCTGGTGCTGCCTCGTTGACGGGGCTAATCTAAAAGGGGTGTAAGTCATAGTTTATCCGTGTATGAGTTATTGTGTCCTGATTAAGGGGAAGATCGAGGATTGAAATGCAGGTTTTCGATCATGCAATTGTGCTGTTTTAGAAGTTAGAATATTGTATCATGGACTTAATTACCAAAAGAGTAGATGGAAAGAAAATTCCCACTATAATTTTGTAGTTATACTTCGTTTGTGCTTTTCATCAGAATCTTTCTCTCTCTCTCTACACACACATCTGCCTGAGCCTGGACTATCTCATGCTTGAAACTAATGCAGGCATTTGTGGATATAAATATACACACACACGAAAGGGGGGTTAAGGGCATTTCCTAGTAGGGGCAGGTCCCGAGTTAAAACTTAGGGGTGTATTTGAGTCGAGCTTGGCTTGAGTATGCTCGAGCTTGAATATTCAGGCTTGAACAAGTTTGAGTTGGCTCAAGCTTGATTCATGGTATTATTTGTTTAATTTTACTTGATTTTAATAGAAGTATCTATTATTAAATTATAATAATATAAGAGATTTTAAAAATTAAAATATTCATTTGCAAAAAAAAATAAAAATTGTGGGGTAGCCCTTTAGTCTTTGAGAGTAGAGGGTTAGGGTAGGGTTTCTATTTTTAACTTCTTAGAGCATCTCCAACACTATTTTTAAAAACTCCCTATTATTTCTCTAAAACTGACAGCTTTTTAAAGTGGGAGTCACTTTTTCTTCTTACAACTCCAACACTACTCCCTATTTATTCTCTATTTATATTAAATACTCATTTTAATTTTAATTTTATTTTTTTGTTTTAACATTATTACAAACATTGAGAATTCAATCGCACCAATTGGTCAACACATGTCTCTTTTAGTACTTATTAAATATGATTAAGTTTCTCTAACCCATGAGGTTCAACAATATAATTTTAGTTTTCAAAAAAAAATTAACCATAAGAATTAAGTTTTTTTTAACTAGAGTTAAATATTTTTTTAATATTTTTTTCTAAAATCTAAGATTATATTGTTAAATCCCAAGGGTTAGTAAATATTAACCACAATTAGTAGAAATTAAAAGGACACGTGTTGGCCTATGAGTGTGATTGAACTCTCCCTTATTAGTTCAATCGCAATTGGTTGTGGTTGGGGGGTTCAAACGGTTTTCAAGGAGTTCTAATAAAAAAAGAGATAAGTACCAATTAGTCACCCTAAATCAAAAATATCACCGAAAAGAACATGGTTTGAAAAGTTTTACCAAATAAGGTATGTACTCCAATATTACGCTTATCCGTGTTGGGTTTTATATGCGTAGCTAAGGGGTTAATATGTCAAAAACATACCCTATTAGGTAATAAAAATACAAAGTATGCATTTTTTTGATAAATATGTTAAAAGCATGCCCTCCCTACTCTGACGTTGTACTTTAAGGAGCCCGGTGGAACATGTTTTTTCCTATCCAAATCCCTAATCAGACGAAGGGAGCTGGTTTAAGGAAGTCTTTGGAGATACTCTTAACTTTTTCCTTGTTATTATTATCTCTTAAATTTATTTATTATCAAAAAAAATTATTATAATCAAAGGCATAAATATTATTTTATAATATATATATATATATATATTGAGTCTAGGGCTTAAGCCGAACAGATCCCCTAAACGAGCGACCCGAGCTGAATCAAACAGGGGATGGCTTGTTTAAATATTCAAACTCAAATAAAAGCTTGGTTATTAATTTGAGCATGAAATGCCCATGGCCGAGCCAATCTAAGTGAGCCATCTTATCTGCTACCATACTAAAACTCTCACTAAAGAATGAGGTTCCAAGATCACAGTTTTGTAGGTGTAAAATAGATGAGTTGGACCCCGCATTCAAAGGGTCCCACTAAAGAGATAAACAATACCAGACTGGAAGGAAGACCACATCCATTTCCAATTTTTCTTTTAAAGTGAAGAATTCATTTCTTTCTATAAAAAATAAAAACTTGGTTTTATGGGAGAAAATGAAGGGAAATTAATAAACTCATATCTTGTTCCAAATCATAACTAACTAACTAACACTATTTTTATCCCCGCACATCAACTTCACTTGGCACCTCCATAGTCGCCACCACCATTAATTTTAAAAAATATATTTATTTTTTATTTTAGTATTTAAAAATTTTTAATTTAGTTTTTTGATTTGTGATTTTTAAAATTTTTAGTATTTCCATTTAAAATTTTTTTTAACAAAAATTAAAAAAATAAATGTTTTCTTAACAACCACACAGAGTCAAAATTTTAATTTTTTTTTCTTTTCCTTTTCCTTTTTTTTTTATTTTCTTGGCGAAGCGTAAGGGTTAGTGAATCTCACCCATAGTTAAAGAGAGATTAAAGGGACACGTGTTGACATGTGGGTGCGATTGAACTCAGAGAGAGTTCAGTCGCAATTGAATATGATCCCAACTCGGTGGAAGTAGGCTGACCTGATGGCAGAGCCACAACCTATACAAGCCATCCTACACCGTATGATATACAAGTAGATCCAGTCTCTCTAAAATCTGGACCGTCCATTAGACTTGCCCCTGGTCGAAACTCACTGTCCGGACTCCGGACCGTTCACTAGTGGAATGTAATAATCGATCTGGTCAGTCCAAATGTGTAGGGGCGGAGCATGGAATTTTTCATTAGGGGGCCAAATTACATGCATAAAAAAAAAATTTGATTTGAGGGTATGAAATTTGGGGGTTTCGGGGCGTAGCCCCCGAGAAAATTTTTTTTGGGGTAGTTTTTTTATTTAAAATATTTTTATTCCCTCTAATGCCTTTGAGGTCGCCACGTGTCCCTATTAATACCCCTTAATTGTGGTTAAGATTCACCCACCTATCCTTGGTTTTAAAAAAAGAATCAAATTTCTTTTTGAACCCTAGTTTAAAATTAACTAACACCTAAGGTTAAAATTATTTAAATATTTTTTTTCTAAAAACCAAGGATAAGTAGGTGAACCCTGGGTGAATTTTAACCATAGTTAAGGGGTGTCAATAGGGACATGTGGTAACCTCAAGGGCATAAGGGGACTCCATTGGGGCCCACTATATATGATAAAAACAATTGGGGGGCCCATTATATTTTATAGGACAAAAAAATTGGCGGGGGCAAGTATAATAAAATTATTTTTTTTTAAATTGAGGGCCCCACTATTCATTATAGTGCACTAAGGAATTACAAAAAATTGGGGGGGGGGGGGGCTCCGCCCCTGCAAATGTGGCCCAGCCCATTGATTTGCCTGCTTGAGCAATCTTAACCACCGTTTTTTTCTAAGGTCTGTTGATCGGACGATTAGAGTACTTCCACGTAGTGAAATCTGAAGCTTCTTGACTGCATCCTCACTTAGTTTTGTTCCCTTTTGGGATAGTCTGACCCTTGTGGAGTTCAGATGGTGTGGCCAATCCAAGCAAAACCATCAACATTTGACGGTCCAGATCACAGATCATCTCTCATATGTAAGAGATTGATTCACAGCCAATCACGATTGAACTTGGGGAGAGTTCAATCACACCCACAGATCAACACGTGTCTATTTTAATTCTTATTAACCAGGGTTAAGATTCACTAACCCTTAGGGTTCAATAATCTAACCTTAGGTTTATAGAAAAAAATATTAAACAAAAATTAACCCTAGGATTAAGAAATTTAAACCTAGAGTTAATTTTTTTATTAAGAAAATCTAAAAACCAAGGTTATAAATTGTTGAACCCTTAAGGATTAGTGAATCTTAACCAAAGTTAATAGGGGTTAAAAGGGACACGTGTTGACCTGTGGGCACCATTAACTCTCCCTAAATTCAATTGCGATTGGCTGTGATTCGTTCATGGTAAACTAGTTTGTTACAGGGGGAACTGTAGGGTCCGATGAGAAGTGTCTGGCAATGGGTTTGGGCCGGGTCAATAGCTGACGCAGAAAGCATAATAACCTCAATTTCAACCCGACCCTCTTGTAAAGGGACCGGACTCGGACCGGGCCAATTCAAAAATCATGAAAATTTAGGCCCGAGCCCGACCCATGGACACCCCTAATTGGAAATAGAAATTCCTAAGTCCTAACCCTGCCCAGGGCTGATTAACGAACAGCTTTTAAAACTTTGTTCAAACTCGTTCATTTAATAAAGGAGCTAGTCAAGATCGAGCTCGATTAATTAATATGTCAACTTGAGCACACACGTACACGGCTAGTTAATCAAATTATAAATTGATTTAGGAAACCCAATTGGAACGTAAACTCCACCTTAATCCGTGAAAAAGACTGGCATTAGAAATCACCACCCTAATGGCCAAAAATAAAAATGATCGTGTGATTTGGACCGTCTGATTTTACTTTATTCATTTACAAGGTGGAATTTCTTTGTAGAAAAAAGTCAGCAAGGCAAATGGTCCAAAATCATTCTGTCATGCTGATTTTATAGCCTTGAAAATCATTTACATGGGGGGGGGGTCTCTGAAGTCTGAAAGGTATCGTGCTTTAAGAATTTTTTTATTATGAGAATTTTTTCGAATAATGTCCTTCAGGTCGCCACGTGTCCCTATTGACACCTATCTTTGGTTTTTCAAAAAGAATATCAATTTTTTTTCAAACCCTAGTTAAAATTCATTAACTCCTAAGGTTAAAATTTTTTAAATATTTTTTTCTGAGAACCAAGAATAAGTACGTGAACCCTAAGAATGGGTAAATTTTAACCATAGCTAAGGGGTTTCAAAAGGGACATGTGGCAACCTAAAGGACATAACTGGATTGCATTGGGGCCCAATAGATATATGACAAAAAAATTGGGAGGGTTGCAATATATAAGACAAAATTTTTTTTTTTTTTTTTTTGGGGGGGAGGGGGCACAAGTATACTAAAAAAAAATAATTCAAGGGGCCCATAATTTCATACCACTACAAGAAGAAATTACAAAAAAAATTGAGGGCCATGGCTCTGCCCCTATTAGAGGCGTGTTGGTTCTATTCTCAGGCATTCCCTACTCTCACCAAATACCAACACCTGTTGTTAAAGCAAAGATTTGCGTTGATTTTTAGCTGAAAGCAAGGAGTGGTATTGGTATTTGGCTGAAAGCAAAGAGTGGTATTATTATCATTTTTGTTGTAATTGTCTTAGATTCCCACGTAGATATATACCAAAATATCTTTTGTATTCTCCAAACTTTATTTTATTGAAGTTAAATTTATTATTATTGTTGTTGTAATTGTAGATTCTCAGTAGATACACACCAAAATATCTTTTGTATTCTCGAAACTTTATTTTATTGAAGTTAAATGAGGGAGACATGTAATATTTTAATATGAAAATGTAACATACCAAAATATCTTTTGTATTCTCCAAACTTTATTTTATTGAAGTTAAATGACTGAGACATGTAATATTTTAATGCTTCGTTTGTCTTGATTGTTTTGATGTAAAATAAGGAAAAACAAATGAATTTTACGGAAAGTATTATTTTTTGCACATAATTTATTTAAGACAACTGATATTTTTCATGAAATTAATTTGTTTTCTCTTATTTTACATTAAAACAAATGGAGCCTAATATGAAAATGTAATGCATCATATCAAGGAAAGAAAGAAAAACACAAAGATATCATGTAGAGAAATGTTAGCCTTATAGGCAAATTTTATATTTTTATTGAGGTGATGACATTTGTTGCTGTTTTTCTTATTACCTCCTTAACTCGTTGAACCTATAACTTCGTCTGTGCAAATAGTGAGAGTTTGGTAAAAAAAAAAATTTGAATTTTTATTTGATGCTAGGGCTCTTCTTATATGTATGGTACAATGTACTATACCTAATACCTAATAGATAATATATGACTTCGGATCATCTCTGGCCAAACATTCTCTTTAGCTACATTGCCATGATACCACATATTAAAATAACTTTTATGTGATTGGAATATCGAAGTAGTGGAATGAAGGAAAGAGGAAAAACAGTTATGGTTATTGAAAATATTTGGATATTTTAACACATGGCATCATGGCAATGCAGCCATAGGGAACGCATCTGGCGGCATAGACTATCCTAAGTCAGAATCGGACCGGACCGGTTGGTCGAACCGGAAAAACCGAGAACTGGTCCCCTCACTAGTTCCCAAACCCTCCAAAATCGGACCTAATTAAAAATCGGTTAACTTTGTCAAAACTGAAAAAATCGACGGTTGAACTGGAAACCGGTCGGAACTAGTCATAAATGAGTAAATGTTTTTTCATATTTTTTAATAAAAAATGAGACGATCAACCAGACCGGTCAAACCGTGACCCGTATGATTATAACATTGGTCATAACATATATATGTTCTTTTTCATACGTCTACGGATCCCCTACTTATATATAGTAAAAATACATTCTTTAAAAAAATATTAGTTTTTAAATGTGAGAGAATATTAATTATAAATCTCCAAATCAAATTTTTTCTTCATAATATTATTAAATATTAACAAATTTGAAGTTATAAAATATTAATTAATTATAAGGTGCAACTTGTAAGATCTCACTCGATACACATATGGGGCTGTGTTTGGTACGTACACAACTGTGTTTCCATTTTTATCTGAAACCCTAGATTTTCTAACTACTTAGAGAATTAATCATTTACTTTACTTCTTAGCAACTTACCAAATATTAACAAATTTGAAGTTATAAAATATTAATTAATTATAAGGTGCAACTTGTAAGATCTCACTCGATACACATATGGGGCTGTGTTTGGTACGTACACAACTGTGTTTCCATTTTTATCTGAAACCCTAGATTTTCTAACTACTTAGAGAATTAATCATTTACTTTACTTCTTAGCAACTTACCAAATATTAACAAATTTGAAGTTATAAAATATTAATTAATTATAAGGTGCAACTTGTAAGATCTCACTCGATACACATATGGGGCTGTGTTTGGTACGTACACAACTGTGTTTCCATTTTTATCTGAAACCCTAGATTTTCTAACTACTTAGAGAATTAATCATTTACTTTACTTCTTAGCAACTTACCAAATATTAACAAATTTGAAGTTATAAAATATTAATTAATTATAAGGTGCAACTTGTAAGATCTCACTCGATATACATATGGGGCTGTGTTTGGTACGTACACAACTGTGTTTCCATTTTTATCAGAAATCAAAATCCCAAGATAAATGCAAAACCCTAGATTTTCTAACTACTTAGAGAATTAATCATTTACTTTACTTCTTAGCAACTTACCAAAGTAACAAAACTCCTCAAGAAAAGCCGAGAAATGCTAATCCCCCCAAATTAGAAAAATCCATGGCTGCATTGTCGTCAACAGGGTCAACCCGAATAGAAACGGGTCAAAATTCTTTTATTCGTCCAAATTTAAAATCCCTCAAATCTCGATAACAGACTAGTTTTAGAAAGAGTCGTATTCTTCTCCATTTACGCCCCTGAGGTGACCACATGTCCCTTTTGATATCTCTTAATTGTGGTTAAGATTCACCCACTCTTAGGATTCACCCACCTATCCTTGGATTTTAGAAAAAATAATTAAAATTTTTGTTAATTATGTTTAAAATTCCCCAACTCTTAGGGTTATTTTTAAATATTTCTTTCTAAAAACCAAAGATAGGTGGGTGAATCTTAACCACCGTTAAGGGGTGCAAGAAGGGACACGTAGAGACCACAGGGTGTAACCGGTTTGGCCAAAAACCGGTTACAACTGGAGAAGATTACGAGTGGTTTAGAAACTAATCTAATTTCATTAACCCCTACAACTCCCTGCCAGCCGACCTTCCCTAACCTATGACTCTTTAGCTGTTATTGAAAGAAGAGTAAATTAGTACGTATGTCATCAGCATTACAAATTTTAAGATCAGGACACTTGGTAAATATATCAACTAGATCGGAAGATAACAGCCGTATGATCTGTTGTAGAATTCACAGATTAGGTTAATGTGGTAGTCAAAGAGAGCAGTAGATCATTCCACGGTAGGTCAGGTGGAAGAAATGAGCCATAAAGCCATGGAGAGCCTTTCTATGCTGATTGCTGAGTAATAAAAGAGGAAGGTGGGTGGAATGGCCTGGCCGCTCTCTCCACCGCGTGGTTAGCTGTTTCTCAGGCCTTTCCTATTAAATTAGGACTGCATTCAATCCAAGGTAGTTCGTGAGCTCGGCTAGGCTCATTCGAGTTAAGCTCAAGTTGGTATTTTAGACTTCAACAATCAAGCTAAGCTTTTATTTGTTTGATTCGGCTGAGATGGGCTGAGCTTGATTGAAGCTTGGCTCGTTTAAGACTCACTTCGGCTTGAGATATTATAAATTTATATATATATGGGTATTGCTAAGGTTGATGATTAGTGGGTGAACTTTTGTTAATCTTTAAGACATTTTTAGCATGCATTAATTACCAAACTCACTAAAGCTAAAGTGTAGTTTAGTCTTTGCACTAAATTTAAATGGTAGCTTAATCTTCTCTCATTTTAATGAATTGTTCCTTGTGAAAATATCAAAATACCTTTATATTTAATAGAGTGATATTCAATACCTAAGGATACAAAAAAGTCTAATTAAGGTTAACAAATTCACATATTGAGTAAGGATAATGTTCCCATATATATACTAGTCTGTGGCACATTCGATGCACATGAGAGCGAGGGGAAAGAGTTAATGACACCCGATTGAACTCGCTAGTGGCACGTGCAATGCACGTGAGAGCGAGGTGAAGGAGTTAACCACCGTTAATAGGAATTAAAAGGGCCACGTGTTAACCCACGGGTGTGATTGAACTCTCCTAGAGGTCAATCGCGATTGGCTGTGATTCTAAATAGATAGATGGCAAGGGATAGTTTAGGAATTAAAGTAAAACATTAAATCAATGTTTTGTTTTTATATAAGAGTAATTTCGGAATTTCAAAAAAATCATCTAGGCATGCCTCTTGCACTATAATAGTAAAGATAATGGATATGTCCTTTGTATTAACATAGAATAATACTTTTAAATCACTATAGGGTATTCTCTTTTCTTTTTCCTTATTTTTACACCTTATCTAAGTCTTTTTTTTTTTTTTTTCAAAATATGAATGGCTCTAAATGTATTTTAAGAATGGGTAATTGAAATTACTTATTTTTGCAAAGGATGTTATCTCGGTAATATTTAGAATGATTGATTTTTTTTTGAAGAATAACTTAGATAAGGTAAAAAGAAATAAAGAGCACCCCTAGATTGACCCATACTTTTAACTTATAATAAATAATTATAACAAAAAAAAAATTGTGAAGTTAAAAGCAAAACTTATAATCCTAACTCTCTCCTTTTGGAGTGAGGCCTATCCTAAAATTTGATTTTTGCGTATTATTTGATTAATGTTATGTATTTTCTTATATTATAATTTAATAATGAATAATGTTATTAAAATTATGTAAGATTGACTTAAATAACTCTAAAATTTGAATCAAACCGTCAATGTTTTGAGCTCAGCTCGGCTTAAATCAAGTTCGAGCTCAAGCTTGGCAAAGCTCGACTCATCTAGGCTCGAATACAATTCTAACTAGAATGAATCATATTTTCGATAATTTTTTTCTTACATAGATTATATTTGTGGGGAGATGGATAACATAAATATTTATATGGATCCATTTGGTTTGATTCTTGCACGAGCCGGATGATGACAAATTATCATGTCTAATTTCTTCAAGGCAAATCTACAAGAATACACTAATCCCAATAACAAAAAAACTTGACTTTGAATGATCTATATTAAGAGCTAAATTGGCTAAAGGGATGAGCTATAGAGAACTCACATTCCCTTCCGCTTTTGCCACCATGGATGGCAATGGGTTTAATCTGGTTGACTACCAAACAATTTATATAATATTAATTAACAACCCTAGCTCGACACGTTTATAAATGGATTAAGAGATGGATTGCTATGAATCGAGAGCCAACTTGACGCAATTATTAATGGCCAATAAACCCCAAACCAATCAAGGAGCCAACTTGACCCAATTATTAATGGTCAATAAACCCCAAACCAAACTGGCCCATTAGCCCAAAAATCTCAACTCTAACCATAAAAGTGAAACCAGTTTTCCGGTCGGGTCAGACACTGGCACCTCGAATAATTCCTAGCTTCACTTTTTTTTAAATTCACTTTCTTGAAGGGATGACATGCAGGGGTGTAAATGAGCTGAGTTGGGTGTTGCTCAAGCTCGATTGATGACATATATGCCGGCTCAAGCTCAATTCAAGCTCTCGAATGCTAGCTTGAGCTCGACTCATTTATAGATAATCGAGCTTTCTCACGAGTTTACCTTATTATTTTGGACTCGTTTACCCTTAAATTGTTTTAACAAAAAAAATTCAAATCAAAACCCTCAGAGTTAAACATACTCATCAAATTCCTCCCTCCTTAAAAAAACTTAATAACTGAACCTAAGTATTCTCATGAGTCTAATGGAAGAAACATGATATACACTACAGAGAATCTATAAATCCTCTATACTTCATATTTAAGTTTCTTAACTTTTATGTGAAAACTAATATTATTAGGGTATTATGAATAGTATAATTAAATGAATTGAATCGAGCCGTTCTTTTCTTGTGCTTGGCTTGAATAATAAAGGAGCTCAATCATTTAGCATGGCTCGGTCCGACGAGCTCAAATACCCAACTCAAGCTTCAGCTCATTTCGAGACAAATCCAAATGGCTGACGAGCTTACTCGGCTGGTTGACAGCCCTAATGACATATGCTAATTCTCTTCCATTAATAGAAAGACATGTTTTAGGTGAAGTTTGATAACACTAATCTAATAAGCTCTAAATAGCTAGGGATTATTTGAAAATTATGCTTAGTTAGATTTTATATTGTGAAGTTGAAGGTTAATTGCCTGACTACATCTTTTTGAAGTAGAGGTTTTACCTCTTATTAAAAAAGTTATTATGAGATATTTTTTAATAAAAGATAGAACTCTACTTCAAAAAGATGTAGTCATGCAATTAACCTTCTACTTAACAATATAAAGTCTAACTAAGCATGATTTTCAAATAATCTCTACCTATTTAAGACTTATTAGATTAGTGTTACCAAATTCCACCTTACACTAATACTTTGTAACAAAGAGTGTTGCTAACATTATTCATAGATTATAGGGTTAGGAATATCCAACCAGATGAAGAGGTATGCTAAGCATTTTTAAATATTTGTTTAAAAAATAAACGAATTAAAAGAAGATAGATAATTACATCAATATTAAAGAAACTAAAAGGAACTTCGCCAGGAAAACAAGACGTCTCTTTATCTTACTTCTTGTTGCCTATTATTTTATTTTGGTAGTCAAACTTAGTACCGAGTCAACTCGGTTACTTGCAAATGTACATGCATGAATCCTGATACACCCACAACTAAGATCTTTGGCAAACCATGCTTATAGTCTAGGCGAAGAAGTACAGTAAATTCTCTCATTCCCTTCTTTGATAAGATGTTAATGGGTATCGAGGAGCGTGAAAGCGAGCCTAAATGATCGGATTCTATGCTTCAGGTGATCTAGAGAGAGAGAGAGTCATGAAGGCAATGTAAGGCAACTAAACATAGGAGTTGCGACCGCATTGATTAAACCCATGTGCCACCTTTGGCCACCTTGGCTTTTAACGAGAAGATAAATAGTTAACGATTCCAATTGCAAACCTAAGCATCCACCCATAGGTGGATGCCCCCTCTTAAATGATCACGGGTTGGTGATCATTACTCAATAGTTAACGTACCTGTTAATTCTATTTACAAATTAAGGCTAAACTTTATTAGTTCAGCTCCCCCTCTTAAATGCTTACCATAGTTGGTGAACATTTATGAGGGAGAGCTAGATCAAAGAAATCCGGCCTTAAATTTGCAAATAGAATTCATGGGTACGCCTATCACTGATCAAAAGAAAAACATGCTAATTACGTGTTACCTTTATTGCCACTTTTGCCAACCAAACCAACCTTACTTTTATAGTAACAAAAATACTATAAAAATAGGGGTGGTTTTCCTCAATTTCTATAGAAATCCTGTTTGGCTTTAATGAGTTTGGTGTAAAAGTGTTTTTTGTTACTTCCAAAACTGTTTTTTCTTTTTTACTTCTGCCAACCAAGGCTGACATGGTAAACACTCGTCTACTTGACCCTAATTCTCTTATTCTTGAATTGGAAATAGCAAGAGAGCTCAGCTGGGTTCATGTCTAGGAATGGCTGGGTTTGTGTTTTTTCACCTATGGCCCACAGGTCACCTTTTGATCGTGATCGTGATCGTGATCGTGATTGTGACAATTTATTTTTTATTTTTATGTTTTCCTTTTAGGGGATGGGAATAACATTTACCTTTGAGTAGCACTAGCAGGGAGTGGAGCTCTAAGACATCGCCCGGTGAAAAATAAGAAAGAGACTAATTACCTCTCTCTAATAACCTCTCTAATAACAATACATAGAATCACTTTTGCCGACCATTTTTTAAGGAATTCAAATCAATTTTTTTTAAAAATGTAGATTTATTCTATTCTGACATATCCACTCATAATACTTTAATCAGTTATTTTTGTAAAAATAATGCCGTTGTTAATGCACTCTCATTGTGATGAACATAGTGTTGGTGCAAAATACGCTGCTTTCTCTTAATCGAATATTAAATTTTTTTTTTGGATGTGATTGGTTAAAACAATATTACTAGAGGAGTGCTAGCCCGAGTCAGAGGTTTAAATTTTTCCAACTCCTGTATCATTGCTGCCCTTCTCTAAGTTAGCTTTCAAAATGAAAAAAGTTATGCCACAACTATTCTAAATGGAAAATAGTTAACGGACCCATAAAATCTATATCCAAACCAAAGGCACCATCTCGTTGATGGATGACTCCTTTTAAATACTACTGAAATCTATATCCAAACCTAAGGCACCACATTGGTAGATGGCTCCTCTTAAATATCCAATTTCTCGTACTATAATATGGTAGGTGTAACGGATAAAATTCGTAAAAATGAGTAAAAAGAAGGGGTAAAATAAGGATTTCTCACTCTGGTAAATTCTAACAATTTAGCCGACATAAGCCCACTTGGGCTATGTGCTGGCTCACTTGAGTGTTGTCTGACAGGTGATCTTATCATGACTGCACAAGTCATGATGACTCCAAATGCCTAGAAATAAGCAACAATCACCAGAGAGAAAATGAGGATGGTGCGAAAGGCAAAGAGGAAGGTGCGAAAGGCAAGGGAGGAGAGAAAGGGCAGAAGAAGAAGAGAGATGGATGGTGCGAAAGGCAAGAGAGGAGAGAAAGAGAAGAAGAAGAAGAGGAAGAGAAATAGGAAGAGGAAGAGGGAGATCTGAGAAGCTTGAGTCATTCACACCCCTACCTCGAAGTGCTGTGCAGGTGGCCACTCTCCTGATTCTCTCATCTTCCTTGGTGTTATCCGGTCATTTGATGTTCTTTATGGCTTCACGATCGTTTGTGGCCACCGGAGTCTCTCAAATAGGCCATGTCTGCCTGATGCTCTCCCTGAATGGTCACACCGCCACTTGCACGGCCTTGCAGTTGATCATCTGGTGAGTGCAATCACACTTGAACTTGTGCCTGACGCTGTGAATAGTGCCAAAATCCGTTGTCCCGTTGTGCTGTGAATAGTACCGAATTCGTTGTGCTGTGAATGGTGCCGAATCCGTTGTCCCGTTGTGTTGTGCATAGTGCCGAGCTCGTTGTCCGTTGTCTGATGTACAACGTACCCGTCGTGAGCTGTACAACGTACACGTTGTTTGTTGTACAACGTACACGTTGTCTGCTGCACAACGTACCCGTTGTCTGATGCACAACGGATGCACAACGTATACGTTATCCGAGCTAGAGCCACGTTGTCAGTGCATTATCCGAGCTACGAGGTTAGTGCTACGTTGTCAGTGCATTATCTGAGCTACGAGGTCAGTGCTACGTTGTCAGTACATTATCCGAGCTACGAGGTTAGTGCTACGTTGTCAGTGCATTATCCGAGCTACGAGGTCAGTGCTACGTTGTCAGTGCATTATCCGAGATACGAGGTCAGTGCTACGTTGTCAGTGCATTATCCGAGCTACGAGGTCAGTGCTATGTTGTCAGTGCATTATCCGAGCTACGAGGTCAGTGCTACGTTGTCAGTACATTATCCGAGCTACGAGGTCAGTGCATTATCCGAGCTACGAGGTCAGTGCTACGTTGTCAGTGCCTTCTGAGCTACGTTATCAGAACTACGTTGTCTAAGCCATATTCTTTGTGCCTCCTGAGCTACAATCTCCAGAGCATAACACTAGAGCTCGTCCTCAAGTGCATATACCCAGTGCCTCACCAGAGCTCGTCCTCAAGTACATATGCCCAGTGCCCTCACGATAAGTATCTCTATACTATTATGTGCCTTATGTTCATGTGCTTGTGCCTTATACTGTGCTTGTGCCTTGTGCCTTATACTGTGCTTGTGCCTTGTACCTTATACTGTGCTTGTGCCTTATACTGTGTTTGTGCCTTATACTGACTTTATCATCGGAGCTTATTTCAGGGTGCACACCCGCCCCCTCAGACTCGTTCACAGGTGGAGTTGTGCTATCATTCCTCTACCAGCTAAGCAGCTACAGACGCGTGGCATGTACGGGATTTTTTCCCTTTCAGTAGGTAAATACTATAACATCATAGAATGACACCATATTCTTGTGAGAGGCCAGAT
Source organism: Tetracentron sinense (assembly GCA_015143295.1). Classification (NCBI taxonomy): domain Eukaryota; kingdom Viridiplantae; phylum Streptophyta; class Magnoliopsida; order Trochodendrales; family Trochodendraceae; genus Tetracentron; species Tetracentron sinense. The sequence goes on from CM026557.1 coordinate 41,303,996, forward strand.
ATATGATAACTATTGGGCTTTTGATGCCACATATGTTGATCAAATCCATCCGGTACAAAAGACATGCCACCGACACTAATAATAGGTGACCGTGGCAGAGTATTAGCCAGATGAGACAAATAGGATCCATTCTTGATTTGAAATTTTGTAGGAGAAGTGGCCTGGTGGGCCCCACTTTGAGAGGGGTTGGTGGGCCCCTTTAGAGAGGAAGACATGCAGTGAGAGGTGGGCTTGGTGGACCACTTTATATGCGAGCCTCGATGCACATAGAAAGGTTTCCGGGGAAGTACTTAATCTTCCTACTTCTCTACTTCCAAACGAAAAACAGAGCAAAACATAGCGAAGACAGAGATAGGTCTAACCGCTAAAGCCAAGAGCAGTAGCGAAGGCTGGGGCTTAGGATTGCTCCTAGTTTTCTTCCCAGATGACGATTCAGATTCTAATGTGAAGAAAAAGCTATTCTCTTCTTCTTCTTCTTCAAATCTACTACTTCCAGTAATAATGGTAGATGTAACAGTAATGGCAGTCTTCTTCTCAGTAGAGCTCAATCAATCATCTCCATTTGTTCACTCATCGTGTTCTTCACTCTCCTTCTCTCCACTCTCTGCACTTTCGAACCCACCCTCCCCAACCCCACCAATTCCATCCCAGTTTCTCGAAGATGGCTCTCTGAGAATTCTTCTAAAGATTACAGTTTTAAGCACAACAGCAAGAGATATTCATCATCTTCTTCGTCTTGGTTTGCAAAGTTTTGGAAGACCCCAGATAAGGATAAGAAATCCAGAAGCCGTTTGGACTCTTCAGTTGCTTTACAGGGAATGGGTACTTTGTTCAGGAGAGGAACTAAAGCTATGAATGATCTCGTTGTGGGGCATTTAATGGAGGACAGTTAATGGGTACTTTGTTCAGGCGAGGTCAGGGTTGCAGGTCTAGTACAGTACCGATGGATATACCCGATCGAGAGGTAAATATTACGCATTGAGTTCGTATTAAAACCGCAATATGTTATCACAACAAGACTATTCTGTTATATGACATTCACATTATATTTTTTTTGTATAACAGATATATTCATACATTGAAATCATATATACGTAACAGAAGTAAACCAGAATATTCCATAACAGAGAGATATCTTGTTGAAGAATGTGTCACTTTCTACGCAAGGTATGTGCACGATGCTGAAACAAAGTCCAACCGTGTAGCTTGCAACTATGATGCAAATAGGGTTGGGACATACCACAGATTGTCAATTTTTTCTGCACCTGGTCGTGCTATAGGAGAGGCGGTGACGACATATTTATTTGTTGATGTATCAACGCAGATACACCGTTATATCTTGTTCAATTGTCCTGAAGTGGTACAATTTATTGGGTAAGGCGACTCCACTTTGTATTAATATTCATCGAAAGCATCTACATGTGGTATTCACTAATTAACCACGATGATTGAAATGTAGGGCAGACTTGGAAAAAGTAGCAGCTGAAAATCTCACAGACGGCCAACTGACATTGATCGCATCCACAATAAAGAATTTCCAAATTGGTTTGCGTCAAATGTTAGTAATATATGAGAACTATGTTTCAACTAGCAACAAAGTTTATTATTTTGACTGTTTACTAATGTAAATTACCAAACACTAGTAGGTGAATACGTTGATTGGTGGAAGTTCAGAGCATCTACGTAATGATCTGAAATGGTTGGCTCGTGGCCCATCGAAAATTGCATGCAACTTTCAACGGTTTGTCATCAATGACTTTCGGTTTCGAAATACACGCGTTAGAAGAAACGGGATTGAAATCCAACCCCCAGTTTGGAAATGGTGGAAGGTTGTAAGTTTAGGCAATAATATAATTGAGAAACATGGATTCCGGCCATCTCGGTGCCCAAATCGGGCATACGACCTCGGATTCGATCGAAACCAACTCCAACACTTACATATTATTGAAATACACATGTTAGAAGAAACGAGATCGAAATCCGACCCCCAATTTGGAAATGGTGGAAGGTTGTAGGTTTAGGCAATAGTATAGTTGAGAAACATGAATTTTGGCCATCTCGGTGTCCAAATCGGGCATACGACCTCAGATTCACTGGAAACAATTTTAAATTACTATTTTAAGAAAGAATTAGAAAATCCAAGCATAATGTATGATAGATCATACTATTTGAATGTCAATGAAATTACTTGTCAGACATTAAGTATTGATGTTGATTTGATTTTTTTTTTTTTTTTTCATTTCGAATAGCATAATACTTCACTTGGATTATATTTTTACATAAACTCACCATTTATTTGGCATGGTTATTTCCTCCTGTTGTGACAGTGAGAAGATAGTATGCAGTTCTACTGACAAAGATATTGATCAGCTAAATGCTCATGTAAAGATCCAATATTCCTCATATCTCATTAGTATAATTGGATAATTCACATAAATGGATGATTTGATCACCATTTCTAATTTTTTTTTTTTTTTTTTCTGTTTATGCTTGAAGAGAATTGGAAAGAGTTGTAGATTGAGATGGATGAATTTTCTGTCAGTGTCATTCCAAGTCCGTGTTTGCCACGTGGTGGAGTTCATACGAACATAGATTCATAGATAGGTAGAAAGGAATTTGGTGGAAAAGAATATAATTAAAGCTGTGATCTTATTTATATTAAAGGAATTATAAGTATTTTTTTTATTTGTTGTTATGGCCTATGGGTGCAGTGTGCAAATGAAATCAATTGAAAAATAGGTTACATTATTCAAATGTATAAAAACAGGTACATTATTTAAATGTATTTAAACAAATGACAGGTTATGGCATGGGATTCAGGGTACTGGATATGTAATATATATATATATATATATATATATATATATATATATATATATATATATATATATATATATATATATATATATATATATATCAGACACGAAAATAATTCCATGTCAAAAATATATTAGACACGGAAACATTTCTGTTGCTGTAATTACTAGCCACAGATATTTTTCCGTGTCTAATACTATATTTAGACACGGAACAGTGTGACGTCATATATAATTTTACATTTACGGATAATTATCATTAGACACAGAAATAATTTCGTGTCTAATAATATTATTAGAAACGGAAAATTAATTCTGTTCCTAATTGTATCAGGCACGAGAGTAACTGTCACAGTTTAAGCATGGTCGTTATTTCCGTGTCTAATACTATTAGACATGAAAATTTATTATTAGACACGAAAAAATTCTGTGTCTATCCGGTAGTTTTCTTGTAGTGAATCTTAACCACGGTTAAAGAGTGTTAAAAGGGACACATGGCAACTTCAATAGCGTAACCGGACTTCTCGCTCTCTTAGCAAAATGCTCCAAAAGAAGAATGTTTCGCCAAGGCCCTGCCCACCCCCTTTCTTTGTCATATCCAAAATGCCCCTAAAATTTGTTGGTTCTCAAAATGCCCCTATGTCATATTTCTATAACCAACATGTCCATCACAATTTTTTTATATCTTTACTATTATAATGCGAGAGGCAAGCGTAGCTTGAAATTTTCAAAATTCCTTAACTACCCTTATATAAAACAAAACTTTAATTTAATGTTTTACTTTAATTCCCAAACTACCCTTGCTCATCTATCTATTTAAAGAATAGAATCACAGCCAATCGCGATTGAACTCAGGGAGAGTTCAATCGCACCCACGGGTTAACATGTGTCCCTTTCAACTCCTATTAACTGTGGTTAACTCCTTCTCCTCGCTCTCACGTGCATCGCACGTGCCACCCGCTAGTATATATATATATATATATAATATGGATATGTCCTTTATATTAACATAAATTTGGGACCTACTATTTCATCCTAGAGCCCCTCTCTATCTCCACTATTGTAGACTACTCTCTTATCTCTAAGTCTTACAGGCTTGGGACCCATTATCTCATTCTAGAGCCCTATCTATCTCCACCATTATAGAGTTCTCTCTTATGTCCAACTCTTGGGTATATTAAGTTAAGTTTAATACTAAAAAACTTATGATTTTCCTATAAATGTTATTAAAATAATAATAAATTATTATTATAAAATTAATTAATACAAATAATAATGTATATCAATAATATAAAACTAATTCTATTAAAAATAAAATTTATGAAATATTCTTAAAATATATTACTTAATATTTAAATAAATAAATAAATAATATTTAATATTAGATATTCTTAATTATTACGGTGCATCGTACGGGGCCTCTGCTAGTATTAACATATGATAATACTTTTAAATCAGTATAGAGTATATTCGGGAGTATATTTGAGAGTACCTATAGATTGACTCATTCTCTATTCTTTCTACTTATTTTTATACCTTATCTAAGTCTTTTTTTTTTTTTTTACAGAATATCAATGGCTCTAAATGTATTTTAAGAAGAGGTAATTGAAATTACTTATTTTTGTAAAGGATGTTACCTCGACAACATTTAAAATCATTGATTTTCTTTAAAGAATAACTTAGATAAGGTCAAAAAAAATAAAGAGCACCCCTAAATTGACTCATACTTTTTAACTTATAATAAATCATTATAAGTGAAATTATAACAAAAAAAAATAAATTTATGAAGTTAAAAGCAAAAATTATAATCCTAACTCTCTACTTTTGGAGTGAGGTCTATCCTAAAATTTGATTTTTGCGTATTATTTGATTAATGTTATGTATTTTCTTATATTATAATTTAATAATGAATAATGTTATTAAAATTATGTAAGATTGACTTAAATAACTTTAAAATTCAAATCAAACGTCACGGCTTAAAGTTCGAGCTCAAGCTTGGCAAAGCTCGGCTCATGTAAGCTCAAATACAATTCTAACTAGAATGAATCATATTTTCGGTAAATCTTTTCTTACATAGAATATATTTGTGGGGGAGATGGATAACATAAATATTTATATGGATCCATTTGGTTTGATTCTTGCTCGAGCCGAATGATGACAAATTATCATGTCTAATACCTTGGGGGCAAATCTACAAGAATTCATCAATCCCAATAACAAAAAACTTGATTTGATTGATCATGTATTAAGAGCTAAATTGGCTAAAGAGATAGTCAGAATTATTACGGAGAACTCGCATTTCCTTTCGCTTTTGCCACCATGGATAGCAATGGGTTTAATCGATTTGACTACCAAACAATTAATATAATATCAAGTAACAATCCTAGCTCGACACGTTTATAAATGTATTAAGAGACGGATTGCTATGAATCGAGAGCCAAACTTGACCCAATTATTAATGACCAATAAACCCCAAACCAATCAAGGAGCCAACTTGACCCAATTATTAATGGCCAATAAATCCCAAACCAAACCTGGCTGCCCCATTAGCCTAAAAATCTCAACTCTAACCATAAAAGTGAAACCAGTTTTCCAGTATGGTCAGACACTGCCACCTTGAATAATTCCCATCTACATTTTCTTGAAGGGATGACATGTAGGGGTGTAAATGAGCTGAGTTGGGTGTTGGTCAAGCTCGACTCGTGACATATATGCTGGCTCGAGCTCAATTCAAGCTCTCGAATGCTAGCTTAAGCTCGACTCGTCTATAGATAATCGAGTTTGATCTGGCTCACGAGTTTGCCTTATAATTTTGGACTCGCTTACCCCTAAATTTTTTTAACAAAAAAAATTCAAATCAAAACCTTAAGAGTTATCCCTCCTTAAAAAAACTTAATAATTGAACCTAAGTATTCTCATGAGTCTACTGGAAGAAACATGAATAGACTATAGATAATCTATAAATCCTCTATACTTCATATTTAAGTTTCTTAAATTTTATGTGAAAACTAATATTATTAGGATATCATAAATAGTATAGTTAAATGAATCGAGTTGAGCCACTCTTTGCTTGTGCTTGGCTTGAATAATAAAGGAGCTCAATCATTTAGCTTGGCTCGGTCCAATGAGCTCAAATACCCAACTCAAGCTCGGCTCATTTCGAGACCAATCCAATCGACTGACGAGCTGGTTAACAGCCCAAATGACATGAGCTAATTCTCTTCCATTAATAGAAAGACATATGTTTCAGGTGGAGTTTTGTAACACTAATCTAATAAGCTCTAAATAGGTAGAAATTATTTGAAAATTATGTTTAGTTGGATTTTAGATTGTTAAATTGAGGGTTAATTGCATGTCTACATATTTTTAAAATTGGGGTTTTACCTCTTATTAAAAAAGTTGTTATGATATACTTTTTTAATAAGAGGTAAAACTCAACTTTAAAAAGATATAGACATACAATTAACCTTCTACTTAACAATATAAAGTTGAAGTAAGCATAATTTTCAAATAAACTCTACCTTCCACTAATACTTTGTTTGTAACGTTGAGTGTTGCTAGCGTTATTCATTGGTTTAGGAATACCCAATCAGATGCAGAGGTACGCTAAGCATTATTGCAATTTCATACTCTTACAATTTTAGATAAGAAAATAAATGATTTTGTTTGGCCGACATAAGTAGACTGACACAAAAGATTTTGTTTTTTTTTTTAAATTTACTATCACTATTATTAAAACGAGAAAGAAGAGCATAGAAAGTTTTTGGAGTAAGCTTAGCATTCCTCATCATATGAATATCAGCCTCTCGGATCTGGGTAGGATCAATCCATTGATCAGAAATTTGGGACCCACTAATTGTGGTAGAATGAAAGGCATTAATGTACGTCCAAAGCAGGGAAGTACTTAATCTTCCCACATCTCTCTCTCTACCTCTAAACGAAAAACAGAGGAAAAACAGAGATGGGTCTAACTGCTAAAGCCAAGAGCAGTAGCGAAGGCTGGGGCTTGGGATTGCTCCTAGTTTTCTTCCCAGATGATGATTCAGATTCTGATAAGAAGAAAAAGCTATTATCTTCTTCTTCTTCCTTCAAATCTACTACTTCCAGTAATAATGGTAGATGTAGCAGTAATGGCAGTCTTCTTCTCAGTAGAGCTCAATCAATCATCTCCATTTGTTCACTCATCGTGTTCTTCACTCTCCTTCTCTTCACTCTCTGCACTTTCGAACCCACCCTCCCAAACCCCACCAATTCCATCCCAGTTTCTCGAAGATGGCTCTCTGAGAATTCTTCTAAAGATTACAGTTTTAAGCACAACAGCAAGAGATATTCATCATCTTCTTCGTCTTGGTTTGCAAAGCTTTGGAAGACCCCAGATAAGGATAAGAAATCCAGAAGCCGTTTGGATTCTTCAGTTGCTTTACAGGGAATGGGTACTTTGTTCAGGAGAGGAACGAAAGCTATGAATGATCTCGTTGTGGGGCATTTAATGGAGGACATTCAAGAACATGAGCTTCGCTTGTTTTTGAGGACTCTTCATCGATCGGGAATCACAGCAAGATCAGATTTTGTACTCATCTTTCCTTCCTCCTTATCTTCGAATTCTTCCTCCAATTTTTCTACCATAATTCGGGAAGAAAACGAGTTCTTCTTGCAACTCGTTCGTCATTACAGAGAATCAAACAACAATACGAATGCGAAATCGGTGAGTGGTTTTGATGTGACCCAGTTCGTGAAATCTGGTAAGAAGGAGAAGGAAAGAGGAGAGCCTTTGTGGGGTCGAAGGATTCACAGTAATTACAGTAACCCAGAAGGGGAAAACAGAGAAGGTGAGTTCACCGAGTTGAGTTGGGGATCGGTGGTGGGTTTCGAATCGTCTGAGCTTGACCCGGAAGACTCGCTGTCCGGGTTCTTAGACCGAGTCCCAATGGGGTTGCGAAGGTGGGCTTGTTACCCAATGCTTCTCGGCCGAGTTCGCCGGAATTTCAAGCATATAATGCTGGTAGACGTCAAGGACGTGGTGGTTCTAGGTGACTCGCTTGCCCGAGTCAGGAATCGGAGTCCCGAGTCAGTCCTTTTCTCGTCGATTTCAAAAGAGAGTCTGCACGGAAAGCAAGGTCGGAGAAATTCAGAGAAAACCCAGAAGGAATCAAAGCCAGCTTTGAATCCAGCAGTGATAATGGGAGGAATTAGAGGGATTCGAAGATTGTCAAATGCAATGCTAACAGAGATTGTGAGAGCTGCAATTCAACACAAGAGCAAGAGCAAGAACTCAGTTTCCGAGTCAGGACTCTTGAATCAACTCGTTCGAAATGGGTTAGTACTGAAGAACATAGATATAATCACGTCGACTGAGTCGATCCCAGATACGAGTTCGCTTGCGAGTCGAAACTCGAGTTCATCATCAGATTTTTCAGTTGTTCATCGTGGTAATAGTAATTTAAATCTTAATACAATTGTTCTCAAAGGAATATGTTCATCTCCAATAGATTCTTCTGTTTATAGAGATTGTTAACATGAAAAATACGAATTATATTTATAAAATTTTCTTGTATCTACACAATTTTTAGAAGACATTTCTCGTTTCTCATTCGAATAATTAGAATTTTCTCTTTGCTCTGTTATTTCTTTGGAAGGGAAAAGGGTTTTTCGGGGAGAAATATTTATCGCCCCTCAAAGTAGGCTTTTTGGATTGCCGACATTTGTTTTTGCTAAGCATACTCTCACCTTTTTTAAGATAATTAAAAGAATGACTTAGTATAGGTATTAGTTTTAATAATTAAAAAATAAAAAGGGTGGGAATAGGGATTTCTGAGAGTATGCTTATCCATTTTTTTAAGGGAAAATTCAAATAATTTTCCTTCTTTTAAAGGAATCTATTTTAAGTTAATTTCTATCAAATAAGGAAATGATTTTAACAACTTTGGGCATTTTAACTAGTGCTCTAAGCAGATTAGATTTGGATTTGGACCGAATTTGGTAACATTCAAATTCAATTTTATTAAATTCTCTAATTTGGGATCGGATTTGAAATCCATAGAATTCGAATTCAAGAATTCACTAATGTTAATATATTTTAATTAAGAAATTAAAAGATTTTATTAATAGTGTTATAATATTTTTATAAAATTATTTAGATTTTATTATTATTATATAATGCAATCAAATCCAATTGAGTAGTCATACGCGTACCCATGAAATCTATTTCCAAATCTAAGGTAACACCTCATTGGTGGATGCCCCTATTTTAAATACTTACCAACTGAATTTTATAGGTACATTAATTATTCCCAATCCAATTTAGTCAAATTAGATGATCTCATATCCATATTTAATAGGATGCATTTTTAAATATTTGTTTAAATAAAAATAAACGAATTAAAAAAAGATAGAGAATTCCAAAATTCCATCAATATTAAAGAAACTAAAAGGAACTTCGCCAGGAAAACATGACGTCTCTTTTTCTTACTTCTTGTTGCCTATTATTTTGGTAGTCAAACTTAGTACCGAGTCAACTCGGTCACTTGCAATGTACATGCATGAATCATGATACAACCACAGCTAAGATCTTTGGCAAACCATGCTTATAGTCTAGGCGAAGAAGTAGAGTAAATTCTCTCATTCCTTTCTTTGATAAGATGTTAATGGGTATCGAGGAGCGTGAAAGTAAGCCTAAAGGATCGGATTCTATGCTTCAGGTGATCTAGAGAGAGAAAGAAGAGAGAGAGTGAGAGCATGAAGGGGAATGTGAGGCAACTAAACACAGGGAGTTGCGACCGCATTGATTAAACCGCGTTGGCTTTTAAAGAAAAACATGCCAACCTTTATTGACACTTTTGCCAACCAAACCAACCTTACTTTTATGGTAACAAAAATACTATAAAAATATAGGGGTTTTCCTCAATTTCTATAGAAATCCTGTTTGGCTTTAATGAGTTTGGTGTAAAAGTGTTTTTTGTTACTTCCTAAACTGTTTTTTCTTCTTTACTTCTGTCAAGGCTGTCATGGTAAACACTCTTCTACTTGACCCTAATTCACCTATTCTCAAATGGGAAATAGCAAGAGAGCTCAGCTGGGTTCATGTCTAAGGAATGGGTGGGTTTGTTTGTTTGTCACTTATGGCCAAAGGGTCACCTTTTGATCGTGATCTTGATTGTGATAATTTATTTTTTATTTTTATTTTTTTCCTTTAGGAGATGGGAATATCATTTATCTTTGGGTGATAATAAGAGAGAATAGAACTCTTACAAGTCATCACCCCATGAAAAATAAAAATGAGTCTCATTACCTCTCTCTAATCACAATACATGGAATCACTTTTGCCCGTAAAGAATTCAAATCAATTTTTAAAAAAAATGTAGATTTGTTCTATTCTGGTATATCCACTCACAATACTTTAATCGGTTATTTTTGTAATAATAATACAAGTAACACTCGTTAATGCACTCTCGTTGTGATTGAGAAAGATGATAACACGTCTTTCTTACGAAGATAATACATTTTAAAAAAGAGTAGGTGTTATTTTATTTTATTTTTGTAATTTTGGATGTAATTGGTTAAAACAATATTACTAGAGGAGTGTTAGCCCGAATCACAGGTTTAAATTTTTCCAACTCCTATTATTATTGCTGTTCTTCAATGAGTTAAAGAAAACTATTTCTTTCAAATTGAAAGTTATGGCCACAACGATCCATGGAAAAGCAGCTGACACATATCTCAACCACATTGAAAGAGTTTGGAGGCCGAGTTGGGAACCTTGCAAACTAGGGCTAGCTAGCATTTCTCTGATTACTGTTGCATATATCCAATTTCCCGTACTATAATATAGTAGGTAAATACTATAACATCACAGAATGACACCATGTTCTTGTGAGAGGCCAGATATATGATAACTATTAGGCTTTGGATGCCACATATATTGGTCAAATCCATCCCGTACAAAAGACAACCCACCGACACTTAATAATAAATGACACGTGGCAGAGTATTAGCCAGATGAGACAAATAGGATTTGTTGGAGAAGTGGGCCTGGTGGGCCCCACTTTGAGAGGGGTTGGTGGGCCCCTTTAGAGAGGAAGACATGCAGTGAGAGGTGGGCTTGGTGGTTGGTGGACCACTTTGTATGCGTGCCTTGATGCACATAGAAAGGGGCTTTGGAGTCTCTCTGGCACTTCTCGGGTGTCCATACTTGAAGCGCCAGGTAGGTGGGAGAAGTCATTTCATGGGTTCATGATTTTTACTTCTCCGGACGATAAAATTGTGAGATAAAGAGGGAGAGATATCAAATGGGGAGAAGTCAAAAATCATGGGAGAGATGAAATGACTTCTCCTACCACCTGGCACTTCATGTATGGATGCCTGAGAGCACCTCTCTGGCTGCTGCCAGAGACAATCCGAAGCCACAGAAAGGTTTCCGGACTGTAAGCTTTATCCTTAGAACTTAGGGTATGTTTGGTTGTTGAGAAAACGCATGAAAATGTGGAAAAGAAAAGAAAATTTTTAATTTTTAATTGTATTTTATATAATAAATTCGTTTCTTTTCTCCTTTTTCCACTTATTTTTTCGATAACCAAACAAGGAGTTTACACCCCCCCCCCCCCCCCCCCCCCCCAAACTAGAAGAGGTGGGTGTGCGAGGTGGGTGTGCTACATTGTCCATAGCTTTCAGTTCTCATGCTTCCCAGTGAGATGCTCTGCGACCCGACCCTCTCCCTGTCCTTAGCCCCCTCCCTCTCTAAAAACGACAACCCTACTTTGGTGTTCACTAGTGTTTTGAGTTATCCCTATCCTTACCTTGGTATGGTACCTGGTATGGTACGATCCGTTGAATATGTACTTTGAATATAACTTAATAAGCGGATGTAGATTAATATTAATTGAGTCAATTCACTAAAAAAAATTAACTTGAATCGACTCCCAAATAGGTGTCAATCCAGAGTATCACAAGCCAACCTTTAATATAGCTGTTAAGTTTGTGAAAATGAAGAATTAACCCCCATCACTCCAGCCATATCAAAAAATCAATCGCCCCATCGGCTACCAGAAATTGGTAAGCTCATTTATTTGATTTGATTTTTTTGGATGGGACGGTCCAGATCAATAGGGATCATCCATGATGCAGCGACAGTCCATTCTAACCATGGGAAAGAAAAGAATACCAACGATAAAAATGACAAAAAGGAGCGTTCGCCGAAAGGTTTGGCCGCCCCACATGCACCCGATAATGACCGCCATGTTACACGATATATATTAATAAGTTGTGGACGTGCAAAAGAGAGCACCATATTTGAGAATTGGTCTAAAATGGTGGTACGTTAGATAACGTTCCGAGAGATATGCTAATCACAGATCTTTTGTTTTTCTGTTTTTGATACATGACACGTGGCTTGGTGAGTATATGTTATAGTCAATCAGTTAGTGGGCATAACAACCTCTACACTTAACTGATCTCTTCAATAAAAAAGATACAAGACTAAGACTCTCAATTGGGGTCAGCCTGGGTTAGGCCAATGGTTTGACATTTTACGAAATTTCAATTTCAAACTTACCATCATAACCGATTTCGGCTGAAATTCTGAAATTTCAATTCCATCAAAAAATTCTCATTCTTTTTTTAAAATTTGGGAGTGATGTACTCTTAAAGCTAAAACTATGGGGTATAGGCAATCCAAACAGCCCCTAGTGGGATCCTTGAATAATCTATGAATGCTATTGACTAATTGGTGTTTGTCTTTATTATACTAATACAAGATTATCTTGTCCACGTTCTCACGGATATGGTAACGGCTACTTAATTAGTCCAGCAAGTACAATAAACAAAGACAGTTGCATTCACGGATGCCATTTGAGTCAAAGAGGTTTCTTCATGTGATTAATTAATATGACATTCGCTTCCAATATGTCATCTCAAAGTTGTAACCACCAAAGCATACCTGCCCATTTACTCGTCTTCTAGTGTGGGGTACCCCACACCTAGATAATCAGGCACTTAATCACCCCCATTTAAAAATGGGCTTATCACGAAAGCCTACATACCCCTTTACTCATCTTTTAGGTCCCCCTAGCTCACATGGCGAATGTGTACACCCCATTGAAGAAAGGGGTCCAAGGATCAAGTCCCTTAAGGAGAAAATTCTCCAAAGATTGAGAGCAGTTTTATTAGGTGATGTGGTAGATAGTTAGATTTTTTTTTTTGTTGGGAGTAATCATTTACCTATGTCAGTACCATGAATCAGTTAGGATGTGGCAAGCCTCAAAAAAAAAAAAAGTGGGGTGGGGGGGGGGGGGGGATTCGATCCCTAGACCTCCCACCACCGGAGGTCACATCCCAACCACTGTGGCAAGCCTCAAAAAAAAAAAAGTGGGGTGCCCTACACAACAAATTAAGAGACTTAATAACCCTTAAAATGGGGTTACCACCAAACAAAAGAGAAAGCGGGGTGCCCTATAATTAAACACTTGAGCACCCTATTTAAATAGATCCATCACCTAAGCCTACCGACCATTTCCTCATCCTTTAGGGTGGGGTGCCCTACACTACAACTAAGAGACTTTATCACCCTCTTTAAATTATGCATTACATATCAATCAATACATATGTGGTACACCAATGCAACAATCTATACACTTTAACTCGTGGGCCACCTCTTGAATGAGGTTGAATAACAGAAAAATGTTTCAATCGGACAATCTAGCCGTTGGATTGCGTTCCTCTTCAATTAATTAACTAAAATGGAATTTTTTCTAGTTGATAGAGATCACTTTCATGGCTCAATATAGGCTGTGATATCGAGATGAAATGGCCTTATAAAGGGCATAATAATACCAAAGTTTAATTATAATTTATAAAGCGACAATCATTTCAAGTGGTAGGTATTGTGGCTTAGTCTTCCAAAGTGTTGTGGTTGAGCTGCTTGTAAGCTCCCATATTTGGGTGAATGCCCCCACTAAGCAGCTAAAGATTTTGTGGTAGTTTTGTACTCAAGAAGATGCAAGAACCACAGGTCACACATTTCCTACATGGACCAAAACCCCCTTTTCATGTAGTGATTGTTCATTACCCAGAACATGTAGTATCAAAGAGACATTATAATGGTTAGGTAAAGGGAATTGCAAACACTCTAAATTTAGACAGTTGAGGCTTGAATCTTTCCCCTTGGCATATTCTCACCAAACTTGAGGTTTTTTTTTTTTTTTTTTTTTAATGTGCATGTGCTTTGTAGGGGTGGCATCAGGTTATATACAATATACAATTATATTTAATTATTAATATATTATCTAGGTATTATGGGCCGACAGGCCCCAACCCGAAAGTCAAAAACTGGGGCAGATTGATGGATCTGGTCAGAAGTTGCTACCCTTAAGTGCTGGGGAATTCAAAAAAGCACAAGACAATTATAGGACTCCAACCTTACCAAAAAAAAATTATAGGACTCCAAAAGGGGTGTGTAATGATACTCAATTGAATCATTTTGAGAGCATGCATTGTCATCATAATCTCATATTAAATAAATAAATAAATGGGAGCTAAAAGGGCGGCGAAAATGTCGTTTTAATCATGTAGCAGATTTGACCATGTAGGATATTGCACGCATCATCAGGGATTAGTCCCAATCCAAATGGGTGGGGGACACCCCAAATCATCAAAAAAAAAATAAAAATTGACCAATGTGCCAATACATACAAATGCAATACATGTCAGATAATTTTCCACTGTTTCGTTCATTGGAAGCACAAGAGAACTCATCATGTTGAGGAAGAACTGGCAGCCCAGGGCCCGTTTGGCATCACTCCTAATGAACAATTCTCTATTCACTCATGTTGGGGAAGAACTGGTTTTGATCCGCATGTTCCTACTAATACTCTATAAATGCCGATACCGGCTAGTTCCATATCCGACAACAAACCTATTCAATGGTGCAATGACAGCATGCCTACTTGAGCAGAATGGAGGTGTTGAATTGATGAAATAAAGCCCAGATGATTTCAATGAACCAACTTGTGTTTTTTACTACACTTTCTAGTTGTACAAATGTATGTATACTTTCCATGGTGTAGACACCCTGTTTCTTCTACTTCTCACTTTAATTCTTCTTCTCTAGGGCAAGGTGGACTCTAGAAGATCATTTTGAAACCTCATTTACCCATTTATAACCAGTTTAGAACACCCTAAAATTCATCCGGGCCTTAACCCCGAGGTAAGCGTACTTTAGTCATTTTTTCATCTAAAAAACAAGACCGTCTTGGGAATAAATTCAAGTTCTTTCATAAACCCCAATGCGTCCGCCTCCGCCTCGTACTTTGAGATTCATTTTTAAATGGTAAAAAATTATTGGCTGTAATTATACCACCATTTCCCTTTTGCTTTCATCGTGTAATGGCTGTAATACATTTAACCATATACCCGTTTATGAATTGGAGGTAAAGTAATTGAAGCCATATCCATTTTTGCCCATATCTGAAATGTAGGTAAACCATTTATGCGGCAGTTAGCACCTTTACACGTTAGAGTGTTGAAATTACAAAAATAAAATGTCTTTAACCGGCAGTATTTGCATTACAACCAAAATTAAGCCAATTTTCATTTGTCCACATTTATATTACCGCCAGGGCCGGCCCCAGCCATTTGGAGGCCTAAAGCGAAAATTGGGGCTTTTTAAAAATAACTTTTTAATATTATTTTTTTAAAAATAACTATATATGAGGCCTTTTTAATATTATTATTATTATTTTTTTAATGGGGCCTAAAGCAAAGGCTTTGATGGCCTAATGGACGGGCTGGCCCTGATTACCGCTAGTTCTTAGATTTTTCTAGTATTCTATTACAAGGCCATGTGCTAAATTCTTAGGAGTCCCTTGGCACCATATTTGAGAATTAGTCCAAAATGGTGGTAATGATATTCCGACATATTAAAATTTAGCCTATTTTTGAAATGGAGGTGAATGTAATGTAAACCATGTCCAAAATGGTGGTAAACCATGGAAAACTAGTTTCTACCAAGGCTGCAATATTTAGTCATTGCAATTTCACCAGTAGGGCGGCTATCGCCTTATGCATCTCAATCTAACTCTTCACCCTGGAAAAGATGTGCGACTAGAATTACGATGTAGTCCACCTGTTACAATAAGATGATCTTCCATGGCAGCTTCTGGTGTATGGAGGTTAATATCTGAGTAACTGAAGAAGGATATTATAAAGCATATACCCTCCGCTACTATTCAATTTATAACCATTGATCTACCTTTTCATGCAACAGAAAATGGGCAGAACAAAAAGCACCCAAGATGGTCATTTTCTTACTCAAATTCAAGCAAAATCAATGTCGAGAGGGAAAGAAAAATAATTGAGAATAATAATGTAATGTAAACCATGTAATTCACCCAGTGTTCTACTCGCGAACCTTTTTTTATTCCCACTCAACAAGCATAATTCACCCACCTGTTCAAACAATAAGACGTAATGTAAGCCATGTGATCCACCCAGTGTTCTACTTGCGAATCTTTCGTATTCCTACCCACCGAGCATAGTCCACCCAATTGTTTAACCAATAGGATGTAATGCAAGTCATGTAATCCACCAAGTATTCTACTCGCGAATCTTTTGGATTCCTACCCAACGAGCATAATCCACCCACCTGTTCAAACAATACATATGTATTTTGAGCATTGTAAAAGAAAAAATCACAATGATCTGTTATAATGAATCCCAGAAAAGAGCTTAAGAATCTCACATCAATGACCCTAAGAATGTGTTGCCCGTACGGACAGCGAAGCAGATTGCACTGAGAACAATCTTGTGTTGGTGTAGCAAGGGTTCCAAAATCCGTTGTTCAATAACACCGGCCAATAGTTGGTACCTGTACAAATAAATATTGTCGGTAAGATTCTATAAAGTATAAACTGCAAGTGCATGCAAACAAGAGTCCATAATAACTAGCGCTTCGCTTTTCAAGAGTTTGTTTATGTACTGGTGGTACCCCAAATACTTACAATCACTCGCTCAGATGGGTGAATATGGTTGGTAATGCCTGAATATTCATTAAAGAAACATCTATCTCCCATAGTTGAACTTCTAAGAGTCAGTATATGTTCAACATGAGGATGTGGACCAATACAATGTGGGGTGGTATTTTAGGCCCCGTCAGATGACTAGAACTGTTTTTCCTTATTAACTAGTATGTACAGTAGGTACTCCAACAGTGCACATGCACGGTGGACAGCTTTTTTTTTTCGATCGGTTGGTGGACAGCTTTTATTACTGAAGATTAGACTTGGGAAGCTCCAAGAATTTATATTCCAATTGCATTAGAGAAATTTAAAAGAGTTCCTGATTAGGAAACATCTCATCGGGTTCCATATGAGGATATTGAGTATTAAGAGTTTAGACACACCTTTGTGCCTTTATTTGAATTAGGATGTTACATGAGTGTCTTCTTTTGAGGAAGCGCATGAGAATTGTTAATTAACGCATGGGTTCGACTCATTTGGTCAAACAAAAAAAACTCAATCGTAATATTAGCCAGAACCAGGTTTCTTTCCATACCAAGGAGTGTGTCTTTTAGAACGATCTATCTGGCTGGTCGGGTGTATTTATGAAGTGAAATGTCAGAGCAAGGTCTCATATTCCTCCTTCTAACCACCCAAATCAGACAAAGCTTTGGTACTTGATGTGGTGGTTTGGTTTGATTTTGGAGCACTCTCCGAAAGGAACCAATCTTTTAGGGCAAGAGGTAGAGAAGACGGTTAGTAGGTAGAGTCCATCTCTAATCATCAAATGCAGGCAAGCTTGACAATACAGGTTCTTGGTGGCTGGAGCATATCAAAGCATAGTTGCAGGGAAGCTATGTACAAGGTGGGAAGCTCGCTTCCCAAGAAGCTCATTTCTCATACTCGCTTCCATCAAGTCCCATTTAGTAGTCAAGTGAGCTATGTATCTAGGAAGTAATGGGATAGACATGAGTCTAAAGCCTACTTGAAACCTAAGTGTGTAACCTATTTCTCCACAAATATCTCATCCAAGATAAAATTTAAGGTATGCTTGGTCATCGCTGACATCCTAATATAATGGGAATGAAGCACCTATATCTATTTCTCATTTCCCATTTCCGAATGATTTTTTTAGCCTCGCTTCCTGCTTCTCGCATTGGTAACTATGGATCAAAGCTTCATTGGAAGGATCTTGCCAATCCGTATTGCCCGCGAGCTGTTCAACAGATTCCGCACCTTGAATCTCAATTGTTATTGTTATCAACAGGTTTGACTGGTCAATCACTGAATACATTTACAACCATTAGTGAATTCCTGTAGCAATCCTGGGCCTAAGTGAAAATGAAGTGGTGGGCCTACCCATCCAAACCAAGAGTATGTTGGGATTCACAAAAAGCAGCACCCTACGATGTTCACAACCAACCAAAAAAGGGCAGTCTCTAAATTTGTATATTTATCTATATCTCTTATATCTGAGAATTCTGTGTATTTTCATCTAATCTCTTCATTTTATTTTCATAATCGATCAAAAACATGTTTTTTAAAAGATTTTTTGCTTGGGTATTTCAAGCAAGGAATGGATCAAATTGTGAGGGGTCTTCCCCCTTATTCTTCTCTTCTTCTTTAAACCAGAGTTCTGAATCTGGTGGAGTAAGAGAATACATGAGATCATGGGACATTCAAAGTCTAGAGTCATCATCATTATCAGTTTCTTATCGCAACTATTAAATCACGTAGCTCTTTGGAAGCACATCTCCACAACAGCCACCACCCTTTAATTTTATGGGTGAAATCCTTTCTCAGTCTCACCCTCCTTATGATTAAACTCATTGAATGTATCAAAACATAAAAACTCGACTCACAAGCCTGTTTGGCTGAGTTTACTTGTGATTTGGTAGGTCAAATTGATAATAATTAAAGTTACAGACATAAATAGTAAATTTAGAGTATTTCAAAAGCGGATCGCATTAATTATTTAAAATAAAAAGAACAGTAAAAATTAACTCCATAAATACTCATTCATCATCTGCCAATTTTTTCATCTTTGTGAACAATTTAAGCTAACTCCTTTCTCACTGAACCGATGGCCATGTATCATAAAATTCCAAGAATCATAATTTATAACTTACTTTCTACCACCCAATCAAGCATGTGGGGAAAGACATTTTAGCTTTTTACACATACACGCATAGAAATCCAAGAATTGACATGAATGCATTGGTTAATGAAAACAACAACTTTGTTTAACTCAGTCTCCATTGTGATCATTAAATTTTTAAATAGAGTCTCGGACTCCAATCTTTGGTTCCCCATTGTATATCGATTATCTTTGGTTGATAACTCTTTGGATATGAGCAACTGTTTCGGTCTATTATTTGTCATAGATGCTCTTTTATACAAGGAGAGGGTTTTCGAGCTCATGGGCTTTTCTGTGGAATTGTCCATGGTTTTGGAGGGTTTTCTTCTTATGGGATTGTGGCCAATGAAATCTCACCGTCCATTGCCCAGGTGTATGTGCAATCACACACCTGATCTCCGCCTCTCGAAGGGACGGTTTAGAGTCGCGCGTGTCAATAGCACGCACGGTCTTTTAGACTATCAGCATTGAATGCTGATGGCTGGCCATCATGCCACTAAGCATGGCAGGGGGGTGACCTGTAAGGTTAAAAGCCTCACAGATATAACTCTAAATGTCAGCCTCCGAGAGGCTGACACGTATCCAATCCGTGAGGGCCCAAACCTCACGGATGACTCTTGAGTGCCAGCCTTCGAGAGGCTGACGTGTGTCCAATCCGTGAGGCCAAAACCTCACAGATGACTCTTGAGTGTCAACCTCCGAGAGGCTGACATGTGTCCAATCTGTGAGGGCTAAAAACCTCACGGATGACTCTTGAGTGCCAGCCTCCGAGAGGCTAACACGTGTCTAATCCATGAGGACAAATCTCATGGATCTAACCTATAAATGTCAGACTCCGAGAGGCTGACACATGTATGATCCGTGAGAACAAATCTCACGGATTCACCCTAGGTGCCAGCCTCCGAGAGGCTGACATGTGTCTGATCCGTGAGGACAAATCTCACTGATCTAACCCTAAATGCCAGCCTCCGAGAAGCTGACACTTATCCAATCCATGAGGGCCTAAGACCTCACGAATGATTCTTGAGTGTCAGCCTTCAAGAGGCTGACACGTGTCTAGTCCGTGAGGATAAACCTCACGGATCCACCTTTTAAATGACAGCTTTCAAAAAGCTGATACGTGTCCGATCCGTGAGATAAACCTCACGGATCCAACCCTTTAAGTGTCAGCCTCCGAGAGGCTGACATGTGGATGATCCGTGAAGACAAATCTCACGGATTCAATCCTGCTAAGTACCAACCTCCGAGAGGTTGATATATAGGTCCGTGAGGGTAAATATCAAGGATCCAACCATTTAGGTGTCAGTCTTCAGACTGACACGTGTCCATGAGATTAAATCTCATGGATTAAAATGGCAGTCAATAATTGACTGCCACATCCTGGAGGATCTCAAAGAGAGATTCTCCTAACTTTGGGGATCCCAAGATAAGGATCTCTCTCTTTTAAAATCTCATGGGATGCCACATGACACCCCATAATCATGAAAGGATTAGGATTTTGTCCTATATCCTAGAAAATGATGTGACTTAACATCCACTTTTTGAGGAGAAGATATTATCTTCTTCTCCCGTTTCGAAAGGTACTAGGATTCCTCCCAAAAAGGGGAAACCTGGTACAAGAGTCCTAAAAAAGAAGAAGACTCTCTTTTGCTCAAGGAATCTTCCAGATAAGGAAGACCCGTGAGCTGGCCTCCTTTAAGAGGAGAATCCAAGTTGACTTCCCTAAAATAAGGGAGCCAAAGAGAGAGACCAAAAAAGACTCTCTCAAACCTATAAAGGAAAGGTTTTTCACAAGAAACCCACACGAAGAAAGAGAGAGAAATCCTCCAAAAAGTACAGAAAAGAAAAGAAATAGTTATTTCCTCCCCTTGAAGAAACAACAAGAAAAAAGCAAGCAAGTCGGAGAAGAAGACTCCTTCGATATGGAGAATATCAGATGAGCCTCTTAAAATGGTCACCCCTATTCTTTCTTTCTAGCTAAAAATATCAAAACCTCAAAGAGGTATCTATAACGCCTACATGGGATCTAGGCAACCCCATTGAATAAATACAAATACTTTATTCAAATATTTTGTTCTTCTTAATTAGAGGTACTTCCCCAAATTAGGAAGGTAATTAACAATCCGGGTTTACTCGGATTGAAAGGATAGTCCCCCCACATAAAATAATAAACTCCATACAACAATTGAGGCAATTTGACCGCAACGAAATTTGTGCGTTACAGGGATCTCTTTGAAAAGTTTCTCAAAACTCAAGAAAGAATAGGGTTCTATAGCTCCTCATTCATGGACAAAATTCAGAGTAGAGTATTAAGTACTTAACTTGGCACAGGATGAGTTTCCAAGTTGACTCGCCTGAGTAAAGGAGTAATAATCAAACAAGCCTAAATATATCACCTGACATTCAATCGAAATGAGTCATTCGCCCAAGTTTTGGGGACTTGTGTAACGCCCCAGGATTTTAATATAATAAAATTATGGGTTTATTAGTCCTTAATTGGGGTTAATAAGTTAAGTATTTAATTAAATTGTGAAAAGTGAGTTTTACTCGGGATTGAGTTGTGCCGATAAAATCTCAGTATTTCTTCTCGAAAACCACACATAGTGTGTTGGTCGACTACCGGGACCTTCACCTGTCGTATTGGTCCCGTCAGGTATCATCTCGCAGGACTGTAGGGTCATATTATGTAAGAAAATCAAGAAAACGGGAAATTTCCAGATTTTCAGAAATTAAGTGGGACTCAATAATTCTTGGGGATCCTAATAGAAATCCGTGCGGCTAATACCAGCACGTGCCGGTCGGCCGTAGGAACTAACGTCTGTCGTTTCGGCAGTTAGTTATCTTAAACGAAGAAACGGCGGCCAATTTTGTGTCAGAAATTAGGAAATTAGTGGGTTTTGCAGTTTTCTTCCAGACAAAAGTGCAGCTGTCAAAACTCAGTATTTTTCTCTGAAATTTTTGCAGTAGGTGTCGAACTACCCCAAGTTCGGTCGCCTGAAGTTTTGTCAAAATCGGACTTCGTTTGATAACGTTTCGGAGGCCGTCAGTGCAAAGAAATCGGGAATCGAGTCAAATAGTCAAAGTATTGACCTGGTCAACAAGTCACATCAAAAAGAGGGGCCAGACCTCTTCATTTACACGTTTTGGACAGCAAAGGAGGCTCTGGCCCCAGAATTTTTAGAGAGAGAGAAAGTGAGAAGAGAGAAAGGAAGAGAGAGAAAGAGGAGAGAGAAAGGAAGAGAGAGAAAGGAAAGGGAGGTCCCCTTGGGATTTTTCGACGTTCCCGACACGTTGGCGACGTCCGATTTTCTCCCCCGTGTCTCGATTGGCGTGTAGAGAGAGAAAGAGAGAATTCTAAGGAGAGAAAGTGGAGGTTAGAGAAAGAAGCGGTTCACCTAGAGGTTTTCCAGCGTTCTGATCGCATTGGCGACGACCATTTCAACATCTAGAGCCTCGAAAGTCGTGTAGTAGGTAAAATCCCTTTCCATCTCTTCTTTTCCCTTATTTAAGCTACTTTATTTATGTGGAATGGTTTGGTGATATTATGTGTGGATGGAAAAAGGTCGGAGACCTTATGAATGATGTATGGATGGGATGGATGAGAGTGAAAATGGAGCAGAGGGACGAAGCCCTCGGTTTCGGGCTGTTTCTAGCTTAGAATTTAGGCTCAGTGTGATTTGCGATAGATCGTAGGGGAAGTACAATCGATCGCAGGAAGTTATGAGAGTCTGATTGGGCTTCTATATGTGTGATGTGATGTGATTTTGACATTGTAAGGCAATGGTAGGGTCCATTGGCCTGGTTAAGTTCCCTATCGGAACGAATCTAAAAAGATGTGATGTTTTAAAGGCATTGGTAGGATTCATGGGCCTGATAAAAGTCCCACCTTGGGACAACCTTTGTGTATGATGTGATGTTGTTGGGACATGGCAAGGTGATGGAATGGTCCATCGGCCGGGTAATGTTCCACACCGGAACGGTATACTCTCGGACTTGGTCCACGGGCATGAGGCCTTATTTAAGCAGGGCCTGAATAATTTGGGATTTCCTATGATTAGAAAACCTAACCTACGTGAACTGCTGTCTGTGATCCCTCTTTGGCTAGGTCCGGAGAGATGGTATCTATTATGAGCCCGGGTTCCTCCGTTACTGATAGTCGGGAGAGTTAGGACGGCATTGGGCATTGGGCTTAAGGTTGGATTGGGGTCTATGGACCCAGTGATGTATTGAGTTTACGAACTCAATAATGTTACCTTGAGGGGGCATTGGTCTGTGTTGGCAGGTATGCACCCAACAGAGGCGATGATGATATATGATGGTAGCTGTGAGAGGTGTTGTGCCTGACAGGATTTGATGTCAGAGGTGTTGTGCCTAACAGAGGTTAATGTCAGATGTGTTTTGCCTGACACGATTTGATGTCAGAGGTGTTGTGTCTAACAAGATTTGATGTCAGAGATGTTTCCTGGTTATTAGATGGGTGTTCCTGGCATGTCAGATGTGTTCCTGATAATCAGATGTGTTTTCTGACAAGGGTGTCATGTCAGAGGTGTTATGCCTGACAGAGTGATATGTCAGATGTATACCTGATAGACAGGGTGTTTCCTGATGGTCAGGTGTTTCCTGGTGGTCAGGTGTTTCCTATTAGTCAGAGGTGCGTCCCTGGCTTGTCAGATGAGTTTCATTTTCCTGACAGGTTGGATGGGTTTCCTGGCTATCAGATATGTATCCTGGCTGATCAGATGTGTATCCTGACAATCAGATGTGTTTCCTGACAAATGTGGTTGTGTGTGTGTCGGTGTTCCCATAGAGGGAAAATATAAAGTAAGTATCAGAGGTGTGGTTCCTGACAGAGTGTGATATGTCAGAGGTGTTGTTCCTGACAGAGCGTGATGTGTCAGAAGTATTGTTCCTGGCAGTTATCGGGTGAAGACCCGAGGATTAATTGGGTTGACATACCCAATGATTGGTTATAATCGGGAAAAGTCTCGATTGGTTGATAACTGAGTCTGTGGACTCATGGATAGAGGTTGTACACGGGCGAAGGCCTAGTCGATCGAGTCCGTGGACTCAAGGATAAAGTCTGAGCGGTTATCTGAAACGGTAACCTGGTGTCGTGGACAATGACTGGATGAATTTGACAACTTGGAGGTTGGGAACCTCGAATAGGATGAGATAGCCCCGAGTGACCTCGGGTCACGAATTACGATATTATTATTCTGCATATTATTATAATATGAGAATTGTATTGTACTACTATATCATTATTGATGAATGTTATTATGTGGAAAATAGTTTAGATGGGCTGTGAATTTTGCTGGGCTCTATAGCTCACATCTCATCTTATGTCTTCAAATTCTGAAGCGGTTACCGATTGACAAGGAGTTACACTTTAGAGTCTGGAGGTATATCGGTGCAGCTGTGGCGCCAAAAGTTAAGACTACTGTAGCTGGTGAGGTAACACATTTGCTTATGATGGGTTATTGTGATGACCAGTTGTTATTGCTTATGTAAGCTCATAAGAAAAGTTCAAAATTCCCGCATTTTCGCGGGTAAAGTCTTCCGCATGCGTGGTTATGACGAACGGGCACGCGTCTCGGAACTTGATTCCTTAGGCGCGGGTTCGGGGCGTCACAACTTGGCATCTTGGCAAGCTTAAAATATTGCGTTAGGGTATGTCTTAAAGGTCGATCTTAACTAGCATCTATCTATTCATTTCCTCACTAAAGTTGCAGGTCTATATCTTCTATCTTGGTCCGTATTATTTTAAAACCTTTAAATTTCCATATCATCCCTCTATAGCCCCAACTTTGAATTTGCCCTCTCTCTGGCCTCTTTCAACCAACACCATGCCATCTGCATCTAATATACACCAATGAACCTTTCTTTGAGATATGTCCTCCATCAATTTTAACTACTACCTTATCTCTAATCGTGTCCCTACTAAAATTGCACCCTATGTCCTTCGTCTTGGTTTGAATTATTTTAAACCTTAAACCACTGGATTCCAAGCCATCCTTCTGTAGCTTTAATTTTGCACTTACTGTATCTTTAGTCTCTTCAACCACTACCCAATCTGCAAATAATATACACCATGGAACCTCCTCTTACATATGAGCAATAGACTAAGGGTCAACTTTTGATGCAAACCAATTATAACGTTTGTAGTCTAAAGGTAAAGGTTACACGAGAGGTTTTTAAATCTCAACTGTTGTATAAATACTTGTAGTTAGACATTTCAAAATTATTGACAACAGAATGATAGTCGTTCTTATTGTCTCCTATAAACCACTATATAATATGAAGTATAGATGGTAAATTATGAGTATCTAACATAGCCATTTCCTTGTACCCTAGAAAATTTCTTTTCGAAAAATAAAAATTAAAAGCAAGGGTTGCATGGAGCAGTAGCTGAATTAAACCCACTAGACTGACATTTTTTGGAACCCACATACCTTAGATTGCTAGAAACTGCCATATAGACACCATAGGCAACACTGGTTGATAATATAGGCATATCCTCGGCTTCGCCAGCAAAAGACTTATCAACAGCCTTCCGGGCATTAATCAAGGCATTTGTCGCACCTGTACCAACCTGGAAAAAAGTTGATACCCACCATATGACAACAGACATAAGGACTTGAATTATCATAATCATTCAAGATTTGAAATTCAAATAGAAAGAGATGACAACAAATTTAATTGGAGTTAAAGTATGGCGAAAGCATGAAAAAATATGCAAAAGAAATGGGGTAAACTCCATCAAGAAATTTTATGTATATGCTAACTATATCAACCTCTTGAATATAAGAAACATACATATGCACAAACAATCATTCTCAATATTAATAACTAAAGTAAAATGTTAAAAAGCAGGTGATGTTACTAAGTGAAAAGGCATTAGCATTGTTGAATAATGGGTCACACCGAAACAATGAATATAAAAGTGGGAAAACAAATATTTCACCATATAAAATTGCAAGGATGGAAAGTTGCAGTTAAATATAACAAAATGAAAAACAGGACTTCTGGTAATTTCCCAATTGAGACGCATGGTATGCATGAGATTAGACCATTGTTAGCAGGACTCTGTTAAAATTTTTCTTTTCCCCCCTAAAAAACATATTTCAATCTGAACATTTTATACTTAATTTAAAACTTTATACAAGAACTAAAATTTTAAAAAAAAAACTTTTTAAAACGCATTTTTTTCACCGAATAAAATTTGGTGACAAGAACTTGTATTATCCAATAAATAAATTATTTTTCTTTTTCTTTCTTCAACAGATAAAGCAAGATTGATAGTTTCTTAATATAGCTTTTTGCTATTGAGATTGAACTTTTGACTTATAAGCATTTAGAGAGGATCCTTAAGAACATTTGGATTGATTAATCATTAATATGTAGTGGCTTTGCTTATATATATATTATAATTTTTTTTTAGCTAAGGATGTATGAAATTTGAACTATTCACTCAAAGTATTCTCGACTTTTTTTTATTAGCCTTTTTTAAGTTCTTTTTTTAAGCCAACAACGTTTTGAACTCAAGTTGGTCCTCTCTCTCTCTCTCTCTCTCTCTCTCTCTCTCTCTCACACACACACACACACACACACACACACACAGTATTTTAATAACTGAACCGGGGGTTGAATGGGTAGGCTGGCCAGTTCCCAGTTTGCCGGTTCAACCGGTTGGTTTAGTCCAATTCGACTGCAGCTTTCATCAACTTAAACAAAAAGAATGTGGGGACTTTGCAAAGGGACGCGGTCAGCAAGAAGATCCTGGATCGCAAAGGGATGTGGTCAGCCGTCAGCAAGAAGATCCTGGATCTCACAATAGCACATATAAAGTTCAGCCAAACATTTCGAAGAAGAAGAATAAGAGGAAGAAGATAATAGCTTAACTATCTGAAGGCAGGTTTAGTCTTATCTGGACTTTAATTAAGCAACTTGATTGTTTGGTCGTAGGAATAGCCTAATCTTGACATTGGATTAGAATAAGTGTTGGATGTGTCCAAATAGTTCGTTAGTAAGAGTCAAAGAGTTGTTAAATGCCTTGGGAGTTGAAGAGTCTTTAGAGACAATGAGTATTGTTTTTCCAAAGTTCGCTTTGATTCCTAGTGGGGTAAGTTCAAAGTACGTTAGTTGCATTGGGAATTAAATGTTTGGTCTTCTAGGATGACTAGAGAAAAAAACTTTTATTTCTAATGTAGGTCATTGTTAGGGAAGTTAATTAAGAGATCTATATAAAGGGTGTAAGGTGTTCATGAAATGTAACAACAATAATAAGAATACTTGATAGATTTTCTTGAATCTTCAGCTAGTTTTTTTAGTAATGATTAGCAACTTGTAGCCTGTAGGAGCTTTCCCTTGGTTTCCCTCTAAAAAAACCTTGGCTCCAACGGTGATCGGAGTGTCATCAACTTATCTTCAAGTTGCAAAGTGGTGACTTATTCATCTAACTTTATTAGGTCCAGGATTCTGAGTCAAGGTGCAGTCACTCAGATATTCCTAATAACAACTACAGATCAGTTGTATAGAGATAAGCAACGTGATTGCGTCCTCTTGGTACCTTATATTACCTGCTTATAAAACTAGAAATTCTGGATTTCTCTAACAATGTATGAAGTAATCAAACTGATATATACCTCAGAACATCCTTCAGGGGGTCAGCCTTAAACATAAGAATAAGAACAGCGCATTAAATACAAAAAGGGTGAAACAACACATTATACAAACATCATCTCCACAAGAAGTAAACAAAATCATAAAAACAAAAGAAATGCACGGGGAAGATAGTCAATGTAACCGCTTTATATAAAAATACATAAGAATAGTAACCAGCAACAACAATGGAAGATTCTTTTTTTTTATCGGAACGATGTTCATGGCGGAACAATTTCTATATAACAATGGAAGATTCTTAAATAAAAATACATAAGAATAGTAACCAGCAACAACAATGGAAGATTCGTTTATGATTGATAGGAATGTTCATGGCAGCAGAATAATTTCCAGTGGTAAAACACCATAAGACTACAAAATGAAAAATCTAAATCAAGTAAGCTCCTAAATAAAGAAAAGATTAGCCTACCAGAGATGCAGTGGTCCCAACTGCAAATAGCTTGGCCCCGTTACGCTGAAGAACAGACCCAGATTCTATAAGACTCGTGGAATTATTGTTTACTTGACTATTTGAATTTATTAGAAGTAGAAAATGCAGAAAATAATGTTACCCTTACCACTATTGCACCAATTCTCTGTAAAAATGAATAGGACGTTCCAGCCAAAGCAACCTGCAGACAGGTCAGAGATCGAATAACTAACTGTATACAGTTCATAGAAACAATCTTTGCAAAATATTAAATCCAATGCTACGTCTAACGCAGTAACTTATAGGCAAATTAACAGTAACCTGAAACGCATTATCAGGGCAGCTGTAGAAGAACTTAGCAACAGGTCCAGCACTGATTGCAAGAGGTGGCCGGAGGGAAACAGTAGGGGCCGGAAGCCAAACAAGCATAAAATCAGCAATTATGGCCATTACCTAAAAAGAAAAATGAATTAGAAAGATAAATAACCTGAATGTTAATGTAAGGAAAAAATAATGATGATGTCGATGATGATGAAGTTATAATTATTATTTTACTTAAAAGATCAAAAGCTTAAATCTGTAAATGAAGGACTCATTGCCCACAAAAAAGGAGGACTCTTTCCCCACTCCTCTTCCTTCTTTGAGTCACTTTTCGAATGAAGGTTAGAAGAGCAAGAAAATCATGCTATCATTTAATTTGTAAACAAAACAATCAAACCATATTTTGTAGGAGTTGGTTTGGTTTGATTAGGTTTAGGGTTGTGATTTAGGGTTTCAAGGTCTAGGGTTTGAGAAGAAGAGGGAGAAGAAGAGAATAGGGAAAAGATTAGAGTGAGATAATTGTCTCTCTCCTACTCTTTCTTATTTATATTCTACTAATGGTATACTATTAGTATATAAGACATACTATTAACATACCAAGATTACAGTATATAAAAGAAACATAAACATAAAAAAGAAGTATTCTTCTACACTCTCCCTCAAGTTGGTGCGTAGATGTCACTCATGCCGAACTTGATAACAATACCTTGAAATTGAGAACCATCAAGCCCCTTAGTCAATACATCAGCAAACTAATCATCAAAATGTACAGAAGGGGTGAAAACTAGGAAGCACGGGTACGACGATACTTAGATACGACGATACAATACGGGTACGGCGATACGGCAGAAATTATAAAAACAACTAAGTTTTACCTTTAGAGTGCCGTATCCGATACGTATCCGATACAGCGATACGGGTACGTTTCCATTTTCAAAGTATCCGTGCTTCCTAGGGCGAAAATAACTGCCTTCAGCTTCTCCTTGATAAAGTGTCAATCCACCTCAACGTGCTTCGTTCTATCATGTTGCACAGGATTGTGAGCAATACTAATAGTTGCCTTATTGTAACAATATAAGTTCATCAGACCACTAGTAGGGAACCCAATCTCAGTCAGGAGTAGCCAAAGCCAAAGCAACTTACATACCTCATGTGTCATGGCTCTATATTCTACTTCTAAATGGATCTTGCAAGTTGCAACCACATGTTGCTTCTTGCTTCTTCATGTAACAAAGTTGCCTACAACCATAGTGCAATACTTTGAAGTAGATTGTCTATCTGAAATGGACTCAGCTCAATTTGCATCAATTTGCATCAGTGTATGCTTCCACTCTTAAGTTCCCATGACATTTATACATCAAACCTTTCCCTGGAGACTACTTCAAATAGCGAAGAATTCTATTAACTGCATCAAGATATCCAATGGTCGGAGGATGCATAACCACACTAACTGCATATGCAATGTCTAGTCTGGTGAGAGATAAATAAATGAGGCGACCGACAAGTCTTTGGTATTTGTCTGCATCTTGTAAACATTCCCCCACTACCTTAACTGAGTTTGTGGTTAGTATCAATGGGTGTACCACATGGTTTACAACCCATCATACTTGTCTCCTCTAGAAGATCAAGGACAGACTTGCACTGAAAGATGAATATACCATTCTTTGACTTGGCAACCTCAATCCCAAGGAAGTATCTCAACTAACCCAAATCCTTGATCTCAAACTCCTCTGCTAACATTATCTTCGGTAACTTAATCTCATTCATATCATTGCCTGTTACTACAATGGCATCTACATAAACAATCAGAACAGTAATCTTTTGATGAGATTGTTTGAAAATAATGTGTGGTCTACTTGGATATGCTTGTAACCCGCTTTCATCATAGCACTACGAAACCGCTCAAAATCCAGGCTCTAGGAGACTACTTTAGTCCATACAATGTCTTCTTCAGCTTACACATTTTTTCCTTATGAAAACCCCAAAGTATATTGTTGAGTTTCTCATTATGCATATTGATGATGTAGTGTTATAAAACATTAGCCATGCTTGTGATGACTGATGACCTAGAAAAGCAAACACAATTGGTATGTATTCGTAAGAGCAAATTATGATCATAAAGAACAATTGGACTCCATTTGAAAATGGCATAGTGAATTTTTAGAATAGTGGATTTCTCTATTTGCTTGCAAATTGAGCCTCTTTCATAGTTTTTGTGCATAAAAGTGCACCCTCATATTTGTGATGTACGGTTATAAAATGTTTAACAGCCAAGCTTGTGTTGACCAAGCAGTCATAATTGATATGTATTCGTAAGAGCAAAGTAAACTATGATCATAAGCTACAATTTGACATATTGATGTACAGGAAATCTATTAAGTACAGTTTTCTTGAACTCTCTCTGATGACTTGCGATATTTGGACAAATTCTATAACAATTGCATCATAAGAAGACTTCAACGTTGGAGGTAAAATCCTAGATCAATATCATATTCTCCTCAAACCATAGTATATTGAAGCTTTAATAGGCACTCGAGTGGTTTTTCAGATTATCAGGTAACCGCAGTTTTACATATTTAATTTATTATACTCTTTTATTTAGTCTACTAAATAAATTGTTCATTACATTCCAATATAGGTGGTTGTAGGTGGACGATATTGTCGAGGGTATTTTAAATGTGGACATTTACGCATCTACTTCTTAATCTAATGATGTTGAGGTTTAGAGCATGGTTCAAAAACCCTAAAACTCGAACTCAAAAGTTAGTCGGGTCAAGTAACTACGAAAACTCGAAAAAAAACTCGACTCGGTCCAACTCGAAATATATATATGTATCAATTTCTTGGCAATTTATCCAAGATTGAATCACAAATAACTTGAAAAACTTGGGTTAAAAGTGTTGATATATGTAATATCGAGAGTATGTTTGTAAAAGGGTATATCTGTAATGTTCTCTTAATATAAGATGCTAGTAGGATTTTCTTTCCCTCACTAAGCAATTTACCATAATCTCTCTTCTTCCTCTCTTCTCTATTTTCTCTTCTCCAAACCCTAAATCCTCCAAACCCAATCTCCAACTTGGTATCAGAGCTTCATAGAAGGAAGAAGGAGCTTGATTAAAGAAGAAACAACCACCACAAGAAGAAAGAACTCCCTTGTAATGTCCCAGCCGTATGGCTGACTAAGCCGTATGGCCTAGATCTTTATTTTGGGTCTCTCCAAAGGTAATTTCTTAGAGAGTTTGATTTTAGAGGATTTTTGAATCCTATATCTTGTGATTTGGTTCTTTTTTTAGAGAGTTACAATGATTTGAAGAAAAATACATAAACATTCTAGCAAATAAACCGTTTTAGTTCATCGTTTTTCGCTCGAATGAGACAATTTTAATGGTGTTTATTGATCATGGATGGACCGGTTTTTATAAGGAACATTTCCACACTGAGTTTACTCCATTTGGTTGATATTTGAAGGTTCTATGATGATTTTTCCAAGCATGTTCTTGTCGATTTTCATTGTTAAAGGGAGTTTAATGTTTTGTTTGCTTATTACAACATCTTAGATTGTTGTTTTGGGTAATCTTAATACCTTTGGATAAGGTTTTATGAAGTTTTAATTAAGTGAATGTGTGTCTTAATTTATCCCTAAAATTTCTTCTATAAATGCTAAGAATCTTACTTCGTCGGCTCTTTCCGACTCTATTGTCCACTCTATCACTAATATTAAATTTAATTGTGACAATTTTCTTACGTGACGAAACTCTGTTGAACTTTATATTAGGGGTCATTCTACTTAGATGGGGTATCTTGATGGTAAAAGCCCTAAGCCGGAGACCGGTATTTCCGAGATTGCTACATGGAATGCCGAGAATTGTATTATTTTGGGCTGGTTGTTTAATTCTATGGAGCCTTAGATTGTTGAGAATTACATCTTCTATAAGGATTGTCATGAGCTTTGGGATGCTCTGATTCAGACTTATGCATTATTGGAGAATGGTGCTCGGATTTATCAACTTACTCGTGAGATTGCTCACTTTCAGCAAGGGGATATGCCTATTTCTGATTATTTTGAGGCTCTTCAGTGTCGTTAGGAAGAATTGAGCCATTATGAGCCTCTTTCTGAATTATCCGTTGTTTCTGCAAAGGTTATAACAGAGCGAATTGAGCGACATTGCATTTATGATTTATTGGGGGCCTTTGGGCCAGATTTGAGCACTCAGATCCTTACCACGTCTCCTCTGCCTTCTCTTCGATCAATGTACTTCACTGTGTTTAGTGAGGAACGCCGACGGGATTTTATGTCTTCAAGTTATCCTCCTATGCTCCCTCCGAATCATACTGCCTTTGCTATTGATTTCCGTCCTCCTCCAGGACATGGTAGGGGGACTTATAAGGGTCGTCGTGGTGGACGTGGCTGTGGCAGATTTACTACTGTTTGTGCTCACTATGGTATAGTGAGACATGATCGTGATCATTGTTATCGTCTGCATGGCTATCCTGAGGGTTACCAGTCTCGTCCTGCGGCTCATTTTACTACGAATCCTGCGACTGATTCTTCGCCTACCACCTCAGTTGCTGCGAGTAATCATTTGGAGTCCTTGAGGGCTCAGGTTGCTAAGATGATCCACACTGAGTTTCTTCTGTATAGTGATTCTGATACTTCTGCTGCTTCTTCTTCACTTACTGCCTCAAGTATCCATGCTCCCTCTGCCTATGTTGC
The DNA here is from genome assembly GCA_015143295.1 of Tetracentron sinense. NCBI lineage: Eukaryota > Viridiplantae > Streptophyta > Magnoliopsida > Trochodendrales > Trochodendraceae > Tetracentron > Tetracentron sinense. Next base: position 41,337,063 of record CM026557.1, read on the forward strand.
CACTACATCGTCTTCTTCCCCTAGCTGGATCATTGATTCCAGAGCCACTGATCATATGAATGGTGAGTCACAGGGTTATTCCATTTATTCACCTCCATCTCCTACTGCCAATGTTCGTTTGGTTGATGGTTCTGTTACTCCTGTTTTATGAGTAGGGCACTTTCCTGTATCTCCGTCTCTCTCTTTATCTCATGTTTTACATGCTCCTCGTTTATCTTCTAACCTTCTTTCAGTTAGTAGTCTTACTACCAAACTCAATTGTATATATATATATATGTGTGTGTGTGAGGAACTTAAAATTTTTTCTCTTAAAATCTCCCTAAAGTACATAATTCATTCACCACTGACAGTATTTTACTATTCTTATTTCACATTTATTTTATGTTTATTCATAACAAGAACACTTTAACAAAGAAGGGACATAAAAAGTTCAAAGAGAAGACAGTCTTTGGAGCTTCAAGGCCAAAAACAAGAGAAAAGTTACAAGGGTAAGCAATCCAAATAATCATGCATACCGCCTCTAGTTAGGGAATCCACCACATCACTCATCATTCTTGGCACATGTGAGAACGAGATGTTCAAATTCTCTGTCATGGTTTAAAAAAAGGTTGAAACCAATACGTATTGCCCGATTCCTATCGGTTTCAGTAAGACCCAATACCTGACCTTTACAAGTTTTGTTAAGGAAAAAAAAACTCGGCCCAAACCTTTACGTATCACCCAAGTTCTACAATACATAACAATTTCGGTGTAGGACTCGATTGACATTTTTAGATAAAAGGGTTTACCGTAAACCCCTAAAAGCATCACATAAACTCCTCTTTCGTTTCCCTCTTCTTCTCTACCCATTCTAAGCCCTAAAACTTAAAATCTTTTTTGATATTTGGTGATTAAAAACTTTATTTGGGGTTTGAATCATCGATTTGAAAAAATCTACGTCAAGTCCTGCATTTTGGGATAACCTCATTTTGAAGGTTAAATCAAATAAATTCATTATTTTTATATTTTCTACTTAATATTAACTTCAGAAGAATGTTGTTGCCCATCCACTAGCTTTTTTTAAAATTTAATGCGATTTTTATGGAATTTTTTCAAAAAAAAAATGCCCTTTTATCCTTGGTCTCTGCCAAGTCCCAAATTAGAGTTACAATCATATAAAGTTCAAGCCAGTTCACAAGCATAATGTTTTGCAATCCTAACTATTACAATGTCAACACTAACCCAAAAGAAACACACTAAGAAGCAAATAAATGACATTTTCATCATGAAAACAGCCATACCACGTCTGCCAAAACAAAATCCAGCTCCTTGACAAAATTTTCTCTACGCCGTTCATACTCCGCAGCAGTCTAGAAAATAAATCAATTAGATAAAGATAAAATGCGTTGGTGAAAAATATAATGTTCCTAGTATAAAATAATTACAAAGAAGTGAAAAGGGAAAACAATCACAGAAATCATTAATGGCATTTACATAGAAAAGAATCATCAGGTATATCCTATCATACTATAATATAATGCATGTCCAACTTTATTATAGCACAGGGAAAAGAACAATTCTAAAGATGCATCAAAGTGAATGCACAAAATCTTCCAACAAAGAACAAACAAATATATTCTTACAGTTATTATATTTTCCATAAGAATTCTAAGAATATATACAAGTATGAAATGTTCAGTGAATAATGAGTCCAGTGTCGATTCATATGAATAAGAAACCTAAGTCCCTTAATAATAATATGCCTTAATTCCAAGAAACTTTACTGTCAATACAAGTTTCAAACTGTGACATGTGCAGGGAAAAGGAGGAGCAAGTTCTGATTTTTACGGCTTCTTATATACTAAAGAGGCTAGGGAGTTAGTTAAATATCCTAATTTTAAGGTGGAGGCCTTGCTATGGTAGGCCCTCCCATTTAAGATAAATAAAGGGTAGCTTTTCCCTTCACAGAGGGAAAGGGTCATGCGCCATCTCTTCACTGGTTGTGGGGTTGTATTCAATGAAGCAAGCAGATGACATGTGGTACCCTTTCATTGGGCAAGGCCCACTGAAGGAAGGCATTTCCTTCTTCTGCAAGAACAAAGTATATGGCATCTTCTATTGGTTGTAAATATGGTGGTTCTCAGCGGTGATGATTAGAAGATTTCCTTCTTTTTTTCCAACGGGCAGGCTAATGTGGTGTCCTCTCATTAGGGTTAGGCCCAACTAAAGAGATATTTCCTTCCTCCACAAGGAGGAAAGTACATGACATCTTTTTATCGGTTAGAAAGATGGCATTTTTTTTATCGGTAAGAGGAAATATTATAAATAAAACAGAATATGTACAACAAGGTTCAAAAGTTAACCCAAAAGAGTAGGCAAGACACAACAGACCTTACCCCCCCCCCCCCCCCACACACACTAACCGCCGCCGGACCTACTATTCATGCTTGAAAAATGACCCCAGTGGTCTTTTTTTCCCTGCCTTCCCTCCAGCATATAAGTCATAACTAATGGTAGAAAGAGTGTACCTCTCGTCGGCATGTTCTGTGGTGGTAGAGGACATGTGTTAAACCCTTGTTAGTTGAGGGTCTAATATGGGGAATGGGGATATCTCTTCCAAGGAAGAGCTGATGCAGCCCTCATAAAGGCTGAGTGCTTCACATGTGTCCTTCTTTGTTTTTTGGACTTTAAAGTCTAAAGCATAGCATTTGTACAATCCTTGTTAGGCTTCTAGGGTTTGAGTTTTATCAGTTAAGAGCCAAGGATTAGAGTTACGGTTAGTTTTATAAGATAGTTTGGGTTTGGGGTCTTCTTGGTTGAAGTTTGGGAGTCATTTTGGACTTTAAAGTCTAAAGCATAGCATTTGTACAATCCTTGTTAGGCTTCTAGGGTTTGAGTTTTATCAGTTAAGAGCCAAGGATTAGAGTTACGGTTAGTTTTATAAGATAGTTTGGGTTTGGGGTCTTCTTGGTTGAAGTTTGGTAGGTACAAGTGTGAGTGATAAGCCAAGTATGATTTCTAAATAGAGTTAAGACATGTTTTCTTTGGTGGGTAAATATAGGGCTAGGGTTTGTTTCTTCTTATTTCTCTCTTCTAGAAGAGCTCTCTTCAAGCCCTAGATTAAGATTTTAGATTGATTACTTGTTGTAAATGCCTTGTTGATTCTCTTCTTGTCTAAACTAATTTAGAGACAAGGGTGTGGGATTCATATGGATCCTCTGTGTGATTCTTGCGATGAAGAGGTGGAAGACCTAAGGAGGGAAGCAACTCAATTGATGCCGCGGCTTGATCTTACAAAATTCAAGAGTTTGATGAACATGTCCTCGAAGATGATATTTACAATCCTCTTTACAAGGGAGCTAGGTGAGGAAGCGAACAACAACCCTAGGCTATTCAATATTTCGAGAGGCCTTGGAACTTCTATATGAAGGAAGACATACCTGATTTCAAGGGAATGCAACCACTTGAATAGTTTATTGTTAGGCTGAACATGGTGGAAAGAATTTGCAACTATAACGACGTGCCTAATGACAATTAAGTGAAAATTTCGGGAATTAAGTTTTAAAAAATAAAAGGCATCAACTTGGTGGGATTCTCTATGAGAGTTATGAGCATAACATGAAAGCATGGGTAAGCGAAAAAGTAAGGGGCGTTTGGTAACTCAAAAAACTAGAGCTTATTTGCTTATACGAAAAATACAAGTTTATTCTAAAATAAATTTGTTTTAACCAATCAAAAATAAATAAAACTGTTTGGTAAATGTTTAATGCAATGTCTAAGAGGTTTAACCTCTGAAATAAGTAACCTCAAGGTTACTTTTCTTTCAGAGCTTATTGTACTAAAGAGGGTAAAGGTTTATTTGCGTACATGCACTTTTGATTCACTTAAAATGGAATTTTATGTCCTTAAAATTTTTGCAAAAGCCTTTTATTTCCTTATTTTCCAAATGCCTGTTCTATCTCTCCCATTGCAAATGTCCCTCAAATAAGTGCTTATTTGTATGTTTCACCAAATAATATATAAAAAAATAATAATAAATTTTAAAAAAAAATTTCCCAAACAGACTTTGTAGAACAAGACATAAGATAAACAACTCTTAGTTTCTAGATCTAATTTAAATAGTTCTTATTAGAACAAATAACAGTTGCCAAATGCCCCCAAACTCTTAGGATTAGAAGAAAGAAGATGAAGGAGAAATTCTCTCTAGAGAATTACCTTTAGAACTTGTACCATAAGATGCATAACCTCCATCAAGGGGATAAGGGCGTTGATGAGTACATGCGGGAGTTTAACCAGTGGGTTGGCCATAGTGATGTGATTGAGATGAGGAGCCGGCCACTGCATGCTTTATTTTTTCTCTTTGGTATTGTATGGTCTAACCATTTTGTTCATTAGAAGATGCTTATAATCTAGAGAACAGAGTGGCAAAGCATCTTAAAAAGACTTCGACACCCTAGTCTGTGAGTGCAGACAACTTCTGAGCTTCTAATAAAGGCAAACAACCACAGGAAAGGAAACCATGAATGTGGACACGGCGATAGGAATAGGAGTGCTAACAAATTCTAAGAGTCAAGTAACGAACCAAAAAGTTAATGTGATGTTATTATTCCCAATCGCAGTGTAGTAAATATGTCGCCTAGGCCACCACCTCACCTAGCCAAGACCCTTATCGCTTAGACCATAATCTAGGCGGGCAATCAGTAAATTTTATATAATAGAAACAGAAAAAGAAATTTTTGGTCACATGGCATCGCCTCGCCTAGATAACCCCATATCACCTAGGCAACGCTTTGACTACACTGCCTAGTCGGCAAAATAACCAAGTGAATACTATGTTGAAGTGCTTTAAGTGTACATATTATGGTCACTTGACTCAATGTTGGAATCGACAATTTGTACATATTTTTGCATAAGTTCTAATGATGTTACATATAATGATCAAAGAGAAGTTCCAGTGATTTCCAAGAGCATGGTTTCACGGTGTGTAGAGCAAGAAAAAAGCAATCAAAATCACACTTCAAATCTATCACAACTATAAACAAGTCATCATTTGAAGCAGATGTTGGAAGAATTTGCATTGAAAGATGTTTTCTTTTACAAAAAAAATCAGCAAGTCATCTAACAGCATTAGTGTGGAAGATGAAGAAAATGAAATTACAATCAATCAATCAAACAGTTCATATACACACATTCCACATAATCCAAACAAAACAATGGCAAGAACAGAGCATAAACCTTAGTAAAGATCCCAACGCCGCATTCCATGGCGACTTTCGCCAAGAAGAGATCATCGGCCAATAAGCGTTCCTTGAATCCCCCAAACTGAAGCAACCACCGGAACACCGGCGACTTCTGCAACTCAAAGTAGCGGGACACGATCGATCCAGGAATCCTCCCAGCCTCGATTGCAGAAGCCAGATCCTTTGGAATGCTATCCAACGACCTCCCAATCTCCATCAAAGCTAGAATCGCCTCCTCCTTGTTTTTATCACTGGCATCTCCTCCTCCTCCGCCGGCGCCGCCAAAGTTCCCGCCATTTCCACCGCCATTACCGCCGGAGAAAGCGACGATCGCCGGATTTCGAATCCGCTTGGCGTTCCATGTGAGTGAGGAGGCGGAGAGAGTGGTGGTGGTAGAGATGCGGCGAGTGATGATAGATGATGGACGGTGTTGATTGAATTTGGTGAAAGCTACGGGGCGTGTCGACGGATTGAAACAGGTGGCGGTCGCCATGGGCGTTTGTTGGCTTTGTTTCTGTAGCAGTGTGGTAGTTTCTCTCTCTCTCACTCTTTCGAAGTGGGTTGAGAGAGAGAGCGAGAGAGATTTGTGTGAGATGAGATCTGGTCAGCTTTGAATTTGATTGTTTGGTGGCGGAGAGAGAGAGACCTACTTTCGTCTTTTGACTATTCTACAACTGACACGAGAACCTTAGTTCGGATCCTGTCGAATTGCAATTGAACTATGACTCTGAGATCCAATCACAGCCAATTGAATTTGGGGAGAGTTCAATCGCACCAACAAGTCATCACGTGGCCCTGTTAACTCCAATTAACTATGGTTAAGAATCACTAACCCGTAGGGTTCAACAATTTAACCTTGGTTCTTAGAAAAAAAATTAACCCTAAGGGTTAAAATTCTTAACTAGAGTTCAAAATGTTTTTAAATTTTTTTTCTATAAACCAAAGTTACATTCTTGAACCCTAAGGGGTTAGTGAATCTTAACCATGGTTAATAAAGGCTAATAGGGACACGTGGTGACTTGTGGGTGCAATTGAACTCTCCCCAAATTCAATTGCAATTGGCTATGATTCGATCTCAGCTCACCCACATAACCAATTTTGGATCCTGATTAAGAAATTTTAACTATTATGGGAGGCCGTATCCTATCCAATCTCAACTCTTTATCCCTTTTGGGGGAATTTCTTTTTCTATTTCATTTTGAGTTTTTATTCTAGAAATCAACGTTAAATACATTATTTCTGAGGGTTAGTAAATCTTAACCACAATTAAAGAGAGTTACACGGAACACATGTTGCCTTCAGGTTTGGGTGCGATTAAACTCCCCTGAGTTTAATCCCAATCGAATATGATCCCAACTCGTTATCATGAGAGTGGGATCGAATTCAATTGCAATTGAACTTGGCAAACCACTAGTCAACATGTGTCCCTTTTAACTCTCTTTAATTGTGGTTAAGATTATTGTCTACTTCTTTGGATTAAAGAATCTCTCCTTTGTTTTATCATTAACCTTAAGAGTTAAAACTTTTTAATTAGAGTATAAAGAAAGTTAAAGGGGCTTTGTGAGTGTGATTGAACTCGTTGTCATGAGACACCAGCCATGATTAGAGCTTTGGAGAGTTGGGATCATATTCAATTGTGGGAGAGTTCAATCGTGCCCACAAGTCACCACGTGTCCCTTTTAAGATTTATTAATTATGGTTTTAAAAAAAATTGGTCACTTAATTATGGTTAAAATTAACAAACCCATAGAGGTCAACAGTCTAATAATCCTGTTGATCAGAGTTAAATGAGTAGTTGAATGGACTTTGTGAGTGCGATTGGACTCTCCCGCAATCGGAAAGGATAGGTACACTCTGCTTTGGATCCGTTGTTGTCCTTGTAATTGTTGTATCAACAAGCCGGGTATGGGTATGGATATGGGTAAGGGCATGGTTGACTGTCTGGACTCGGGTCCAAGTTGTAGAGCTGTTAACCGGTCTTGTGTTTATATTCCCTACAACTAAACTTCGTGTACAATAGTACCATATCGTTTCTCCTTCCCACCTACAAAGGAGGAAAAGCGTTTCTTATTCCCACCCACCAAAGGAAGAAAAAAATATCAGAGTCTGATTGGCTCTTGGATGAGTTGACTTAAATATGATACGTCACTTATTCCAATGACAAGAGGATGGCACACCGTCCACCTACCCCGTGGGAACATGGAATCTACAATGATTTTGATCTTTTTCCCAATTCTAAAGTTTCAAGGCTTCAAACCAAATTCTAAGAAAGATAGCAAGAGATCCAAATCCGAGGCAACTTTATCTTTTTTTTTTTTTTTTTTTCGGTAAATATATTGAGGAGAAAAGAAACAACACACTGACAGAAAGAAACTATGAGGCCGAAAGAATAGGTAACTTTATCTTGAAAGGGAGCCCAGCTTATCCAATGCCCTTTCCTCCCGTGGATGGAAGCTTTTATGGAAAATTGGAAAGTGCTCCCTCCCCACTTAAAATAAGCTAGTTTATTTGGGAGTCCCGAGAAGCGGAGCTTCTAAGCTGACTTAGGTGTCCCCATGTCCCTTTTAACCCTGTTTAACCATGATTAAGATTGGGTCCATTTAGATTTATGAAATTAGAATTATCTAAAGAATTAAATTCCATGGAATTAGAGATCACTGAATTGAATTCCACTAAATTAATAATTCTATCTTTTGGATGAAATACTGATTTTATAAAATTGAATTACAAAATTTCTAATTTCACTATTTGAAAATTTTAAGATTTTACTACCACGTCTTCCTCTATTTGTTTCAAAGATCTACATTTCTCTTCCAAGCTCCCACATTTGGCATTCTCTCACTCTCTCTCTTCTCATCCTCTTACCAGTCCCACTCTCAAACCGCACACACAGTAGTGTTCAAGTAGTTCGATTAATGAAAACTGGTAAGGTGTCATGCTTCAATGCAATGTAAATTTCTCTCTCTTACCTCTTTAGGTCTCTTAATGTATGTATAAAATCAAACCAAACTCATCTCGTCAAACCTACACCTTCTAAACTATCAGGGCCCACCCCACCCTTCTCTTCCTTTTAAGAGGGAGAAAAAACCTTTCACTATAGCATTCTTTTAGCAACCAGACATGAAACCTCAAACACACATCCAGCTCCTTCGAGCCTCATTTGCAACTCTCTTAATCTTCACCCTCCTCATTCACACCCTCTTATCTAGCACCCTTTCTCCCACCTTGTCCACCTCCTTTCCAACAGCCTCACCATCTCCCTATCCTGCATGCCTGGTGCATATTCATCTCCCACGTCTTCTAACTCTCCGCCTCGTGAAACTTGACTAGTGGCACTGGATCTTAATTTTCAAGTAATTCACCTTCTAGAATCCATTCAAAAGATTAGATGTAACTTTGATTACATCAATTTTTGATATGTACAAATAAACCGACTAAAGGATAGAGATAGAGATAAGACTGCAGGGAGGAGAGGAACTTTTTAATGCGTTTTTAAGAAAGATGCAAAAAAAGAGAGTACATTTACAAGGAGCTGGGAGAGAGGGATGAGGAGGAGAGGAACATAAGGGAGAGAGAATGTCACGGGGAGCCCAGAGAAATAGAGATCGGGAGATGGACAGTTTTGATGGGGCTTCTCTCCTATTTCCAATTTCATGATATTGTAGATTTGTCAATTAAGACCTATTTACAAGGGAATTGAATCTTACTCATTTAACATGTGAAATCATTATTTCAAATTCATGTAGAATTGACAATTCTAATTTTACCAATTTTATAATATGTCCCAAACGAGAGAATTGGAATTGAGGGACAAAATTAACAATTCCATCCACCAATTCAATATATCCAAGCACACCCTTAACTAAATTAAAATTAGTATTTTTGTTTTTTGTTTTTTCTAAAAACCATGATTAGATTGTTTAACCCTAAGAGGTTAACCACTATTGATGGATGGTAAAAAAGGGGCTTGGACCAATGAGGTCACCAGGGTTAGCTAGAAGCTGACCCTGGGTCCTTTTTCCATTTCCCTTTATTTGGCCGAGACGTCAAGCTTTGGATTACCTCTGGTGGACACCGAGGTGGGACCTCGGGCATTCACACATCAATGGACATGTCGCAATAAAAAGGGGGAGAAGTCATTTCATTTTCTCCCCATGATTTTGACTTCTCCCCCACTTGATATCTCTTCCATTTTTATCACCACATGTCCATTGATGTGTGGATGCCCGAGGTGGGACCTCGGGCGTCCACCAGAGGTAATCCGAAGCCGAGACGTCATACCAACTAATGAAGAAAAATTTTCCATTGGACCATGTTGTCATTATGTGCAAGCAATGTGGAGACTGTCACCCATCTTCTCTTTAACTGCTCGTTTCGTCTGGAAGAAGTGTTTGGTAGGGATCCTCCCTCTAAGATGGATCATGGCTCTAACCAAGACCTAAAGGATTGGTGGAACCATTGGGTAGCTCAAGACATGGATAAACATGATAAAATAAAACATCTCACTGGAACTTATGGAGAGCTCGAAATGGGAAAAAATGTTACGCCAAAACTCCATATCTTATCCAAGTCATCCTGCAAGTGCATATATAGCAAATGAGAGCAACCAAGGAAACAGTGCTCAAGAAGCAAATACAAATATTCACCGGCAAACCACCAAACCTGCAAGGCGAAACTTGAATCCCTCTATTATGGCTGGATGAAGATTAATTCAGATGGAGCCACTAGTAATTGCTAGAGATCACAAAAGGGCAATCATGATGTGCCTCATTCAAGTTCTTTCAGGTAGATCGGCCATTGCCGCTAAAGCAATAAGTTTTCACAATGCGGTCTCGCTCGCAGTATCCCAAGGATGGCAGAACGTTGAATTTGTGCTAGACACTGAAGTACTAAACTAGTTCACCATTCAAATATGAATGGACCATCTAAAATTGTTGTCGTCATGGGAAATATCGAAAGAGAAATTTTGAATATTTCTCACAACAATGTTACTCATCTCTCCCGGCATACTAATACTTTTGCACCCAAACTAGCTCAGCATAGCATTGGATTAAAATTTGCTCAGAATTTTCACCTCAAGAGATTACTACCTTGGAAATATAGAGAAATATTGGTGTCTAGAAGCTCTCGATCTGTCAAGAGTCTTCTTGTAATCAATGTCTTTAATTTTTTAAAAAGGGAAGTGGAAAACGGACCCAGGGGTCAGTTTCTAAGCTGACCCCGCTGATCTCATTTATCCACCACCCCTTTTTTGTTGGGGAGATGCAGAAATCTTCCCCTCTATGTGAATCACTTAGGAATTTTATCAAACACTAGGAATGCACTATTTATGTAAACTAACTCACACAATCAAATAAGCATAATATGGAATCAAATAAATAACTATATAGAGTAAAAGAGAACACACCAATTTTACGTAGAAACTCCACTCAATGTGAGTGGGAAAAACCATGGTGCCATTAAAAAAAAATCCACTATGCAAGAAGAAAGAGAAATACAATATTCCCAAGCCTAGCTTGAGGAATTTCTTCTCATGTGTACAAAACTCTTTCTAGTTCTCTCTTTGTGAAAGAGAAAAATACAAAGATAGCATTCTAAGAAAAAATGGGGATGAGTATCTTTGAAACCCTAACACACATGTGGAGACTTCCACATGTGTAAGCAAAAAGTCTCTCAATCTCATGAGTATGGGCCCCCATACCCAACAATCTCCCCCTCCAGACTCATGAAGGGAGTTCACAACCTAGTATAGCGATTCGACCCAAATTCAATGCTCACCCATCAAGCCCCATTAGGGCTTGACAAAACTCAACCTTGTCTTTTGGTTAGGTTTTCATCATCATATCCGATGGATTTCCATCTGTATGAATTTTCTTCAGCACCAATAACCCTAACTCCAACACATTTCGTATCAAATGATAATGCAATTCAATGTGCTTTGTCCTAGAGTGAAACGCTCGATTCTTGGTTAAGTGTATAACACTCCGACTATCACAATTAACCACAAACTCCTCTTGTTTGATGCCCAAATCTTTTATGATATTTTTCATCCACAACATCTCTTAACATGTCTCGGTGACTACAATATACTCGGCTTGAGTAGTAGAGAGTGAAACACATTTTTGCAATCTAGATTGCCAAGAAACTGCTCCCCCTGCAAATGTGAACAAGTAGCCTAATGTGGACTTCCTTGAATTCATATCTCCTCCCAAATCTGCATCTGTGAATCCCATTATCTCTGGCTTACCATTTCCAAAACACAAATACATCTTGGAAGTACCTCTAAGATACCTGAGAATCCACTTTACTACAATCCAATGCTCTTTTCTAGGATTGGAAAGAAATCTGCTCACAACGCCAACAACATGTGCAATGTCAAGCCTAGTACAAACCATTGCATGCATCAAGCTCCCCACTGCCGATGCGTAAGAAGTATCTTCCATTTCTTTTTTCTCCTTCTCATTTGAAAGGCTTTGACTAGAGCTCAACTTAAAGTGTCCTGCAAGAGGTGTTGCAACTGGCTTTGCATTACTCTTATTGAAACGATCCAACAACTTCTCAATGTACTTCTCTTGTGATAACCATAACTTTCTAGTCGTTCTATCACGGGAAATTGACATTCCCAAAATTTGTTTGGCTGGTCCTAAGTCTTTCATGGCAAAAGACTTGTTCAAATCTTTCTTCAAACTTGTCAATCATGTGCATGTCTTGCCCAACAATCAACATATCATCTACATAAAGACAAAGAATAATGAAATTACCCTCGGAGAACTTCTTGGTGTACACACAATGATCCGCCAAAGATCTATGGTAGTCGTGGTCTACCATGAATTAGTCGAACTTCTTATACCATTGCCTTGGTGCTTGCTTCAACCCATACAAACTTTTCTTTAACTTGCAAATCATATGCTCCTTGCCTTTCACCTTGAAATCACCCGGTTGTTCTATGTAAATTTCCTCTTTCAAGTCACCATGGAGGAATGCTGTCTTGACATCTAGTTGCTCTAACTCTAGATTCAAGCTCGGAACAAGGCCCAACACCATACGAATTGACAACATCTTCACTACGGGCGAAAAAAATTTCATCGAAATCAACACCCTTTTTCTGCCTATAGCCTTTTACAACCAACCTTGCCTTATAGTGTTTTTTCTCATTTTCATCTTTCAACTTGTAGACCTATTTTGTCTTCAGTAGTGTTTTACCATTTGGCCTTTTCACCAACTCATAAGTGTCATTCTTATGCAAGGAATCCATCTCATCGTGCATAACTTTACTCCACTCATCCTTATGAGTATCAACTTGGGCTTCTTCAAAGCTTTCTGGTTCACCACAATCCGTCATCATCACATACTCGGGACCATAGTTAGCAATTCGGCGTACGGTAAAAATTCGGTACAAAAATTATTCGAGTATAATTCGGAATTAGCATTCAATAGTTCGAATAAAAATTCGGTGAAAAAAAGCAAAATGTCAAAAGTATGGTACGAAATTAATTCGAGTATAATTCGGGCCAATATTCAATAATTTGTTGAAAAATTCGTCTCAATATATACAATTACATATATAAAATTTCTAAGAGAATGCATTAAATCTTTAGTTCATATTACAGAAAATGAAAAAAAGAAGTGCAACTGGAGAATTAGAGAGAGTCGAACGTGGAAGGGAGACTGGAGATTGAGAGAGAGAGAGAGAGTCGCTCTTGGAAGGGAGAGTGGTAGTTGCTGGTGTTGACAATATTATAAAGTCAGATACTCGGTCCTCAACTGTTGGCGGTTAGCTGTGCCATTGTGACAAGTGACAATTGTGAAATAGTTAGAGTTTGAGATTTAGAGAGAGAAAGAGATCGAGAGAAAATGAGGGGACTAAGTAATGGTCAATGAGTGCTTCATGGCTGGTGGCTGACAACTATTAGTGACGTTGTGGCCAATGAGATAGAGACTAAGGTTAGAGATTAAGAAAAAAAAAAATCAAAAGAAAGAGAGTTACGTGCGCATGCAAGAAAGAAGAAAGAGGATTTGAGATTTATCTTACGGGTTTATATATATATTATTCGCGAATAAGTCGTGAACGATTCGCGAATAATTCACGTATAATTCATCTTACTTAAAAAATTCGCAAATGTTTACCAAGCTTTGATTAATACCGATGAATTATACGTATGATTCGTTATAAGTATTATTCGTGTATAATTCACGTATAATATGCGAATTTACTAACTATGCTCAGGACTAGGATACCTAGTTGATGGCTTAGGTACCCTTGTACTCCTTCTTGGCTCTAACATAGCTGGCTCATCAAGAGGAGGTTGATCCCCCTCATTTTCATGGTCTCCATCAGCATGAGCATGCTCGGGCTCATCTTCACCATGTGGTTCTTCCTCTTCATGTTGCTCTTCATTTCCACCATCTTGTTCATTAGGAATGCTTGCATCACTAACATCATGATGCTCATAGGGAATGGTTATAGCTCATTCTATCAGCTCACCAACAACCTTCCGCCGGATAGATTCATCAAAATCTTCAATAGTTTGGTCCTCTCTAAAGACCACATCTCGGCTTCTATGCAACTTTCCATCACTTGGATTCCATAACCTATAACCAAACTCTTCATCCGCATAACCCAAGAAAATATAAGGCACAACCTTATCAGCCAACTTGGATCTCAATCTTTGGGAACATGAACAAAGACTTTTCATCCAAATACTCATAGGTGCTTGTAACTAACATCTTTCTCTCTCTAAATTTGTTCTGAGACCGCTCCTTGCAATGGTGTCGATGGAGACAAATTAATCAAGTAATATGACGTTCTCATTGCCTCTCCCCAAAACAATTAGCACCGAAGTAACAGGCGTTCAACCAAGTAGAGCTCCCCATCTGCCATTCACAATCTTACATGCATTATATACATGTAGAGTCTTAATTATCTTAATTTCTCTTCTTAGTAATGACCAAAAAAAAATTCATCAAGATTCCACAATGTGTTCAATGTATTTTTTTCTTCTTTATTTGACTTTATAAGCTTATTATGATTTAAACACACACGATAGGCCAACACACACACACGCCTTATGAGACTGAAGCCCAATACATCCCTACAAAGGGCCTATCTTTTGTATTTAACAAAAAAAAAACATGTGAGTGTGTTTGGCCAAAAAAAGCATGTGAGTGTGTTATACTTACCCTTTGAATGGTTGGATGGTAACCAATTTAGTCCCACATCGGAAGTCGATGTAGACCTCCCTGTCCTTATAAGGCTCATCTCTCCCTTCAAAAGATAGGCCCTTTAGTAGGGATGTATTGGGCTTTAGTCTCATAAGATGTGTGATGGCCTACCATGTATGTGTGTTAAATGATTAGTGTTTAACAAAAAAAAATTGTATTATGATGCGAGTTTAGACCCTCTTATGAGGAGTGTTCATGGGATCTACTTCAATATAAAGCAAAATTAGATGCTTACGATGACTGTATGAAGTCTCGACTTTCCCTCTAGCAATGTTTCAAGCACTATCATCAAAGAATATCTGAGAGGAGATAGAAAAAGATAAAAACATAACATTATCACTCTCACAATTATGAAAACCAAACACAACACTATTATCCAAGCAGATATTAGCTTCACAATTCACCGTGTATTGTTCGGGTCAATGTTTGAAATCCGGATAATGGGTTTACAGAGAATCCTAGCATCAATAACTTAAAATGGCTATGCAAATCAGATAGAACTGAGAAACATGTACAATACAAGGATTAGAAACATAAATATTTTTTAGGGCAATACAGGGATTATAAATCAATATAATTAAGAAACACAATACATGGATTAGAGAGTATCATGCAAGATCATATATAACAAATAATTATAAAGAGATAGAGAGCTCACAGATAACGTCACTGGAAGAGGTTTTCTGGTTTTAGAGTCTAAGAGACTATTTGGTGCAGGGAGAGAGGAGGAGAAATAAAGAAATAATGGGGAGGAGAAGGTATTAGAAAATTAATACAGTAAGCAAGGAGGAGTAGGGTTTAGTAGGGGAGAGATCATTGGAGATTATATGGTGATAGATGATGATTGAGGAGTACTAACAAATAGGTGGGGTGCTAGGGATAGATGAAGGGTTAAGGGGGCTTTAACAAGAAGGGAGTAGGGTCCACAACTCAAAAATTTAATAAGATGGTGACATGTGAGGGGAGATAATAAGTGACACGTGGCAATGACATGAAGCTCAAATGAAAGCTTTTAAAGTATGCCACATGGATACCAACTGGTATATAGTAGACGGTTGATCCCTGTTTTACGGTGCCAATCCCATATCTGGCATTGACAGCTTAGATCAACATTGAGTCATCTGAATTTATATAGGCCTGGTCCATCACGGTATCCATTGTAACTATGATTTTTGAATCAAACTAATCACGATTTATATAAATAAAACATGATCTATAATAGGTAAAGAAGTCATTTTCAAAGGTAATAATCTCGTTATTTAAGATATTCAATCACGGATAAAAATCGTGGTTGTTAATATTAAAAACAAATCACGGTTCAACTAGGTACTGTGAAGTCAAAATCTTTTCTTTTCATTAGGGTCGACCAGTCGTGTTTATATCCCAACTCCTCAATGAAGTAGGAATCTTTTTGATGCATGTTTGTCTATGTGGCAAGGGTTTACAAAGTATGCTTCCAATTTGAATTCGGTCAAAAGCCAATGCTTCCTATTTAGCAGGAAAGCATTATGATCTCGCACAAAATCTATGGGATTGAGAGTATACCCTCTCTCTTTGAGAACTTCTTATTATGGACTGAGAGGCGGTATTATAGCTCAGAGAATCCAAGCTTGGTTGGAAGGTTAGTGACTTGGTTTGGTTGGGCTAATAGTTAGGTCAAAATGGGGATCTCTAATCGGTGCTAATTGTTACAAATTTATGCACCTTAAACTACGTTTGTTACTTCTATTAATTGCTTTTTAGTATTATTTTACTCTACTTGGTTGTTTTAATTGTTTTCGGGATCAAATGGGGAAAATAACATAATTTTCGAGTCTTGAATGCTTTGGTAAAGTTAGAAGAGTCTCGACGACAAAAGGATTTCCTCTTTATGTATCGGCCGTGAGGGATTTCCTGTTGCCACAAGTTGCTGCCATGAGGGAACTCCTTACGTATCGGAAAAGTTGCAGATGCTTTGCCCATCGGAAAACGTAGATGAAGGGATTTGAGTATGACTAAGTCGAAAGTGAAGTTTTTCGGTAATTGTGTGGTAAAAGGCCTTCTATTTCTGTTGATTCTTCACCTATTGTGAACTTTTTCCAGAGTCTTGCTCGATTATATCTCTTCTTCTGCAATGTTGTCTTCGATTGGCTTAGGTGAGCTCACTTCTTCTCTCTCATTCTTTTTCCTTCTTCACCTGTTCTGATCCATAACAAAACCCTTCTTCTCAAAATTATCTGTTTGTGGAGTTTTCTTAAAGAGAGAAAGTGGAGCAGCATCTTTCAGAGGTTTGGTTGTTGCTGGACTCCATTCTGGGTCGTGAATGTAATCGGTGGTCATCAAAGTTGGCGGATGCATTCTCAAACTTCTCAATCGTTTTTCAGCATCTCTGATATTCGTGAAAATTTTAGAGCATTGATCTTTGATGATAAATTGGGTCTCCTTAACCTCAGATTTTAAGTTCCCCTTTTTTTTTTTAATCCACAGATTGCAATTGGTTAGGCTCTTATGCAACTTGATGAAATTATGAGGTAAAAAGTGGCTTGAGATATAGTTGCATCTAACATCAGCTACTGACATACGGTTGGGATATTCATATTTTGTTTTGTGGAAGTGATAGGAATTTCCTTCTTTTTTTTGTCATTTTGTTGAACTTATGTTTGACTGATTAGGTAATAGCGTGATTCATAGCTCTGTGGTTCTCATTAATTTCTTATATTCCATCACTGTTTTAGGTTGTAGAGAAGTGATTATCTTCTATAGTTCCATCTGTAGAAGACTGACGGTTACAGAGGTTTATTTGGAGAATCTGAATTCATTTCATATTGGGTTATACTGAGTTACTTCATAACTTCCAAGGGTTATAAATGTGTTTCATATTAGGTTCAATCTATTGTGGGCCCTATTTTCAAATATATATATGTGTGTGTGTGTGTGTGTGTGTTTTACGAAAAAAAAACAGGCTGACGTTTGGTGGGAGAGGTTTAAGGGTTATACTACTATCATATACGTGAGGGTGTGCAAGTGTTGGGATTGATTGAAGACCAAATATCTTTTCAGTGAGGCTTACTCAATGCTGTAAAAATTTCTCTAACAGTGTTTAAATGTTGAGTTGAGTTTAGGTAAGATCAGTTATATCCATTAATCTTATTTTTTACCCATCCTGAATTTTAATATGTAAAGTATCTCTTTGTTTTACAGAGTTTTAACTTGGAATTTATGTTTGACACCTACATGCTTGATGACATGCTTCATTTAGATTCTTTTACATCCAGAGAGATTGACTAATCTATGTTGTTCTTGGACAGATCATTTGTACGCATCGGGATGCTTGGTTCCTAATCAGAAGTTGATTTTTTTTCATCAATAGGTATCTATCAAATTTAAGTTTTTTAGTTTTCTAATCTTCAGCTCCTTATGCCAATGAACTTCAAGTATATTTAAGTGATGCTTTTAGGCTATGTATTTGTATTGTAATCCATAAATTGAGTTGGGTACACCACTTGATGGATCCTTTGTCTTAAATGCAAGATAGAAGTAAGATCCTAGGAATATTCTTGGATAGATCAGTTACACTGTATTGAAGCGTAAAGCTCAATGGCCAATAAAATCTGATACTACCATTATCCAAGCACTAAAATATATATAGAAGTAATACAACATTTGTTTTCCTCTATATTTTGATACTTATGGTCTTCTAAATTTTTCAAGTTTTTCAAGATTGCTAAGAAAACAAAATTCTTACTTCATTTTAGCATTGCTAGGAAAAGGAGTTTGATTAGGAAGTTGCTTTTCAAGATGACTAGATGTAGAGCTTTGGGTCCATGGTCTTTGGTTGGCATTTTCCTGAGATTTAAAATTATTAAAGAAAGTCACAGAGATTTTTTAGGTAAAGGTACTAGTGAGTAATATACATTGTCAGTCTCAACTCTGAAGCATGAATATTAATGAAAGTCTGTTTTGCGAAGTTCAGTTGGATTGATCCGTTTGATTGTATTGAAGTGTAAAGCTCAACATAATGGTCGTGAGTTGATTAATATCACTCAAATGAATTCTATGAAATCTTATAGAATAGAATAGATAATTAACACTTGGAGTTTGATTCTATAGTTGGGGCGATCTATATAAGTGGTTGTTGGATCAATAGTTTAACTAGCTAATACTTCGTGTTCTTTATCATTGGTTAATGCATAGTTAGTTTGCTTTAGTTGATGATGGTAACACATTATATTATTTCATCTCTGATTAGTTTGTAACTAACAAATTTAATTACCTTATTGTGATAACATGAGTGTTTTGTTTTGTGGGGAAAAAATTGCATTATGAGTTTGTTTCTAAGGGTTGTCTAACCCTTAAGAAGCAACGTATTGAAAGGCTGACTGAGCAGCTTGGTTTGATGGTAAGTGGCTCAAATATGCATTCAACATGGTTTCCTGTTAATTAAACTTGGAAAATCTTTATCCTTGATCCATGATTGTTTGGGTGCTTTGAATGTAGTCATCTTAGAAGACTTACATAGGTGATGAAGGAACTCAAGGAGTATCGTGTGGCGGGGGATTGTCGAGTCTCAATAGGTTTGGACATCATCCACAGAAAGTTACCACTCTTCCTAACCTACTTCAGGTCTAGAATCCACTAGACTCCACCAGTGTAATATACAAGGTGACCGCATTGGGCTACCAGGCAACACTATAATTGTCACTATCCACCAACCCTCATTTCAAATCCAAATGTTCCTCGACCACCTATATGGTTTGAAATACAATCACATGCTATTAGAAATTATTAAATTCTCAAAAAATAATTATACTGCACCATGCCATTTTTTTAACCAATCAACAAAAAATTTGCTCTCAATTTATTTTTGGAAGATTCTAATTATTTTGTTAGTGTATGATGTGATTTCAGGATCTTGCTGGAGCTTTTAGAGCAGAAGAACTTGCTCGGTACTTGGATCTCAAAGAGTTAGATGAACGGCTTTACATGGTTAAAGTTGTCTCTGCATAGCACCCAAGAAATCCCATTTCCCTGTATCACTTTCTCCATCTTTTCTTTTGAGTTTGTCTAATAGATAAACAAAAAATAGATATTATTTCCATATATTCTTTTGAGTTTCTTTACTAGATAAGAAAACATAGCAAATTTTAGAACTAAATCTCCTGACTAAAAAAAATATCATTATCTTCTCTATTTGATGGAATGAAAACATAGACATCTGCTTTCCATTCATTTCATTTATCATAAATGTGATAAGATTATTAGAATAATTAGAAAAGTTATGACATGGAATAGACAATTAGTGTTTAGTGCTTAAGTATAGGGTTCCATATTACAAATGGTCCATTTGTACAGGATGGCCCGATACCTACTTGATTGAATTATTTTATTAGTAGGTTACTTCTTGGATGTGGCAGGCCGCATAAGCCAAAAATTAGCATCGATGTGTGTAACTAACCTTTTGATTTAGAGCCAACACTTCGAAATTTAATAAAAATACAATTTGAAGGTCGATGCACAAGAAGAAATGGATAAGTCGGTTAGATTGGAAGTTTGGCCCAACCTCTTGTGAATGGTGGTCCATCCATTGTCCAGTTAATTTATGAGTGTGGACTAGATGAATGGTAGATATCATTGAAAATGGATTTTGATAAGAAGGTAAGCAAATGCATTTTAATGGTCTTATTGCCAATGAAAAGATTCTATTGCTGGGCCACCAATAACTATCTTTGAATTCTTCATAAAAAAATTTATCTTATAAATCTTTTCGTCTCTAAGGGTTCGTTCTTTTGTTGAGACTTATAAAGCTTGACATTTTGCACTTCGTTATGGTAGTTGACAAGAAATTTGAGTTACTTTGTCAAGGTTTTTAACAAGATTATTTCTTACCATCATGAGATTTTAAAGTCTTCTCATTTTTTATGAGATTTGACATCATTCATTTTTTTGAATTTAAAGTATGAAAATTCTCTGTACCTTCAACTATCTTACAAGTTGAATCATCTAATAAAGTCTGTTAGCATAACAAGTTTTCTATCATGAGAATTCCTATCAACAACTCATAATATAAGCTCGCACTTTCCTTCAACAATACCTTTTTTGTTTGCTTTGAAAACACATTACATGTGCTTTCAAAATAATTTTATAATTATTTTCTTAATTTTCTTTGTCATATTGTTCATTTGTTCTTACACATAGTGCTTTCAATTTTGTTGCATACCCAAGCATAGTGCTCTTTATTCTGAATTTCATTTTGTTTTGTAAAATGAAATCGGTCGAATATGATTAAAATTTCTTTAGGAGAAAATACATTTACACCCCATGAGGTTTGACGAAAATACACATAGACCCCCTAAGTTTTCAAAAAATACATTAAGTACCCTTACTTTTTAAAATAATGGTACTTAGACCCCCTCCATTAGTTGATCGTTAGTCAACTCACTGATGTATGCTGATGTCATGTGATGAAGTATATAAAATTCCAAAATTGCCCCTCTAATTTTCAGAAAACACTATTCTTACTCCAAAACACTATTTATTTAATATTTAAAAATCTGGTTCTCACACATGAGGTCACCACGTGTCCCTTTTGACACCCCTTAACCGTGGTTAAAATTCACCCACCCATCCTTGTTTTTTTTAAATATTAATTCTTTTTTGAAAATTAAAAAAAAAAATGAGAGTTTTTTAAATATTAAAAAAATATTTTTAATATCACCCCTTGAGATCGCCACGTGTCCCTTTTGACACCCCTAAACCGTGGTTAAGATTCACCCACCCATCCTTGATTTTTTTTTTTCAATATTAATTCTTTTTTGAAAATTTATAAAAAAAATTAGAGTTTTTTAATATTAAAAACAGTTTTTTAATACCACCCCTTGAGGTCGCCACGTGTCCCTTTTGACACCCCTTAACCGTGGTTAAGATTCACCCACCCATCCTTGGCTTTTTTTTTAAATATTAATTCGTTTTTGAAAATGCAAAAAGAAATAGAGTTTTTTAATATCACCCCTTGAGGTCGTCACGTGTCCCTTTTGACATCCCTTAACCGTGGTTAAGATTGACCCACCTATCCTTGTTTTTTTTTGCATATTAATTCTTTTTGAAAATTAAAAAAAAATTAAGTTTTTTAATATTAAAAACAGTTTTTTAATATCACCCATTGAGGTCACCACGTGTCCCTTTTGACATCCCTTAACCGTGGTTAAGATTCATCCACCCATCCTTGGTTTTTTTTTAAATATTAATTCATTTTTGAAAATTAAGGGGTGAATCTTAACCACGGTTAAGGGGTGTCAAAAGGGACACGTGGTGACCTCAAGGGTGACGGTTAAGGGGTGTCAAAAGGGACACGGGGGCACCTCAAGTGGTGATATTAAAAAACTGTTTTAATATTAAAAAAACTCTAATTCTTTTTTTTTTTTTCAAAAATGAATTAATATATTTTTTTAAAGCCAAGGATGGGTGGGTGAATCTTAACCACAGTTAAGGGGTGTCAAAAGGGACACGTGGCGACCTCAAGGGGTGATATTAAAAAACTGTTTTTAATATTAAAAAAAAACTCCATTTTTTTTTAATTTTCAAAAAAAAAATTAATATGTCAAATAAAACAAGGATAGGTGGGTGAATCTTAACCACGGTTAAGGGGTGTCAAAAGGGACACGTGACGACCTCAAGGGGTGAAATTAAAAAACTCTATTTTTTTTTAATTTTCAAAAATGAATTAATATTTTTTTTTAAAGCCAAGGATGGGTGGGAGAATCTTAACCACGGTTAAGGGGTGTCAAAAGGGACATGTTGCGACCTCAAGGGGTGGTATTAAAAAACTGTTTTTAATATTTAAAAAAAATCCAATTTTTTTTTAATTTTCAAAAAAGAACTAATATTTAAAAAAAAAAAAAAAAACCAAGGATGGGTGGGTGAATCTTAACCACGGTTTAAGGGTGTCAAAAGGGACATGTGGCGACCTCATGGGTGAGAACCGGATTTTTAAATATTAAATAAATGTGTTTTGGAGCAAGAATAATATTTTCTCAAAATTAGAGGGGGCAATTTTGGAATTTAATATATTGCATCACATGACATCAGCATACATCAACATTTCTATGAGTTGACTAACGGTCAACTGATGGAGGGGGTCTCAGTGTCATTATTTTAAAAAGTAAGGGTACTTAATGTATTTTTTGAAAACTGAGGGGTCTATGTGTATTTTCGTCAAACCTCAGTGGGTATAAATGTATTTTCTCAATTTCTTTAATTGATAGATTTTATTTTCGTCATTAAAGTTTCATTTCTTCCTTTTTTTTATTTCATTTGATGCATAGAGATATCGAGAGCAAACATTTTATTGAGCTATTGATTGCAATTAGATTTTTAAATTGTTTGATCATTTTGTCCTGCATATGGACTCAAAGAAGAATTTCATATATATTTTCAACACAGAAATCAACCCGAGTATTTTTAAAATTATCATTTGGCTTTTTATAAGGGTAGATTTGAATTAAAAATTATGTGTTAGTTAAATTTATTTTTGTAGACCAATAATTTTTAAAGTAATGAGTTACAGCTAATGTTTACAGGTCACATGTAACAATTTAAATCATTCTGTCATACTCAATAACGGAAGCCACTTGACATGTAGCATTAGAGACACAAAATCTCAGTGTTAGATTCCATCATTCCCTTTTTTATTTTCTTTGGGATAAGACTCACTCTTTTTGATGATTGGAGAGAAAAAGTGTGCCTAACATTCGTCTAAGAACTTTTCTTCTCGTTGATAATTCTAACTAGAGATTAACTTTGATCCGGAGCTCTGCATCACGGCATTGATGTGGAGCTCCCTGTTTTTACACTATAAATGTGACATTTTTGTAATTATTGATAAAGACTGGGATAATTTTGCAACACACCATAATTACACATTTGCCACCAGATGGTGTAAAAAGAGGAGCACTGCACAACGTGGTGATGCAGAGCTCCTCTTTAGAGCATTCCTTGGTTATTTTGGTGAGCCCAATAGCTAAAAAGTGTTAAATAACACCTCTATCAGCCTCACTAACTTGATGTTTTCGATTTGATGAGTGTACAGTAGTCACCAAAGTTAAATATCTTCTTTTCTCTCCTTTGTGGGTCCACACAAATAAAATAAAGGTTTCCTTTTTTTTTTTCTGTTTTTTTTTTTTTATTGTGGAAGTGACACAAATGATAAAATAATGAGAGTTTTGGCTATTTTGGTGAGGCTACTCGGAGTGTTTACAACTAGGTTTTGCCAAAACCGGTTACGCCTCTGAGGTCGCCACATGTCTCTTTTGACACCTCTTAACTATGGTTAAGATTCACTCACTCCTAAGGTTCACCCACCTATTCTTGGTTTTTAGAAAAAATTAATTAAAAAAATTGTTAACTATGGTTAAAATTTACCAACTCTTGGAGTTAATTTTTTAAAAAATATTTTTTCTAAAAACCAAAGAGAGGTGGGTGAACCTAGGGGTAGGTGAATCTTAACCACAGTTAAAGAGCGTAAAAAGGGACATGTGGTGACCACCCGGTTTTGCCCAAAACCGGTTACAAATGGAGAAGATCACCTGTCTTTAAAAAAAAAGTAGCTCACCAACATGACTTTGTGTGAGTTTTGGTTATTTTGGTGAGTAAAATTTGATGAGGCCGGTAAGAATGCTCTTGATTTTAAACGGTTCTAACTTCTCCTTTTCTTTTCATTATGGGAGGTTCCAATCTCTGTAACCAATAGTGGGAACTCTCGCAGCACAAGATGGGCACAACCACCTTCCACATAGCCATGTATCCCTGGTTTGCCTTGGGTCACCTTACTCCCTTCCTTCGTATTTCCAACAAACTGGCCGAGAGAGGCCACAAAGTCTCCTTTCTCTTGCCCACCAATATACAGCCCAAGTTAGAGCCTCTCAACCTCCATCCATTTTGTACCCATCACCGTTCCTCATGTCGATGGCCTCCCGCCGGGCACCGAGACAACTGCAGATGTACCCTTCCCCTTGCATTCCCTCCTCGTGACTGCCATGGACAGCACCGAGAACCAAATTGAACTGTTACTCCGCGTCCTGAAGCCTGACTTCGTCTTCTTTGATTTTTCTCACTGGATGCCCGCCTTGACGCGCCGGCTAGACATCAAGTCCATATGTTACTGCATTGTTAGCTCGGTAGCTTGCGCTTACATAGTGTCCACAGCAACAAAATTCACCGAGATTCAGTTATCCGAAGCTGACGTGATGCAGCCCCAATCGGGCTTCCCTTCATCTGCCCTCAAGCTTCATGCCCATGAGGCCCGTGGCCTAATCAATCTCATGGTACAGAAGTTTGGCAGTGAGATCTCCTTCCCTGAGCGTATGATGATGTCCTTGAGCCAGTGCAACGCCCACGGCTACAAAACGTGCCGGGAGATCGAAGGCCCCTACTGCGACTATCTCGGGACTCAGTTCGGGAAGAAGGTGCTGCTGTCGGGACCAGGTGTACCAGAACCACCCACCTCTGGGTTAGAAGAGCGATGGGCCAAGTGGCTAGGAGGATTTGAGGAGGATTCAATCTTGTACTGTGCATTCGGAAGCGAGTTCGTCTTAGAAAAAGATCAGTTCCGTTCCAGGAGCTGCTTTTAGGGTTTGAGCTTACGGGTCTGCCGTTCTTGGTAGCTCTGAAACCTCCATCCGGGGCCGAAACCATTGAGGAGGCATTGCCGGAGGGATTTAAAGAGAGGATCGAAGGAAGAGGGGTAGTTCACGGGGGCTGGGTTCAGCAACAATTGATCTTGGGGGGTGGGTTGCTTTGTTACCCACTGTGGGTATGGGTCTCTATTAGAGGGCCTGGCGAGCAAGTGTCAGCTGGTGCTATTACCACTTGTAGGGGATCAATTCATTCAAGCCAGGATGATGAGCAGTGATTTGAAGGTCGGGGTCGAGGTCGAGAAAGGGGAAGAAGACGGCTTGTTCACAAAGGAGAGTGTTTGCATGGCGGTGAAGTCGGTAATGGACCAGGATTGTGAGGTTGGGAGAGAGGTGAGAGCCAACCATGCTAAGTGGAAAGACTTCTTACTGAGCCAAGGCCTGGAGTCTTCCTACTTTGATAGTTTCATTGGTGAACTGCAAGGTCTGTTAGGATGATTCTTGTTTCTTTTTTCTTTTTTTCAAGAAGACAAGGATGATTTTGTGTGAGGCAATTGTGCCCCCATAAAAAAATTCAGTGTTATTTGGTGTGACCTTCCCTGTGTTCTTGGTATTTAAAGGCCACCATCTCCTTTGTTGCAACTGTTTTAACATTTAAGGCAAGAGATCGTAGCCTTTCAACCTTCAAGAACACAGGGAAGCTCACACCAAATATCACAGACCTTATGGTTCCAATAATAACTATGGTCATTGTAAGGTTGTATTAGGACTTTTTATTCAAATGAAGAAAAAAGCTTCTAAGATTGAATGCAATGATTGAAGCATTACTTGTCATTTTGTTGATGAGATATAGGATGGGTTCTTTGGTAGAGAGATACTAGTTGCTTTAATTGAACTAGTGAAAGCTCATTTGGAGTTATTTTCTATAACAGTCTCTTTTGTTATGAGCGATGAGAGCTAACCTATTCCTCTTTCGTGATAATGCTTGTACGAATATAAGGTATCAACTGAGGCCACATCGTCCAAGAGATTTGCTCTTTGTATTTATAACTAGTTAGGTTGTGCACGTGCAAGCCTTTTAATTCATAATTATTTTAAAATAAATACCAAAAATTCCTTCCAAAAATAAAATATTGTATTGATTTTAAAATACCATTTTATACTTAAGCAGTTCGTACAGATTGCCTGTGCTAATGTGATGGTTGGTGCTACTTAGATCAAGAAATGTGGGTAGAAAAATTGTAACAGAAGAGTTGAATGTGTGATTTTATTTTTTTTACTTGAAACCACTTCATTGTATCCTACCTTTTTGTGACCCTATCAGGCTATGCTGGATCCCAACACGGGACTTGCACTTTATGGAGAAATGTTGACCTATATCCGGTTATGTGCGAAAAAATCTACCAATCGTTCTTATATCATCGGAGTCCAATGAAGAGTACACGATCAAGATTGGAAAAACTGAAAACCAGAAATAAACTGAACTTTCATGTATCATTTGCATAGCTGAACACCCTGAGTATGCTTGTTTTTTGAAACAACATTAAAAAAAAGAAAGTGGGATTCATAGAACATTTTGATTAAAGATAACATCCATAATACCCAGCTTAGTGAGCTTTGAAAAATAAGTTAACAAACTCTAATTCTTAGGCCTACCAAACGCTCACCAAAAGAACAACCCTATATTTCGTCTATACAAACAACAAACAGGTGAAAACAGTCCATTAAAATGCTCACAACACCACCTCCTTTCCTTATGCTCACCTACTCAACAGGGTCACGTTAAAAACTTTAAGTATGATAAGAAATGGACCATCCAGAAACTTGATTATATAGAAAAAAGAATTGGCGAATAATTTGTGCAACTGTTATGGCACAGGATTCTCTCGAGTTCGAATCCCTAGAGGTCGCCATGTGTCTCCTTTGACACCCCTTAACCATGGGTCAGGTTCACCCACCCCTAGGGTTCACCCACCCATCCTTGGTTTTTTTTTTATATATTAATTATTATTTTTCAAATTAAAAAAAACTGTTTTTAGAGTTTTTTTAAGAGGAAATTACGGATATGGGCTCCGTATTAAGAAAAAACCCGAATATGGGCTCCGTTTTGAAATTTTTATTTATGTAGGCTCCTACAGTGATTTTAGTGGAGCACGTGCTTTCCTCAAATTTTTTTTCTTCAAGATACTCCCATCTCTGTTAGAGATCCCTTAAACACCGTGTGACTGAGCTTAAACTTAAGCTTTCCCCTCCAACAAAGCATTCATCCGAAACCCAAGCTTTCCCCTTCGTTGCAATGAGCTAAACTTAAGTTTTCCCCTTCGTTGTAGCTTTCATCCGAAACTCAAGCTTTCTCCTTCATTGCAACTGAGCTAAACCCTTCTGCTTCATCTGAAACCCTTCAACACAAGCTAAGCTAAACTTTTTTACTTCATCCGAAACCCTTTTGAAAAAGAAGAAGAAGAAGAAGTAGAAGAACAAGAACATAGGGTAAGTGTTTATATGTTTTTAATCCATTTTGCGATGGTTATAGTGGTCGTATTCGGTATTTGCTAGGGTTATGTGCTCATTTTCGGGATTTTTTGTTATTAGAGTTCATTTTCGATGGTTGTAGTGATGAAGTTCGATGTTTTTTTGCTCATTTTCGGTGGTTATCTGTGATTACAGTGCATTTTCGATATTACAGTGCTCATTTTCGGTGGTTTTGAGCTCATTTTCGACGGTTTTGTGCTCATTTTCGAGGGTTTTTTGCTATTGCATTGTCGATATTACAGTGTTTTTTCGATGGTTTTCTGTTATTACAGTGTATTTTCGATAGTTACAGTACTCATTTTCGGTGGTTTTCTGTTATTGCATTTTCGATATTACAGTGCTTTTTGATGATTTTATGTTCATTTTCGGTGGTTTTCTGTTATTACAGTGCTTTTTCGATGATTTTATGCTCATCTTCGGTGGTTTTTTCGATATTACAGTGCATTTTTGATGATTTTATGCTCATTTTCTGTGGTTTTCTGTTATTACAGTGCTTTTTCGATGGTTAAAGTGCTCATTTTTAGTGGTTTTCTATTATTGCATTATCGATATTACAGTGCATTTTCAATGATTTTATGCCCATTTTCGGCGGTTATCTGTTATTACAGTGCTTTTTCGATGCTTTTATGTACATTTTCGGTGATTTTCTGTTTTTACAGTGCTTTTTCGATGGTTACAGTGCTCATTTTCGGGGGTTTTCTGTTATTGCAATTTCGATATGACAGTGTTTTTTCGATGGTTTTGTGCTCTTTCAGTGGTTTTCTAGTTATTACAGTGCATTTTCGATGGTTACAGTGCTCATTTTCAAGATTTTCCAACTTTAACGGATTGAGTGTTTTCCTGATATTACAGATAATGCCGATATCAGTAGTTTGTTGTTATGACGGTGAGTGGAACATTGACGACCCTGTTCGAGGGTATGTGTACAGTGGTGAAAAATCAAAGTTGTTGCAATTATCTTCGAAAATGACATATGACAAACTATTAGATAAAACTTATCAATTGACTAACACTCGACCGGAAGAGTATGAGATTATAATGAGGTGTTTGATTCCTACACCAGCGCCAATCCCTCCCAGTGATATTATAGACGATGACGAGTTACGGGCATTTCTTTCACATGTGAAGAAAGTAGAAAATAAATATTTACCGTCATTATATATATCGAAGGTGAGGAAATTTGTATCACAGCCATAGTTTGGTTTGAATGATGCGAGTTGTGAATATCAGCGTGTTTAGGAGGTTGTTGATCCTTATATTCAGAGACTGTCATTCCTTTCTATGAGGGGACTCATATTCAGGAGGCTGAAAATGATAATGGTGATGAAGATTTAAAAAGTTTAGAAAGTATAGAAGGCTCAAGCTCAACTGATGAAGATAAGCATGATTTTTATAGTGATTTTAATCAAGATGAAAATGTAGCAACATACAGCGTTTACGATAAGCGTCAAGACTTTTTACATAGGGAGGCAACAGCAGAGTGGGACACAAGGACTATACACTCTCATACCCTGCATGCTGATATTCATAGTTCCTCAGCGTCTGCTTTTCGTCGAGTAAGACAAGTAGATCCAGAAGCTCATCCAGAACCATCACCACAAGTTCCTCCACAAGCTTGTCCAGAATCATCACCACAAGCTCCATCATCACCACAAGCTCCAATACGATCAATGGCAAATGTGATGCAACTAAATGACTATGTAGATGACTATGTAAATTGGGAAGCATCAGAGTTTGAAACTGGAGTGGAAGCTAGTGAAATATCACTTGGGCAATTATTTGAGGACAAAAGACGTCTACAAAATGTACTGTCTAGATATGCGATGCGAAACAATTTTCAATTCAAGGTTATGGATTCAAATCAACAAAAGTACACATTTAGATGTCTTATAGATAATTGCACCTGGAGGTTGCGTGCAACAAAGTTGAATGAGGTTGGTGTCTTCAAAATAAAGACTTACTTGTAGATATCCCTTAGGTGGTGCCGATCATCGACAAGCAACCAGTTTAGTTGTGAGTGACATGATTGTGGGACGTATTGAGGAAAATGTCTCGTATAAGCCCAAAGAGATTATTCATGATGTGTGGGAAGAATGGGTTAAAATGAGTTACAGGAAAGCTTGGAAAGCTAAGGAGATTGTCATTGAAATAGTTAGAGGTTTATACGACCACTCTTATGCTGAACTCCCTGCCTATTTTCATTCACTTAAAAAGACTAATCCGGGCACAGTAACAGCAATAGTGGCTGACCCTAAAAATGGGGCATTTGAAAAATGTTTTATGGCTCTTGGACCGTGTATTCGAAGTTTTCAGACGACTTTACGGAAAATGATAGCCATTGATGGGACACATTTAAAGGGAAAATACAAAGAAATACTAATCGCCGCAACAGCTCTAGACGGAGAAAATCACATATTTTCACTTGCCCTTGGGGTACCGGAATTTGAGAATAATATTACGTACAATTTTTTCTTAACTCAATTATCAAGAGCACTTGGACACATAGATGATCTAGTGATTGTAATAGATCGACATGTCAGTTTGATAAGCCAAGTCCATGTTGTATTACCACATGCAATTCATGGCTACTGCACATTCCACATTAGCCAGAATATGTACACAACATTCAAGGATAAGCAATTGTTTCCGTATTTTTGGAAAGCCGTGAAGACATGTAGAGAAAGCGAGTTTCATGAGATGATGGCAGAACTCCCAGCTGCAAACCCTCTCGTTATGCAATGGTTGGATGCAATACCGAAAGAGAAATGGGCCCGAGCCTTTTATACTGCGAAGAGATATAATGTGCTCACTACGAACATAACCAAGAGTTTGAATAGTTTGCTGAAAGAATCAAGAGAATATCCAGTCACTATGCTTCTGGAGAATGTGCTACTCAAGATACATAATATATTCTACAACCGAAAAATCAGCACTATGCAAATGAATGGCAGGCTAACAACATGGGCCGAAGAGAAAATACAAAATGGACAATCAGAGGCACGTTATCTGGATTCTCATGGAATTGCTATGTATCAGTATTACGTGGTTGGGCAAAACAATCGAGATACTGTGAAGCTTCTTGATGAGAATTACACTTGTGGGAAATTCTATAAAATAGGGTTGCCTTGTGAACATGCCTTGGCTGGATGTAGAGAGTATCGGGTAGATCTATACAACTATTGTTCGTCATTCTACACATCAATGACGTACCAAGCCACCGACCAAGAGTCAATATATCCACTGCTTGACAAAAAATCATGGGACCTCACATCTGAAGTCATGGTAGAGATGGAGAGGATTAAACCACCGGTGGGAAGAAGACATTCAGGAAGGCTGAAGAAGAATAGAATTCTCTCACGAGGTGAGGAAAGGTCCACTATAAGATGTGGAAGATGCAAACAAACTGGGCACAATAGGCAAACATGTAATAATCTTGTCCCCCATGGTGATTGAGTGTAGTGTCTAAAGTTGAATGTAATGAAAAACATCTAATGCTTAATGAATGGTTGGTTTCAAGGTTCTCTATTATTTATCCAATGTTAGAGAATCTCAAAAAAGCTGGAAAATGACCAAAAAATGCTGAAAATTGATCTGGTTATGCCGAAAATGACCCCTTTATGCAACTAAAAAATGCTGAAAATAACTTCAAACTACCGAAATTGTGTAAAATGCCGAAAATGGCTATTGAAAATGGCAAAAATGCTGAAAATGACCCTGTGATGCAACTGAAGAATGCCGAAAATAACTTAAAACTACCGAAATTGGCTATAAAATACCGAAAATGGCTACTGGAAATGGCGAAAATCCCGAAAATGACTGAAATGTGAAAATGGCCCTGTTATGCCGAAACTGAGAAATCCCGAAAATGTGTGTAAAATTACGAAAATATGTGTAAAATGCCGAAAATGACCCTGTTATGCCGAAATGGCCCTGTGAAAAATGCCGAAAATGGCCCTGTGAAAAATACCAAAAATGGCCCTGTTATGCCGAAAATTGCTCTTGTTATGCTGAAAATGGCTACTGGACAGTGTAAAATGCCGAAAATGACCCCTATTATGCCGAAAATCATCTGTAATATACCGAAAATCTGCACTGGATATTGCAATAAATGACGAAAATCATCACTATAAATGCACAACATTATAGGACTGTAAACAAATAATCCATAAGAAGTCAATATTACAACATTACAACATCATTGTAATATATCGAAAATCTCCATAACATAACAGTACATTCATATATAACAACCCACCCCTAACAATCCATCCATTCATCCATAACAATCCATAATAGTCCATCAATAAAATGCACCCCAGCCTATCTTCTCCCTACTCTTCCTCTGCTTCCTCAGCATCCCACATTGGCATGTTATCACAGCACATCACGCCTTCACTGACCCCGTTATAACATCGAAAGTTATTCGCTTCCGCATTGTAGATACATCTTCCTACAAAAAATGTTAGACAAAGTTAGTATGCTTTGAAGTCAATATATTTCATAACGAATACTCCACAGTCCCGACTGGATATACAAAACAAACAGTTATAGTTGATTAGGATGAGTCATGTTAGTGTATTGGTAAATATAAGATTAAGTGTTTGGAAGACTTACGTACTCTTCTGTTTTAGTATATGTTTGACTTCTACGACCTCCAATTTTTCACCTACGAAGGCTGACGAGTTACCGCACATGTGAAACAGTGCAGGCATCCTCACTGTTATAGCTGAGATATGATCTCCATGTTGTAATGCCGGATGTGGGTAAAATGAGTTCAGGAGGAGGATACGATTTGTGGGGGGTTCAAACACAACCAGCAGCCAGTGACTATCGGGGTTCAAAGGGAAGTATACCCTTTCACATTCCCACATGGGGGTCCCTCCTCGAACCCCTATGACAACGGTCTTCATGTCTGGCCCCACCCGACTAGTCATGTCCTCAGTGAGCTTCTGAGAATTCAATGTTGATTGGTAGGTGTCCAAAAAGTGACACTCCTTGCATAACGAAAACTGAAACATAACGAAAATTAATACATTGTACAAATTGCGGATATACATAAGCCACTGAAAGTTTTATGAGTTACCGTGAACCAAGTTTTCCCAAAAGCACAGACATAACGAAAATTAATACATTCTACAAATTGCGGATATACATAAGCCACTGAAAGTTTTATAAGTTACCGTGAACCAAGTTTTCCCAAAAGCACAGACTTGATTGTATTTCGAGGAGTATTGCTCGTGTCTTTGAGCCAATAACTCCGTATACATGTCAATGTGTTGTCATATTTATCCAATGTTGGATAATCTCACAAAAGAATAACGAAAATAACGATAATGGATAGTGGATATTACTACTGAAAATGGCCCTGAAATAGCGAAAATGGCTACTGGACTCGTAAATAAAACCTGTGAAATACCGAAAATGGCTCTGGGAATACCGAAAATGGCTCTGAAATAACGAAAATGGCTATTGGATTCATCAATAAAAGCACTGAAATACCAAAAATGGCTCTGCAATACCGAAAATGGCTACTGAATTCATCAATAAAACCACTGAAATACCGAAAATGGCTACTGAATTCATCAATAAAACCACTGAAATACCGAAAATGGCTACTGGACTCATCAATAAAAACACTGAAATACCGAAAATGGCTACTAAATTCATCAATAAAATCACTGAAATACCGAAAATGGCTCTAAAATACCGAAAATGGCTACTGGACTCATCAATAAAAACACTGAAATACCGAAAATGACTCTGAAATACCGAAAATGGCTACTGGATTCATCAATAAAACCACTGAAATACCAAAAATGGCTACCGGACTCATCAATAAAAACAATGAAATACCGAAAATGGCTCTGACATACCAAAATTAACTCTGAAATACCGATAATAAAATGACTGAAATGCCAAATATGGCTATTAAATACCGAAAATGGCTACCTACTAGACTCATTAATAACATAGTTGGGTATGATTGAATGGGTTTACCATAGAATTAATCCATCTAGCAGAGTTAGCAATTCCTCCCACAATATCCGCTGTGACCATCATCTTTTCAATATAAATTGAAGTTACTCCCGAGGTTATGAAAGCACGCAATTGCTTCGACTCGTCTTTTGATAAAGGATTTTTGGGGTTAGCAGCTACAATTGTCATTGTCCTTCTTTTCATTTGAATGAAAGGGGATTGCAGATATTGAGACTTCACTACTGGCCTCTTTGACACCTGCACATATTGCCAAATATAAGTTTGGGCAGATATTATGTTAGGATGAAAACCCATTTCACAGACTCTCAGTACACTAAAATAGAATGTAAACACACACCTCTGGAGAATCTTCAACCCCCTTAGAATCTGCACCCCCCTTCGATTCTGTACCCCCCTTAGAGTCTACGGGAGTCAACTCAATAATGGGATCCATCTTCTCATCAATGAAAGAATGTCCCTGTGTCGGCGCCGCTTCAGGACTCAAGATGGGATTCATCTTCTCATCAATGAAAGAATGTCCCCTGTGTCGGCGCTGCTTCGGGATTCAATATGGGATCCATCTTATTATCACTGAAAGAATTTTGATCACCAAAAAAATTTTCATCTTTTTTTTGTTGCGCTGCAAATTGCTCAAACAAACTTTTTATTTGCGGGGATACTCGCTCAACAACTCGGTCGACAACTTGGTCAACAACTCGGTCAACAAAACGGTCTAAAACTCTCTCCATTGCTCGCTCAACGGAGGAATTGATATCATGAACCTAAAAATATTGAACATCAAACAACTAGTAAGTAAAATTCCCGAAAATGAGACAATTTTTAAGTCAAAATGTCGAAAATCATTAAAAATAATCATTATCAATATTCGTACCATTTTTGACGGCTGAACTGACATCATCATCACCATCACTCCCATCATCACCATCACCCCCATCACTACCACCACCATCACCCCCATCACCACCACCACTATCACCATCACCACCATCATCATCATCGTCCTCCTCCTCCCCCTCCTCATCATCATCACTCTCAACACTCAATCGTGCGAGCACATCCTTCACAACCTGCTGCTCCTTCGCTGCAGGAGTAGGCTTTATATTGTTCAGCTTGATCTGTAAAACAACAAAGGATGTGTTATAAGTAAACATATTGTTAATGAAAAGTTGCAAGTTGAATGTCGTAAAACAGCAAGTCCAATTACATACTTTACTTAAATTGAATATGGCATTTACGAGTGACTTGTAGTTGAGATAGGATGTATTCGCCCACCGCGTGGAAATTTCATCGCACCTGGGGTATTTTACGGGAACACAGCCTCCCAAGTGCTGGGATGCACTCATAAGCCCAAATTTGACATCAGTTATAAATTTTACTATTAGCTTAAGTAGAAGTAAACACAAATTAGCTAACACAGAAAATTTACAAAATTTAGGTAGTCATATGTTTACCTGGAAGGCAAGAGCACATTCATTGATATTGTACTCCTTATTCGTATAAAGAGCAGTTTCTAGGCCATCCTTGCACAACTCAAAACCCAGAGTCCCCCATGGGTATTTGTTGAAGGCCTCCCATCATCCACTAGGCACAAATGGCCTGTGTTAACACCCACATGCGTGCTGGTGCCTACGAGCAACAACTCAATAAAGAGGACCAGTGACAGCTTCACCGCATCCATATGATCGTCACATCCCTTCAACACCTCAAGAAGCTTCGCCTTTTTAATCACTGCCAAGTTTTGAAACTTCCGATACTTGAGAGAGGTTGGCGGTGCTTCATGTTTGAGGACCGGAGCCTCAGACACTTGGGCATTTAGGCCCATGATCAGAGTAAAGTCCAACACTGTGAACTCTACACTCTTTTTTTACGCCTCTATAAGAAGCTTCGCCTTTTTAATCACTGCCTAGTTTTGAAACTTCCGATACTTGAGAAAGGTTGGCGGTGCTTCATGTTTGAGGACCGGAGCCTCAGACACTTGGGCATTTAGGCCCATGATCAGAGTAAAGTCCAACACTGTGAACTCTACACTCTTTTTTTACGCCTCTGTAGAAAATGATGGATTGTTTGGCCACACAATGGTATTTTAGGTATGTTGTAAAGGTGGGCAAAGCAACTCTCAATCCAAATTCTTTTTCTCTCTGGATTGGCCTCCAATAATGGTTTTATCTCGTCAAACCATATTGTTTGGGAGCATTTAATCGAGGGAAAATATTTATCTTCTTTATCTTTTCTCTTTTTCTTTTTCCTACCAGCTTTTCTCTTTATACGAGGCATCTTGTCACTGCAAAATTATAAAACAATAAGCACTATCATAACAATAACCATCGAAAGTACTGACAATAACCACTGTCATAGCAAAAAAATACCGAAAATGGGCATTGGCATAACAGAAATATACCGAAACTAAGCACTAGCATAACAGAAAAATACCGAAAATAGGCATTGTCATGACAGAAAAACACCGAAAATAGACACTGTCAAGACAGAAAAACACCGAAAATAAGCACTGTCATAACAGAAAAATACCGAAAATTTACTGTCAGGATAGAAAAATACCGAAATTAAGCACTGTCATGACTTTAAAATACCGAAAAGCATTGAAAACTATCGAAAATGGCCTGTAAGGACCATCGAAATGAAGCATCGAAATTGCACTGTATTTTTCCCGAAATTAAGCACAAATCCATCAAAAATGCACTATAACATAACCATTGAAAATCACGAAAATGAGCTCAACATCAACAATAATACCGAAAAAATGTCATAACTGAATAATACCGAAAATGAGCAAAAACAGAAATATACCGAAAATAAGCATTGATAACTGAAAATGCCGAAAATGAGTAAAAAAACAGCAAAAATTTTCGTAACAGCCATCGAAATTGCACTGTATTTTTGCCGAAAATAAACCCAAAAGGGTCGAAAATGAGTAAAAAAATAGAGAAAATGGTCGTAAGAACCATCGAAATTGCACTGTATTTTTGCCGAAAATAAACCCAAAAGGGTCAAAAATGTACTCTAACTTCACCATTGAAAATCATGAAAAATGAGCACAAAATCAACAATAATCATCGAAAATGAAGTCGTTAACTGTAGGGCCATTTTTAGGTTTGAAATTTTTTAAAAACCTCTAAAACTTACATGGTTGTTCTTCTTCTTCTTCTTCTTCTTCAGAGTTGTTCTTCTGCTTCTTCTTTGGCTTCTTCTTCTTCTTCTTCAATACGATGCCCGTAGAGTTCCAGATGTCAAGGGTAACCAAGGGTTTTACTTTGGGGAAGGATTTCCAGGTTTCAAATTTAGGGTTTGAAGGATTTCGGATGACAGGGTAACCGAGGGCTTCAGTTGGGGAAGACAGCAAGGTTCGCAATGGCAAGGGTTCGTAACCGAGCTTCAGCTTGGGAAAAAAGCTAAGGTAAGCAAGCCAGGGGTATTTTGGGGAGAAAATAAGAAGGGGCAACACGGGCACTAGGCTCCCACGCATGGGAGCCTACAAAAATATGTTTTCAAAACAGAGCCCATATTCAAGTTTTTTCATAATACGGAGCCCATATCCGTACTTGCCTCTTTTTTTTAATATTAAAAAAAGTTTTTAATTTTAAAAAAAGAATTAATATTTTTTTAAAATGAAGGATGGATGGGTGAACCCTAGGGGTGGGTGAACCTTACCCATGGTTAAGGGGTGTCAAAGGAGACACGTGGCAACCTCTAGGGGTTCGAACTCGAGAGATTCTCTCGGGTTGAACTCAAGAGGATCCTGAGCCAACTGTTATTGCCTAATTCCATAATGGGTAGAGGAGAAAGAGAGTACGAGAACTCACTGGAATCAGGTAGGTCTCTTCCATACAGTTTTGACGATCATGGTCGCAGTAATAGTCTGGTTAATGGCTACGAGAGGTATTACCGCGAATCAGATCATCATCACGAGTTGTGATCGAGCTGAATCAAATGGATACTCAAACCAAAGGTATAACTTTAGGCCTAAACATCAAAAATCTCATGCCACCAAGTCCATCCAACAACCCTAGTCGATATGGTCCTTGTATGAAGAAGAGAGAGACTTTCACTCACCAAATCGGTCCGAAAGTTGATTAAATTGCAATTGGAGATGTGCTTTCGAACTACAACATCAACTCGCTTCCTATTGACGACATCGATAACCCTCTTATATCCTTGGATTGCTTCGTTTTTCTTTAAATAAGATTGTTTCAGTATCCATATGTTATGTTCATAGATTATTATTATTGCATGAAAGGGTTAAGCTACGAATAGTGCATACGGCTTAAACATCAAAAATTAAGAAAGAATCAAGAAATATATTTGGAATGTGAACCTAGCCTTAAGAAGGAGAAGAAGAAAAATAAAATAAGGTGGAGAACAAAGCCCTAATGAAACCAAGAAACAGAGGAAGAAAGAGATATCTTACAGTTGATGTCGCTGCAGCATAGTACCATGGACAATGTTGAGAGCATCCATGGTAGATTCCATCAAATCAAACTGATTTTACTCCATGTTGATGGTAGGCGACAAAGAATGTGTAGGGGCAGAGGGTCATCTTGGTTATCCAGAAATGAGAACACGTATCATGGACAAAACATAGAATGAGAAGAGCATGAAACGTGGAAGAAGGAGAGCATGTAAGGGTGCATGCGTAATTTAAATTAAGAAGTAAATAGCCTATTTTACAAAGGATATTTTCGGAATGAGAAAGTTGGTCAACGCCAACTGTTCTCACTTTTATATTTATTATTTACAGTTTAACTAGTTGAGGCCGCACGTGCAAAGCACGTGCAGTACATTTAAATAATGTTAAAAAACCAATTTAATGTAAAAAAAAAAAAGTATTCTTTTATAATATGCTATGTTTATATACAACATATCACATATAATAGATATTCAGATTTCAGAATCATAATATATTTAATAAACTATGAATTTTTGCACCATAGAATTTTTGGGGCACTCCTCCATGGCTTGTCAATTGTCATAAGCATAACCTGCAGCATGCATCAACAAACCAATCTGTCAATTTACATGTGAAAGCCATTTCTAGCAAAGATAATGAGATTGCTGAACCCTAGCCTAACCCTAGGTAAACTCTAGCCTAATCTTAGGTAAACCATGGTCAAACCCTAGTCAAACCTTAGGTAAAACCCTAGCCTAACCCTAGGTAAACCCTAGTCTAACCCTAGGGCCCAAAAATCCCAAATCCAAAGCCTAAAACCTTTGTGGGCCCACATACCCTTGGACCCATTGGTGTGGGGCCCACCACCTCAAATTCAAAAATTTCAGTAATGGCAGTAATAATATTACCGCCATTACCATATATGGCAAAATGAATAGTGAATCAAGCCAAGTGAAAGAGGGTTGGGCCCTGTTTAGCAAAAAACCATAGAGGGCGGTAGAGTTTCTACCATCATTCCTGGTTTAGGCTAAACCAGGAATGATGGTAGAACCTCTACTGCCATTACTGGGTTTCTGCAAATCCGTAGCTGACACCCCCTGCAGCACTCCTCTCCGCCCCCCTGGGGTTCTAAACCTTCTCAAATATTCGTGCCCGTGACACTATTCATAGCACTATTCACAACCCCACTCACATGAACAGTGCATGTGAAATTCGGGGCTCTACATAATCCCCCTAACCCTAGGTAAAACTCTGATCTCAGGTAAACCCTAGTATAACCCTAGGTAAACCCTGGTCAAACCCTAGTTAAATCCTAGTCAAACCAGGGTAAACCCTAGCTTAACCATAGGTAAACCCTGGTCAAACCATAGTCAAACCTTAGGTAAACCCTAGCCTAACCCTAAGGTAAACCCTAGCCTAATAGCAATTGGTATCTACGTGGCACACTCCATTCTCTTCAAAATGGTACCACGTGGCACACCCTCCAACCAATAGCTTTACTCCATGTGTGTCATGTAGACCCCACTCATCTTCCCACTAACTCTCTCTCTTATCCTTTGCCCTTCCTCCCAAGATTAATCCTTTCAACCCATCATTAATCTTCAAAACTCTATTCTTATCAGTTAGAGATGTCACGTGACTTTCTTGGGTTCACATGTGGGACCCACCATAATGAGAGAAACACCTCACCAAACTGAGGCCTTTCATGAGGAATGATGCAGTAGGAGTTGCTTTCATTCTTCTTTGTAACTGTGAGCTTTGTCCCTCATTAAACCACAAAAAAGAACCCTTCGTCTCCCCTAAGAACACGCCTTTGAAACCCCTCCCCGTTTACTTTTTTTTTCCCTTTCCCTCACTCTCTTTTCCAATCCCTATTTCATTCCTTATCAGTTTATTCTCTTTTCCTCTCTCTATTTCGTCTCCTCTTCTTCATCTTTTCATCTCCCGAATTAAGCCGATTCCTCTCCCCAACTAAGCCTCCAGGTATTTCTCTCTCTTTATTAACTCTCATTCACTCCTTTGGTCTTCCCAAGAACCCTCCTTCTCCCTTAATTCCTCTTCCCCTCGAGATGAGCCGTATGATGAGAACCTAATCAAATTGCTGAAGCTAACACATCGCTAGTACTCTTTCCGCAATGGACAACTTCAAGCAATCAAGCATGTGGTTGCGAGGCAAAAATGATGTTGGTTCTGGTTTTACATGGGGTAACTCTAGTTGTAGTTTCACTGGTTGTTCAATTAAGATAGCAATCTTCAGTGATCGAGAGTCATCAGGTGTGTTAGCTTAGAAAATTATCACAAGACATTATTCATGTGAATTATCATAGAAAATTTTATGGTAATCCGACTATGATCCATTAGATAAGGACATAGTGTTTTGGACTCTTTGATGATTAGTTTTCTTCTCTGACTTTATGTGTTATTTTACGATTCCCTAGTGTTTGATTCATGCACAACTTCTTTCACACCCATTAATTACTAAGATTTAGCCAGGCTGGCAAATCTCCCACCGACAACTCCTAGCACCAGCGGCAAAGGCACAGGTTCCTTCGGCGGGAGATGAAGCCCTATTGAATAACAAAGGCCCACAAGTAGACTTAACAGCATTTCTCTAAAGCGTTTTTGATCCAACACACGGGATGAAAGATTTAGCATATGTGAGTCCTTTTCCTTTTCAGCTTTTATTCTCTCATTAAAATGTATTAACATCTTTTGATAAGAATCTAAAGTGAATTCATAAATGAAGAAAAGTAAAAGCAATCAAATAAGATGTATATAATCGAGTGTAGGGCATCTGGATACTGTTGTTGTTGGACATGGATATGAACTGTCATACACAGGTACTTTTGGATGCCCAATCTGTGAAATTTAAAAATTAGATGTATAATAGTAGTCAAAATTAGAAAACACAGAATCGGTAAAAGTGGCCAAAAAGTAAAAGTGTGCAAAACATTTATTTGGTATTAGCAAAAGCCAAAATTATCATATCTTTATTACATAACTTTTAATATGGATGCTGATTTGCTTCTTCTTGCATGAGCAGATGCTTAAGATACACTAGTACTTCTTTTTTTGATGGACCTGATGAACTTTGGCACATGCAAAGACCTTATATATTGAAGGTTCAACTTTTAGGTATTGTACATCCTCGGCAAAGGCGTGACTATCAGTTTACAGGTTATGAGTATGGTCAGTATGGCAAGAGGCTCGGTTCATTGAGTAAAGAATGTATGAGCTTTCTGAGAGAGATGACAATGCTTTGAGGAACCCTTACTACCAGGTCTCTACTTCATCGTACCTGCTACCTAGCAAGCCATCCAAGCTAGATGATAAGATATTTGGGGACCTTGTGAATATGGCAAAGTTGAAGCCCGAATAAACACATCCGACAGAGCTAGATAAAATCATGGAGTGTTTTTTTCACTCTATATAAATTCTTCACATTTGGCCCCTTCTTTTTATTTCTCATCTGGCAATTGCAATCATGTGAATTCCCTTCGTTGTATTACTTGCTCTTGCTATTCATCTTTTCAAGTGATTCTGCTTTCATGATTTCTCAATGTTTAGTCTTTGGATTTGAATAGGTTTCAATGATTATTTGCAGATGGTTTGAAACATCATGTATGCCCCGCTCATATCTATCTCCCCCTCCCTCCTCCTCATGTATGGGTATAATGATTTTTCCCCAAATTTATTGCATTGTTTTTTAGGTATTCTTTGTTAGTTGTTTCCTTGGGACATTGAGCTGAGATCATCTCTTATCCTTTTTCTTCGTTTTTGCTTTTTTCATTTATGTTTTTATGGTTATGATTAATTTTGTTTTTGAAATTTTGACTTAGTCTGTTGTGAATTCACGGTAGAGCTTGGATTACAACAAAAACTTCAAGGCATCGATCCAGTTCCATCTTAGATTACAGGTAGAGCTGAGATCATCCCTTATCCCTTTTCTTCGTTTTTTCTTTTTTCATTTATGTTTTTACAGTTATGATCAGTTTTGTTTTCTGTTGTGAATTCATGGGAGAGCTTGGATTACAACAAAAACTTCAAGGCATTGATCTAGTTCCATCTTAGATTACAGGTACCAATACACATAAATCCCAACTGATTTTGTTAAAATTTCCCATTCTATAACTCTTTGAACATATGTACACATTTGCAGTATAAAAGAGTCACAACTTATTCTATCTTTTATTTGTAGTCCCAGATCATTTTATGCTATCCATGATATTAGTTATATTCATTATCTATTTTGTTTATCACCCTCCTTTATTAGTACTATAATTAACACTAAAATTTATATTGGACCATTATAATAAATGGCACTATCAAATTCATGGTAATTGGCAGTGTTCATGGTAATATGAAAATGTTAAAATTTGCAAAGTACTAATTTTTTCTAGATGTTGTCACTTGAATGATGCATACATACATTACATATTGTGGGTTTACTAAAACATTTTTCAGACTTATTTATTTTAGAGCTATTGGAATGGATTGGTGATCACAAAATCATCTGCCTTCCCATACTAGAAACTGTTTTATGTACCTTGCTTTGGTTTTTCCATGTCCATGATTTGAACCTTGTCCACATGCATTTGTTGGCTTTCAGAATTGAAGCAAGCTGTTCATGATCATGTAGTTGATAGATTTTGCATCTTGAACAACCATAACATTTAGTAGCTTATACAGTTGGGCACTTCTTTTAATTTATTGTAGAAAGCTTCACTGTTTTCCCTCTATGTGAAATCATCTTAATTGTTTAAAATCCCTTCCCAGTGGTATTTTATGGTTGATGACAGAGCTTCAGATTGTATGCTAGACAAGGCTCTTAAGCACTTCCAGACATGGATCTCAAAAGGAAAAGTTGTTGATAACAGGCCATTGCAAATAAGGGCAAATGGAGGTTGATTTGGATCTTCACCCATAAATGAAAGAGAAGAAACTAGGACCTGATCATTATACATACAACGCCATTCTATGTTTGCTTACAGAGGCCGACAGAACCAGAGTAGCAATATTTATTTTTAAGGAAT
The DNA here is from genome assembly GCA_015143295.1 of Tetracentron sinense. NCBI lineage: Eukaryota > Viridiplantae > Streptophyta > Magnoliopsida > Trochodendrales > Trochodendraceae > Tetracentron > Tetracentron sinense. Next base: position 41,380,075 of record CM026557.1, read on the forward strand.
AGACCCCGAAGGGTATTACGGTAAATAGATATGCCTACATATGATGAATGGGGTCATCATGAGGCGAAAAGAACATATCAAAGGGAGCTCGATAGAAGTGATTGGTTGGGTTCTCTCTCCTACGATGTCCATGCCATCAGGGTTAGCCTCATCGGCCCATCACATGTAATGGGTGGCATCTGAACCAGGAAATAAGTTAAGATTTTCATTTTTTTTCCCTCTTCTCTTGGAAAATAAAGAAGATTGCGCCTGTTTGAACGTTGTTCTCTGAATAAGCATTATATTATGTTTTTTGCATTGCTTGTGCAAGATGTTTTGTTTGCACGATCTGTTTCTTTTTGCAAAAATGTTGTTTGTTGTTTGCATTTTCAAATTACATAAAACTTAGGGGCTTGCTAACCTATCCCTCTTCGACTATATTTAACTTTAGTAATTGTCTTTGAAACAATTTGTAGACCACTGCAAAAAGAAGGCTGTAAATGCATTTCACCTAATCTTTACCTTAAAGAAGTAGATAACAGATTCTGAAAATCCACTGAATCTATTCTCCATGCTTATTGGCTTATTTCCTATATCAACTTCTTCCTGAAAATCCTCAATCACATTAATACCCTATAAAGGGAATAGTCAAGTAATTTGACTCTTATTATGATTTTATTAGAGGAGCCAAATTGTCTGTGTTTATCTCTGTGGCCTTCCCTAACAACTGTACAATTGATCCTAGCCGATAAACACCCCTGACCATAGGGAAGGCCATAGGGATAAACACAGACGATATGCTGCATCGCATGGGGCGTTTGCTAGTATATATATATATATACTAGTAAAATTGTGCGTGCTTAGCACGTATTAATTTTTCAATAATTTACTTTTAGAATCAGGTCAAATCGGGCTAATTATGAAACTTAAAACAATAATCAATGGAATTGTAACCATAAAATAATATAATTTTTTATCTGACACACAAATTTAAAGGTGCACTTGCTAAAAAAAAATTAAATAAATGAATATTATTATTTATAATTTTATAACTTCAATCGAATTATATTAAAAATTAATATAATTTGAGGAATAAGTAATTTTATTAGGAATAAGCAAGGGTACCAAACACTGATTTACTTGCTCCCATGCATAGCCTCTAGAGAGGAAACTAAAGAGATGGTTGTGAAGCAAGGAGAATGCGTAGATCTTGCAGAGAATCTCCAACTGTTCTTTTACTCCCAACCAAGGTTAGATGCATTAGTGAATCTTAACCATGGTTAAAAGAAGTTAAAAGTGGACACATTAATTGTTTTCTAAAAACCAAGATTAGATGCTTTCATCCTAAAACCAAGGTTAGATGCTTTAACCCTAAGTGTTAGTGAATCTTAATCATAGTTAAACGTAAGGACACGTTTAATTTTTTATTTTTTTATATATAAAAACCAAGTTTAGATGGTGAATCTTAACTATAGTTAAAGAGATTTAAAAGGGGACATGTATTTAAATTTTTTTTAAAAAAACCAAGGTTAGATGCTTTAACCCCAATGTTAGTGAATCTTAACCACCGATAAAAGGAGTTAAAAGAAGAATGCTTTAACCAATGTTTGAAGTTGTTTGTCTAACTTAATTGAAAACCGTGAGTAACCTGGGAAGAACCTAGCAGTTGGTTTTTTAAAAAAACAAGGTTAGATGCTTTAACCCTAATGTTAGTGAATTTTAACCACAGTTAAAAGAAGTTAAAAGGAGAATGTTTTAACCAATGTTTGAGGTTGTTTGTCTACCTACTAGAAAACCGTGAGTTAACTGGGAAGAACCTAGCAGATTGTGCCATGGAGAGAGACCAAATTTGAGGTTCTTAACATGATGGGAGTTTGTAACATAGGAGTTGTTTGTAACATGGACTCTAGATAACTTTTGGAATGAGAGAGGAGTTGTTTGTAACATGGACTCTAGATAACTTTTGGAATGAGAAAGGTCCAGAATGTAGCTTAGATTTATTTGCTCAATAATTACATAGAATGTCATTAATGAAATTTCTAATGGTCATACTATCTCTAAAAACCACTATAAAAATTAGTTCTAAACTTCTCTCTTTATTTATTAATATAATGTTTATTTTATCAATAATAAAATAAGGTAAAGGTTAATTTTTTCTACATAAAGTTTAGGTTACTTCTTGTACTTCTATTAGTAGAATGATATTTAGAGAGAGAGAGAGAGAGGCCAACAGTCATTGACATTTTCCCAGAATTTTCGGTTGACCTCTTTGAACTGCTCGGCTTCCATTTTGAGTCAAGAGAGAGAGAGATAGACATCCGATTTATACGAAAGAAAGGTAAGCTGCTTGCAGGTGGTTAGACCTTACCAACTGAGCAAGCACCAGTCAGTAGGCCATGATGAATTTCATTTTTTTGGTGAGCATCAGCTTCTTATTATGAGCTGCTAACTATAGAGGAATATGCTCAGTTAGAACAATAATTTGCTGCAAAAGGCCTTTTTATTATTTTTATTTCTTTAATTTTATTTCAGCTAATTATACTTCTTCATGGAAAGAGCTTTAGATAGACTTGAGCAATGCTTGAGGCAAGATTGTCTTGGTTGGATAGACTTGTCAAGTGCACTAATCCTACTAAGACTAGATTGGAATGCGAGGTGGGCCATGCCATTGTCTTGGTCCCTTTCACCGCCATAGTCTTGTCCACCCATATATGCCATAGCATAATCCCGAACAAAAAAAAAATGCCCATATCACGAGCATATTTAAGGATTTTGGATGTCCGTCGAACTCTTTCGAAAAAAAAGTGGAATCCTTCAACTTTGACTACTTTAGTCCATCCACTATTTGAAGGATGGGATACTTTTGGTCAAAAATTGAAAAGAAGTGGCCGGTTTCCCAAGCCGGTTATTACACAAACATCGTCAAGTACTCCTCTCAGACAACCTTCTCCAGCCATATCTACTCCTTCCCAAGCCTTGTCCCCCAAAAGATCCTATATGGATAGTGACTCAATTGGCCTACTAATAGGGAAGATAGACTCCCTCGGATCCACTTTGCTAAGTTTCCAAACAGAAACAAGAGATAGGTTGACTTCTCTTAAGACTAGTATAGCCAGCCTTCGCTCACATTATAGTCTCATTGGACGTGAAGATTCCAGAGAGGCCCTTAGGAGAGACCTCAGGAGAGAGCCCGAGAGGAGGTCATCTCCAGTGATAGCTCTCCTAGTGATCCCAAAGGCAAGAAGAAGAAGCATCCGATGTCCAACATATCTCATAAGAGAAAAAGAGAAGAACGAAAATGAAGAATTTTTTTTTTGTTTTCTCTTGTCCATTTTTTTTTTGTTTCTTTGCCAAGGGGGAGAACATTATGCAATGAAAATGTGAAATTTTAACATTTTGACTTGGTATACTTTTTTGTAAGTTGACATGACTTGACCTCGAAATACATGTAAATGTCATACTTTTGGTATTTATATAAAATGAAGATCTTTTGAAGACTCCTTGTTGATTTTTTTTGCTTGTTTTCGATGATGCCAAGAGAGAGAAAAATGTTATGAAATGGATTTGTTTTATTTGTGGCTTATATTTTTTTGTTACTCTTGGAATATATGAAATATCTCTTTATATTTTTGTATACAAGTGACAAGCAAGTCATACTTTGATTAGTTTAAATATAAATGAGACTTATCTTGTTGGTATACTTGTTGGATGATTAAAAATAATTCTTTAATTCATGCACCTTTGAATGTCTTGTAAAATTCTTTGACTATCTTAAATGATTGAATGTTGAAAATGCAATTCATTGAATATCTTTAACTAATTATGAATATTCTAAAATATGCATATAAATCAAAATGTTGAAATTTATATGAATGCAATGTTTAGAGGGAACCACCTCAAATTTTTATTGAAAACATATATTGAGGGAGAGCTTATTCCCATTTCATTACATTAGTATGTTATCATCAAAAATGGGGAGATTGTTAGCCTAAAGGTTACAACCATGTGTACCCCTAATAATTTTCATGATAACATAATAATGAAATGATCATTTTGGTACTAATGTTGCTATGAAGTTTATATAAAATTCAGATTGCAAGAACATTGGCCTAACATTCAAAGCATGAAGCATGGAAAGAGCTTCACATATCAAAGATGATCCATCAAGAAAAAGACTCCGTGTACAATGTTAAATCAAGATTCAAATTCCAAAATGTACAAAGAAGAATCCAAGATCACATTGAAGATAATCAAAAGATCATATCCAAAGTGAAGAACTAATCATTTCAAAGTTGAACCCAAAATTGAAGATTCAGTGAAGATTGAAGTTCTCGCCCAAAGTTCAAGTCGGATCATAAAGTCAAAGTGAAAATCACTCAAGATCGAGACTAGAAGAATGGAGACTCTCTAGAAGGTTTAAAGGTATTTTGTATTACTTTGAAGAATCTAGGACTTATATAAAAAAATCTTCATTAGCTTGGAAAGTTGAAATGCTCAAAACAATAAATTAACCTTAGGAAGCCATGACTTAATTGTAAACCATCTCAAGGCCCTAGGGCATCTTAAAATATGGTTAAAATCATGATAAAGGGACGCTAAAAGACCAAGGAATTCATTCTCATCTTATTAGTCTTAAAAGATGAGTTTTCTGTTGAAAAAACAGAGGACTCGTCGACAAGTGGGACAACAATCCCAGCACTCGTTGACGAGTGGAAGAAACAGTACCCAAATTTCAATTCAGCAGTTTCACTCGTCGACGACTGAGCTGTATTCTGGTGCACTCGTCAACGACTGCTTGTGCGAGCACTTCAACGGCTAGTTTTTTAACGACCATTTTCGCATTTAATGAGTTCCCAACGACTAGATTGAATTCTCAACTATAAATTAAGTTCATTTATGAACATGAAACAACTCTTGAACCAATATAGATCAAATCTCTAGTTGCATTCAATTCTCATCAAGATTATACGTTGAAAACCTAAAATCCCAAACTCTCATTATAAGAGCTTTCAACTCCCAATCTTTTGACAAATTGTTAAAGTGATCATTCCAATTTTATTCAGCTCAATAAGGAGCATTTTATCTTGATTCAAATCCAAACTTTCGGCCCCTTGACCTTCATTTGATAGATGAGGTGATATTGGATTTAATACTTGTGGTCCATCTCTATTCCACTGCCATTGTCCCTCTGTTTTTGAAGATGCATATATATGCACTTCCTCAATAGGCAAAACATTTGAACGTCCTATGGTGTTGCATTCTCTGTGCAGACATATGCTGCATTTGAGAAGAGCAAAATACAAATTGGTAATAGAATTAGCATTATGTCCCTGACGTCTCATCTTTACCACTCAACACGAACAAGCGAAAGCTTGAAGTAGAATCCCTAGTGCTCAAGAGAAGTCACCATTGAAGATTACCTTATGGTGCATATGATAGAATGATGAAGAGGTTTATTTATCAATATTCAAGAGTGTATTGTTTGAGGAAAAATGAAATCACCATTGAAGATTACCTTGATCCACAAGCATGAAGCTTATAAAGTAGCCTCTTACAAATGAAGAACTATGGTGGAACTTGAGAAGGCAAGACAAGGAACAATGGCCTAGATGGAATAAGAGGCGGCCAGATGATGAAACACTATTAAAGATATGGTAGAGATTGGGCAACTAAATCCTTTTGGAAACCATCAACACTAATTGAGACATCTTTTTACAGTGCAAGGCCTCATCTATTTATAGAGAAAAGACTACAAGCAAAAAAATACATATGATAGGGATTTGCAAATGTCATGAGAAAAAATGGACGAGCAACATTACACTACCACTGCCTGAAATGTTGGCCTGATGGGCAGCATAATGCCGCCCGACGGAAGTGCTATTCAACAAGATGAAGCAGGTGATGGATCGACCCGTCTGGTACTAGGATAGAAACTCAATATTATTGATAGACTTAAATAATTTACAAGGACCCAAAGAATCTTTAAATAGATAATTCAATATTCATATTATAAAAAAGAAACCTCAATCAAATCAAATTTAATATCGCCCGTCGGGTGTCAAACTTCTTATTATTATATTTTTCAAATAAAAAAAATCCTAATATCCTTCATCCCTCTAGAACCCCCAATTTTCACACTCGCGCCTCTCAAAATTTTTTCTTTTATTTATTGAAGGCCACTCCAACGAGAGTTTTTCTTCAATTCGCCAAATGTTACTAAATATACTACTAGGAGAAGATATCATGATGGCCTGGTCTAGTGGGTCATCGGACAGATTCATAATGAGTGTGATACGATATAGATGGACTTCACAGATTGGCAGTGGCCACCAGTAAACACGGTTGTATGTTTTGGACATTCATCAACAAATCAAAGAATATCAATGGCGAGGAGTATTCGACTTGCGATAAACCCATTAAGATCTCAATCCTCATGTGTTTGAGGGGGAGTACTATTAGGAAAATATTATATTAGGAAAGTAATAATTAATATAATACCTAGAAGATACACAAAATCTCATAGATTATGGATTAGTATCTCAGATTTAGTTTGGTATAAACTAGGTTGGTTGAGATTATGCATAGATTATGTAGGATATCTTTCCTTTTCAATGTCTATCATTCTCTGTATAAACCCTACTTAGAGTATTTTGTAATTCATCCAAGCATTTAATAACTGAGTTTTTTTTTTCATTATATAAATATCAAACCCTTCTAGCATAGACCACACAATTAGTTCTGAGAACTTAGAGAAGAGAATGGCTAGCTTGAGGTTCTTGGTGTGCCTTATCTTGATCTTTCTTTCATTCCCTAGGTTTGAATGCCGCCCTCTCAATCCATTTCTACATAGGAAGAACCCAACAATCGGATCGTTATCCGCATTGGTGGAGGATGAAAAAGTGGTATTCAAGGTGAGGGAAGAAGTAGATGAAAGCCAGTACAAGCCAACCCGAGTGACTCCTGGTGGACCTGACCCAATACATAACTTTAGAGGAGACGCGGATGAAAGCCAGTACAAGCCGACCAGAGTGACTCCTGGTGGACCTGACCCAATACATAACTTTAGAGGAGACACAGATGAAAGCCAGTACAAGCCGACCCGAGTGACTCCTGGTGGGCCTGACCCAATACATAACTTTAGAGGAGACGCAGATGAAAGCCAGTACAAGCTGACCCGAGTGACTCCTGGTGGGCCTGACCCAATACATAACTTTAGAGGAGACGCAGATGAAAGCCAGTACAAGCTGACCCGAGTGACTCCTGGTGGGCCTGACCCAATACATAACTTTAGAGGAGACGCGGATGAAAGCCAATACAAGCCAACCCGAGTGACTCCTGGTGGACCTGACCCAATATATAACTTTAGAGGAGATGCAAATGAAAGCCAGTACAAGCCGACCCGAGTGACTCCTAGTGGACCTGACCCAATTCATCACCCTAAAAATACATAGTAAAGAACTTCTTGCCGAGCCCATGATTGACATAACAACGAAGACTGATGGCTCTTAATTTCGTATTTCATGAGTACAAGTGCATGTAGTAATACCTATCATTGTTGTGACTGAAATAAATGCACTTTAGATTGGAGGATTGTCGATGTTTTAAGATTTTCTTTGGGGATAATGGGGTAACAAAAGAGTAAATTAACATAAAATCACTTTTAGATAAGGATAATATTGTTTACATATAAGAAACAATTAAATATTGGCTTATAACAACATCCATTAAGAAATCCCCAACCACAATATAAAAGAGAGAGAGAGAGAGAGAAATCCCCAACAAAGCCTTTTTTTCCCCTTTCTAATAGGTGGGAATGAGTGAAGTTCATTGTTTTAAAAAAGCACCCAAAGAGACTAGGGATAAAACAAATGCTTTAGATAATTATCCGGATCCGTTCTTTTGTGGAGACTTATAAAGTCTGGCACTTTGTAAGTTTTGTCAATAGACAATATACATTTTCTTTTTGAGAACTAGATATATGGATGCTTTTTATCTATTGACACTACAAGAAATTTACCGCGCAGTGACGGAAATATTTCCGTCACTAATAGTCGATTTCCGTCACTAAAACTATTAGTGACGGAAAATCATCTGTCACTCATCCATTTCAATTGCTGTCGTGGCTAAAGGTATGTAGAGACGGAAAAATATGTCCGTCGCTAATTAGTGACGGAAACTGTCCGTCACTAATGACTAAGTCAGAATTTAGTGACTGCAACGAATTTGTGACGGACATATTTCTGTCACTATTAGTGGCGGACATATTTCCGTCACTATTAACGTATTAGTGACGGAAATATGTCCGTTGCTAGTATATGTAATAGTGACGGAAATGTTTCCGTGTCTATTAATGTAATAGTGGCGGAAATATGTCTGTCACTAATAAGAACAGTAGAGACGGACATATTTCCGTCACTATTACATTAATAGACATGGAAACATTTCCGTCACTATTAACTCAAATAGTGACGGAAATATGTCCGCCACTAATTAGCTTAAGGTATTAGTGACGGAAATATTTCCGTCACTAATATATATATATATTTTTTTTAAGTCTGTAACCTGTATATAAAACCTGAAAATTACCTGTACAAAACCTGCAATCAATATATTCATCCATTCACATTTTCAACAAATGACCCATCCAAACACCTGCAACCTGTATACAAATCCGAACACCTGCAATCAATACCTGTATAAAACCTGTACATCACAATCTAATTTTCAACCTAAACATCAATCCATGCATTCACATTACCCATCTATTCACATTTTCAACTTAAAACCTACAAAACAATCAAATTTTCAACCTGTTTTCACATTCAACATGTGTAATAAAAAAACCTATACATCCATTCAGTCCAACAACTGATATAAAGTAAAATAAGCATATGGGACATCCATATGCATATGAAGTAAAATATGGGACATGTAGAGCATAAAAAACAATGGTCTTTAATAAGAAAGTGTACGGGGACTAATATCAACCAAACAGTGTCGATAGTAGAGAAGTCAGAGAGAGAGAGTGCCATAGAGAGTCTATATCATCTGGAGTCTGTGTAGCATCATGATCCATATATGGGACAGGTGTCGATCCGGAGGGGATATGTGATGCGCCGCCCATATGGGACATCCAGTCCTCAAACACCTTCATCCTGGAGTGAAGGGTAGTCAACTCAGCCCGCATCTCATCTTGCGTAGCCACTAAACTCTCGTTCTGGCTAGCCAATTCTTCGGCCCTCCTCCTCCACTGGTCAGAATCTGCAGAGCGTAACTGGGAGGGTTTAACACCCAGTCCATATGTACGAACCCGCCCATGCGTGTCCGGCCCCATGACCTGGGCGAAGACCTCGTTCCTTGCAGTGCTACTAGTGGTCCCCTCCGCATGTTGGCTAACGAGCTCATCCATCTAAGTCTGCAACACAAAATTTAGGTGATTACAATTTATGAATATATAATTACAAAATTGATATTTATAAACAATCGATCAGATCATGTAATGATAAGACATACATAGAGATCAGCTGATGCCTGATCGACAAATGTCCCATCTCGCCGAACATGCATCATATGATACATCTTCATGCGGTCCGGCTCTTGCCCGTCTGGATCCTGGGCTTGCTATCCTCGTGATGAAAACAACAATTTATAAAATGTTAGACATCAATTGAAAAATATTGTACATATAAATATGAAAAATACTGTACATCATCAGTCTCACATGTAATATTGGACATATATAGATGAGTAATTGATGTATTCGTGGGTAATTACATGATGTATTCGTGGGTAATCACATGGGAACTAAACATCATAATTTACAACTAATTCGTCAAATTCGATGATAAGGGAAATACTTGTCACACAACGATGCTTGAACGGGAGATCTATGTTTCAATGCATGCACATACACAATGATATTTAAAGATAAACAATTGTTCATTCTTTAACTAGCCATGATTCATATAAGAAAAAAAAATCCCTAAAAGATCTTGGGTCCATCAGAAACGATTCTGTTCCCTGGAACAGTCTGATTTTTTTGGAATGGTTATATTTTTGGAACCCGTTTGGATGCAGTCAACCAGAATTTGTTTCAAAGAACAGAAATGATAGAATCTCGTTTGGATGAAGAAAAAAACAGGATCACTCATATATAATATAAATTGATTAAAAAATAGATAAATAATCATCATACTCTCACAAAAACCTACTCTCGCTCTTTTTATATAATATAACAAATAATTTGGAATCATCCATTTATGATTGTGAGCCTCACACACCATACCCCATTTTTTAAAATCTAAAATTGATCAATTCAAAGTCTGCATTTATTATATTGTCACTCAAAGAAATAACATAAGAGAATAGAAGAATTAAAAAAATAATATTTCTAAGCAGGCAAGGCAAACAAGTATTTGTTCCCATAATTCGTGGAAATGTATGTATTAGAAAATCAAAAGTAGCTTAAACTTTTAAGTTCTATTGATGATTAACAGTAATGGATTGTTCTCTGTAACAGTAGTTTGATCTAAGGCATCTTGCTCTCCACACATCATATATCAAGGCAAAATCCAAGGTAACGGCAAACGGAAAAAAAAGGAGATTATATCATATATCAAGAAAATTCCTAGTAAGCTTTATATCCTCCATCAATGACAAACCAAGACATCAAAACAAAGAACCAAGTTACAGACATCTGAGTATTAGATAAACAATATAGCATCCAATTGCAAGATTATGTCTTCACTAACCCCAGACAATCACAGAAAAACTGAAATATAGCATTAACCACTAAAATTATGAAAAAAATATGGTTTTATAGAGCTTGGCAGCCCAAGGAGAAACAGAGATAACATATAAGCCATAACAAACCAAAAACTTGATAACAGAAAAACAGAAAAGAACATTTGTTAGAACTCAAGCTGGAAGTGAAGGGTACATACATACTTTCATACAAACATAAATGAAAAAAAAAAAGATGCTTGGAGTTCATCTCACAAAACAACATTAGTGCCACTAACTACTAAGAACACATTCCAGAATCAAGATTTACTTCTCATTAATGTAACACCAGTTATCACAAACAGATGGTCCGCATTTTGTGAAATCAAAGATGGGTCGATTTTTCTGATAATTATACAAGAGTTCTGAACTAGAAGAGGAACCCCAAATCAATTCACAGATCAGTAAGGAAATGAAAAAAAAAATTGTTCTCCGATATCGAAGAGGGAATCTATAAGACAACCCCAAAAAAAAAAAATCAAGACCGCGAGATCACAGATCTTGGTAGATCTTGCGCAAGGTCCTGGTCCAGAGTTTCAGAGGGGAAGGAGAGAGAGAGAAAAATACATCCTCCTCGTCGGTCGGAGCTATTACCGAAGGGACAGAGAGTGAGACGGACAGAGATCTAGAGAGGGACAGACAGAGAGTGAGAGAGAGATAGAGATCAGGAGAGAGAGCAGAGAGAGAGAGAGAGGGAGGTGACTCACCGTGGTGACCGGAAGAGCGTCAGGCGTGAGGACGGCGGGAAGCAGCGGCAACAATTGGGGAACAAGTGAGGGTGTTCATGGGTTTTGGCGCGGGGATTTTATATTAACATTAGTAGTGACGGAAATATGTCCGCCACTAATTAGCTCGAGATTAGTAGTGACGGAAATATGTCCGCCACTAATTAGCTCAAGATTAGTAGTGACGGAAATATTTCCGTCCTTAATAATATGCCGTTCATTGGTGACGGTATTTTTCCGTGACTATTACAGGGAGCATAGTAGTGACGGAAATATGTCCGCCACTAATTAGCTCGAGATTAGTAGTGACGGAAATATTTCCGTCCTTAATAATATGCCGTTCATTAGTGACGGTATTTTTCCGTGACTATTACAGGGAGCATATTAGTAATGGATTTTTTTCCGTCACTGATAATATTGAACTAATTGTGACGAATATATTTCTGTCACTACTAACGTCAATCTCAATAGTAATGGTAAAACATCCGTGACAATAACTCATTTCCGTTACTAATGTCATTAGTGACGAAATATACCCGTCACTAGTATGTCAACCATATTAGAGACGGACATATTTCCGTCACTAATACTCAATTTAATCACATAAAAAAAAATTCCTTAGTAGAGACGGACTATTAGTGATGACAGTATTTTCCGTTACTATAGGTCATGTATTAGTGACGGAAAAAAGTTCTGTCACTGCCCAGTAAATTTCTTGTAGTGTGAGTTGTAATTCCTGTAAGACTTTCAACACAGCAAAATGAATAATTTCAAATCTCATAAAAAATGGTAAGACTTGAAATTGTAGGGCCTGGGCTAGGCCTTTAAAGGGTGTTGCCGAAGCCCAGCCCTCATTTGTGCACCAGAAATTAAGACCTCATGGGCCTGCAAGCTTTATAAATGGAAAAAAAAAAAAAAAAAACCCCATCATTTTGAAGGGTTTTGAGACCGGGCTGGGCCAGGTACCCTCACACAAGGGCCCAATTGACAGCCCTAGCCGTTACCACAGGCTCGAATGATTCTTATCCTATATTTGGGAGGATAGATACCTTTCGCTCTCTGAAACCAAAAGTACCTGCGGAGCAACAACAATGGCTTACGCTCAATCTGCATCTTCTCTAACGATAACCTACGCCGCTCCCACAGTCATTCCTCCTGAGGTTCATCCATCTCTGTGCTTCAAACCCAAACCAGCCTTCTTCTCATCTTTGAGAAGCTTTTCTGTATACCCATCAGTGTTGCAGAGCAGAGGAAGAAAATCATGCAATTGGGGTGATATTCATCCAATAAGAGAAGCTAGAGGTGATTCATCTCTGGTTTTGGCGGAAGCTCTTGCTGCTGAGGCTGAACTTGACGAAGATTTAGAACAAGAGCAAGAGCAGGTCGAGCCTGTGTCGCAGCCTCCTTCGAAGCCCAAGAAAGGGAAAGCAGCTTTACTTCTCAAGAGTGACAGAGTAACTCATTCCACTCTCTTTTTTTCATTCATCTCCTTGCTTTTTGTTTGAATTATGGCTATAATGGGTTGATCTGGTTTCTGGGTTTAGCTTTTTCAGTTGGGGTTGTTGATGGGTTTTTCCGTTTTTAGTTTTCTTTGTTAGTATTCCAAATTTCATTTTATCTTATTTATTTTCATTTGGGCTCTCTTTGTGTTTGGATTTGATGCTAATTTTTGAGTTATTTGAATTTACCCTTCTTTTTTTTTTCTTTGTTTTTGGTTGAATTGGTAGAGGAGGTCTAAGAGGTTCTTGGAAATTCAAAAATTGAGGGAAATCAAAAAGGAGTATGATTTGGTCACGGCGATGTCCTTGCTAAAGCAAATGGCGAGCACGAAGTTTGTAGAAACAGCTGAAGCTCATTTCCGTCTCAACATTGACCCCAAATATAATGATCAGCAGTTGAGGGCAACAGTGAGTTTTCTAGGCAGCTGTGGAACTGATTTGGCTTTGGGCATCATTGGAATTGTCTAGTAAATTTTGCCTCATCTGTCTTGGTTTTTTGCTTGATAGGTGAATTTACCCAAGGGAACTGGACAGACTGTTAAAGTGGCTGTTCTTACTCAAGGTGGGTAATCTACTCACTGCTCATCCATCCACTTGTTATTGCTTTGATGCTGAATATGTATTTTTACTGTGGCTACAGTATTTGAATACAAAATTCTGTACCAGCAGAAAACATCATTTTCTTGTAAAGAAGAACAAAAAGGGAAAAATAGTTTTATTATGTGAACAATCCAGCATTGTAGTCAAAATGTCGCTGCCTAGGCAATGCACAGGCGACCGCCTCACATAGCCTGGACCCATATCACCAAATTAGGATCAAGTTGGGCACTCTCATCTATTGATGCCTAGGTCTCTATCTGCCGGGTAGCTCCAAACCCAGTGCATACCGGTATTTTAAATCATGCTTCCCATACTAATATAATGGGAATGAAACATCTATATCTCATTTATCACTTCTCGCTTCCTAAAAAAATTTTGAGCCTTGCTTCTCGCATTCGATTTGCTTCTCACTTTGGTAACTATGATCAAAATCATCTCAATCGACTCTCCCTTATTTTATTTCCTATTAAAGCTATTATCTAGATTCTCTGAAATGTGCTAATTTAAATATTATCTTTCATTGTCTTCTCAATCATCCATTTCAACATCTCATCTCGGCTACACTATTTCTATTAATACGTTGCTTCATAGTGGCCCAATGTTCTATTCCATAAAGCATAGATCGTCTTATCAATGTCTTACAAAATTTCCCTTTTAGTTTGATCAAGTCGATTACATAGCACTCCCAAATAGCTATCTAACTATAATTTAATGGGCAACATCCTCTTCAATCTCTTCATCATTATGAATAATTGAGCCAAGATACTAAAATTAGTCACTTTGGGGTATCTATTAGTCTCTATCTTAACAATTATTCCCATGATAGTTACTGATCCCTAATATATGTTCTTAATTATATTAATATATTTTATTGGTTCATCTCAAACACCCACCGGATTAATTCTTCAGGGACTCTATCATATGCTTTTTCTAAGTCAATGGTACCATGTAGACATTTTTTTCTTCACCTTGAACTTTTCCATCGATTTTCTTAGAAGATAGCCTCAATTGTAGACCTTCCTGACATTAATTCAAACTGTTTTTCTAAAATTCTAGTAGTCTTAATCTTTGTTCCATGACACTCTCTTATACTTCAAAGTATGATTCATAAGTATTATCTCGTGATAGTTATTACAACTTATCCCATGATAGTTAGTACAACTTTGGTCATCTCTTTATTCTTGTATATAGGGTACCATTATACTTGGTCTCCATGCTTCCGACTTTTTCTAGTCTTCATAATATTTTTAAAAAACTTTGTTAGCCAGAATATGCCAAATTATCCTATACGTTTTCACACTTCACACTTCAACTGGAATATCATATGGTCCCAAGTGTTTCCTATATTCATCCTAGTGAGAGCTTCTTTCATTTTTATTACCCTAATTCTATGAAATAACAATAGTCTCTAGTCTCCATTAAGTTAGCGTCTTTGCATGGTATAACGTTTTGTATTGTATGAAGTCTTTATTCAACAAATTTTGAAAATATCCTCTCTATATATCCGTAATCTCTTCATCCTTTACCAGTACTCTCTGATCATCACTCTTAATGCATCGAACATGATCTAGGTCTCTAGTTTTTTTCTCCCTAAATCTTGCAAGTCTATATACATGTCTCTCTCAATCTCTTGTGCCTAACTTATTATGTACGATCTGAACTTTTTTTAATTTAAATAAATAAGTATTTTGGTCACTAAGCATCTCCTAGATGATTTGACTACACTACAATCCACATAATTAAGATTTGAGGAGGATAGGGTATGAAGGTCTCAATACCAAAGTCATGATTGTTATAAACTTCACTGTTACATGAATATGTATCACGTTAACACAATTTGAATGCATAACCAAAGCTGCAATTTCCTTGAAGGCAATCATCCAAGGGAATGTAATGCTCCAGTGTTACCAAACAAAATTCACGACTTGAACTGATTTACACATATTGCATTGGATTGGACCCTTTCTATGTCCTTTTCCATGTCATAACTGTGAATCATGATTCACAATCATATATTTGATGTTCATTGGCATTTTGGTTAATTAAAAATTAATTTATGGCACATAATTTTCTATATACTCATTTTGGACTTTGTGTACCTTGCATTGCTTTTTTGCTGATGGGTACTACATAGAACATGTGAAAGAAGATGTGGAGGCTTCTAGGCACGGGGGGAGTAATCAGTCATATCAGCATCCAAGGGCCCACTGACAAACTAGCAGCCCAACATATCTCACTAAAAAGCCTCCTTGTACTTGTAAAAGGCCTCCCCCACCCCCATATATATATATATATATATAGTAAAGAAAACCTTCAATCATTCTAAGAGAGCTTTGATTATTGCCTAGTTAGAATTTACTTTCCCGATTGGCCCAAGAAGAGGTACAATTATTGTTTCCTTAGTACATTGATATAATTATGACGTATTTGTTTTCCATATATAATGATACTTATTTATCTTTGTTACAGATGTCCATTTGTGTACTTGTTTTCTTCGGATGGTAAGTCACACACACACACACACACACATATATATAGATATATATATATATCTGTATATACGTATATTGTAATTCTATTGCCCATTAGTTTGTAAGGCATAATGAACTCAGTCACGTACAATACTCTAAGCTTACTGAAGTCATCGTGACTCTCAAGAGATCCATGTCTTTTGCATTTCATGAGCGAAAGAACAATCATTGTATCTGCAATCATCAAACTCTTGAAGTTGTTGATGTGGATCTGATCTAGTTTACTGTCTCATGACTTTTTTGCAATCAATTTTGAATAGTTGAGTCTCAAAACAACCCATGAATCTATTGAGAAATGAATATGAAGACAGAATTGTGAACTTATGGAGTATATTCAGGCAAGACCTTTCAGTATTGGTGCATGTAATAGGAGTGAATTATTTGAGATTGGAGTATGAATCTACAAGCTGCTGAGATAGGAAGGTGAATTACCCGGGCTAAGTTGCTACTAAGAGCAAAGACCGACGAACCAAGAGTTGGAGCGAGCCCTGTGTAGAAGGATGTGACTTTTAAGGTTCCACCATGTGAAGTTTGATTATTTTTACTCTTCATTCCTTGGTCTACATGGCAGCATTGCTATAAAAGCTTGTTTATTGTCATTGTTATCCTCAACAGAGCTTTGTTTTACTTTAAGTCGATATTTATGTGAAATGACTTGGTTGGTTTGTGTTGCAAACATTCTAACCATTTCTATTAGTATTCGATGTTATATAATTTCCAAAAGCATGTCCTCTTTCTGTTAAAATTGGTAGCGATCTGGAAGCCCCCAATGTTGAACGTAATTCCATAATATATATATATATATATTTCATAATGCTCATAAACTTTGTCTGCCATAAAAATGAGTTTATCGCTTGTACCGTATGCTCATTAGTGCGTAAGCTTCAACTTCTACAGGTGAAAAGGTGGATGAAGCAAAGAATGCAGGAGCAGATTTGGTTGGTGGAGAAGATTTAATAGCACAGATAAAAGGAGGATTCATGGATTTCGATAAATTGATTGCTTCTCCAGATATGATGCCCAAGGTGTTGCTCTGCTTTATGTTATTAAATTTTGCTGATCCCTCTATATATATATATATATATTCACTAATTTTCAGAGGTGAAGAAGAAAATGTTTCCCATTTTCCTGATTAGAAGAGCTAAAAGAAAACTTGTAGGCAGACAAAACAAAAAATTAAAAGAGAAACTTTCCCTTACTCATATGAAAACCATACACTCAACCTGGTAATAGTTTTTTTCATTTCATG
This sequence comes from Tetracentron sinense, assembly GCA_015143295.1. Classification (NCBI taxonomy): domain Eukaryota; kingdom Viridiplantae; phylum Streptophyta; class Magnoliopsida; order Trochodendrales; family Trochodendraceae; genus Tetracentron; species Tetracentron sinense. Next base: position 41,397,440 of record CM026557.1, read on the forward strand.
TTTATGATGACATTTACATTTTCATCCTTTTTAGATCTCTTAACCACAAGATCTTCCGAAGTCTAAGTGTCAATTATTAAGAATTTAATAGAACAGATAAAAGTAGGATTCATGGATTTTGATAAATTGTTTGCTTCTCCAGATATGATGCCCAAAGTGTAGCTCTTCTTATCTTGATCTAATTTATTATATTTTCTGATCCCTCTTAGGTGAAGAAGAAAATGTTCTCCATTTTCCTTATTAGAAGTGCTAAAAAAAAAACTTGTAGGCAGACCAAACAAAAAAGTAAAAGGGAAATGTTCCCTCTCAACCTCATAATAATTTTTTCATTTCATGTTAATGATGACATTTACATTTTCATCCTTTTTAAATCTCTTAATCACAAGATTTTCCGAGCATCTACGGTCGATATTAATGTTAAAAAAAAAAAAACTATATGAGTGTTTTGTATTATGATTGGAACCTAAGGTGCCTAGTTGTCCACACATATATGATGTAAGGCAAAGTCTAAGGTATGATTGCCCATACTTATGTAATGGGAGTGAGGTGCCCGCTTCTCGTTGTCCAAGAATATTTTGGGCCTCGCTTCCCGCTTCTTGCTTTCGTTTTGCATCTCGCTCTGGTAACTACTGTTGTAACTTGTAACCATCTTGTTAGTATACATTCTCAAAGGCTTCTGCAGAAATAGCTAATAGTTGGCTATTATGTTACAGCAGTCACATAGGCACTTCTTTTATCTGGTATTTATCTCTAATTGAATGTTTTAAGAAGTTTTACGTTGACTTTTCATGCAGTATCCCTATTATATTTCTTATAAGGATTAGGAACTTTTTGTTCTTGCTTATTATAATGGGTTTCTATGGTGCTCTTGATGTTAAATATTCTTTTATGCTCTACAATTACTCATCAGAGAATTTCTAACCTTAGCATGTCGTATGCTGATTGCATCATTCATTTTGTGAAGGATACCCCTTGGGTTTAAGCCAATTTTAAAATATGTCTGTTCTATAGATTGATCCTGAAAATTTGCTGTTGATATACTATTATTCTATATAGCTGAGATTAGAGTTCCTCAACCTGGAAAGTGACCAGATTCGTTTTTTCATTACCTTTTTTTTCAAGTCCTTACCACTTGCATCAGGTTGCCAGTCTTGGAAAGCTTTTGGGACCAAGAGGACTCATGCCAAATCCAAAAGCTGGTACAGTTGCAACTAATATACCTCAGGTATGATCGAAATTTTCTGGTTGTCAATTCTACCTGCTGTAGGATCAGTAATTCCTGGTGTCACCCTTGTAATGAGGTGTGCACTTATTCTATAGTGAAGCTACTCTCCCGTTGATACTTAAGCTTTTCTTCTAGGTGATGGGTAATGCCCTTATGTTTACTTCTACATTTCATCTCTTCTTGTGTAGATTTGCTATTGTAAAGGTTCACATCAAAAAGTTTATGTGCCACAATAGAATAATCAGATCAAAGTCAATGCTTTCACAAAATAATTGAAGCTTCTAACTGTAATGATTAAAGCTTCTAAAGCTTTCAACAAAAAATTTCACTGCTTAGTTTTGAAAAATTGGTGCCAAGTAAATTCCTCTTTAAGGAGGGAACAGGCTAATGGTGTGACCTAGTTTCTTTCAGAATTCAGATTCCTCACAAGGAAGCATAATTTTGTTACCAGATTATTCTGGCATAAAAATTTTGTTGCTGCCTACTTATATAATATTTGGAGATGATGGAATCACTTCCACTCAACATGTTTTTTCAAACAAAAAAAAAACACATGAAATTCACTTCTGATCATTTCCCTAAACAACATGGAAGTTGAATACTGAGCTCTGGTCCTCTCAAATACCTGAAAAGAAACTGTCAAAACTCTCCTTAATCATCTCAGATGTGCAAAGCTATATCATAATTTGACATAAACCAAGAGACGTCCTGTTGTATACCTCAATCTCCTACAACTATACTAGCTATACTTTTGTTAATAGTTGATACCAGCTCTAAAATTGTAAAGATGGGACATTCTGGTGTCAATCTTTGTCAGTTTGAAGGCCTTGAAGTAGTCTTCTTAATGTTACAATAAGATGACAAAAGAATTTCTGAAAAGAAGGATTGAAGATTCTTTGGTGTGTCTGGTAGGATTTGAAAGAAGTACCTTAGAGCAAATAAATTGGATTCTGGCATGATTAGTCAATATCCCTTTGTTATTGACATTAATAATTACAGGATGATAATTCACCCAAACCAAGTAAGGAATTACAGGGAGGGAGGGAGGGAGTATTAAAATTGTATCACTCAAATCAAAGTAGAATTGTTAAAAACATGAGTTCTCTTTTAGCTTGCAAACATCAAGATGAGCTTAAGAAATGGGTTCACACAATTTTTGTCTCAGGCTATAGCAGAATTTAAGAAAGGGAAGGTTGAATACAGAGCAGATAAAACAGGGATCGTTCACTTACCTTTTGGAAAGGCGGACTTCTCCGAAGAAGATCTCCTCATAAACTTGCTTTCTGCAGTAGTACGTTTTTCCCTTCGTTTCTAAGCCCCCATTTTGTCTGAACTACATCCTCTTAACAGGAATTATTATACATATTTTAATTTATTGGTTTTCTTGATCCGGCAGAAATCAGTTGATGCAAACAAGCCATCAGGTGCAAAAGGAGTGTACTGGAAAAGTGCACACATATGTTCATCAATGGGCCCTTCCCTTCGGTTAAATATAAGGGATATGCTCGATTTCAAGCTTTCGTCAAATGCCTAAAGAATTTAACTGCACCTGTAAAGTATTTCTTCTCCTGTGTAGTTTGATTACCTTCATGGGCGTTACTGTTGGAGCTTTCTGACGTTTGAGAAGAAGGTAGGAGGGCAGAAACTTGGATGAACACAATAGGGAGACCTTAAAAGCTCAATTCTGGTTCAAATTTTGTTGTAGTGGCTTTCCTTTTACACTGCTTCCAACAAAAGCTTGTTTTATTACAGTGTGATCAAGATTATCATCGTTTTTTTGTATTGGGATCTTGTTTAGCGAGGTTAATAAGAAATATTGGTTCTCTTTTTCTTTTGTGCCAAAATGTGGAGTGTCCTACAGACACAGATTTCTTCACACCGATTTGTGCTCACCTATAGGAAGGTTCCGTACGAACTGTACTCAGATTCTGATTTCTGAACTCAAGTGTCTTTTGCTCGTACTGTTTAGAAATAGAGAACCCCTTCAACTTTTAATTGATAAACACTGAGGAAATCAATGCTGCTTTGTGCTTGATAGCAATACAGCCTTTATACAAAGGCAGTTAAGCAAAACTTCAAATTTTGGGTGGTCTTTGGTTGTTTGGTTGCTGCTACAAATTTATTCTGAATAACACTTACTTCCATGATAAGTTACTTCCATATAGCTTGCAGAGGCGCCTTAGTGGATGCAAAAGCAGCAGGAAAAAAAACATGAATTGCAGAACAAGACTTGCAGAAAAATCCATGTCCTGCAAGTTAATGAAATTTTACTATGTTTCCATTAAATTGTTTCATATGTTTCTGAATCTAAAATCCTCTCTCAAACAGTAAAGACCAGGGTTACCTAACGCACTACCTACTAAACTGAACCACCAACCAGTTCACAGTTCCATTCTTTTGGGTTTGTGAAAATGGGCAAACCCAGTACCCAAACCGAAAACCCAGTACCCGAACCGAATAGCTCCGACGATTTTTCTGTTTGGATTCTGTGAATTTTTTCTTTGGGGTTGACGAATTTGGCTTTTGGGTTTGCAAAGCGCTCGTAAAAACATTTTTTTAGTACTTTTTAAAAATGAGTATTTATAATATATTTATTTACATGATTAAAAATATATATACCTATATTTATATATATTGTATAAACGAACCAAGCTAGCGAATCAAACTAAAGAATTATCTCATCCTACCCCTAGTAAACCGGGTTCACTGTAGAGTGGTGAATCGTGAACCCGAATTCAAACCGTGCTAACCAAGTAACATTTGTAAAGACCATTGCTCAAAGTATGCTTATCTGGTTTACTGTTTAAAGAATTCAAGTGGTGATATTAGCTGTTTCTCTGTCACAACTCTATACAAAAAATGTGGCAAATTGGACACAATTCGCGAGTCAAAAGGTCAGATGACTCAAGCTGATTTAACAAGATGCCTTGAGTTGTATGAGTGCACAATCTAGCAACTTGCACAAGACATGATGCAGGCGATCCATCCATTTTTGTCTAGGGGAACAAAGTTGATAGCACTTCTTTACTGAAGAAAATACAATGACCACTTTTTACCACCCAAAAAAAAGAATGAGAAAAATCAAACAAACAAACTGTAGAAAAACCCGAATCACCATTTGTTGATGGAAAATGATAAGATGACATGTGGAAGTAATTTCAATCAAAACTTGAACTAATCAGAAGCCACGTGGATAAGATTATGATGATCCAAAAAAGATTCTATTGTCTTAAAAGTATTTTGTTTTGAATACAAATTTCGAACCATTAGTGTATCATATGTTCATTTACATTATCTTTGCGGTTTAATGTTGTTAAAGGCGTAACAAGCCTTCAGGTATTAATTACTGATGCCTTTCTCGGCCTGAGTAATATTTTACAGATATTTTAGATAAGCTTTTGATCATGTTAAAAGCTCAAATGATTCGAAATGTTCAGATACCTTAAATATGCCACGTTCGAGAATAAGATCTGGACTTCGAGTATGCTGGTTAACTCACTACACGTTCACGGTTTGAAATAGTTAAGTATTCAATAGATGATATAGTCAAATGAGTAGATTTTGACTAATTGATAAGCTTTCAGAAATCAGATGGAAAGCTCAAAGGCGACCTACTCCGTCAGGACCAAAGTTGTCCTTGGTAAGATTTCAGTAGAATTAGATTACTGAATGTATTCTAATGCTATTATGATATATTATTTTTTAAGACATGTCTTAAATCAATGGCGTTGCGAGCTTATGCTAATCAGAAGCTCGAATGAGTCATACTCCATTGAGACGAAAAAGGCGGTTACCAGTTTAGCCTCGTCTCCATAGGGATTCGGTGGAATCATATCACCATGTACCATATTGCTTTTGTCAAGGGATAAAAGCACAGATTCTCTTCCTCGTGGGAATTGGCGTGTGTGTTCCCCTCATCTCCTATTCCAGTAAAGTACGGATTACTTCTTGGGCTGACAGTCAGGAGGGAATGCTGAGGATGTATCTTGCCTCCATTACCCTGTGGGCTATTGGAGAAAATCGAGACCTCCATAGTCTCATTCTCTCGTACTAGATGATTGAGGCCTAACGGTGGATACGATATCCACTCTGAGAATAGTGTCTTCGTCCAACACTTATGATTTCTCTAGACAAGATATCCTAAAGGCTTATGATTCACATTTGGTGTGCGATAATTTATATATATATGGGGGAAGGATTATGAGATGCGGTCTGAAGGGATAGGAGGGAATTTGTTAAAATAGATAAACTCTTTTCTGAAAGTAGTTTACTCAATTCTGAAAATAGTTTACTCTTTTAACCTTTGAAGTATGCATCCAAAAGCTTGTTTGAGTCATAACAGTTTAAAAGATTAAGTCATAACTGTAAGTTGGTTATTGGTAGTTTGATAAGTTGGCAGCTCCCTTTTAAAAGAACACGTGATGATTAAATAAATAAGTTATCTTTAACAGACATAAGCTATTATTAACAGAATAAGAGTTAGTCATTGACAAAATGACTCTACTTAACAAATTCTATCAATATTCTAACAGATTGATTCTTTTTAACAAAAAACAGCTGGCATACGTCGGAATCAATTAGGCGTCACATCAAAGAATATTTTTATATTATTAATTAAATAAAAATGATTTTCTTCTATAAATAGGAGAGGACTAGTGAGAGTTACACGTCTATTGGATTTTGGATAATCAAATCTTGACTGATCAGATTGAGATCAGTACTTATAAACACTTTTCGGAGTAAGGAAAAGAGAGAAAATCTCGAGTTCAGACATTTTTCAGGTGTTCTTGAGTGTCCTAAAGGAAGAAAGCTGTAAGTTCATTAGGATTCTTCAATGTCCCTCTTCTCTCCCTTCAAATCACGTTCTATCATCTTTCTTCTTCTTTCTTATTTCACTCTTTCAAGAATCCTGTAAAAGTTTAAGGTGTTGTAGTGTAACTAAACTCCTTCCAGGCTTGCAGAATAACCCAGAGATACTAAAGGAGGTTGCTGATGGTGATTTGCTAACTTCATGCGATAGATCCGCAACCATAGGTGACAGTGTGAGTTTACGTCAGCAATCCAAATCCTTGGATTCAACACCATTTATATTTGTTCAAGTGTTATTAACTTCCAAAGAATGTTATATAGATTTTATGACTAGTCTGCATCAAGTCCAGTACTCAAAGGAGTCAATCCCAGTCGTGATATCTCTTATCTTTCATGAAAGAGTAGTTACCTATCAAATGATCTATTCAACATGGCATTCCACAAGATGATCAGAGTTCTTTGACTTGAAATTACGCCAATATGCAAATTGTAAGCTCATCAAAAGTGTATAAAAAAAAGTGAATACACAGCATATTTTCATCTTAGGTGATCTGAAAATATTTCGACTTCCAATGACTGGTGCGACTTTGAAACTTGGGCCATAGGCCACTCATATAGATGACGGCGACGATAGTGCCAATTGATGCCACAAGTTGTACGGTCTTCCGGGGCAGTTCCCTGAGAAAAGTCAAGCTCTCTATTATCATGATATGCATGCTGAAGAACAAGATAACATCCACCCACTAAATAACATATAATAATTATTAAAAAAAATGATAGACAAATCCCAGGTACCATGCAGATAGAAGAGTTCAAGTTCCATCCTCGTCATCAGAAAGCAAACAATCTTTTATTTGTTCTCTGAAATCAGAAAGAAAAAAAAAAAGTGGACAGAAAAATAAACCTTGTCAGAATCAGTAGTTCGGAAGTAGATACTTCAAGTGATAGGCTAACGAAATTAAAAAAGCATCCATAGTGCTGGTGCTATGGGTAAATATCACCTTAGCCAACTCCCGGTACCACAGCTGCCATCCTTTGCTCGAGCAATAATAGGCTGGGGTAGAAGCGAATGGAAGTGCTCCATGGACGAATCCCCCTTAGGAAGTATCTGAAACTGACAACTAGGACAGCAGCTAGCCCCAAAAAATTCAGCACTATTTTGGCAACTCTCTAGATTGCTCAAACTTTGCAAGTCTGATTTATTGAGTGGGCTGCTGCAGATTGGACAGAAAAACTCTGATGGAATAGATTCATTAGATTTGAGATTGAACTTCTTGTGACGTCTTAGGGAGGATAGATGATCATTATGGTCATCAGTTTCTGGTATCCTATTGAAATGAAATGGAGTAAGCTTTTCTGCTGTTCGAACTATGGTGCGATCTCGAGAAGGATTTTCTTTCTGAAAAGTAAAAGCTTCATTAGGGGAATGGTGTATTAATGATGGAACAGATGATAGTTAAGGCCACTAATGGAAGAGAAGAAATAACAAAACTGCTCTTTACCTGCAAGAGTGCTACAAATGATGACACCAAACCATTGATGCCAGAACAAGGACCATTAAGCACCTCCAGTGTCTTCAAACTGCCCTGCCAGTCAAGATTTGGCCCATCATATAGTATTAGACCTGGATGGTAAAGCTAAAATCTGGAAGGCATCTAAGACAGACCTGTCAAGCGAACAGAGCATGTTGAGCTCTTGTGCAAGGCAGTCACGCAGAGGAAGCACCACAGGAATCTCCCACCTTGCATCAACATATTGTATATCTGCTGGTAAAGAGTAACCTTGGCCCTGGTGAAAATAAATATAACAAAAAGATATCAAGGTGCCTTTTTCCCATTGATCTTCAATAAGATATACTGTATTAGTTAGCTTGCATGTTAATCCTTATCATTCTTTTGCTGTTTTCATTCACTCCTACATGGTGACCGGAGAGCCTTCTTATCCGTTAAAAAAACTAAAAGTAGTGATGCAATTTTCTTCTAAAGTCTGCAGCAGGATAAACCAAGAGAAAAGTTCATGCACTATGACAAAATGGGGCCTTAACAGGTTTGGAAATCCATCTGTTTCCTGGGGAAGTGAAACAAGCATCACACAATGGGGAGAGAGAGATTAGTTTCATCCACATCTAGTCCCTCACAGCTATGCATTCATGTCTTCTTTTTCCATTGGAGTTTATAATCAACTCCAACACCATATTGTTAAGGATACATAATTTCAAGGAACCTTGAAAGAAGCCTCAACAGAAGGCACTCCTTGTGGCATCTATGCAACTCCCATCACCTAAGTAGCTAAATGTATTGAAGGCTTTTCATTATCCATAAGTTAATTGAAGGTCAACTCAAACTTGCATTTCTTTTTTTTTTACGATAATGTGATTCTACAAATAAACGTCCTCTTCACTTTGTAATTTGTTTCTCATTTTCACATATAATCAATCAACCTGAAGACAATGCCACTCTTTATGCTTCAGCTTTATTCGATATGTAATTGTTATGCGTCTATAATTGTTAGCCTTCCAAACAAGGAAGAGTTCCTCAACTGAACTCTAACATAAACCCAACGACAAACCTTCACAGTTGCTGAAATGACATGGCTAGCAATCCTCGATGTGCATGATCCTAACACCAGTTTGTTGTATCCTTTGTCAAATGCAATCTGCAGAACACGAACACAACTTTCAGCAAAAATATGAGTCCTTCTTCCCATACTTGCAAATGAATGATGATGAATGTAACTGGACCTTCTGCAAGGAAATCATTAGCAGATGCTGCAGAAGATCTTCTTTCCCAGTGACATCAGTAATAGAAAGTAGTAACTCTTTCAATTTGTTCCTTCCATCCGTGGAATCCAAAGAAAAGATACTCTCAATGGGTGAAATATGCAACTCCTTTGCTGGTGGAGCTAAATTTGACACAATCAGTTGTATATCTTGAATTGCTTTCTCAAATTCATGAGAAGGAACACAATTAATTGCACTTTCGTCAATAAAAGCAACTCCAACACCGAAGACTGGCAATGATTTATCTCTACTTGCAATGAAATTCTTCTGTGCTTTGTGTTGCATCTCGTGTACAAATTGAAGAGCCACCCTAGAACAGGCAGGTATTTGCTCAGAAAACAAAGTCAACGATACAAGAATAAAATGAGGTAAAAGTGAAAGAATGCTCGCAGGGCAAGGATGCGTTTAACTTGTAATGACTTGATGCCTAACAAAGAAGCGTGAGAAAAACAACTGAAATCTCTACCAGAATGCTGAATACCAATCAAAGTTGTCAGGAATTTAAAAAGAACAGTAGTATGATAGCTCACTTACAGCCTGAACACATGCATTCTGTCTATGAAATTATTTGTCATTTGTAAAAGAAGAATCCCATCCACAGTTAAATACCATCCGCGGTTAAATCAACAAGAACATCCAATACTTGTTTCGCACACTTTTTCCAGGATGAAGTAGCAAAACACAAGACTGCTACATGTTGTGATAACTGACAATTAACTTGTTATCCAGATCCTGATCAAAATTGCACGCACAAGCTGCTACATACATATGTATAAATTGGCCCCTCACATGAAACATGGATACATTGGCACCTCACGTGAAACATAGCCATGGTGACATTGGCACCTTGCACCCCAAATCTTCATTTTGAGTTATATCTACTTAAAAAGTGGGCTTTTCCCACAGCATTTATAGATGGGGTTTTCCACTTCATCAACTCGCAAAGTGGGATATGTCCAACAGGAAATAGCCAACTTTCTGGGTTTCGACAGGACGGGTTCAGGTTTTTCCTAAGTAGGGGGGCTGTACCACTTATCCAGCCACTTCATGGGCTCCCTGATCTTTAGAAGTCAATAAGTTTCTATCTTCAGTTTCCACTTATCTTATAGTTTAGAGATGATTTCCAAGTTTAAGTATTGCTGTGCTGGATGATTATGGTCTGAGTTTTGGTTAAGTTGCTGACTGTAGGAGGCATAATAATTAGTAAGTGCTTGTGTAATTAGATTAGGATAAAAGTATGTCTTTGTTCTAGAAGTTCTTGGCAGTTTCCATTTTCTGTTTAGAAAGAATTTAGATATCAGTTGGGTAGTCGGAAGTTTTTGCCCAGCCCATCTATATAAACCAAGGTTTAAAAAAATGGTTTCGGACACCGTAACGGACACAACCGAAACCTTTACGTAATGCCGTTACGTAACAGTTTCGGCCTTTACTTATTATTTTTTCTTTTATGTCTAAAAAAATCCAATAAATAGAAAAAAATAAAAATATATATAATAAATGAGTGACAAGATACTTTTAAAGCCAATATGAAGCTCAAAATTTAGAAATAAGGAAATTAAATGGGCCGAGGGTTGAAACATACTCAAAATAAAGAACATGCATTGGATTCCTTCAAATCTATGAATTAAACCCCAAATCAAGTTATTAATTAACAAAAAACAAAAGGATTTTAGGAAGAAAAAGGTACTAAGAATAGGTAGAGAAGAAGAGAGGAAGCAAAGATAAGGTTTTAGAATGAGTAGGGATTTTCGGAACTCATTCCTACGACCGAAACCTTTACGTATTGGTTGTAACGCCCATTACGTAACAGTTTCGGGCGTTACGGTTTTGTTTCGGGATAAACAGGTAAAGATACGGTATCGGGTATCGGAGGTCACCGAAACCTTAACGTAACGGGCTTTACGTAACGGTTTCGGCGTTTTTTTAAACCATGATATAAACCCTTGTGGAGGAACACTTCCCCTTTGATGGTGTGAGTGTGACTCCATCAAATCCTGCTTCTTCTTGCTTTCCTATTTCCTGTTTTACTAGTTTGGTAGAACCTCCATACCACCAGACATTTTTTTACTAAACTTTAGCTGATCAACAAAACTCACCACATTAGTCTTACTCTTAATTCCTTCCATAACCTATTCCAAAGAACCAGCCTCTTAAAGCCCTAATTTAACATCTCCTTAACGCATCACCAATCCCTATTTCCTCTCACAAATAGTTCAATCGACCAATTCCAAAACCCATTAAACCTAAGTTTAATTCCTCTATTATAAACCCATTAGTCTTACTCTTAATTCCTTCCATAACCTATTCCAAAGAACCAGCCTCTTCAAGCCCTAATTTAACATCTCCTTAACGCATCACCAATCCCAATTTCCTCTCACAAATAGTTCAATCGACCAATTCCAAAACCCATTAAACCAAAGTTTAATTCCTCTATTATAAACCCCGACTGCACCCATAACTTAAGCCCAGCATTCTAAATCCTACAAAACCATACATTTATTTATGTCTACCATCTTGAAATCCTACATAAAAGTTCCTAATCTAGCCCTAGCCATCTCTTCCATCACAACCATATATCTAACCTACGGTGGATAGGGTGCTCGTGGCCTATAGGTAATTGGGTTTTTTTTTAATTATTATTAATAATCAAAGAGATATTATTACAAAAAAAGGAAAGAATATACAAACATGAGTTTACAATAGTGTAAACTTGGGAGAGAAAACTAGAGTGATGGAATCTATAATTATGCTAACATTCATCCCAACAAAGATCCCAAGTTCACCCCTCCATCCCTTATCGAAACCCAATCTAAGATCAATAGGTGGATACGAGCTCGGATAAGGGAGATATATGATGATGAGTTCTCAAAAACTCTCCGATTTCTCTCTTTCCAAATGGACCATGAAATGGCTCTAGGAAGCACCGACCAAATTGCCTTCTTAGCACCATCTGCACTAGTGAATGACCAACATGATAAGAAACTCCGAAAGAAAGAAGGGAAGACCCAATCCACCCCTAATCGGGAGAGAAAATACCCCTAGATGACATCCACAATAGAATAGTGTATCAATAGGTGGTCCACCGTCTCTTCCGCTTGGAGGCATAAGAAACAGCGATTAGTCATACTCCACCTTCTACTCTTTAAGTGATCACTAGTGAGGATTTTATCCATAATGAGTTAAAGGAATGTAATACAATGGTTGCTCTTAATACATATTATTGATTATACTGATTTCCAGTTTAAACTGGTTTTGCTGGTGTATGTCTCCAGTTCACTCTTTAGCATTTATTGTGGTCTAAACATAGCAAATCCACTCTGACTTTCTTATTTACATTGAGAAGAGAAGATTGGTTATAGTATCAAGTCAACTATCAACATTTCCATAAAAAAAATCACATATTTCACCAAAATTGGATAAATTGGGGTACTACTAAATGAAACTCCCTAAGGATATGTTCTTTTGCTGAGACTTATAAAGCTTGGCACTTTGCACTTTATCGTGGTTGTTAGAAAATTTGAGTCCCTTTGTCAAGGTTTCTAACAAGATTAATTCTTGTCATCATGAGATTTCAACTCTTATCATTTTTTATGAGAATTGAAAGCATTCATTTTGCTGCATTTGAAGTCTTACAAGAATTGCAACCCAAGAGATGAAAAGCACACTACATCTAGTTCTCAAAAGAAAATGCATATTGTCCGATGACAAAACTTGTAAAGTGCCGAATTTTGAAAGTCTCCGCAAAAGATCGAACCCTAAGAGAACATGATTAGATGCTCGATTAATCAAACAAGTCCAAACTAAAAATTCTGTGAAATCCCACTACCTTTCCTTACGAGAAGCAGTATAACTTCTCTGCACAATATCTATTTCCCCCCACCGCATTGAAGTTTGGATAAAATTCAAAATATATTTCTTTTGAATCCAAAATTCCACCAATAAAAGGGGCAAAAACCCCAATTAGCATATAAGAACATAGTTTCCACCTCGAAATCGAACCCCAGATGCTAATTACTGACGCTTCCACTTTTAAATAGTTATTATCAATCATAGTTTTTATATGTTCAACATGATTACAATCCGAACAATACCATCACAAATTATGCAGACATAAGCATTTATATAATGATGATCTTCGCAACAAACACTTCATACTTTCTAAAAAAACTTACTAAACAGTAACTAAATTGTATGCCATTGAAAAGGAAAATAAGATCAAATAGATAAATTGAATAGAGATTTTCATAGAAACCTGGAGGAAGGGCCGCCGGAGAAGGCGACGAGGACGTTATCAGTGGGGGAAATCATGCCATGTGAGGTTACGGCGAGCTTGAACTTGCCGAAGAGCGAAGAACGGAAGCAGCCGGAGCAAAGTCGGCCATCGTCGCCGGTGATGGCTTCATCGACCTTGCACTTGAAGCAGAGATTTTGGTTAGGGTTAGGGTTATGGTTACCCTTCTTCTCTATCAACACCACCACCTCTTCTTCTTCCTCTTCTTTGTAGCAGCCGGACTGGCATGACGCTGCATTGCACGCCATCCTCCTGCGGTCTTGCTTCTGTTTGTTGTTGTGGGGTTGTTTTATAAAAGTTCTCTCACGAAAAATGCCCTAGGCTAATAAAGGATTTTTTAGCTCTATCCTTGTGTTTTTGAGCAATAGTTTGCTCCAGATTAAGCTCCTTCAGTTGCCCATTAACTTTAGTTAAAAAAATTTAACTCTTGTGATTAAATTTCTTTTATATTTTTTCACAAAACCAAGAGTAAATGGGTGAACCATGGTTAAAAAGTAGTTAAAATCGGGCAACTGGCTGAAAAGAGGCTCTTGAGATGAATCTCCTCGCATCACCGATTGAGGAGGTGACTGTTTTTCTTTTTTTTTGGCGGCTAAAATTGGAAGTATCATAAATTAATAACCACCTCGCCTGGTGGAGCCATGGGACTCAGGTGTCAATGAGCCGAGCCAGCTCGGCTCGACTCGAAATGAACTGAGCTTGAGCTTGAGCTTGAGCTTTTACTTTGGACAAATTGAGCCAAGCCGAGCCTCAAAAATGAGTTCAAAAAATAAACGAGCCGAGCCTGAACAATAGGTGGTTTAGCTCACATCGGCTCGATTGATTTTATAATAATACCTTTTAAAAATTAAATTTATATTATATATTTAATATACATTTTTTTTTGGTAAAATATAGTTAGTGTACATTAACATTATTATTTCCGTTTAAGTTTTAACTCAAGCTTTCACATGTACCTACCCGAGCATGTTGTCCCATATAAGTTCCTTGGCGCCTCAAATAGTTGGTACCCGTTTTGAGGAGCTCTAGGGTGAAGCTTACATGGGCTGCATGTGTGTGGTGTATGTGTGTGTGAGTTTGCATGTGGTGTGTGTGTGTGTTTGCTTGAGTGGTGTGAGTATTCCCTCGTATTTGCCTTCAGTCATTGCTCATTGCCTTGTGGTATGATTGAGTTTACCAAAAAAAACATGACATCTCAAAAAAAAAAAATTGCATTTTTAATATTTTTTTTTTATTGAATTTAATGCTTATCAATATATTTTAAATAAAATATATCGTGTCGAGCCGAGCCGAGTTCAAGCTCAACGATTTGTGGACAAGCTGAGCATCTGTAAAATTCCAACGAGCTGAGCCCGAGTAGTGCCCAACTTGGCTCAACTCAGCTCGTTGACATCCCTACATGGGAGGTGTCTCGGGTTTTTTAACTCCCTCATAACTATGGTTAAGATCTACTAATCCTTAGGGTTAAAGCATCAACCCTTAATTTTTACAATAATAAAAAAATAATAATCATAAGGGTTAAAACTTTTTAACTAGAGTTGAAAGGCAATTTAGGAGACTTTGTGAGTGCCAGAGCGAAAGCAACTACTGCTCGAGCAATGCTATGATCACTTTCGGATTATCCATTCTCTTCTATTTTTGTACAAGAAAAAGAAATAACAGAACACTTTTTGTTTTAAGGATCCATCACTTTTATCTTGTCTTTCAATTTACAAAAATTATTGAGAGTGGGGAACCGGAAAGTGGACATAGCAATGCTCTGCTCAAATAGAAAATAGCTCTATTAGATGGAATTGTGTCAAACCAATATTAAGAAAATTCCATCAAAAAAATATATTAAGAGAAGCTATTGTTCTTGAATACGTTTTTTGGGAGGGTAAAGAGGTAGTTTTCATTTATATTAAGAGGTTTAATTTCTACATAAACAGATTTTGGAAAATTCCTTTGAAAGAACGGACTTCTAAAAGGCTTTCATTTAACGCCAATTGCGCTGAATTGTGAACCAGAGAGTTTGTATTTCGGTTTACAAGCCGTAGGAATTCAGTAAGCACTTGATATCTATGATAGTGATTAGATTTATCCGCTAAGGAGGTCCACTAAGTCTTTCGAGTTAGATTCCACCATTGATTGGAACCAGAGATTAATGGGCACCAGTTGATCTCGCAGATCCACTTAGTAGCACTTTTCTTAAACTGAAAATAATGAGTCCTATGTGGTCTCAGGCTATGACCCCGGAACCAGCCGCAACTCCACTGGACAGAGCCGCCCATTCACATTCACCTTTATCCGCCCTTCATTCGGACACATGGGCATGGCTAAAGTATTGTGGCAAACCCTACAAATGAAAACCTAAATTTTGGGAGGGATCGGTATTTTTCCAGATTTGTGCCATGATTTGCTTGCGATCTCTGCATGACAATAACTTGATGAAGGACGCATACTCGCTTCTAGTTTATTTGCTAGATGTGTAGCCGAATTCACCTTGAAACTATCCGAATTTGAGAAGTGTCAAATTAATTTGTCCGGGATGTTGAATGTGCTGATGGGAAACTTCTTTATCTCAGCTATGGTCGACTGAATGAAAAATTGTTCAAGTATTGAAGTATTCCAATAATTGATTGTTTAGTCGAGATCTTCAGCATGGAAGGGGTGCCAAAAGTATGTTTTTTTTTTTTGGTTGATGGTAACAACACCACAAGGCGAAGCTCCAGTCAGTCATTAGAAGGAAGACCATTCACACACACCACACACACACATACCACAAACACACTCAATATGTTTGAAGGAGGGGATATTTGGAATTCATGGGTCAATACTCAGTACTCACCCGGACTGTTTCCCCGGATCCCACTTGCCATCAGAGGACTTTTATAAGTGTACCACGCCCTTCGAGGATGTTTTTCTATCCCTAAGAAGGTTTGTGCCCAACCTTAGCTTCAATGAGAGAACTTTGGGGGTAGTATATAGTTTTGCATATTTTCTCTAAAAAAGAATCTGGTTCGTTTAACAATCTTCATCCCTATTTTGCTAGGAGAGCTATATGGAAGCCATTTAGATCTCCAAGGCTTAATCCCCCCTCTTCCTTTGGAAGACATAGTTTGTCCTAACTCGCCTAGTGAGTTTTGTTCCCCTAGCTCTTCATGGCTCCACCAACAATTTGCAACTACGGAATTTAGTAAACTCCGATCCATTTCTTAGGCAATTTGAAGCAACTAATGACCTAGGTCAAAATGCCCTAGACTACGGATTGGATCGAATGAGGGCTCCTTTGGGGAAAGTCAAAGGGATATATCAAACCGGAGCGCCACCTTTGCAAAGGAGACCCCCCTGTCCCCCTACGGCCCTACCTCGTTGTTCTATGTTCTGAAGTTTTCTCCAACGCATCCAGTTAGCTCGAAGCGCTCCAAACATATATGGCCGACTCGTTTTGTTCGAGGAGGAACCTTGTAATCTAATGGATGATTTTGGAAAAGCATAATGCCCAAAGATTAATTTCAGGAGGCATTTTCAGTAATAATACCCCTTCCAAATTTCATAGAATGGTAGCCAAGATTCTCAGGATTAGAAGTCTACGCCCCTCCGGATAAATACCTAGGCCTCCCCTTGGAATGTGAGCAATCAAAAACTCAATTTTTTGGGAGTTTAAAATATAGCTTTACTATTATAATGGAAGAGACAGGCACAGCCTGAATTTTTCAAAATGCCTAAACTCCCCTTATATAAAACAAAATTTATAATTTAATGTTTTTTTACTATTATAATGGGAGAGGCAGTAGCCTGAATTTTTCAAAATGCCTAAACTACCCTTATATATAACAAAACTTTGATTTAATGTTTTACTTTAATTTTCAAACTACCCTCATCTATCTATTTAAATAATAGAATCCCAGTCAATCGCGATTGAACTCGGAGAGAGTTCAATCGCACCCACGAGTTAACACGTGTCCCTTTTAACTCCTATTAACTGTGGTTAACTCCTTCCCTTCGCTTTCACGTGCATCGCACGTGCCACCCGCTAGTAATATTTAATAGGCTTCATTAATGAACTGCAGTGTTTTGGCACCTAAAATGTGCCCTAATTAGGACAAAGTGATATCCTCCCTAATTAGTAATTAGAGCGCCAACACTAGCCAGATTAGGCTTCCGAAGCCCCCAACGTGCCGTTTTTTACCATCCATAATTGGGTTTAAACTATTTCATAAATATATTATTTTGAAAAAAAATGATATGCAAGAAGAAGAAAAAAAAACTAAAGGTTCACTTGCAGTTAACCACATAGCTTTATTTTTTTTTAAAATTGTAATCAATTTTGTTAGTGAAATTGTTCAAACTAACAACAATGCCTTGCCTTATATGACATTGATTATTTTTCATATATCTCTACTATTACTAGCGGGTGGCTATTATAATGAAAATAGGGAGCTTAAAAACGTTGATTAAAATTTTTTAACTACTGACAAAATGATTATTGCACTTGTATTCTCTACTATTATAATACTATTATAATGAGAATGTCAAAATTACCTTTCCACTTATATATTCTATATCTCTACTATAATAATCACTATCGACAAAATTACCCTTAAAGAATATAATCCTTAAAAACATTGATGAATTTTGTCACTTATAATGAAATTACTCCCACACTTATCTTATATACTACTATAATGAGAACCTTGGGTTGATTAACTTAAACCACAGTTAATGCGTGTGCCTACAAGTTGCAACATGTCCCCTTTAACACTCACTAACTATGGTTAAGAGACACTAACCCCTAGGGTTCATCCATCTACCCTTGTTTTCTAGATTTTAAAAAATAATAATAACTTTGGGTTGACTAACCTAAACCATAGTTAATGCGAGCCTACAAGTTGCCACATGTCTCCTTTAACACCCACTAACTGTGATTAAGATTTACTCATCCTTAGGATTCATCCATCTACCTTTGGTTTTTTTTTAAAAAAATTAACGTTGGATTAGCTAACCTAAACCATAGTTAATGCATGCCTATAGGTTATCGTGTGACCGTTTTAACACTCACTAACTGTGGTTAAGATTCAATCACCCCTAACTTTCGTCCATCTACCTTTCATTTTCATTTTAGGGAATATATTTTTTTTTAAGTTAATAAACTTTAACCAAGGTTAAATTGAAAATGTTAAAATAGGGAAAAATGAAAATGGGTAAGTGTGGCCGTGTGGGGGGCGAATCAGTTCCATTTCGAAAATAGGCAAAACCTCTAAAATCCCAAGCTAATCCCCAAACCCTTTTATCAAAGAGCTTTGAAATCTGAAATCTGTATCGTTGGTAGTTTGGGAAGAAACAAGAGAAGAAATGGGGTCGGGAGGTGCAGCTGGGGATTTGTCAGGAGAGATGGAGGTGGATGCTTTCAGGCGCCTCTTCCCTCTTCGCTTCTACGAGCGCCATCTTCTTGAGTCCATACGCCCTGATGCTAGGCCTCTTGGACGACCTAGAGATACCACCATAGCCCTCGGTTTCTCTTCTTTCCTTCTTTTCTTTTTTTTTAACTTCTTCTTCTTCTTCTGGATTTCAACCAAGCTCATGTTTGTCCAGGGTCTGTTGCTTCATCTGACGGCTCTGCATTAACCAAGATTGGTTGCACTGTGAGTGCTTTCTCTCTCTCTCAATTGATCGATAACAATGAATTTTTATTAGCAAAAATGATCATTACAAAGGATTAACGCAAGAAAAAGAATACAATGGAATGTTCAAACTTCGAATAAAGGGTTAAGCCTCAAATCCCTTTTAGAGCGGGAGATAACCTCCATTGATCCCTCCTTAGTGCCAAGAGCCCAAAAAAATATGTGCTTGAGTTAAGGGACTTATCGAATTCCAATCCTTTTAGCAATGATAGAATAGGGGCTCTATGAGAATAATCTTTTCCAATCGCACCCGAAAATGCATAAACAACTCTCCATTTTACTATCTCGAAAGATTCCTCCTACACCCACGGGACCCAGGTTCCCAAAAGAATAGCCATCGAACTTGAGCTTAATCGCATCACCACTAGTAGGGCACAAGATTGAGAGTGGTATGAAAGCAGAGTCCCAAAAGTCCCAAATGATCTCTTTAGTGGATATCCTTTTGAATTCCTTTCATACCATCACTTAGTAGGATATCATCACTTTGATTTTGTCAATGATAACAACAATAGGTAAACTTGTTTCATAAACAATCCTCCTATCCCCTATCCCCTATCCCCTCTCCCGTCATATTCTCCATTGAACAACATGAGTCGAGCACTTTCTCATAATTCGGTCTTGAATTCCTAAACAACCTACTTGCCATTGATTAAGCACCTAAAAAATATAGACAAGAAAAACCTATGCTAGTTTCATGATTCCAAGAAAGTGATACCAAATATTTATTGGCACCTCACAATGAATGAAGAGGTGGTTGATTGTTTTTTAAACCTTCCTGCACATTATGCACGTATGGGGAGAGAGGGATTAATGCTACCTTATTCTTTGTAGAACATCACACGTGTTAGCCTTATGACAAGCCATTGTCCGAACAAACTCTTGGTCTTCGGGCCTCGAGGGCACCAGAGGCCTCCAACTAATACTGAAAGTGAAGGATGAGGACGCTAATGAAATATTGGTTAGAGCTTTAGAGAACGACTTAAGCGGATCTTACCATTTGGTTCAATAGTCCCTATTCTGGAGTCTAAATCATAACAGGAAATGAAAACGAACTTCAAGTTATCTAAATTGGATGCCAATTTGACTAGTTGTGGTTGTTCCCTAGGATCACTATGAAATTTCAGAGTCGTGGAAAGACTGAAGCAGGATTAGAAATTTGGAATAGGATCTCGGAATACCCCAGTGCCCTAATTATAAGTAAGACTAAAGTTGCGAGGAACTCTACACAAATAGGATTGTTTCCCCACCAATGGTCGTTCAAAATTTTGACTCTTATCCCTGTTACCAAAATCAAAATAAACTCTCTTTTATTATGAGTTTATGTTTCTACTTATGAAAATGTATTTCCCTCAAGAT
This sequence comes from Tetracentron sinense, assembly GCA_015143295.1. Classification (NCBI taxonomy): domain Eukaryota; kingdom Viridiplantae; phylum Streptophyta; class Magnoliopsida; order Trochodendrales; family Trochodendraceae; genus Tetracentron; species Tetracentron sinense. The sequence goes on from CM026557.1 coordinate 41,417,563, forward strand.
ATGTTATTGTTTTCATTGATCAATAATGAGAAAAAACCAAAAACCAAAAATAAAAAGCCAAAATAGGGATGCAAGAACAAATACTTGCAACCAAAGAGTTCCTCTCTACACCATCCTTGGCTAAGGAGTCTGCCACCATATTCGTCAATCTTGGAATCTAAGAGAACGAGATGTTCCCTTGGGCCAGCAAGTCATGAATCTTATTGATGACTGGCGTGTATCTCCATTCTCCAAGCCCCTCAGTCCATCTAATAGTGTTGTTAGAGTTCCCTTCTAGTTAAGGGAGAGAAATCTCATATATCTGCAGAGAAGCAAGCTTTGTCTAAGAAGAATAATCATCACTTGGCAGTTGGCAATAAGTCTCCATTCCTATTGGCCTAGAGAAGTGAGAGACAGTGTTGCATCCATTGTTTCTAAACATGCCACCTATCCCAGTTGGGCATGGCTGCATGGGTTATATCCATAGAAATCCTATCAAAAATTGAATTTAATGCAACCAACAGGATGTGGTTTCCAAGGGATGTCCTTTAGGAACAAAGAAATGGGCTATTAAGGCACCCACCTTCGAATCCCGATTAATGTTGGTGCTTTTTTCATCGTAAAAAAAGGGCAACACTATAACCCAAGAAGCCACCTGAGATATGATCCTATCAATGACCACGACCACAATAAGGCTCGTTCCTGGAATTTTCTGCTGTTTTTATCTTCCCAGATGGACCAAAGGATAGCATAAAGGACGAATTGTTTCAAAATCCACCCCCAAAATGATAAGTGATCACATTACTGCTATATAAGATTATGCTTATAACATGGTCAGGGAGGATCCAAGTACAATCTACAAGGTTCAGAAAGTGGTATCGGATTTGTCTAACAAACTTGTGTTAGATGAACAAATGACCGGAAGATTCTCTACTCTGCATACGTATTAGACACATGGGGAGACATGCAATGATGCAACTTTTCTTCCTTCTCTTAAATATATCACAAGTGTTAGTTTTGTTATGAGCTTAGGTCCAAACCATAGTCGTAGGGAAGCTATGTACAAGGTGGGAAGCTCGCTTCCCAGACTCACTTCTACTCAGTATCAGGTCCGATTTGGTTGTCAAAGGGGCTATGTATCTAGGACATGATGAGATCATGGGATAGACTAAAGCCTATGACATAGATCCTAAGCAAGTATTGTTGGATTGAAACCTAAGGCTGTAAGGCACCTACATCTCCACAAATATCTCTTGTAAGATAAAATTTAAGGAATGATTGGTCAACCTAATATAATGAGAATGAGGCACCTATATCTATTTCGTACTTCCCATCTCCTAAGGATTTTTTGAGCATCACTTCCTGCTTTTGCTTTGCTTCTCACTTTGGTAACTATGGTCCAAACAAATATTTTTACCTTTGGGGGAGCATATGACTTCCAAACGCTCCTGTGAGGAAATAGGATTATGTCCTCTTAATTAGCGTAAGCTCAACGAAGAAGGATTTGGTAGAAAAGCTACCGTTATGGTTACAAATTACGATGCTATATTCTGGAATCAAGATTGGATAAGGACAAGTATACCTCTCTAAGATTCTCCAAGAAAGGAGAGAGGTCATAAATTTTAGCTTTCCCTAAGACCTTTTCAGAAGTTGAAGTCCAATCAAGATTGGGAGGAGATGGAATAACCGCTTTGGCGTTGAGCAATTCTTAAGGCAAGACAGATGTAAAGGTGTGGGTACAAGTCTTTTGAGGGTAGATTCCTTTAACCAAAGATCCTCCTAGAATTTAACACGATTACCTTACCTAGGCCTCGTTTGGATAAAATTCTTTGAGTAGAAAAAACACTTCTTTAGGTGTTACTTTGTAGGAAGTAACTCCTAAAAAAGTTTGGCAAAGTCATTTAGAGGGAAAAATAGAGTTTGGTTACACATTCGAGAAGTAGCTTTTGAAAACCCAAAAGTCAAAATTTGTGGTTGGCATTTACGAGAAGTAACTTTTGTTGGTTTATATATGCTATCATGTTGTTATATGGTTATTTCCATATACCTACTCTTGTAGAATTTGTGATGCCCATGGATATAAGAGGTGGAAAAATATGTTTTACTCCTCATATTCATTAGCATGTAATGTAATCTATATAGGGGCTGGTTTGTCATTAAAATTTCAGAAATACATGGTTTATTAGATGTAATCGCTATTTATATCCACAAACTTGGAGGTTGCATTCCTCCTATATGGCTTATATGTCGGGCCAATGACCCTTAAGGACAACATAGAAACGTTGTTGTGGCATTTTATGAAATGCCTTGCTATATCAATGTATGAAAAACAATGTTCATATTATTTGCCCACAAGACATTGATAAGTAGTGATCAGTAAATGCAGCAAATGCACAAAAAGTGTCCACAATTGTTATACATCTACAAAAAGTCACTCATACACATCATCAATTCATCACATGCTTGTGCAAGCCTATTCCTAAATGCACTCATCTCTTCTTCGTCATGTTGGAAGGCAGTGTCTGATGGGTCAAGTTCATCGTCTTCATCTGAACCAGAAGCTTCTTCATTGACCCACACATCATCTTCATACTAAAAAAGAAGCTCATCATTTATGATCTCCCGCCTAATGAAATTATGGATAGTCATCGCGGTAACAACTATATCTCGTTGGGAGAGAGGAGATATCTGACCTCGAAATCAATGGGGTTTTGAAGTCGGACCCAAAGGAGATAGAAAATTGTGTGGTCGATTTTTACAAGGACTTATATCTGGAAAATGTCCCGTGGAGGCCCAAATTAGATGGACTCTCATTCGATGCCATCTTTGCCAACCAGAGCATAGGCCTAGAACGCGATTTCAAGGAAGATGAAGTCTTGAGTGCCATTCAATCTTTGGCCATTGACAAAACTCCTAGTCTTGAGGGATTCACTATTGAATTCTATAGAGCATGCTGGGAGATTGTGGGCAAGGAACTTTTAGCTATTTTGCAGGAGATTCACGTATTAGGAAGTTTTAATAGGGCGATAAATAACACAATTGTAACCTTGATTCCGAAGAAGGCCGGAGCGCAGGTCCTAAGATTTTAGGCCAATTAGCTTGGTCAGTAGTGTATACAAAATTTTATCAAAAGTGTTGGCTATCCACTTTAGCAATGTTCTCGGTTCAGTTATCTCCTCCCAGCAAGGTGCCTTTGTGCGAGGGAGACAAATTCTAGATGGTATACTTATAGCTAACGAATGTGTAGATGAGTGTCTTAAGGATAATTCCCCAGGGCTTATTTGTAAACTTGATATGGACAAAGCCTACGATAATGTCAACTGGGAATTCTTCCTATATGTGATGCATAGAATGGGCTTCGGGCCCAAGTGGAGAGCGTGGATCTCAGCTCGTGTATCCTCGGCTTCTTTCTCGATCCTTCTGAATGAAAGTTCTGAAGGCCTTTTAAGAAGTTCTAAGGGTTTACGGCAAGGGAACCCCCTGTCACTGGCATTATTCATCATCGTTTCGGAAGCTTTGAGTAGGATGTTGTCTAGAGCAAATTGGCAGGTAATTGTAGGATTTCCCATTGGTCAGGAGCAGCTTAGTATCTGACACCTACAGTTCACGTATGATACCCTAGTTTTTTGTGGAGCTTCTTGGTCTCAGCTTCTCTTCGATGTATTATGAGATGTTTCGAAGCAGTGTTGGGTCTCAAAGTTAACTTGGGTAAGAGCGAAATTATCCTAATAGGTCAAATTCCCCACTTGGACTTCTTGGCTGCTAGCTTAGGATGCAAGATAGGATCACTCCCCTCCACTTACCTCGGTCTCCCCCTGGGCGCGTTTAAATCTAAAATTGTCTGGTCTCCGGTTATCAAATGATTAATGGCCAGATTAGCAGGGTGGAAGTCCTGTCTCATTTCAAGTAAATTAACTCTTCTCAAAAGTTCACTGAGGAGCCTCCCGACGTACTATTTGTCCTCATTTACGCTTCCAAAGTCCATAGCCATATCCCTAGAGCGTATCCAACGTAACTTCCTCTGGGAGGAGCGAGGGGGAATAAGAAAATATCACCTGGTTGAGTGGAACCAAATTTGTAGACCGCTTAGTGATGGCGGGCTAAACATTGCCCTGATGATCACGATGAACAAGGCTCTCCTGGGCAAATGGGTCTTGAGGTTTGGCGAAGAGCGGGAGAGTCTGTGGAGGAAGTTCATTGTTGCAAAATATGGGATAGCCTCCTCTTGGTTGCCAAAGCAGGTGAGAGGTCCCCATGGTGTAGGCCTTTGGAAAGGTATGGCAGCCGTTGCTCTGTTTTTAGCCCCGTTTCTATAGGTTCAAGCTAAGAATTGGGAATGATATAAAGTTCTGGTCAGATGTTTGATGTGGTCAGTTGAGGACTCGAGGCTCTTGGAGGACTTTGGAAACTTATCCCCACTGGCCCTCAATTAAAAAGCCTTAGTAGCTTAATGTTTCGAAAGGGTGGGTATGGAGTATGTCTGGTGTCCTAGGTTTCAGAGAAATCTAAATGATTGAGAGGTTGAAGATATGCATCGACTTCTGGCTCGGTTGAGTTCCTCCTCCCCTTGTCCCCAGATTGGTGATTTTAGGATTTGGTCCAGAAGCAACTCCAGTCGATTTTTAGTGAGATTACTATTACAGTCATTTGCTCTTGAACCTCGGTATCCATTTCCTCATAAGGTTGTTTGGGCTAACCATGTTCCCTCAAAGGTATCTTTCTCCCTCAGTGCACTGGCCTAAGTAAAGTACTTACTTCAGATCACCTAAAGAGTAGAGGGTGGAGTATGACAAATCGTTGCTATATGTGCCTAAACGAGGAAGAGTCTGTGAATCATTTGCTCTTCCATTGTCCGGTTGCATGTGGGCTTTGGTTTTTGTTCCTATCTCGATTCGGAGTGGAATTGGTCTTCCCCCTCTCATTTTTGAGCTTCTTATCGGATTGGAAATTGGTGCCATTGGTGGGGGCTGCGGAAGCAATCCAGACTCTTTTGTCCGATCCTATTTCATGGTCTATTTGGAAAGAGAGGAATAGTCATGTTTTTTACCATCCCCCCTCTCCTTTCTCTCGGATTCTAGGTCGTGTGATTCACTTGATTGAGGAATGGAGCTCCACCTCTCAGTTGAGCTTAGAAGTGAGGGATCTGTTACTACTGTGGGGAGTCCGCCTCTATTACTGCTTGCATCCGTTACTTTCTGTTGTTTTTCTTGGTTAACTGCTAGTCGATGTCTAGTTTACATCTTTGTACACTGTTGTAGTTCCTCTTGATTTATAATATATTTGCTTCTTACGGATAAAAAAACAACTATATCTCGTTGGGTGTCCAACATTTGCTTTAAGATCCAGAAGCGAGCCTTTAGCATGCCAAAACAACATTCAATGACATTCCTAATTGAGGAATGAACGTACCATTGCGGAATGGACTGAATTAAACTTCTGCTTTGCCGTTCTTCTCTCATTTCCCCGTCGGAGTCTTGGAGATGATAATGAATGCCGCGGTAGGGTGCAAGAAACCCAACCATGTTAGGAAAGCCAACATCAACGACGTAGTACATACCTACATCAACATTGAATTGCTTAGGGAAGATATCATTTTTCATACAACTCAAACCACTATAATTTGTTCATAATTACCAAGAGGTGCAAGAGAGAAGTTAAGCCATGGTGTTCATATGATTTCCAACATTATACATGAGTCATTTGCTGATCCTTTCCAACTAGTGATGACATACGTGAAATGCATATCGAAAGAGTAAATTGCTCTTATGTTCTTTGTACCTAGTCCCTTTCTACCTCTGTAAGGAACTTGTTTGTCTACTGGCACCGCGGCATCAATATGAGTACGATCTATCTCACCAATACAGTCCTTTGGCACCAAAGAAGAGACGCACAATCACAAATACCAAGGTTTAAAAAAACGGTTTCGGACACCGTAACGGACACAGCCAAAACCTTTACGCGGCCTTTACTTTTTTTTTCTTTTTTGCTTAAAAAAATAAAATTCCAATAAATAGAAAAAACATATAATAAATTAGTAACAAGATACTTTTAAAGCCAATATGAAGCTCAAAATTTAGAAATAAGGAAATTAGATGGGTCGAGGGTTGAAACCTAGGAAGCACGGATACGGCGATACTTAGATACGGCGATACGGGCGATACGGCAGAAATTATGAAAACAGCTAAGTTTTACCTTAGAAATGCCGTATCCGATACGGCGATACGGGTACGGCGATACGATACGTTTCCATTTTCAAAGTATCCGTGCTTCCTAGGTTGAAACATACCCGAAATAAAGAACATGCCTTGGATTCCTTCAAATCTATGAATTAAACTCCAAATCAAGTTGTTAATTAACAAAAAACAAAAGGATTTTAGGAAAAAAATTGTATTAAGAATAGGTAGAGAAGAAGAGAGGAAGCAAAGATTAGGTTTTAGAATGAGTTTAGGGATTTTCGGAACCCAGTCCTACGACCGAAACCTTTACGTATCGAGCGTAACGCCCGTTACGTTACGGTTTTGTTTCGGGATAAACGGGTAAAGGTACGGTATCGGGTATCGGAGGTCACCAAAACCTTTACGTAACGGCTTCGGCGTTTTTTTAAACCATGACAAATACTATAGGAAAAATCAATAATGTTGAAAATGATGTAGCATAAAAAATTAGGTAGTATTTTCGATTATTTTGAATTTTTGGAGGAATTTCATGAAATGACCTTATACGCTTGATGATTTCCATCGAATATGTCACCATGACATTCAATACCTTGTGAAATACCTGACTTATTGTTTCACATGAATGTTGAAATTTCTCCTGCGTAACTCTATTCTTTTCATTATTACCTAGCATAAATAAGAAGATTGCCAACTGCTCTATTCCAAGGTTCGAAATTTCGATAATATTGGTGATATATCATCAATATTTTTCGATATCGGTGGTCATCGATGTATAGATACGCTGTTGGGGAAAAATTACACCATGTCAGGAGATATCGGCGACATCGACCAAATCTATAAAAAATTAACTGTTTTCCCCTTTTTTTTTTTTGCAGATGCACATGCATCATCCAAAAAAACAAAAGAAAAAAGAAAAATCACGGACTGAAATCAGTCCTCACTCCTCCATAATCTTTGATTTTTTTTTAAAAAAAGGGAAAAAGGGTTGAGAGTAGAGACGAAAGACGAGGGAGGCAAGAGGGTACATACCTCTCACCGTGGGTTGTCGTGGTCGCCGTGGGCCCGTGGGTTGTAGCCATTGCCATCCAGGTTATCCCCTCTCCCCTCTTCTCTTCTTTTCCAAGCTTAGTCTGAGCTTTTTTTTTTTTGGGTTCTGTTGATATCAACAAATACGATGAGGCTTAGCCTCTTATTTTGTAACTTAAGTAACCCTAAGTCCCTGAGAAGCTAGGAAGCACGGATACTTTGAAAATGGAAACGTATCGTATCGCCGTACCCGTATCGCCGTATCGGATACGGCATTTCTAAGGTAAAACTTAGCTGTTTTCATAATTTCTGCCGTATCGCCCGTATCGCCGTATCTAAGTATCGCCGTATCCGTGCTTCCTAGCTGAGAAGGGTATTCTAATGTCACTCCTAGCCCTATGTAATAACATATTCTCTTATATTTTAACTAAGTAACCCTAACAAGGGTATGCTAGGGTCACTCCAAGTCCTTTGTCATTAAACATATTTCTCTTATCTTTTAACTTAAGTAACCCTAACAAGGGTATGCTAGGGTCACTCCTATATCATTAAACCTTCTTCTTCAATTGTCATATAAAAAATTACTAAAATTTTAATATAAGGCCTAATGTTGATTTACATTATACGCCAAATTATATTATACACCTAATGACAAAAATTAATATTGATTTATATTATACACCAAAAAAAATGTATTAGAATTGTAATATAAACCTTTTTTATTTTAAAGATTTTACATGAAATTCATGAATATTTTATTTAGTTATGAATTTTAATAATGTTTTGTTATAATTATTAATAGTTAATAATTCTAAATAATGTACTTAGTAATATGACATTGACCAAATAATATAACTTATTTAACTAACAAGGATATTAACATCTATTTTAATATTTCCTAAAGATTCACTACAAAATTCCATGTTTTGTCCTTTTTTTTGCCATTTAGAAAAAAATCATTGATAACCGATATATCTTCTGATATATCTTTTTTCCGCGGCTCGACATTTAGAACCTTGCTCTATTCTAATTCTATGAGAGTTCGATAACCTCTTTTGGAGTACAAAACAAAACTACAAATATACACTCTGCTGCATCCAAAGCAGTGTTTTAAAAAGCGTGTGAGGCTTACGCCTTGAGGCTCGCCTCGGGGCGAGGCTTAAGGAAAACGCCTTGAGGCTTAACCATGAGGCTTAAAACCCCATGAGGCTCACATGAGGCACACGCCTCATGTCTTAAAGCTTGCTTTATGTCTGTGTATGTCTTATACATTAACTAAAATTAGGAACCGAGACTTAAATGTCATTTTTTTTTTCTAAAATTTGTTATTTGTTTCAACTAATTTATATAGTATTTTTTATGTGTACGTGTGTGCCCACATGAACACACAATGAATACAAATACAAATACATAAATATATATGTCTCTCTCTCTATATATATATATGTATATATATTATAATTTTTCATCAACTTCTTGAATCTTTTTGCTATTTTTCTTATATTATATTTTTTTGTTAATATGAGAGAGCATGAAGCTTTCTTGTGAGGCTTACGTTTCACGCCTCGAGGCTTACGCCTCACGCATCTTGAGGTCCTAACGCCTCGCCTCACGCCTTAACGTTTTAAAATATTGATCCAAAGTAACTCAAAACACCTCCGTTAGGAATGACTTGTCAGATTTTAACAAGGTAACATGCTCATAAAGAAGATTGTGAACCAATAATTGTATCAAAAGAATCAGAACTACCAAATAAAATCAGCTACAATGCACATAATTTGCATGATTCAATTTTGCGTAGGATTGGCAGATCTTCAATTCTGGAACCATAAAAATTGTATCAAGAACAGTGAGATGATTAATGAAAAATACATGTCGTTTGCATACCTAGAGGATAGCATCCATGAGCCGTGATCAAGGAACATGAGAGAGATAGAGAGAGCGGGTCTAACTAAAATACAATTTAGTATAAATGCAGTCTGCACAGACTCTGCCAAAGACCAGCATTAATGAAACTTTCTTCTACATCCAAACATCACAACCACAATTCGTATACCAAAGAGAAGAATCACATATATCCGTTTTAACTTTACTCTTTTTAAAGTTAATACTTGCAGATATTCAGAGAGTGGAAAACATAATTTCATCCCCTAGGCCCTAACAGGGAAAAACATACATATAAATTGACGAAAAACTAAAGAAGAAGCACAACAAGTGATGCTCAACCCTGCAGCCATATCGTGGATGATATGGAAAGAGAAACAATAGTGTTTGAGGCATAGTTGCCGGGAAGCTATGTACAAGGTGGGAAGCTCGCTTCCCAGTAAGCTCGTTTCTCAAACTCGTTTCCTCGGACAAACTCGCTTCCTAGGAAACTCGTTTCCTCGAACAGACTCTCTTCTTAGGAAGCTCGCTTCCATCACGTCTCATCTAGTAGTCAAAGAGAATTGTATATGTGAAGTGATGTGGTAGACTACAATGTATAGCATAGGGTGTAGACTCTAAGCAAGTATCATCGGTTTGAAACCTAAGGCACCTACTTTTCTACAAAAATCTCATGTAAGATAAAATCAAAGGTATAATTACCCATAAATAACATAATGGGAATGAGGAACCTATATCTCATTTCTCGCTTCCCGTTTCCTAAGATTTTTTTGAGTCTCGTTTCCCGCTTCTCGCTTTCGCTTTACTTCTCGTTTTCGCTTCTCGCTCTGGTAACTATGGTTTGGGGACTCTACGTTTGCTTGCCTTAGAATGTGCGGCTTTATGGTGTGCAGGGGAGGATCTACAGGAGGTGTTGGGTTGAACCCTATGGCTTTTTTAATAATAGGATGGGCTGCTTCATGCGTGGTGTAGGGGTTCTATTGTTTTTGTTTTGTTGCTATCTGAGTTTATATGCTTGTAAACTTTGTATTTTTGCTTTTCCTGTTCTTGTATCTCTGCTTTTATCATATTTATATTAGTCTTTGCTTGATTATTGATAAAAAAGAAACCCTGAAATGAATGCCAAACCAAAAAAAAACATATTTACCAGTAAACATAGAAGATATCATCAAATACGAGATGCAATCTAAAACGAAAACAAAACACTGAAATCGGAATTGATCCAAAAGAAACTAGGAAGCAGAAAGGCAAAGTGGAACTGAAAATTTAACACTTGAAATCTCACAAAAGAAAGTTAAAAAAATTTGTTCAAATAGATATTTTCAAACTAAATAAAGAAAAAAAAAATAGAAAAATTAATTTGCACAGAATGACAAGCAAACATTAGCAGCATAAACCTTTTTTTGGGCCGATTGGTAAGCACAATAGCAGCAAAAACTTGAAAACAAAAGAAACATTCAACGCAGAAAACAACCAAAACTAACAATTTTAGGGGAAAAAAGTAACAAACAGGTTAATCGTGATCACCACTGGAACAAACAAAGAGAAGGGAAAAAGTAACAAAATATATGATTGTTGGAAAATAAACAGAGCAACAGCCTAGAGATGAGAATCTGTTAGAGGAGAACTCTCATAAGCGTTACAAGAAATTAGAAAAAATCAGAAAAGAAACCCCAAATTTCTTCTGAATGGGGTTTATCTATGGTTAGATACGATTGAGAAAAAAACGAAAGGAAGGAAGAACTTACCGGTGACCAGAGCTTGATGTGGGCTGGCGGAATCAATGGTGGGAGCAACGACGTTCAAAGGAGGGCGTTGGGAGACCACGAGCAAAGTGATTTGTCTGTTCATGAAACCATAATGTTTTGTTTATATACAATTGTTCCTCAGCTCATTTCGTCTGCGATCTTGTGGAGGCTTGGCCATGTAGTAAACCGACAAGTTATATAAGATAGATTTGATGAGGATTACTCTTCCTCCCAATGAGGTATACTTGCGCTTCCAAGCTGCTAGCTTCCTAACAAACTCCTCAACTGCAAATTCCCAAACCTTGATAGATTTGGGGTTTGCTCCAAGAGGGAGCCACGGGGTATTGGATAGGCCACTTGCCCACAACCCATGATGCTAGCGAATCCTCTAGTTTCTTCCTCATTGAAGGTAATGGCCACCAAACCCGCTATTTTCTCTAGAATCAATCTTCTCAATTTCCCCGAGAAGCTTGGACTTCCTCTTATTAATGTTATCGAAACGGTGAAAACCTTTCCATTCCACACCTTAAGTCTTGCCTTCAAAGTCTTTAATTTGAGACAAAAAAAAATGCACTAGCTGATCCCCAAAACTCCTGATTCCTCAATACTTCTTCCACCACCCATTTAAATCTCTGGTCCTCCGGCTACATGTTCTCAAATCTAAAAGGTGTAGGTCCACCTCTGTAACACCTCGTTGCTAACAATAATGGAAAATGGTCTGACACAGGTCTATGCCGTATTAAACTTCGATTTCGGTATACACTTTGGCCGTTAAGGAAGTTGACATGTTTCGAAGAAGTTTAAAGAAGTCCAAGGAAGTAATGTAAAAATTAAAGAAGTTTAGGAAACTTTAAGGAAACATTAGAAATATAAGTTGAAACTTTAGAAATTCAATATTAAAGCATAAATACACATCTACAATTCATTATGTTACTGATTCAAGCATGTAGTACTCATATGTGAGAATCATGTTAAGTGACATGCGATGTCTACTTGTCGGAGCTGTAATTTCTTCTTGATATTTCTCTATATTGACAAAAAAAAAAATTAACTATTTTTATCCTCTTTGTCAAGTGAAAGAGATATGTATTGTCTTTATTTTTAAATGATTATCTGTGTTAATTGTTTTAGAAACCTGAAAAACTTATGAATGCACATTAAAATTGATAAATAATTGAAATTCAATTGAGTTTCTAAATTGTTTTTTTTAAATGATTATCTGTTTTAATTGAAATAGGAGATGGGTAGTTAAATAATTTTTAATTTATGAAATGCCATTAAAAAATTATTTAATTTTTTAATATTACTAAAAAGCCCTTATGAGCATAATATACTAATAACAAAATTATTAGAGTAATAAAATTATACTTTATAATAAGGTTAATGCTAGCAACACTCTCTTTTAAAGCTAATTATATTTATAATAAAGTTAATGCTAGGGACACACGTCATGAAGAAAGTAAGTTTAAAGCGAGTGGAACTAGCATTACCCTTTTAAGTTAAAAGTTAAAACTTAAAAGCCCATTCAATTCAATTTACAAACTTTTTTCTGTACACTTCGATTAACTTCCACCGAAGTTCTGTATTTTCTCAATACTTTTTTTCTTGTTTCGGTCAAAGTTTACCGAATTTCACCGATGTTTACCAGGAAGTCCAGTATTTTAAAAATACAAGTGTATTTTGCTTCAGACACCACGTAAGTCGACTCAATTCGGTCAACTTCGGTGGAATTGAGTCGATTTTTGACATCATGCGACCATGTGAATTGAACCTCTTTCAAAGGATAGTCTAACAATTCATGCCTGAATTTATAGTTTCCCAAACTCCGCATTTTATTGCTATAGGAAGAGCCCCTCTTCACTCTTAAGGGAATCTGATACAGTTGAAATCTCCACCTATACACCACGGGGCCTCCCACTTGACACTAACATCCTCAAGCTTTTGCCAAAACTCCTCAACATCCTCTCTCCCTGACGGCCCATAAATTCCAGTAAGCACCCATAAAAACCCGTTTGAGACTGGCCGACATAGGATGGATATTGAGTAAGCCCTCGCTTTCGACTCTAGAGTCTAGAACCTCAATCTCCTCTCTATCCCAAACTATTGAAGGATCCACTAACCATTCTGAACATGGCCATCCTACAGTTCATTTATATTGTCATTTTTAATACATTCTGATTTGGTTTCCTGGACACAAAGGATGGTTGGTATCTTTGATTTGACAATATTTAATGGCCAATTTCTTCCCAACTCGACCCATACCTGAGTTTAGTATTATAATATTTGAGGTCTTAAGTTTCTAACAATAGAGAATTTACCTAATTAGAATTCCTAAAGTTTTACCAATAAATAAGTCAAAGAGTTTAGTAATAATTCGCATACATACGATTGATAATCAACATTACTTGGGAAGATTCCACGTATAGATTAAGAAGCATATATGTCAAATATAACCTTTTATGAGAGATACTCTATTTCTCAAAATATAGGAAAAATCAAATTCAAATATCCAATACACTTGTTTGAATAGAATATAGATATAACAACCAAAAGGTACTATTATTTGACAAAACTACAATTACTTTCATGAAGTTAAATAACTCTTAAGAGTGCAGTATGGAAATAAAAACTTTTTAAAAAAAATCTTAAGAGGGTTGTACTTGCATATTTAATGAACTTAGCGGTTATTGTGATATTGTTAGAGTAAATGAATAATTGATAACTATTTTATTATTATTACTAATTTTGTTTTGCACAGACCATGTTGGCTGCTATCAAAATGGAAGTCATGACTCCTTCCTTGGAGTCACCAGATGAGGGCTTCGTAGGTTGATTCTCTTCAACTTCATTTGTATTTATTTATTCTGGTTAATTTTTCTTGGGCATTTATGTTCAAACTGGTTTTGTTTTCAGCTATCGATTTCCATATGCCTCCTATTTGTTCTCCAATTGTTAGGCCTGGCAGGCCAGCCGAGGTAGCACCTGTTGTGTCGAAGCAGTTGTCTGACGCTATTCTAAGGCATGCCAATATTTTCTTTTTCAATCTCTGTTCATTTCAAGTTGTGATTTATTCTGTTCAAAAGCTGAACCTGATTTCACGAGGACGTGTCAATAGATTTGTTTATTGTAAATACAGTTCAGGTATCTTATGCACTGTATAGGTCCTTATTTCTGATATATTTTATTTATATATTTACTATTAACTTTTTATTTGGTACAAGCCATCATTTATATACTAGTAGATGTTAAGGTTAGTAAATGGTGAGTGGGCTTCTGCTTGCCTCATCAATGAGGGAAAGTTTTGCCCTCTAAGACTTGATATCAGGACCTCCTTCAAATGATGGACATTCCGCACACCTGGCCATGTTAGAGCGGCAGGTCTATTTGCAAATGTGTAGTATACATGAACAGCAGGGGTAGTTTATATATTTATCTACCCACATATTTTATAGAATTCTGTACATGTCCTTATCGTGACCATGGTTCAGGGATTCTATGCATCAGAGTTTATGAGAGAATATTCTCCACTGAAGTTGATGGCTGCTTATGGTGAAAATTAATCTCTTACCAAAAAGATAATAAATAAATTAACGTAGTTGTTGAGAGACATGGGAATTTGGAGACTTTGAACAATTACTGTTCATATGGGTCCAAAGTGTAACAAATTGGATAAAGGATGAAACACTCCTATCTGTCTGGTCTCTTCTTTCCCGAACAAGTTATGCCAATTGCTAAGAAGCTCCTTCGTGGATGATAGGTGGGGACATGGGGTTGCCCATATATATATACTATTATAAGTACAAGCCTATTTTAGGGAGTGTTTAAAAAATAATTATATTGTGATAATGTTTCATTGGACAATATTAACCTTATATTAGATGTTAAGATAAGGCATTCCTACATTTAACCCATGACTAGTAAAGCAATTTTATTAAATTCTATTATCCAAATCTAATTAGAAATCTATACTTATAGTTCCTTATTCTAATTGAAAATAATTTCAAAATCTAATAAGAATTCTTTACCAATTAAGTAATTAATTATTCTTTTTTCTCCTTAACATATTAGTAAACTACTTAAAATCTTAAACACTAAATCAGTGGGTCCCACAATCAAATGATTTTATACAATTTAAAACTCTAACACCAAACTACCAGTGGGTCCCATTAACCTACTTTCCACTATTACTTTAATCTAATACTATTTTTGGTGGGTTCCACGATTAAACTCCTTTTTTCTAAAACCTAATACGTCCCACACTCCCACTATCTAGGGATCCATACATATCCACTGTCCAAATTTATTTTTAATTATCAGTGGGCCTCATTTAAAATTCTCTCTAATAGAGTAAGAGTATTAAACTTCAATAGTCACTAGCAACTACCTCCCAATAGAGTGCTGTTAATACTGAACTTATCTGTGAATGAACCCTCGTTTAAATTTTTAAAAAAGAAAAAAAAACTTGTGAATGTCGTTACTCAAGATCTTTTATTCTTTCCCTTTTTTTTGGCCAATGTTATAGGCAACTAAACAAGATCTTCTAGACCGTAGCCAAGACAGAATCACATTTGTCAAGTTGCTCCTCTCTGACAATCTTTAATCTCCTATACCCAAACGCCATAGTCTTGTCTAACTGTTCGACTGGAGATGCCAGATGCTTGCCGTTTAGCTACGTGTATCGATTTGCAGTGTGTTTAGATACAATGCGCTGGCGGCCTAAGCTTGGCAGGATGGGAGCCAAGGTGTAGGAGTTGTTACTATGCCGATGGACACCCGGGAAAAATGCTCAAGCATGAGTGCTCTATAATTGAATGAGTAGTGCCGCCTTTAAGAAATAGGGGGCGATTTCAACTTGAGCACCAATTCACTGATATTGAAAGCACCTTTTAAATCAAAGTACAAAGGGCATTGCTCATATACATGTATACACACTAAAGCCTAGATGTTTTACCAGATTTAGGGAGTTCTGAACTCCAATGCTTATATGTTTCTTTAAGTTTTTGTTGTTTTGGGATATTGAAAATTCATATTTTGACTTCGGAATCTAAGGATAATTTATTATCTGTCCAATGATATGTTAAAGAAGAATAAATTTCTTTCACTAGTTATTCATATGAATGGAAACAAGCAAGTGGAAACATAACGCGAAAAGGTAGAAGAGATCTAGAGAGAGAATAAGAAGATACTATAAGGAACAAGAACGTATTGGTCTGCTTGACAACGATTAATCTTTGTTAGTGCCTTATCCGAGCTATTTGGTGTGGGCAACACAAATCCGGTCATGCTGTTTTATTCTGTCAATATTTGTGTCTTCAGTTCAGGTGTGTGTTGCAAATACTTTTACCCCATCTTCGTTCACATCAGTTTGGCCTTCTCCTCAGTCCTCACCCTATTAGATCCTTCAACTTGCACCAACTCACTCCCCACTGGTGCCATCACCGGTCTTCGTCGAACGCGTCTAAACCATCTCAACCGGATCTCCCTTATTTTATCATCTATTGAGCGTCTTCTATGGTTTAAATGTTGAGATTGCGGGACATGTCACAATTTCAAAATGGAAAATTTTGCAATACATTTTCGAAATGGAGGATTTTCACCATCCGTGGTAAAAAAGTAAGAAAACGTGAAATTTCCTACTGAAACTTCAAGAAAAATTAAATTAAACATGCACACACTTAGGAATCAGAATAATGCAAAAAACACCAATGGACATAAGATACTAATTTGGAGTGGAGCAATGATATGTGCTGGTGGTGGTGTAGCACAACAGTTCAATATACCCAATAGTCATAAAAAATAAGAAATATAGACTCAAATAAATCCAAGTACATAGGACTCTACTCTTTAGCAAGAATCATATTAGATCCACATAGAGTTTTGTGGAGATTGAAAGTCGTTGTCTTTATCTTAACTAGGCTAGTGATCATAGTTTAAAAAAACGGTTTCGAACACCGTAACGGACACGGCCGAAACCATTATGTAACGGTTTCGGCCTTTACTTATTTTTTTTCTTTTTTGCTTGAAAAAAGTCGAATAAATAGAAAAAAAATAAAAAAAACATATAATAAATGAGTAACAAGATACTTCTAAAGTCAATGTAAAGCTGAAAATTTAGAAATAAGGGAATTAGATAGGTTGAGGGTTGAAACATACTTGAAATAAAGAACCTGCCTTGGATTCCTTCAAATCTATTAATCAAACCCCAAATCAAGTTGTTAATCAACAAAAAAACAAAATGATTTTAGGAAAAAAAATGTACTAAGAATAGGTAGAGAAGAAGAGAGGAAGCAAAGATGAGGTTTTCGAATGAGTTTAGGGATTTTCGGAACCCAGTCCTATGAACGTTACCTTTACGTAACGGGCGTAAAGCCCATTACATAACGGTTTCGGCCTTTACGATTTTATTTCGGTATAAACTGGTAAATATACGGTTTCGTGTATCGGAGGCCACCGAAACCGTTACGTAATGGACGTTACATAACGGTTTCGGCGCTTTTTTAAACCATGCTAGTGATAGTACCGATTCTCCACATATGTAGAATATTATACCCAACTCATGAGATTATGGTACCACACTAATATTTAACGAACATTACACCGGTTCTCATCCTCTCCAACCTACACCAACACTCCCATAACTGGATAAAGTGGGTAATAGTTTGTGTGATATATTGTGATCTATCGATGACATTTCGTGATATATTGCTATATATCACGATATGGTGTATTTTTAAAACTACCCCACTAGATATATCAGTGACATGCAAGTTTAAAACAATGGCTACTCCTATATTCTCCCCTAAAGCGTCTATTTGTGATCTTATATTTTCTAGTTTTTTCACTCATCCATCTTAACATCATTATCTCAGTTACTCTCATTCTCTGAATACTTTGTTATTAGTTGCCCACTATTCTGCTTAATAGAGCATAGTTGGTCCTATTGTTATTTTATAAAATTTTACATTTTGATTTATCATCATGCATTGGTACACTATACTCCGAGAGCACATTTCCACTTTCTCCATCTGCATTAGTTCAATGGGCAACGTCCTCAATTTTGCCCCGTATGTAAAAGAAACCAATTGAGCTGATTTCAAAAAAATGGTTCACTATATAGAATGTTATACATATATGTAGATAAGTCCTCCAAGCTTTTTAATGCCTACTCAAATTACAACTAACCAATGAAATCACAAATTTTTATTCAACTCTAAGAAACTTGTAAGTTCTAACTTGTAACTCTACTAGTTTACCCCTATTGGCATTGCCAAATGCTTGGAAACCACTCTCTTAAAACCGACTAACATAATAAACCAACATAGACATCTTTGAACCAAAATATAAACATGCCCCTTGGGGTGACACATCCTACCAAGTTTCAGGTCAAATGGTCATACTTTGGTTGTTCGTTGACCAGAATATGTTTTTTTTAGCAGTTTTCAAAATCCAGCTAATATGACCTTATCCCAGACTTCCTTGCAACTGTCCCGTCAATTCTAAAATTTGAGACACATAAACATAGTCATAGCTCCAGTGTACAAATTTCAACTCCAATGTTTAGTTATAGCAGTTCAAAGTAAATGCTGAAACTCTGACTGCATTGTTTGCCCGGACTACTTTTGGATCTGATGCATGTTGTCGCTTTCATTGCTTCTTCTTTAGCACCCCCACATTATAAAGGCTATATTACATCAAATCTTATATTTTTATACTGTTATTATTATTATTTTTTGGCTATCAACATACATTAAGTGGTTTACCAGTTCCAATTTGATTTTTTAGTTGGTTATGCATGTTTTTTTAATGTAATTAGTTATTTGTGTTGTTGCAGTTCTGGGATGATCGATTTAAAGGAACTATCCTTGATCAGTGGAAAGGCTGCTTGGATGGCATACTTGGTAATGGTTTATAATGGGCAGATTCTTGTTAAATAAATTCATTACGCATTTCTTCAGTGTATTTTACCCTCAACCCGAGATTTATGTCTTTGAATTCTAGATTTAGTCAATTTTAGTTTCTTTTCAACACGAATGGGCTACTGAAAGGTTGATGTTCTTAGCAAGTGGTTGAGGAAATATAATTGTGGGTGTTTTTCTTTTATTTTGGATGACAAAGAAAGCATATTCCATGCCTTGCAGGATATATACTGTCTAGATGCAGATGGTGCTCTTTTTGATGCTGCATTACTATCTGCAGTTGCTGCCTTTTCTCATTGTAAGATTTGCGGCGTATCATTTTCCCATATTCTGTTGTGCTTTCCCCATTTCGAATATTTGATTCAGAATATTTAAGGAACTCACAAGTTTGTTTGTGTCCTTATTGTTTTGGAAAAGTTTACTGTCGTGCTAATTGCCTCATATGGTTGATGGCATAAGAAAATTTCCATGGGCCATTCCCTTCATCTCTCACCCATGATTGGCATTGGAGGAGTCACTTAACACCTTAATGGGACCAACCAAAAAAACTAATGAGGGATGACACCGGAATAAGATTCATATTTAAAAATATTTAACAAAAAATTTGAATGCCCTTCATAAATTGAATTTCAGCAACAGCCATGAGGGATGACACCTGTATAAGATTCATTTTTAAAAATTGTCATGATTGTTATGAGATGCACTATCATTCTGAACTTGCAAAGGAAAGGGGACTTCTATATATTCATATTTAAAAATATTTAACAAAAACTTTGAATGCCCTCCATTAATTGAATTTCAGCAACAGCTATGAGGGATGACACCAGTATAAGATTCATTTTTAAAAATTGTCATGATTGTTATGAGATGCACTATAACTTGCAAATGAAAGGGGACTTCTATATAGCTGTTATATTTTTTATTCTGTGGTACATTCACTTAAGGAATATGTATGAAGAGCTTGCTTTCTATGAGTCAATTACTTATGATTCCAAGGATTTAGAGGATCATTTAGAGATTGCAGTGGGCAGAGGTCTTTAAATTCCTTGTAGGGCTTTACTTCGTGAATTACTCACTTTCTTGGTGCTAATACAGTATTACGCAAGGGTATGTATGAAGTTCTTGCATGCCATGAGCCAATTACTTATGGTTCCAATGATTGAGAGGACCATCTACAGACTTCAGAGAGCAGGGGTCCTTAAATTTCTTGTGGGGCTTAACCTGTGAACTACTCACTCTATCATGCTAACTTAATAACATTCTTCTACAGCTCGTGAGAGTATATGTGAAGATCTTGTGTTCTAAGAGCCAATTATTTCTTCTACAGCTCTCAAGGTTAGGTTTGAAGAGCTTCTATTCCAAGAGCCAAATACTTTTCATGGTTCCGCCTTCCAAGCATGGTATTAAATCTCGCCAAAACTGTTACATAACGGGCGTTACATAAGGCTTTGGTAATATCCGAACTGATACGAACTACTTTACGTTTTGCAATGGCCGTTAATATAATATTGGACACTATATTACATATGGTGGGTTTTAGAAAAAAAAATATATATATGGTGGGCTTTAGAAATCTATACTAATTTACTCCCCCACCCCCCTTTTCTTTCTCCTCTAGAGCCAAAAATGACCTCCATTTTTTTGAGGGGGTCCAAAACTAGTTCTAAGGCTACAATTCAACAATTCAAATCTTTAAACTACTAATAAGAAAAATCAGTTTGGGGATTTTTGATTGGATAAGATTACATTAATTTTTTAAAAAAATTAATGTGTTAGTTAATCCATATAAGCAAAGCTTAGAACATGGATTTTTGGAGTTCAATTAAAATTTATGAAGGATTTATGACCTAGGTTATATATTCTCATTTTATCCCATTATGTGTTAATTAAATGGTAAAAGCCATCAAAAAGTGGGATTGGTTACATGTTTTTAACGGTCACCTTCCAATCAAAATCGTTACCAAATGGCGCTACGTTTTGGCTCATCACTTACAATGAAACTGTTATTTAGAACCTTGGTTCTAAGTTTGCAACGGAGCATTAATATGTTCGACCATGAATCTTTCAATTTCTTGTGAAACTTGACATGTTTGAATGCTCACTCTATTGTCATAACATTCTTTTTGGTAGATTATTCATAGCCAAAGTTTATAATTTGTAATTGAATCCTAATATCGTTTTAGGACCGATTCGATTCAAACCAAGATTCAAATCGTAAATTGTAAGATATAATCCATTTTTGTTAAATACTTAATAAATAAAAAAAATTGAATAATCTATTATTCAAAATATTTTATTCATATCTATTGATAAAAGCAAGTAATGAACATTTCAGTGCATACACTATACAAAACGTGAATGAGCTCCATAAAACAAAACATAACCCCCAATATCATCAATGATAATTCAACAAAACTAAACTCATATAATCATGTTGTATGAGATCAAGTATCAAAAAGAATTTTACAATAAAAAAATTAATAAAATAAACTATCAAGTGCTCCAAAAATCTAACTCTAACTCCATCATCTTTCTTCTTCCTCATTTCTCTCTTTTTTCTACTTTTTCTTTTTCAGTTTCACCCAACAGAGAGAAAATCTTAACAGGGGTTTTGGCATGTTTGTAATAGGGTTTTCCCGTTTCTTCTCTCTTCTTAAAAGATGCAAAGTACCTTTCGAAAATTGAAAGAATTAAAAACATTAATAAATTATTTGTAAGTATTAGTCCGTAATAGGGATTTCATGCTTAAATCGCATGAATCTTGCGATTTGAATCACAAATCGAAAGAGATTTAACCCAATTAAGATTTTCACCTGCGAGTTGAATCGTTTTACCTACGATTCGATTCAAATCGTAATATTTGAATTACAAATCGCAACAATGTAACAACCATGTTCACAACTCTCAAGGGTAAATGTGAAGAGCTCGTATTCTATGAGCCAATTACTTTTCATGGTTCCATCATGCTTTGTAATTTCTAGACATATCGGGCGTACCGCTCAGGTACTCACTAGAATTTCACCTTTCTGGTACGCTGGTTTGAGGTATACTCTACGGTCTATGATATCGCAACGTACCGGTATTTGGTGCACATCAGACTGATACTCACCAATATTGTAACGATACTTTGCCGATACTCTTGGCATAGTTGTAAAATCGAGCTATTTTACCATTTGGTGTTTGTAAATGCCCTAAAATTCATTCTTTCAACAATTTTTCTTCTCTAATCAATTTCTAATTTAAACAATTCCGTTGTCGATTTTATGTTAAAAAAAAGGAAGATTTAAGCGTTTGATTTTAAAGTGAAAAAGTTCAATTTTAATTGGTTTAATAAATGAAAATAGGTTGTAATCAACTCAAGATGAGTAGATCTATTGATTTCTTGTATTTCATGTATCAAAAATCATTTTTATGAAAAATCAATAATTTTTCATCATTTTTTTGAAAAATTCGGAAACCCTACAATCTTTAATATTTAAAAAATACTTTCAATCTAGTGTTCAATTTAGAACTCGAGCTGGCATGTAGTTAACTGTGGTATTGAGCTTGTATAATATATGTCATTTACTTTATGGTTGTAAAGTCAATACTTATGTATTCATTGAATGTAAGGTTTTCATATTTAGATTGTATTTTTTATACTTGGCTAAGTGACTATGGTTTGTATTTTCATACTTGTTTATCAGTATGTTCACATTTTTTAATTTATAAATTCTTAACTCTCACATGTATGGTTGTAAAGGTAATTGAGAGACTTTATTATTTGCCTCAATGAGGAATCCGAAAATTCCGTTCGTTTTCTGGATTCGAAAAGTGCAGATTTTCAAGAACGGGAATCTTATGATATGTTGGGAATCTCTTATGAAATTCATACATGTCCGAAACGTATCTTGATGCTTGAAAGTTGGATAGGATGGCGCCCTTACATAAAGATTGTATTGCCTCAAATTTCTATGTTTAGTTTGCTTTAGCTTATGTCTGCATTAAAAGAAGTTTTATACAAGATATCTAAGGTTTACTTTGCGTATCGAAGAATCTTATTTTTTTTTTCAGGCGTATCAGACCAACACTCCGATACGTATCCGAAAATCGCCTTACTAATACTCATACTTCATTTTGAACCATGGGTTTCATGGATGTAGAGGAGCATCTAGAGAATTTAAAGATTAATGGATCTTTCAATTCTTCCTACTCCATCTTTATCTCCAACATTTGTTGGAGCATTAAATTGGTGGTAGAGTTGGGTGACAGAACCAGGGACCTTGACATCTTTAGACGGTATGAGAGTATAACTATCAGCAAGAGAAATGCAATTTTCTGACCTACTAATCTTGGACAGAGAACCGTGCCAGAGCTTATTGGTTTAAACAACATATTGCTGAATTTTATTTGGGGAGTGATCTTGAGATTATGCACAGTTCTCACGGGTATGTGTGATTTGTGAAGAACTTGTATTCTATGAACCATCTACTTCTCATGGTTTTGGAAGAGCATCTAAGATTTTAGAGGGCAGGGGATCTTTATATTCTTGTGGGTCTTGACCTGGTGAATGCATTGATTTATTTAGATTCTGGCAAAAATAATATTGCACGTGTTGGTTTTGTGTTATCCAGGTTACATAGAATGAAGCCTTTACTCCTGGCACTGAGCATTTTTCATTAGTTATTTGTACTTCTTGCTGTGATTCAATAGCTAAAGAAATAATTACATCTTCTTTGGTATTTAATCTTTTGTTTCTTGTTTTTTGTTTTTACTTTGTTACGTTTCTCAGTGATGTTTTTTGCACATCTATACTTTCTAACACATACTGCCTATGTTCCGTGATGCTTCACTACTTCTCTGTACATAATTCCGCAAGACTTATAAGGTCCGGCACTTTGCTAGTTTTGTCATTTGACAATATGCTTTTACTTTTGAAAACTTGATGCATTGTGCTTATCATCTCTTAGGTTGCAATTCTTGTTAAGACTTCAAATGCAACAAAATGAATGATTTCAAATCTCATAAAAAATGATAAGACTTGAAATCTCATGATGGTATGAATTAATGTTGTTAAAAACCTTGATAAAGTGACTCAAATTTCCTACCAACTACCATAACGAAGTGCAAAATGCCAAGCTTTATAAGTCTCAGCAAAAGAACGAACCCTAATCAAATTTCTGTAAAGAGAATCAGGGTGAGTGCATGCCATCTTCCTTTATGTTTTCTCTTTTTAGTCTTTACATGACATTGTTTATGAAAAGTATTGTTGTGGTTTGCAATGGGGTAGTCAAACTTAAGTAGTAGAGATCTCATTGGGTCACCCACATGACCACAACCATAGTTTAGTGTAGGTGCTCCCACAAACTCCAACCTGAAATGTGTTGTGCGACAAAAGACGTCATCTTGGGGTACTGTGGCAATGTGAGAAATACAGACAAAATTAGAGATGAAAAGAATACAAAAGAATTTCTACTATGTGGTTATAGGGCTAACATTTATTGGCGAAAACAATCAAGAACTTCTACTTTGCAATTATTACATGGTACAAGGATTTTCAACTCTCAAAACAGAGTCAGCTCTCTATGAGAACAGCTGGGTTTAACTGTGAGTCCTCCTCTTTTTCCCAAGAGCTACTTATTCTCCCCAGAGTCACCACTCTTCCTCTTGAGAAGCGTCCGCTCTTCTTGAGAACTACCGGGGCTCTCTCTAGGAGCCCTTTTCACTCATATATCCCCAATTACTATTATAGGATTTTAGAACCTAAATTCAAATCCTAAACCAATTAGGATTTCCCCAAATTCTATTTCCAAAAGATAACTCCATAATAATGAAGTTCTACATTAAATTGAATTCCAGGCAAATCCCAACAATTTGTATCCTAAATAAGTTCAGATTTATTTTTAATCTGCTTTTTTTTTCTTTTTTTTTTCTTTTCAGCAAACTGAATTTGTCATGTAACTTTGATTTAACTTACAGTGCATATCCCGGCTGTTTCTCTCAATGATGACGGAAGATTAGTCGCTGTGTCAGAACATGGGGAAGGCAAGCAGGCAAAAGAGACGGTCAATAAAGAGAAGAGGAAGCTCACTTTGAACTGCATTCCATTCTCATTGACATGCTTATTGTATAAGAAGTACATCTTGGCTGACCCTACCGCTGAGGAAGAGTCCATCATGGAAACTCTTGTGACTGTGGTGTTGGATTCCTCTAATCGGCTTGTGTCCCTTTACAAGCCAGGTGGACCAGTTCTCGCATACACGTCAGCTGTTAAGGTTTGTATTCACCTCCTTCCGAGTTCAAAATTTGACGGTAGGTGAAAACTATAATGCTCGTTAAGGAAGAACATCAAATGAGGCACCATATATAATTGTTTTAGCTGGTTCGGACACCAGAGATCCTGCAATCTTCTTTGTTTGAACCATGATGATATAAGTAACGGGTAAAGGTAGATTGCCTTTGCCATCATGGTCATGGGAGAACCTGGAGCCCATTTGATACATTAATGACTCCCTCATCTGCTGATGATAGTTTCTTAGGACCAGATAGATGGTAACCGAAGGCACTGACTTGAATGCTACACATAAAGAGCCATATTACAGAACACACTTCAACCATGTTGTGGTTACTGTGACATACAGCAAATCTTTATCCAATTAAATACATATGAATTAATTTGCTGGCTGTTAAAGTGGAACATTCTATATTTGCTGTAGGACTGCATTGCGCTTACAAGGCATAGAGTGAAGGAACTCCAGAATATCTTAAATGAAGCCATTTGTGATATGGAAGTTGACTAGGCTAAATGCTAATATGGTAGGGTGGATTTCCACAAAAATTTTGGCATTTGAGCAGGTAACTGTTTTGTTTTTTAAATTTTGTACATTCATTATCTGTTGTTTCTTAGTTGGTCTTTGATTAGTTAACATGGTGAATAGCGGTCCCATTGGCTAATTTTAGTTGAAAATGGGAAATGGTTTGATTTTTACATGTTGAGAACACTTGATCAGTCATATTTTTTAGGGAATGTAACTGATTGGTGATATTACTTCAAGCACTGGTTAAGTGAATTTATGGAAATTCTGTCCATTGCTTTGATTTAGAGTATGCCTGCCATGGTTTTGTTAACAAGATCTTTTAGCCAACTCTTTGCTACTCTACTTATGCAGTATCTGAAGCATGCCGTGACTTCGCTATACATGAGTTGCTAACATAAGACTCATGTCGATCTCTTTGATTATGCTTGCATTTTATTAGTATATATACCTAATCCACAATCAAAACAATATAGAAAGCAGGGTTTTTGTTTGAATCTGACTTTTTCTTTGGTTTTGTTGAGGAAGCTCTCTTTTTTTTTCTTTTTTTAAAAAGTATCTTCTAAATATATAGTTGCTAACAGAGGTTTCGCATTTATGTTTGATTACAGTTTGGTTTTATCAATACATATATCAAAACAATATGGAAGGCAGGGGTTTGTTTGAAATTAATTTTTTCTTTTGTTTTGTTGAGGAAGTTTTTTTTTTTTTCAAGTATCTTTTAAATGTAGTTGCTAACAGAGGTTTCACGTTTATCTTTGATTATGGTTTGGTTTTATCAGTATGTTAGAAGGCAGGGGTTTGTTTGAACTAATTTTCTCTTTGACAGGAAGCTCTTTTTTCTTTTTTTCTATATTCTCAAAATATAGTTTCATTTTTAACCTTAATATATCTTATCCTCAGTTTTGCACCTCAAACAGTGGCGGACCAGGCTGGGTTGAGCACAGGGTTGGTTAACGAACAAAGGTGCTCGCAAACAACTCGAGCTCAACTCATTAAAAGCCCATTCATTTAATAAATGAGCCGAGCTTGAACATGATTTTTGAGCTCGATTAATATTTGTTTCGAGCTTGAGCACACATGTTCTCAGCTCGATAAATACTCAATCGTTAGTCATTGGACGGTCATGATTAATAGTTATGATGATGAGAGCACATATATATGTGAAAGGGCAAGTCCTTTCAATGCTTCTATTTTCTCAAAAAAATATTTTTATTAATTATTTTATTATTTTTGTACTTGGGTCAATTAAAATATTCGTTGTACGATCTCCCACATGAAAGAAATATTATTATCCTCATAATTCATATATATATATATATATATATATGAAAGGAGTCGAAGGACACGTCTTTTCTTTGTCATTTTTTTTTTGGATCGGTAATAATCAGAAATATATTAATGAAAGAAACAGAGAATATTACAATGAAGGATCACAAGAGTGAGTCCGGAACTAAATTACAGACAATAGTGGATAGCAGTTAAACCCTTCCCGGGTAGTTACAAAAGAAAATGTCTTACCACATCAAACCCTCTCGGATGGCACACTACTGCACCAAGAGCTGCCCAATCTTATAACATACTCTAGATGGAGAGCATGCTCCCAATGGGGACGGCAATCATTTCGTTTGTCATCTTCACTTTTTGCCTTTTTTTTCAAGTCATGTACGTTTTCCACATGGGAAAAATAGATTGTAATAATTTTAAAGCCGAGCAAAGCTTGAGTATGAGATTTTTTATGAGCCTAACTTGAACAGAAGTTTTGAAGCTCGACTCGAGTTCGAGCCGAGTTTGAACACATATAATGTAACAAGCTGAACTTGAACACCCTATTGGCTCGGCTCGGCTTGATATCAACACTAATTAGTTGAGCACCGACTTGCCAGCAGACCCTCAGATCAAGCAACCCTGGAGCAAACCTGTTCTATGACCAATAAGGAACTCTCAGCCCTAATTGCATACTAAATCCCATGTAGATAAAGAAATTTTTTATTTGTAAATTATAATACCCTTTGTGTTTAAAATTAGTAGTTAGTATATCCATCACAATAAATGTACAATCTGTAGGAAAGAAAAGCAATTACGCAAAATTTTTGCTAGTGAGAGAATTGGAAACTCTGGAGGTCATAAAGTTATTTCATCTACATAGTTGCAAACTTTTGTTGAATAAATAAGATGCCCAGACATTTCTTCGGTAAATAAATATTTTATGTTTTTCTTGTTTGATACTTTTGCAGTGGAAATATATTGGAAAGGTTGTACAGAGAAAACTGCTCCTTACTATCCTTTAGTTCTGAGTGAGGGCTTTCCTTTGGGTTAATATGATTTTCTGAAATAATGAAGAGAATTTACAATAATGGCAAGGGCACTAAAAAAAGTTCTAAATAAAACTGAAGTGTATGAGCTGAAAACCTATTTTACTTACTATTACAAAGATAAGGGAGGCTTTTGGTTAAGCTATACAAATAGCCACTGAATGGGGGGTTAGTACTTACCACTCAGGAATGCAATTTCGATATATATTTATGCTTACCTATTGCTCCATGGTAAGCATATAGTTAAGGTCTATAAATAGCCATTGAAGGGAGGCTCGGAATTCAATTAGCATTTTTTGTTTTGCCGAAGAAAAAGCTTATATAGTGGGTTTGTTCTAAACAACCCTTGTTATACATTGTTACATGGACAAAAGGTTGTTCTCTTAAACTTTATATAGTGGGTTTGTTCTAAACAACCCTTTGTTATATACATTGTTACATGTAAAAAAGTTTTTTCTCATAAACATTGTTCTGTTTGTCCCATTTCTAAAGCACTCTTTTTAGCTCATAAACATTCCTCGGCCACAAACCACACAAAAAACTTGTTCGGGTACAAAACGAAGTAGATTTATAAAAAAAATATCTATTTTTTGAACTTTGAGCCTTTTTTTTTGGTCCTCTGAAACAACTGCTGATCTCTTATTGTGAACATTTGAAAATGTTTCTTGTATTCGTCTTTGTAGGGTTTGATGGAAGCCCCCACCAGTCTCAGTCATGCGAGAAAAAATAGATGGGGTTAAGAATTTGAGGTTTTCACGTACACAAACGTGTCTTATTAAAACCCAACAAAGGGCAAGCCTAAGGAAGTATATGATTATGCTTTAGCCTTACAAATAGACACTAAAGGAGGGCCAGAACTTTTGGAGTGTAATCTACCTCATCTTGCAAAGGTTGAAAAAAAGACTAGTTGATCTTGAATCTTGCTATTACTTATGACAAGCTATAAATTTGTCAGTTCCCCACAGGCCAGAAAGTTGGAAACATGGATGGGCAACACAACCTAGGATGAGCAACACAACCTATCCTATTGCGCTGCCGCCCAGACGTGGTAGAAATGCCGTTACGTCACCAAAAAATGCTACTATCACCAGTATGATGCGACAGTCGATGTAGATATGGCGGCCTCAACCATCTGGATGGTAGCACAACAGCTCCCTCTGTTGCCCATCTTTTCTCAGGAAACGTGGGGTACACTAGTGGAAGAAACGCATGCCTCCCTCTCAAATCACATTTCAATTACAATATTCAGCAACCAACCAAATGAATGGCGTGGTTGGTTTTGCTACTTATCATTTACAGTTATACCAGACTGCTACGGACAGGACAGGACCGGACTGACCTAAGCCATTTGGAGGCCTAAAGCGAAAATTCTAAATGAGACCTTTTTTAAATTTTTTTAATATTATTAAAAAAAATTAACTATAAATGGAGCCTTTTTAATATTATAAATGAGCCTTTTATTTTTTTTAATATTCTAAATGGAGCCTTTTAATATTTTTTTTTTATTTTTTTAAATGGGGCCTAAAGCAAAGGCTTTGATGGCCTGATGGACTGGTCGGCCCTGGCTACGGAGACCTGAGACCGGGCTTGCGTCAAATAGGGCTGGGCACAAGCCATTTGTGTGCAGGCATGTGGTCCTGCATAGCGCTCAAATGAGCAGGCCATAAGCCAAGCCAACCCTTTTTGGTGCTAGCCCGGTCTCCCATCACAATTTTCTTATAAAGAAAAAATCTGTCACCATTAACTGGTAAGCATCATTTTATTCAGAGTTTAGTAAGTCTTTCCTAGGCTTGTAGGCTTACAATTCCTTATTAATTAATTACTAATGTGGTCCATTCGAAAAAAGTTTAGGCGACTTTTGGGGGGCTCTCACCCATCCCAGAAGGGCCCACAATCAGATTGATTCATATCCAGATCATATGGTATGTTGGGAAGGAGAAGTTTCCTGACTTTGGGAATATTTTAGACAATTTGTAATAGTAAGACATGAAATTACTTTTGTCGTCTACTTTTACAACTTTTGTAAAACATAATGCTGATTATGATTAAGTCTGGTATGCAATGTCGGGGTGGTAGATGTCCATGGAGATCAACCACTTTTCTTTCTCTATCCTTTTCCCCCTTTGTGGATAAGCTTGGGGTTAGGCTGATTGGACTAGGGGGGGGTTAATGAATGTAGATTTTATCTGTATTCAATTTCTATATGAAATTGCTTGCTCAAATAACTATTCGAATAGGTATCTAGCGGTGCTAATTCAAATAGTACTTTTACTACGTTTATAATCATTGGATATAAATTGAAATATTAATATATATGACCGATAGATATTATGGTTTCAGAAGATTAAAATATCCTTGTTAATGTGTACATTACTACATTTTATATAATCTTAAGACATTAATTTTTTATTTTAGTAATTTGTCCATTTTTTGAAAATAAAAATTTTATTTGTAATTTTTATTTTTAAAATTTTTATTACTGTAATTGGATGATTGGAATATTACTCGAATTCGAATATCATAATCGGAGTTGGATACAAATACCATATTTCACTATTTGTTGGATATTTATTCGAATTCAGATAGTCAGATATGTAATCAAATGTGAAATCGGATATATCACTATCCACTTTGAATTCGCTCCATTGAGAGCTCTATGCTGTAGTAACACATGAAATCACTTTTATCGTCTATCTATGTACCTTGTAAAGTAGACAGAGTGATTATGATTTAGTTAAGTTTGGTACGCAGCGCGCAATGTTGGGTGGTGGAGATCCATAAATATCAACCACTTCTCTCTCTCTCTCTCTCTCTTCCTTTGCTGGATAAGCTTGGGGTTAGGCTGATTCAACTCGGGCCAATGAATATGTATTCAATTTGTATCTAAATTTGTTTGCTCGAATAGGTATCCATTGGAGCGAATTTAAATAGTACTTTTACTATACGTTCATAATCAGATACAAATTCCGATATCATAATAGATACAAATTTCGATAGATATCGATATATATGATTTGATCAATAGATATACATAATTTAATATAAGATTAAAATATCCATATTAATATATATATTTTATATAATTTCAAGACATTAATTTTTTTTTTTATAATAAATGAACATAAAATAGTAATTTATCTTTTTTTTAAATAAAATTTTATTTTGTATTTTTTCCATTTTGGCTTCTTTTTTTTTAGATTTTTATTACTATAATTGCTTATTTGAATATTATCCGAATTCGAATATTATAATCAAAGTTGAATAGGAATACTTTATTTTACTGTCGGTTAGATATTTAATTGAATTTAGATAGTTGGATATGTAATCGAATACAAAAAAGTGTTTATTAGCTTTTAGTATTGTTGCCAAACTCCCTCTTAGTTCACTGCTCTAACTTCAACCTTACTAGAAAAGCAAATTTCCAATCTATAGTATCTCTATCATCTTTACTAATATAAAGAGGGTGGGCATGTTCAAAATGTTGATTGAAGGTTTTCGTGATACCAAAACTACCTTTTACTCATACATAATCAAAATTATTGATTGAATTTTGGTTAATTTCAAATTTGCCCTTTACTCATAGGTTCAAAACGTTAAAAATTTTTACTTAATTTCAAAATTTCCCCTTACACGTATGAGTTCAAAACGTTGATTGAATTTTACTTAATTGCATGATTACCCTTTACTCATATATAAAAATAATTGTATTTAAAAGGTTGATTGACTTTTAACTTAATTTCAAAACTACCCATTTACTAAGAGCATTCCTAGTAGCCTTACCAAATTTTACTCACCAAAATAGCCTAACTCACTTTTTTCTATTTTGGCTATCCACTTTTTTAAAACACTCCTAGCAGCCTCACCAATTTAACAAAAAAAAAAAGGAGAGAGAAACATTATTTTATTATTTGTGTGGGAAAACGAAGAAGAGAGAGAGAAACATTATTTATTATTTATGTGGGACCACAACAATAAAGGATGAGAGAGGATCACATTATTTTATTATTTGTGTGGGACCACAAAAAGGAAAGGAGAGAAATATTTGATTTGGTGAGTGTACATTACTCACCAAAATTTGGTGAGTACTGTACACTCACCAAACCGAAATTTTTATTTTGAAGAGGTTGCTGGGGACCCTTTTTTGCATTTTTTTTTTGTATTTTGGCTCACCAAAATAAGGCTGTTAGGGATGCTCTAATATATAAAGAGATTGATATTTTAGAAAATTAATTGAACCTAACTTATTTCTAAAATTGTCATTTATTAAATTTAGCTTTTATTAATATAGGAGATGTTTTCATCAAAAATAAAGGAGACTTAAAAAATTATGAAATTTTAATTTAATTTTAAAATTTCACTTTATTAATATATAAAACAATGTTTTCATAACCGGATTGGCCGTCGAACCGGTTGGGTGATTGGTTCTCGATTCGATCGGTCTGGTTGAATCATGTCTTTCTATTAATATTTTTTATTTATTTTCTTGGCAAGAACATTGCTAAAGTTTTTTTACTCTTAAAATACCCTTAACTCAAATTTTTTCCTATAATCAAAATGTCCCTAATAATTTTTAATTTTCAAACCCCTTAGTCAAATTTATACCCAAAATGTTCATCAAGTTTGCCTATATTTCATTTTCTTTATTTATAAAATATCTCTTATACCCAAAATGCCCTCAATTTTTTCTTTACCCAAAATTCCCCTAATGCTTTATGGTTCTCAAAATGTCCCAATGTCACGTTTCTATACTCAATGTGTCCCTCACAATTTTTTTACCCAAATTGTCCCTCATATTTATATAGCCAAGAAATTCTTTAATTTTTTTTTTTTCCAAAATGACCCTCTCTAGGTTCCCTCTTCCCGGACTCTCTCCCCCTCCCTTCTCTTTCACGTGCGGTCCACTCAGTCATCCATAATGAGCTTCCAAGCTCTACTGGAAATACTGATTGATATACAATTTGTTTATAAAAATATGTACCAAAAGGACAAAGAGATTAAGCTTTCTAATGTAGATTCTTGCGCATTATAGTGCGTAAATAAATTTTGTGATTAAACATGGTTTGTTCACAGGACTTTGCCACCCAAATGAAAAAGGGAAATGCTTTTGAGACCGCATAAGGGCCGAGACCTCCGAGACCTCGCCCCTGTGCGCGGGATTTCAGGTGGGGCCTACCATGTGATGATGGGCCCCATCTGAAATCCCGCGCACAGGCACGAGGTCTCGGAGGTCTCGGCCCTAATGCGGTCTCAGTAGCAAAGTCCAATGAAAAAAGACAAAATATTTTGGGTGTGGACCCACCCAAAATAACGTCATTTTCCTGGTATTAGGATCTGCAATGAGTCTTCTTATGTCATGCCATTTCACCATAGATAAAGATTCGAATGAAGGTCCATTCCACGAATTAATGGGGCAAGTGACCACGCCTTAAAGATTCGAAAGAAGGTCCATTCGACGAATTAATGAGGCAATGACCACGCTTCACGATGAAGCGGAGGGCCTGAGTTCGACTCTTGCAATCTTCATAGGTCACCTGCACAAAGATTCCATGATTTTCATGGGCTTTGGGCTTATTGATTCATGTGGGTTGCGGAGTCTTGCATGCACCCTTAAGGTTTACCCTGTCTACTTGAAGGGTGGGCTTCCTCGTTACAAAAAAAAAAAAAATACTAGATATTTTCTAACTGTCATTGTTGTATTACGAAGGAAGATGCTTTTTTTCATTAAAGATACTAGAAGTTGTAAATATCATTTTTTGTCCCATTATGGAGGAGGATGCTAGGGCTACCAAGTAACCATAGATTGCAAAATCATTTCTTCCATTAAGATCTGGTAGGGGGTTCATATTCTAGCCAAACCCTAGCTTACCCACCGAGCGAATTTCGCTACATCTTACTTGTATGGATCCGTCTCGGCAAAAAGAATGCAATAGATCAGATGGTTACAATCAATCTAGGGCAATGGGGATCTGCTTGCAAAACTAGCAATAAAATTCAAGAACTACATTATTAGTCCTATGAATATGTACAAATACAGTGGCCCTACCATACTGCATGATGAAGCTAATAATTTATGACATATTAACATACAAGGTGAACAAAGCAAGACTCATTCAAAAACCATTAACTTTAGATAATAGGCATAGAAAGTGGAGAAAGGATGAGTACCAATGTCTTTGTTTCTTATTGCGCTGCTGTTTAGACGTGGTAGTGATATCAATATCAATAATACTGGTCGGTTGATTCAATAGTGGATGCAGATTTTGATAGTAATGTGACACCTTTTCATTCACGTTTGGATAGCAGTGCAACATCAGCCAGCCTGTTGCTCATAGTTATTGTGTAGAAATAGAAAGTTTGTTGGTTGTTACCATCCAACTAAATGGATTCAGAGGGTGACTCGTCAAGCTTGAGGAGTTGTTCAAGGTGATGGGCAGTGTCTGGTGGGTGGGCCTCCATCCTCGGCCTCTCCGGTAATACCCACCGCCCATCGGCGTTCCTCACCATCCCCTTGTTCTCGTCTTGACGCCAGTGAGGCGGCACGCCATAATCATTTCTCAAGAAATCACAACTCTTGTTAACAAGCGCGATGTCTCTCTTAGTGGCTAAGCAGAAGCGTCGCCCCTTGCCATGGTATCCATCGACAAGGTGTAGAATTGCCTCTAAATTGTGGGGGCAACCGAGGTCGTTTGTATGCTTGAGAAATGGCGAATGCGTATGATCCAATGCTAACTCTACCCCAACATGAGCATAACTCCATGGGAACGAAATTGCTTCCTCAAAATACTTTTGATACTGAAACTTCTCGTTCGCAATGATTCCTGGCACGGTAGGCACCTTATCGTGCACATTAATCACCCTTAGTACTTTAATTTCAAGTTCTTCGCATCGCTCTTTGAACTTGAGATTCCCAACTCGGGGACCCGAGAATGAGAAGACGGTAATCGGAATTCTAGTCCTACACTCACTGCCATGTCTAGAATTGAGTTTCATTTCAGCTATGTCATAAGCACTTAGTAAGGCTAATGCTGCTCCAAGACTGTGTCCAGTAATTGTAATACTTAGCTCATCTTCTTTGTATGTTTCGACTAGTCGCTTAATTTCAGCTAGTACTTGTTCTCGGGCGGAAAATGAGCAGTACTTACAATTATCTTCTTTCTTTGTATACAAATCATAAAAGCCTGATTCGATCTTAATTGATGGGTCGGTACTAAAGTGCGCCGGCCGGAGAATATCTTTGAGATCATGGATCCATTCTAGATATGTCACAGTGCCTCTCCATGCCACAAGAATATCGCGCCTTCCTAACCTTTTAATCTCTTCTTCGTCGGTTGCTACGGCGACATAGCCCATCCAATTAGCATGGGTGCTCCAAACACTGCTCATCTTGGACTTCTGAAAAAAGTTTGGAAGATTAATGTTTGAGGTTGCGTAGAGGTACCTGCTTATATGGTAGCCGTAATCCGCCATGCCGAGCTTTTCAAAGAAATGGGCACCTTGGTACTTACAAGTTCCACAATACTTGGAATGAGGATCAAAGTCGAAGGAATCGTAACACGATTGAGCGAATTCACCATATCGGATAATCTCGTTTCGAAGATTAGAATTCATGGGGTCTAATAGTCCTTCCCAGTCACTGCACCCTTGAATTTCCTTCCAAATCTCTTGAAGTGGCTTCTCCTCCTCGATGACTTGAGATTCCTCCAAATTTGAACTCAAACTTGAAACAGATGAGCATTTCATGACTGTTGTTGGCTTTGGTGAAATGGGTTTGTTTGAAATAAGAAGTTTTCGGGATTTACTGAAGTCCCAAGTAGGCAAGATCCTAAGGGAAGGATCTGGTGGCATAAACTTGGGATGATTGCAAGACAATAACAGAGAAGCCATGAAAGTACAGTTTTCCTGGAAGTGTATGCTTGGTGATCTGTAATATATCACAGAGAGAAAGAGAGAGAGATTATTAAGGACCTAGGATGGATGGAGGGTGTTAATCAGGCTTTAAAGGAAACAAGAGGTGTGACATCTTGCCTATTTTAGGGTTAGTGAATCTTAACTACAGTGTTTTTTTTTTTTTGGTTTTATCAAGCGGTCCACAGGGTTAGTATCTGTTCTAAAGGGTTAGAGGGTTAGTGCCTAGCTTGTGAGCTTGGCTAAGAGGGTGGATATACAACCATCACACCCCCCATTGGGATCGATCCCCGAACCTCCACCATGAGGGGAGATACACTTACCACTAGGACAAGCCTAGAGTTAATAAGGGTCAATAGGGACACGTGTTGACCTGTGGGTGCAATTGAACTCTCCCCGAGTTCAATTACGATTGGTTGTGATCTAATCTTCTCTCAAACTTTTTGTTAAAATCAAAGATTTCTCTAATCTCTTTTTCTTCTTTGATCCTCTCCATGTTAAAGGGATATATTTTTTTTTTCTTTCTTGATCTTTGCTTTTTACTTGAAAGTGTCTTATCTATAATTTTATTTAGGGGTTTTTTCCAAAATAGTCTTACACTATGGGGTTTAGGTCTAAATAGGCTTTGAAAAATCAACCTTATTTTGTAGGCTTCCATGTTAGACCTGTGGTAGATACGAATGGAAGGAAATAGAATGAGATGCTTCAAGGCGTGCTGGAAATCCGCTTTCCTTAAGACATTACTCGCCCCCACTGCCGGTTTGCAAACGAGTTTTTAGCGAATCGCTTCCAAGATACAATGAAGCCCAGTATATCACTATTGTTAATCTACGTCTTGCAATGACATTCTAGATCAACCCCGAACTCTTGAGCAATAGTCCAATATAATAAAAATCACTTGAGTATTTTTAAGGAAGTTATTTTCCTATATATATATATATATATGTTTTTAAGAGGCTGGCATGAGAAGTTTTTATAAACGTTCATACACCCATTTAGAAGGGCAAAAGATCATTAACTCTAGCGGATGCCCAAGTTGGGCACTTGGGCATCCACAAAACATGGGACGTGTGGCGATTTAAAGGGGAAAGATATCAGTTGGGGATAAGTCAAAATCATGGGGAGAAAGTGAAATGACTTCTCCCCCAAATTATCACCAGGTGACACATGTTTTGTGGATGGCCGAGTGCCCAACTCTGGCATCAGCCAGAGCTAATCTTTTCCCATTTGGAAGAGGTGCTACCTATTCAAAACATTCACTTATCCAAAAGGTACAACAAGGAAATACCAAAAGTTGCTTTGGTAACGGCCAAAAAGGTGTTTAATATATCATACACTTTGGGTAACGGTCAATGTTGCCCAAGGTTTTGATCCTAGAGGGGGGAGGGTGATTAGGGTATAGGTCAAATTTAAAATTATTCATAATTCCTTAAACGGAATTTCAACCAAAACTAGTTAAAAGGAATTAGAAACTATGCAATTCTACTCAAACAATATAAATAAGAATATAAAGAGAATGAAGAGATAATTCAAACACAACGAGTTTGTTCTCGAGGTTCGGCAATCCGCCTACGTCCCCGCCTTAAGCTTCTCTGCTCAAGGATTCACCACGTTTTACTCAAATGCACGATCTTCTTCCAGGTGAAGATCAAACCTTTACAATCTCTCTTACAGATTGAGATCAAACCTTACAAGAGAACAATCCTCCTTTGACTTAATCCACTTTACAGGTAGTGACCGAACCTTGCAAAGCTCCAGCTTCAAGGACAAGACTCTCACGGACGTCTTGATTTCAACACACTTGTATAAAAGTGTTTACAATCTCAAAGTGCTCCTGAAACGAGTTGGATGATTATAATAAAGCTCACTATGAATCCCTCCAAGATATGAGTTGAATAACTTAATAACTCGGATTTGAGATTTTTAGGTTATAACTCGATAGATTTGAAATATAAGCTTTGGAGTAATGGATTGAATGGTTGAAAGTATTAGAGTTGTTAATTTCATTAATAAATCATTCGTATTTATAGACCTTACAAAAATATAGCCGTTATAGGCTTATTGATTACTCATAGAGTCGTTGAAAACTAGCTGTTACATGCTATTTTCATGTTTCCTGCAAACATTCATCGACGAGTGTAAAAATACACTTAGCATTCGTCGATGAGTCCCAAGATAGAAAGTTCTGTAACTCCATTCGTCAACGAGTCTGATTTGACTCTGAACATTCGTCGACGAGTCCTCTGTATTTTTCTGGGAAAACTCATCTTTGCTTAACCAATTCGATGGACATAATTTCCTTGGTCTTATACCTTATCTTAATCAAGATAATTGTCATGTTTTAGGTCCTTAGATTGATATTCAATTGGGTCTTAAGACACCTATTGTCAATTTAAGAATTGAGCATTCAAATAACCAAACTTTGAAGACTTCTTACATAAGTCCTAAACACTCTCATACTAAAATATAAAACCTTAAAATCTTCTAGAGAGTCTTCATTCTTCATTCTTGATCTTGAACAGATTTGACTTTAGCTTTATGATCCGACTTGGACTTTGGGCTTTGATAAAGTCTTCTATATTATCAATTGTGATCAAATGTGATCCAATGACTTGCTTTGACATGATGACAATTCTCTTCAAAGATGTTGTCATTTTTATGCTTTTTCCTTGAATGAATTTGCTAATGCTCTTGGTATTCTGTATTTCACATAGACTCAAGTGAGACATTAGTAACACAAATCTCATTACATTATTGTGTTATCATCAAAATCAATATGAAGACCGAAATGAAAACCTATAGGCTAAAGGTAACGTTCAAAATATGGTTTGTTTGAAATAGCAATTGTTGTCAGAATTGGACCGGACCGGACAAGCTGGTTGAACCGGGAACCGGTCCTCTCACTAGTTCCCAAACTCCCCAAAACCAGACCTAATTAAAAATCGGTCAATTTTTTCCAAATCGGAAGAACCGGTCGGTTGAACTGAAAATCGGTGGTAAAACAAATTGAGAGCCGGTCAGTACCGGTCAGAATCAATCATAACTAAGTAAAAATGATTTTTTTTTTTAATATAAAAAGAACATGATTGAATCGGACCGGTCGAACTGGTTGAACCAATCAAATCAGGAACTGGCCACTCAGCCGATTCGATGACTGGTCTGGTTCTGATAACATTGTCATTTCATACTAACTAAACTTATCTTTTTACAAGTTTTCAATAAAGAAGAGTCTATTCCCAACCGATGGGATTAACTAGGCCCACAACTAGTCCCACTAATAGGTATTAGAAATGGGTTTTGATAAAACCAATTATAAATATATATCATTAAAATATCCTTGGGAAAAAACCCCTAAAATCAACAAATCAAATTTTAGGCACTTTTTGGACCTTAGCTTTGGGCCTACTAGGCCTCACCCAAGCCTACCGGGCTTAACCAGGCCTACTGGGCCGATTCAAGCCTACCCTAGGCCTACCGGGCCGACTCAAGCCTACCATGCTTAACCCTAGGCCTACCGGGCCGACTCAAGCCTACCGGACTTAACCCTAGGTCTACAGGGCCGAACCCAAGCCTACCGGGCTTAACCCTAGGCCTACCGGGCCGATCCAAGCCTACCGGGCTTAACCTCAGGCCTATCGGGCCAAACCCTAGTTTACTGGACTCCCTCTTGGCCTACCGATCCCAAGCCTACTGGGCTTCAACTCGGGCCTACCGGGCCCAATCAATCAAACCAAGCACTTGACCAACCCGGTCAACTCAACCCTAGTCCACCGAACTAGACCCTAAGCTACCCTTGGTGCACACACAACACTCCCTTAGCCTCGACACAGGCTCATGTGTCAGAACTACGCTCGGTCTGATCTCACCCCAATGTGAGTACGAAGGCAACCCAACACGGTCCCGACCCTAGTTTAGCTTTCCCCTTCTTGGGTTAGTATAAACTAAATCTACGGCATTTGACTAAACTTGACTTCAATTGGCTTAAACCTAGGAAGTAGAGAACCGTTGTAAAACGAAAATGCCGGGGTGCCTAACACCTTCTCCGGGCTTAACCGAACCTCTTATCTAGACCTCTAAGCAGACCAAAACCTTATCCATTGACTGGGACCTATCCCTACCGAATAAATAGGTAGCGACCCTAAACATAAAATCAATTGACCGACCATAGCCAGGGCATACACCCATCCCTTGTGGACGGGACCCGAAATCCTTGTTCACATGTTTCATACCACTTAATCATTCTACAAATCCATCAATAATTACTAACATTTTCAATCAACCATTGCGTTCCCCTTGCCTACAAGAAAATTGTAAGCTACTTACAAGATACAATTTTGTTTATATAATAGCATATGCGATGTTGATAAAAAAATGAAGAACCAACCATTTTTCAAGTAGTGGAAGATATGGATATAAAAATAAGGGGGTGATAACCTTGTGTGAGGAGGTTAGAGTCTCTTAACAAGAATCGTATTTGGGATGTTATCAAGTTATCCAAGGATAAAAGAGCAATCGGCTGTAAGGGGATTTAAATAAGATGAAGGTTCTCACAGTGTCAAATAACCTTTGTTAATGGAGCTTATTATTTTATGATGCCGGAATAGTTCTCTACATAAAATAATAAACTTCATTAATGGAGGATATTTGAACAGTGGAGTTCAATCGCCTCACACCAAGGTGAGGAGGTAGAAATTTGCTGTTACAGACTCTATATATATATATATATATATATATATATATATGATTTGGGGAGGATAAAATCATGAGGTCGAAATTTGCAAGAATATATATATATATATATTCTTGCAAGGGATTATTATTCACTTCTCATGATTTTATCCTCCCCGGATCTATGCTTTTAAAAGTATTATTAAGATTTTAGTAAAATCAAGGAATTTCCCACCATGTATTGACAATAGTTTGATATGACCATACTAGATGACAGCCCACCAGGTTTAAAATCTCGTCGTCAATGTCAAGTTGAGTGGGTGGTTATATTGCTCAAATACTTTGCTTGTGTGGTGGTTCATCCCTAAACCATGGCTTCAAAGGTGGCAGTCCCCTTTACTTTCCACCATTGTATAAAGGAATGATGGGTGTGTGGTTGAAATTAGGGTTTTGCTTTTGGCTTTAAAGGGAATGTAACATAAAGGCCAACAAAAAAAATGGGCATCACCAAGAAGGGTCCTCACTAGTCGATAAGGTACAAGAACTTGTTTTTTTTTCAATTTTATGGTCAATAATTGAAGACCCTCTCATTAGCTTTACCAAAAAAAGGAAAAAGAAGGCCCTCTCATTTGTCATTAGCATGGCCTTATTTGGTTATGATTGTGCTTTTGAATAAGAAAAATGTTCACATCGTGGGAATCGTGGGAATAGCCCAGTGGTAGTGGATGCCCCACTAGGAGGGAGGTCCCGGGATCAATCTTGTGGGAGAGAATCAAGCTTAGTTGCTAACTCCACTTGGAACAGATACTAACCCTTACTAATCAGTCTACCAAAAAAAAAAGTTCCAAATAGGGTTGGGCACAAGCCCCCCAAATTCTTTGGAATGCCCTCATAAAGCTGAGGCAACTGTGTATGACGTCTAGGGGACTTTGCCTAGACAGAAAACGGGCTTACACCCAGCTCAATTCGGGTCAAGCCTGATTTGTGTAGCATTTTTCTTTCAGTAATTACAATACTATAGTGTATGGATTCCACATAGTAGAGGCAGTTGGATTCCATGTCAAATCCGACCAGTTTAGCCTTGAGGTAATAAGTAGGATTTTGATTTTTGGCTAGCCCCACTCTCCCCAAATATTGCGTTTGCTCATCTTAGGTAATAAGACAATAACAACAAAAAAATATTGGGCCCACCAGTACACACACATGTCATAATTTGTTTTGTTTTATTACTGCAAAAGTGGGAAGTGAGTGGGAAAAGAGTGGCCTAGTAGTCCCCTAACAAACGATGTCAAATGAAGTAAAAAATATGAGGACTGAGAAGAGGACTCCAGGTCCTCTTCTAAGCTGAACGCAGTGTCCCGTGTCCATTTTAACCTCTGTTTAATCATGATTAAGCTTAATTAAATTAAAATTAGTATTTTTGTATTTTATTTTTTCTAAAAATTATGGTTAGATTGTTTAATTCTAAGGGGCTAATCACAGTTAATAGATGGTAAAAAAGGGGGTTAGACCAATGAGGTCACTGGGGTCAGCTTCTAAGCTGACCCTGGGGTCCGTTTTCCA
The DNA here is from genome assembly GCA_015143295.1 of Tetracentron sinense. Taxonomy (NCBI): domain Eukaryota; kingdom Viridiplantae; phylum Streptophyta; class Magnoliopsida; order Trochodendrales; family Trochodendraceae; genus Tetracentron; species Tetracentron sinense. The sequence continues at coordinate 41,459,537 of CM026557.1, forward strand.
TTTCCCAAAAAATATGGATTCACAAATATAGTCCATAACTGGAAATAGTGCGTATCCCGAAACCTGTATTTTAATCTTTACTTGAAGTAGATGCTCCCCACATTTTGCCTGAAAATATGTCAGTTTCAGCTCAAAAGACTCAGCGTTATGGCTGGAAATGGTATATGTTAATATAGCCCAATCCGAGATGAGTTGGTGGACTGGATTCAAGCTTATAAACATAAGTATGGGTCAGGCCTAGGCTAACTCTATTGGGTCCATGTAATGATTCCTTAATCTTTACTATTATAATGGGATAGGTAGGCGTAGCCTGAATTTTCCAAAATTCCTAAACTACCCTTATATAAAACAAAACCTTAATTTAATGTTTTACTTTAATTCCCAAATTACCCTCATCTATCTATTTAAATAATAGAATTAATCAGTCACGATTGAACTCGGGGAGAGTTCAATCGCACCCACGGGTTAACACGTGTCCCTTTTAACTGTGGTTAACTCCTTCCCCTCACTCTCACGTGCATCGCACGGGCCACCAGCTAGTGTTAGTTAATGCAAATTTAGGACTACAGTAGACCCTCTTGTGAGAATATTATATATAAGAATCACTATATCAAAAAAAAAAATCATAATTTCTTTTGAATGTATTATATTTTCCATATAAGCTTCATGTAGATTATATGGTAATTTTAGTTTGGTAAAGGTTAACCTCTTTTTCAAAGAAAAAAAAAACATCTTTTATTTTGGCAAGAGACAAAACTCATTTTGATCTCTGCTTTTCATAGAATTCTCTCTTTTAACTTTTGTTAAATATTTTGAAATCCTCATAAAATAGTTTTTTTAGTTTTACCTTTCTAAAATATCTAAAACTTTATATTATATATATAATAATATATAATATATAGCCAAAATATCTAAAATAATTGTATCCCTTTCTCTTCCTGATACTTAAACCATCATAAAGCGCTTATAAGATTCAAATAACTATGTATTAATATAGTATAAAAACACCTCTTATAATTAATAATATATTAGAACTTTTTTAAAAAATTATTAAATAGTAAGAATAAGAGATTATTAATTATACACTATAGAACCAAGTTGGTTCCTAACAAATTTATTAATTATTAGAGATAATTAAGTTATAAAATATTAATTATAAGATGGCCTATTGTACTTAAAGAAGTTGGAGTAATCCATGACTATTTATAACCCTACTGGCGTGTAATTTGTATCCAAAATGGGTAACCAACGAGGGGTTGGGCTAGTGGCCAAGACCACTCCTTGAAGCGGAGGTCTTGAGTTGGAGTCCCTTCTCCTTGTTGACCAGCCTCCGGAATTTATCCCAATTTTCCTAGTTGTGAAGTATGAGGGGATCTACATGGCATGATGGACTTAGTCGGGTGTTCTAAGAGGCCCGGATACCCTCGTTCCTAAAAAAAAGGAAACAAAAAAATGGATAATTTAACCGTGAAAATGGATTGCGACAAGGGACCCTTTTTGTACTTTTAAGAAGAGTTTAATAAGAAAATAATCAAAGAAAGAAGCTCAAGATATGTGGAAGAAATCTTAAAAGGACATGCTAGATAATCCCCATTTGTTTAATGATATAACACTCAATGTGGGTAACCCTAACGTATATTAGTAAAACAAGGAGAAGCTGTAGCAACAAAATGCTAGGATCATATTCCTTTTACAAGCACATTTTCTTTGATTGTTCGGAGGATAATTAACAGCGAGAGAGAATCTAAAATACCTCAACAAGTTTAGTACTGTAATATTATAAGTACTCCTCTTGTAGGTGGTAGATGCATAGCTAAGCGTTTGTAGTCCAACGGTTAGGATAATTGCCTTCCAAGCAATAGACCCGGGTTCGACTCCCGGCAGACGCATTTGTTTGACTGTCTACATACAAACTCGCCCGTACAACTCATTCTTCATGGAACTAAATTCTTATGTCACTCTGAGAGCAAGGTCTGTAGTGCCTGTCTGCCCTTCTCTCCTTTTTCCTTTTCTAACAACTGAATGACTTAGGTTGATTAAGATCTCAGCCAGCAATTACAAAGTCTGTAGCCATCAATATCCTTGGCTTTTGCCCCTTTAGTATGGTCTCCTATAAAAACAGTCTAACTTTTTTTCGTTGTATCTACCAAACACTATGTTTTTACCTGTCAATGTTCACATGTTGCAAGTGGTGAGACCAAATCGATTCTCTTGGACTAGATTCTTTACAGGCAAAAGTCTAATTTGGTTCGGTAACCCTAGCCTGGTTTTCACCTGGCGTTGCTTTTAAGGGTCACCCTACTCAATCCAATCCTTGCCTCCTCACTGCAATGGATCTTAATGCAGTAAGTCTCTTCTAGGGAATGCCCGAGCATAAGGTTGAACAAAAACTTTGTGATGGCTCATTCTCACATCTACTGCTGCCTGGTACTGGAATATTTTCACAACATGAGAGTTTCTTAAATAAATTTCTCTTTCGATAAGGAAACAAGAGAAATCGTAAAACCCTTGAGTTGACTTCAAAAGAAGAACTGATTTTGGGCAATGAACATCTGGTCTGAAGTGTAAAGCAAGTACATATTCCCACTATTTACAGTAAAGATTCAATATTTATAAGTTTCCACAAGCAATCTCTGGACTTCCCTAGTCCGACTTGTGGAGATTATGTAGAATGTACAAGGAAGCAGATGATAAGAAAATACATACAGAATAACTTAGTAGATCCAAACCAGTGGCTATTGTCACCATCTTACTCCTCTCAAACATCTTTACTAGAAGAATCATGACAATAACATGTCCCACTTTTGTTTTTAATTCGTCGAGTGAGCTGATTTTCATCCATTTAGGCCTCTCCTACAGACCAACAAAAACATATTTGAACTTGTTCACTTGATTTTGAGAATGTCACAGAGGGTAAAAGTTTCCTTCAAAATAAAAGAATCCACGGCTAAGCAGTGAACGATTTTTATGAAGCACTCATTATGGAGGGAGTATAGTAACATAATAAGCTGAGAAGATTAAGAATGCATGTCTTGGATTTCATGATGGGAGGTTTTATTTAACAGACCTAGATTCATCATTCTCCATGGATCTAATCATACAGTATATGTGTCCCACCAACCCCGTCATCTTAATTGTCCAACTGATGTGCCTCTCCTTAGATGAGGCACAGCATCAAAATTATAGGAGGATCTAACCTTCTATATGGCTGAGCTAAAACTTGGAAGGAAAGAAAATAAGGTAACAGTGGGAAGAGAAAGCCTACACATCCGATGTTTAGAAGTGATCATTCAGTCTGATTATCAGGTTATGCCCATCCAAGTTGGGGGAAACTGACTAAATGGATAAAGTAGATGAGTTGAAGGGCTATATGGTATCAAGGCTAGAGTCCATTAAGGATGATGGAATCTTGATGTCCATAATGCATTATTCATTTGAAAATCTTTAAAAGCAACAAGAAGTCAATAAAGAATATTTGGATCTGATGTGCATCATACATTTTTCATCTGAAAATCTTTAAATGCAACAAGAAGTCGATAAAGAATATCTGATGGATGAGGAAATTCATGAGAAATCCTGACATATTGACAAGAGATGCCAACCAGTATAATTTTAGTGCAAATGGGATTGTTACTACCTTCAAAGCGAACATCCCGAACAAGGAAGACCCCTTGAGAGCACGATCGGCATTGGAAGGTACATCAGGAGGCACATTGCTGATGAATAGTCCATATAGGCCCATGCCAAATATTAACATTACAGTCCCAGCAAGATAAACATCTGCATTAAGAAGAGAAGTTAAACATCGTCTCTCCGCGACGGGAAGCTAAAATAATGTAAACAATATGATATGGACTTATTTAACACTAGTGCAATCTACATGAAGCAAAAAGGCTTCATGGATGCAAAGAAGAGTTCACTACCAAAAAATGCATATAAAGAAACAGATGTTTCTTTGAATGCTTGTTTATGGGTTGAGGAATATCAAGAGCTTCATTGTTTTATTGAAAATAATTTTAACAGTAATAAGGATCTCTTTAATTAATTAGAATAAGACTTTTTTTAATGAAGCAGTGTATCCTGTTCAGACTGTGACAAGGTTTTGCACGTGGAACCTGAGGTGGCAGGATCAAAGGCTCCACCTGTTCCACAACATCAGCCCCTCTCAACCAGTCAAGTTTCGCATATGGGGCCTTGGCCACGTGGCAAAAAAAAAGGCCCCCTTCTTTGGCTCATTTTTAAAAAAATCAATTGGATATTTGGATTACATTCACATGGTATCCATACACGGTAGGTAATGGAGCTGATGTGGACAGAGGCATTCCTGACATGATCTATCCAAATTGTTCCTATCAAATTGACGGTCTGGATTGGCCACATCAGGCCTCCACATGGAAGAAAACCCGTATCAAAATTTGAAACTAAGCCTATTTATTCCAAAAAGAAAACTTTTTCCTTTACTTTATTTTATTTTTTAATTTGGACAACAATATAGTTAGGTCATGGAAACTTTCACATAATAGTATCTAGATTTGTTCAGATATTCATACAAATTCCTATAACCTCTGAAACTAACTTGTCCAGCTTGCATCCATGCTAAAATATACATGAAAAGAGATCAATCAGATTTGTAGGATTCACTGAGCATTAAATTGAAGTCCTTAACAAAGCGAAATATTTCTCTATCATCATGAATCTCATCAAATATACAAGTACCCACACTTTTTTCTTCTGGTGAGACTGTTTAGATGGAAGCCCAACTGCTCATCCAAGGTAACCATTATTCATAGCATCCATGGTAATAAATCTCTTTGAGACCATTACGAAACGCCCCCTACATAGAGGTTTCAGTAATACCCGAATTGATAAGAGCCACGTTACACTACTTAACGACTGTCATATGTCGTCAACGTTGTATTATGTATCGAGAGTTTTAGAAACTCATTATTTATCACTTCTTTCGAAATTTTCACATTATTCCCCCTCTCAAGCCAAATATAACTACTTCATCTTATTTTATGGATCAAAAACTAGATTTACATTATAAATCGACGATTTGAATCTTCACAACTCACTTTGATTGGGTAAGATTTCTCAACTTTTTTCAGTCATGTTTGTTAGTTAATGCATATTAACAAATTTATTCATGGATTTCAAATGAAATCACTGAATCTATGATGACTGAATTATGCATTTTATTTTTAACTCATTATTTGTTCACTAAACTTGATATATTATAATTTTAATGCATTTAATGGTTTGTTTATTAAATTTAGAGTAGGTCTATGGGTACTCCCAAATATACTCCCTAATCCTAACCGTTTATAACCAACCATTAAGGGCTAGGATTTGAGTTGGTTTATTTTGTCTTTTCTAATGTCACATCAGCTCTAATCCTAATCGTTTAATAAATGAGATAAACGGTTAAGAATTGGGAGTATATTTAGGAGTACTCTTTGGGAGTATCCCTAGACTAATTCTTAAATTTAAATATTTTTCCTTAATTTTACATTTTTTTTAAATTTCATATCTACGGAAAATGAAGGGGGCATTACAGGTTTCAGCTGTAAACATTGTTTTAAAAGGCGTGTGAGGCTTAAGCCTCGAGGCTTGCCTCAAGGCGAGGCTTAAGGAAAACGCCTTAAGGATCAACCAAGCGGCTTAAATCTCATGAAGCTCATATCTCAAACTCAAGCCTTGAGCTCGCTTTATGTCTGTAGCATACACCTCAAACATTAATAAAAATTAGGGTTATAGCCACAATTGAGAATTAAATGTCGTTTTTTTTAATTTGTTATTTGTCTCAGCTAATAACAAATAACACTTCATTTATTTTAGTTAAGGCATTGAAAATGATGATGATATTGGTTTCAACTAACATTAATTTATTATGTTTAACGTATTTAAGCTTTTAGAACCTTTTAAATCTAATTCACACTATTTCTCTAGTAGACATTGCAAAATTTTGGAGCAACTAGCCTATATATAATGTAGTTCATGACTTCTTTACAATTTTTTACTAAAATTCTAAATCCACCACATGAATTGATTAAACATCATCTTCAATATTTATACAAAATTATGAACAAAAAAGTAAATCTAAATTTTAACATTTGCTTCCCCTTCTTATATTTATTTTTTTGATAGTTAAATATTTATATAATATTTTCTATGTGTACACGTGCATCCACATGCACACGAAAACAAATATATGTATGCATCTCTCTCTCTCTCTATGTCTGTGTATATATATATCTATATATATACTATAATATTTCATTAACTTTTTGCATTTTTTAACCATTTTCCTTATATTTTATTTATTTGTTAAAATGAGAGAGCATAAAGCTTTCTTGTAAGGCTTAAGCTTCATGCCTCGAGGCTTATGCATCACACATCTTGAGGTCCTAACACCTCGCCTCACGCATTAACATTTTAAAACATTGGCTGTAACAGCCAAAACGTTACATTATGGTGTTGCGTAAAGGTTTCAGTCAAACCCGTTACGTAAACTGAAACCATTATTTAAACCCTTGATAACATCTATAGAAGTTCTAAAGCAGGAGGAGAAGGTCACCCACTTCTATGACACAACTACTTAACTAACTGACCAACAAAACTTCATTTGAACTACCATCTATGAATCATTCATCATTGCCATAGCTCTTAATTTGTTAGAGACTTAAACTTACATTAGGGCGGAAAAATATCAACATGAAATTTAATGCAAAAATGAAGAGGTGATGGCAAGGCAATATAATATAGTATTGGAACAGGGAATAGGTCTACACAAGGATTGAGGTGGTGCAAGCATGCTCACAAGAAGGACATAAAGATGAAACAATATGGTAAAGGAACATTTACTTTTTGAGAGTCTTCTCGTGGACCAGAGAGAATCCTTGGAGGGAGCTTTTGAAGAAGAAGAGGTCCTGGGGGCCATCCGGAATATGGCTGGGGATAAAGCTTCAGGCCCGGATGGTTTTACTATTGAATTTTACCGATCTTGTTGGGATATTATTGGCAAGGACTTCCTAGGGGTAATGCAGGAATTGTATAAGGGTGGGAGTTTTGATAAGGTGATCAACGATACTTTTGTCGTGCTGATACCGAAACAGAAAGGAGCAGTAGACATCATAGATTTTAGGCCGATTAGCCTTGTTAGCAGCGTGTACAAGATCCTCTCCAAAGTCTTAGCAGGCCATCTTAAGAGAGTGATGGGGTGTATCATCTCTCCCCAACAATGAGCTTTTGTGGGGGGTCGTCAAATTCTTGACGGCATCCTAATCGCCAACGAGTGTATCGATGACCGTCTTAGAGCTAAGGTACCGGGCATTTTGTGTAAGGTGGACATGGAGAAAGCCTATGAACATGTAAACTGGGAGTTCTTGGACTATGTGATGAAAAGAATAGATTTCGGGCTCAGGTGGAGACATTGGATCCGGTTGTGCATTTCTTCTGTGTCGTTTTCCATCTTCATCGATGGAAGTGGACTGGCTATTTTCGAAGCTCTAGGGGGTTGAGACAAAGGGACACTCTTTCTCCTTTCTTTTCATCATGGTCTCAGAAGCTTTGAGCAGAATGCTGACTCGTGCTGATGGAGTGCTATTTCAGGGTTTTTCTTTAGAGAGAGAAAGATTGAGGATTTCTCACCTCCAGTTTGCCGATGACACTGTAATCTTTTGTAGAGCTTCCTGTATGGATCTAGGTTTTCTAAAAGGTCTCCTTCATTGCTTTGAAGCCGTTTCCGGGTTGCGAGTTAACATGTCAAAATCCGAAATAGAGGGCGTTGGGGAGATCTCAGACATAGACACCCTAGCGGAGAGTATCGATTGTAGGGTTGGATTCCTTCCATTAGTTTATCTCGGGATTCCCCTCGGAGCTCATTTTAAATCTAAGGCAGTGTGGGCCCTAGTTCTGGAGAGGTTTGCTAAAAGATTGTCAGGGTGGCAAGCGTCCTTCTTATCCAAAGGGGGGAAGTTAACTCTAATCCATAGTTCTTTGAGCAGCATGCCAACGTATTTCATGTCTACTATGGTCATTCCCCGGTCAGTGGCGGTGTCCCTCGAACGATTGCAGAGAGATTTCCTGTGGCATGGGAAAGGAAATCAAGCTAAGTATCATTTAGTTGAGTGGAACTAGATTTGTCGCCCAAAGAGGGACGAGGGCCTCAACTTGAGGCGTTTGTCTTTGATCAACAAGGCTCTCCTAGACAAATGGATATGGAGGTACGGGGAGGAGAGAGAGAGAGCCTTTGGAGATCGATCATCATTGCTAAATATGGGGAGGGCACTTGGTGGGTTCCTAAGGAGGTGACCAGGCCCCACGGGGTGGGGTTGTTCCTTTTTTTCAATACAAAGTTGGGAATGGTTCAGAGGTCAGTTTTTGGAAGGATGTGTGGAGTGGGTCTTCGAGGCTTCAGGAGGATTTTGCCACTATTTTTCGGTTAGCTTCGGATAAGAAGGCGACAGTCAGGGACTATATTGATAGAGCCAGTGTAGAGGCCGCGTGGTGTCCTAATCTGACAAGAGGTTTGAATGACTGGGAGATTGCAGAGTATGGCAGATTGTTAGAGCGTTTGGGGTCTACACCTTCGGTTTCTCAGGGTCGGGATCGCAGAATTTAGGCTGGAGACAACAAGGGTCGTTTTTTAGTGAGGTCCTTCGGTCTACTACTAGAAGCTGCTCCTTTTATCTCTTTTCCTCATAGAGCTGTGTGGAATCCAGGCATTCCATCTAAAGTATCATTTTTTCTATGGAATGCGGTTTTCAACAAAATCCTCACATGTGATCACTTGAAGAGTCGAGGGTGGAGGATGGCGAATCAATACTTTATGTGCCTCCAAGCGAAAGAGTCGGTTGATCACCTTCTCTTGCATTGCCCTATAGCTAGTAAGGTTTGGAGTTTCTTTCTCTCCCGATTGGGTGTGGCTTGGGTTTTTCCCTTGTCCTTTCACAACTTCTTATCTTGCTAGGGTGTAGTTTATATGGATAGTGCTAGGTCAGCGGTGTGGTCGATTCTCCCGGCCGCCATAGCTTAGTCGATCTGGAAAGAGAGGAATAGGAGAGTTTTCAAGAATTCTCCCTCTTCTTTTCCCAGTGCTTGTAATAGAACCAGGTCTTTGGTGGTGGAGTGGATTTCAACTAGGCAGGAAGGGGAGAGTTTAGAGCTATTGTATGACTAATTTGGGTTTGCGGTGGGGGTTCCTTGTCGGGGGATAGCTAGGTGCTTTTTCAATTTGCGCTTATTGCTTTGGTTCATATTTTCATGAACCGGGTGTGCTGATCCTCTTTGTTCTTTGGTTGCTCTTTTAGTAATATATTTTCTTGTTTATCGATCAATAAAAAATGAAGAATTCCAGATTCCAAAAGAGTATGGTCTCTGGAAGAGAAAATTGCATGGAAAAAAGAAAAGAAGAATGAAACACAAAACTGTTGAGAAGAATTTTATGATAGGCCAAAAAAATTTAGTAAATAATTTTGTACAGGAAACTCAAGGAGTTGCTAATCGTTTTAAATAGAGTGGCTCATCTCTACTTGAGAAATCAAATATGCAATTGCTAACTGATCATGCAGGTGGTATATCTGTTTTACAAATCAAGTTCCAATCATAATAGTGCCTTGGGAAATAACATGAAAAAATTGACAAAATAATCACCCCAAATGCAGTGCATGATTCAATAAATGACAAGAAAAGAAGCCTCTCTTAAGGGAGATTGTAAGAAATCTCACCAATAGCTTCGACTAATCGTAGAACCATCTTCCCTGTGTGAATCCCTTTGACACAGCTGCTCCAATAAACCTTGTATGCATCAACAATGTAGAAACAACCCTACACAAGACAAATCAATAGTAATAATTGAGTGTGAGATTTTCTTTTCATTTTTTGAATCTGCTCAGACTTTTTAAAATATGAATTCATACTCTTTCATGGTCCAATCCTGGCACGTCTTGGACCAGATTTTCAGACTCCTAAAGAAAAATAAGATTATGATTTTTACACCCCATTTGCAATCAAGACAAATTGGGAATGCTAAGAAAGTAGGTAACATATGAAAAATCTTAAACCACAGCACTCAATTGATGATTAAAACTTAAAAGATCCCTCATGTTGAGCACAGGAAACCACTGTATGGATAGTAATAAAACAATCATAAAGTGTGGGAACTTTTCATCACAATGACTGATAATAGTAAGTTTATTGAACCTACTAGAATAGGAATTTATTTTCTTTTTCCAAGTGGAAACTCTCTAACCTAATATAGAAAGACATGGATCTATTTCTTCCTCCCTCAAGTGTCTCAATATAATAACCTCAGGGGTGAAAGTGCTTTCTAGTTTCTACTGCTCATATAATAATCTGCATGGGAACATGATATCATATGATAAAAATGATAAGGTTGCTCATATACATCTATGAAATACTGCTTGGACTGTAAATTCATACAGGATGCAAAATATTAGCATTCAGATGAAATTCGAAAATTCTTAACTTGTTTGGTTCTTTCATACAAATTACATATGCAAGTGAACATGATATCATACTACAAACATTATATCATAAGCAGTCCAACTTTTTTAGGCAAATAAATATCTGCTATAATTTGGATTAAGAAAATTCACAAATGATCTATGCCTTCTTTAAGAACTAACTTTTTCATTGCAACATATTTGAGCTTCTAGACTAGAGTAAGGAATAAAATGTTTCTTGAGAACCTGGCCACCAGTCATTGTATGACCTGACATAGTTAATCTCCACCTACTATGTTTTCTGGTCAATGAAATTTGTCCATTCTCTTTCTCTTCCCCTTTAAGAGTTTAAGGTTCCGTAGGGATAATGGAAAAATAGTTTGAAGGAATGCTTCTACTAGATGCACAAGGTTCAACATTCCATTCATATGCATTTCCTTGTTACAAATTTCAAATAAAATGTGATTACGTACAAGAGAGGAAGAGCATGCCTCCAATCACCAAATTCAAGAACACATGTGGGAATAGGATCAGCATAGTAAAATGGCATGTCGGGAAAGATATTAAGTGTTTCAACTATCATGAACATATCTTACGACCCCAGAACAAATTACACTGTAACTAGTAAAACAAACTGTTGACATTAATTAATTAAACCTCTAGCATTATCAGAAAGTTCAATCCCAAATAACGCTTGAACGAATAGCTGATGACACATCGGCTTCATGCTTCAACAAGACACAACGACTTGCTTTTCATGGCATAAAAAAAAAAATTGATAGGTTTTTAAGGAGCAAGTACATTCAGAAAGCACAAGAAGGAACCAGCCAGTGAACCTCCAACAGCCAGAAGCGCCAAGAAGCGGAAGTCGAAAATTACCTGCTCAATAAATGGATAAGCAAAAAAAAAATTATCAGATTAAAACATGCATAGAACATCTACATAGTGGAGATAATCATATATATCCATGTCTGTATAGATATACTATCCAGTGAGGAATTGAGAGTAAGAAAACCCAATAACGTATTAAAAACCATGCTCTATTAAAAAGAAGACTTATTTGAGCCTAGTTCTGAACATATATATTAACTCTTACCGAGTATGAGACCATGAACTGCTTCAGTCTCAATGACCGGCTAAATCAAATACAGATCAACTACCACTCAAATAATTGACTATTATATTAGACTATCATCGTACTCCAATTGTTAAATCAATGTGAGAATTAACCTTTCTTAGGATGGACTTGCAAAAGAACTCAAGGTTAGTGTAATAATGCATCTGGCACTTAGTTTTCATGATTGTGAACACCTATCACACATGTCGAGCCCAATGCAAAATTTTGAACTGCTTCTCTAGACGAGTACAGAAATTGCTTAACCATATTCTTAGTTTGCCTAGCACTAAGAGGGTCTATCGTCTAGCATTATCTGGACGTTTTGACAACGTTTATATGTAGTACAACAACAGGAGTATTCCAATACCAAGCGCCATTACTGGCTTATCAACCTAAAGCCAACAATTCAATCTCATGGGTTAAGTGCACGCTTGAAAGTGTAACTTTACTTACACCCAAATGACTAGCCAAGTTAGTTGAAGATATGCAAATGAGAACATGTCTATTAATTACGTTACTATACGGATAAACGATGATTCACCTATCAGTCAAGTGGAAGCATTTCTACCAAACAACTAAATTCAAAATATGACCCACATGTTGGGAACAACAGACCCGACGGAAAAGATAAACAAGCACACACACACAAAAAAACACAAGAGATATATGTGGTTCGACAATAACCTGCCTACGCTATCTGTCAAGATCTGATTACTTCTTTCTTATTCAAAGAAACATTGAGAAACCAGTACAATAATACTCTCCTCTAAGATTAAATCTCAACCCAAGCCCAGAGTCCGTTGTACACCCCTCTCAACTCACCTTCTCTATGAAACTTGAAGAAGAATCTCAATATCTTCCTTCAACCTTTTCCCAAGCCCTAGTGTGCTTAATCCCTTTATGTTATCTCCCACTCCTTATGCATACAAAATCCTAACCTATAAGCACCTATTTATAAGCCTAAAATGGACTCCTAGACAAAATAGAAAGTCTCCAATTCGTGTAATATGCCAAATCCACACTCAGAACGCATATCCCGTGCAAACCAGTCGACCGAGATGCAAAATCGGTTCGATCGACTTAAAACGCACTCTCTAGAATTTTGGCCTTCGAATGATTGGTTTATCCCCACTCTGTGATCAATCTTGCATCATAAATTCTCTTTAAAAATTTTACTAAATAAGAACAAAAACCCATGTGTCTTGAAAGGGAAAAAATCCCGTACATGCCACGCGTCTGTAGCTGCTCAGCTGGTAGAGGAATGATAGCAAAACTCCACCTGTAAATGAGCCTGAGGGGGCGGGTGTGCACCCTGAAATAAGCTCCGATGATAAAGTCAGTATAAGGCACATAACACAGTATAAGGCACAAGCACAGCATAAAACACAAGCACTGCATAAGGCACAAGGCACAGGCACAACATAAGGCACAAGGCACAAGCACAACATAAGGCACAAGGCACAGCATAAGGCACAAGGCACAAGCACAGCATAAGGCACAAGGCACAAGCACAGTGTATGGCACAAGGCACAAGCACAGTGTATGGCACAAGGCACAAGCACAGTGTAAGGCACAAGGCACAAGCACAGTATGGTATAGAGATACTTATCGTGAGGGCACTGGGCATATGCACTTGAGGACGAGCTCTGATGTTATGCTCTGGAGATTGTAGCTCAGGAGGCACAAAGGATATAGCTCAGAAGGCACAAAGAACTCAGCTCGGATGGCCCAAGGGACTCAGCTCGGATGGCCTAAAGGACTCAGCTCGGATAAGGCTCAGACAACGTAGCTCGGGCTCAGACAACGTAGCTCGGGGCTCAGACAACGTAGCTCGGGCTCAAACAACGTAGCTCGGGGCTCAGACAACGTAGCTCGGGCTCAGACAACGTAGCTCGGGGCTCATACAACGTAGCTCGGGGTTCAGACAACGTAGCTCGGGCTCAAACAACGTAGCTCGGGGCTCAGACAACGTAGCTTGGGCTCAGACAACGTGTACGTTATGCATCAGACAACGGACAACGAGCTCGGCACTATTCACATCAGACAACTTGACAACGGATTTGGTACTATTCACAGCACAACGGCACAACGAATTTGGCACTATTCATAGCACAATAGCACAACGAATTTGGCACTATTCACAGCACAATGACACAACGAATTTGGCACTATTCACATCATCAAACACAAGTTCAAGTGTGATGGCACTCAACAGATGATCAATTGCAAGGCCCTGCAAGTGGCAGTGTGACCATTCATGGAGAGCATCAGGCAGACAAGGCCTATTTGAGAGAATCTGACGGCCATAGACGCTTATGAGGCCACAAAGAGCATCAAGTGGCCGGATAACACCAAAGGAAGATGAGAGAATCGGGTGAGTGGCCATCTACACAGCACTTTGGGGGAGAGGTGTGAATGACTCAAGCTTCTCAGATCTCCCTCTTCCTCTTGCTCTTCCTCTTCCTCTCGCTCTTCTTCTCTTTCTTTCCTCTCTTGCCTTTCGCACCATCCTCCTTGCCTTTCGCACCATCCTCTTTCTCTTCTTCTTCTGCCATTTTTCTCCTCTCTTACCTTTCGCACCATCCATCTCTCTTGCGCATCCTCCATCTCTTCTCCCTGGTGATTCTTGCTTGTTTACAGGTATTTTTTAGTCATCATGACTTGTGCAGTCATGATAAGATCACCTGTCAGATAACACTCAAGTGATCCAGCACATGGCCCAAGTGGGCTTATGTTGGCTAAATTGTCAGAATTTGTGAGCGTGAGAAATCACTATTTTACCCCTTCTTTTTGCTCTATTTTATGAATTTTATCCGTTACATTTAGCCCCTTCTCGGTGCCTTGAACTCCGTTCGAGGTGCCGAGAATACTCCATGGGTAAAATTCCCAAAAATGATACCTGGTCCGCAGACACTGATTGTGCTCCGTGCTCCGCTCTCTTCCGTTGTAGGTGCTCCGTTGTCACTGATACGTTGTGTTTTTCGGCACCGAAGACAAGCTTGCATCAGCCCCTAGTCAAGTCACCGGATTCTCTCACTCGTGCATAGTACCTCAGAGCATGTGTTAGAGTGCACGGGAATGTACATGTATCACAACACCAAAAAATGAAGTCATTAGGCACTTCGAGCGCGAAAATGTGTATGAACACGTGAAGATGCATAAGCACAGAGATTCACTTGATAAGCACAGAGATTCACTAGATAAGCACAGAAATTCACTTGATAAGCACAGAAATTCACTTGATAAACACACGAATGAGTTTGCAGTAAAAACCATCATAAATTTAGACAAATGCTATCTCACGCGAATGACTCGTAATGGGGCATCATGACACCATGCTCAGATAGCATTGCATGAGGATAAGTCAATTGGTCACTTATCGGGCAATGCATCTGACTGAGTCACAGAGGTCCCGTAGTGAGCATCATGCTTAGATATGTGTTGAACTGTGTGGTAAGACACCTCGCTTGGAGAAGCTACAAGTGTCCCATCACCGTATTCCGACATATCAAATAAGACATCATTTGACATTGCATTCACGATGTTTTTTACTTGATATGGCACTGGTCACTTCTCTTGATTATTCACTTGATAAGTCACTTGATTTTTCACTTGATAAGTCACTTGATTTTTCACTTGATCACGATTGTAAGACACAGACACATTATGAGATGACAGTAAAGGAGTACAGAAGCGCATAACATAACACATCATAAATGTAATCAGACAACTGACATTTCATATGATAGGCCTCGTGATGGGACACCATGCTCAGATGACATTTCATTAGTATAAGCCACTAGATTTGCTCAGATGACAATTCATTAAATAAGCCAAATGTGTCCCGTGGTGAGTACCCTACTCAGATGATAAGTCATTTGACATTGCATTTTATGACACATTATATTAGACAGTTCATCGATCATTTACTGATAGGCTGATAATTCACTTGAGAATTCACTTGATATTAACAATTCACTAGAGCATGCACTGGATAGTTCACTTGATAAATCACTTGAGAATGCACTCGATAATTCACTTGAGAAAGCACTCGATAATTACCTCTTGATTGTTGTCATGCAGTGAAAGCCTCATTCAGACGTAGAGAATGCTCGTCATTTGTGATTGTCTAAGCCCCTTTGCCTTATTCTCAATTTTTCCCAATTGTTCCCACAGAGGGTTGGATTTTCCCACAGACGGCGCCATTTTGAAAGGGAAAAAATCTCGTACATGCCACGCGTCTGTAGCTGCTCAGCTGGTAGAGGAATGATAGCAAAACTCCACCTGTAAATGAGCATGAGGGGGCGGGTGTGCACCCTGAAATAAGCTCCGATGATAAAGTCAGTATAAGGCACATAACACAGTATAAGGCACAAGCACAGCATAAGACACAAGCACTGCATAAGGCACAAGGCACAAGCACAGTGTATGGCACAAGACACAAGCACAGTGTATGGCACAAGACACAAGCACAGTGTATGGCACAAGGCACAAGCACAGTGTAAGGCACAAGGCACAAGCACATCATAAGGCACAAGCACAGTATGGTATAAAGATACTTATCGTGAGGGCACTGGGCATATGCACTTGAGGACGAGCTCTGATGTTATGCTCTGGAGATTGTAGCTCAGGAGGCACAAAGGATATAGCTTAGAAGGCACAAAGAACTCAGCTCGGATGGCCCAAGGGACTCAGCTCGGATGGCCTAAAGGACTCAGCTCGGATAAGGCTCAGACAACGTAGCTCGGGGCTCAGACAACGTAGCTCGGGCTCAGACAACGTAGCTCGGGGCTCAGACAACGTAGCTCGGGCTCAGACAACGTAGCTCGGGGCTCATACAACGTAGCTCGGGGCTCAGAGAACGTAGCTCGGGCTCAAACAACGTAGCTCGGGGCTCAAACAACGTAGCTCGGGCTCAGACAACGTGTACGTTATGCATCAGACAACGGACAACGAGCTCGGCACTATTCACATCAGACAACGTGACAACGGATTTGGTACTATTCACAGCACAACGGCACAACGAATTTGGCACTATTCATAGCACAATAGCACAACGAATTTGGCACTATTCACAGCACAATGACACAACGAATTTGGCACTATTCACATCATCAAACACAAGTTCAAGTGTGATGGCACTCAACAGATGATCAATTGCAAGGCCCTGCAAGTGGCAGTGTGACCATTCATGGAGAGCATCAGGCAGACAAGGCCTATTTGAGAGAATCTGACGGCCATAGACGCTTATGAGGCCACAAAGAGCATCAAGTGGCCGGATAACACCAAAGGAAGATGAGAGAATCGGGTGAGTGGCCATCTACACAGCACTTTGGGGGAGAGGTGTGAATGACTCAAGCTTCTCAGATCTCCCTCTTCCTCTCGCTCTTCTTCTCTTTCTTTCCTCTCTTGCCTTTCGCACCATCCTCCTTGCCTTTCGCACCATCCTCTTTCTCTTCTTCTTCTGCCATTTTTCTCCTCTCTTACCTTTCGCACCATCCATCTCTCTTGCGCATCCTCCATCTCTTCTCCCTGGTGATTCTTGCTTGTTTACAGGTATTTTTTAGTCATCATGACTTGTGCAGTCATGATAAGATCACCTGTCAGATAACACTCAAGTGATCCAGCACATGGCCCAAGTGGGCTTATGTTGGCTAAATTGTCAGAATTTGTGAGCGTGAGAAATCACTATTTTACCCCTTCTTTTTGCTCTATTTTACGAATTTTATCCGTTACATGTCTCAACACCAAAAAATTATTGTTGCTTGAACATGAACCAAAAAGCTTACCCTAAATTACACATATATATATATATAATCGAAGGCTGTGTATCTTGTAAAAACCTAATTGAACCAAATCATGTATGTCTAGTAGAAACCTAGTGATTAGATCTACTAGTGAAAATGGGAGCGAAAACTTAGTTACCCTTTCAATGGTGGACTCGGTGGATCGGGCAAAGCGGACAACGGGACTGCCATTCGGATTTGCCGGAGCGTAATTGAAGCTCGAAGTGGGCGGCCTAGAAGATTCAACAAAAGGCTTGGCGGAAGGATTCGAAGGGCTGGGAGAAGATTCAGGAGAAGACGAGCTGAGAGAAGCGATGGGGAGAGAAAAGCGTCTGCAATTCAACAAAGGGCGGTTGAAAGAAGCGGAGACAGAGAGCGGAACAGCGGAGATCGAAGTGAAGAGAGCCATGGCGGAAAGAGGAAGAGATTTTTGCATTTGCCCTAAATTAGGTGTGGGTGTGGGTGTGACTGTGTGAGGTTGTGAGGACCTTACCTTTCTCCATCATTTTGTGTGGCGGTTAGCGGGAAAATAACGGTGTCTTTTCAAAGCCCACGCCCTTTTAAGTTGCAAGCAGTATTGTTAGAACCGTACCGGGCTTCGAACCGGTAGAGTGGCCGGTTCCGGTTCCGGTTCAACCATATCCTTTCATATTAAAAAAAAAAAGGATTTTTGCATATCAACTATTGTGTTGTACAAACTTTGCAAATACAATACCAGTTTTGTAAATTAACTCATGTTTTTGCAACAGTTAGACAAACAACCCCAAGCCCTAATTTCGTTATCTTCCGATTTGTTATTGATAGGAATATGACTATAATGTCCTTATGATATTTTTTTAACCTCGCCTTTAACTATCCTAAAATATGGTCAATAAGCTTTAACCCTTGTGATTAAGATTCACACCCTTAGGGACAAAGCATTTAACCTCGATTTAAAAATTGAAGTGTCCTTTTTTAACTCTCTTTAACTTAGGTTAAGATAATTTAACCCTTAGAGTTAAAGCATCTAACATTGGTTTTAAAAGGAAAAAATTAATGTATCCAACATTAATTTTTTATTATTTTTTTCTAAAAACCAAAGTTAGATATTTTCACTCTAAGGGTGAGTGAATCTTAACCACAGTTAAAGGGAGTTACAAAGGAACACGTTAATTTTTTCTAATTTTTTTCTAAAAATTAAGGTTAGGTGTTTTAACCCTTAGGGTTAATGAATCTTACCCGCGATTAAAGGGAGTTCATTAAAGATAAACAGTTGTTCATTCTTTAACTGGCCATGATTCATATAAGAAAAACAAATCCCTCAACGAGCTTGGCTCCATCCATTTTTTTTAATGGTAATTCGGGGGTGGCCCCAACCAATTTATTAAAACGTAAAATTTCAGTAAAACATCATTTATCACATTAACACAACTCTTACTATATAATAAAATAGCTCTGATTATCTCAATATTGTACCATATATATACACATAATGATATAACGATATATAATAAAGAGACAAGTTTCTTAGCTATGTAATTAAGCTAATTCTCTAATAGAGAACATGCATCATATTAGGAAAATGATTTACAATGACAAATAATAATATTACAATTAAATCATATGAAGTAGAAAGGTTGTGATTGATTAACCTACAATACCAAGGTCTACTTATAAATCAATTGTTTGATCTTTATGTGATGGTTACATATATACTCTCTATTGAATGAGGTCACCTTACCAATGATGCATGATCTTGGTTTTAGTGTAATAATGATCTTCTTCGTAAAGGAAGGTTTGAGAGTATTTTTCCAATTTTCACTAATAATCTGTACATTTTGAGTAGTATATACTATACTACTATGTGTTGGTTCTACAACAACACCATTTTGATAATCATGATTCAAAATAATAGATGACGCATTGTACCCATTCACAAATACCATGATAAAGCAAATATGCTAGCTTACATAAAATAAAATGCCACATAAGTATTTTGAGTAGAGAGATAAGAATGATTAAAAAGAAATAACGAAATGCTCAAATGTAAAAAGTTCTTTACACTATAAGAACTTCTTCTTTTTTTCCCAGTTTGTGCATCGGATAAGTCAGAACGTGAATGTGAAGCTAGATCAATTAGGCTGCAATATTTGAGCCATATTTTAAGAGAAAATGTGTGCATAAATCTAATCCCTAATCTTGTCATATGATTACTTAGAGATAAGGGTAACCCCTAACATCTTCCCAAAAGTAGGTAACCTCTTTCTTAAAGACAACTAAACTCTTTTCTAATTCCGTTCAAGTGCATGATTGGACACTATAGAAAGGATTAGTGACCCTTGTTTGTAGCATTGGATTTTCAATAAGAGTATTTTTTATGTTACATCACTTGTCTTTGCCCTTTTTTTGAATCAGAGATAAACTATAAAAAGTAATAATGTGAAAGTTTAATCTAAACAGGGGTGGGGAGAGTGATTAATGATTAATGTATTTGCAAAGATTAAGATAATTCAAGAGAGATCTGATGTTGGGGAAAGTGTGAAGACAATCCAATGTTGAGTAGGCAATCCCTCTGATAGCTACACAGTGCCAATCTCCTCATTTATATCTCAAGCCAATGCTACCTAGACACAACAAAGATATGGCATGCATGTCCACATCTCTATTAATTGTAAAAAATTTAGAGCATCAACCTAGACAATAACCAACATAGGAGAAATTGGGAAAATCAAGTTCAAATTCATTGATTTTGGAGCACATTGGATCTTGTTTGGAACAACCTTAGGTAATAGATTATTTTTGGATAAATTCATATATTATAATAAAATAAATAACATCCTGCTAAATATGGTAGGTATTCTTGAGCTGTTATATTCCATCAATTGTTATTTCTCTTATTGTGTTAGTAGAATTTCTTTCCCAACATTTGTAATTGTGATAATAATGTTTTAAGAAATAAGCTTGCATCTACACACCCCAACTAGTACAACTAAAAAAGCAATCAACTTATGTAAAACCAGAAACTATTTCAGTAATTTACTTCAAGAAAGAGCAATTCTACTAGAAATAGCAATCAAAAGATCGAAAAAAAAAATGAACATACTTTCAAAATGAACGAAAAACTATTAAGATTATAATAAGATTTGCGTGTCATCAAAGTCAAGGCATAACACATACGTACATGATAAAAAAAAAATCGTCAATTAAATAAACCTTGTAGTAGCTACAATTCCGTAAAATAGTGACTAGTATGGGGTGTCGAACCACAGAAGATTGCGCCGGTTTGATTGCTTTTATCTCAAAATTGATTGTGAGTCAAGGAGTAATAAGTTGATTTGATTGGATTTATTTTAACCTAAAAACATAATTTAAACTAGTAGATTTTAATTTAAATAATCAAACTAAGAGCTTTTAGTGATATAAAAGTGAGAGAAGATCTAAGGTGTTCGAATTCACCACTAGCTTCATAACTGGTCTCTAATGCATTTATTCAAGTTCATCACAATGTAAACAATAGGGATGAAAGTGACTACAAGACTCCACTCATCCATCTAGAATGATTCAAGGGATTAGACCCTAGCCATATCCTATCTTCGATTAGCACGAGTGATACACACTAAACTAGGGTTGTAAAATCACTCGTATTCCCTTAGCGCGTATAAAATATCCTATGATTTAATTCTTCAACAGTAATACCATTGCATAAAATCCACATTAATAATCACAGAAAATTAAGATGGATGATTTCAATCTCAATATAATAAAACCTAAGACAAGAATAGAATCACACTGAAATCAAATATAATCAATAAACTCTAGTTATGAATAACCCTCTTATTATGCAGTTGTTGTTTACAATTGAATAAACTAAAATAAAGTACACAGAGACAGTTACTTTACTAGGGTTTCATCTAAGCCATAGAAAAATGAATTAGTTCATAGCGAGAGCAAGGAACACCGCTTTCGATGAAAAACACGAGCAAATCTCCGAAACTTTCTCTTATTCAAATCTCCAAAATTCAGAACATTTTTCATGGTAGGAGGCTTTTTTTTTTATAGAGAGAGAGTCTCAATGAAGTATAGCTTTAGAAACATCAAAAATGAGTTCAAAAATCCAATTTTTGCGAGTTTACAAATACTCAAAACGGCGTCCGCTGATCGATCGGCCAAAAGGCCATCGATCGATCGATGAGTTTGGAATTTGACTAAATTCCCTTGATGGAAGTTATAGAGATTTTCGAGCCGGTCAATTGATATATTATGGGCCTAAATCGGAGCTAAGGTTAAGGAGTTATGCTTCGAACATCGAACAAGGGTTGATTTTGCATTTCTACTTCTCTTTAGCTCGAATCTTTGCTCAGTAGCGATTCACAAGAGACTTTAAAGCTTGTAAACTATCATTTTTGTCTTCTTTTCCTTGCATGAACCTAAAAATAATAAACACACCCAAGTGAAGTATCATAGTGGATAAATGGGCTCAAATGGATTAACAAATGAAGTTTAAGGTGCATAAATGTGTAACAATTAGCACCGATCACAACCTCAAACTTAAATATTACATTGTTCTTAATATAAAAAGAATTAAAACACAAGTAATGGGAAACATTAATACCTGACATGTGAGGGCAATCCATGCATAAAAGATGAAGAATGAGGAAGAAGATAAAAAGAGTTATCACGCAGAGATCACCTCAAACTTCATTAAAACTACACCTTAGTGAGAAAGAAATCGCACACAGAGAGAAACCAAAGATGTCAATATATAATTATCATGAAGCAAAGACATCTATAATACATCAAGAATCCAAAGAGCCGAAGATAGAGCAACACATGACTCAACCTGGGATAAAGCACGAACTTTTTTTTTTTTATAACTAAAAAAAACTGTGGGGGTGGAGAACCACCCCAAACTTAGACTCAAGTAAGTCTACAAAAACATTGAGTTGCCTCCCAACAAGTGCTAAGTTTTTTGTCTTCAGCCAGACGCAGAACAACTCTCAACCGTCTACCTAGACGGGGTCCAACCACTCAATGAATTCGAACATCGTCCTATTCTTAATGCCCTCAACATAGGGCTGATGAAGTTGGGCTTTGGCTTTGAGTACACGCCTATCCATGTCAAGAAATTTGGAGACCATAGACCTTTGAAAGGTTGCAGGTATATAATATAACTTGCATGACTTGAGCTTATAGGAAAAATGGTTGAACAAGCATGGACATGTAATTCTCATTTTATGCTTCTCGAACTGAAAGCCCTTGAGGTGGATGAAATTGAGCAAATAATTGTTATCCTCATTGGGGTCTGGGGGCTTGAGATGAGCGAGGGATGCCTCTAAGGCATTCTCAGTTAAGGCATAAGGAGGGGTCCCCTCAATTATTTCATCACTCACATTTACCATAAAACACTCATCTCTCTTCTGTTGTTGTTCGAGTGTGGTGAAAATATTCAGCCGAACTTTCATATTACCAAATGACACATCCATTACCCCGGTCCTACAATTTATACAAGCATTGGTCGTGGCCAAGAAAGGGCGACCAAGGATGACTGAAATTTGACTTTTTGAATTATGCACGGGTTCTATGTCAAGGACAAGAAAGTCGACAGGAAAGTAAAATTTGTCAACTTTGATAAGAACATCTTCAATCACCCTGCGAGGCTTTTTCATAGATCTATCCGTCAATTGCAACATGACGGATGTGGGTTGAAACTCTTCTGAGCCTAGTTGCTTATACACCAAGAAGGGTAACAAATTAACACTTGCTCCTAAATCCAGGAGTGCTCGATTAATGGAGTGATCTCCAATAATACATGAAATGGTAGGAGCACCAGGATCCTTAAATTTTGGAGGAGTGTTGTGTTGGATAATGGAGCTCACTTGCTTGGTGAGAATGACCTTTTTGGACACATGAGTTTGAGATTTACGTTTTTGAGTGCATAGGTCCTTAAAAAACTTGGCATAAGTCGGGACTTGCTTAATAGCCTCTATGAGTGAGAGGTTAATTTTGACTTGTTTAAAGACCTTCATCATATCATCAATTTTAGCTCATCTTTTTTCAAAAGGAGAATGATCATTTAAGCATTGAGGGTAGAGAGCTTTGGGCATATAGGATGCCGGGGGAGTGAGATTAGATAAAGAAGGGGGAAGACCTTGGTCCTTCTCAAAGACACTCACTCCCTCTCCTTTGGAATTTGTTAGCTCCACCATGACCTCTTCTTTTTCACCTTTCTTCTCCCTAACCTGGATATCAATTACCTTCCCACTCCTTAGGGTGGTAATGGCAAGAACGTGCTCACGATGAGTTTCATTGTGTTGAGCATCATCAACCATATTTACACCCCTAGGATTGCTCACTGGTTGGCTTGGGAGCTTCCCTTCCTCTCTCTTGTATATGACATTAGCTAATTGTCTCACTTGAGACTCAAGTCTCTAGATAGATTGGGAATGAGAGTGCAGCAGTTGGGTGTTGGCCTCCAACCCTTTTAGAGCATTCAACACTTTCTCCTCGAAAGATGAGTTCCTTTGAGGGGGAGGAGTAGAGTGTTGGAATTGTTGTTATTGGGGATGATGATAGTTGGACTGATTTTGGAAATGTCGAACATTCGGCCCTTGAGGTTGGGAGAACGAGTTTCCTTGAGCTTGAGGAAAAGTGTTCCCCTGAGCTTGGGGCTATCAAGAGAAATTAGGATGATTTCTCCATCCTGGGTTATATGTGTTTAAGTAGAGATCATTACCCGGGCGAGCGTAGACAACATTAGCATGCTCTTGAACAAATTCTGGAAATTAATTTACAGCAGGACACTCATGCACATACTGTGCAGGGCTAGAACAGATAGGGCACACCTCTCTCAAATTGGGAGTTGGTTGAGAGGGTGTGTAAAAAGATTACCCTACAACCATTAGTTGGTCTAATTTTCAAGACAACTCATCCACTTTAGAAGAGACATCATTAGAAGTGTCCACTTTATAGATGTCTCGCTTTTAATTTGGAGTGAAATTTTGTCTCTCAAAACGATTGGAGGAGGCATGATGTAAGGAATTTTCACTCAAATTTTCGAACAATTCCCATGCTTCTACCTCGCTCTTTGTCATAAATGTCCCACCACATGAGAAATCAACCATATGGCGGTTGTATTGAGATAGACTATCATAGAATGACTAGACAAGTTGCCATTTAGGAATCTGATAGTGGAGACATTTTCTGAAGAGATCCTTGAATCTCTCCCATGTTATATAATTCAGAATGACTAGAAACTGAGAGAGAGTTATGAGATGAAAGTTATGCATTGATTTTTTGGATATATGCTAAAAATTATGTTCCATATCTATCGGATCCTGATGCACTGGGTCACTGAGGGTATTTATAGGTTAAGCTCAAGATGTCCATAAATGACCATCGATGGCTATGGATGACCATGCCACTAGCTATACACTCATTACCAAATATGTCAGACATATCTGGAGTCTAACGTGTCACACATGGGAGCCTACAATCTCTAAGTCGGTTTCGGGTCAAAAATCCATCTGAGGTGACTAGCAATAAATGTTAGGATAATGCTTTCCACCTAATGCTAGAGACAAATGATCGCCTCCTGAGGATCAGGTCTTGATAGTCGGTCTCGTTGTTGACTAAAGCACGGGTTCGTTGTTCACAACGAAGACGATATCGTTGTCCTGATGACTATGAGTCCGTTGTCTATGAGACAACGTTCTCATTGTGCAGAGCACAATGAGCCCGTTATCATACGCACAATGAATAAGTACTCAAAAACACATATGAGCTCGTATCCACTATTATAACACCAAAAACATGATTGTAGTTACAACACACAGATAAATTATGAATTTTATCATTTACACTTAGCCCCTTTATGATGCTTTAAACATAGTTCAAAGTATCATAAACCTCTCAGCATTCCAGAATAAGAATACTGTAAGTCACAGAAGTTGGTTGCACTTCATTATCCGTTCTCTATTCCCTCTTTTATGTTCTCTATTTATTGTATATACTTCGTTGTATATGCTCTGCTGTCATTGATCTCTTGCTTGCACTATACGCGAAGATATATCGTCATAGCATTCTGTAACACGTTCGCAAATCTATTACACCTCATTAATGTATGACAGACTGTCATCATTGTTTTGCACGAAAGTCGAGACGTTTCATTTGCTTCGACAGTTACTCTATCTTTAAAAAGACAATCATGCCTTCGCTGCCGCTGATATGTACGTTCGAGATGAAGGCTAATCTTGTCCTATAGAAAGATTAGTCTGACACGCTATATTTATTGTATACGGAAATGACTATCTTACCCCTGCACTTGCCTATGTGTATGGTCACGATTGAGGCTGTGCTCGTCTTTGCACTCTGGAATTGCCTATAAATAGAGATGCGAAGAACTCCTGCTCTCTACTTAACTTTGCATTGTTACTCTATCGGATTTGCATCTTCCAACGATTCGCAACTCTTTGTCACCATAATGATCAACCTCTGGTCACCAGAATGAAGACTACCAAGACCACGACTCCGAGACCCCTTTGCTTACCCCTGCTACTACTGTTACTCCTAATCCCAATGCTGCCTCATCTTTTGCCTCATAACGAGAAAAAATCACAACGGAAAAATCTGCCGAGGAGTGAAATCCCGTCTTCCCACACAGATACCCACATCCCACCGTTGCTCACGCGTCGATGGACCGCGAAGTTATAGCCACATCCATACTCTTCGCAATGAGGCTACTCGAAGACATCGCCACATGAGAAATCTGCACTTTATGGGGAAGTTTGGCGCTACCACCCGAGCTGTTGCCACGGTAAGGACTATACTTTCTCTTATATGCATTTGTAGCCAATCTTCATATCTCCACACTGATAACATTCTTCTCTTCTAGATGAGCAATATGCTTGCAGGGATGTATGAAGACTATAATAACATTAGAAATACATCCATCGGACTAAAGGAGAGGGTCTTTGATCTGGAGAAGACAAAGGCAGAGGAGGCAAAGATACTAAACCATGAACTGGCGAAGATGCAGACAGACCTAAAAAATGTTGAAGATAAACTCTCTTCGGTGATCAGACAACGAGACGCAACTCAACAAAAGGCTCGCAAAGCTAAAGAAGGAGAGAAGAAAACATTGGAACAGGTTGAAAGGGTTATCTTCTAGAGTAGTGAACTGGACAAGATCTCCAATACGCTGTGCAAACAACTCAAAATATCTGAGGCTGAAAAAGAAATCTTGGCGAAGCAACTTGAGGAGGCTAATGCCATAAAGGATAAAGAGATCGAGGCCGCAAAAGAAGCTGTAACGGAAACTCTCCGTATTCACTTCCGAAAAGAGATGGATCGGCTGCTAGATGAAGACCGGAGAGAGACTGAAGATATAATAATGAGGCAACTTCAAGAACAAGGAAGACTAACCGATTCTCACTCTGAGACCACTGCTCAGGAAGATGCTTAGGAAGATACTTAGAAAGGCAAAGGTGAAGAAAGTAAAGAACCTCTTGAGCCAGCTCCTGATACACATGCTCATTTTGTTGATCCTTCAGCGAATCCCGCTACTAAGATTGTTGTCTTCGATGATGACTCCGCTATAGCTTTTGCCCGTTGTTGTTTCTCCTTTTCTTCGTTGTAAATTGTTGCATAAATGAAATATTTTTCGACACATACGTCTCATTCACTGTACTACACTTTTAGTCACTTTCACAAAGCATATAATACATATGTGTCACAGGAAAACAAGATAAGTAAATTCTTATGCTCTTAAGAATGCACGAGAATAAACACAGAGTATGGACATAATGAAAGCTATTGGAACCCATGCACCCAGGAAATGACACTAATGACTACATCGAAGAAATAAGATACCGTGTCTGACATTATGCAAACTATTTATCCTAAATCCTTAAGGGACCCGTAGTGAGACATTATGCTAATAGGCTCAGATAGCATTGCAGACCACTTGATTACCTGAGACAATGGATCTGACGGATTCACAGATGCCCCACACTGAGTATTAAGGTTTTTTATGATCAGTCATTTGATAGCGCATTTACGATATTTTATCATTCGAGTAATCATAGAGATGACCTCATGCATCAAAGAATAATTCATCATGGATGAGCTCAAATGTAAGCTTAAGTAACACACTTATCACTGACCTTAGTATCTCCTGATCTTATCTCTGTTACGCTATACTCGCATTATTGGAGATCACTCTCACTTGTCAATCACTGATTACACCGAATAGGGGCTGAACACCAGGATAGAATGAATAGTCAATGAGAACGAGCTTACGCTAGCGAGATCGTGCCAACGAGGACAATTTTGCAATAACGTGAATATGTTTGCACTTTTCTTTTCTGCTTTGTCATTTTGCACATAGCACCTCAGAGGATGATAGAATACCGGAGTATATATGTTTCACAATATTGATAAGAAGAAAGTTGTAAGATACATATAATATCATAATATAAAACCTGACAAATACCTAAGGGGAGACTCTGAAAGCCCCTTCCCGGCTGATCTGACAGCTTCAGCCAAACGCAAAAAACAACAACCATTAGGGGCTGAACAACACTCGCAGCTCATGGTCTCTCTTGTGATTCATCATCAGGAAGCAAATATTCACTCAAGAAACCTTCCTGTGTTAACCTCTCCAAATAATTCTTCAAATCACCACACCGGTTAGTCGTATGGCCATGACTTCTATGGTACTGGCAATAATCTCGCGTTCACAGCCTCCCGGTGATATCACAACTTGCATGAGTAGGCCACTCGAAATTCGAATCATCCTCTATGGCTCTTATAATCGCCGAAGGACGGGCTGTAAACATCACTGGCTCAGCTCGCCTGGAGGAGAGACGTCGCTCTACTACTTGAGGACCTCTACCCTAGAGTAACGTGCGATTTGATTCAGTTAAGCCATGCGCCCACACATTGATTCGCTCTTGCAACAGCTGCTGTTGACTGGTTAGCTGCGTCAGGAGGGATTACTGATACTGCAACAACATGATGATTTGCTCTACTTGAGACATTTTTGGCTCTGGGGTTTGTTCTTCCATTGGAGACACGGGATTTTGATTAGCCATGGCGATAAAGATGAGCAGAGGGAGGGTTTGAGTCAACTTATCACTTTGTATAATATGGAGATTCAGAAGAAAAGTTCGATTCCCACAGACGGCACCATTTTTGAAGGGGAAATTTCCCGGACTCGCCACGCGTCAGTAGCTGATAGAAGGTAGAGAAGAAAACACTTCACCTGCAGAAGAAAAGGGAGGGTCGGGTGTACACCTTGAAATAAGCTCCGATGATAAAGTTAGTACACGAAAGAGATGATAAATAGTAAAACACTGTAGCACTGAAACACTGAGAGAAAGAGTTCTAAGATGAAAATTATGCACTAATTTTTTGGATATACGCTAAAAATTATGTTCCATATCTATCGGTTCCTGATGCACTGGGTCACTGAGAGTATTTATAGGTTAAACTCAAGATGTCCATAAATGACCATCGATGGCTATGGAAGACCTTGCCACTAGTTATACACTCATTACCAAATATGTTAGATATATCTGGAGCCTAACGTGTCACACGTGGGAGCCTATAATCTCTAAGTCGGTTTCGGGTCAAAAACTCATCTGAGGTGACTAGCAATAAATGTTAAGGACAGTGCTTTCCACCTAACGCCTGAGACAAATGATCGCCTCCTGAGAATCGGGTCCTTATAGTCGGTCTCGCTGTTGACTAAAGCATGGTTTCGTTGTTCATAACGAAGACGATATCGTTGTCTTGATGACTACGAGTCCGTTGTATAGGAGACAACGTTATTGTTGTGCAGAGCACAACGAGTAGGGCTGCCAACGGGTCGGATTTGGACTGGATTTGCCTAGATTCGAATTCGATCCGATTAAGAATCCGAAAAACCCAAATGCGATCCGAGATTCGACAAATCATCAATTAATCGATCCGAATATGATTATATTTTTAAGATCCGAATCCGATCCGATTAAGGTTAATTAAAAAAAAAACTCTATTTTAATAATATAAAAATCTAATATTACCTTAATTAACTCTAATTAATGTTAAATTTTTTTAAGATTAATATTTTATCCATAAAAAATCTATTTAATATATTTAAAATGATTTTAAGAGGTTAATATAATCAGATCGGATTTTAATCGGATCGGAGATTAATATTTTATCCATAAAAAATCTATTTAATATATTTAAAAGGTTAATATAATCAGATCGGATTTTAATCAGATCGGATCATCCTATATTCGGATCCGATTCGATTATAATCGGATTCCATCGATTTGATCCGAATCCGATCCAACGGATCACATATAGGGTCCAAAGTCCGGCTAATTGGATCGGATTCGGATTGGATCCGAATCATGATCCGATCCATTGATAGCCCTAACAACGAGCCCATTGTCATACGCACAACGAATAAGTACTCAAGAACACATACGAGCTTGTATCCATTGCTATAACACCAAAAACATGATTGTAGTCACAACACACAGATAAATTATGAATTTTATCCTTTACAGTTGTCAATGAGTCAGGCTGTGATCTATCCAAACCCAGTCCTCACCTGCAAGGGTTCAGTCCAATCCCTCGTAGGGCCTTGACTAGCTAGGCCCAAGCCCCCTACCCTTAGGGTGAAGGTTGGGCCTGAGCCATGTATAGGTTTGAAAAGAAGATAATGAAAAACATATTTATCGTTATTTTATTTAAAAAAATCTAAATCATTGTCAATGGACGAGTGATGACAAAGACCATAGAGGAGTAGTGCAGAGAATGGAAGCCTGGTTGGATTAGAAGTCTCGATGTTGGGCCCTTTTAGTGAGGGTAAATTGGTCCAACTTTTTTATTGGCATGTGTGAATGACTTCGCATGCCATAATCTCAAACTAAAGGGGCAATTAGGGAAATTCCATAGGGGCTTCAGCAGTCAGCTCTACCAAATCCATATGACGCCAATGCGATAGCTTATAATTAATCTGAAATTTAGATTTACATAATTTGGATGTTTATGGTTTCGTATTGATCTACAGATTACAGTAGGTTTTGACCTGCTGGTGAACTTCATGAATAAATGAAGCCATTCGTTCCACTTATCTCCCACTATTTTCCGAAGAAGAAGAATCAAACCATGTCCAATTTTCAATCTCTGTTTCTGATCTTGATTTTCGTACTCCCATTAGCTTCCTCAAAAATGGAAGGAATGGAGCTCTTACTGAGTCGTCTCGACAGCCAACGAGCGTCTCCTTCCGTACAAGAAGCTGCAGCTAAGGCTGTTCTTCAGAGATTGCTGCCAACCCATTTATCCAGCTTTGAATTCAAGATAGTTTCAAAGGTATTATCATCCCTTTGCTTTATTCAAGTTAAATGTACCGTTAATCTCTACTATATACAGCACTCGATTATGTTTCACTGTTTGATTCTTCTGATGTCGATCAATTGCTGGATTTCTTATTGTGGGGTATGTTTAGAATAATTCTAGTTAATGTAAGCAGATTACCCATTTGAAAAGATTCCTTGATTGGTAGATGGATTTGTAGCAATTAACGTAATAACCAGTATCTTTAAATTTCACATTCATTTGATAAATGTTCATTTTTTCAAGTCTTCTGGGGCGGCGATTATTTTGTGGGGTGTGTATAGAATAATTGGAATGTAATTTAGTAGATTATTACCCATTTGGAAGGATGCTGCGACTAATTGATGGAATAATAGCAACTAACACAGTACCCACCATTATATTTGCTTCATTCATTTTGATTATTGTGCAAAGCATATTATGAATTGTACAATTTCTTACACAGTCTATTGTAGATGTATCCTTTTATATATTTGTTTCATTTTTTATCAATAAAAAAAGGTTATTGGATTTATTCATGTGCTTTGTTTAGAATATATGTAGTGTGATACAGTAGATTATCAGTTGAAAGAATGCTGCTCTTCTTGATGGAGAGTAGTTTTGGTTTTCATTATTGAATTCTAATTGGGGTTGTGTACTATTTTGTCCTTTAGTTCGTATCAATGCTAACCAAATTTATTTCAGACACTAATGAATGGAAAATTTAACTGTGAAATGATGCGAGGTGTCCTAAAAGAAGATCCTATTGAATTTTGAGCTAAAATAATTTTACTGTGGTACCTCACTATTTCACTTCTCAGATACTGGCAGACTCTTTCGCATAAATATGCTTAAATTTATGGCTAATTAAGTATTTTGATATCCTTAATTTGTCCCATATCCGCTTGATTGAATTCCATTTATTTGTTATATCATAATTTATTATGCTGATTGTCTTAATTATGAAATATCAGGATGTATGTGGTGGATACAGTTGCTTCTGGATAAACAATTACAACAGCTCGAGTAGGAAGGGTCCAGAGATAATGTATGCACCTTCTTCCAAGTTAAAACAAAGAATTTGCTGTCTGTATATATGTATATAAGTAAATAATGTTTTATAATCTAGTTTACTTTTGATTCTTGCTGCAAATTAGAAATTATATTTTCTTCCGGATGGGTTGAGTTCGTAGCTGAAATGGTTAACATACTGGAACACAACCATGAGTTTGTGTGTACGAGTCCAACTTATTCCCCAAAAATAAAATAAAGAGTTTAGTCTGTTACAAACATTTTGGACATGATTAGCAAAAACATCCGTACATTTGTCCATTTGCAAGATGTGTTTCTTTTTGAGAACCTGAATAATACATCTATTTGTCTAGAAATGTGGTGGCTTCATTGTCTCTCTTTGCCCAAGTGATTTGAATCACTAAATGCTTGAATTAGAAGTGGCTATAGCCATGTTTGAACTTGGGCACCTTGACTTGGTTAAACCATTCTCACATCTATAGTAATTTGTGGATCTACTTAGTTGGTAACTGGTAAGTTTCATTGACATTTTTCATCTAATGGGCCAAGTTGATCTCAAAAGAAGAAGCTTTGGAGTCAAGTCCAACCTTTTGCACAAAAGCTGTAGCTATCTGAAGGTTGAGGAATAAGGAATTAACTTAGAAGTTAGAACCGCCGTTACAGATGGTAGACATCATATTTGACTTCTGCCAATTCGGATTTTAAAAGTACAATGTGTTGGAATCTTCCGATTGGTATTTTTTTTTCATAAAAAGATAGTGGTGTTCTTTTTCCTGGTTACATGTTCAATAACCTTTGAGGATTTTATCTTTACCTCCCAGAATCAAAGGCACGACAGCAGTTGAAATTGCATCGGGTCTGCATTGGTATTTAAAGTATTGGTGTGGTGCTCATGTTTCGTGGGACAAAACTGGCGGCGTTCAGATAGCTTCTATCCCTAAACCAGGATCATTGCCTATTGTAAAAGACGAGGGAGTGATGGTTCAGCGTCCAGTCCCGTGGAACTATTACCAAAATGTTGTTACTTCTAGTTGTAAGTATTAAATCTTTTATTTCTTTTATTCATTCATGGTTAATTTGTGATTCATTGTGAATATAGAATATTGAATGAGCTCCATGTCAGAAATTTGGGAGTATATCGATTGTTAAAATCTAAATGGGAAGTTCAAAACACCTTGAGACCGTTTTCTTGTGTAAAGGAACATGCCATAGCTGCACCAATATTATCAATGTTAACACCCCAAAGGAAAATGACAAGATAGTTAGAAATTTGAGTAATATGGTGTACAATATCTTTCCAAAACAAAGGCATAGAGATCACAACGGGAAAAATAGTTTAAAAGACAGAATGTAGTCAACACCGATATAGGTTTTCTTTTCTTTTGCAAAGTAAGAGGTCTTTCACATAATTCTTGAGACGAGAGGGCTCTAGCTTCAGAGGATCCTATGTCCCTGTGGTGGATGTGCGGAGAGGTGTAACTTTAGGTTCTCTCTCTCTATTGATTGGTATAACTTTCGAATATCTACTCTCTCAAATGTATAGGCCTTACTAGTAGGAGTTAGGTCTATGGTGTATTAGTGAACTATGGAAGCTATGTGTATATATGTGTGCGTGCGTGCATAATGTATATGTATTCCTTCTTCTCTTGTTTTATATTTTTATTTTGTTGTTTGGGGTGTGATCTGTTGGAATGTGTATCAGTTCACTTAATTGTGAAGTCGAATCCTAATTAGAGTAACAAAGTTAAATACATCCATGCCCAAAACATCCTAAGGGGGGCAACAAAATTAGCTCGATGGATCATTCTTTAAGATCCTTAGATGATGAGGTGCCTTAGTGATGTTATTTGCAGACTTTGTGAGATTGGCTGATGTGACTAGAAAGGAGGTAAAGGCAAAACTATTACTGTGGAAGAAAAGCTTGGAATCTAAGGTTTAAAATATTTGATTTGGAGATTTAGCAGGGAGAAGTCAGCCTTATGGAGAAGGGTGGTCAAGACAAAATTTGGAATCTCAAACAGAAACTAGGACCCTTTACCAGTCATATTGTCATATGGAACAAGGTTATGTTTGGTAAGGAG
Source organism: Tetracentron sinense (assembly GCA_015143295.1). NCBI lineage: Eukaryota > Viridiplantae > Streptophyta > Magnoliopsida > Trochodendrales > Trochodendraceae > Tetracentron > Tetracentron sinense. The sequence continues at coordinate 41,493,366 of CM026557.1, forward strand.
TTTGCTAGTCTCATCAATTTTATGGTAGGAAGTGGCACATCTCTACAATTTCGTTCATTAGAAGAACATTCTTGTTTGCCAGTACTTGGACATGAGGGATGGGGTGGTTGTTTGGAATCCAATATTTGGCAGGAATCTCAGGGACATGGAGATGGAAGAATGCTTGATCCCACTGAAGAGTACCTGATAAACCATGATAATGAGGACTTGCATAAATGTGATGGAGACCCTAAAGGGGTTTTCTATGTTAGATTGTTCTAAAAGTCTCTCCTTGGGAGACCAACAAGTAGAGTTAGATAGAGGCTTGCAGATCGAGAAGATATGGAAATCTCCAATTCCCCTGAGGGTTTAAGCTATTATCTGAACCGCCACTTAATCAGCCAAAGCATGTTCATCCCAAATAGTTGCTCCATGTAGAAGACTAGAAGAGAGAGTGCACATCTTCAATCCATTGTCCAGTTGCCTGGGCATTCTGGAGCTTCTTCTTCTACTTGTTTGATGTGTCCTGGCCTCTCCCAATAGATACTCGGGAGATCTTCTCTAGCTGGTTGTAGATACGCTTTCGAAGGATCATGTGAGCGAAGCACTCTAAAAAGTAAAATTTTATAAGACAACAATGAGACCAACTATGCTTTATGGAGTAGAATGTTGGGTAACCAAAAAGCAACATATTCGTAAAATGACTATAGCTGAGACGTGGATGTTGAGATGGATGAGTGGAAAACCTAGAAAAAATTAGATTAATAAATGAGCTCATCCAAGAGAATCTGGAATAGATCCAATAGGTGATGAAATAAGGTAGTGTCAATGAGTTGGTGTGGACACGTTTAGCTAAGATTGATAGTGGCACCAATGAGAAGGGGTGAGTTGGTGCAAGTTAAAGTCTCTAAAGCGGTAAAGGCCGAAGATGAAGTGAATGGAGTTAGTTGGAAAATCTTTCATAATATAACTCCAAGTAGAGATATGGTTCTTGATAGGATAGAATGGTGAAAGAGGATTCGTCTTGTCGACCCAAGATAGTCGGGGAAAAGCACTGATATAGAAGAGACTTCTTTAGGAACTAAATTGTTCAAGCTTTGTGTCAACAACATATCGTTGGTTCCATAAAGATATTTGAATCCCATATTGTAGGTTTTTGGTCATTCTATTTGTCTATTAATGAGGTTATTGTGTCTCTTTTAGGTGAAGGTAGTTTACGTTGAGAATGCTGAGTATAAGGTATATTGTAAGGCCTTTTTAGTCCTATCTTTTATTTCCTTTTTTCTCTTCCCTGTTAATAAGGGTATTTATGTAATCTTTCCTATATGCATATATTCTGGTAGAGAGGGCTTATTCTTATTTTCTTTTTTCTTCCTTCCACACCCTAGATTCTATATTTCAACTTGGTATTAGAGCAATCTAGGGTTAACGGAGGCTTCCAAGGATCAAGGAAGGCTTCCACTAAACCAAAATCAAGAAACCAAAGGATGCACCGACTTGCGTCATCGTTTGTATGACTGACTTCAACAACAGCATAGACCTGGGTATGTAAATCCTTGATTTTGAAGGTATTTTTTGTAGATCTTTTTCTGACAATTCTGAGTTATATAACATGGGATTTGAGCATGTATTGAGGGTTTTATGGAGTTTTTTTCCTCCCAAAATAGAGAAAAATTTATGCAAAATTCAATTGTGTAATGAACACTCTTCTCCGTCACTGTGAACCATTTTTTGAGGAGAAAGTTGGATATGTTTAGGTTGTTTCTATCCGTGCTACTCTAGAAGTGGTCCCATAATGAATCACCTCATTTTGGAGGAGTTGTGAACTTGTAATGTGTTTTGTAGGGGATAGTTGCTGCTGCACAGTTTTTATTTTTGTTTTTTTGACTCCTAATCTATAGAACAGGCTTTATTATGACGTGTTTGAGTTACAACAAAGGTGAGAAGGTTGTAATACCTTCTTATATTGAAGTTGGAAGTTTTTTGAAGCTTGATGGAGGGCTTGTGAAGCCAAGAGTGATTTTGTACTCTTTTTTCCCTGGTAGGTCCTTGATAAAAATTGTTTGAGAGCCAAGAGTGACTTGGTACTTTTTTTTAAACATTTTATGTGTTTGATAAAAGTTGTTAGAGAGCCAAGAGTGCCTTGGTACTCTTTTTTCGCCTAGTAGGTGTTTGATAACAGTTGTTGGAGTGTGTAATCCCTATTGCTGGAGTCTCTTGAGTGTGTGAAGCATGTCATTAATCAATTCGAAGTGCTTCCTTTAAGTGGCCCTTCACATTTGTTGTCTCTAGTGGACAAAGTGTGGATGTCCCCAAAGAGGTGACCGAAGTGGTAGTAGAGGTAGAGGTAGGAGTGTGTGACCAACTACTGATGATAAAGACAAGTTCAAGTTTGAGCATTGTAGTCGTATCCGACATACCAAGGGACATTTTGGAATCTCAACGGTTGCCCTCAGAGAGCTCCTATAGTTACCAGTAGAAGGGGTCGTTTTGAAGGCATGTGTGGTTCCCTTGCTCATTTAGTTGCCTTAGTTGTCCTTCAGCCTCTAATTCTATCTGTGTTCTTCTTACTTCAGCTCCAGTTACTAACAGCTTTGACCTATCCCAAGAGGAAGTTGAAGCCTTTTGACTCTTTATGCTATGATTGGAGACTCCTTCCATAACTGCAGCCTCATTTGCTCACTCAGGTATATCACAACTCCATACAGTGCCTCTCTTTCTCCTACCAGCCCCTCCTAGATCATTGATTCATGAACTACTAATCACATTATGGGTATGTCATCCCTCTTGATTCAGGAGATACTGATCACATGAGAGGTATGTCATCCATCTTCTCCACATATCATTTTTGTTTCGGGAAAGATAGAGTTAGAGTTGCTGATGGTACTTAGTGTTCTATTTCAGGGAAGAGTAGTGTTGTTACTAATCCTTCTATTCTATATGTTCTTATCTTTGTTATAAGTCTTATGTCTGTTAATAGTATCACTAAATCTTTGAAATGTAGTGATACATTCTTTCCAACTTATTGCCTTTTTAGGATCTGATGACGAGGAAGATTATTGGCAGTGGACGTGAGGAAGGAGGCTTATACTTGTTGGATCATTCACCTCAGTTGCTTCTAGGAATTATAATTCAGTGTGCACGTGTGTGGATGGCGATTGTGGGCATTTATGTAATCTTCCTATATGTATACATAAGCCCTCACTCTCTTATCTCTATTTTTTCTCTCCTTCTCGTTATCGCTTTTCTTCCTTCCGAACCCTAGACTCTATATTTGATTTTCCTATTTAGTCTTTTCACCAGGTTTAGTAAGTACACTTCGAACTTTTATGTAAAGTATAGCACGTGTTCCATCTTTTCCTTTACTAGCTTAAGAGTAGACACAATTTGGAAAGAACATTTTTAGGGAATAATTGCTAATTTAGATACAAGTTACCTTTAAGCTTCTAAGGTTTAGATGTGCACTAGCCTTATTATTGTCTTGAAGCTTTGTTTATTTTAGGATAGCCAATTCAATTTTCTGGGTCATGTTCTTCTATTGCATGTACAACCTTGCTCTGCTTTCATAGCGTTTTGCTTGTACAATCGTCCAGCTCCGGCACTACTAATGGCTTGTTGATGCTTTCGGTTCTAAGAAACCTAGAGTATTGCTGAATCTCTTAGCTGCAGGCCTAGCTTTTTCTTCCTTTGATTTTGTCAAGTTGTATAGGAAATCCAGAATTGTGTTGAAACATGTCTCAGTATACCATTAAGTCCATTTTTTAAAATTTCCTTTTCCATCTTTTTCGTTGCTCTCATCTGTATCTTCTTTTATATTTTCTACCTTTATTTTCTTCTCCTCCCTTTCTCCCTCTCTTTCTATTTCAATTTTTTTAAAAATCTTTTTTGGAAAATCGGACTACCAGGCCTGATTATTGTTAGATAACGTTCCACTAGGCTTTTGAGGTTTATTATAACCCATTCTCCAGCTTCCTTTGGGGTCTAGTCATCAACTTAGACTACCCACCTTTTGAGGCTGGAAATTGTGCAACCGGATTTTGAATTCTCTGGTCATAGTTCACAGGAAAATTTCCCCCTTTTGGTGCTAAAAGCTACACTAGATTGGATTCTGAATTCTTTGGTTGACCCAAGTAACATCACTAATACATCTATGGACTATGATGAAAAATGTGCTGGAATAGGATTAGATAGTGTCAAAGATCAAAGTTGTGTGTAAGTCTCAGAGGAAAAAAGAAAAATAAATTAATTCGGGAAGATGAATGGATTTTTATTTGGAGATGATGTATCCACTCAAGTAGATATCATAATTGACCTTGCCCTGGTTGATATCCCCTTAGTCAAAGCATATGAGTATATGACCTATCAAAGCTCAATATCTTACTCGATTGAGGATATTGCTATACCATTATTACTTGTTCAGTACTTAAGTCGAAATATACAACTTAGAAGAGATTATTAAAATTCCCTTGACCTTGTCCTGGTCGATATCCCTTAGTCAAAGCACCTCACCAGTAAAAGCTCAATATCTCTCTTACTCAAGTAAGGAAATTGCTTAACTTATATTTACTAGTTCAGTAAAGTCTAAATATACAACTCAGAAGAGTTTATCAAAGTTCCATTGGATAGACAAACTATCATCTTTCCACAATTACTGAGAATACCTATGAGTCTATGACAAATAATCACACTCAAATGACATGTTTTGGTTCTACTAGTCTTGTATTATGAGTATTACTTCTTGTAGGTCACCAAAAGAAAAAAAGTCCTAAGCCTGAATAATAACACTCAAATGACAACGTTTTGCTTCAACTAGTCTTGAATTATGAGTATTACTTCTTGTAGGTCACCGAAAGAAAGAAAGTCCTAAGCCCGATGATTTAGTTATTGGGTACTTAAAAAGGTGTAGTTCTTTTTCACTTTCAGAAAGAAGATAGAGTCCATATAGCTCTCTGTCTCCGTACTAGATTTATCATCAAAAAATAAATTTCTTTTGATATCAATTTTTTTTATTGCTTTTTAAAAGTAACTGTTCCCTTATGCAGATTCCTATGTTTGGTGGGATTGGGAAAAATGGGAGAAAGAGATAGACTGGATGGCTCTTCAAGGAGTTAACCTGCCTTTGGCATTTACTGGGCAAGAGGCCATTTGGCAAAAAGTTTTCAAGGTGAATGATTATTCACATTGTTATCATTCTTGGTGTGTTGTCCAATTTTTAGTTAACTGAATCATCTAGCTTCCAATATGTTGGTAATCATATATAGACTTTATGGTTTTTCTTCCTTTCCATTTCCATGCTAAAAATCTATTACACGTACTCTCATGTTCTATCATTTTAGTCTGCAATGAATTTTTACCCATTATTAAATTTATTGTTTTATAGTCTTTGTGCAATATATCCTCTATATATTATGTTTTATTATTTAGAGCTTCTTTCCAAGGGTATTGCAGTCAGAAGCGTGATTCTGTGTGCTCTTTAACTGATTATCTATTTAAAATTTGTTGCTTTATGAGGTTTGAAGTTAGTTTTTCTTTTTGTAAGTGTTAGATTTAAGATTTGAGTCAATAATTAGTATCAGTAGAAAATTAGGAATAGTAGACTAGGGTTTGTGGAAGAGAGAAAGAGGAGAAGAGGAAGAAGGAAGGGAAATAAAGTATGGAAAATTATGTTCTCCATCCCTTTAGTTCTTCTTTTATATTATTAACATAATGAAATGACATAAATGCCCTTAATTACATAAAAGACAATAAACACTAAAACATAATAAAGTAACTAGATAATAAAGCTACGACGAGCTTATTTAGATGACCCCTTATGACACTCCCCCTCAAGCGGGGCATAAATGCCCAGCATGCCAAGCTTGCCAATAAGCCCATGATGATGTGATGAAGTAACCACCTTCGTAAGAACATGCTAACTGATCTGTTCTTACAAAAGGCAAGACTAATTATCTTCAAAGCTATCTTCTCTCTTATGAAGTGTCTGTCAACTTCAATATGTTTGGTCCTGTCATGTTGTACTAAGTTATGTGCAATGCTAATAGCAACTCTATTATCACAATAGAGTGTCATCTCCGATGGGTTTGAGAAACTCAGTTTTGTCATCAAGGTTTTGATCCATAATAACTCGTAGGCTCCATAAGCCATGAATTTGTACTCTGTTTCGGCGCTATACCGTGCAACCACAAACTGCTTCTTACTTCTCTAGGCAACCAAATTTCCACCAACCATGGGGCAATAGCTTGACGTAGATCGGCGATTTGCGACTAACTCAACCCAATCATCATCTGTGTACGCCTCTACCTTCAAGTGCCCATTCTGTCTGAATAATAACCCTCAACCTGGTGAAGACTTTAAGTATTTCAAAATTCGTCTACAGGCTCAAGGTGTATAGTCCTAGGACTGTGTATGAACCGACTGATTACACTCATTGCATAAGCAATATTGGGACAAGTACAAGTCTTTGGAAAATACCAACATCTTCAAGCAACTCGCCACTCTCACAGTCAAGCTTAACATATGAGTTGTCACAGGTTTCGAGCCCAGCTTTTCAGTGTCTTCCAACAGATCGATGATATATTTTCTCTGAGATATGAAGATGCCGTTTCTTGAGTGAGCAATTTCAATCCCAAGGAAATAACTGAGTAAACCCAAATCTTTAATCTCAAATTCTTTGGCGAGAAGATCCTTAAGATATTGTATCTCCCCTGAGTTATCTCCAGTTACAACAATATCATCTACATGCACTAGTAGTGCACTTGTTGTGTTTTCCAAATGCTTCACAAACAACGTATGATATGCGTGATATTGAGTATACCCAAACTTCTTCACAACTTCACTAAATCTTTCATACTAAGCCCTAAGAGACTGTTTAAGGCCATAAATTGTCTTTTTCAGATGGCAAACTTTACCCTTCTAATTCTAAACATTAAACCCAGGAGGTAAAGCCATATAAACTTCTTCATGGAGATCTCCATGCTGAAAAACGTTCTTCACATCTAGCTGAAAGAGAGGCCAGACTTGATTTACTGCTATTAAAAGAAGGATTCTAATTGTATTTATTTTGGCTACAGGAGCAAATACTTCCTGATAATCGATCCTATAGGTCTGTGTGAATCCCTTAGCGACCAACCTTGCTTTGTATATGTCAACATTACCATTAACCTTGTATTTTACGGTATAAACCCACTTGCATCCAACTAGCTTCTTGTTCTTAAGAGCATCAATAAATTCCCATGTATGAATTTTTGTGGGGGACTTCATTTCCTCCCACATTGCTTCTTTCCACTTAGGGTGCTGCAATGCATCTGTGACTCTAGATGGAATAGATGTTGAAGACAAAGATGAGACAACCACGAATAAATTGAGAAAAAGATTCATAAGAAATGAAGTTAGAGATAGGATGCGATGTACAAGTGCGTTTCCCTTTGCGTAAGGCAATAGGAGCATCAAGATCAGTAGTGTTGGGTAAAGATGAAGAATTACCTGGATTGAGAGCAACCGGAGAAGTAGATGGATCTGGGTCCACAGAGGTCTGCTGAGAGTGTTGTTTAGTTGATTGGCTCCACCTTGGAACGTCTTGAGTATGTCTTCAGCTTCTTTTCCTTCTCTCTAGTGTCATCAAAAGAGGACAAACACTAAAAGAGTTTCTCCTAGATTAGGAACTGGCAGGGGTACTAGAAGGGGTAAGGGTATCTCTTCACTAACATTCTTCTCCTAAAGAGGAACCCAGAAAAAAATGGAACTGACTCCGAGAGAAACATCGTTAGAGATAAACCTCTTACTTGTCAGGGGATCGTAGTATCATACACCTTATACCCCTTCTGTGTAGAGGAATATCCTAAAAAGAGATATTTGGTGGACTTAGGATCCAACTTAGAACGGTATGGACCTAGGATATGAAGAAAGCAAGTACAACCAAAGAAACGAAGTAGAAAACTAAAAAGAGGACTCTCAGGATGCAATAGCTAATGTGGAGACTTGAAATCCAAAACCCAGGAGGGCATCCGGTTAGTCAAATACGCTGATGTAAGCACTGCCTCAGACCAAATTCTTTTTTTTGAACTTTCTTTTTCCAACTTTCATCTGTAATAACAAACTTTGAACAACCTCAAGCAAATGACGGTTCTTTCGTTCCGCAACTCCATTCAGTTGTGGCGTGTATACACAACTGTTTTGATGAATAATTCCATGTTCGGCAAAATAAGCTCTGAGTGGTCCTTCAAGGTATTCGCGACCATGATCAGGGCGAAATATCTTAACATTCTTGTCAAATTGATTTCTGATCATGTTATAAAATATGCACATAACATTGGGCACCTCATCTCGAGTTTTCAATATGTACAATCAAGTGTTGCAGGAATTATCATCAATAAACGAAATAAAATATCGAAATCCAAACAAGGATAGAGTGGGAGAGGGTCCCCATATATTTCAATGAAAAATTTCAAATGGAAATGAACTTCTTTTAGTATGGGGGGAAAATGAAACACGATTATGTTTTGACAATTCACAAGTTTCACATTGCAAACTTAGTAAATTGACAGACTTAAACAAATGAGGAAACAAAATTTTTAAGGACTAAAATGACAAGTGACCTAACCGAGGTTGCCAGAGAAAAATCTAGTTTTTATTAATAGAATTACGGGACTAAAAAGCACTAGAGATAGGAGTAGGAACCTGATCCAAAATGTAAAGCCCATCCACTTTATGTCCACTCCCAATCTACCGCTTTGTCACTAGATCCTGAATACACAATGAGATGGAAAAAATATTCCACTACAACGCAGATACTTAGTTAAACTACTTAAAAAAGGAGGTTAATAGAAAACCCAGGAACATATTGTGCGGTAATTTTCCAGAGAATCCACATGTCAGTAGCTCCTGCGAAGACTGGTTTACTGGTAGAAGGAAGATAGCAAAGCTCCAGCTGTTGATGGGGTAAAAAAGAGAAGGGTGTGCACCCTGTAATACACTCCGATGCCAAAGTCAGTATGTGGAGAAGATGATTGAACAGTAAACAAGAGAAATTGTAAGAGTTTAGAAGTGTGAAACTTGTTGATTGCACGATCTTTTTACACTGATTCTCTGGGGGTATTTATAGGTTAAGCTCTGTATGGCTATAGATGGCTAAGAATGACCATGCCACTTGCTTTACACTCATTACCAAATATGTCAGACAAATCTTGAACTTTACGTGTCACACGTGGGAGCCTACTATTAGTTTAGTTGATTTAATTATGACAACACGCAGAAGTGACCAGCATTAAATGCCAGGACAGTGCTTTTCACCTACTGTCAGGGTCAAATAATCGCCTCCTGATCACTTCCTCCTGATAGTCTGTCTCGTTGTTGACTTAAGCTCGAGTCCGTTGTATATGTGTCAAGGCAGTTGAATGTATCCAATAGACAACGAATACGTTGTGTATAAGACAACGAGTACGTTGTCACGAATACAACGAGAACGTTGTATTTAAGACAACGGAAACGTTGTGAATTAGACAATGGAAATATTGTGAATTCGACAACGGATCACTCCTCTGTTGGACACGTGTCGCCTACCCGTGAGCATAACAATGAAAACTAGCTTGTTCTCCAACACTAAAGCATTTTACAAATTTTATCCCTTACACATATAATACATATGATAATAAGAGAGTAGGGGTGACATGGATGCTTCCTTTCCCAGACACAGATGCAAAATAACCATAAGCTATTTTCACTCTCAAAGGACTAAAGCAAGAGTGTAAGATAAGAAAAGTGTGGACGTACCAGACATATGATCTGAGGCTCTTGAATCGATGATCTAAGGAATCCCATGCGAGGTTAATGTAGATACCTAATAGGCAGATGCATGAGTACCTATATGAGCAATGAAAGTGGCTAATCTAGAAGATAACTCCATATGTGAAAGTAATTGACTGAAGCACTCAAGTTCCTCTTTGGATACTGGAAGGGTGTCCTTAGAATACTATTGATGAGGTAGTATAATAGAGGATTCTCCAAAAGAGGCAATACCAGCGAAGGAGGCACTATGCGTACTGATTTGCATGCTTGGATGTTCCTCCATACCACCAATCCTAGACATAAGTCTTACTTAGGGATTAAAAAACCAAACAAGTAAATAAGCCGGATCTCTCAAACACCAACAACGCCTCAACTAAAGGTCTAAATCAATTCTGATTTATACAAATCAGCAACTCACACACTTCACAACCTTCCACCAAGGTTTTCAACTTCATACAATCAAACACTAATAATGCCTCAAAAAATCATCCAAAAAATTTCAACACTTTAAAAAGGAAACACCTATTCCACAAAAAAAGACCAATTAGGTCAATAACAACTTTTTCAGCACAAAACAACAACAATAAACACCGCCAATGCCCTCTTATGGAGGTTAAATATGATTGTTTTTTCACAAAAATAACTTACAAAACAACTTTAGGGTTCCTGGAATCACACCCTTTCACCAAATAAACTCCAAACAACTATTGCTTTGTTAAAATTAATGAATCCACACATTAATCACTCTAGATCTAATTATTCATGATAGATCTAGATGTCCATCAACAACCCCAAAAAACCTTTTAAACCCGAATGATGTAAATCAGATTTTTCTTTCATAAAATCATTCGAGAGGCATACCAGATTCATGCAACACTATTCATGCGGCACTATTCACAACACTATTCATGCCATTAAAAAAAGGAAAAGAAAAAAATGCAGGCCTTGATTTCTTGCTCTGATACCAAGTAGAAAATTAAGAATAGTAAATCAGGGTTTACGGAAGAGGGAAAGAGGAGAAGAGGAAGAAGGAAGGGATCTAAGGTATGGAAAATTCCGTTCTCCATCCCTTTAGTTCTTTTTTTATAAAACTAATAGAATGAAAGAACATACATGTCCTGAATTACATAAAAAACAATAGACACTAAAACATAATAAAATAACTAGATAATAAAGTTGTGGTAGGCTTATTTAGATGACCCATTACGACACTATCATATGCCTGGCCAGTAGCAGTTGTATGTATGACTTTTGTGAACTAATCTACACTATCAACTCAATATGAATTTACCATTCCTTCATTGTTTTTGTATCTTCCATACAGCTTAGAAGGACAAGTGTTGTTATCAGGAATGTATACCGTAAACGTAAATACATTAGTGTTTTGTGATACTCCATGCTGATTCGATTCCCTTTGCTACTTTTCCAACGTGGCATCAGCACTTTTGTGTGATAGGACTCTTTAATTGTAGAGGCATCTCTATTGTTAACATTGGAAGGGAATTCACTTGATTTAGTAAGATAGAGCTTTTGATGATGCTCTTCTTTTGGCTCGAATATTTCAAGACCTTTATAACCTTTCTTCTTAGGATCTGTAAGTTCAATGGACCATGAAATTTGTGATGACAATGAAAGTCAAGATATCCCGGTCTGGACAATTTTTTTGAACAATGCCTGAGAAATGGGTTACTTATTGGTGTACCAATGCATAACTACTTCCATGTCATATGTCTCGGTTCCTTTTTGAGGATGTAAACGAATAATCAATCAGGTGATATTTGTAAATAATGGGTTAAAATTTCCAACTGCATCTACCCATAAGATTTAAGCTCATTAAATTATTCACTGTAGTCTATAATGTGATGGATTGACTCAATATGGGTATAATAATATTAAGTACTTTGAGCTTGTAAGATCCTAGGTGCGCATTCCAATATTTAAATAATACTTCTCTAGTTCAAGTTATACCGTCTCAACTTAGTTTATGATATGTCGTGAATTGAAGCCTTGATTGGGATGTATTAGTTCCATAAATACATGTGTCTTAACTTTTTTCTGGTTATAATTTTTTATGACAGAATTTTAATATTAGTAAGGAAGATTTGAATGATTTCTTTGGGGGGCCAGCTTTCCTTGCTTGGGCTCGCATGGGCAATTTACATCGGTAGGTAAAGGTGATAGATTTAATGATTAGATTCTTATTTAATATGTCACTTGTTTTCTTTCAAATATAGAATGCAAAGGGAAGAGTAATGTGTAATCAGTTCTTCTGTATATCATTGAGTATGGTACTATACATCATTTATTGCTGCCAAATGCAACATCTCTACACCCACTAAGAGGGAAATTTTTTGTCAATTATTTAAGTCAGTGGCACTGAATAAATGTAACTGACCATAAAGTTATTAAGACAGTACCGCATTTAATTATTTGGATGAGAACTCAGGATACTCATGGTAGAATGGTTGATGTCAAGGAGTATTTTCTTTAGCAGATCACAAAAGTTACTTGTATTGAGTGTCATTAAAACTATGGACAGTTCGTGTGACCCGGTCATTGTCAGCCTCAGTTCGTGATATTCAGTTAACATGGGTGACTGTGTCGTTGCAGCAGGAGTGCATCAATTTACTCATGATTTAATGAGTTTCTTATTGAATGCATGATGTATATTATTTTGGTTACAAATTTCTCGTGTTGTTAGAAGTATGTCTTGGATTCTACTTTTTGGGTTGCTAATAACGAGACTGAAACATTTCCACATGTTTGCTTGGTGGATACTTGTAGTCTTTAAGTGATTCTCATAGTTGTTTTCTGAAAAGGTGTCATCATTCAGAAGTTCTTCAATCCTCCCATTGATATATAAGAAGCTGTACTTTTTTGTTGATAAAGAGGAAGCATTGCTTAAATGCAATTTCTTCTTCTTCTAAATTCTTATGTAAATGATCTTATCAAAAAAGAAGGAAGAACGAGTACAAAGTAAAAAAACTCATCAAACAACAATTTCCCCCCCGAAAAAAGCCCAGACAAATTGCACCAATCAGATTTTCAAAAAATGAATTTTTTCTCACGAGACACCTCGGGTGAGAAAAAAACCCTCTAAACATTCTTCAAAAATTCTAGAAACATACTCAAAAAATTTAGAAGCACCTACCCTTGAATCTAACCAACTATTCCAGGTACTATTCATGAACACTCCATTATAAAAAATGCAGGCCTTGTCTTCCTGCTCTGATACCAAGTAGAAAGTGAAACCCTAGATGAGAAGAGGAAGAAGAGAGAAGAAGAGTAAGAGAGAGATTAGAGAGAAAAGATTAGGGCCTGATTCTCCTTTCTATTATTTATACTACTTAAAAAAGAGGATTACAATAATGCCCTTAATGACATGATACGGTGCATCTAGTAACTACACCCATAATATTATTATATCTCAACAAAAAGAATGGCAATGTGTAGTATTTAATGAGTGATAAAAAACCTATAGAGTCTAATTGTTGAGGGAGATTCCATAATGTGGTATATTGGGAATCCAACAGAAGTACAAAACTAAGGCTCTTGGAGATTCTTATATTATAATTTTAATTGGGAGTTGGCTCCTAGTTGAGCATATTTTTATACCTTGTAATGAGGTTGACCAAATTCCGTGCTGCGGCTGGGTGTTACTGTCCCGCTTTAGTCCCACATGTGTTGGGTACTAGTCCTTGTAGGGGTGTATAAGGGGCCACCAACCCTCCATTAGTCAGGACCTTTTGGAGTGGTTGCATGGAGTTCCTCTTATGGAACCTTAGCGGTTACCTTAGGTCTGGCTGTGTGTTTAGGGTGCTAGATTACCACTTACCAACAAAAAAAAAGTGAGGTTGGCCAATGATAGAGCAGACGGTCTTAGTTCCATATTCTCATATAACTTTGCTGGCTTAGTTCTGATGGTAGAATTCTCCCCCTACATCCCGCTCTTTTTTCTTTTCACATCTTTTCATTACTGGGCAACAAAAAGAAGAAGAAAAAAAATAGTCTGATACATGAAGTATGCACTCATGGATACACACACACATCACTCAGATCTTACTCTGTCAAATTCACAAAGTGGAATTTAAAATATAAATTTTCTGGACAAGTGACAATGATGCAGCATGTTGTCATCACTTGAAAGAATTGTACTTTTATCATATTGCAGGTGGGGTGGGCCTCTTCCACAAAGTTGGTTGGATGAACAATTGGTGTTGCAGAAGCATATACTATCTCGAATGATTGAGCTTGGCATGACCCCGGGTATTATTCAAGTTTATATAGGAAATGATCTTTATCTTCTATGTATTCAATATCAAATCACGTTTCATATACAACAGAACCGAGTGATACTGTAATTTCTCTTATTCATACTTAAGTTTCTGGGAAGAAATATGGTAAAATTGAACATGTTTAACATATTTGTTATTTACGAATAAGTTTTTCATTATTATTTCTATTCCATAAGAGTTGAATGACTCCTGAAATAATTAATCATGAATATTTAAGAAAAATGAACAATGATGGCAGTAAACTGAAAATTGACAAAATGAGGAGATGCTTATAATGTTGATTTTATGTAGCGTAACTCACTTGGCTATCCAGTGGTAGATTTGACATGTGGAAATGCCCCATTTAAATTATCATGGGAGTATGCAGACAAATGCATAAGGCCTCAAACTGTTCATATGTTGGTATCATGGAGAGACAACCATGTCTGATTATTTCAGATGGTGAGACAGATGTTTTCCCCAGTAAAATCCTTGATCATTGACAATATTGGGCCTCTTGATTTTCTGATTTTTTTGAATGGGTTTTCTGTTTTGAGTATCAGTTCTATTTTACTCTACAAGTTTGGTGGAGTTATATGGTTCTAGTTAATTTTAACGTCTATATGATGATATATGTGTCTGAATCCTTGAAATATTTTTTGACTGTTCCAGTTTTGCCATCATTCTCTGGGAACGTTCCAGAAGCATTGAAGAAGAAATTCCCTTCAGCAAATATAACTAGGCTTGGGGAATGGTATTTTACATTTCTTTACTTGCTCATTGTTGTGATAATCTTTGAAGAATTGTTGTTTGTTAAGAACTAAGAAGTTTGTGACTGTAAAATCATTATATCCTAATTACAAGTTATAATAGTCTGTTCATGATAAATGTTAATTGTTATCATAACTTCTCTAAAGACTTAAGGGACTCTTTTCCCTGCTCTCTTCTTTGTCCCCATCTCTCTCTTCTCTCAATAAAATTAGTGATCAACAGAGAAAGATAGGAGAAGAAACATTTCTAATTTCTTCTTTAAACTATTATTATGGTAGATTATTACCTAATCCTTGCTACACCTTGTTAGTTGGACGATTAGATATTAGATTATTTAATTTACACTGTTATCAACATTGACATCAATGGACACATATTGGGCTAGTACAGCTATTACCATGGTTGGCTTGTCTTCTTCTTTATCAGTGCCTTATCTCAATTTTTTGTGGTCAGCAGCAGGAATCCTGATCTGCAATTCTTGTCTGCAAGAACCATATCTTTGGTTATAACATTTGTTAGGGGTGTAGATGAGCCGAGCTGGGTGCTGTTCGAGATCTGCTCGTATCATATACAAGCTTGCTTGAGCTGGATCGTTGACAGACTAGGTCCAAACCAAGTTCATAACTCAAAGCTTGACTCTGTTTGACTTAGGAAAAGAAGAATAATAAGAGGTTACAGATGATCATCCTTGTATTTACTGTAAAGTTCAGTCAATTTCATAAACCCCCACCTGGAAGGGGAAAAACCAATGCGTTAAAAATTTCCAACTCAGGAATGGGTAGGTTTGTACAAAGGAGAGAAAGGGGATGGTTTATAAATTGTACAAAGAAGATAGGGGGGTAAGTCAGGATTTAGTTTAGAACCATACCTGAATGCCGCAATCAAGGGTAGAGGAGAGAAGGGCCTTCTCGTAAACTTGTTGTTGCAACCCCATACAAAGGTAGATTGTCTGAACTGCAACTCGAGAGGATCGAAAGATAGGAGGAAGAAGAAAGGGGAGAAGGCGGTGATAGTGAATTGGGGATTTTGGGTTAGGGTGGTTGTAGATAAGTTATATATGAGTATTAAATTACATTACAAGACATCTCTTTAGCTAAAGTACTTAAAATTTCCTCATTTTTTCATGTGAAAATCAATACTGTGAAAGTCTAGTAAGGGTAGTTGAGCAGAGCCGAGCCGAACTCCTGTTGCTGGTGTTCATCTCGATTAACAAATGAGCTGAATCCTATTGCTCAGCTCAGCTTGAGGAGATAAAATGTCATGCTCAAGCTCGGCTCACGAGTTGGCTCAGCTCGTTGATAGCCCTAGCATGTTTATGCAAATCTTTTCTCACTATCTCCGCTCCATCCTTTTCGGCCTCTCCCTCCCCCTTTAAGAGAGTTCATTTGTATCAACTCACTCCTTGTTGGTTCCGTATTGGTCTTCATTGAATGGATTTAAATCATCTCAATTGGCTCTCTTTATTTTCTCACCTATTGAGCTACTTCCAAATTCTCTCAATGCCCTCGTTTATGGTCTTATCTCTCTGCGTATATGATCTTATTTTTATCTTATAAGTTTTTGGTTCTAGTTCAACTGGAATGTGTCGTTCGCATAAAATTGTGAAAGCACATCTTCACCTGAGCCACCCAGCTCAAATTATATGGTAAACATTTTCCTCAATGTCCCCATCCTTATTGATTAAAATTAAGCCAACTGAAACTGGTTGCATTTGGGTATCTCCTGGCCATATATCTTAACTATTGGCTCACCAGTCACCCTTATTTGTGTTCCTACTAAAATTACATACCGTGGTTGGCTTGCCTATAATGATTATATGGTTTTAGTTATATATTGTAAACTATATCAAATTGGATTCAATTTTCAACTGCTCTTATTGAAAATAGGATTTACTACGGATTCGAGCCATCATCTAAGTTTATTGAATTGAATTTTATAAGAACTGATGTTTCAAAAGGCAATTTTCTTTATTTTGAGTTATGAATACTTAGAATATATTGGAAACTTTTGTTTGTTTAATTTTTTGTAGGGATTTCATGATGGAAAAATTTCGATCAGAGTTACTTTCTATTCTCGAAAAGCTATGGGGTAGAAATTATTGGAAATCATTGTTTAATTAACATCATTTTTTTGGGGTCATCTCCAAACTCCAAAACAGTGGCGAAAACATTAACTTAGAAGGACCTTTTGTTCTTTGGTGCATGTTTTATCAAACCAGATTTAATTTGCAAAACCTAGTGTAGTTGAGATAGGAAGTGTGACTCCATTCTTTCCACAGACTGCAAGGAGAATTTATTATCTATCACTTTGTAGGGACACACACACATGTGTATGTGTATCATACTTTCTTTCCACACACACACACACACACACAAACATATATATATATATATATATATATATATATAATATGTATGTATGCATTTCAGACTTTTTTTCCACAAATATATTTCCTTTTGCACACACACACACACACACACACACACACACACACACACACATCCAAACATGTACATAAGTATATAGGTATGCATGTGTAATTTTTTAATTGGTAAATCAGATATCATTAAAGAGGATGAAGGAGCTGCACACACATCACACAGGCTCAACTGGAGAATAAGTCTTGAAAGCTAAGCTGAAAGACCCATTGGACCCTTAGGTGGGATAGGAAATAATCCCCTATTCTATTGACAAGAGGACAATGGACTAATAGGCGATCTAATGATTCCTCTTCAGTCGAACACAAATAGCATCTATTGGATAGTCTCCATAGCTCTTTAGATGATCCAGTGTGAGGATTTTGTTCAGGAAGGCCGTCCAAAGAAAGAAAGCAACCCTGGAAGGAGTGTATGGACCCACACAAACCTGTGAGGCAGGCAGCGATGAAGGACGGACACCCAGAGATAGGGAGAATGATCTAACAATAAACCGACTATTACTGTCTATAGAACGAATTCTTCTGTCGTTGGCATAAGGATTGGGCTTCATCCGAGTTAGGCACTGCAATAAACTAAGGAATTCATCTAACTCTCATTCGTTCATATCTCTCCTCAAGTTAGGCAGCCAAACAATCTCATTATTTCTGACCTGAAAGCATGAAGCTACCTTGCACAACTTCTCGGAAGCCAAGGAATAGATGTTCCGAGCTCATTTTACAGCAAGCTATGACCACATGAAAGATCCTCCTAGAATCTGAGTTCATCGCCTACACCCACTTTTGTAACTGATGGACTTCTGAAACTCTTCTTTCCCTCTCACAATCGCCTTCCACACACGTGCACGCACTTGTGTAAATAACGTCGTATTACCGGAACTCTAGCCTTTTTTAGACAGCAACTGCGATATGAGGTTCCTGAGTGTAGAAAGTTTCCAGAAAGATGCCCCAGTTGTATTGCTGATCATTAGACAACTGTCCTCTAACTGTCCATATTACGTTGTCATGTAACTGTATGTATTGCATTGCAATTGTTGAATAGTCAGGGTCTCCTTTAGGTTTAATTGTACTCTATAAAAATCATATTTTCTTACCCATGTATTGATTGCGTATAGCGTTTCTCTCCAGTTCTAGGAGGATAGTCTGATAAAATAACATGAACTTCAGATTAATTGGAACTTTTTATGAAGAAACATTTAGAAGAACAGTGATCCATATAGTATGATACAGAACATCTAGAAGGATCACCAACATCATTTGTCTGGTTGAGATCTTGATGCATGTGAAACTAATCCGACCTAGGTCTCAAGATTAATACTTAAAGTAGAATGCAAAATATTAGGGCAATATTGGCCATTGGTTTCGTATCAATAGATGATGGATGATTATCCCCTTACTAGAGGAATTCCTCACCACCTTCTCATATGGTGAGTTGTGATCTGATCTATAAATAATATACATATGAACAAACACATATACCCCCCTTTATTGACTTTGCCTTCTTATTTCCTCCCAAATCTACGTAAATCTTTTTGTTATAGTTGGGTCTGTGTCCATTACAAATTCAGATTTGTTGGTTGTTGATCTTGGAGATTTCACTTTTGAAGTTTGCATTCCTCTTTTCATGATTGTTATCCATAAGTAGAAGCTGATTTTTCAATTTTGTACCATATTAGGAATACTGTCAATAGCGACCCTCGCTGGTGTTGTACGTTCCTTCTTGATCCTTCTGATTCTTTATTTATTGAAATTGGGGAGGCTTTTATCAAGCAACAAATTAAAGGTGCGTGACACGTCTCATAGAAATATCATTTGAAGCTGTTTCGCCAATATCATTTACATCCAATTCTCCAAGTACTTTTAGATTATCCTATTAACAAATTCTTGTATATTTTTCAATGGCATTTATTGGTGTGACCGTAGTTACTAGTTAGCAATTTGGTTTTGATACTCAGATAAACAGTGAAAGAAAACAAGTATGCCAAAAATCTGACAAGGAAAACAATGTGTAGTAATACAGATTTGCCTAAAAATGGTATATATATATACACACCACATGCTTCCGGCAATATATAAACCCTATATGTAGTTATATATACTATATAGAATAATACACTAGTAAATCATCTTAATAAGTAAAGAAAAAGGAAAAAACCAAAAACTAAGTAAAGGAAAAGAAGCCAACTGATTTGACAAGTGGTTGTCAAAGGTGTACAATGTGCCTTAAAAAGGAAAGCCTTTAATTTTTTTTCTTCATCAATTTTTCTCCTATTCTCTTGTCTTCCAGCAACTCTCTCTCTTGCTCCAACAAAAATAATGACTCTCCTCTCTTGATCTCTGCATCTTTCTCTTTGATGGCAATGACGAAGTCATTTATATCTCTCTTTCTTCAATGACAATGATTCTCCTCTCTACTGCCGTAAACCTCAGTACCTCTTTGATAAAATAATGAACAATATGTGCATTATATCGTATCTCTAAAAGAAGTGCGTATTTAACTGTTTCTTTTCAAATATATGCATTTCTTTTAGCGATGCCATATAACACGTATTTTTCAGTGTTTATATAAATAGGTACCAAGGTTTACGACAGTAGAGAGGAGAATCTATAGCTTTAAAGAGAGATAGAAAAGGAGGAGAGTTAATTTTTCATTGCCATCGAAGAGATTTCATGAAAGTAATATGGGATCTTAATAGAGTTGAGAGTTTTGGTAAGGTCCTAAAACATCACCTGAAATGAATTTATTTCTAAGTAGGGTGGGGCTGAGGAGCTAATGGATTTTCCTCTTGTTAGGCTTTTGGGTAGCTTTGCGAAAGTCTTGACATCTACACTGAAGGAAGCAATGGGTTCTATTAGCTATCCCCCTAACTGCACTTTTGTACTGGGGAGGCTGATTCTTGATGGCTTTCTCATAGGAAATGAGTGTATAGATACGAGAATCAAAAGTGCTAATTTGGGGATTTACCTACAACTTGGATATTGGAAAAGGCATATACCATGTTAAGTAGGAGTTTCTGGATTATTTATTGAGTTTGGTTGGATTAAGTGCCCAAAGCGTGGAGTCAAGAGTGGGAGCGGTAGTGGAAACGGATGCGATAACGGGAGAGCTCCAAATTTCAGAAATACCCTACTGTCTGGACTCTGGTGCGCCTCTCGGGTGTCTATCAATATCATCCCTTTATATGCTAATTGTAGAAACATAAATATATACCTATTATTTTTTTGTACTTATACTATTTAACTTATATAGTTTTTACCTTTGGATGCACAAAAGGGAAAAAAAATGCATCAATGTGAACAAACTCTATTGAAAAAATTGTCTGCAAACTAAGAGAGAAATGGAAACTAAGAGAGTACCTGCCCGCTGCCCTAACCGGACTTGCCATCTCGAACCTGATCTTTCCGATAGCATTAGCATGCCGAGAAGGGCCTGTCATGTAGATTCACAAACGAATAAGATTACCGTCCGCCCGGCCGGAGAGTGGATTCTGGATTTGATAAGTAAGCTTTCATGGACTCACCCCTTCTCGCTCTTCCTTCTGCTTCCCTTTCTCTTTTTCCCAGCCTAGCTACCTGGAAAGTCCCCCTCCCCGAAGTGCAAGAGAGAGAAAGTACACAAGTTGGAAGAAGAGTGGAAAATAAATGTCTGTTCATTCCTCTGCCTCTATCTTTCAATCTCTCTCTTTTTTCTCTTGTTCTCTCATTATTTGGCTTTACAGTGGACCAAAGTGTACACTACATAACACCAGTAAAATTCTCCCTCTCCATTCACTCCAAAATTTCTCTCCCTCTCCCTCTCTCTCTCCCTCTCTCTCTCTCTCTCATTCGTGCAATGCATAGGGAGGGATAAAAAAGTATGAGTGTGTGAACAGACCGTATTGACAAAACTATTTGAAACCTACAAATAAAGAGAGAAAATAGAGAGAGAGTGTAATGAGAGAAAGTACCAAAGTTAGAAGAAGAGAATAAAGAAAACCTCTCTACTAGTCTCTCTCTTCTATCTCTTGTTCTCACCATTGGGGTCTATCGTAGACTCGATGATATAGTTCATGACCTTAAAATAATCTTTTCCTATCTCCATGTCTCCTCTCTTCTTTCTCCTCTCTCTTGTTTCTCTCTTTTAAAGAAAATCTTTCTCACTCACCATTGGAGTATATCGTGGACCTTGGTGTATGCTATCACAATAATTAAAAAAAAAATCTATTGATCTCTCTCATTCACTCTCTTTCCCCTATCTCTCTCCCCTTTCTTTCTCTCTTTCGGTAAGAGACCCCTCAACCCAAACCCAATTTAAAAAAGTGCGGATGGTCTCTCTTTCTCTCATTCTCTTTTTCAGTAAGAGACCCATCATTCCAAACTTGTTTGTCTAACCCTGTTTAAGTTGTAGGTCAAGGGATCCAAACCCAAACACGAATCCGACCCACGGGTCCAAAATCTCAAACCAAGCCTGTTAAAAAAAAACGAGTTAACTTCTCTGGCCAAAAAGAGGGGGCTATTGATAATTTAGGAGAAGTATATGTAACGAGGGGCTATTTTCGCCGTTTAAAAAAACATGTAAAGGAAGATATTTTCATTGTTATTTGGTAATACATGTTAATGAGGGAATTTTTGTCTTTTGGTTAGGGGTCAAAATAAATATATGGTTTTGAGCTTGGTGAATCTAGGACCATTGGTCTTGCACATTTAGAAGTTTTTCGCTGCCAACACAAATATATATGCATTTACATACATACAGCTCTAGCATCTTCTCTTGATATCTTAGAGAGGGTTAAGGAAATTTTGGCGACAAAACAATTTCACATAGTGAAAAACACTACTGTTTACACAACCATGCAATTAGTGCATTTGAATGATTTTATTATGCAATAATATAGAAATGACAGAATTAAGTTACATAAGTTTCACCTTGGACTTCTTTTTATTCTTAGCACACTGAATTATTTGTTTGATTATTTTTTGACTGGTAATTGATTATATGATCATTCCATAGTTTATTACTGATTAGTTGTGTATCACAAACATAGCTGATTTAGAAAGATTGTATTTCAAAGTATTATCTTCAATTATTTTTGTATTCACTGACTACTTTTGTTGTTTTATCTATTGTATGTTTATTGCAGAATATGGGGATGTAACAGATATATACAACTGGTAATTTCTTTTGTTTATACTTTATTAAGTTTCATTTCGGAGTATATAATAACTTGAAGCATGAGGTTTTCAATCTCTTACTACTTAATATTTTCGCATTTGATCAAACATGTTTTCTTTATGAACAAAGAATGTCAGTAATTTTCAATTTTCCATATCTTTTATACTCTTCCATGTGTTGAAATATCTCATGTGGTGCTGCCGTGCTGATTGTTCTTGAAATGAATTGCTAACTTACAAAACCACAGATAGTTGTTTTCACCAATTTTAGGATGATGAGGTAAAAAGTTGTATAATCAATCAGTTTGTAGAAAGGGGGCTTTTAGTAACTATCATAGACTAATCATAATACCTCTAGTAAGTTTGATATCATGGGTTCCTAAGATATTAATACCTTATCTAGATGGACCATAGATATATTTTGACCCTTCTAATTCTACACTAATTGATGCAATAATGGGTATTATACTAACCATGAATTGGTTACACGATAAGAGGATAAAAGTATGGAGATTACAAGTATTCAGTCAAAAGTCTCAATCTAGTCACCTGCTCTTACACTGTATTTTTGCTATAGGTTTGGGGTCTCTTCCGATCTTGGATGGGGGTATTCTGGGTCTTCCATTGTTCCTTTCAAGACTTCTTAATCATCTGGGTCATGATTGAGTTGGATGCTCCCATCTGTGTTGTGTGGGGCCTTCTACTGGGGCTATTTGATGGTCTATATGGGAGGAGAGAAACTAGAGAGTTTTTGACAATCTTTTTTCTCCAATGGAGGGAGTTTGTTTAGGGATTAGGCAGCTACCTATGGCCTGGGGTTTCATCATGAGGGACTCTGATGAGTTAGAAGTCAAATCTTTTCTATGTATTTATGATTGAGGGTTAGGTGTATTTGCTCTTTTTTTTTCTGGGTTCCCCTACGTGTGAACTTCTTTGTACTCTCTCTTTCTCTTCTCCTAATATAGGGGAGGGGAGGGGAGGGGGGGCGGTTGCCCCAAATATGAGGCGATTTGGGAAGTTTGTTTTCAGACAGAAACTGCTTGAATTTCCCTTAAAAGGGGCATCCTTCACTTGGTCTAATTTTCAGGATCCCTCCTCCCTCAGTAGGATTGATAGGCTTTTACTAGCCCAGACTGGGAGGTCAGATAACCAAATGCTTCTCTCTTGGCTCTCCCTAGACCGACCTCGGATCATGTCCCTCTTATGTTGGAGTTAGAGGGTTCCAATGGTGGCCCAAAACCGTTCAAGTTTGAGAATATGTGGTTGCATCATCCAGATTTTTTGTCTGTGGTAAAGGAGGCTTGGGATAGCTCTTCGGCTTGGGGATCTTGTAGTACTATCTTTGGGCTAAGATTGAAGGCAATCAAGCAAAAGCTTAAGATTTGAAATAAGCAAGTGTTTGGGATCATTCCTGAAAAGGAAAAAAATTAATCTTGGAGGGCATTTCAGCTTTGGATTTGAAGGAGGAGCAGTTCAATTTGTCTGGTAGCGAGTATAAGGAGAGAGATGCCTTGAAGCAGGAGTTCCAACAATTGTTAAAACATGAGGAAATTAGTTGGAAACAAAAGTCGCGGGTTAGATGGCTAAAAGAGGGGGATAAGAACACGAGATTCTTCCATAGAATGGCTATTGTGCGTCGAAGAGCGAATAAAATTTTGAATCTTCAGATTGGGGATCAGAGATGGGAGACAGAGGAGGAGATGGGAGGTGCAGTTGCGGACTATTATGACTCTTTGTATAAAGAAAAGATAGCTTATAGGCCTTTGCTAGATGGTCTGCCTTTAGAGTGCATTAATGCGGAGATGAGTTGTAGTCAAAGCGTCCAGGCGATGCCTAGGCGATAGGGGGGTCCCTAGGCGAGGCGATGCCTAGGCGACGAAAATTTATTTATTTTGTTTACATTATATAATATTATATAAGAATTATTGAGGGCCTACCTAGATCATGAACTAGGCGATAGGGGTCCTGGCTAGGCGAGGCGGTGGCCTAGGCGTTGCCTAGGCGACATTTTGACTACATTAGAGTTGTCAATTGGTAATGCCGTTCTCGGAATTGGAGGTTTTGTCCGTAATCTCAGGTATGGAGGGGAATAAAGCCCCTGGGCCAGATGGTTTTCTATTGAATTTTATAAGAAGGGTTGGTCTATAATTGGGCAAGACTTGATGAATATATTTCACTAGTTTTTTCAGTCTCATTCGTTTGATCGGGTGCTTAACTGTTCTTTCATCACCCTCATCCCAAAGGTGCTTGGGGCCCTAGACATTCGTGATTTTAGACCGATCAGTCTTCTTGGAAGTACGTACAAGATCCTCTCGAAAGTGCTAACAATAAGGTTAAGCCAGGTGATTGGGCATGCTATTTCTCCAGAGCAGAGCGCTTTCATGGGGGGGGGGGGGGAGGCAAATATTGGACGGAATCTTAATAGCGAATGAAGTGGTAAATGAGTATCTTAAGAAGGGAGATCCAAACATTATTTGCAAGATTGATATGGAAAAGACTTATGAGTTATGACCACGTGAATTGGAAATTTTTAGACTATATGCTTCGTCGTTTGGGTTGTGGGACCAAGTGGCGCTCTTGGATGAGGTGTTGTTACTCATCGCCCTCCTTTTCAGTACTTATTAATAGCTCCCCTTATGGGTTTTTCAAAAGTTTACGGGGTTTGCGGCAAGGAGATCCTTTATCTCCCATGCTTTTTATAATCGTGTCTGAAGCCCTTAGTAGGATGATTCAGAGGGTCTCCGAGGCAGTGTGGGATGGATTTATGGTGGGTAGCCCTTCGATTAAGATTTCGCATCTTCAATTTGCAAATGATATTTTACTGTTCTGTGGAGCCTCAGCTAGGCATCTTATCCATATCCACTACCTTTTCAGATGCTTTGAAGTCATTTCCAGGTTGAAAATTAACTTTCAGAATAGTATGATCTTTGCTGTTGGGGAGGTGCTTAATCTGAAGGCATTGGCTAACTGTCTGGGTTGTAAAACCGGCTCGCTTCCAACTAGATATTTAGGTATACCTTTGGGGGCGTCCTTTAAATCGAAGTCGGTCTGGGAGCCGATAATTGAGAGATTTCACAAGAGGTTGTTGGGTTGGAAATCTACGCTCCTCTCCAAAGGCGGCAGACTCACTTTGTTGAAGAGTACACTTTGTAGCCTTTCAACTTTTTGCCTTTTCCTGTTTAGAGTTCTGGTGTCTATTGCTTCTAATTTGGAAAGGCTGCAATGGGATTTTTTGTGGAATGAGAAGGTTGTGATCAAGAAGCTCCATTTGGTAAAGTGGAAGTGGGTTTGTCAGCCTAAAGAGAGTGGGGGGCTTAATATTTGGCCATTTAGGGCAATCAATAAGGCTTTGTTAGGCAAATGGCTGTGGTGTTTTGGGATAGAAGGTGACAGTTTGTGGAGAGCGGTTATTGTGGCTCAGTATGGGAGTAGAGACCGTTGGGAGCCAAGACCGCCTAGTGGACCTCATGGGGTAGGCATTTGGAAAGGCATTGTGTCAGGTTGGGTTGGCTTTGTCAAGCATACTCGTCTTGTGATTGGTGATGGTGCGGAAGTTAAGTTTTGGTCCGACCCTGGTGCGGACTTCCCCCTTAAATCAGGAATTTCAAACGTTTTTCTCTATTTCCTTTGATAAATCTGCGACAGTAGCATATATGTATATTAGGAGAGCGGGCGTTGTGGTCTGGAGCCTAGGTTTCGGCGGCCGTTGAATGACTAGGAAGTTCAGGAGTTTGCTAACTTTTTGTTCGAGCTGGAGTCGGTGCGTATTGTTGAGTCCTCGAGGGACAGTCGAGTTTGGGCCAACAATAGTAAAGGGCGGTTCTCTGTACGATCCTTTTGCAGGTAGCGCATCCGGGTCCCTTTTCGAATTTCCCCCGCTAGATTGTATGGTGTTTTGGAGTGCCTTCTAAGGTCTATTTTTTCCTTTGGTCAACATTTTTAGACAAGATCCTGACTCTGGATAACTTGAGAAAAAGAGGTTGGAGTCTTCCTGTCACGCCCCCAAAATTCTTACATAATATATATCATAAATGTATGATTCCCAAGGCATGAACCTGGAACAAATCCCAAGCTAAATGGAAATCAATATACTAAAATCCATTTCCAGATGTGAATATCAAGCTAACTAAGTGTTTAACAAAATTAAAGAATAATTCTAGTTCTCTAAAAGTCTCACCACAATTTCCTCTAAAACTCAAATAAAGAATCAAAAAGGAAGAATGCTAGCTAGCTAACTAAGTCCTCGAAGAATCTCTAGGTCCTTCAAGTGTCTCCTGAAAATAACAACAAAGTAAGGGTGAGCACTAAACTCAGCAAATAAATACATCCATTATGCAACAATCACATTTTAAACATATGCAATTATGACATCATACAAGAATATCACAATTCTTTTCCTGTTACACTCATGGTCTTATTCTTTGTCTATAAGGTTCACACATAGCTCGCCTTATTGACATTCAATTGGTAGCACTTAGCTCTTCCAGTTGGGATCGCGCATAGTTCATCCTCCATTGATTTAGCCTGAAGAGTATCTCACTCTATTGGTCAATCTTCCTTTGTGGGCTAATCACTCTGCGATAGCCGAATTTTCACTTTTGGGATCGCACCTAGTTCACCCAAGGATCCATGGAGATCATACTTAACTCATCCCACAAGTGAACTCTACACATGGTCTCTGTCATTAGTTATCCAATATAGTCCCAAAACAGTTAATTTCAGACATGCATAGTAACTTAATCGTGGTTCCAACATATGACCGGGTTAACAATATTAACATGCTCGCAAGTTCTAGTGTAATTCATTCATACAAGTTATAACAATAAAACATTCAAGTAAATATATAGATAAATCCAAATTTCAACTCAATAATGTTATTACAAGCAGAAATTTCATTCAAAAGTTACTCCATACAAACATGATCAAACATCCCAATCGAGAACACACTAAAAACAGCAACCACAACCCAGGCCAGTCGACCACTCCCATATATCATTTGGCCGGTCTGTGGAAAACCCGACAAAAACCCCTATTTGTTTATTTCTCGCTCACAACCCTCTTTAATTCCTGAATTAATAGTTGACAGGTTCTACTACATATACAAACTCAATAATATTTATAATGGCAAATCAAAATCAATAAAGACTACACATAGCATTACATGGGGGCTTTCAGCCTAAGGTTGTCTAACCTTCACAACCATAAACATGTGTGCATTCATAATAACAAATCAGAATCAATAAACCCTACACTTAGCAGCAATTGAGTTTTTTTTTTCAACCTAAGATGTTCTAACCTTCACAACCATGAATGTGTACATTCAATCCGTGATGAAAAACAGAACCTAAGGCTAGGGTAGAGTATTTACTTGCTTGAAAATAGAGTTTAGAGAGCACGAGCACAAAAATTGATTTTCTCCAATGATACAACTCAACTCCAAAACGACTCCAACGGATCCAAACTCCCACTCACACAAGGTATATCACCTCACTTGGCAAAAACACTTCACCAGCCCACCATCGTTTTCTCTTCTCCTTGAGCTCTACGAATCCCTCTCTTCTCTCAATTTTTTATGTGATATCTTTAAAAGAAAACCTAATTAGGTTATATCTAAGCTTATATACTAACCTTAACCATTAATTACCAAAACACCCTTAGTAGCACTTGTTTGGTCACGATTCTAACTAAACCTAGTCCAAGGATTATTCTTATCTTAAACATTTATTTTAACTTCACATTAGATAAATTATCATGGTTAACTTTTAATAGTGAAATTTACTCACCTACCCCTAACAAGGAATTTACGAAATTACCCAAGAAGCAGAAAAATAATTCAAGGTCACTACACTTCCTAACCGTTGCTATCTATGTCTGGTGGAGGAGGAATCAGTAGACTATTTGTTAGTGCATTGCCCGTTTGCGAGGACCATCTGGCTGTATTTTCTTTCCCAAGTTGGGGTCACTTGGGTCTTCCCCTCGTCTTTTCAGGGCTGTCTATCTTGTTGGCGTTCAATATTTGCCGGAGAGCCCAATCGATCTTATTTGGGCCTTTCTGCCAGAAGTGGTCTTGTGGTCTCTATGGAAGGAGCGGAATAGGAGGGTGTTCGAGAACTCTTCGTCGACTATCGAGAGAGTGTGTTCCCGTACGCGTGCTTTGTTGCAGGATTGTGTCTCTGCTAAAGCTGATCTGGTGGAGATAGGGTTTGATGAGTTTATTTCAAAGTGATAGTGGGGGAGTGTTGTGCTGTTCCTTGTGTTTCGTTTGTTTTGGTTTTTGTTTGGTAGCTTGGCTCTTTTGTTCGTTTTGGTTTCTCTTGATTCACTCTTTGTGAATTGCTCCCTTTCTTTTTAATAAAATTGCTTTTACTGATCCAAAAAAAAAAAAAAAAAAAAAAAAAAAAAAAATATATATATATATATATATATATATATATATATATATATATATTCTGATTTAACAATAAAAATAAAATTCCTACCAATCAAAATAAAAAATAAAAAATTCGAAGAGAAAATAAGAATAAAACTCTTTCAATTTTCATCCAATCAAAAGAAACCATAATAAAAATTATAGGGCTGGACAATCCACCCTATTTATATGTTTATTCCTATGGAAACCCCCATGAGGATGCTAAGCGCCTTGATCTCTACGTAGTTAGTGGGCTAGTTAAGATGGTTCTAAACCTGTACTTAGATTAGAGATTGGAAGGACAGAACTCATGCCGATCTATCCTAGCGATATAACTTAGAGACTTCCTTTCAATAGGATCCTAAATGACACAAACCAAGCTGAAAATCAATCTCATTCCTCAAGGAAATATAAACAAATCCTATCCATATCCCAAATGACGACATGGAGGATAAGCATGATGATAACAACATTGTCAATTAAACGGGAAATCTGAAATTTGAAACTTCTTGTTGTGCATTTGGATCTCCTAGATAGTTGCTTGTTAAAGATTTTTTTTTGAATGGGCATAGGGCTTAATTTAAGTTGGTGATATATATATTTGTTTTTCTTCTTTTGTGAAAATATGTGCAATAGGTGCTAGCTAGTTTAATTGGTAAAGTCTCTTGGCGTTGTACTAGAGACCTTGGATTGAACCCTCCTACATCAGGGTTGGGGGGGTTTATGGGAGGGGGAGGGCTACCCCTCTTGTGTAGTCCATAGGTCCATGTGGCCTCCAATGAACCAAAAAAAAAAAGAAGAAATTTAAAAAAGAAAAAGAAAATATGCGCAATGTACATGTGATCTTAATATTTTTTAATGTAAAGACAAAATTTTGTTTTTATATGAAGGATTTTGGATGATTTGGACATATATGATTTTATAAAGTTTTTGGGTACTAGTTTATATATATATTTTCTTATTTTCTAGGTAAACATTTACAACTCCTACTATTTTGTGATTTGAATCCCGATTCAATTCAAATCCTACACCTTATGATTTTTCAATGTGATTCAATTTTGACAACTAGGGCTATCAATGGGCCGCCAGGGTATGTCCAGGCCTGATCCTCACTTATAAGGGTGATGCCCTAGCCCGGCCCAAGGCCCTCGGAGGTCCTAAATGGCTAGGCCCAAGCCATACCCTCAACGGCCAAGGCTGCCTAAAAGATCAATATTTTTTTCATAGTATTTAACGATTTTTTAATTGAAACGAGATTGCAATACGTGTTAAAAAAATTCTGACAACTAACTTGAAAATACGGAAGTTAGGTTGTGGAGTTCTTTTTACATGGATTTTCTGCTTTATCATTGTTGTTGAAAATTTGCATGGTGTTGGCACCTTCAAGAGTATTAGAGCCCATCCTTGCTTATGTAAATTGATTGTAGTATGTAAGTATGACAATAGGGACAACTCGAGCAGGAGTTTAATCAATGTGAAACATTAGGACCAAGTACATATGTAGAATGATTTAATATATAACTTGTAAGAGACCCGTGCGATGCACGGGAATAATTTCAGAAAGGAAAAAAATAGAATTTAATTTTAAATTGAGATAATTTTTTTAATTTGATTAACTTGAAATATAGGAAAGATTTGGGTATGAATCCAGTGTAGCCTCTCACTGTCTTAACATGCGGATGATCTGGAATTCTGTGAATCGTAATTATATTAAAATAATTTGAGGAGTGGTACCTCACTTTCCTCCTAATTCACTTTCTCATTTGAGCTATTTTTTAACCAATACACAGTCAAAATTTTTGCAAATCTGCTTCACTCTCTAATTAAAAAAAAACAAATCTGATTCACTCTCTACTTAAACAAATTCTGAGGATAAGATCAGATACATTCTGGTAAAACGAACTATACAAACCCCCCTTCCTCTGGTTCCCTTACCAATAGAGACAAATCGAGTTGGAGTCTAATCAATGTGAAACATTAGGACCAAGTACATATGTAGAATGATTTAATATATAACTTGTAAGAGACCTGTGCGATGCACGAGAATAATTTCAGAAAGG
This sequence comes from Tetracentron sinense, assembly GCA_015143295.1. Taxonomy (NCBI): domain Eukaryota; kingdom Viridiplantae; phylum Streptophyta; class Magnoliopsida; order Trochodendrales; family Trochodendraceae; genus Tetracentron; species Tetracentron sinense. The sequence goes on from CM026557.1 coordinate 41,524,227, forward strand.
AAAAAATAAATTTAATTTTAATTTGAGATAAAATTTTTAAATTGATTAACTTGAAATGTAGGAAAGATTGGGGTACGAATCCAGCGTAGTCTTCGTAGATCCGGATCTCTGTGAATCGTAATTATAATAAAATAATTTGGGGAGTGATACCCACTTTCCTCATAATTCACTCTCATTTTAGCTATTTTTAACCAATACACAGTCAAAATATTTCTAATCTGCTTCACTCTCTAATTGAAAAAAAAAAAACAAATCTGATTTACTCTCCACTCAAACAAATTCTGAGGATAAGATTAGATACTTTCTGTTAAAACGAACTATACAAACCCCGTTTCCTCTGGTTCCCTTACCTTCAAAGAGATTCCTTTCTTTCTCTCCCTCTCTCTAGTAATAGTAGAATAAGAATCTAACAATGGTGAGACCGAAAACCTGTAATAAAGCCAACTGCTCAATTTGTTTTGGTTGTTGAAAGATTTAAAACAATATTTTTATTTCAATCTAACAATACTCTGAAATCTTCACAAACGTGTGGAGCATGGAGTGGATGAAAAATTGCTCATTTTCAGAATGATCAAATGATAATAATAATAAATGTTTTCTTAAGACTCCTAAATTAATTTATGTTATCCTAGACCATGAGATTCATCGGTGTTGTCAAAGTTATATTTGAATCAATTACTTATGGGCAGCAAATGTATTATTTTAATTCAAAAATAATCATACAATAAATCCAACAAAGTACATGTGTTTCAATCTCATATTATAGGTGTTGGCTCATCTATTTATTCATTAATCAGTAGTAAATGGATTGGGTGCACCAACTTAGGTGTTTTGCCCACTACTTCATATCCAAAATTTTAAGGTTTACCAAATTTGGTACACCGGGTCAGGGTCTACCAATTCCGAGCATGCAAACTAAGTGGGTGTATGTCCTGTGTACACTATATCCAACTTGTGGGGTGTAACAATGATGTAGTAAACATTTTATATCGGATAGGCGTATCCTGTATGTAACTCTCTTGGTCTACCCACTCACGCTGAAATAAGTCAGGTGTACTGATCTTGTCATGATGGTACACCATTAATTCATAGGTAGAAAACCCATATTCTTATCAGCATTCAATACCATGAAAAAACACTGTAAAGAACTCAGGAGAAATATGTAACAGATTGTGGCGGTAGGAGTGGGAAGGTGGTTGTGCGGGGAATGCTCTAACACATCAGTCCAAAACCTACAACACTAATGTGATTTTCTCTTCATGGTCCATAACCTCATTAAATAGTTTTAAATCATAAAAAGAGAGATGAATGATCTAATACATCAACCCGCCCACTACACACCACACATAAATGTCATTTTCCCATTTGCTTGTGTGGGGGGTGGATTGATATAGCAAATCAAACTGCCCACAATACAACACTCATAGATGTGCTGTTACCGTTTGATTGTGCAAGCACTTAAAAGGCTAAAACCATCGTACATGTGTGAAGGATGTACAAAAACGTAAAGACACCGTCATTTTCTACCACACTGGACACGTGTCAAATACCATTGAGTTTTTTGTTGAAAGTTTGCTCACATTGAACATAAAAAATCATAAACAAAGAGAAGGAAAAGAAGGGTGTAGGGAACTTACAACACTGTCCGCATAAAGATGTTTGTTGAGGCTGATGTCATAAAACCATAAACAGAGAGGACAAGAGGGGTGATGGATAAGACTCTTTGCAAAGAGAAATATAGTTTTATTTTGTCAAAATTATCACATTTAGCAGGAAAGAAACCAGATATAGTATGAAGGAGAAGAGGGGTGTAGGACACTTACCACACTATCTGCAGAGAGTTGGTTGTCTAGGCGAGATCTTAGGCATTGTGAAGGATGACGGGAATAAGAGAGAGACTGCAAAACAGAGAGATAGAGAGGACCTGAGTGCGTATGTAGGTGAAGAGTTGCGTATTTAACAAAAAAAACTGTTTTGAGAGTGAAGGACTCACCAAAGAAAAATGTTAAATCTCCTATCCTAACCCTCTAAAAGTGCATGTTTGTAGGTGAAGAGTTGCTTATTTAACCAAAAAATAAAAATAAAGGGTTGAAGAATGAACAGTCAACCAAAAAAGTTTTGAAGGGTGAATAGTTGCGTTTGTAGATATGAAAGATACAAAAGGAAGTTAAAAGGGATGACAGGAAAAAAATCTTTAAATGTAATGGTTCAAACCCGAGAACCCCTCCCAAGCTGCCATGTGTCCCCTCCCTTCCCTAGCTTTGAGGTAGTGTAATAAGCATGAGAGCCAAATGGGCTCTATATGGTCTTTACCAAGCTTGACCCTCAAGTAAGTACAGTTTATAAAATCAGGCCCAACCCGGCCCTCGGGGCCTTAGAGAAAAAAAATCTCATTTTTGCAGGCCATGAAGGGCTGGTCGGCTGGGTACTCTCACTGGAGGGCCTAATTGACAGCCCTAGCTATGACAACATCAAGTAGCGTTTTCCCATTCATGTCATCAGGCTATGAGCCTATGACCAACCTTTCCCAAAACGAACATATAGGAACAACTGAAATGAATATAAATTTGCAGCATAAGGCTATATAAATTTATGTTTGGCATTTGTAGACTTGTAGTCAAAGTTGATTTGGAGCTTAGGGTTTGAAGGAGAGGGGAGGAAGAAGAAGAAGAACAAGAAGAGAGAGAAGAGAGGGAGAAGGAAAAGAGAGTGAGAGACTTGTTAAATGTCTCCTCTCTATTAACACATTTTATTCAAAAGGAAAGAGTGGCCAATGGGCCATACAAGCATAGTCACAAAGTTCGCGTTTAAAATGAGTTTTAAACGTTTGGAGGGGGTCACCGTTTAAAACTGCGTTTAAAACGGGTTTGTCGTTTTAAACGGCTAAAACGCTTTTTAAGTTTTAAACTTGTATTAAACGTTTTTTTTTTTTTTTTTAAAACACTTGAATTTAAAGTAGGGGAAAGGTTTCGTTCCAAAAAAAAAAAAAAGAAGGGGAAAGGTTTTAGGGCAAACCTCTTGCCTCTCTCGCTGCTCCCGCCTCTCTCTCGCTGCTCCCTCGCCTCTCGACTCTCCGGCAACTCTCAGGCGACACGGTAAGTCTCCCACACTCTCTCTCTCTCTCTCTCTCTCTCGTCTCTCTCTCTCTGTCTCGTCTCTTTTTTTTGTTTTTTTGAGGGTTTCTTTCTCTCATCTCTTATCCTTACGACCTACCTAGGAGAGATTAGCTTTGGTAACCTCTGTCTCTTCTCCTTTGCAAACCGTAGAAGATGCCTTAAGTGACCAAACCCCACAGCCCCTCTTTTTGACTAATTTATTATAGGGAGGGGCCCATGTTAGGATCAAGCACTTGAGATTTATTATAATCTAAGAAAAGGGATATTCTGTGCTGGAATGCACTTGGAATATGCACTTGGGGTTTGACTAAGGGGAATATTACATCACTGTAAATAGGGAGGGGCCCATGTTTGGATCAAGCACTTGGAAATTGGAATATGTACTGTAATATTGTAGTAAACTTGTTAATTGTTATAGTCTTAAAGTCAAGATGCCTAGACCAAAGGACAAGTTTTGGGAATATGTGGAATTGCTTGATGAATGACTGTTGAATTTGGATTCTTCTTTTGATGCTTAATATTAAGGAAATCTTTTAATGAATGATGCTTTTAAATGATTCATAGTCAGTATTATGTTTATATATATATTTTAATTTTTAATTATTATTTTTTAATTCCCCGTATTTTTTCCCGTGTTTTACTGTTTAAAACCCGTACTTCCCGAACGTATCATTGCCTTTTAATACCCGTACCTGTACTTGGTGACTATGCATACAAGAAGTTGGACCTTTATTAACCAACTAAAGGCCCAAACCTTACACAACTTGCAACACTCCCCCTCAAGCTGGAGCATATATGTTGGCATGTCGCACATGCCCATCTTGCCTAGTATGCAGTGAAAGGGAGAACTATGGATACCTTTGGTTAGGACATTGGCAAGCTGATCACCAGTCTTTACATATGTGGTGCAAACTTGACCAGAACTGATTTTTTCTTTTATAAAGTGCCTATCGACTTCAACATGCTTGGTTTTGTCATGCTGAACAGGATTATGAGCAATACTGATCGCAGCTTTGTTGTCGCAGTAGAGACTCATTAGCTCTTGCAAGGGAATTGTCCAGGACCACCATTAACCACATGAGCTCACATATACCACGTGCCATAGCCTTGATCTTAGCTTTCTGCACTTGACCTTGTAACCACAGCTTATTTCTTGGTCCTCCAAGTCACAAGTTTTCCGTCAACAATCACACAATAACCAGAGGTGGATCTCCTATCTAACACTGATCGTACCCAATCTGCATTTGTGTATACCTCTACTCTCAAGTGCCTATGACAAGCATATAGGAGAATCTTCCCATGAAGTTTTCACACGGATCAAATGAATAAATCCCTTAGTTTCATGGTGAGGGTTGCACTAGTCCCCGTGATTCTCAATTATAAAGGCATCATATTGCATGACAAGGAAGTTGTGATTAGTTAACAAGCATGACATCCCTAATGACAATATCATGGTATATGCGAAATGTTTTTCTACATCAAAATTACCCCTATTGTTTACTGCCAACTATTCTTTTTTGATTGGTAAAAATATAAGTTTATTCCTATTTTTCTAAAAATGAGAATATAGAGAGTGAGAAACTACAAAAGTAAGAGCATAAGGAATCATGGTAATAAAAATCACTGAAACCGATACATACTATGCTTATTTTTATTTTTATCTTATTATGTTTTTTATACATAGGTTATAAGACTTGTCCGAAACCGATACGTATAGGATGAGTCTTATTGATACGTATTGGTTTCGGACGTAAGAATCGTTCGATGCATTATGTATATTTGTGTTACCGTATAACCTCAAAACTTACCTCTTTCTTATTTCTCTCATTCCCTTCCTACTCCACTCATCTATTGCCTATATTTTTACAATTCTACTTGTTGGCTTCCTAGTACCTTATTTTTTTTTTTCAAGTTTGTTATTTTTTTCAAAAAAAAGTATCAGCTGAAACTGATAACGTATCAGTTTTGGTTGGGACTGATACAGTCCCCCAAAACAGTACTTTTAATCCTTGTAAGGAATTCAATGCCAACTATTCGAAACACAAATTACTTTCAAAATCATTATGGGTTTGATCGATCCAGTTACTGAGATGAGCAAATGGATTATATGACATAAATTACAAGAGTTAGCCATGTTAGGTGACAAGTTTCAGAAGGTTTGTTTTCATAATACATAAATTATTTTAGCTTCAAAATGCCAAATTTCTATCATTGTTTCTGACGTAAGGTCCATAATATGCTAATTATTCAATTAAATTTTATTAGAATACAACAAAATCTCCATGTACTGTGAATCTGTGATGGTATGATCATTATTGACAACCTTAGCACTGTTTTGCGTTTTGATTTTAATGTTCTGGCCTTATTCATTCAATCGACATTCGCCTTTTATTATTTTATTTCTCCTTAGATTTTTACATGTTTTTGTGCTGCTTTTATGCCGCTTAAAAATTCATCATGCTTTATCAACTTGTGAAAATACTTATTCACTTACTTTTTTCACAAGTTTAAATGATAAATTTGTCTTATTTGCAGTTCATAATATCTTTCTCCTCTCTTTTGGAATGATTATACCACACACTTTCTTACCTGGATTTTTGTATTACATGCCACCATGTTCACTGCAGTGACACATTCAATGAAAACTCCCCACCTACAAATGACCCAACATATATCTCATTGCTTGGAGCTGCTGTTTACAAAGCAATGTCCAAAGGCGATAAAGATGCTGTGTGGCTGATGCAAGTATATTCCTCATTTTTTTTAATTTCCGCCTTGGTGCCACAAAGTAGTGCTTCATGTCTTTCGTTTGGTCTCATTTTCTAGGAACGTCGGTTGTTTGTTTTTATGAACTGAATTGAAATACCTTATCTCTTCACCAAGTGAGTTGAATGACTTAATGATTCTATTCAGCACAGTGTGCACGATGAATATTCAAGGTTTTAGAAGGACCCTGGAACTATCCACAGCATAGAATGTTTGCAATGATTGAAAATGGTAACTAGTTACACAGTTCATTGCATTATCTAAAATGACTTTTCCATTAATCAATACGTCTAGAATGCTGCATAACTTTTCATGTCGAGGAAGTATCGAAACAATAATGACGAATATTAATCCATTCCGTGGCATATTAACCTGTATTAATGCATATCTGTGCAGTTTACGTCTTTAGCTATATGTTTGATGTCATCAGTTGCACGTGTATGTGTGTCAGTGCTAATTATGGCATCTGAAGGTACTAACTTTGATGAGTTATGGACACCTCCTGTGGATTTTTAGATGTTACTTTTAACAACTAAAGGCACCCTTAATAAGTTGATGGAGAAAAACCAAATATAGAGAAAGGCATCCCTAAGAAGTTGATGGAGAAAAACCAGATATAGAGTTTTGTGTTTTTCTCATGAATAGCTCGGTTCTTCCTACTTTGCGGATTAAACAGTCACGGTCTTGTTGAATCATAGCGGACTTGAGTTAAAGCTAAATGAAGAAGGAAGAATTTAGGAAGAAGAAAAGAATAAAAGAGACATATGCAAGGATATAGAAACATTAAAGTTTTAATTGACACTCTCTCCCACCCCACATAATTACATACATACAATAAAGAGTGAAACCCTAGATGAAAAGAGGAAAAAATAGAGGAAGAAGAGAAGGAAAAATTGGATAGAAAGATTAGGGGCTGATGCACCTTTCTTATTATTTATACTACTTATAGAAAAGATTACAATAATGCCCTTAATGACATGATATAGTGTATCTACAGCCTTAATAATAACATACCTCAACATTTCCCCTCAAGCTATGCATAGATATCTATCATGCTCAACTTGAACCAATTTGAAGGTTGCCTTGACAACACCTTTAGTGAGAATATCAGCAAGTTGATTTTCGGATGTTAAAAACAATAAAACACAAAATTTGAGAAATAGTCTGCTCTCTGATGAAATGCCTCTCAATCTCTATGTGTTTAATACGATCATGCTGAACCAGATTTTGAGTAGTGTAAATGGCCGCCTTCTTGTCACAGAACAACTTCATAGAAGCATCTATCTTAATTCCCAAATCATGCAGTAAGATTTTGAACCATAACAATTCAGCTACTCCATGGACCATTGCCCTATACTTGGCTTCTGCACTAGACTTGGCCACCACACTTTGTTTCTTACTTCTCCAAAGGTACAATACCTTATAGTGGACCTTCTATCATCAACATTTCTAACACAGTCAGCATCACTGTAAGCTTCTAGGTTGTGATGTCAATGATTAGCAAATAGTATACCTTTCTCTTAGAGTGATCTTCAAATAACGCAATATATTTTCAACAGTTTCATAATGAGTGATCCGTGGTTCATGCATGAACTGACTCATTTCATTAATAGCATATGCAATTTTTGACCTAAGTGAGAGAGATAAATAAGACGACCAACTAATCTCTGATAAATCTTTATATTTTAAAGTAATTTTCCATCATTGGAGCTCAACTTAAGATTTGGCTCAATCAGAGTATTTATAGGTCGAGCACCTAGTTTGCCTGTATCCTTAAGTTGAAGGTATAATTTCTCAATGATATAAAGATGCCCTTCTTGGAGCGGGTCACCTCATATGCAGAAAATACTTGAGATTTCCCAGGTTCTTAATTTTAAACTCCTGTGCTAGAAACTTTTTAGCTTTCTGATCTTTAGTGAATCATTACCTATCACCACAATGTCATCAACATAGACAATTAGAGCTATAATTAGTTGCTCACGATGTCTTACACAGAGAGTGTGATCTGCATGACTTTGTGAGTAAGTAACCCATCTTCATTACGACCTCATTGAATCTCCCGAACCAAGTCTGGGGCGACTGTTTCAGGCCATAGATCGAATTCTTTAATCTAAAGACTTTTCCCTCACTGTTGGGAAGCTGAAACTTTGGTAGAGGAGAAATATACACATCCTCCCGCAAATCTCTATGAAGGAAGACATTCTTCACATCCAGCTGATGTAAAGGCCACTCAAATCTAGCTGCTAACAGTAACAGAACTCTGATAGAGTTCATCTTTGCAACTGGAGCAAACATTTCCATGTAGTCAATCCCATATGTATGTGTCTATTCCATAGCAACCAACCTCGCCTTATATCTGTCAATCAATCCATCAGCCTTGTGTTTCACAATGAACACACATTTGCAACCAACTGGCTGCTTTATAGGTAAATCTACAATTTCTCATGTCCCATTCTTGATTAAGGCCTCATCTCTTCCTTCATAACGTCAAGCCAGTTAGTATTGGAGATTGCCTCATGGCTTCTGGAAAGTTAAGACACAAAATAAATAGAGGACAAAAGGATAAATAGAAAGGGTACAAAGATGCGTAGGAGACATAATTAGATATAGAATGCACAGTACAGAAATGCTTCCCTTTGTGTAATGCAATGTGGGCGTTATCATCATTTGTAGGAGGAACATACCCCAAAGGGGAATTAAGATTACCTGAATCAGAATTAGAGCCTAGTTAAGAGGAATCTGAATTAGTAGTTGGTCTTATCATAATGGTCCCCTCCCCCTTTGTGTGTTTGGTGTAAACTTGTAATTTCTTCTCGGTTGTAGTATTAGTAGGAGCTAAGAACTGCTCCTGAACAATAGAATGGAAAGGAACATCACTAATGGGCTGAGGAAGAGGAATTGCAGAATGCTGCCTCTCTTCCAACTCACTATGCTCTCCCTAAAGATCGGTAGGGGGATGAGGAAAGAATGGTTCCTACTCAAAGAAAGTGATATCTAAGGTAACAAATCATTTTCGTGACATGGGATCAAAACACATGTATCCTTTGTGAGTGGAGGAATACCCTAAGAGAATTAGAGAACATCGTGAAGGGATTTGGGATCCATTTTAGTCCTATTTGGGCCAAAGACATGAATAAAGCATACACAACTAAAGACTCGAGGATGAACAAAGAAAGGGGACTGATATAAACAAAGAATAGTATGTGAAGACTTCATCTTCAGTACTTGAGACGACATACAATTGATAAGGTAGATTGTTGTAAGAACTGCTTCTGTCTAGAACTTCTTCGGTACATTCATTCTTGTGAGGAGGCTTCTAGCTACACCCAAAAGGTGACAATTTTTACTCTTGGCCACCCCATTTTGCTGAGTAGTACATGTACTTTGATGTGATGTATCATACCATAATTTTCCAAGTATGTTTACTATTCACCTTCAAAGTATTCTTTTGTATTATCATATCAGAAGACCTTGATTTGCTTCTCAACTGGGTTAGTATCATCTTATGAAACCTTTTGATAATACTTGGAGCTTCATCACAGATTTTCATCAAGTGGAGCCAAGTACACCGAGAATAATCATCCGCAAAGGTAATAAGATACCAATAATCATGTATAGACATTGGACATCAGAATGAATAAGTTGGAATGAAAATGAATTTTTGTTCATATTTGGAGAAATAGTAGTTCAACAATGCTTGGACAACGCACACACTTCACATTGTAGACGATGATCTGATATGGACTTGAGTAAGTTAAGAAAAACTAACATTAAAGAATGAAAGGATACATGACCTAAACGATGTGCCACAATCTGATTTGGGCATATTTATTACTCTTAAAGAATACTACTATACTATAATGATAAGGAGAATCATCTATATTCAGGAGGAGAGATCATCTGCTTCATGACCATTCCCAATCGTTTTCCTTGCCACCAAGTTCTGAAAAACACAATGGGCAGAAAATGTTACATAATAGTTAAGATTTACCGATGGATAACAAGTTTGTCGATACATTTTAAATATGAAAAACTAAGGAAAGAGATTAGTTATTAGGGAGTTTGGCATCTCCCTTTCCAGAGATAAAGGACATGGATCCGTCAACAATCCTTACCTTATCTATTTTAAACGATAAAGTATGGGTAGAAAAAATAGTTGACAAACGAGTCATATGATCAGATGCATCTTAATCAATAATTTTAGGCTGAACTGGATCATGAATGACTTACGAAATTAACAGATGTATGAGTACCTAACCATGTAAAGGATGTGGAGGCAAAAGGACCTTCAAATTGATTTAGAAGATGCCAAAGGCGATCAATCAATTTCAACCATAGAAAAATTGTCGGAAGTTGATGAGGCACTTCTTGTAGGAAGAGCTGATGAAGAGGTACCAAGGAGGGAGTCAAAGTCGATGCGGTGTTACCAATAGGATCATTCACCTATTGCCCGAGACGGTTATACCTTGTCGGTTTGCCATGTCGTTCCCAACAAGTCTCCCGTGTATACCGAGTCTTCCCACAATGATCGTACTTCAGTTGGAGTTAGAGTCGATGTTACCAATAGGAGCATTCGCCTCCTAACCAAGACGGTTATAACTTGTTGGATGCCATATCGATCCCAACAAGTCTACTGTATATACCGAGTCTTCCCGCAATGATTGTACTTCAGTTTGTCATTGTCATCCTCCGAAGGTTTGTTCTTCCTATTGGGAGCTTTCCCCCTTTTTGAGAACTACAAGATGCAACAAGGGTTAAATGATCGTTATTCAGAGTAGGCTGCATAGCCTTCTTACGGCTTTCCTCACTTTGTATCATAGACTAGACTCGATCCAAAGTAAGAAGTTCATCTCTCTCCAAAATCTGAACCCTAGTCACACTCAGAATTTAGGCCAGCTAAAAAGTCAAAGATCCTATTTTTCTCTACCTATTGGCAATGTCTATCCCCATCTTTATCAGTCTCCCACTGTATGACCTGATAATTGTCTAACTCTTCCCATAAGAATAGAAAAGTAAGTAGCTAAACTTTTCTTCCACGAAAAGTAAGTAGCTAAACTTTTCTTCCACTATTGAAGAGTAGCAATTTGTTGCCTTGACTGATACACCTTGGCAATATTCTGGCGTTGGGAATAAGTTCTGGTAACGTTATTACAAACCTTTTTTTGTTGTCCTTATGAACAAAAAACCTTTACTAATGTGTGATTGCATGGAATTGAGTAGCCATGACATTAGCATAAGATTTTCTTGTTCCCATTTGTCATATGACAAATGTCACAAATCATCTATAGGAGGTTCCTTTACCCTACCATTTAAGTAACTAAGTTTCCCTCTTCCGCCGATGTACATCTTCGTGGATTATACCATTCTAGAAAACTAGTGTAATTCAATTTTATAATTGGGATATGTACACTAGGATTATCACCATAGTTGCTTGGGATAGGCAACAAACTTAAATCCCCAATACCTTGGAAATCGCTTTAGACCCCATTCATACGACATTGGTGATAATATCCTTTAAATAATTGTTAAATCTCCACATCATTCCCTAAATCTTAGATTTTTGAGATTTGAAACCCTAAAAACACAAAAAACAGCCCAAAACAAGGGAAAAAACCATCACCCTACTTCGATTCTTTATAGAACTTCCTTCAAATGAGTTTAAAAAATTCTAGAATATTCAACCTCATCAAACACTACCAATTTTTTCTAGCAAAATAGCCTTGAACAGATCATACCAATCATATTTTTCAAACTTGATTTTTTTCTTGTGAAACGCCTCAGGAGAGAAAAACCCTCCTAACATTCTTCAAAAATTTCAGAAACATACTAAAAAAATTCAGAATCATATACCTTGAATATGAGCAACTATTCACGAACACTCTATTAAAAAAATGCAGGCCTTGTCTTCTTGCTTTGTTGCCAAGTAGAAAGAGAAACCCTAGATGAAAAGAGGAAGAGAATAGAGGAAGAAGAGAAAATTAGGAGAAAGATCAGGGGTCGATTCTCCTTTCGTATTATTTATACTAATAAAAGAAGATTACAATAATGACCTTAATGACACAATATGGTGCATCTACACCCATATATGTGTGTTTATACACATGCACATGATCGTAGGTTGGCTAAGGTGAATACAGAAACAAATAAAACAATACAGATTTTCCTTCAATATGGAGTTTAGATGCTAGTCATGCCCAACTTGTTGGAAGCACTACTGAAAATGCTGACAGCCTGTGGTCATCTTAACTAATAAATAGTTCACCTTCTTTTTGATGAATTTATTGTTGATTTCAACATTCTTAGTCCTCCCAAGACACAATGAACTGGTTGCACTATGATTGTTCAAAAAAATTTCTGGGTAAGACCTTGAAATCCAACTCCCTCATGAGAGACCTCAGACCTTAACATCAACTTGCTGACCTACCTGCCTGTTGACCCATAACTCTGTATCAGCCTTCACAGTGGATCTAGTCATCCCTATCTGTTTCTTGGTTGTCCATGCAACATGACTACCTCCAAAAATGAACAGTAGCTGAGGGTAGGCCAATATTTGTGGAAGCCTACCAATCAAAATCTATGTGAGGAGATTTCATTCTGGAACTATGTGGCTGTTGCATGCTGTAATTAAGACCTTAATGGTGATCCCCCCATAAAGATTATTTCTTTTTGAAAATATGTTTCAACATGCTTCACATCTCGGATTTATCACAATGGAACACTGGACAAGCAGATCATATAGATCCTACCCTTACATTTTAGGTTTAGAATTCCTTCATTTTTTAAAATTTTAAGACATCTATCCCAATGGGCATTATAGAACATTCAGCCGTCGAATGATTCTCTGTTTAATTATATATATGTATATATGTCGTACTACATAAAGGAATACAAGGGCCATATATTGTTTGGCTTATTGGGTAGCAAGTCGACCTTTTAGATGACCACAAATTGTATTTGAATGCTTTCATTACTAGGCTAATCTTAGATGTGTAGTGGTGCTCTGTTAAAGATACTCGACATTGATTTATATATTTCTTTGTTTGTGTGTTGTTTTTCCCCCCAATTTTGATACATGGGCTGCACTTGTCTTGTTAGTTTACTGCATAGCCAGGATCTCTATATCATGAACTAGGCAGAGTGTGGACTGTGGAATCTTGCTCAGCAGTACAAAATCATTTCCAGTTGACACTTCAATCAATGTGCAGGGATGGCTATTCTCGTCAGACTCTACATTCTGGAAACCACCACAAATGAAAGTATGTGGTTACCTATGACAAGAGTTCTTACAATTATCATGTTTTAAACTTGTTTTTTGATAATTTTGTTCATCGAAACATTTGCTAGAGATGCATACAGATTTATGCTCTTTCCCTTACTTCTAGAAACTTGCAGAACTGAAAGATTTAATGAACTAGTACTAAGGGGCGAAGTCCAATTTCTGTTATGAAGCAGTATATGTCATTCCATAAATTCAAATATCAAAAGCTTTCAAAAGGCCTATTGAATACATGTTTGAGATATAGGAGCTGTTACAAATTGCAATTTCCTTAAATGTCAGTTTTTTTCCCTTTTTCTTTTACTTTTCTTTTGTTGTCTTAGTTCTTGTTTTCAGGATCCCTAAAACATTGTAAGAAATATCAGCAGTCCAAGAAGGATTATTTTATTATTGACTGTTTTAAGCCCTTCTATCATTGGAGGGCAAAATCAGTGATTCCTGAGATAACAGAATCAGAATGAATTGTCCACGCTTAATAATAACCATCTCATGACACCAGTCCTATAATTACACAACTAGTAAAACCAGACTACCAAGGAAAGAATAAAAAAGTTAATGTATTTAGTATATTTTAAAAGTTGAGCCTCAGTCTCTTGCTTCAAATTTTACGACGCGAGAGCTACAATGCTGACATCGTGGGTTTGTCATAATATTTTCCGCCTAACAAAAAGAAAAATTGCCACACTGAGTGTTTTTGGAATAAACAATGGACTTGTAGAATCCAGATGGAGAACTTTGACAATAATTATGACCAAGGTAAGTAGGATATTGTAATGCCAAAAAGATGACACGGCATTAACCCAAAATTTATTTGTTACTCACAAAAGTTATGTAATCAAGCTTCTGAGATTTGTCACTTTTTGATTCTCTAATCTATCATGTCACTAGATTCTTGTGGATAGTAGAAATTTTATTAGACCCCCAACGCTCGTGCCATTTCATTTAATGACTTATAATTTTGTTTTGTGGGGAACTATCTTCCCCTGACACCTGTAATTTCCCCTTGATATAAATCATATTGTTAACTCTTCCTTTGCATTGAAAGACATCGTTGGGACTTGCCAAGTGAACACCGGAGAATGCCAAGAACCATAACCACAACTTTAATGTCCTAATCGGTTTGGGACTATTTTCATTTGCTATGATTGTAAATAATATGTCATTAGTAATTAACATTCTCATTAGTAATTGTTGAGATATGATTAATTATGTAGGTGTGATATACTGGATCTCTCATTAATGGTATATTTGTAATAGGCATATTAGGGTTATTATAATATAAAATGATTAGAGATTAGAGAGAAATCTCTCTAATCACGTTTTTTCCCCAACACGACTTCTTGCTCTTTCTCTCTCTCTCTCTCTCTTTCTCCATCTTCTCTTCTAGGTTTCATCTTCAAGTTGGTATCAGAGCAAGAAGAAAAACCTGCATTTCCCCTCATTTATATGGAGTTTTCATGAATAGTGTTCGTGAACAGTGTTTCATGAACAGTGCTCGTAAGCTATTCTTCATGGCCATGGAAGTTGGGCATGCCGCATGATAATACCTTGACATTAATCGAATTTTATGATGAGTTTTTTGGAATTTTTTGACACCCGTAACTGTGTTCTCTAGAATTTTTTTGAGAAATTCAAAAACCGGGCAGATTTAGTTCAACTGATTGGTGCGAAGCTTTCAGGTATTTTTGAAACCCCAAGATAGTTGTATTTGGGACGAAATTTCCATCTCTCTAAAATGGAAGTGATCTCAATTGTTTTGGAGCAGATTTGAAGTATTTTTGAACACTTTAGTGTCCACGACTTCACGTGGGAATATCCTGAGTGTGGCCGTAGGTCATCTTTTGCTTCTGATTTCAATCATATTGCTTTGTTTGGAATAAATAATGGATGACTGCCATAATGGAGTGTAACTTTGGTATTTTTTAGTGTAACAATGGTTTTCTCCTTGGAATTTGAGGTGTTTTGTGGTTGTTTACTCTGTAGTTGGGGCTGTTTTGTGCAAAACAGAATTTTTCCCTCTTGCTATTCATTTGTTTGGAATACAGAGGTGCCAACAATGGCCAATGATGGTTTGTCAGAAGGGGTATTTGATGTGACATCAAAGGTTTCAAGCAATCCGAGCATTACACCCGTCACTAGTAGCTATGGTGATAAGTCTGGTGCGCTAGTCACAACCATTAAGTTGGATGATACCAACTTCCTTGAGTGTTCTTAGTCCGCTAAGATGTATGTCAGCGGAAGAAGGAAGTTAGGGTACTTGACCGGTCGTGTGAAAGAACCGACTACTGAGGCCGAGACATATGACAAGTGGGAGCAAGAGAACCTTATGGTTATGTCATGGCTGCTGAATTCCATGCAACCATCGGTTAGTAGAGATTTCTTGTTTCTTCGGACAACAAAAGCGATCTAGCATAAGGCAATTCAAACCTATTCCCAATGACAGGACATTGCCAGGGTGTACCAGTTGAGGCAAGAGATCGCTATTTTTCATCAGGGGGAAAAGAGTTTATCTACCTCTACTCCACTCTTCAAGGTCTTTGGGAAGAGTTGGACCACTTTCAGGTCATCCAGTGGGACACTGATAAAGACAGAGATCAACACAGTAAACAGGTAGAACTAAACATAATTTTTGACTTCTTGGCGGGTTTGAATCCAGACTTTAAAGTCACCCGGGTTCAAATTTTAGGGAAGGATGAGCTTTCTTCCTTGGACCAAGTTTATTCACTAGTCCAAGGTGAGGATTGCAGGAAAAAGGCGATGGTACCTACTCCGACCAGCAATCATCTCGCCCTTGCCATATCTTCTAGTGCTCCATGGGGTGGAAAATACCCTCATCGGAAGAATAGGCCTTCTGATGACAAAGATAAGTTGAAGTGTGAGCATTATGGGAAGACTAGACACACCCGGAAAACTTGTTGGGATCTTATTGGTCGGCCCTCCAAGTTTTCTCGTCCTGAACATCAAATGGACACCCCTAGAGGCAACACTGCAACCTTCATGCCTCCTAACTTGGGTAACCAAATCGCATCGGCATCTCCCACTGGACCATCTTCCTCAAAGAGCTTCTGTAATGTAGATATTGATCATCCTCACTACCTCTTGAGTCAGATGGAAGGTTCTTTTGCCTCCACTTTTTTTGCTCAGTGAGGTACTCATACATCTGCTAATTTTGTTTCTCATTCTCAGTCCAGTCCAACCCGACTTGGATTATTGATTCAGGTGCGTCAGATCATATGACTAGCTTATCCACTATGTTTTCTTCATATAGTCTCCTGTCTGGAAGAGATAAAGTCAGAGTTGTTGATGGATCCCTTTCAACCATCTCTAGAAAGGGTGACATCAAACTGACTGATGCCCTATCTCTATCATCTGTTCTTCATGTTCTCAATTTATCCACAAATTTATTATCAATTAGTAGTTTAATCAAAAGTCTTAATTGTTGTGTGACCTCTTTTCCTACTCATTATGTTTTTCAGGACTTGGTGACGAGGAAAACGATTGGGAATGGTCGTGAGACAGATGTCCTCTACCTCCTGGACGTGGCTGACTCTCCTTTAACATTACAGATTAGTAGTAGTCCTAATAGTAGCAATAATGATGCCCAACTCATAGTCTACAATGTGAAGTGTGAACTCTCAAAACATTGTAGATCTACTTTCTCTCCAAGTATGAATAAAAGTGTCTCCTTTTCAGCTGATTCATTCTGATGTCTGGGGTCCTGCCCCTACTTTGTCTGTGCATGGTTATCGATATTTTATTTCTTTTGTGGATGACTTCTCCCGCTATACTTGGATTTACTTGATGAAGTCCCGTGCTGAAGTCCTGGACCTCATCAAGAAGTTTCATAAGATGATTTTGACTCAATTTGAGAAGTAGATTAAAATTTTCTGCTTCGATAATGTGGAAGAATACCTTGAGGGTGATTTAAGGCAATATTTGGCAGAGCATGGTATGATCCACCAAAGTACATGCCCTTATACCCCTCATAAAACTGGGTGGTCGAGTGTAAGAACCTTCATCTTTTGGAAGTGGCTAGAAGCTTACTGATCAGAATGAATATTCCAAAGAAGTTTTGGGCCGAAGCAGTGCACACCTCCGCATATTTGATTAATCGCATGCCATCTCAGGTCCTGCAGTTGAAGTCCCATTATTAATTACTCTGTCCAGACCAACCTTTGTTTACTGTTCCCCCTCGTGTCTTTGGTTGTGTTTGCTTCATTCAAATTTAGGTCCTAATCGAACCAAATTGGATCCAAAATCCATTCGTGGTGTCCTCTTGGAAGTATTCCTCAACACAAAAGGGATATCGGTGTTTTGATCCCGTGATTGGGAAATGGTTTGTTACCATGGACGCCACCTTTTTTGAGAGTATCCCATTTTTTCCTCATTCCTTTACCTCTCTCAGGGAGAGCATAGTGAATTGTTGGAAGAGAGTCTGCCTTCAGTTCCACTTCCGGCGTTGGTCCCTGATATTATTCATTATGTTGTTTCTATTGAGATTACTGCTAAGAAAGACTTACAAATGTATACCAGACGCGAGAAGGAGGGGACCACTGTGTTACGACCATCGCTCAGCTCTGACTCCTCCGAACCATGTAACATTGCTCCACTGTCCTCTGTGATTCCTGTTTCTGTTCTTGATAATGATACCGCTCCCATTGCCATACGCAAGGGGAAGCACCAGTGTACGATTCATTCTATCTCTAATTTTATCTCGTTTTCATCTCTGTTGCCCTCATATTTAGCTTTCTTGTCCTCTATTTCTTCTGTCTTTACCTTCCAGGTTTCAGGAGGTTGTCTCCGATCCTAAGTGGAGCAGTGCGATGATGGAAGAAATGAGAGCTCTGGTCAATAATGGTACATGGGAAATGGTTGAGTTACCAAGGGAAAGAGAATTGTAGGCTACAAATGAGTGTTTACCGTGAAACATAAGATAGATGGATCCATTGAGAGGTACAAGGCAAGACTAGTAGCTAAGGGGTATACTCAGACATACGGGATGGACTATAAGGAAACATTTGTGCCGGTTGCTAAAATGAACTCTATACGAGTTCTCTTGTTTTTAGCTGCAAACCACTCGTGGCCCCTACATCAGTTAGATGTGAAAAATGTATTTCTTCATGGAGATCTACGAGAAGAAGTGTATATGTCTCTTCCTCTGGGATTCAAACTTCCTAATAGTGAAGGAAGAGTTTGCAGGTTGAAGAAATCTATCTATGGCCTGAAACAGCCCCCCGAACTTGGTTTGAAAGGTTCAGTCAAGCCGTGAAGAGGATGATTTACTCACAGAGCTATGCTGATCACACTCTCTTTGTTAGGAGAAAATGAAAGTTAATTACAGTTTTGATTGTCTATATTGACGATATTATGGTGACTGGAAATGACTCCTTAGAGATCCAACACCTGAAGAAATTCCTAACAACAGAATTTGGGATCAAAGATTTGGGCAGCTTGAAGTACTTTCTGGGTATTGTGGTAGCCTGATCAAAGAAGGGCATCTTCATATCGCAGCGGAAGTATACCTTAGACTTACTCAAGGATACTGGGAAATTGGGTTCTTGGCCAGCAGACACTCCTATTGAACAGAATCATAAGTTGAGTTCCAGTGAAGGCCCATTACTAGAAGATAAGGAAATGTACCAAAGACTGGTAGGTTGTCTTATTTATCTTTCTCACTAGACCTGACCTTGCATATGTAGTCAATCAATTCATGCATGAGCCTTGGATCACTCACTATGAGGCAGTGGAGAGAATTTTGAGGTATTTGAAGGCTACTCTAGGGAAGGGCCTTCTATTTGCTAACCATGGTCATATTTGACTATAAGCCTATACTGATGCTGATTGGGTTGGAAGTATAGATGATAGGAGGTCTACTGCAAGGTATTGTACTTTCCCTGGTGGTAATCTCATCACTTGGAGAAGCAAGAAGCAGAGTGTGGTGGCTAAGTCAAGTGCAAAAGCCGAATATAGGGCAATGGCTCATGGGGTAGCAGAGGTATTATGGCTGAAGATTTTACTACAAGTCTTGGAATGGAGGTGGATGTTCCTATGAAGTTGTTCTGTGATAACAAGGCGGCCATCAATATTGCCCAAAATTCCATTCAACATGATTAGACTAAGCATATTGAAATTGACAAACACTTTATCAGAAAACAAGTTGCTTCAGGAAATCTTTGCTTACTGTTTGTTACAACGGGAAATCAACTAGCTGATATACTCACAAAAGGGATTACTAAAGCTAGCTTAGAAGGTATTCTTAACAAGCTGGGCATGTTGAATATCTATGCTCAGCTTGAGGGAGAGTGTTGAGATATGATTAATTATATAGGTGTGATACACTGGATCTCTCATTAAGGGTATATTTGTAATAGACATATTAGGGTTATTATAATTTAAAAGGATTAGAGATTAGAGAGAAATCTCTCTAATCACGTTTTTTTCCCAACACGTCTTCTTCCTCTCTCTCTGTTTCTTTCTCCATCTTCTTTTCTAGGTTTCATCTTCAAGTGTAATTAACATACAGATACGGTGTGGGAAGTCAAAGTATGAGACCTGCCTGTGCATTAGGTTTGCTTTCATTTTCTTGTATTTGTTTTGAATGTGGGTAATAGAAGTTTTTCTTCCTTTCAATATAAAAAAAATAAAAAATAAGAAAGGACTGTAGAGTTTGCATTTTTTTCCATATATATTTATATATATTTGTATTGGTAATGGATAATTATTGAGACTTGTCCTGTTGCACACAGGAGTCCTAACACTGGCACTTGCCTATGTTCTGGAAATTTCTTGTTGAATTTAAAATGATGTGCTCAATGTAGTGTAGTATAAGAAACTGATACCGAAGAGATATACCTGAAAGGAATACATCATTCAGTGTCAAAGCTGCATAACCTTTGTTCTGTATGTAGTTTCCTTGTTATTGTTAAATTTCCTTTTTATTTTTAGCTTGCATCCTTAAAGGATTTGATATCATGGTCCGAGAGTTGATGCTTAATTACTGTGCTTGCATTCGACTAGTTATGAAAGCTTTTCATTATCACACAACTAGACGTTGATCAATGTTTCATATTTTGCTTTGTTAATAACTTGGTTTGTTTCTGACAGGCACTTCTACATTCTGTTCCATTTGGAAAGATGATAGTTCTTGATCTATTTGCTGATGTCAAACCCATATGGGAAACATCCTCTCAATTTTATGGCACTCCTTATGTCTGGTAATTCATAGTTGTTTGATGTAGATAGTTCTCTTCAACTACATTTTCATGCCTTACATGAGAGGTTGTATCTTCAGAATATTACTCTGTTTATCTTTCAATGCATATCCTCTTTTCGAGCTAAGATTTCAGTTTCAATATGTTTCCCACTTCATCATTTTTACATATATATCAGGTGTTTGTTGCATAACTTTGGTGGAAATATTGAAATGTATGGCCTACTGGATGCGATTTCTTCAGGTCCAGTTGATGCACGCATCAGCAAAAATACAACTATGGTATGTTGTGATCAATGTTCTTATGCGCAAACTTGTATCTTGGGTGTGGTTATTCTGAAATTAGCACGAGCTGCAATAATATTTAACTTGCAAGTATAAACTGCAGAATGACCTCATCCTTTTAGTTTGGGTTACTGATAGTTGATACCGTGGAAGACCTGGAATCATTCCACATGCCAGTATTGCAGCAAATTGAGAGCTTATATGAGAAATCAGATAATTAGGTCATATGCAATATTATTATGCTTTTAAATATAGTATCTTGGTCTTCTATACATGAGCAGTACCAACTATTCACGTGCAAGTTTAATTCATTAAAGTTTTTTCCCCTAGGAATATCTGCTTTTGTTTGAAAAGAATGCTTTCTGTTAAGTGATCTTAAATTTATAGGGTTCTTATCTAATTTTTCACTTACTCAATCGTTGCTTGTGTGGATTATGAAATAACATCTACATCAACTAGGAAAAGATTTCGTCATCATGTGCTTCTATATATGTGAAATTTGTGTCATCTTATATGTATCATTTTTGTAACAGCATAACGAATTCCTCTTTTTCTATTAGTTGGGACAAAATGGAGGTTGCTTAAATATTGGTTCATGCATTCACTGAAACTTTCTTTGTTTGGTCCAAGTAATAATATAGTATACTTTTTTGGAATGAAATGTTATTCACCCTGAAACCATTGGTTGTGGCAATGGTTCAATTCTGTTTGGAATATGAAGTGTTCCCTATAGCAACAACCAATGGTTCAATTCTGTTTGGAATATGAAGTGTTCCCATTCTGTTTGGAATATGAAGTGTTCCCTATAGCAACAACCAATGGTTCAATTCTGTTTGGAATATGAAGTGTTCCCTATAGCAACAACCAATGGTTCAATTCTGTTTGAAATGTGAAGTGTTCCCAATAGCATTTCATCTGCACATTCTGGTTTGTGGTATTCTTGTTGTGTCACGTGTGTATGTGTGTGCACACACATATATTTATTTATACTCCTTGTAGTCACATACGTTGGTTGTACACTACCTCCAGGTTATCATGGGGCAATTTGAAAACTTTGTGCATCATGTACATTGTTTCCAATCCATTTTCACTTCCATTCTCTAATATTTTTCATTTCAATCCACTTATGTTTCTTGTTGGCTTTAAGTATCTTCCTTACCGTATTTAGGGTTTTCTCGCATTGTTCACTCCACAATTTCCATGGAGCTTTGATTGGGTTCCGCTCACTAGGAGTAATGAGCGGCCCCATGAGAAAAGGACACATGGTAAATATAGGCCGATTGGATGTTTCTAGACCATCCGATTGAAGGTCGGAAAATCAGGGATTTCTATAACCTAGCTAGGGTCTAGTGAACCCTAGGGGGGTTAAGGCTGACAAACTAGGGTCTAATAGAACAATTTAGAATTGTTCAATTGGCTCATGTCTCCCTCGGCATAGTTACCAAGTTCTCCGATTTTTTCAAAAAACCTCGAATAATACCCGACTTTTTCGTCGAACGATCACAAAGTATTCACGGGTTTTGGAAAAATAGTGACCTTTTCAAAAAGTCATGAATTTTGTTAAGTAAACACAAATTATTCACGATTTTTGGAAAAAAGTCTTAAGTAAACATCTAATATTTGAAATATATTTATTTATACCTTTCATAACTAGTAATCTTATTTTATATTTTTCATTTCTTACCCGACATTTTCCCGGCTTATTTCCAAAATTTGGCGATTTTTCCGAAGTTTTTCCTAAGCGAATTATTTCCAAAACCCGACTTGGTATTATGTCCCATGGGACTCACCTTGACATCCAACTGTCGGATCCCTAAAGGACATGCCTTGTGTCAAGATTCTAGAGAGGCGCTCACTATAACTTATAGTGAGCGGTGCTAATGAGAACCATCCTTTTTATAGATTCAAGTATTGTAATATGAGGGTGATAGATAGGAATATAAAGAACATCTGGAACCTATCCCTTTTCATGTACTCTACATCCCTAGCACATCATATTTTGATTTTATAGAAACATGATGAGAGACTTTCATTTTTGAATAGAAGATTTGAGTTTTGGCTTCATAACAGACTATTGAAAAGCAATATAGTCATGAATATGAGACAGTAGTGAATTCTCTTAGAATATGCAAAGCAGACAATGGATTAGACTTAAGGATTTCTACGTCATCTCCAAACTGTCCAAGTATAGTTTGATGCATCTTTGAAATAACTTTAAGGTATTTTTAAGGTGTTAATTGGAATCATGAATGAAATAAGATTAAGGCTTTGGTTCTATGGTTTTCTTAACAATTACTATTCAAGGCACTAAGTTCCGCAACCATGTGCGTACAGTCTAACAAAATATGAAGTAGCTGCAAGAAAATTACAACTTGAATCTCTACTTATACCGACACTCCCATCTATTTGATTTCCTAATCTAGATAAAGGTTGAGTAAAATTGTCTTTATGAAGTATAGAATTCATTATACTTGTCTTCCTGCATATTGCGTTGTCTCATTTTTCTGAAAGTTTCAAATATAAAGGGTTTCTCATTATCAATGTTACTGATAGGTTGGTGTTGGCATGTGCATGGAAGGAATAGAGCAAAATCCAGTTGTCTATGAGCTGATGTCTGAAATGGCATTTCGCAGTGAAAAAGTCCAACTTGAGGTAATTGAACTTATTAAAATTTCCAACAGATCTTTGATATTTAAAGTTTTTCAAAGAAGTTTAACATGCATGTAGTATTAATAGTGGGTGCATCCACTTCTTCGTTACCCGTTCCCGGTCAGTATCATGGTTCAAACTTAAAGAGTATTGGTGTTTGTGGGTGTATTGGTAAGTCAAATTTAAGATATATATCGAGGATATGCTGGAAAGATTTAAGATATGCATAGATATGGATGTTTTAAAAATGCTAGTACGCTTATTCATCAGTATGAAAAACACATACCATAATCAATTCGAAGCAACTACAAGCAAACTCAGTATTAAAAACACGAAGGTCTCATTTGGTTCGGATTATTGCAGTCACAATTGATTACATAATGAGCGTTGTTGTGAATAATCCTTTTTGGTATTTTTTTTCATTTTAAATGAAAAAAGATATTTTAAGAAACTGATGTATCTTAGTTGCTGTCATTTAGTATTGTGCTGTTGAGATTTAACATACTGCATTGCTCTTTCAGGAATGGCTGAAAACCTACTCCCATAGACGTTATGGGAAAGCAGTTCATCAAATTGAGGCTGCTTGGAAAATTCTTTATCGCACAATTTACAACTGTACAGATGGAATCGCTGTACGTGCAATGTCAATCTATATCGTTGTATTTACTTCAAGATGATTCTTTTGGAGACAAAATTCGTTAATACAGATCTCCTTTTATTTGTTTGCAAATTTAAACTGGAAGGTGATACAACATATATAAAGAAGATTATCTAGTTCTATTAGAATGATATTTCTTCTTGGTTCTTTACCATGAAATGAGATTAACCATCCCAAATTTTTTTTTTCCTTCTAATCTAGAAACAAGTAAGGATTTGATAATTAATTTTTATTTTTGTTCATTGCAGTATATTTAACCTATTGATCCATACCTTATGTTTATTGTTGTGATTTTCTCATAACATTATATAATATGCATTACTTAATTTTCTATCTGTACAATCTTCGGAAGATCATTTTCAACTAAATATTAAAATGCATGTTATGTTTGCCATTTCTTAGATATACAGTACCCAATTTTTCTTTAGTCTAGTGTCAAATCACCCTCTGATTTCTGTTTGACTAGAATAAGCTATATGTATGGTAGAGATTTTTGGCGTGGTTAATAAAGAGTTATGTTTCATCTTTAGAGGTTCTTGTGGAGATTTAGAAAGTGTTTTCCGCTTAATATTATCCGTTGTGTCAATTAGCACAAAAGAGAGAACTTCTAGTTATTGAAATGTCTAATCCAAGATGTTCATCTCTAAGCATAAAGAGGGAAAGTTTGCAGGTGTTTCCCAGGCTTATTTCAAGGCTTCATCTAATGAGATGGAGGCTAGGCCACAGTTACAATGGTTGAGAATCTTTCTTAGTCAGTCTTAGTCCTCATTGAATTAGAAAATGAATCCCCCCTTATGTGGCTAGTTAATTAGATGGATTTTGGAAGCTTGCCAATACTCTAGATAGTATTGTAATTAAAAAAATAACAGTTATTAACTTATTATTGGTTTGTAAATAATACCAGGAAGAAGAGCTTCCTCGCCCCATCCAAACTAAATAAACAAATAAATAAATAATAAATGCTTGTAGTTTGTACTTGTGTATCTATAAGTGTGACACAGACCAAAACACGGCAACATTTTGAAAATGAAGTTCCTTTGTTGTAAATATTGTATTTATTCATCAAATAAAATTTTCAGGCAGGTGGACAGGGGAGCTTGTCTCTCTGTTGCAAATACTAGTTTATTTGGTTATTTATAGAGCATTACTTTTTCTATCACATTACATGAAAGACATGTTCCAAATAATTTATGCCTAAAATATTTTTTGACAAGTATTTATGCATGTAATAGTTGAATGTTAAACAGACTAATGGGCTTAAAGATGAGGAAATTCTAAATTTATCATATTTTGAGAAATCTGACATAATGAGATTCATTTCCATTGAGAGCCTCCCACCTGGACTGATTTCCGTTTTGGTTAGAAGTTGATATTGCATATTATAGGGAAGAAGTTGCTACTGAACCCTTTATCTGAAGAAAGATTGTTTGGTTGCTAGAACATCCTGAATCCAAAAGCCAGAATTGTAGCACAAAATTTTTCAAACCAAGCTCTAGGTGACAGACCATATAACGCATTCTTGAGTCTTCATACTTTACTAGTCTCCCCATGAAAGGGAGATCCATATAGCCCTCCTTATGAAGATCACCATGAAGAAATGCGTTCTTTACATCTAACTAATAAAGAGACTGCAAGAGAGATAACAAAATGAATGGAGACGACAAAATGGACCTTCTCACGGGAAAGGGCTTCGGTCTTGTGAGGTTCCTTGAGGCAGTTACATACGAGAGATGCACAGATGTTGGAGTATGTGATGTATGTCATGCCTGCTGCCCTCCATAAGGGAACCGCCCTGCTCAAACCTGCCATTGACGCCATTGCTTCTATTCTCTTTTCTTCTTCTTTCTTGTTTTTTCCTTTGTGCTCGTAACCTGAAGCGTATTATATATATATATGAAGTACTTGTTGATATATGTAATATTAAGGGTAGTTGTAAAAGGCTATATATGTAATGTTCTCTTAATATAAGATGCTAGTAAGATTTTCTTTCCCATACTAAGCAATTTACCTTAAATCTCTCTTCTTCCTCTCTTCTCTCTTTTCTCTTCTCTAAACCCTAAATCCTCCAAACCCTATCTCCTACTTGGTATTAGAGCTTCATCAAAGGAAGGAAAATGTCATTTAAAGCCGCAAGAACAACCAAAGAAAGAAGGATAGCTGAGACGTTTTTAGCCATATTGTCTCTAGCCGTATGGCCTAGGCCTTATTTTTGGGTTTTGAATTCTTCAAAGGTATATTTTGAGAGATCTCGATTTTAGAGGATTTTTGAATCCTATATCATGTGATTTGATTCAATATTGAGAAATGTACAATGATTTGAAGGAAAAATATAGAAAAAATTAGAAAAAAAAAACTCTCTTAGTTCAATTTTTTTTTTGCTCGAATGATACCTTTTTAATGTTGTTCGTTGATCATGGATGAACTGATTTTTTGCAAGGGTTCTTTTAAAACCGAGTTTCCTCAATTTGGATGAGATTTGAAGGAGTTATGAGGATTTTACCAAACCTTTGCTCTACTGTTTTTCATTGTTAGGGTGCTTTTATGCACTGTTTTGCTTATAATAGCACCTTAGATCCATGTTTTTGGTTAGCCTACTGCCTATGGACCTGTTCTTGTTGAGATATTAATTGATCGGAAGTGTGACATTATTTTTCACCTTAAGTTGCTCCTATGGATGCAAAAGTTCTTACTCTACTGGCTCTTTCCGACTTTGTTGTCCACTCTATCACCAATATTAAATTCAATGGTGATAATTTTTTGCGTGGCGAAGCTCTGTTGAGCTTTATATTGAGGGTCGTTCAAAGATGGGGTATCTTGATAGTAAAACCCCCAAGTCGGAGACAAGTATTTCCGAGATTGCTACATGGAATGTCGATAATCGCATTATTTTGAGCTTGTTGTTTAATTCTACTGAGCCTCAGATTGTCGGGAATTACATTTTTTATAAGGATCGTCATGAGCTTTGGGATGCTCTTATTCAGACTTATGCCGTAGTGGAGAATGATGATCGGATTTATCAACTTACTCGTGAGATTGCTCAATTTCAGCAAGGGGATAAGCCTATTTCTTATTATTTTAGGGCTCTTCAGCGTCGTTGGAAAGAATTGAGCCATTATCAGCCTCTTTCTGAATTATCCGATGCGTCTGCAAATGTTATGACGAAGTGAATTTAGCTTAATCATATTTATGATTTTTTGGGGGGCCTTCGTGCCGAATTTGAGCATTTGCGCACTCAGCTCATTGTCACATCTCCTCTGCCCTCTCTTCTATCTGTGTACTCCACTGTGTTTAGTGAGGAATGCCGACTGTTATGTCTTCGAGCTCCCTTCCTATGCTCCCTCCGGATCGTATTGCCTTTGCTATTGATTTCTGTCCTCCAAGACATGGTAGGGGGACTAATAGGGGTCGTCGAGGTCGTGGTAGATTTAATACTCCTTGTGCTCACTGTGGTATAATGGGACATGATCGTGATCATTGTTATCGTCTGCATGACTATCCTAAGGGTTACCAGTCTCGTTCTGCTGCTAATTTTGCTATGACTCCTACGATTGATTCTTCGCCCGTAGCTTCAGTTGCTGCGTGTGATCCTTTGGAGTCCTTGAGAGCTCAAATTGCTGAGATGATCCACACTGAGTTCCGTTTACAGAGTGAGACTGATATTGCCACTTCCTCTTCACTTGCTATCTCAGGTATCCATGCTTCCTCTACCTATGCTGCTACTACATCGTCTTTTTCACCTAGTTAGGTTATTGATTCCGGACCCATGATCATATAGGATTATTCCATTTATTCACCTCCATCTCCTACTGCCAAGGTTCGCTTGGCTGATGGTTCCATTACTCTTGCTTTAGGAGTGTGACACATTATTGTATCTCCGTCTCTCTCTTTATGTCATGTTTTACATGTTCCTCATTTATCTTTTAACCTTCTTTCTATTAGTAGTCTTACTACCAAACTCAATTGCTATGCTATGTTTTATCCTTCTTATTCTCTTTTAGGACCTGACTATGAGGAAGATTGTTGGTAGAGGCGTGGAAAGAGGCGGACTGTACTACCTTGACATTGATTATGCTCTTGATCGTGTCCCATCTACTGCTGCTACTGTTATTGTTTTTCCTTTTTCTATTGATGCTACTCATGATACTTATCGTTTATGGCATGCCAAGCTTGGGCATGTTGGATCTAAGACTTTTTGTTCTTTGATTCCTACTTTTAGTAAACTATGTTCTTCATCTACTTTTCAATGTGATA
This sequence comes from Tetracentron sinense, assembly GCA_015143295.1. Taxonomy (NCBI): domain Eukaryota; kingdom Viridiplantae; phylum Streptophyta; class Magnoliopsida; order Trochodendrales; family Trochodendraceae; genus Tetracentron; species Tetracentron sinense. The sequence continues at coordinate 41,552,438 of CM026557.1, forward strand.
CTTATGAGCTTACTAAACATATTCACACTATTTATCCTTCTCGCATGCATAGATGTCATTCTACTTTTGAGCTTGTTTATTATGATGTTTGGGGTCCATCTCCAGTTATCTCTAGTGATGGTTTTAGTTATTATGCACTTTTATTGACGACTACACTTGGGCTACTTGGGTTTACCTTATTAAGACTAATGATGAGGTTTTTTTTTCTAAATTCCAAGAATTCCATGCTATGATTATTACCCAGTTTGGTGGTCTTGTTAAGGCCCTTCGACCTGATAATGGTGGTGAGTATCTCTCTACACCTTTTGTCCTGTATCTTCATACTCATGGTATTGCTCATCAGCTTATTTGTCCGCACACACCTTAACAAAGTGGTGTTGTTGAGCCTAAGAATCACCATTTGGTGGGTGTCACTTGCTCCTTGTTGCGAGACATGCAAATGCCTAAGCCTTTTTGTTCTGTGGCCCTTCTCACTGCATGTTTTCTCATTAATCGGGCACCTTCTCGTATTCTTAATGGTCTCTCACCTTATTAGCTTCTTTGTCCTTAAACTCTTATTTTTCCCATTGAGCCACATGTATTTGGTTGTACCTGCTTTGTTCAGGTTCTTCGTCCAAGTCGTCAGAAATTGAACGATAAGGCTATTCGATGTGCCTTTGTTGGTTATTCTAGCACATCGAAGGACTATCGGTGTTATGATCCCCAGTCTCGTCGTTTCTTTGTCTCTTTGGATGTTACATTTTTCAAGATAGTACTATATTTCTCTCCTGCTCCTACTATCCCTACCGTCTCTTTGCTTTACCTCGTACTGTGCCTACTGTCTCTTTGCTTTTACCTGTTTCAGGGGATCTTCCGTAGCAGGAATTTCTCACGTACTCCCGCCGACAGTCGCCTGGTTCCCTCTCCGATGCGCCTCTACCACAGTCTTCCCTGCAGGCCACTCCACTAGGTATTTCTTCACATTCTTTTATTCTTGTTCATACTTCTCTTATTATTACTCCTATTTCTTCTGATCTTGAGTTGCTTATTGCTCATCGCAAGGGTATTCGTTCCTGTGTTACTCCTTACCCTCTTGCCAAGTATGTTTGTTGTCAGGCTGTATCTCCCTTGTATTAGGCTTTCCTCTCCGCTATTGATACTGTGACTATTCCTCGGTTTGTTCATGATGCTATGGTTGACGAGATGAATGCCCTTCAGTCTAATTATACTTAGGATATGGTTCCCCTTTCAACTGGGAAGAAACCTGTGGGCTGCCGTTGAGTTTTCACAGTCTAATATACCTCTGATGGCAGTGTTGCTCGGTATAAGGCTCGTCATGTCGTCCGCGGCTTTACTCGGACTTATGGGCTTAACTATGATGCTACTTTTGCTCCTGTAGCCAAACTAATTTTTGTTCGTGTTCTCTTCTCTCTTGCGAATCATAGTTAACCTCTCTATTAGTTGGATATCAAGAATGCCTTTGTTAAAGGGCATCTCACTGAGGAGGTATATATAGATCCCCCTCTTGGTTTCCTGTTTCAGGGGGAGTCTGGGAAGGTTTGTAGACTTCGGAAGTCTATAGATGGTTTGAAGTAGTCACCTCGTCCTTGGTTCCATCGCTTCAGTGAAGTGGTTCTGAGTATGGGCGATGTCACTCTGATCATACTGTTTTCATCCACTCTGGCACCTTAGGCCGTATTATACTTCTGGTATATGTTGATGATATTCTTTTGACTGTTGATGACTACTCTTTTATCTCTCATGTTAAGAGTGAGTTGGGGCGTACCTTTGATGTCAAAGACCTAGGTTATCTGAAGTACTTCCTTGTTCTAGAGATTGCTCGATCTAAGAAGGGAATTTTTTTGTCACAACGGAAGTATGCTCTTGATTTGTTGAGTGATACTAGTATGAGAGGGTTTAAATCCGCTACTTCTCTCATAGATCCGAAGCTCTCTATACATGATAGTGAGGGTGATCTTCTTCCTGATCCTCATGCCTACCAGCGTCTCGTGGGTCACTTGATATAACTCAATTTCACTCGACCAGATATTTCGTTTGCTATCAGCATGGTTAGTCAGTTCATACATGCTCCCCGTGCTTCACACCTTGTTGCTGTTCATCGTATTCTTCGATATATCAAGTCTGAACCCAGTTGTTGACTTGTATATCACTCACATGGGCATCTTGAGATCTCCGACTATACAGATGTCGATTGGGTCGGATCTGCTACTGATTGTCGCTCCATCTCTGGCCATTGTGCTTTTCTTGGGGGCAACTTAGTTGCATGGAAGAGTAAAAAGCAACCCGTTGTTTATTGCTCTAGTGCCGAAGCAGAATATCTGGCTCTTGCTTATGGGACTTGTGAAGTTCTGTGGCTTCGTTCTATCTTTTCCGAGTTAGGGTTTCCTGTTAAAGGCCTTATGTCTTTATATTGTGATAATGAGACTGCCGCGAAGATTGCCTCTCATTCTGTGCTTCATGAGAGGACAAAACACATTGAAGTTGATATTTATTTTCCCTGAGAGAAAGTTCAGGATTGTTCATTATCTTTTCAGTTTCGTTTTCTCAATAATTTGCTGACATCTCTACCAAACCTGTTGGCCTTGCTATCCTTCAGGATATTACTGTCAAGCTGGGCATGCTTAATATTTATGCTCCAGCTCGAGGGTATAGTTATAAAATGGTATATATGTAATGTTCTTTTAATATAAGATGCTAGTAAGGCTTTCTTTCCTTTACTAAGCAATTTACCCTAATCTCTCTTCTTTCTCTTTTCTCTTTTTTCTTCTTTAAACCCTAAATCCTCCAAACCCTATCTCCAACTATACTATATAAATCATCCAACGATCATATAAAATATTTTTTTTGATTGTTAATAGAGAAGCATGTATTAATATGAAGACATAGATACCGAAGAAAAATAAATTAAAAAAAAGGAAATTTAAAGTTACTTTGTGTTCATGTACATATTGAGAGGTAGATGGTGTTCAGTTGTCAATTCATGTGGGAAAGTTTGAATCGTAACAGGTAGTTACAAAGAAGTCACGAAAAAAAAATCCAAGTTATGTGGCTAGAACCATATTGTTGATAAATGTATGAGGACTATGCCTTAGGATAAAGCGATCCTCAAGGCATAAGGCATGCGCCTCATGTGAACCTCACACTTCGAGGGGTAAGCCTCAAGTTGAATCTCGTGGTGCTTTCTTTGAGCCTTGTCTCAAGGCGTAAGCCTCACATGCATTTTAAAACACTGGTTGGTTGTACGAAGGGACCCAAAATCTCCCAATTAGAAGTACCTATGGAAGAAGTATTCACCTCTGCATTATCTCCCATTCTTGACACGATAAGCACCACAATTGTCAACCCAGCAAGCAACAACTCCTGTGCCGCCAAATAACATTGGAGATAATAAAAAAAATTCAATGAAAGGGCTGGGAAAACCCTTAAAACAACATAACAATGGTCTATTGAAGAGAACATACAAAAGATACATTAAAAATAAAAAATAATGAATTAACCATTAATCCAAAAGCTTTTATTCATATTTATTAGTAAAACCAAGTAATATCTTTATTTCCCACCATCTTCAACCCAAACAATCACAACTCCAACCAACAATAGAATGATAATCCAAAATTAGAGACTTTTTTACTTGCTTGATATTGTGAACAAAGCCCTAGCTTCCATGAAAGTAAAGTTTCTTACACCCTTATGCTCCTTCAATGTAGAATTACTCTGCAAAAGATGGAATCAAATTTCGTGGGTATTGAAATGACAAACTTGACATCTCCTTTGTGGTCATTGGTTGGAAGAAACTCCAAATCTTCTCAATCTCTCACCAAAATATTAAAAAAAGCCTAAGGATATTATACAATAGCCCAACATACCTTTTAAAAGCAATAGGAGAGGGAAAAAAAGGATTTTTAAGGTTTTGGATCATAACAGTAATATTATGGTCTTATGGCTCGAATTCGAATTGTGAGTTATTGGGTAAATGATTCAGGGTCACGATTTGAATCAGAATCCCTAAAATTCAATTGGAATAGTACAATTCTGCTAACCTTGATGAAACCCTAAAAAACTTAATCTAGGGCCTAGAGGTTAGAATCCTAAATTCGAAGACTCAAACCAATAATCCTTTCCAAAAACTTAGAAAGATATATCACATACCTCTTGATAAAATTGAATATTTATGATTTTTTCTACAAGAAAGAAACACCTTATAAACGTCCTTGAAAGATTGTGAAAAATTCCACAGTTTCTTAACAAATCCTCATTGATTGGGCGGTATAAATTAATCATATGGCTACTGAGTTTAGTTGTATAACCATACGGTCAGAGAAAGAGTATAAACTGAGAGAAGAAAAAAAAAAGATGAGAAAGAAGAAAATAGGAGGAGAAAAGGGTTTAGGTTTATAAAGGTGGAGACAAAAGAACTAGTATTTTTCTTCTTCTCTATTAGCTCTGAGACCATGTTGAGTTCATAAAAAAGAAGAATGAGAGAAAGGAAGAATTGTGTGTATATCCCAACACACATTATTCTATTATTTATATCATAATAGTTAGTAACAAGACGCCCTTATAGTAATAAAAGAGATAAAAGAGGGCATAAGGGCTTAAAGGTAACAATAGATATAATAATACAACATCAACAACTTATTCCCCAAGTTTCTATTCTTCTATGTTAGGAAAGGAATGTGTTTCAGTTACTCTTGTGTATTAGATGGCATATTTATCACTGGAGATGATGCTGGCTCTATTGCAGAATTGAAGACATATCTCAATGAAACCTTTGATATTAAAGACCTTTGGGTACTCTGATATTTTTATTGTGTTGTAGGTGTAGACCCTTGGCTTCCTTCCATGCCAGAATATAAACCCACCCCTCTACCAGGGATTGATTTGCATTGCATAACACTTTAGTTTCTCACCTGATAAACCAAGCGACTCATAGTTGGAATTTACCGCTTCTCCAGAACCTGGTGTCGACATCCACCATTGAGGCAATCCGAAAGGTTTCCATCAGCTCTTAAAACTCAAGTGATCGTATTGTGTGGCACTATGAAAAGTCTGGTAACTTTTCCATTTGGTCTGCTTCCCACCTGGAAACTAAGGTATCTCAAGTTAAAAAACCTTCCTCTAGTACATCTATGATGCCCCTCTTAGATACGGCCTGGAAAAAAATCTGGCATATACTGGTTCCCCCCAAGATTCAGACTTTTCTTTGGCGAGCTTGCCATAATTCTCTTGTGGTGGCTTCAAACCTCCGGCGGCGAAATGTGTGGGTTGATGAGTTGTGTAGTCTATGCAATGAGGGAGTCGAAACTGTAACTTATCTTTTTTTGGAATGCCCTTGCTCCAGGGCCATCTGGTTTGGCTCCAATCTATCCCTCCAACTCCCACCGTTAGCCCCCCTCTCCTTTCCCCTTTGGTGGAACAATTTACCCTGAACCCGGAATCTCTTGCAATCTGGCTCAGCACCACACTGTGGTTTATTTGGAAACATTGAAATGAGGCGGTGTTTCAGGGAGGCCGCCCAAACCCATCAGATGCTATCCAGAAGATTGAATCGTTCCTCCAAGAATTGGCACCGACTGTTAAGCGCCTTGCTCCTAACTCCAGGCCACACTCTGACAACATCGAAGGGGCTAATTGGGAAGCCCCAGAACCAGGTTGGGTTAAAATCAATGCTGATGGGGCAGCATTAACCTCTCACCTGGGAGCTGGTGCCGGAATCATCGCTAAAAAGGAGTCAGGGGACACTCTCCTCACTCTCCGTAACCCCTTAGTGGGTGGCAGCAGTAGAGTTGCCATCAGACTGGGCATTCAAGCTGCAATCAATCATCAATGTCCTAGGGTCATCATCAAATCGGACTCAAAGGAGATCATTATTTCTATCCTTGACGAGTCTCAACAGGTCCACTGGGACATACAATCTATTATGGCTGACATTAGACATCTGAATCTCCTTTGCGAGCACCTGTTCTTCCGTTTTGTTAAGCGCCAAGCGAACTCTGCAGTTCATATTGAAGCCCATTAGGCCCTCAATGATAGCATCCAATCCCTGGCAAACATTGGTGCTCGTTTTAACTGGGGTCCTCTTCCCCCTGATGTAATTTGCAATCTTCCTGTACTTTCTTAAGTTTGAATGAAATCATCTTTTTTAACCAAAAAAGTTAGCTCGATCCAAGAGAAGGATTTTCATGTCTTCAAGGAAGTATACTCTAGATCTATTATAGGAGACTGGAAGCTTGGCACTCATCCAATCTACTTTCCCAGGGAGCCAAATCTGAACCTTGACAATATTCAAGGGCAGTCTCCTACTGTTGTGGGTCAATATTAGCGCTTTGGTAGCTACCTTATCTACCTAACTATCACTCCTTCCGATACTGCCTACGTTGTGAGAGCAGTGAGTCTGGTAATGTATGCTACTGGGGCTCCTCATCTTGTTGTTGTCTCTCATATTTTGAAATACTTGGAAGGCATTTCTTGGGCATGGATTGATGTAAAGTTGTCATGTCATCTTGGTGTGAGTGCTTTTTGTGATGCTGATTAGGCAGGCTCATCTATTGATTGTTGCTCCATCTTTGGCTACTGCACATTTGTTGGAGGCAATCTGGTCACTTGGAAGAGCAAGAAGCAGACAATTGTTGCTCGCTCCAGTGCATAGGTTGAGTATCGTGTAATGTCTTATGCTACCAGTGAGTTTGGCTTTCTAAGCTCCTCTCAAACTGGGTGTTATTGTGCACATACGCATGAACTAATTATGTGACAATCAGATGGCTATTTACATTCTTCTAAACCAATTTATCATGAGCACTAAACACAGAGGTTGATTGTCTCTTCATCCAAGAGAAGTTGGAGACTACTCCCAAGTCCCAACATTCTTAGTGCTGAGCAGTTGCCTGATGATCTAACTATGGGCTTGGTCCATCGAAGATTCTGGTGTTCTTGGTCATGTTGGGCATGATTTATATCTATGCTCCAGCTTGAGGGAGAGTTTTGTGGAATAAAGTTTCATTTTTTTTATATCATATGTTACCTTTATACCTTTATTTACCCTTTTATCTCTTTTATGATTGGGAGAGTGTACTTGTCATTTATGTTATGGATATAAATGAAAATAATAATGTTTGTGAGGATACACACACGATTCTTCCTTTCTCCCATTCTTCTCTCTTTGAACGTTACACATACTTGTGAATGTCCTTGTATAACTCAAATGTCACAAAATAATAATTCAACTATATAATTACGAACCAAGTATGTGAACATATTCTCACATATTGGGTCTGTTCAGGGTCCTTGGTCATTTATTAAGATGTCATATAGTCTTTAATTAGGCGAAGTTGTAAATTGATAAGATTTTGAGGTGTATTCTACTTAACTTGGTCGCTTCATGAGCTTACAGATTCTAATGCTATGATTTGGAATCAACATATTATATCACTTACACGATTTAAAACTTCGGTGTCTGTGTAAGCTTTTGTCACTAACGAAGTGGAAACATTTCAAAAAAGTATAAGGAAGTGTTGAGGGGTGATTTTGATTTTCAAAGTAATGAGATTCACTACAACCTCAATTTAGCCTAAATCTGTTATCCAGACCGTTTTAAATTGAGTTATTTTGAAAGAAATGATTCAGAGATCAACACAAGGAAGAAGGGGAAGAAAGAAGGAAGTGATTCAGAGGGAGAGAAGAAAGAACAGAGAAGAATAATGGTGACAAAAAATGACTCTTCTTGAAGAATCCTTTACTTTCTCTCTCCGTGAATTCTGGTTGAAAATCTGATTTCTCCAGGAAATCTTGTTATAAATGGGAAAAATCCCTCCCTTAAACAAGAGGGGGTCACCTCTATTTATAGGTGATCAATAGAAATCATAACTAACTTGTACAGCTGTCATAACCGTTTTTGTAACCGACTTTAGAGAGAAAATATGAGATTTTATCAAGATAAAGGTGTTTTTCACCATATCTCCTTTAAGCTTTTATGACCAAAGCTTTCGGATATTTCTTCAAAGGTTAAAAGCTGTATTCATAATATCCATCTTTTAACAAATTCTATCTAAGCCCTCCAAACCACAACTCATCATCCTCCCCCAAAGCGGTTGGTAGCTACATCTTGAAAGCGGGTCATACGCTTTCATGATGTACTATCCTTTTGAGGTAATATATAAGTGTTCAGAGAGCAACACTCCTCTAAGTAATGATTATAATAATAATAATAATCATCTTAAGTCCAATAGGGAAAGCGGAGGTGTTGGACGAAGACACCCATCCTGTCAGGCCTTAAGAGAAACTGAGGAAAAATCCATCCCCAATGCTTTCTCCCTGACTGTCAGCCCAAGAAGTAATCCATACTTCACTGGAATAGGTAATGAGGGGAAATAGCCACACTCATTCCCACGGGGAGGTACTAATCCATACCGTTCACCCCTAACAAAACAAATCTTCTTTTTGGTATAGGTCATCAGAAAGGTACACAGGGGGGTACTAATCCATACCATGCCCATCATCATCAGAAAGGCGTTGAAAGCCAGAAGGAGGCACTGAAGCCATATTGAGCATCCAAAGGTTTTGAAGCCTGAATCAGCATCCAAAGGCGTTAAGGCCTGAATCAGTATCCAAAGCATTAAAAGCGTAACGATTACAATCGTCATCAGTGACATAGGGGTCAAAATGTCATCAAGGAGCAGAATCCTTTACATGAACTAAGAGCATAAGAGCCTGAAAATCAGTGATCATTAATGACCAAAATCATTATTATCAGATAAACATGTTTATTTTGATAATTTTATCTATCCATTTTTCACAGAGTTCTGCACATGTCATTATTTTATTGAATTATGAACAACGTTCTTAAATTCAATCCCCATAAGTCAAATTTTCCAATAACCATCATCAACATTTAGCCCCCTATCTGTGAGGGCGCCTTTAGGTTTGATAATACTAAAGGCATCTGATCGGACAAATCATCTTATTAAAAAGAGTTCATTAAATAGCATGCTATCATAAATTTGGCATCTCAATATAATAAAACTGTCTTTTTAGTTTCTACTTGAAACAGTAACTTACCAAATTCTTAACCAATAGGATTGCACAGCCAGCCTGTCAGGGTCATCATGATCATACCTTTTTTAAAATTTGAACCAAAACGTGCTATTTGAGAACCGCGTGTCATAAATGCTTAAACAGTATAAAAATCAGAATTAGTTTATTATTACTCACTATTCATCTTCTTCTTCGCGCAAGTATATTCTGAGTTTATTCATTTCTTCTGTGATCGAGCTTCTTGGTGCTTCTTTGCCCTTTGTTTTAAGGAATCAAGAGTTTTATCTCTGTTTGGAATTTCAGAATACCTTTCAAGTTTCTGGTAAGCCTTTTTATCCCCTTTTTGTTCCTCTTTTCCTTTTCTCCTTTTTATTCTACTGTTTACTGTTATTTTTGTTATTTTTCTTTTATCTTTATTCATTATTCCGTTTAAGTAGCTTTAATCATCTTCATGTTGTATTACTTCATTCATCATTTATTTCATTTCTTTTTTTTTTTTTAAAAGAAAAAACACACTATAATCTATTTTATTTCCACATCATTTTTTTTTACGCTTTCAGCTATGGCTTCTTCTTCTTCTCAAAAGAATCTTTTAAATACTGAATTTTGGGATTCAGCAATGCACCACTCCTGGGATGCCGCTGTTCCCTCAGATGGGTGGGCTTTATCTTATGGTGATATTGATGGAGCTAAAGGATTTTGTCCATCGCCTTTTGCAACTACTATGTTTAGGGTAGAAAGAAAAGATTTCACGCTTTCACAAGTTAATTTTAACTGCCATAGCGGTTGTACTAAGGAGTGGACAGCCTGGTGATTATATACTTACTCATCCGGAGTATGGGCCTTAGCTTCATGCAGCTGAGATTTTCAAAGCCATAGAGCTTTCAAAAGATTTTGAAGTCAGAAAGGATACAGATAGTTTATCACAGTTAGTTACTAGGTGGAACAGTCAAACTCATACGTTTATTACTTCATGGGGAGAAATTACCCCTACTCTTGAAGATGTGATAGCATTATGGAGATTATAGGTTTTTGGGAATAATGACATTCAAGATATTGTTTTGACTAAAGAAGTAAAAGCGTCTAGGCTTCTCCATGCATTAGTTTGGGAATCAAGAGTAAACCCTGTCTGGGGAGGTGCAAAGAAATCTCGTGCAAGGCGGCCAAATTTCTATGGCTGGGTACGTTATTTTTTTAGAGAAAAGGGGCCTGTAAATAAGGAGACAGGAGTTAGAGAATAACAGTATGGGAAGGAATACAAGTCACCTCTAGAAGTGACAGTGTTCATAAGCATGTGGCTGTCAAGGTATGTCTTTGAAGGTGCTCCAACAGACAAGGTTTTAGACAGACTGTTTCCCTTGGCTTTCCGCCTTGTTGATGGTCAGAGCTTTCCTTTGGGAGTATACTTTTTGGGAACTTTGTATAAGAATTTGGATCAACTCCACATATACCAAGCTTGGTCAGCGGGTGCTTATCACATAGAGACATTTGTCCACACCGCCTTTCTCCAAATGTGGTTGTGGGAATGCTTTCCTGGCCATGCGCCTTCAGCTAGACCATTTCCCCCCTTACAAACTGATGATACTGCTGTCGAAGATCTCCCAAGTCCCAGGGCATGGTGGTGGAGTAGCATTTCCAGGAAGAAGGATGCATTGATTTTTGATTTCATTGACAAAGAAAAGTGTTTCTGCTTCAGGCCTTATGTTGAGCCTTTGAAAGGTATTGAAAAATTTCTTTATTACTCTGAAGAGCCTTTGGCTTTTCTTGGTACAAATGCTGAAGAAAGAGCAGAGATTTCACTGAAGACTCTTCATTGCTTTGCCATTTTATCAAGTGTCACTTGGTAGGACTTTACAGTGTTGATGGTGGCAGAACAAACAGCTTTCATTTGGAATCTTATAATCCTGATCGTTGTTTGAGACAATTTGGCTTAGATCAAGGCATCCCGGACATTGCTTCTGAAACTTTTTCCACCAAAAGGGCTATGAAAGCTTTTATCTTGGAGAGCTAGTCTTCCCATTTAAGGCCATTAGTCACCGGTTTTTATTTGGCTGGGGAACATAGAGTAGACCGGTGTACAAGAAATTATCAAATTTTCTGGAAAGCTTGTATTAGCACCTTCAAAGCCTTTACTCAAAATGCGCCAATGATAAATTAGCCAGTGGACTTGGCTATAGATAAAGAAAAAGGTTTGAAAGATCCTCCTGGCACCGGTAAAAAAAGAAAGGCGGCAGCTCCTTCGCCCAAGAAATCTAAGTCAAAAGCTACTGTTGAAAGCTTTTCCGAAGTTCAGGAAGAAGATATTACTCCTATATCTGCTCCCGTTCTAAAGGCGGCTACCCCAAAAGCGCCTAGAATAAAAAAGACTACAATAAAAAAGAAAATCCCTCGTTCCAAGAAACGAAAGAGTCAATCGGTTAGTACATACTTAAAAAAATATATATACAAAAGATTTTCTTATATACGCTTTTAATTCTTCATTCTTATACATATATTTTAATCTATACAGGATCCTTCTTCCGAAAGTGAAGAAAAAGAGAGAGATAATGAGCCACTGATCCTTCGTAAACAAAATCTTCAACAGCAAAAGGAATCAGAAGAGGCTGGAATTTCTTCCCTTCAGCAGAAGAAAATATCTCCGCTTTCAGATGCTGATATAGGGAGTTCTGAAACTCCAACTACTCCATTGGGACTTAATGTTCCTGAAGACAATGTCGCTGATATCCCTTTTCCTCCTTCAGCAGAAGCAAGAGCGCAAGTTGGAAATTTGGCAGATGTTTGGCCTGAAAGTGAACCAAGTTCTTCACCGTTTTTTGGGAAATCGACACAACCTGCTAAAGCTCCTGGCGTTCTGAGGACTGCTAATCCTGCTAGGACTGTTGAATTATCAAGAGCTTTCACTTCTTTGAAAAGAATGAGATCACAAGCTATTAAAGCGAAATCACTCATTTTTCATAGGAATGTGCAAACTTCATTACCGCTTATGGTTGAGACTCCCATTATTACTTATTCTGAAAGCGCAGGTTAGTTATTCTCAAAAATCATATATTTACAAGAAATTTACGATTTGTCTTCACATTTCATTATAAAAAAACGTTTTAACAATATATTTTGTTATTTGAAGATCTCTCTGAAGGCGTTTAGGTTGAAATACCAAAGCTGGTCACTGTTGAGGAAAATATCATAACCGCTTCTACTGCAGCTGATGCTCCAGTTATCAAGGAAACAAGCACAATTGAAGTAAATATTGAAAATGCTTTTGACATGAGAACTGTTGATGCTGCTCCTTTGGAACAATCTATGGAGGTGGACCCTCCTACTAGTGAGATGGCTTTTTTCTCTACGGTTCTTCAAAATTCTGAACAACAATCTTTTGGAAATCCCCCTGAGATGATTACAAAAATTTCTTCTTCTATTGATATCACTCATTCTGTTGATGAAAGCGTTCATACACCAGTGCCCTCCACTGAAAGTATTAGTGCTCAAGTGATTGCTTCTGTTGAAAGCGTTATCATCAGTCATTCAGAGCAGAATATTGAGGAAGGAATTATTGAAGGGGAAGATAATATTACTGAAACAGAAGCTGCTCCAGAAGGCGTTCATGAGGGTACTCAAGTCATCAATTCTGCTATGGAGATCAATATTACTACAAACGAAGAAATGATAATCATTGGTTCTGATCTTCATGCAGCAATTCCTCCAAGGACTATTTCATCAGATTTATCTGCTTTCATGGGAAATTTTATGAGTGAAGATGCTACTGCTCCTTCCACTTCAACTGAAGTGCTGTTGGTTGATTCTATAGAAGAGATTTTGAAACGCTATCCTGTGTCTGAAAACTCTCTTCCTTTGTGGTCAGAGATAGTGAAGCGCTATCAGGACATCACCTCTTCTTGTTCCTTAAAGAATCCCATTATCAAAGCGGGCTGTATAGAGACAGTATGCTCTATCATCAGAAGGATCAGAGATATCAAGCCTCATCTTACACTTTTGAGGATTAAGACCTTTGAAGATTGGGGCCAGGAGCTAAAAGAGCTGGAAAACACCAATGTCAATGTGAAATGGTTGATGGATTTCTTAAGCAGTTTATCTGTTACATTTTTTCAAGCTAAGAATTTTGCTAAACTGAATAGTTCTTATACTAGCAAAATAATTAGAGCAAAAGAACTCAAGAAAGCGGTGCTGAATGAACAAAACAGTATTCATAATATTCGTCAAGAAATCGCCCGCCATCAAGCCATGCTAGAAGAAAAAGAAAAGAAGATGGAAGAAACTCAAGACAGTTTGAAAGCTTTACAAGATGAAATTAAGGCAGATCATGAAGAGTATACTTGTCTAAGAGCTTCTGCTGAGAGACTTGTATCTCTGAATGAGAAAGGCTTTACATCAGAGATTTTGTAAAAGCTTTTTTTTTAGTCTTTTGTAAATGTTATCAATTTCTAATGAATGCAAAGAAAAATTTTATTATATATTTTTTTTCATGTTAAGCATAATATTTCTTTAGCCATTTTACATTGATGGGATCATGTAATACTTCACCAGATGGCGTAGATAAAAGACAATAACCGCTGTTAGAGCTTTGCCTTATCAGGAATGGTCCTTCCCAATTAGGAGTGAACTGCCCTACTTTCGTACCGTTCCTGACATGAATAGCTGTTCTGAGGACCAAGTCACCTTCTTTAAGGACTCTATGTTGTACAACTTTGTCATACGCTATAGTAGCTCTCATTTGATATGCTTTTGTCTTTATAGCTACAACTTCACGCTTTTCATCCACAACTTCCAACTGAGCTAGTCTAACAGCTTGAAGGCTTGCCATTTCTCCATCAAATACTTCAATCCTTGTAGATGGTATCTTGATTTCCAAAGGTACAACAACTTCTGTCCCATATACTAGAGAAAAAGGAGTAACACCTGTTGTAGTCCTTGCTGAAGTTCTGTAAGCCCATAGTGCTATTGGAAGCTTTTCATACCATTTTTTATGGGCTCCTTCTATCATTTTTCCAATTATCTTCAGAATAGTCTTAGTAGCTTCTGCTTGCCCATTCCCTTTAGGGTAATAAGGGGTTGACTTCTTGTGCTTGATATCATATTTTTCCAATAATTCTCACATTAGAATTTATGAAAGGTGTTCCATTATTAGTGACAACCTCCCTTGGTATTCCAAAGCGGCAAATGATGTTTTCTTTAATAAATTTAGCCACCATGATACCTATAGCTTTTCTTAATGGTATAGCTTCTACCCACTTGGTGAAATATTCAGTAGCCACAAGAATCCAAACATGTCCTTTAGCAGGAGGATTAACAGGTCCAATTAAATCTAACCCCCAAGTGTGAAAGGGCCAGGGTGTAGAAACATACTGTAAAGACTGTGCAGGTGCATGAATAACATTTCCCCTGATTTGACACTAATGACAGCTTTGAACATATAGATGTAAATCTGCTTCCATGGTAGGCCAATAATATCCCAGTCCCAAAATATGTTGAAACAACTTTCTTTTTCCTTGATGAACTCCACAATCTCCACTATGAGCTTCATGTAGTGCTAGTTCAACCTTCTTTCCAGACAGACATTTGAGAGCAATATCAATATATCCTTTCTTGAATAATTCTCCTTTGTCAAAATAGAATTTAGCAACTTTCTTTTTGAACTTAAAGGCTTCTTTTGGATCAGCAGACATTATTCCATCTGTGAAGTAATCATTATATGGTTTCTTCCAATCTCCCCAAGAATTTGTGAAATGATATTCTTCTCTATCTGGCAGTATTTGACAATTCGGACATTCTTTTTGTATCATGGCTGCATCCTTCTCCATTGTTGGCCAGTATATCCCAAAACGCTGTAACCTCCTATACAAACTGACAAAGAGATTATACCCACATATTTTTGTGTGAACCTGCATCATTTGCTCCTTAGCTTCTTTTGCACCAACACATCTCATCAGAACGCCTTCAGGTCATTTGAAATATAGATCTCCATTTATTTGCAAGAAATTTTTTTAAGACCTTTAGTGTTATAGTAGGAACTACGGTTGAATTATGAAGGCGGTTAATGTTTGTCAAATTTGGTTCTCTCCAATCTGCTTCTTCTGATTCTTTTTCACATAATTCATCTATCAGAGGTGTAGCTATTGTACGTCTTTTGACTACTACTTGAGAATCTTCTCCTTCAAATGTTAATTTTGATGCCAAGGTAGCAAGTGCATCAGCATGGCGGTTCCCTGTACGCTCTTGATACTT
The DNA here is from genome assembly GCA_015143295.1 of Tetracentron sinense. NCBI lineage: Eukaryota > Viridiplantae > Streptophyta > Magnoliopsida > Trochodendrales > Trochodendraceae > Tetracentron > Tetracentron sinense. The sequence continues at coordinate 41,567,708 of CM026557.1, forward strand.
GAATTCCACCATATCAAAATTGGTCATTATTCTTTGAACCGTTGTTCTATATGGAGCCAAACCGATATCCTTTACATTGAATGACCCTTCAATTTGGCTGATTACCAAATTTGAATCCCCCATTACATTGATTCTTTTGGCCTTTAATTCCTTAGCAATTGATAAACCTATGAGAAGAGCTTCATATTCTGCTATATTGTTAGAGCAAGGAAAATCCAATTTGAAAGAAAGAGATATTACCTCTCCTCCAGGAGCTTTTAATACAATACCTGCCCCAGTTGAATCCATAGTTTTAGATCCATCAAAATACATGAGCCATTCTTCTGTTGCTTCAATAATCATTGCTTCAGGCAATTCTCCTGGTAGTTCTTTTAATGTCAGATCATCATTTCCTGGAAAATTTGCCAATAAATCTGCTACTGCTTGTCCTTTGATAGCACGAGGGCAAAGACATGTGATGTCAAACTCTGATAATGAAAGAAGCCATTTAGCTGCTCGTCCCGAAAGAACTGGCTTTGACATGAGATACTTGATTGGATCAGATTTTGTTATTAGGAAAATCTTATGAGACTAAATAATGGCGGAATTTCTGTAAAGTATAGATCAGAGATAAACAACTTCTTTCAACCCGAGGATATCTTAATTCTGCATCTCTAAGAATCCTGTTGAGGTAATAGATTGGCCGCTCACAGCCAGACAAATATTTTTGAGCTAGGAGAGCTCCAATAGCGGTTTATGTTGAAGCTAAATACAAAACCAAAGGCTTTTTTGGTATAGGCGCCATCATGGTAGCTGTTGAACTCATCATTTGTTGAAGTTGCTTAAAAGCTCTTTCATGCACTGCCTCCCATTTGAATTCACAATTCTTTCATAGAAGTGGCATAAGAGGTACTATAACAACTGCCAGCCTTGGAATAAACCTTCTTATATAGGATACTCTTCTCAAAAAGCTTTTTAATTCTTTAATTGTGCTTGGGGCTGTCATAGATGCAATTGCTTGAGCCTTGGTTGGGTCAACATCAATGCCATGCCTGTTTACAATGAATCCCAAAAATTTGTCTGCTGAGACTTTGAAAGCGCATTTTAATGGATTCATTTTTAATTGATACTAGCGACATCGTTGAAAAACTCTCCTTAAATCATCAACATAACTCTTACGCTTTTGAGATTTGATAACAATGTCATCCACATAATCTTCTACTGTATTATGGAACATATCATGAAAAATGGCGGTCATAGCCCTTTGATAAGTAGCTCTGGCATTCCTTAATCCAAATGGCATCACTGTATAGTAGAAATTTCCAATAGGTGTTCGAAAGACGGTTTTTTCTGCATCTTCTGCCGCCATCTTGATCTAATTGTACCCACTGTAACCGTCCATGAACGAAAAAGCATCATGACCTACTGTTGCATCAACTAACAAGTCCTTGTTAGGTAGAGGGAATTCATCCTTTGGGCATGCCTTGTTTAAATCTCTGAAATCAACACTGCAATGAATCTTACTATTTTTCTTCTTAACTGGTACAATATTGGCTAGCCAAGTAGGATGTTGAATTGGTCTGATAAATCCCGCTTTCAAGAGTTTTTTAACTTCTATTTTGATTTGTTCTTCTATTTCTGGTCTGAATTTCCTTGGCAATTGCTTTATTGGCACATATCCTGGCTCAATATTCAACTTATGTGTGACCAATACAGGATCTAACCTAGGCATTTCTTCATAATTCCATGCAAAAATACCCTATATTCAGAGTAAACTTACCAATTCTTTTTTTTTTTCTGGGGCTAGCTTGGAACTGATAAGTACTGGACGCTTTTTTGATGAGTTTTCTACAAGATTTACCTCCTCAAGACTTTCTTGTACCGCTTTTACACCATCCTTCATCTGCTCTGGTGCCTCCCCAATTTCACTTGTCACTTTAGTTTGAAATATCTGATTCATTATGGGAGTCTGATTTTCTTTTGATGAATCAGCTTCCTTTGATTGTTATAAGATGTATACAACCTTTCCATCTGGTTGTACCACCCTCTTACAGCCCCTAGTCCTTGATTCTTTGATAAAGCCTCCTCCTTGAACCTCCGTTTTCACACTTTTGTCTCATGGTCTCTTTGACGCCTTTGAACTTTCTGATGGCGTTGAAACAGTGGAAGATGGCAGCATAATTCCTCTGGTCATTTCAAAAGTGGTTTCACCTTCCTCAACCAACTCATCATAAAACAGTGCTTCTGAGATATGAGCCTCTGCCTTGTCAAATGGCGTAGTAGTTGCTGATATTCTGATGACTTTTCCTTTGTATATCCCCTTAATACACTGGTGGAATGTTGACGGTATTAACTGGAATTTGTGGATCCAAGGACGGCCGAGGAGAATATGATAGCTTACATTGGCTTCAATGACATGGACTCTTATTGCTGAATTGATTGGCCCCACTTGAAGATTAATATTAGCATAACCAATGGTGTTCTGACATTGTCCTCCAAATCCTGATATTTCTATAGGTTGCTTCGAGATCTTTGAAAGATCTAATCCCATTGCCACCGCTGTTGATAATGGGATGAGGTTTAAAGAAGAACCAGGGTCTATCAATGCCCTCTTTGCTTCAATAGAGTTTATTAAAGCTGTGACATATAAAGGCTTGTTGTGGGCTGTTGATGAAGCTTTCATATCGTCGGTAGTGAAACTTACATCTTGTATTTCTGGCATTGCTCTTCTTGTGGCAGAATAAGCAAGAAAACAATGTTCTGAATGAGCCTCTGCAACTGCTGTCAAAGCCACTATTGCAGCTATTCTTGCCGCTTTTGAGAAATGCATTTGGTCAAAGAAATTCTTAAATTTTGAACTCTATGAAAGAGTTTTAATTGCCGAAGGGATATTAGAGATATCTTCTTCAATCTCCTTTTCTTCCATATTATTTGAATTATGACAAACCATAGCAACCACTTCTTTCCCTTTGTGGTCTGGCAAAGGATCCTGATGGACAAATCCTTCAGGAGCTGTTGAAATTTTCAAGTATCCAGCAGCTATTTTGTCATTGAAAATCCACCTTAGAGAGAAGTAATCCTTTATTGAATGCCTTACAGTCTGGTGATACACAGTATTTACTACTTTGTTTGTCCTCTTCTGTAGGCTTTTGGAATGGTGGTGGCAAGTATAGAACACCATCAGCAATCCAAACTTCCACAATGTGCAGTACTTCCGCCATATTGCAGGGAAAAGGTGGTGGAACATTTTCTGGGTTATACTTTGGTCTTTTATCAGATTGATAAGAGGAATTTCTTTGGAATGGTCACCTTCCAGAATTTTCTGCCGCCATTGCGGATTCTCTCGTCCCTCCTACCATATCTGTCTTCATACCTTGGTGGAGCTGCCTTAGATATGACTGTGTTGAGCCTTTGAGAAATATCATAAAGTTTCTCAAAAGAGGGGATAGTGGCTACCTCCAAATAAGCTCTATATTCCTTTGCTGCCCCATCCACGCATATTTGTACAAGCTGTTCTTCAGTTGTTTGTTCATGACAGTCTAAAACCAAATACCGAAAGCGGCGAACATAGTGTCAGATCCTCATTAGGTCTCTGCCGCTCTTTTGACTAAGTATTGAGAGTAACACGGTCTTCTACTGAGAAGAATTTCTCGGAAAAGATACTGACCATCTCTTCCCAAGAATGAATGGAATTTGGGGCCAAAGTAGTATACCAAGTGAAGGCACGATCAGTCAAGGATTTAGCAAATTCGCTAAGGCATAGCTCTTCATTATTGGCATACTTGCTCAGAGCATCAGTGAAGCGCATTACATGCTCTCGAGCATTTCCAGTCCTTCCATTGTAAAGGGTGAACTGGGGCGTAATATATCCTAATGGATATTCCATTCGCATAATCCTTGCCGAAAATGGTGGTCTAGCATCAAAAGTGTTTGAAAGTACAGAACGTTTTGCTTGCTCTCTTTCGAACATCTCAGAGAAGTCTTCAGCAGTCATATATGAAGAATGCCTTCCTTCTCGTTCATGATGATTACAGGGTGAGGAAGAAGGAACTGGGTCTTTCTTGGGAGGATTATTATGAGGGATATCATTTTCCTCAACATGTCGAGATGGAGAAGGCGTACGCTCCGGTGACCTCTCCAAATTGTGAACATTATCTTCATGGTGGACTTTCTTAAAAAACTCTTGCATCTGTTTCTCTGACGCTGCTAACTGGGCTGCTACCTGAGCTTGGATAGCCTGCATCTGAGCTTGCATCTGTATTTGGGTTGCTTGAAACTGGGCAAGAAAGGGCCCAAGAACAGTAGAAAAGTCAGGAACTTCCACTCTGGAAGTATGAGATTCTTCCCTATTTTCTTGTTGAATAACATGTGCTTGAGACGAAGCACCTTTTCTTAGTCACCATTTTTCTCTCAAAATTGTTGCAGAGTCCCCAACAGAGTCGCCAAATGTTGAGGGGTGATTTTGATTTTTAAAGTAATGGGATTCACTGCAACCTCAATTTAGCCTAAATCTGTTATCCAGACCGTTCTAAATTGAGTTATTTTGAAAGAAATGATTCAGAGATCAACACAAGGAAGAAGGGGAAGAAAGAAGGAAGTGATTCAGAGGGAGAGAAGAAAGAACAGTGAAGAATAATGGTGACAAAAAATGACTTTTCTTGAAAACTCCTTTACTTTCTCTCTCTGTGAATTTTGGTTGAAAATCTGATTTCTTCAGGAAATCTTGTTAGAAATGGGAAAAATCCCTCCCTCAAACAAGAGGGGGTCACCTCTATTTATAGGTGATCAACAGAAATCATAACTAACTTGTACAGCTGTAATAACCGTTTTTGTGACCGACTTTAGAGAGAAAATATGAGATTTTATCAAGATAAAGGTGTTTTTCACCATATCTCCTTTAAGCTTTTATGACCAAAGCTTTCAGATATATTCTTCAAAGGTTAAAAGCGGTATTCATAATATCTATCTTTTAACAAATTCTATCTAAGCCTTCCAAACCACAACTCATTATCCTCCCTCAAAGCGGTTGGTAACTACATCTTGAAAGCGGGTCATACGCTTTCATGATGTACTGTCCTTTTGAGGTAATATATAAGTGTTCAGACAGCAACACTCCTCTAAGTAATAATCATAATAATAATAATAATCATCTCAAGTCCAATAGGGAAAATGGAAGTGTTGGATGAAGACACCCATCCCGTCAGGCCTTAAGAGAAACTGAGGAAAAATCCATCCCCAATGCTTTCTCCCTGACTGTCAGCTCAGGAAGTAATCCATACTTCACTGGAATAGGTAATGAGGGGAAACAGCCACACTCATTCCCACAAGGAGGTACTAATCCATACTGTTCACCCCTGACAAAACAAATCTTCTTTCTGGTATAGGTCATCAGAAAGGTACACAGGGGGTACTAATCCATACCATGCCCATCATCATCAGAAAGACGTTGAAAGCCAGAAGGAGGCACTGAAGCCATATTGAGCATCCAAAGGCGTTGAAGCCTGAATCAGCATCCAAAGGTGTTAAGGCCTGAATCAGTATCCAAAGCATTAAAAGCGCAACGATTACAATCGTCATTAGTGACATAGGGGTCAAAATGTCATTAAGGAGCAGAATCCTTTATATGAACTAAGAGCATAAGAGCCTGAAAATCAGTGATCATTAATGACCAAAATCATCATTATCAGATAAACATGTTTATTTTAATAATTTTATCTATCCATTTTTCACGGAGTTTTGTTAACCGAATCTCAAAGGAGGATTTTCAATATGTAATATGTCAGAATGTCCATTGAGCCACGTGTCATTATTTTATTGAATTATGAACAACGTTCTTAAATTCAATCCCCATAAGTCAAACTTTCCAATAACCATCATCAACAGGAAGTTTAAGGAAACACTGTAAAAATTAAGAAAACGTAGGAAACTTTAGGAAAACCTTAGAAATTTAAGATGCAACTTTAGGGAATGTATAATTTAGCATAATGCACCTATAACTCATTACGTAACCAAAAAAGCATGTAGAGTATCGCGTGTGAGAATCATGTCAAGTGGCATGTATTGTCTTAACTATACAGCCAAATGTGTATATAAATGAGTTTTTTTTATTACAATAATACACCACAAACAAGAGAAATGTCACAAAATAACACTCCTAAACTCTCAAGTCTCAACTCATGACTTATAACCAAATAGAGCTCTATCGTGGCTCAAAGTAAGATTTAAGACTTCGGTGTCTATACAATTGAAAATATTTCATGGAAGTCATAGAAGTCTAGAAATATTGTAAAAATTATGGAAATGTAGGAAACATTAGGGAGATGGGAAACTATGATGATTTTTGCTGAACTGATTAATTAAGCATATATTATTACTCATTACATGATAAAATAAGCATATAGAGCAGTAAATGTAAGATCCATGTCAAGTGACATGTGTTGTCTTACATGTCTGAAACTATAATGTTAAAGGTGCACATAAATGAGTGTTTTGTAAAGTAATACATCATAAAAGGGAAAAATACTTTAATGTTAAAGGTGCACATAAATGAGTCATAAAAGGGAAAAATACTTTAATGTTAAAGGTGCACATAAATGAGTCATAAAAGGGAAAAATACTATAATGAAACAACCATAATCAATTAAGTTATGATGACTTCAAGCTAAATTGAGTTTCAATTTAGCTTGAAGTCATCATCCCTATCTATAACACGAGGCTGGCGAAGTTCTTGCTCTAGGTAGTGGGGATATTGCACCCAAAACTTGTGGTTCAAGGTTTTAAACTTAGGTTTGCATAGACTTCTTTCACCTAAGAAGTACAACATTTTGTGAAAATTTAAGAAAATCTTGAAAAATTCTAAAAATTTGGGAAGAAACATTATGTAAACCCTAGAAACATGCATTGGATTTTATGGAATGATAAAAAAAAATATCAATACACAGTCAATACTCATTGCATTAAACAAGAAAAAGAGAAAAATTACAACCATTTGTAATAGGAAAAAGGAGATAAATAACGTGTAACCAAAGTTGTCGTGCGTGTTTGCAACTTTAAAAATTACACATAATAAATGGTCTATGATCATGGTCTATACATCCCATAAAGAATATAATATGAGCACATCTATGAATCATAAGACTTATATACACAGAGTTATGATGTGAATAAAAAAAGGTTGTTTCCTTATTTAGAAATTGTTTTTTAGAATGCATAAACTATACACGCACGTGTTGATCTCAATTCTCAAGGTTCCCCAATTTGTTTTAATTTTTAAAATTTGATCCTTAAATTTTAATCAAAATAATATATATTTCAAATAATAATGCAAATATTTTGGCATTTTAATAAGGAAAATAGTTTACTAACTATAACTATCTCATTGGAGTCCCTAGTTACTAATTGCTAACGATTATAAATTTAATAGATTATCCATTATATTTTTGATTCATCAGTGATTAATACATTATGCGTAATTCTAAATAATTGTATTAAAAATATAATCATAAAGGAGTTACTGATTTGACTATAAACTCAAAAAGTGCTTAAAGATAAGAAACAATAGGGAGAATAAAGAGTTTCACTCACTTGGATATGGAAATATTATTTTCCAAACAACATTTTCATACATATTGATGTAAATATTGATCTCCATAACTAAGAAATTAACATTTCGGCATGATTGAAAAAAATGTATCAAAATAATAAGAAATGTGTCGGGAAATACTGTAATTTTTGGGTCACTAGTAGGTTTGTGTCGATACTCATGGAAATGGAAGCGTTTCCTAGGAAACAATATGAAATGTGCTGATATTTTCCACCATTTGATAGATTAACCGTTTCGAGGGATAGAGAGGTCACTTTGATATAACCTTTATATAGATATCTATGTCACTTTGAATGATATAGATATAACTGAGCTTCACTGATTAGTATTCTCCAGTTTCATTAGATTGCCAACAATTTTGAGGCTTTGTGTTAGTTAATAGGTTACGCTTTGCTCAATGACTAATTAATATGGTTTTATTGCTCATGCTTTGTTCATTTGTCAGGACCATAACAAAGATTTCATAGTTCAATTTCCGGACTGGGATCCGTCACTGGACCATGGATCTGACATGTCTAAACAAGGCCAGATGCAAAAGCTCTTCACACGGCGCAGGACCAGAAGATTTTCGTTCAGAGAAACAAGCTCTGATTTGCCTCAGCCACATTTATGGTACTCTACTGAGAAAGTCATCAATGCTTTAGGGCTATTCCTCGAGGCAGGAAATGATCTTGCCGGAAGCCTCACATATAGGTAGCCTTGATCGTAATTATACTGACTTTTTTTGCACACTCTTTTGAATTAATATATAAAGCATATGATATGCGTGATATCAAATTTTTGATTTACTGTGCCTATCACGGTTCTTTCTGGTTGAAATTACATTAAAAACTAGAATATCACCATTCTCATGTTATGTATTATCTGTTAGAAAACTTAACTGAAGCATCTGAAAATGCAGTGATTGTATCCTGATTACAGAACATAAGGAAAAAAAGGAGAATTTTTTTAGGAAATTAATGTTTGAAATTGTTTCTAATTGTGGATTTAATTATTGCAGGTATGACTTGGTTGACTTAACTCGGCAAGTACTATCAAAGTTAGCAAACCAGGTCTATTTAGATGCAGTGACTGCTTTTCAACAGAAGGATGCCAAAGCTTTAAGCATTCAGAGCCAGAAGTTTGTTAAACTCATTGCAGATATAGACACCCTTCTTGCTTCTGATGATAATTTTCTACTCGGAACTTGGCTAGAAAGTGCAAAAAAACTTGCAGCAAGTCCTAGTGAGATCAGACGGGTGAGTATCAAATAATTCCTGCGCTGGCATTTATTTGTGTAGCTGCTTGAATAATTTAAGATGATTGAGCATCTTTTCCTTTAAATTTTATGCAGTACGAATGGAATGCAAGAACACAAGTAACGATGTGGTTTGATAATACAAAAACCAATCAAAGCAGACTTCATGACTATGGTAATATTACTTGTTATTTGCTTGAATGATGTATCCTTACTGGATGTCACATCATTGGTGAAACAAATTTTCTTGTTTATGATCAGCCAACAAATTTTGGAGCGGTCTGTTAGAAGACTATTATCTGCCGCGTGCTGCAATTTATTTCAGTTTTTTATCGAGGAGTTTGAGAGAAAATGAGACCTTTAAGTTGGAGGATTGGAGAAGAGAGTGGATATCATTTTCAAACAGATGGCAAGAAGGTACGGAGCTTTACCCAGTGAAGGCCAAAGGGGATGCCCTTGCAATATCTGAAGCATTATTCAAGAAATACTTCAGTTGATATTTGGATGGATTTCATCGCAAAACTAAGATTAATAAAGATGTAAAAACAGTCCCGGACATGTGATAGAATGTATGTAATGATATTACCCTGAGCCCTTCAAATTTAGGGTTTAGTCATGACTGACTTCTCTGATAAATCTATTTTGCATTTTGTTACAACTTACAACAGAATGGATCCAACATTTACCCAAATGGAAGGTCTATTTTCCTTGTAAATGCATACGCCAGGCATGTTTTTAGGGGCAAGGAATGCTATATTCCAAGTTCCACAAGGATCCTCCATGCCCCAAAACTGCCTGACCAATGATCAAACAGTTTTCTTCTCTTTCCTGTATTTTTCATTTTCTTTTTGGAGATGTTCATAGCAATTAACTTGGCTTTATATCCAAACCTCCCGAGCAGTTTAATCATGTTGTTCTGGAAGGAAGGTAAATGCATCTCATTACAATGACTACATTTGCACCATCCAGAGGTGCCCCACCTAAGGCCCATACATAATTCAAATTGAGTTTTATTTTTACTTGAGTGAAGGAGATACTTGAGCTTGTATTGTTTCAGGTAGTTTAACCAATGGTTTGTCAACCAATGGTGGCCGACAATAGCCCCAAAATTCACTAAATCTACATTCGGTACCACCAATTCAAACCATTCGACTATTTGACCTGCAATGAGAAGGCAGCTTACCGATACACAGGATACTGGTGGTTGTCAAAAGAGATGCCTCTCTTCTCATTAACCTGTAAGCCAATTTAAAGAGATGAACACCATTGTTTTTGGGGGATCCCCACTAGTAAATGAATCATACAACACAAATCTACAAAAAAAAAAAAACCTTCCCCCTTTAAAAAGAAAATAAAAATGCAGAATTTCGTGTAACAGTAACAAATTGGTACATGTTTCCTTCTTCTTCCCTCAACATTGGCGTTTAAAACAGCTCCAATAGGAGAGGGTCACCTGTCGCCATGATTCTGATCAGCTTTATGAAATCTGGCTCACCAGATACATTCCATGGATGCACAGCAGGTACTTGGGCCGAATAAAAGCTCGAAGCATTATTAGATGGTAATTCTGTTCTATAAATCATTGTACTAAGAAAAGAGTCAAAATTCTGTGGTGAATCCATTGCCATAAAGAACATGGGTACTGCAACCTTGTGATGGATGTCTGAATTGCCCACTAAACCTACAAGATCTGCGAAGTCCCTCACAAAGCGCTGGGGAACATAGAATACCTCAGAAGTGCAGAAGGCGAGGCTCTGCTCGCCTGGGCTACTTTCCTTATAACTGACCTGAAAGTGCGCGGGCATTGTATTCACAACTTTTCTTATCATGTCTGCTTGTTTTGCAAACCAGTCCGTGTTGTTGCCAGTAGTTGGAACAGTAAACCAAGATTCAGATATCTGAACAAGAAGAGTTTGTGAAAGAGTTAACAGACAGAAAAGGAGAACTCAACCAGAGCATGGAGGTGCTATATTTTGTTGGAGTTCATATTACCTTGTCGGTAATCCACAGCTTAGTTTTGTCTGCTTGCAGCAAATTCCAGTAGTTAAGAATGGTATTATCCTGGAGAAATAGGAATCCTTCCGCACCAGTAAACCGGTCGAATATCTTGGGCAGATACCTACACCAATTCCAACTCATGATATGAAAAAAAATGGGAGGGAATGTCAATCTTTATATTAGAGAACACCAAAAAGCAGTTCATGGTGAATGATCCAGACAACCTTGAAGCATGGACAAAATTTCCAATTTCACATTGCAATTATTGTTTTTCATTGCATTAAGTATCGACACTAAAATCATGCTTGGCTGATTCTACAGATCTCCCTGATATAATAATTAAAGAAATCTAAACAACTAACATACTGAAGTAAAGCTAAATAGGCAAGAGTTGCTACTGACAAGAATTTTAACAACATTGAGACAGAATTATGGTGTCGAGGTCCAAGGTGTAACAACTATTATTATGTCAGACTGAAAGAAATAACAAACCCCAAATCCCAAGCCCAGAGTACAAAGTTACTTTGAAGTCACAATTAATAAGGTAAGAAGACAGTCTTAACTACTAAAGAGCTACTATTGGATAGGGCTGCTCCTATGAAAAAAGATAGGAAATCACCAAATAATCCTTATTGAACATTTTTACTTATAATTAGGAATTATGGAACTATTAAGACAACAGTAAAAAGTGATTCAATTACATCTGGAAAAAAAATCACTAGGAAAATCTGGAAGATGGCATTCCATGTCTTCCCTGCATGTACTGGCAGCCAAACAGACAGGATGTCTGGACCATAGTTACATGGCAGTTCACCTTAATCTATGTGGTTCACAACTTGTCACATTTTTTATGGAACTTTGAAATGGCCTAATCGGTTCATTAGTTCGCTACATCAGCTACCAGTTTATGGAACTTTGAAATGGCCTAATCGGTTCATTAGTTCGCTACATCAGCTACCAGTTTGTGGCGGTGCTAAGGGACTAGGAAATCATAATCTGGACCCATCATTCGATGGATACCACATCCCAGGACAAAAATCAGCCTAATCATATCACTTTCACCATGACACCATCAGAGCCCTACCCCAACTATCTGGGGTAAGCTACGTGAATCCTATTCCCAAATCCCATTTTATTTAGGACAATATCTTCCAGCAAAAAAAAATAAAATCCAAGTACACCACAAAATAGCAGGGAGGCTCGAAAAATCTTCAAGGTTTCAGAATGGGTTATTTTGAATAATGAAACAGAGGCGGATTATTGATTCAGACCCTATTTTTGAATGGTGAAAACATACCAAGAAATCTGATCTATTTTGTTTATTGGCTAAGTTTTGCTCCTGCATTAATTCACAAGAAAATGTACGAACTACTGGTACAATTCCAAAAAATATGGTTGGTCTAAATCTTCCCAGGTGGCAACGACTATGCCATATGCTATACCTAATAAAGGATTATCTCGACGAAATCAATCAATCAAAGCCAATGACATGAAAATGGGCTTTGATTTCGTTAACCACCTCCAAAGCAAAGCCTTTATCTTTTAAGGTTCCAAATTGGCAACCATTTGGAGTCTCTAATAACTAGATCAAAGATAGTGTGCAATGCAAAAGCTAATATAAATAAACAGGCAATGGCTGCACTTATAAATTAATACGGCTGCAATAGGCATCCAATATCAGATTTAATGTCCAAAACCCTTAATAATGATTTATATCTAGGGAACAGACTCCAATATTGGGAATAAGAACCGGGAGCAGCAGATGTCACATCAAATTCCTACCTTTAGACGACACTAATTATAATGTACAGATTTTCCAAATTTACTAGACCTCATGACTAGTTTGTAGGAGAAGAGAAGCAATGTGATCATCCACCATATAAGATTATATAGATGCCAATTCAAGGGTTTCAAATAGCAAGTGGGTTCAAGTGATATCAGTTGCAACCTTTGCGTAATAAGACCTCAAGTTTACTTTTTAAATGTGTATCTTAGGTAGCGTTTGGTAACACTAGGTAGAGCTTATTTGAAAATTGTGCTTAGTTGGACTTTAGATTGTTAAGTTGAAGGTTAATTGCATGTCTACATCTTTTTGAAATAGAGATTTTAGAGGTAAAAAACCTCTACTTTAAAAAGTACTTCATAGCTACTTTTTACTTTAGAGGTAAAACCCCTACTTCAAAAAGAAGTAGACATGCAATTAACCTTCAACTTAACAATCTAAAGTTCAACTAAGCACAATTTTCAAATGAGCTCTACCTAAATGCCACCTTAGTATCTCACAGATGTTGCACATGTGGGTGTATAGATAAATACACACATCAGTCATTTTAGAGTAATAATGGGGACTCCAACGGAAGTATTAGGGAAACCCCACAAGATCACTCTCCTCATGGTTGTACTCACTGCCCAATAACAAGAGTCTGTAAAGGCTCCACAACTTTTGGTGCATCCAAAGGCAAGTTCTAAGATTTTCCCCTAATATTATGAGGAAACATTCTTAACATTGTTTTCCCCAACTATATCCCATTATAATTTCTATATATCATGGGGCATTTCTCTCTAAGTGTGGGTTGTGGGTCTTTCCTCTAAGTATCAAGGATCTAATCTCCGGTTGGTTCATTCTTGACAAAGGTGGATGAGGTCCAGAGGGTGATCTGGAAACTGATGCCGGGAGCTATCTATTGATGTGTGTGAGAGGAGAGGAAAAGACAGATGCTCAAAAAACCTCCGTTTCTGTTGAGAGTATTAGGAAGGATTTTGATGTGCTTGGATTTTCTTCCTTTTTGATTGTGGGAAACGCTTGTCGCTTGTTTTGCTGTTAGTTTTCTTTATGTCGTCTTCTTGTTCAGCAATCGATGAACTCATTCTATTCTTTTAATATTTATTAATATATAGATCTTTACCAACCAAAAAAAAGAAAAAGTACATCTATGTATTATAACAATATGCCCTCGTAATATGTTGGGATATGATATTATAGCATCATCTCATCTTCTAAATCTCTCCAGTCTTCTTAGCTACCCCAAAGGACAAATTAACTTGAATGAGTTTGAAAGTAGAAAACCAAGCCATGCCAATTTGATCTTGTCTAGGAAGCTTTAGTTTATACTAAAAGGGAAAACCTAGCTGTATAGCACACCAGTAGTCTAGTAATATATATATATATGGAAGAAAGAAATCTAAAAAACTGCCAACTTACTTGTATACTTGATCCAACTGGCCTTGTTCGACTGCAAGATCTACATTGCTCTGCTCAGACATAATAACCAGAGTCTTGAATATCCTGCCATAAAGCAATCTCCATTCCAAAGCAGTACTTTCTACAGGCCCACTACAGAACATAATGAGCACAACATTCCCGTAATTCTTCCTCCAACGAACAAGGTTCCCTATCTCGTAATTCACCGTCCCTGTTTCCTCGACCCCAAGATGTACGGACGGTAGCTTTCGAGGGATGAAATCCTTCCGATCTCCATGACCAATGGTCGCCCGAGGCCGATCCAACTCTAGTGACATCAGCCTTGGCTGCAAGTACCCAACAGCAAGCAAGTCCTGAAGCCAATCGGCAGTAAACTTCACATCCTTCTCAGTCCAAAACCCCTCCTCCGCCATCAAATAACTTAATTCCAAGATCTTCTCAAACAATCTATGTTTTACAGATCTCCATGAAACCAAGAACTTAATAAGACGACCCACATTTACGTGAAGATCCTTCTCTTCCGAAAATGGGTATGCTTCTATCTTATCATATCGATGAACTGTCGGAGGATAAACCACGACAAAACCACCAATCTCCCACAAAAGCCTCTGCCCCCAGTAACCCCTCAAGACATCAGAAGCCATTGTGCTAACAGAAACTGGAAGCATCATAGCCCAAAATGCAGAAGAATGGAAAATTGTATTGAATGAATTTAAAGGCACCATCATACCTTGCGGTAACGCCACTTTCGAGGCGTGCTCATCGAATCTAATATCAAATGCTTCCAAACCAGACTTCCTAGTGAAATAAAAAACTGAATCCACATCAGGGAGGCCATTTGAAATGCCCTGTTGAATGAATTGCTTACCCCCATATACTTGAGTGTAGAATTCCTCATGCCCAACTTCCCCAACATTCTCCAGAGGCAAACCCCTTGGCCAAACCGATCGCTGCCCAAAATGAACGTATGGATTCACAATCGTCCTGTTCGGATTCTCATGACTATACTGTAATATCGCTTGCTGCTTCGAATCCTCTCCGATTAACTCCAAATCAAAGTGTTTGCCAAGATCTCCATCAATTACATCCCCGCGATCATCCGAATCGAAGATTTTCTTAGCTCCGTGCTGGATAGCAAAAAGATACCCAACACTCTTCCTTACATACGAATCATAAGGAAGGTGATCCACAACTCGAAACCCTAAATTGGACTGTTGGTCCAATGACAGAAAGATGGCACCTTTAAGGCTCCAATCAGAAGGGGTCTTTGAATTACCGATTGCAAGAACCTGCCAGCCCTTGATCCTGACAAGCTTGCGAAGGGAATCAGTGGGGTAAGTAGAAACAGAGACGATGATCCAACGTTCGGATCGAAAAGAGGCGTAGGGAGAGGATTTATCGATGATGGAAGGGATCGAATTCCAGTTAATTTCTGGGTAGGCAATCTTTTCGAGCTCTTTGGATCGGGATTCGAAGCAGAGAAGGGCAGCAGTGTCGCCAACATTGCGGAGGAAGAAGAGAGCAGCGACGGTTGCGACAAGGAGGGTAATTGTGACGATTTTGTAGAGATTCTCAGATACCCATGTGGAGAAATCAAGGTTTTTGGGTTCAGAGAAGCGATCTGAAGGGAGATATGGTGGTTTTCGGAGGTGGGGTTTTGAGGGTTTTGGGGTAGAACGGTCTTGGACCAACATTGGATCCCAAATAACACAATAACTGAAACTATTCTTCAGATAAACCCTTTTGAATTTTGATCTTTCACTCACTCTCTCTCACAGCTGAACTAAATGGAATTGAAATCTCTCTCTCTCTCATTCATTTTGATTTTCATGTTGATCTGTGAGTGTCTGCCGACAGGAGAGAGTGTTCTGTTTAGACTGCCGACAGGTATGGTATGGTAAGGTTTCTTAATCTTGAATCAACTACTCCTAGTTGGTGTGAGTGTGTGTGTGTGGTCAGTGGTGGTGGTGGGTACTGTTTGATTTCTTTATTTCGTTTCTTTGTTCTGTCCGCAACCGCTACTGGCCTTCTGGTGATATTTGATTAACCAATCAAATACGCCTAAAAATTAATGTTATGAGATAGGTCCTCATCAACCAAAAAAACAAAAGATAGGTCATTCTACTTAAGTACTCTCTTCTCACCCCTCTTTTTTTTCTTTTTTGAGGTGTTTACACGTAAAGGATAGGTCCTTCTCCTTAAGTACTCCCACTTCATCCGGGGTTGTTAAAAGCTTAAGTTGAGATTCTAGGCTGTGTGTATGTTGTTGTCTGTATGTTTTTTTATATGTTTACCAAAAGATAAAAACTGTTTGCTTCCCCTTATAGCTCATAATCCCGCATCGCCTACTGGTGTAAGAACCGTCTCTAAGTATTCCCACATCACCTTTCTTTTTTAAGGGGTGTGTTGGTTAAAGGCTTGAGTTGAGATTGTAGGGCTATGTGATCGCGTGTGTTGTGTGTGTTTACCAAAAGAAAAAAAAATGTTATGAGATAAGTATGAGCCCATGTTGGGGTGTATTCAAACTAAGCTAACCCCAAGGTTAAGCTCGATCAAGCCGAGTTTAAGCCAAGCCTTTTGGCTTGATCAAGTCGAGCTAAGCCTTTTTTTTAATTCGGACTTACAATCACACCGAGCTTAAGTCAGGAACAACTTGAATCGACTCGGTTTTGAATCAATTCGGTTTGATTGAGACTCAATTTGACTTGAGCTTGGCTCAGCTTGAATTTTTATAAACTAATAATAATATTATTAATTATTATATTAATATAAACAATATACTTATAATATTAATATATTATTTATAATATTTATATATTTAAAATAAAATAAATTTTTTATGCTTCAAGCCAAGCCGAGCTTCGAGCCTGAATCGATCTCGAGCTTGGCCCAACTCGGCTCGAGTACACCCCTAGCTCGATGAGTGAATTTTGTGGAATTTCTTAGTTTTACTGTGGAACAAAGACGGTGGCTGCAAAATGACCTAAACCTTAAGCCTAGCTTGCTGTTTGATAGTTGTGTCGATATTTTCTAATACCTAAGGATGGAGCATGAATCCTATTGAATTAATGTTGACGTGTTGCGGCGAGAATAGTATTTTGGGATTAAGATTAAGGTTCAAATCCTAAAAATGAAAACCTTAATCTAACCCTAATCCTAAACACTATTCCTATTATGACATGTCAGCATTAACCCCTAAGGTTCATGCTTACGTTTTAAAAATGTTATTGTGGCACTAGGGGTGTATACAAGTCAAGTTAAGCCAAGTTGAGTGTTGTTCGAGCTTAACTCGTGACATATATATATATATATGCTTTCTATTATTTTAGGATTGTTTGCCCCCTATATTAGTCAGATAAACTCATTGTATAAAATCATGTTTTTTTTTGTCCAGTGGAATTGATGTCAGATAGGGGAAAAATGAAGTTTAACGTTTCTATAATAATTACTTACTATGAAACTCAAGCAGGTGAGTAGACACGTGACAGCCTTTGAGAAGATTTTGGACACTTGGCAATTTTATAGTGTCTTCCTAATCTTCCCTTCCTATATTTCTCTTTTAAAACTCCTTGGCAGTTACAGAAAGAAGAGTTGGAGCCAAGGCTTAAATTATTGTGTTAAATATGCTTTTGACAGTTACACAATATCATTTTAATACCTCCCTTTTACCCCTATTCATCTTCTTCACACTCCCTCTCCACACCTCCAAATCCTAAAACTGTAACCTACCTCTTCCCCTTTTAGAAATAAGGGCGATTCACCTAAAAGGTCATGCTTTGCATTTTTGTTAACTTAAAGGGCATGCTTTTAACATATTTATCAAAAAAGGCATACTTTGTATTTTTATTACCTAATAGGGAATGCTTTTGACATATTAACCCTTAGCTACGCATATAAAACCCAACATGGATAAGGGTAATATTGGAGTACATACCCTATTTGGTAAAACTTTTCAAGCCATATCCTTTTAGGTGATATTTTTGATTTAGGGTGACTAATCGGTACTTATCTCTAGAAATGATAAAATCCTCTATAACCGTTACAATTATCCTTGGCTATAAGATCTCTATATCTCATCTAACAAATACTGAAATACATTCAGGGTTATGTAAATCTCTCATGTTTGTTTGGTGTTTGCAGTGTATAAGGCTAGATTTGTGCACAATGGAAAAGATCTCCATGACAGAAGAGACATACTCTCAATGTATTCTATGTGACTAACATGGCCGATTACCCAATGGACCCCAAGATAATTGAGGTTGATTGACATCACCAAATAAAAGTGGAGGAGGTGCCATCAATTTACGACGAGGCAAGGGATGAGACAGCGGATGGAGCCTATGGAGTCGGTTGGGCAATGCTAATATCACTAAAGAATCTCATGATAATGAATCTATACAATTTGTGGATTATTGGATCTTTTTCTTGAATAAAGAAAAAATATTATTAAGGATTTGTTCTCTCTGTAGGTATACCTTGCTTCTGTTTTCGGTTAGTGTACATGAGAGGCCAGAGATAATTAAGGGAAGGATATGGTGATAGTAGTGATTGTAGTTGGGTTTGGTTATTGGTTGATTTTTTATTTATTTATTAGATAGACACATGTTTGGTTTTTCAAAAACGAAAATGTGAGAGAGAAAGCAAACAGAAGGGAAAACAAATTTGATATTATAGAATGGGTAATTATACATAAAGTGAAATATAGATATACTCTTTTACCATCTTTAGATTTGATATTATTATTATTATTATTATTATTATTATGTACAAAGAAATAATTTTTTACAACCATTCTTCTTAAATCTTCAATTTTTATTGTATTTGAAGTTAATCAAATTTAAATTATTATTATTAGTGTAGATATTAACATTGTTATTTTATTCATTTAGACATATCCGTGCATCGCAAGGGCTTCTTACTAGTTAATTTTGAATTTGGAGAAAACTCCCAAAATCTTAGCTCATAAACACATCAACTAAAGCCAAGAGGGATTTTTCTCACCAAAGAAAAAAAAAACAAATTATGCATATCTACTTTTGTGGCTCATGCTCATGATTTTCTATTTTTTCTATTACTTCTATTTAACTTAGAATGAAAAAATGAGGAATATAGAGAACGATTGTTGGAAATTTTTTTCAAAAAGAGGTAAGTTTGATTTGCGTTTCTTTGTAAATTGGGGTTTCTAAAACATAGAATATAAGGGAGAATTCTACAATGGTGAAGTTACCCTATAAGTGGCCATCGCATCGGGTGATCTAATGGCCCGGGCTTGGACCAACAGGCACTTGTGCCTGGGTTCGAGTCTTCGGATCCCACTAGCGTATGCAGTGGTGCCCATCTTCCCTTTGGTTGCCCTGAGAAGTTAGGGGTTGCTACCCACCCCAAACCTTTTTGAATACCCCCCCCAAAAAAGTTACCCTATAAGTGTTACCATAACAACAAATTCCTACTTAAGTTTATTAATTTTTATGTGAAAATAAATATTATTAGGAATATTATAAGTAGCACAATAAAATTAATCGAGCCAAGCCGAACAACTTGTTGCATGTGTTTGGCTCGATTAACAAACAAGCTTAGTCATTTAGCTCAGCTCAGCTCAGCTTGGCTCGACGAGCTCAAATACCCAACTCAAGCTCGTCATGTTTTGTGCCGAATCGAGTTGGCTTGACTCGTTAACAACTCTTCGTGGCACCCAAAAAGCAAGCTAAGATTACAGGTAGGCCTATCAAAATAACCTGGGTCGAAGGGTACCCGGCCCGTCCAAACCCGACCAAGCCCTGCCCTTGGGCTGGGCATGGCTCGAAATCAACAAGCCCTTCCTTTGTAGGTCCGGACTAGGGCATCCCTTTGCCTGGCCTGTCCAAATCTGACACTTCCTAATTAAGCATTGTTAATTATATTTTTTAAAATTATGAATATAGCCCTCGTTAACGGTATTAATATGGGGTTATATGCATAATTTAGCACCGGAGGAAGGATACTTGACCAAAGCCTTAGTTTGTTACCAAGATTGGATTTGTACAACTAAACAAAATGAGTTAGAGTTAATATAAGTGTCAAAATTAGATATATTAATGGATGATATAGGTAATTAAATATATTGTAAATTTTGTTCTATACAGTTTTATTACTATTTTTGTTTACTTTTACTTTGTTTATTTTATTCTGCTTGACTGTCATTAACAAGGAAAAACAAAATTTAACTGTCATTTTTTTTTTTTACAATGTCGGTCCCAAGCCTAGATAAAAGAACAGGGTATCCATTTCTATGTCAGGTTGATAGTTGGTGTACAAAAAAAATTCCATCATCTAGGATGACAAAAAAATTTCTTCTCGTTCTTCCAACTTTGGCCTAGCCCAGCCCTAGCACTTGAGGGCAAGGTTAGGACCCAATCAATCTCGGCCCTTGAAGGGCTAGGGTAGGGTTAGGGCTCTACTCTTATAGGTAAGGGTAAGGCTAGGACTGACCTAAATCCGGCCCCTGCGAGTACAGATTTTCTATCCACAGGAGATTTGATTAAGGTTAAGAGTCGTCACCTATTAATTCTTAGGAATAGGTCCCGAATAGGGATAAGGTCTAATGGTCTCAATGAGATCTAGGTAAGCGGTTCGATTAAGTCTCAGGGAAGGGTTAGGCACCTCGGGCTCCTATTTTACAATGATTACCTACTCCCTAGGTATATGCCAAAGTAAGTCCAAAATCGATTAAATGCTTAAGTGTTTAAAGTATACTAATTCAAGAAAGGAAAAATCCTAAACTAGGGTCGAACCCGGATTAGGTTGCCTACGTATTCACCGGTGTGAGATCAGACCGAGCGTAGTTCTGACACATGAGCCTGTGCCAAACCTAGGGAAGTGTGTGTGCATTGGGGTGGCTAGGGCTTAGTCTGGGGACTAAGATATGATTGACCAGGGTGGTCAAGTACATGAGACTGGTTTCAGATTTGAACCCGGAAGCTAGGATTTGGGCCCAAAGGCCAAAGGTTGAGCTCGAAGGTTAAGGTTTGGGCTCAGAAGCCAGGGTTGGACCCGGAGGCCTAGGCTGAGCCCGGAGGCTAGGTAATTGGGCCTAAAGGCCTAAGGTTGGCTTAACCATGCATTAAGTCGATTAACTATGGTTAAGAGGTGAGTTAATCATGGTTAGGGCTGTTAATAACCATGGTTTAAAGGTTAAACATCAGATTTTTTTTGATCCATTTGAATTTTTCTAGATTCTTGAGGAATTTTATGGATTTTTTCTGAGTTGGATGAGTTTAACCGGGGTTAAAAGATGAATTACCCATGGTTAAGTTGTTTACCCATGGTTAGAAATGCTCAAAGCCCAGTTTTAATCATTTCTTGCATATTTTTTGGATTTTTCAGGAGTTTTAGAGGTTTTCCCAAAATTTTCAAAAGTTAGATGGTCTTAAGCATGTCTAAAGTTAACCAGGGTTAAGTTTAACCCCAATTACGGGTCTAATTAGGTTTGAGGTAGGCCCAGATATCTTGGCTGGGCCTAGATTGGCCTCCTAGCTGGTCTGAGCCCTGCAAGGTCCACTGTTATGTGAAAATAATGAGAATGAAGACAAAATAATCACCGCCAATTCTATTTTTTTGTAAAATGAAATTGGCTGTAAAATAACTACCGCCATTGTCACTGTTTTCCAAAACGGTGGCTTTACAGCCAAAAAAAGGATGCTCAGAGGGTCCTGGGTCCCTAGGATCACTTCAGGGGAGTTGAGTAAGAGTCCTGAGCCTGGTCTGGACATTGGGCTTGGCTGAATAGGGCCCACAGAGGAGGTTTCTCAGCAAAACCACGAAGTCTAAAATGTTGATAGAATAATTACTGACATCCTGGCCACTTGTTTTTTTTTGAACTCTAACCGTAGTTAGAGGGGTTCCCAAGGTCTGGGAAGATCAGGAAAGGCTAGGGGAGCCCTTAGGGACAAGGTCCATGCCTTGAAATAGACTAGAGCTCAACGGAATGGGCCCAAAGGCTATTGCAAAGGGGAATGCCTAGAATGGCGGTACTGAGTTTACCGCAATTCTGGTTTTTTCTAGATTCAAAATTTTCTCCCATGGTGCTGGACCATAGCACTTCCAGGGGATTCCTTATGAGCTGGAGGATCCCCAGAAGGCTTGCTTTGATTCATCTCCGGTAGATGGTTGTGCGATCAACCTTCACCTCATTTTCGGTGAAACGGTTGTGTGATCGACCCTCACCTCATCTATCATTGGTGAAATGGTTGTGTGATCGACCCTCACCTCATCTATCATCGGTGAAACGGTTGTGTGATCGACCCTCTCCTCATCTATCATCGGTGAAACGGTTGTGTGATCTACCCTCACTTCATCTATCTTCGGTGAACGGTTGTGTGATTGACCCTCACTTCATCTATCTTCGGTGAATGGTTGTGTGATTGACTCTCACTTCATTTATCCTCGATGAAACGGTTGTGTGATCGACCCTCACCTCCTCTATCTTCGGTGAAACGGTTGTGTGATCGACCCTCACTTCATCTATCTTCGGTGAACGGTTGTGTGATTGACTCTCACTTCATTGGTGAAATGGTTGTGTGATTGACCCTCACCTTATCTATTATCGGTGAACGGTTGTGTGATTGACCCTCACCTCACTCTATCTTCGGTGAAACGGTTGTGTGATTGACCCTTACCTCATCTATCATCGGTGAAATGGTTGTGTGATCAACCTTCACCTCATCTCCGGTGAAATGGTTATGTGATCAATCTTCACCTCATTTCCAGTGA
Organism: Tetracentron sinense; assembly: GCA_015143295.1. Taxonomy (NCBI): domain Eukaryota; kingdom Viridiplantae; phylum Streptophyta; class Magnoliopsida; order Trochodendrales; family Trochodendraceae; genus Tetracentron; species Tetracentron sinense. Next base: position 41,590,475 of record CM026557.1, read on the forward strand.
ATGGTTCATGGTTGTGTGATCAACCTTCACCTCATTTCTAGTGAATGGTTGTGTGATCAACCCTCATCTCATATCCGTTGGAGCGGACGCGTGTTCACTCCCCTTACTCTTTATGCTTGCTTTCATCCCATCGGCTTCGGTGTAAAAATTGGTTGATTCCAGTCTTTGTCGTTCAATTGCCAACTCGGCATTCTCCGACAAAGAGGGGCAGCTGTCAGCACCCTATTTTTACACCCCCTTAACCGTGGTTAATTAATTTAGCTATGGTCCAAACCGTAGATCAACCCTAGTTCCAAACCCTAGGTAAACCCTTAACCATAGGACTAAACCCTAGTTAAGACCCTAGTTAACCCTAAGCTTAACCCTAGGTAGCCCTAGCCTAACCTTAGTAAGCCCTAGGTATACCCAAGGCCCAAGCCCATTTGACCAAACTTATACCTAGACAACTCAATCAAACCCAATTACCTAATTTTATTACCCAACCCAAGTAGTCAAGCCCAAATACCCAATCACCCAATTGCCTAAGCCAAAGCCTATTTCCATAGCCCAAGCCCAAATGTCATAGTCAAAGTCCAATAATCATAACCCATGACCCATCTACTAATAACCCATGATCCATAAGACCTAATCCACATATCCATATCCACCTACCCTATATCCTACAACCCATACCTATATAACCCATAGTTCACTCAACCCACCAACTCTCTTACACCTCTCTTACATCAACCCATACCTATATAACTCATAGTTCACTCAACCCACCAACTCTCTTACACTCCTTACAACACTCAATCTATCAACTCACCTTACAACACTCAAGTCTTTACCCACTAGCTCCTTTTATCCCTCATGTAAAAGACACAACCCAACCTCTTAGTTTTCCTATAAATACCAATCCCTTAGCCCCTTAGATCCATCTCGGAAGACCCCTAGAAGGTTCTCACTCACTTGTGTTTCTCTTGAGTTTGAAGAAGGGAGAAGAAACTAAGGTTTAGAGTTTGGAAAGAATTCTAAGACTAAAAGCTTAGAGTTCTTCACTAACTCTCTTCCTTTGTGGATTCTAAAACCCTACCCCTTGGAGCATTGAAGAAGAATTCTTGGAGGAGTAGGCACTTCTTCTTTCATTTTCTCTTCTTTTTTATCTTTTTTTTTTATTTGGTTCTCTCTTCTTGATCTCTCATTTCTCAAGCATAGTTGGGCCTCTCTACACCAATCTAATGGTTAGAGGGACCCCATATCAAAGGCAAGGAGATGCTCCTTTTTTATTTTCCTTTTCATGTACATATTTTCTTCTTTTTTATGTATCCACAAGTGTGGATATGGGTAGGCCCATAGAGAGTGGAAGCTAAAGCTATACCTCTCTTTTTCATTTTGTTTTCTTTTGAGATTCTAGTCCTCTTTCTAGAATTTTTTGTGAAAGCTCATCCCCTCCCTAACATTCTTTAGAGCAACATTACATCATTAATAATGGTGTAAATGAACCACCTTAAAAGGGAGATGATGAGTTTTCATTTTCTTTCATTTCTTTATTTTTTCTTCATGTTTTATGTTGAATGGGTAGGTGATGGTTTAAGGACTTAAGATAAATGATGGTGTAAGGACTTAAAGAGGACATTCTTAAAAATGTTTCATACTAAAGACAATGGTATTTGATCTATTATCAACATCAATCCAACAAAATAGGTGTTGGTAATAGACCATTTACTATTCATAAGGCACATCCCTCTTTATGTCTTAAACTATAATCTTTTAGCCAAACTCTTGGACTAAATTTGACTTTAGTTAAGTTTGTCAAAACCTTACCTATATGAAAATTCAAAAACATGATAAAATCTCAAAATACCAAAAACATGATAAAATCTCAAAATACCAAAAACATTCAAATATAACCAAAATATAAAAAAACATTCAAATATTCCCAAAAATCTCAAAAAATATAAAAAAGACCAAAAAGACCAAAAAGAGACTTGTACGACCTCCTTAGCTTTGGTTAGCTCATCTAACCATAGATAAATACCCTCTAACCGCGGTTAGACTTAACACTTGTGCACTTGACCTCCCCGGTCAACTAAACCATAGCCTTCTAGGTTAGACCCTTTGACCATCTTATGCACACACACACTCTCCCCTAGCCTCGGCACGGGCTCATGTGCCAGAACTACGCTCGGTCTGATCTCACCATGTGAGTACGTAGGCAACCCAACTCGGGTTCGACCCTAGCCATCTAGCTTTCTATTTTTCTTGGATTAGCACTCACTTAAAAACTTTGGACATTTTAATTAAACTTTGAGATTATAATTGGCTTAAGTTTAGGGAGTAGGTAACCGTTATAAAACGGAGGTCTTGGGGTGCCTAACACCTTCCTCAGGACTTAATCGAACCACTTACCCTAACTCTGATTAGACCGTTTGCCTTATCCAAACAAACAAATACCCGGGACCTATCCCTAAGAATGAATAGGTGGCGACTCAAGTCAAAACATATAATTGTGAAAGTGGGTTGGAAAATCCCATGCTCACAATGTTGTTCAGGGGAGAGTGGCCGTACAAGGGAGGGGAGCTAAAACTCTTCCTTAGGTCCTGAATTCTCCTCCTAAAGGTTGATGGACAGGAGTCTTGGACCTTTTGAGTCTCTTACAAAGGCTAGGCCTGAGTTTGGGTTCCTACAGGGCTTCTTTGCTGGGGTTTTTCAATGGGGAAGATGAAGTGAGGGTGATCTGTATTTATAGAGTTGGGGACTTTGGGACACCGCAGGGTAATAGGACTGAGGTTGGTGAGGAAGCTCAGAAGCATTAGAGGCTTGCCAAGGACGTGTCTGAGGCATTGGAGGGTGCAGGGTTTACGTAAAACGCAAACTCAAGGAATGACGATAATTCTAGTACCGCCATTTCCTATAAAGCATAGAAAAAGAATGGCGGTATAGTTTCTACCGTAATTTCTGACTTTTTCCAATAATGGGCCTGACTCATATTAAATGCTCACCATGTGGTTCAAATTTTACTAAAAGGGAATGTTGGTAATTAGATTACCGACATTCTGAAAATTTCAAATTCGGGGCCTGGGCCCCCTCCAGGGCTTGGTTTGGGTTATGCGTCCATGACTGGGCTAGGGTCGTTTGGCTACAGATCGAGGCCCTAATGGCCTTGGCTTGATCCTAAATGGGCCTTAGGTTCAAGGGTCTAGGCTTGGACTAGGGTTATCTTAGGGTTAAGGTTAGACCAGGGTTGACTCAAGGTTTGACCTAGAGCTCGGCTAGGGTTTGACCTAGGGTTAGACTAGGGGTTTGACTAGGGTTGTCCTACGGTTTGACCTAGGGTTAGGCTAGGGGTTGACTCAACTAACCATGGTTTAATTTCTTAACTATAGTTAAGGGAGGGGTGTAAAAATTGGGTGCTTACAGCCCCCACTCGGTCACCTGGTCCTTCGACAACCTTAATTAAAGGCAACCTATTGCTGCTAATCCTTCCATTAGTCTATGGAGAGTGTCAAGGGCTTTCACCTTAGATGACATTTATTATTTTTTGGGTTAAAGGGAAGAAATTTCATTCATGATGAATTTGGAATGGGTCCAAAGTCAGGACAAGGTCCCTGCTTGGACAATAAGATTCCCCTACAAGAGATTTGGAAGACTAATTGATGGTAACGTTAAGCGCTTGTTGGGTTACAAGATGAGTTGAACCATTAGCTTCTCGATTGATAAAACTTGATAAAACTGAAGATCACTTCCTCACATTGCCTTGCCAAACTCTTAATCTCTTCCACCATTGCTCAAATTTTCCAGTGGATTAGGGACGAAGAACCCAAAAGGAAATCCACAATCTCTTTTGAGTTGGATTCTAAGATTACTTTTTTTCTAGTTATTGGCGATAGCCAATTGAAGACCAAGACAAAAGCTTCCCCCTTGGGCACTCGAGCTGACCCCCCGCCCACCCCAAACACACACAAGGGTTTAGCAATTCTTCCTGCCATGATCTCAGCAGAAATCCTGGCTACAGCGCCCACTCCAGCCGCTAAACCACTAGTAAGGGCTGCCCATCAACATTTACTTTTATCGAGCTATCCTTAGGAGGACTCCATTTAGCTTTTAATAGCTTTACTAGAAAGGGTTGTTACTGAATTCTAGAAGTCTTTTGCAAGGGAATTAGCTCTTTGTATTTTTTGGTCTACGTCCGGAGTAGCACCATTGAAAACTACATCGTTGCGAAAGAGCCATATACACCATTTGGTGGTGCATAACCGAGATGGCATATTGGAGGACAACATTTGACATTTTTTCTAATTACTTGTGGAACTTGATAAAGTAAGGTAATAGTTGTTTGCAACCTATTAAAGCAACATAACAGAAATGGTAAATGTTGTCCAACCTACCTTAAAAAAAAAACATAATAGAAATGGTAAATGTGCTTGTTTTAGCAAGTTGTACACCATGAAAATGCATTTACGTGTCAAATGTTCAGGGAGGAGGAATCAATCAAGGCAATGGATTTCCTCTGCTAGATGCTTGAGTATTGTACACAAAATGCATTTACGTATCATGTTCAGGGAGGGGAAATCTATCAAGGCAACGAATTTCCTTTGGCGGATGCTCGAGTATTGTACTCAGGCATAGCCTCTTTACATAACGTGTTGAAAGTTGTTTATTAAAGAGGTGATACCATGCATGTACACATTTTGTTGGGCAGTACAGGCACACCTCCCCAGTGTGTCGTGTGTCTTCTTTACCAGTTATTAAATGTGGTTAAGATTCACTTATCCGTAGAGTTAAATAACCTAATCTTGGTTTTAGAAAAAAATTAAGCACATGAGTGAGTGAATCATAACCAAGGTTAGTTTTTCTTCTTTTAAATACCAAAGTTAAATTATTTGACCCTAGGAGTGAGTGAAACTTAACCATAGTTAATGAGTGTCAATAAGGGTGGAGCAGGATTTTTTAGTAGTGGGGGCTAGGGCTGTATTCGGGCCGGGCTATTCAGGCCAAGCCCGGTTCGGCTTGAAAGGGTTTGTTCTAGGCCCGAAGCCCGGCTCGGCCCGAATTCAAAAGCCTGGCTCGGCTTGGCTCGAGCTCGGCTTGAATACTTTTTAAAATAATAATAATATTTTATATTATTTATATATATAATAATGATATATATAAATAATATTTTAAATTTTTTATTTTTTTAAATATATTCAAGCCGAGCTGAGCCTTAATTGAGTCGGGCCGAATCAAACAGGAGTTGGCCTGAGCTCAGCTTGATTGAATTTTCAAACTTTTTTTTAGGCTCAGCTTGGCTCGATTGAGCCTAAAATTCGAGCTGAGCCGAGTCGCACAAATAGCCGATCGGGCTTTTGTGCAGCCCTAGTGGGGGGATTGATTGGAAATAGTAGTCATTGTTGATGGATTTGTGGAGAAAGATTTGGTGAGTACAAAATATTTTCAATCTAGGGGCCTAATTTTTTTTTTTTTTTTTGACAATTAAATTCTTTGGTTGTTTCGTACATATGTTTTGTACATATCTTATGAGTATTGTTTCTCTTTGCTTACAGGGCATCTGTCCCCTTGCCTCTATGAGCCTATGACCAGTTAAATAATAAAATTAAATGATATAAAAGATAAATTGTACTTTCAAAAGTTCAAGAGATAGTTGCCCCCCTCCCATAGCTATGCCATATTTAATAATATAATGTAAATTTTTTAGGGGACAACTGCCCTTTTCCCATGATTATGCCCAATTAAATACTTAAGCAACTTAGTACAAATGAGTCCGAATTTTGTACAATTGTGATTGAATTCGAATAGTTCAATCACACTTCCATAGCCCCCCTTTAATTCTGGTTAAGAGCATCTCCAATGCAAAAAGCTATTTCTTCCCTTCTTTTTTGTCTGAAAGGAGATGCTCTGACACATAGGGAGCTAGAATCTAAGATTGAACTCCAACGCACAAGCTATTTCTTCCCTTCTTCTTCCCCAGTTCCTCAATCTACAACTTCCAATGGTCTTTTTTTTTTTATAAAAAAATGAGTAGCAAGTAGAAAAACTCTAGTAGCGAGGTTTTTCATCAATCCTACATATGCGAGCTGTTGTGGCGAGTGCGTTGGAGTGGTTTTTTTTTTTTGGCTTCAGCCTCCCTATTCTGGTGAAGGGAGCCATAGTAGGGAGTGCGTTGGAGATGCTCTAAGAACATTTAGTCCTTAGGATTTATTTATTTTTCTTCTAAAAATAAAGGTTAAATTGCTGAAACCTAAGGGTTAGTAAATCTTAACCATAATTAATGGAGGTTTAAAAGAGATACATGTGGGCCGAGTTCAATTGAATATGATCCAAACTCAAAAAAAAAAATACCCCCAAAGTTTGGAGGCACTACCCCATTCACATGTTTTACCCTAAAAAAACAAATCTTGTTTTTCAAAAGTTGAGTAAGGGCACATGCCCCCCATACGCCCTCCTGGAGAGGTCACATGGCGAGCTAGGAAGGTCACACATGCATGGTATCACTTCCTTAAATTAAAGACCTTTCCACACAGAGAGGCTATGCCCGAGTGTAATACTCAGCCATTCGTTGCCATCTATCAAAATTCAAAAGTATATAAGGCGGATATCCCTAGTATTCCCCTCACTGTAGTATGCTTATTTATATATAAAAATAAAAGTAAAAAATAAAAATTGAACAAGTGGTGGAATAGGACAAGGGACACTTTTTGAGAGAGAGAGACTCCCATAGAAATAGAGGATGGGGCTGCATCTTGGGCAGAAAGGCCCATTGACATGAGTGACCCATCCAAATTTTAGCTAGAACTGGGCCAGGGCTAAGTTTTGAGCACGAAGTTGAGTTTTGGATTGCATTCAGGCTTGAGAATGGAGCTGGGCAACCAACATTGCACATGCCTTTTTGGCACCGACACTTAGGGGTGGCAATCGGGTCGAGTTCGGGCTTCAAAGCCTTTATAAATTTGTTAGACTTCAGGCTGGCCTATTAAAAAATACCAAAATTCAAGCCCAAGCCCGACCAAACTCTTCCCCAAAAGAAAGATATTTTCATGATGGATGGGTGCACATCATGACATCTGTCCCTACTTAGTCATATTCATAAATAACCATTCTTGATTTGAGCATTTGTATCTCCAATTCTCCATCTCATATCAACTTTTAGGACTGGCTTGTCATTGAATATATATACCTCTCAAATGCAGGCCTAATAGCCCATTGGGCCAACCCACCCCATTGGAGCCCTATAAACTTTAGCGGAAGACTCTTTATAGCATGTAAAGGGATGTATACGGGTGGAAGGGATTGTAACGGCCCAAAGTTAACATTAGGCATATTTTTGCCTAAAGAGCTAAACCTTCAATGTCCACCATGTTTAGGCCTGTTGGGATGTCCCCAGTTTTGTTAGTTGTTTTTTTTGAAAAAACAAAAGAAATTACTACTTTGCTACTCAGCAAGGGAAGGTCGCAAAAGAGTTTGGGTGGCAATTTTGACCCAATTTAGGATGGGTTAAGATTGAACTCCCCAGACCCCAACGGGCATTTCAACAATTCCGACTCAGCACCAACATAAACTAACAAGATAATATGATTATGGAGGTTGGGGGGGGGGGGGGGGGGGGGGGGGGGGGGTTGAAAGGATATATGTGTCTTATCCATATTCGTTGCTCAGATAATTATCCGAATAGGTATCTAGAGGAACAAATTCAAATAGTATTTTTACTATCCGTTTATAATCAGCTATTAATTTCGGAGATCGATATATTCAATTTGCTAAATATTAATCCTTTGGGGCAGGGGAAGGCTAGTGAGCAATAGCCAATAGTAGGGTTGTCAAAGGGCAGGGCCGGGGTCAACCCTAGCCCTACCCTTCCCTATAAGAGTAGGGCTCTAGCCCTTCAAGGGCCAGGGTTGATTGGGCCCTAGCCCTACCCTCAACGGTCAAGGCAAGGCCAAAGGGCCAGAAGAAAGAGCGAAATTTTTTTTGTGATTTAAGATGACGGGATTTTTTTTCTACACCCACTATCAACTTGACATGGAAATGGATACCCTCCTCTTTTATCTGGGCTTGAAACTGACATTGCAACAAAAAGAGCAATGACAAAGTTAATTTCTTTTTCCCTGTCAATGACAAACATACATGATAGAATAAAACAAAGTAAAACTATGTAGAACAAAATTTATACATCAAAATCCTCTAAGCAGGAGGAGACGATTTATAACAATGGTCAAGTGAAATTACTCATTTGACCCTACTATTAAACCGTTTGAAATGATGAAATGAGTAATTTCATATATATACTTTTATGGTTTATAGACCTTAGCTACTATGTAGCAACTAAGGAGAAGGCAGGGCTTTAAAGGGCAGGGCCGGGGTGAGCCCTGGCCTAGCCCCGTAGAAGCAGGGCTTCCGGATTTTGAACCCTGCCCGACCCAAGGGCTGGGCTTCAGAGGGCAAGGCAGGGACGGGTACCCTTCTACATGAACTTTTTTGACAGCCCTAGCCAATAGGGTTGAGATCACCAAATGAGAGTACATATATGGAAGAAAGAATGGGTCCCCTTGTTCATGTCAATAGCTTTGTTGGTTGGGGTTGAAAAGATGTTCTGAGCTCCATTTCTTGTAAGCGATAATTTCGCTTACTAGCGATAACTTCACAAAATAAATAAGATGAAGACAATATGAAGAAGGAAGTTTAATTCTTTGATAATAATCTTCTCAAGTACAGATTCAGCCCCGACGATTCCACGCCAGGGCACGTTTGTAGGGTGAAAAATTGAAGACCAATACAATTGAATTGAAACCCAAGTCTTATAATTCCCTTCTTTCAGATGAACTAGCTCTCTACCAATGTCCCAACTCCCCATCCCCTCAAAATCTCGTTTCGGCGCAACAATTAGATCTAGTCACTCCTTGGCAGGGCTCGACCTCATTCGCGCCTTCATGACATTGGAACTTTATCATTTTCCTTTCTTCTTCCTTCCACCATTTTTATTTCTTCTTGAATTTTGTGGATGCAGGTTTGAAGGTTTCCAAGATCTGAACCTAAGCCCATCTGGTCGCTCCTCTCAACGGTCGTTGATCTTTTATCGTCAAAATGGTGTCCAACAGAAGGTCCATTTAGTCATTTGATGGCTTCTGGGATGACCATCTTGCCACTGAGGAAATGTTGCCGGGGGATATCCCATTTGTGGAGGCTAGAGACCTCTGGCTGGGTCAAAGTCAACGAACCTGTCAATGCAAGCAATGGCTCTAGCAAAAATGTTTGACTCTCTAAAGAAGTCTCCCTATTTCTTTCCTTCTCCTTCCTCATTTCTTCCCATAGAGCCTTGCTTGTGTCAATGCCTGCTTAAATTCATCGTCAGCAACAAAATATTCTGATTAAGAACTTAAAATCACCTAATCAAGAGAGTTCATCCATTCTCCATAATTCCAAAATGACCCTTGGTTTGGTGCAATCTGGTTCTCACCTGAAAGGTATCCGCCGTGGACGTAGCCGCTAAATCTCTCGCTCGTGTGTTCTCCAGTGAAGAATATGGATCCCACCGGCGCCTGGCCCAAATGGAAAGAGAAGGATTGTGATTAGCGACACTCTACTACGTAAACAGTTGCATTTGGGTTCGATTATTTTGGCCATAATGCTATGTTTGGTTGTTGAGAAAATAAGTGAAAATATGGAAAAGAAAAGAAAATTTTATATTTCTAATACAATTTTTAGTTGTGTTTTGTCCAATTTTCTTTTCTTTTCTATGTTTTTACTTATTTTCTCAGCAACCAAACATAAGGTAAAGATTTATAATATAACGACTTACAGTCCCCAGGAAACAATTATTGATTAAATCATAAACATGTCTGAACTGTTTAAGATAGTACTGATTAATATACTTAGTGCATCCAGACAAGTTTACTGTAAAACAAAATATTTTTCTCACTTTTCAACTATTAAATCAGGAAAAACTCAAACCCAAACACATTTGAAATCAGCTAGTAAGGATATAATTAACATAATAAAATTAGGGAGATGAGATGAGATTACGGACCCTGATATTGATGAAATCCTGGTGAGTGGCAAAGATGGGGTAGTTGCTATAGCTCCCACGCTGGAATCTGTTGTTCCACCAGCGAGGCACGAGTATATGAGAGGCGTCGGGCACGTCGGGCCCAAACATGTCCCTAAGCACCCCCATTGCCTCTTTCAGAGTTTCCTTGTCCGTTTGCGCCTCGACACGTTTGGATTCTTCATTGGTTAGAGTTACTACCAGTATGTTGGAGCCAGGGTATGCATTCTCCATGTGCTGATGACATTGCAACACATCAAGGCAGTAAGGTTGGTGAATAGGGATGAACCAAACTCATGCAGATATAATATCTATGATGAATTATTAATGCTACTGTTTACCTGTAATTATATAAGCATAGAATCTAAATTAATTTAATAAATATAATGAAAATGATAGAGATATTAAGAACAATGCTAATAATAAAAAAAGACTTCATTCCTCTTCTGATCAAGTCACGGATTTATTTTTATATTTGATAACTTTCAATGGGTGAGACTTGAAATTGGCTTTTATGGTGCATTCAAAATTTGCCAGCTCTAAGAGAGTGACTGAAAGTGGCCAACACGAATACTCACACGAAATGTAGTGTCTAAACATGGGTAATCATTCAATAGTTACCAACAATAAGGGGTCGTTTGGCAAGTCTTATTTAATCTATTGAAATTAAATCTAAAAAGTTAACTTTGGTCTTGTTTTACAATAGTATAGTCCGTTCGGTAATGTAAGAAAAAGAACTCTTATTTTAATATTAGTAAAACATATAAATAAGGCTTATTTGAGGCCTAGTTAAAGCCATATATGTAGAATATGTACGAAACGTACAGATGAGATGACCAACTACCTTGGTCTTTAATTTTTTTTTCTTCTTGAAACTCAGTACTCACCAAATCATTCTCTACAAATCTATAAGACTCCGATATTTTGGTTGAACTTTTAAAAGCCCGGAATATTAGTATTTTGGAACAAGAGGCAAGTATTTGAGAGGAGAGGGGAGATGGTTTCTTACTCTTTTACACAATAGTATCTCTGATTTATTGTGTTCAACTATATTAGAAGTTCCACATGGATGGAACTTAAAACATCCAAAATTTTGGATAGAACTGAAAGTTCCATATTTGTATAACTTTTGCACTCTATGGAATAATATAATTCTAGACATTAAGTAAAACTAGGCATGAAACTATTAAAGTTCTAGATTTTAAAAGTTCCACCAAAAGAACGTACCCTAAATAATTATTGGCATTTTCAATTGACCATCACTTACCCCCTTAGAAGAAAATCATCGCTCTGCCCCTATTACCAAGCATATGATCCTAACCATGTGATAGTGAGTTGGATTTTCAAATCTTCCAGTAGGCCTAGTTCAAGTACAATATTAATCTCATGTATGATGGTCAATGCCCCGATTATGTGATCAATGCACTTTTTCACATCAACTATTCAAAAAGAGAGACTAATTCTTTTCATTTTTTAAAATAAGGAGAGAACAAAAATGTATTGATCGGGGTGTTAGTTTATTGGGATATAATTTATTTTTTGTGACTATTTTATCCTAGTCGGAGTCTATCTAACCCAACTTTTCTTTTCTCAAAAATAGATAACAAAAATGGGTGAACCACACAAAAAACTATTACATTTTTATATTCGAAAAATGGATGGAAAGAAAAGTGGACATAACATTCAATAAATAAATAAATATATATATATATATATATATATATATATATATATATATATATATGGTCCCAAGTATCTAGAAGTGTTAGAACAAGGTTTATATAGCCCAGTACATGAAGGGTTATATAATATGAAGTGTTTATCATGAATGTGATGTTTTTGTCTGAGTAAGAAAAACCAAAGGCCGAAGTTGCTAATCATCAATTTTTTGTTTCTTTATATGACAAAATGAGGGGAGCTTGGTGGACCTCTCATCACACATTTTGTAATCAACCAACACATAAAAATCAAATGTATAGGAAATGAGTATTGAATGCCATATTTATTTATATATAACTATCGGGTGGCACGTGTGGTGCATGTGAGAGCGAGGCAAAGGAGTTAACCATAGTTAATAGGAGTTAATAAGGACATGTGTTAACCCGTAGGTGTGATTGAACTCTCCCCGAGTTCAATCGAGATTGGCTGTATTCTATTATTTAAATTTATAGATAAGCAAAGAGTAGTTTGAGAATTAAAATTTAGTTTTATAAAAGGATAGTCTGGGAATTTTGAAAAAATAGTCTGACTCTAGCATTAAAATAGCAAAGAAAGATAAAGACATTATAATAGTAAAGATAAAGAAGACTAACCTGCCAAAAGGTGTAGTAGCCTCTCCTCTCGTGCGCATAGATAAAGAACTCTGTCCCGACCCCACAGGGCCAGAACTTATACGGAAACTTTAGGAAGATCTTGGTGTACACGATCACATCACACTTCTCTATGGCCTCCGTTTTCCACCTCTGCTCCACCATTATTTATTATTTCGTTAATAAATATATTAATCGTCATCTAAGCTAACAAAAGAAGGCTCTCTTAAGTCTTAAGCTAGGGATCACTATTATATTATATTATATAGTATTATATATAAATATTATTAACATCTAGTGTACCAGCTAATCTAATCTGACCACTCAACCGTGGGCCACATGTACATTACCACCCTTTGAAGCTGAGCTGTGGCCGTGGTTTTACAAGACTACTGGTCCTCTCAAATGGCCAGGGAGAAATCCTTGGCAATCACAAAAACAAAGTTAAAGTTAATGTTGACCAATTGACCAATTAACTGTACAACACCAAAAACAAAAAAACCAAGAAAAACTAGATTAACTGTATATTCAAGTTGCTTTCCATAGTTGCCAAAGGATTCGTGGCAAAAGCATACCAAGAGGGGGTGTGGGTCAAATTAAGGCCTCAAAAACTTGTTCATATTCAACTGTGATTGAACTCGAGAGAATTCAATCGCACTCACAAGCTAGCACGTGTCTGTTTTAACTATGGTTAAGATAGGGTTACTATATCTAATAAAAAAAATCAACCCCAAGGGTTAAAGGACAGTTAAAAGAGCTCTGAGTGTAATTGAACTCTCCCTATTTCAATCACGATTGGATACAATCCAAATTCCAAAAACTTCTTATAAACCAATCCGGCTCGGTTAGGCTATTCAAAAATCATAAAAACCCAAGGTCCCTGTGTCGGACTTTGGGTCATATTATCTAATCCTTAAGTGATGGCGTCACGCGCACGTAATGCCTATGATACATTTCTTTGCCAAGCAATAGTTCGCTACACGGGCAAGGAGTGAAGTATTACTCCTCGCTCTCACAAAGTTGCCCTGTTTTGACTCAAGTTAATTTCTAACCCTGAAGTTAATTTTTTTGAATTTATTTTTCTTAAAATAAAGGATAGATGGATGAATCCTAGGGGTTAGTGAATCTTAACCACAATTAAAGAGAGTTTAAAGAGGGACACTTGGCATGAAATGGAGACCCAAGACTCCCTTATTTGCGTCATCTACGGAGGAGGTGAATATTTTCCATCTTATCCTTTAATGACACGGAAAAGCGGCTGAAAATTGAAGGAGAAAGTCATAAAAAATTCTGCCTAACCGTTGGATTAAAAATCCAATGTTGTCTTTGTACACAGCTTTGTACGATGGGGCCAATTAGTGCTTGCACCCTTAGATTTTTAATCTAAAGGTTCAACTCTCGATTACCCAGTTAGTACTATAGAGAGTTTTAAATCCCTTAGATTTAATATTCAATGATTCAATGTCTTCACGTGCTTTAAATGAGGACCTACCTAATGCTTGAAACCATTGGATCATGAATGAAACGGTCCAACTCTTGATTAGTAGATACTATCGAGAGTTTTAAATCACTTCCGTAGCACACTCTTTCTAGGTGCCATGCAAGAAAGACAAAGGCATTACGCATTAAGGAATTGAATACGCCCGGATTAGGATGCCTTGTATGACTACTCTTTCGTCTATTTCAATTTTGAGGTAAAGACAACAAGAATCTTTGGCTTACATCATCACCATTTATGATGGAGACTGCCAAGTACTGACTGCCTTTCTTAATCGGAACCAAATCCTCTAGAACCGGACTCGGGGGAGTCCAGTTACCCGGAGGTTGCCACGTGTCCCTTTGACACCCCTTAATTGTAGTTAAGATTTTACTCACCCCAACTGACCCTTCAAATGAAGTAGCAAAAGACAGTTGTTGTGCCAGTAGGATATAATCCCCTCCAACTAGGGCTGTCAATGGACCGGATCATGATCCGGATCCGATCCGAATCCGATCCGATTAGCCGGACTTTGGACCCTATATGTGATCCGTCGGATCGGATCGGTGGAATCCGATTATAATCGGATCGGATCTGGATATAGGGTGATCCAATCCGATTAAAATCCGATCCGATAATAATAATAATTTTTAATTATTTTAAATATATTATTTAGATTTTCTATGTATAAAATATTAATTTTTAAAAAAATTAACATTAATTAGTATTAATTAAGGTATTATTATATTTTTTATTATTAAAATAGATTTTTTTTAAAAAAAATAACCTTATTAGGATCGGATCGGATCGGATTCGGATCGGACGATATATAATCGGATCGGTTACTTCATGGTCCAACGGATCTCGGATCGGATTCGGATAAGTCGGATTCTTAATCGGATCGGATTCGGATCTAGGCAGATCCGGTCCGAATCCGATCCGTTGACAGCCCTACCTCCAACTGGCACAGCAATTGAAACATCAAATTTGCTACTTTGATTTTCTGGCAAATTTATCGGGTCTTCAACAGGTAGCAAATCCTTCCATGCATTAAAATAATAGTGGGCCCTTGCCAATTCAAACTATAAAAGAATTGAAACGGTAACAGTAGGCCCCTTGCCAATTAAAATAATAATAAAATACCTTCATTTGCTATTTACCCTTATAGTGAAAATTTTGAAAAAATACAAATGGAAGTAACAAATATGTATATGAAATATCAAATAATACATTTGTTACCTCTATTTGTTACTTACCCTTGGAGATGGACTTAGATTCACCCACCTATCCTTAATTTTAAAAAAAATTATTTTTTTAACTGTGATTAGAAAAAGTATTAAAATATTTTTAATTTTTAACCATGATTAGGATCAAATAATTGAACTTTAATTTTTAGTAAAAAAATTAATCAATATTAAAATTCTTAACTAGAATTAAGTGTATTATAGGTTGAATTAAAAATTGGGTCAGAGTATTTTGTTCTGATCTCCTCTCACACTCTAATGACCGAGTACAATTCAGCAATAGATTTGGGATCCTCTTCAATAATTATTTGCAAAAAGATTAGCAACAACACTAAGGAAGCGCCACATGTTTCTGTAATAGAGTATTAATGCCCATAAATCAAGGTTTCAATTGGTACATACAAAGTGGATAATGGTGGTCTCCTTGTTACTAGAGAGGATCCCATATCTAGGCAATAATGGACTTTCGCTCCAAACACCCAGTCAGGTATTGCCACGTCATAAAATAAGATTATTTTTTCTTCTAAATAATGTTACCAAATGTGAATAATTTGCTAATAGATTAAGAAGGCTATAATGTCAAAAGCAAAAATACTTTTATAGCACTCATGACAAATGATTTAGCCAGTGCTTAGCTTAACTGGCAAAAAAAAAAGCAAATGTGCATGTGTTATGTGGTCGGGGGTGCTGTGAGTCTGTGACTGTCCTATAAAACACTTTTTGACCTAGAGAGAACTAGAAGAGTTTAAACTTTAAAGGGAGGGAGGGAGACGTACAGGCAAGGGAGGTCGGAAGGAAATGAGTTGGCTTTGGAGAACACCAACGCTAACGGACAAAATCACGTAATTGGCTTCGTAAACGCAACCATCCTCCGTTTTTACCGTAACGCCGTTTCTCGATTCCTGTATTTCCCCTACAACCTGCTCCCACCAATCCATCAATAATTGCCTACATTTATTTAATAATTAAATAAATAAAATTAAAATAAGGATAGATAGGAGACCCTAGCTAGCACCCATGAGATTCTTCTGAGCAGTCAAACCAACAAATTCTGTGCAAGAAACCTAATTTCTCTCACAATTCATTGATTCTTTCTGCATATTTAATCTACCCCCATCCATTCCCCAATCTTCTTTTTTGAGTTTTTTGTTTTCTTAGAATTATAGTATGAATTTTTCTTTCTTAACACTAATTCTCCTTTGTTTCGATTTTCCACATAAAATAGGGAAAGACAAATAATATCTATGAAAATTGTCATTTTTGTTTGAGTTTACACTTGAAAAGGAATCCCTTAATGACTTATATTTTAAAAACTCACAAGTAATTTTTCTGTAAAATTCTAGCCTCTTTAAAAGCAAAAAAAAAAAATTAAAAAATTTAATCTTTTATCGTAAAAGCTTTTCCATCTTAAATGTTTTACATTGTAAAATTAGTTATGTGCAAACAAATGGAGCATAAATTAATTTTTTGTTATTTTTCATGGCAAAAATATGGTTAGGCCGCAACCCTAATTAATTGTGTTAATATAGAGAGCCTAACATTTAAACGACAACTTATTAAAATTAAATACAAGACCACCCAGGCCATATGTGAGAGAAACACTGTCACTAGCTAGCGCCAGCATGCCACTAGGTGAAGACTTTTATACGAAGAGTCTTTGCATCTTTGGTATTGGAGGAAGGAAGCAAGCACTATTAAATGAGGAAAGGAATCAATAAACATTAAATGAAGAAAAAGACAGGACTCCCTAATCCCTGCAAATATCTTGATATGATTTCTCACCTTATGAGACAAAGTACTTAGGATCAGGATGGGAAGACTGTAGAGATTAGTAACACAGATTTCCCACCTTTTGATGATTAGTAACACTTAAAAGGTCTTGAAAGCTCATAAATCATGTCAAGTCATGACCTTTTAATTAGGATCCATCAGGTGGGTAATTTGAAAATTGAAATTTGGCTAAGGTAGGGTCCTCAAACTCATCATAGAACTAAGTCGTAGCTTTTGCTGTGGCAACGACCATCATCATCGAAATCAGATTTTCATTGAGCTCATAAATCTGCAGTTTTATCTTTTTCGAGTTTTCATAAGATACCTTTTCAATCTTCTTTATTGGGGGTTGATTCATCTATTTTCTTAAAATATTTTTACCTTTGCCTTGTGGTATTGTTACCTTGACCGATAAAAAAGATAGGGAGTTTGCTATTGAGACCCCCTTAGGATCGAGACTATGCCCTAATAGCACGGGATTTCAGGTGGGGCCCATTACACATGGTAGGCCCCACTTGAAATCTCGTGCTCTTATAGCACAGTCTCGGTGGCCTCGGCCCTAATGGGTCTCATTAGCTTTATCCTATCTGATATCCCTACATTTAGTTTTGATTTAGGAATCAGCCCCTCCGATCTACTTAACACTTTAAAAGTGCACTTTGTTATACTAAAAGCTTTTAAAATTGACAATCCATGATTTACAATTGTACCTCTGCCATACACTCCCTACCTGTTCTATCTGGTCCTTTGGCACCATTCAATGAATTTAAAAGAGTATGACAGTTGATATTCCCACTCACTACTCTTTTGTTTGGTTGAAATGATGTCATGTAACTAAAACACATACCACTAACTACTCATTGGAACAAAAAAAAACGAAGGGGGTTGTGGCCTACTGGCATGTTTATGTACTTAAAAAATTTGTACATATATGCTTGTTTAAAGAATCATCAAAGTCTATACTTCTTGTCTATATTATCATACGCTTAACAACTATTTAAAGAAGCATCAAAAGGATACCCAATGACTTGAGAATGTTTAGGAGACGTCTCTTGGAATTGCTAGAGTTTCTATAGATAAGGTATTCTCAGATGAGGCATTTCCGAGATTCTCTCTAATGTCATTTACCTATAGCATTGGTTGGTGGTTAGCATTTATTAGTGAAGCTCTTGCTTAGGTGTCACCCTGTCCCAATTGATCCTAAGACCGCTCTAGCTCATTAGAGAGGCCACACCCGAACATTGGAGCAAGCAGCAGGTGTGCTCTTTTTTTTTTATTTTTTATATCTCTCCAAAGCATGATAAAAAAATTCTTTAAAAAAATCCTATTAATCAAGTTATATAACTATCATTGCTTGGCCACATTAAATTGTACATCTTTTAAAGGATATTTGAGTGTGAATCAATCATTTGACAGAGCCATTGTAGTCTCAACCCTTTGAAATTCTTTTTCTCGTAATTTTTTAATATTTACCTAAAGATTATGATTAAAGAGAGTTTAAGGTGGTCCTTAAAACACTATAAAATCCTTCCCTAGACTCTAGTGTTGTATGATAGTCATATTAAAACTTTTCCAAAAAGCAGGGGTATTCCTGTCTCCTGATGTGCGATAACATAGGGTGCTCCTAGAGAAAACCTTTTTCTTTGAAAAAACATATTTCCTTCGAGAAAACGTCGTTATCTACAAAAACGCAAAAGTAGGTCAAACTCAGCAAGAAAAAGCAGTGCATGCATACAAAATAGATTTTCGGATTATGTGCATACGTTTGTTACTTGAGTTTAAATATGAAAAAGAGCTCTGGTTCAAGAAATAACCGGAGCTCCATAAAATATGCCTTTAAGAGGGGTATTTTAGGAATTAAATAAAAGTATATAGACATAAATGCCCTTCTTTTTATTTATAATACCCGAAACACCCTGTCACAAGCCCCTTTTAGAACACTCCGGTTATCTCTCGAACCAGAGCTACTGTTCATGTTTTTACACTTTTTTTATTTTTCTCTGATTAACCAATCTCTTCTCCTTGTTTTGGTCTGATGATTAGAAGAAAAGCAAAACCAGACAAATCAACATACCAAAAAAAGAACAGGAAAAGAGAGAAAGTAATCTTAATTACCTTGTTGAGCTTAAGTCGACTGTCCACTATTTTACCTTCAGAGGTAAAAAGAAAACTTTCCGCCATTTTATATAGCAAGAACTCATACCCTCTCTCATCTGCTACAAGAAACTCTCGCTCTCCGAACTCTGTATATGTCGATATCGGTTCAACCTCTGAAAACAAAAATTCAAACCTATGTTTCTCAAATTCCAATTATAAACAAAACCCAGAAAAATAAATTGAAATTTTTTAACCCCATATGGCCCAAATTCTCACCTGCCATCTCGAAATCATGGAGGATGAAATCAATGGCGAGATCTATTGGCGTTTTGGGTGCCCTAAAAAAAAAAAAAAAAAAAAAAAAACCAGTTAATTTCCATCACCAAAATCTGATTTTTCTGTTTTTGTTTTCAGGTTTAAAGATAATTTACGATGGCGGTTCATCAGATGTCGTCGAGAGTCCACAAAGCATCTCCTCCTGATACCTCAGCTTCTGAATCGCCGAGTCTACCGCTTTTTTATACGAGTCAGCAGCGATTCCACTCGGGAATATTTTCCCACTAAAACAGATTACAAAACCGAGTTAGAATCGCCCGAGTTAATAACAGACAAGCCTTCGGGTTTGAAATTAAAATATTGGGCCGGTACAATTACTATCCATGATGAATCGTTTTCGGTAAGTACAGACCGGGAAATGCTAAATTACGCACCGCAAGCCTACGGCGTCAGTTAGAAAAAAACAACAGAATAATACTAAACTCCGCCATTAACTCATGATAGTAATTAAGACGACCGAACTTTACGAAGAACTGAACAACTTGGGCGCGCGGTAACATACACCCACCGGCGTACTCCAGCGAAACCCGAAAAGTATTGCAGAGAGAAGAAACGATACGAACCTTTGATCGTAGATATTGTAACGGGCATTACTGTAGTCTGAAAAACAGGTACGAAGGCCCGATTTATCGGCGAGTTCCCAAACCGGATTTGACTCTTTCCCGCCAACACCTTGAATCCAACCCGCTCCCAACTCCACCGACACGCCTCCGAAATCTTGCTTTCGGATCCTTCCACCGATACGATCCGAAGCTTCAAGAATCACCAAATCCTCCACGCCGTTCTCCGCCAATACCTTCGCCGCCGATATGCCTTACAGAGAGAAAAGAAAACACGTCAGATTTCTGAATCTTGAGAAGAGAAAACCGGCGAATCGCCGGAGATATCTTACCGGAAATTCCTGCTCCGACGACAATCACGGAACAGAAGGTCGAAGAACCCATGAGAGAGAGAGAGATTGTTAGAGAGAGATTGTTTTGTTGGGGAGAGAAGCTGAAATGGCGTGGGTTAGTTTTATATCGTTGAGGTTGACGAAAATATCCTTGCCACCGTGGTGGAAAGGAGAGGGACATGATGGTCTTTTGGTGAAGGGTAGTTTTGTAAATATGAGGATAAAAAGGGACGGGTTATATTGGAAGGTAATTTGGTAAATAGGGAAGGAGGGGAGATTTTCCTAATCCTAAGTTGTAAGAGTAGTGGCCGTGTAGTCAATGTCGAACGTGAAGGGCATTGAATTGGTGACAGGGAAGAAAGAGATGAACAACAAACCTTATTTCATACCCCGTACGTTTAAGTTTTAACCGTGTGAAGTGGCAAAAAGACAGTTTTCTTACTCTAATGTTGTAAAGATACGTAGAACAAGTGTCTAATCATATCCTAACACCAAATCAAAACGATTATGGATAATGATGTTTTTTGTACGCCACTTGCTACAGTGCTATGCAATGTTTTCATAATCTGACCAATCGTCGAACCGGATGGATGGTCGGTTCCCGATTTTACTGTATCCTTTTTTATTTGGGAAAAAAATCTTCATTTTTTTATTGGTTATGACGATTCTGATCAATTCTAACCGATTTTTAATGTGGTTCAATTTTGGGGGTTCTGGAAACAGGTGAGGGGATAAATTCCCAATTTTTCTAATTCGATCGGTTGGTCCAATCTAATTCTGATAACACTGGTGCTATGGATTGAATTCGAATCTTACATGTCCAAAAATAAAAATATAGAAATACATGGAAGCTTTACGTATTAGGGCTCAACCAATAAGAGGTTGGGCTAGTAGCAAGACCACACCTCAAGATGTGGAGGTCTTAAGTTCAAGTCCCTTTCCCTTATAAGGGAATCTACACGACCAAAGGACCTAGTTAGGTGCTCTAAAAGGCCTGGATATCCTAATTCCAAAAATAAATATTAGTGTTTAGCCTTATTCTCAACGAAAAACCATCACCTATTTAAAGCAGAGAGAAGTGTTAAAGTAAAGCATGGACACATGTTGATTTTTGATTGGGAGTAAGGAATGCCTGTAGAGAATGGAGAGATTAATAGATCAACTATTGTAATATTAAATTTATGACATTAATTATCAACTCTAATAAAAAGTTTATTAATGGATATATGACATTAAAGAAGATACGATTGTGAACGAATTTGAAACAGAGATGCAGATTTGATCCAACGGACCTATGTGAACACCCCATTTTTACACCCTTAAAACCTTTGTTTTTTTATTATTTTGTGTTTATTTTAATTTATTTTCTTACTTTATTTTATTTTGAGAGAGAGAGAGGGTCCTCCATTTTCTCATGCCCGTGAAATCCAAATCAAAGCTCAGTTAAGCCCGCAAACCTTACCCATTGTTCAAAACCCTCAAGAGAGAAATCCATGTTCAAAATCCCAAGTTATAAAGCCCAAGTATACATAAGCCAACCTCTCAAGGGTTTAAACCCAGGCCCAAAAACCACCAAGGCCCTTTACTGTTGCATATATAAAGAAAGAGATAGGGTTTAAAATCCCTAATCTCATTTGTTTGGCACAGCCCCCTTCTCTTTCTCCCTTTCTCTTTTTTCTTCTTCAGTTTACAGCAACAACAGGGAGCTCCCTGTTGCTCCATCTCCAACCTTTGGCCAGCAGATCATCTCTAACCATTGCAACACCAACTCCATTGGTTGCTTCACCTCCATTATCAACGTCATCAAGCTCCGACGAGTTTCGAAACCTCCGGTGAATAGCACTTCTCTCAGTCTATAGATCTCAAAGATTTTAGCTCCGAACATCACCATCACTGAAGATCGCTCTCTATTTCCTGTAGTAGCTCTGATCTCCAATGGCAGACCACCATCGCACCTCTCTTGCTTTCATCTTTAGCAGCAATAGCTTCGATCACCATTGTCTCCGACGAAGCTCGATCAGTTCCCATCATCGTCGTCTCCAATGTCTACAACTCCTGTTGCTGCCCTTTGTTCTTCTCATCTAAACTCAGTCCCGACCAAGTAATTGGTGCAGATCCAGCACTTTCGGCCAGCATTGTCTCCGGCGAGCTTCATTTCTTCTCCGATCATTTTTCTCCGGTGAGCTTCAGCTAGCCTCGGCCATCATCAACCCATCGTTATTCCTTAATCTCTTCAGATCCACCTCCACCACCATTTTTCTTCCATAGATCCTTCGCCGGAGCTTCCGATCATTCTCAGCCACGACACCAGCATCGAGCCATGGTCCTAGCTGCAGTAGCAGCCATTCACCACCGTACCTGCAGTAACTCTCCCCATCTCGGCAATTTCATTCTTCTATTCCCAATCTCCGGCAACACTAGTCCAGCCACCTGGTTTGGCTTCGGCTTCACCTAGCTCCACCAACGTCACAGGCTAGATACTTCAATCCACACATCAGTTGCAACTTCGGCCAGCAATTCCTCATTTTCCCTGAGCAGCTGCCAACATCGTCGATCTACCATCAACCATCGCAGGTTTGCCTCATCCCTCTTTTTATTTAAATCTTTATTTAACTTATGTCTGCATTGGATGGTTGTGTGGTTTTGTTTGTTAAGAGCAAACCTGGATCTGTAGGACTTGTTTTGGTCAAAGCGTGAATTTCAGTCAGTCTATAACTCCTTCCCCTCTGTTTGTTTTGAATGATATAAAAAAGGGGGGAGTTAGGGATCTCGTTTGACTCCCATGGGCCCTTATTTGTTTTCTGGGTCGCATTCAGTGAGCTGGAGGGCCCCTGCAGCCATTTTAAATCTTTTGTATATACCATATCTTACCTTAGTATGGGCTATTGAGCCAAAGCAAATTGACCAACTTTCACTAGTGGTCAATGGGCTTTAGCCCAATAGTTTCATGTGGGCCCTCACTAAATTTGAACTATTTTAGGTCCTAATTAATTTATTGTAATTTATTTCATGTATGTATGTGCAAATTATAGGATTAGGCCGTAGTTTATTTTTCATTTTTGCCTACCTTGGGCGCTTAGGTGATTTTTTACCCTAAACAACTTGCCTACTCTGTTAGTTAAAAAATACAAAAAAAAAATAAAAAAAATGCAAAATAACAAAAACATTCAAAAAACTCACAAAATTCAAAAAGGACCTACCCTAATAAATGAACGCCCCCTAGAGCTCCCCCACGAGCACCTAGCCACGCAACCGTCGCCCGGAATGAGATTCATA
Organism: Tetracentron sinense; assembly: GCA_015143295.1. Lineage (NCBI taxonomy): Eukaryota > Viridiplantae > Streptophyta > Magnoliopsida > Trochodendrales > Trochodendraceae > Tetracentron > Tetracentron sinense. Next base: position 41,613,900 of record CM026557.1, read on the forward strand.
AATCTCAATTCCGCATCCCCCCAACTCAAACACGAGTTGGAAGTGACCACACTCCGAAACGAGTATAAAAACAGTCACGGACCCCGAACTACTATGAGGGTCTGATTCCGACTAACTGGATAAGTAGGCAGCCCGAGCCAGGGTTCGACCCCAACCAAAAATAAAATTTTTACACCCCATATTGATTTGTGTTTGATTAGCAAAATTAATAATTATTTAGGAAATTTTAAGTGATTTCAAATGTTTGGCTTGGACCTAATGAGTAGGTTACCATCATTGGATGAAGGTCCTGGGGTGCCTAACCCCTTCCTCAGGACCTAAAGGGATCTCTTACCTAGACTACTCTGGACTGTAGACCCCCTTATTTTGGATTATCTCGGGATCCTACTTCCCCTAAGTAGGTGGCGACTCTTAAAATAAATTTAGCGTTATTTCTCTACTCTCGGACCTTATCTCGACACTTAGAGTTGAGAGGGGAGGAAAGGCGATAAATTTAGGCGTTTACAACCTGTATATTACAAGTCCTAGATCTGTCATTGCAGGTTCGACTTGAATCGAATCTCGATGATGATCTGATCAATTGAGGCCCATACATAATACAATGGGTGGCACCTAGGTCCAATTGTTCAATTTTCTAGGTTGACCCATACAGCCATGCTTATGCTTTGTTATATTTATCTGGAATAAATACACTCCTTGAGGTTTGGCTAAAATACACATAGACCCCCTTAGTTTTCAGAGTTTTCAAGGTATCCTTACTTTTCAAAATAATGACACTTACATCCCTTTTTTCTGTTGAGCGTTAGTCAACAGTCAACTAATGGTTAGCCTCCTTAGGTGGCCACGTGTCCCTTTTTAAACCTTTTAACAATGTGGTTAAGATTCACTCACTTCCTTGGTTTTTAGAAAAAAAATAATAAAAAATTATTAACCTTGATTAAAATTTTCTAACTCTTAGGGTTAAATTTTTTAAAACTAAAGATATTTTGAATGAACCCTAGGGGTGGGTGACCTTCACCACAGTTAAGAAGTGTAAAAAGGGACACGTGTCTCCTGAGGTGGCCACGTGTAAAAATATCGGTTAGGCCCGTGAGGTGGCCACGAGTCCCTTTTTACACACCCACCCTAGGGTTTACTCAAATATCTTTAGTTTTAGAAAAAAATATTAAATTTTTTTTTTATATAAAGAAATAACAAATGTATGCATGCATTTCCAAAAACGGAATAAGAAATCGTTCCGTGAGAACGATAGCAAACACCCCCTTAACCAATTTTGTTCATGAAAAGTAGAAAAACGATCTAAATGAACAATGCCAAACGCCCCAAGTTTTTTTTTACCTTTTTTCTTGGGTACACTCAAACGGTTAGTAGTTCCCCCAGAAGGATACACTACCACTGCCCACGGTATTTGCATGACATAGTTTGTTTTGAGTTTTGACATAGTTTGTTTGCAATTAAAGCTCACTATTTTCTAAATATTTTTAAGTGAAATCTGACATAGATAAAAACCAAAATTTAAAACACTTGGCAGATGGTCAAAATGGTCTAACCATCCGATCCAGTCCGGGTTCCCAAATATTGTGTGCTAACCCGATACCATCTAGATGCATCCCCATTCCCCAACTAACCATAGGCTTGAGCCCTTGTATTTCTGGTACAATTTACCTATAAAAAAAGTTAGGGAAGTGATTTAAAACTCTCGATAATAGGTACTATGAGAGTTGGCTGTCCGATTGAAATCCAACGGCGCCAAACATCAAGTGGGGCCATCATTTAAAGCATTTACGTCTTGGCTCCGTTGGATTTTCAATCGGATGACATAGTTCTCAGTAGTAACATGAATCACCAATGCCTTATTGCAAATATTTTTGGCCGGTAACACAAATCTAGTTCTAACATTGTCATTTTGTTACATTTAGGTGGCTTTGGATTGAATTTTTTTGGCCAAAAATCAATTATGATAAAATTGATTGTGTAGAAACTCATGATCAAATAATCAAATTTTCAAATAATAGTGTTGGGAGAAGTTGAGAGTAGGTATTTCTCTGAGCACTATTATTTGAAAAAATGATTATTTGACCATTAATTTCTACACAATCAATTTTATCAGAATTGATTTTTGGCCAAAAAAATCCAATCCAAACGCCCCATTAGTATCCTCGGCCACTACAGTAGAGCATAAACTGGCATATATGAGATGCCATGAAGCTTGATTCTGGTTTCAACTTCCATGGTTTTGGTCCCAAGGAATAAAATTGGGTTGGGTTGGGTTTGGACCCATGCATCAATACGCGATTAAAAACCACGTCCAATTTGGTCCGATATACCGTACCGTGCGAATTTTATCTCTTGATCACGTAGATTGTAAAGTTCAAGTTTTGATGCTTCTTTTTAATGACCGGGTATCAAATACCCGATATGGAATCCAGTTATGTGGACCCTAGGCTGTTTGTACAAGGCCCAAAAACGAATTCACCGCCATATGACTCACCTGTGATTACTAGTGATTCTAACTATATGATAAGGTATGGGCTGGAATAGACTGATGCTAGTTCTGGTACCACCAAAAGAGAGATAAGAACAAATTGCCAACTATCAAATGCCATGAAACTGCCAACAAAAGAAGAAAGGAGAACAATAACTGCCAATAGCATATGCCATGCAGTTGATGGATTCTGGTGCTAAGGAAAGAGGGTTAGTGAGGGCCTGTTATGGGTTCAGTTCGGGCCTACCTGATTCGATTCAATTTGAATTGGACTCGACTATGGCCCATGGCCCTGCCCGAGTTCAGCACCGATTGAGCTCAACTTGGGCTGACCATGGCGTCACCCATTGAGAGGTTTAAGGCCTTACACTTAGAGCAATGGTCCCCTCGGCCTGAGGAAGGGATAATTCCTCTTAGTCCTCACTCACAAAGCCCCCTTTGAACGAACTATGGTTAACAAGTTTTAGCCTTTGTGGTTAATTTTTTCTTTTTCTAAAAACTAAGGTTAGATGCTTTTAACCATATGGGTTAGTAAATCTTGACCACAATTAAAGAGAGTAAAAAGGGGCACGTGGCACAAAAAAGGGGATCGAGGAGGTGAATATTTTCCTACATGTAATAGGGGAAAAGTGGGGGTGGCAATGGGCTGAGTATGGGCTTGAATTTTAGAGATTTTTGAATAGGCCAGGACTGAAGGTCATCACATTACATAGGTTTTGAAGCCGAACTCAGCCCAATTGCCACCCCATGGGAAAAGGACCTTGGTTCCAAAATCCTACATCTAAAGGGAATGCTAGATGCACCCGCCGTTAAGGCGGGTGCTTGAGAGAGTGGTATGGAGGTTTAACTGGTTGCACAGGTACAGGAAAAATGTGCTGCAAGAGAGTCTGAGCATCCCATTTTAAGACTCGTGCCTCAAGAATTCCCCTACATCTGACAATTTTTATACGATGATCGGAATTCTGTCCCCAGTAACTTTTACAGTGATATTGCATAATCAGTCAATACCTGTCTAAATTCAAAAGAGTCTCAAAGAAAAGGAAGAACAATGTAAGATGATAGACAGAGAGAGTGGTCTATAAATGAAACTTACATATTGGATTTTTAATCCTCCTTTTCTTTGAAATGCTTGGTTTTGAATGATAATGGTCAGATGGATTTTTCTTCACAAGAGATGATGATTTTCACCTTTAATAGACAGAAGGAATGATCTGTATGATTTTCCCTATAAGGGTCAATGCTATATAGGCAGTTTCTGCAACTTTCAGCTCTACCATTAACCAAAAAATAAGAAAAGGGTTGACCTTGTGCAAAATCTGAATATGATAAAAAGTTCATAAATAGGTCAACCATATGGTAAGGACAACACATTCAGCTCGAAGACCATCATGCTATCGACCCCGGTCAGTTACTGTGTGGTCGAGCTTTCTGCAACAGACGCTCTTTTTTTAGGATAATAAGTTTGATATGCTAGTTGATCGGAATTCCTTCACACGTTGCCCTTTTATATCACATAAATCCAATGATATAATGAAATTGTACCATTCTGTTAAACATACCCCTCTTTCTTCATATGTCTGTCATTTACCAAATAATCAGATAGTTAGAACTGTCTTTAAAATGTACAAAACTAGGCTATTACCATTCTTTTCCAAGATCATTTCCCTATTGTACAACGGGTGAAATGGTTAAGGGTCTAATGATCCAAAGAACAATCAGCAATACCCCATGACAAGTCCAGAGCCCCTAACTCACCCTCCGAATTGAGCCTAGCCCAGAACAATACCAGTCTGGAATTTTACAACCATTCAGTCAGAGCATTAGGTGATGAATTAGAGGAACATTGAACAATTGGACAGTCTCCATCCAGCAGAGCATTAGAGAATCATAGAATCAGTATAACAATTGGACAATCTAGATCAATGAGCATGTGCAGCATACAATTATTCAGTACTATGGACCAAGACATTAATATACATACTCCAAAACCTGGGAGACTTATGACTTCTCTTCATTGTTTGTATGAGACTGAGATCCAAATATAAAACAGGACAAAATAAAATTTACAGGATTAAACATTTCACTTTTTTTTCTTTTGGGGGAAGGGGAATTACTATACAATCTTCGTATCTATGTAGAATTACCTGGGCAAAATCCATGGAGTGATGATCACAACAAACGAGTTTATTGGTAATGTTGATGCAGAATGCTCACTGAACATACAAATAAAAATTGCTGAGATATTTCTTGTGAGCTCTTCTCAATCAGACTTGTACTCGTGCAAATGAGTTACCACAGTGCACCACGATTGTCCGCATAGTTTCTCATCTGAAATCCGAATGAATTTCAAGTTGTGAGAGATTCGGTGGAGCTGGTTACGTCTTTTGAGAAGAGACGGGTAAACAGATACTCGTTCCCTCCCATATGGCAGACCAATAAAAGATTGTAAATGCATTTTGATCCCTTGGTGATATGGACGATATCTTGTCCAGATATTTTCATTAAGCAACGGCCGATGACAGAAAAAGATGATATTCACCCTGTTTCATAGATGAAAATGCAGTATTCAGTGACGTGAGATTTGATTCAATTGAAGGGAACTGTTTCTAACTTAATAATGCTCTGATGGACTGTTTATCTATCTACCTATATATCTGCATGTTACTTTTTTTATGAAAAATGAGTTTGATTGATTTTAACCATTCCACGGGCATTTACAGGAACTGTTCTCCTTATGCTTCTGGTCATTTTAAAACGGATATAATTGATTGTAAATTTGGATAGTATAATCAGATTGTAATGATTTTGGTCCAACAAATCTTCTAGACATGGCTCACAAATCAAACACCATTTTGTAGGGAAGAATATGCATCCTTTATACTGCAGAGGCTGATAAGAATGATAAATGGTGGTAGCTTTGAGCATCACAGATGTTGGTCCTGTTCACCCATAATTAAGTTAGGTACGACGGTCTATCCTCACTAAAAGGTTCTTTCTAGGTGGGGCGTATTTATTTTGAACACATATCAACTTTATGGATGCGATCTTAACCATCTGATAAGCAAATATATATATATATATATATGGAGAGAGAGAGAGAGTCGTGAATAAGCCATGAAAAGCTACATTATAAGGGTAGATAGAGGCTCCGAGTCCTTTCAATGTTTACTAGGAAAATATTTCACTTGAAAATGGGACTCACAAGGGTTTTAAAAACCCCATATATGCTAAACATATAAATGCGATGTTAGTTTAAATTTTATAAACAAAAAATAAAATAAAATAAAGGAAATGAGAACAAACTGGTTTTGAGCTCAATTTCTATAAGGAAAATAGTTAACGTACCCGTGGTTCATATTTTGTAACGGAATGGCCAGTCCTCATTGGTCCACACCCCAATTTTAAATACTCACCTAGTGTGGTTAAGATTCACTCACTCCTAGGGTTAAGCAATCCAACCATGGTTTTTCAAAAAAAAAAAAAAACCAAAATCTTAGTTTTAATTTGTTAAGCTTGACTAGGGTTAAAGGGGTGTTAAAAGGGACAAGCGGACACGGGTAAGATATGAAACGGACGAGGCGCAAGCCTCATGTGAGTGGTTTCAGCCTGTTTGCTGAGCCTCCAGTATAAGCCTTATACGCCATTTAAAACACTAAGGTAGCATTTGGCAACACTACTATAAGCTAATAAGTGCTTTTTAAAATAAGTCACTTTTATTTATTTATAAAAAGCTCGTTTGTAACTTAAATAAATAAGTAATATTTTCACGGATAATTATAGTCCTTTTAATTATTGGCTGCATGAGTTCCCTATCTTTAGAGGTGGGTTATTTGTGAAATTTTACACTAAAAAATTAGGGACAAAAATGTCTCACGAAAGAGACGTTTCGGCTTATCTATAAGTACTTTTTCAAATAAGTACCTATTGGGTTACTTTTTTTTTTTTTTTTGGGGGAGGGGGTCTAGACCACTTTAACTTATTATTTATTTAATTTTACCAAACAAGATAAATAAGTACTTATTGACTAATAAGTTAAATAAGTACTTATTTGTAGTTTTGCCAAATGCCCCCTAACTATGATAGTTAAGAAGGCTAGGGAACATACCATGCAAAATAAATGGAAAGAGAAAGACCAGTTATTATGGTTACCTGCGGCAAATAGTGTTCAAAAGCCAAGAACAGCCCTCTTCTAATGCTGACCATAGTTGAGGATTAGAATTCTCCATTTCCGGACGGTTTTTGCTCCACCATTCTTAATCTTAATATCATGCCATCATCCAATCAACCTGGTTCCTGTAAACATGATAGTATGTTAACAGGAATCCCAGAGTCTTGTGTAGAAAGCCAGAATTTATTCCTCAAAACTACCTAATACTCACAGTGTGAACAAAGGTAGTCTCTCAAGTTTAAACTTAATTAGCTCTCAGAGTGACAGTTAAAAAAATTAAAAAGTAAAATTAGGTCTACTTAGATATAATCTAAATAATTGTAGGATCTTCTTTGTAAACTGGCAATCACAGAGATTTTTTTTTTTTTTTGATTGGTCAATCACAGAGAATTTTAAGAAGAATAATAAACTAAAAGATACCTGAATTATCCTTTGTCTTAAACATCGCAGTCTCCAATTCTCGAGCAGCTTCGATCATGCCTTGGGCATTGTAGGCTTGGATCATGGTAGCATAGGTGATATTATCGGGCTTGCTTTTCCTCTTCTTCATCACTAAGAACATCTCCTCCATCTTCATGACATCTCCAGCTTGGCCATAAACGCTGATGACACAGTTGAAAAATGGGGTATCCAGAACTACGTCAGAATTCTCTACTTGCCTCAAGATCGAGCTGACCTTCTTTAGATGCCCAACTTTACTGTAAGCACTAACAAGAGAACAGTAGGTAATAGAGTTAGGCTTCATTCCTTGATGCTTCATTTTCTGGAAGAAGTGCTCCATCTTTTTGATATTTCCCGCTCTCCCAAACATCTCAATAACTATATTAAAAGTAACAATTGTTGGAGAGAAGAACCTTTTTTCCATAAACTCCATGACAGAACCCATTTTCTCATACATGCCAGCTTTGCCATATGATCTAATTAGGATATTATATGTCTTGATGTCTGGTTTGATCCCCATGTGTTGAAACTCATCGTACCACTTCTCCATCTTCTCAATCTTTCCGACATTCCCATAAGCCCATACAAAAGAGTTCAGCGTGAAAACGTCTGGCAGGCATCTGCTATTCTCTATCATGTCCGTCAATGAGCTCTCCATCAGTTCAAACATTTCAGCCTTACCATATCCATCGATAATGGTATTGTAAGTGACGGTGCCATATCTGATTCCCAAATATGCCATCTCATTGAGCACCCGATCAATCAAATCAAAACGATGGAGTTTAGTGCAACAGTTAATAAGGATAGAATATGTGTATACATCTGGTTTGCAGTCAGAGACAGACTTCATATAATCGACAGTATGAAATGCCTTGTCCAGGAGACCGCTAAGGCTATAAGCACTTACAAGTGAAGTGTAAACATCAACCGTGGGTTTGAGCCCTTCGGAGAGCATGATCTCAAACAGCAAGCTCGCTTGCTCAGGTTGCCTACACTTCCCAAGCATCATCAAGAGCTTCGTGTATGTTTGGCATCTCGGTTGGTACCAGTGTTGCTTACGAAGAAGTCCAAAAATCTATGAATGGGCAAAGATTTGATTTCAGAAAAAAATTAGAAATAAAAAGAAGTCTATTGTATATGGAGAGGATTCCAACCCAAATGACAAGCAACATAGCAGCTGGGACACCAAAGAAACTAACTAGTTCATGAGAATTTTTACTATACTTCTAAACTTATACACAAAAATGCAAGAAAAATATCACTTTTGGGCTTGAGCCCATAGTTCAATTGGTTGTCATACTGTGCTGCAACTAAGAGGTGGTGGATATATGAGTCCAGCTTACTCACCAAAAAAAAAAAAGGCTTCTAACACAAATCTCCAATTCAAACAAATGTACAGATACAATGTTAATAAAAAGAGAGAGCTTGTTTCAAGTTTTCAACTGAATTTTGTAAGGATAAAGGATAAACCTATTAATAATCTTCTTTGACAAAGGAATCCTATTTTTGAGAAAGATAAAATTCAATTTCAAGTGATCATAGAGCCATATCTGAAAAAAAAGGAGGAAAAAAAATGATGCCTGAAGGAGGAAAGGACTGGTGGGGATGATTAAGAAAAGACAAAGAAGCAGGGATACAAAATTCTGGTACGATGTCAATAATCACACTCATTACTAATGAAATAATTCCTACTACCCTAGAAGAATCCATGACTGAAAAATAAAAGTTCAATTCAAAGTTTCAAACAAGAATAGTGATATTCCGGGGGAAAAAAAAATTAGTGGAATTGCTCCAGCTTTTGGAAAAAGACAGAACACAAAGACTACCCTTACTTTAATTCGTCCAACAATAAACAAACTTACCCCAAAGATCAATAATTCTAACGAAACAACTCCAAGAACACAAAAACAGATTATACCCACTACTCCAATTTGTCCAAAAAATATGAAATAATGTTAGGATATTATTCTTTATCAGGAATACTGGTATTCCAGGTGCTGGTAGTTAAGGATACTTTTCTAACTTATGGTTGTAGTAGTTTGAATTAGATTGTGTGAAGTAGTTATTGCAAGAAATTCTCACTATCTATAATATAGGATTGTAGTCTGTTGGATCTTCAATTTAAAACAATCTATTTTATTATGCTCCAAGTAAGTTGCAGGCTTGGATTTTCTGGAATTAACCCACTTTATATCTTCAAAAACTAGTCATTCCAATTAAAAGCAGTTGATAGACTCAATTTCCTATCAAACAATAGCAGATTGTTCAAGATTGAGGAAAACACAGACTACCCACTACTTCAATTTATGTCCAGAAACAACCCCATTTCACAGATTTCAATCCCCAAGAGCAAATTCATTACAAGAACCAAATTATCTGAAGATTTGAGACCAAAATAGGGTAAAAACAAGAAACCCCACCAACCTTGAGAGCAGATTCCCAATGATTTTTGCTGATTGAGTCGTCCAAAGCTTCTAAAACAGGTTTTGGCCAGAGACGAATAGATTTAGCCGAAGTCGCTTTCCTTTCAATACCGCTAACAGCTGCCTCAGTCCTCAGAATCCGAGATAGATTTCTCTTCGTTTCCTTCTGAAGCCCTTGTGAAGAAGTCTCAGAGCTCCTTTTCGCGAACAGAAATGGCAATTTAGCTATCTCTGCTGGTTTACAGGGGGCTATTGTCAGTCGAAAGGGGGATGTGAGAAAGGAGGACGACGACCAGCGCAGATTAGCAGTATCGGTTAACTGGAGCTCCATTGCGCTTGGGGCGGACCAGATGTTTCCAAAGTCCCCTGTTAATTCCCATTAGGAGTTGAGATGACATTGTTTGGAAAGATACTACATGGTGTGTACTGTGTACTATAGACCATGAACCAAGTTCTCCGTTTACAATCCTAACCCGAATACCCGAGGTAATTGACCCGATTCATTTTGATCTAGAGCTTGATAACTGGTTTAAGAGGAATGCTAGCCCTACTCTGTTCATTTTATTTTGGCGAAATAGGTGGCATTTGGATCGATTTTTTTAGCCAAAATCAATTGTAATAAGAATTGATTATATAGAAATTATGTTAAATAATAACTTTTACAGATAATAGTGTTCGGGAAATACGAAATTGAGTCTCTCAACTTTGTATTCTCCGAACACTATTGTTTGTAAAAGTGATCATTTAACAATTAATTTCTATACTAGCGGGTGGCACGTGCGATGCACGTGAGAGCAAGGGGAAGGAGTTAACCACAGGAGTTAACCATAGTTAATAGGAGTTAAAAGGGACACGTCTTAACCCATAGGTGCGATTGAACTCTCTCCGAATTCAATCGCGATTGGTTGTGAATCTATTCTTTAAATAGATAGATGAGTAAGGGGTAGTTTGGGAATTAAAGTAAAATATTAAATCAAAGTTTTGTTTTATATAAGGGTAGTTTGGGAATTTCAAAATAATCAGGCTACGTTTGCCTATCGCATTATAATAGTAAAGATAAGCAATTCTTATCATAATTGATTTTGGCAAATAAAATCCGATCCAAATGCCCTAAGAGTATTTTAACATTTGCATAATGGACCAATGGTTGGTAGAGGTTGCAAGTAGTAGTCAATTGGGAGTAGGGGTAGCACTCCTGTCGGTTTAATTTTTTTTTTGAGTTCCGCAAAGCTCCCCTTTTTTTTGTGATGAAAAAAAAAATGGGGTTCCGGAGTGTCGTCACAGCCCCCATAGGCACTGGCCCCGGGTTGGCGTCCAAATTTAAGTCTACCCATAACAGACACCAACCCCCGGAGTACCAATGGTCCCCACGTTCAGTACCACAGTACCACATTGCTAGGTTTCAAGACGCCTGGTCATAGGGCAAGCTTGCAAAGAATGGCCAACGCCAACACACCCCCCACAGGGTCGAACTCGAGATGCCTAGCGTGGTATTGAACGCGGGAAGCCACTGAACCACCCCCTCAGTGGTTCGAGGCTCCCCTTTTACATTAGAACAAATAATAGTTCTATAATTATAAGAGAAATTACGCAACAAAACTGTCACTCACTTTCCTATAATTATATAAGTAGTAAAGGCGGGTGCTATGCATGGGAGCGAATAAAAAATAAAATGAGAAAAATAAAGTAAACAAAATATATAAGTTTAATGAGTAATTGATATTAGAGAGAAGGGAAGAGGTGTGGCATGAGAGACAAGCCTGTAATACGTACGAAAATGTCTAAAGAAAAAAAAATTATATGATAATAGTAATTTTAATTTTAAATTGTAGTTATAAATTTTTTAATTTGAAAAAGTGTAAAGGTGGTTAGATTATATATATATACTAGCAAAAACCCCGTGCGATGCACTGGTGTAAAAAATCATGAGTATGTTACATCAAAACATTTCTATTAAAAAATAAGAATAAATAGTCATCTAATTTAAATTTTGTTTATTAATAAAAGACATTATGACTTTATAGTTAAATGAAGAAGCAAATGAAAGCCTCTTTAGTTATAATGGGGCGATGAAGGATGATATAATACTTTCTCTAATTGAAAAGAAACATACTAAATAAATTATTCGATATTTATTTAGACAAAATATAATATTTATTATTCTTTTATTAAAATTTATAAAATATAATTAATTGGTAGGGTTCTGCCATGCGCATTGTAACAAAATTTGTCACGAAGAATGTGAAAATTAAATCAATAAAAAAATGAATATTCATAAAAAATTTGAAGATGTTTGTTAGTTCATTTTAGGCCGTGAGGGTATTTCAATTACTTAAAAGTATTCCCGTATAGAATGTACATTCACAGGATTTGAGAATTCAACATTGCAATAACATCAAAATATCCTCGAAAAGGATTGAAGCACCTCTCTAATCACAACCAATAGATTGACATGTCACTAACACATAAAATATAATCATGCCTAAAGAAGGTTTTCTCCGACTCCTGCACAATAGCGGCATGAGCAGCAACCCCTTCAAAGGTTTTCTTCGCTATATAGCTCACCCAAACCAGGGAAGAGGCAGCTACCGCCAGTCATAGGGATCAAATTGGTAATTCTATCCTCAACACTGTCTCCCTTCAAAGACTACCTTCGTATCCAGATTTCGGTCAGCTCGTCCAAGGCACCAAAACTATTTCAACCCCAAGTATTATCTTTAAATCTTCCCTGGTGAGAGGATGGAATCAAAGGATCTCAACAATAGTTTGAGTGGGACCAATATCTGATTTGGCAACAAATCAGGTAATGATCCAAGAGGTAATGAAAAGAAGGAAGGGAAACTAAGAGAATTATAGAGGAGGAATTTTTAATTTGGAGTAGCACTACATCATAAAAGAATGAATAGAAGATCTGGTTTAAAATGAATTAACGTTTTACATTTATCACAAAACTTGAAACAAACTTATCTAGAGATTGACAACATACAAACGATGTTTCTCATCGTGTGCAGTAGACACTTACGGCAAATGAAAAGCTGGCAATAGATGAGTGTCGCACAACAGCGGCATAAGCAGCAAACTCATGCCATGATATTGCTTTAAACTCCAACACCCATAAAAATAAAATAACTTATTCCAATAATGAAGTTACAACCGGACTCAAGTGGACGTTACTTTCCATGTTCCACCAAGGATCTTGATGTGCAGAGAACAAATACTCAGAAAATCAATGGATCACAAAAGAGTTTCAATTTACACATCAAACTATCTCAACAGTCCTAAATCTAAACTAAGTGGCAAACGGCCACCAAAACAATCATTTCAAAGCCTAAGCCAAGAAATAAAAATGAGACGTTACTTTCCATTAGGTTGCCTTTTGGGTTGCTCCGGTTGACTGTTCAACCGGAGCTCTTGTTCATAGTTACAGTCAACCAGCAAAACCGGAGCTCTTGTTCATAGTTATTCTCAAATAAAATATGAGAAGTAAGGACGAGGAGCAAAAGACTCTACTCAAGCCATGAGCCTTATAAAGCCAAAGAGAATAATAGCCCAAGAGAAGAGGGCTGAAATAGAAGAGATGATGATATTAATGAGCCAAAGGAGATATAATAGAGTTGAGAAAAGGAGGTCCCGCCGTATGGATCTGACAAAAAAAAAAAAGGGGATTGTTTGGGCCAAGAGAATGGAGGAAGCTTTGTTCCACAGTGACAAACATCTTGTGAAAACTCTACCGTTGACCTCAAAGATTCAGTCGATACTCTGTTTGTATTTCCAATTCTATCCCACCCATGTCAATAATGTTGGGGCAAAAATGGTAGGGACACATTTTTACCACTAAAATTATTAAAGAGGCATGTCCCCGTCATTAAATCAGCTAATTGGGGAATCAGTTGGCATTTTTTATTTTTTGTAACTCGGGGTGTCCGGACTAATCACTGAGGATGCGGAGCCCACAACCTCACTAAGAAAGTCCGTGAAAATCCCGTGTAGGAGCTGGCTCCAAAGAGGGATTGAGAAGTCGAAACCAGGACCTTCCGCTTCTTGAGATGTAAGTCCTGGGAACCACTAGTCCACCCCTTCAGGATTGAGCGGAGCTCCCATTTTAATGTAATTCATACGGTAATGGAGCATGTCCATTATAATATATATATATATATATATATATATATATATATATATATATATATATATAAATATGATTATGAGAAATGGTCTCTTAAATACGGTAACCTTAGGTCTAACCGTGTGTGAGAGTTAGTTGTTATGTTCCTTTAACCAAATGAGGCAAGTTCTGCTGAGCTTCCATTTTAGTGCAAAGATGGTGCCAATCAAGTAACTAAGGAGAGAAAAATATTTACAAAATTGTCCTATACATCTCTATATTTATAAGACTGCCACCACTTTATATATTAAAATGGGGAGCTCTGCATAAACCCCTTTGAAGCATATGTCTGCCTCATATTTAAACTACAAATAAAATGATATTAGTATTTGAATTTGTGAGCTTATGTTGACCATAAAAAATGCATATCAATTCATGTTTTTTATTTTTGGAAAATGCAATGAAATGGCTAGTCCTCATTGGCCCATGCCCCCACTTTGTAACACTTAAGATTCACTTGACTCATCCTTAGGGTTAAGCAATCCAAGCTTAGTTTTTGTAAATAATTTTTAAAAAAGTTTTAATTTAGTTAAGTTTAACTAGTATTAAATGAGTATTAAAAAGGACACGAGGACACGACGGTAAGTTAAGCAGTGGACCCGGGTCTATTAATCACTACTCTTTTTTGTTCTGATTGAAGAGGCGAAATACCAATTTAAAGTCTGCTCTTTTTTTATTGGGTTGTAGAGGGAAAGTACAAATTCAAGATAACTCTATTAAAGTCTAAAGTCTAAACAGAAGACCATTTCCGAGATAAAGGCGATTACTCTGGTGACGTTGTTCATATTAAAACGAGGTGACTATGTTGACATAAATGGGTTAGCCTTTTAAAATTGGTCCAATTGTGTTGGAGTATTTTTCTACGAATTAAATTTCGTGTTGTATGCTCAAGTCAAGTAGACTCTCCAATCCTAAACATGCTTAATTGAGATTCACATAGGGGAGTCAATGGAATGGGTTCAAAGTATACCCGCAACCCGAACCTAACTTGTTATAAGGGTTGAAAAATACAAACCCTAACCCAAACCCTTCTAGACGACTATCGCAGGGAGTGGATGGAATGGGTCCAAAGTATACCCTCAAACCGAACCCAAGTCGTAAAAAGGGTTGAAAACTACGAACCCAAGCCCAACCTTTCTAGAGGACTACTGCTTGGGACAAGACATAAACTTCCACAATTCAGGCCATGAATTCAGTGGGGCAACGGATTACCTCTGGCTGGTGCCTTGCTCGAGATTCATACTCAGGCACCACTCTTCAGCTCTTCAGCTGACGTGTGGAATGGTGTTCTACTAAGGAGTTGATAGCATGCATATTGTCTGTTCCGTACAATATATGCATATCTTCTCAACTCGTCATGTGTGCTATTTGACATCCATTAAATATAGTTAAGATTCACCTACCCTTAGAATTAAATAAATTAACCTTGGTGTTTAGAAAAATATCTTTATAAAATTAACCACATGAATGAGTGAGATCATAACCAAGATTATTTTTTTTGAAAAAAAATATTAGTTTATTTAATCCTAAGGATGAGTGAATTTTAACCATAATTAATGGGTGTCAAAGAGTTCATGTTGCGGGCTAGGAAGGTATGCACATATTGTCTAATGGAACATGAGAATGCATGCTATCACCTCCTTAGTGGAACACCATTCCATGCGTGAAGAGTGTTGCCCCAATGTGAATATCAGGCATCTGGCATAGCCTATTCAGCGGGAACAACCCTTACAAGTTCCAAAAAATTATTTCGATAAGACTTGAAATTGTTTGTGGTTATAATTGGTCTCCTTAATCCATTTACATCCCATAGGTCAACTCATGTCCCTTTTAATAAGATTCACTAACTTTTAGGGTTCGATCAACTAACCTTAGTTAATTTTTGGAAAATAATATTAAATTTAAAAGTTAAAGTTGTTAACTAAAGTTAAAAGAACACTTAAAAATGTTTTTGTGTTGTAACCAGACTCTAAGGAGTCAGATTACCTAACCAAAAAAAAAAAAAAAGGAGTCGGGTTATAACCGTAAAGGATTTCAAGTCTTTCGATAATCCTCCACATAAAACATTTCGGTAAAACAAGAACCTACTTGGCTCATTTTAGATTTCTGAAACTCAAAAATGGATCTATTTATTCATATCAATTATAATTCTTTGCCGGCATTTAAGGTAGGAAAGCATAACTATAAAAAGGTGGTGTTAGGTGCACCCTACAACTCAACATTTGATGACTACAACCAATTTTTAAAATTGATGACTACACATCATTAGGTTTTAAAAATTTTGAATCCACACTAAAATAAAAAAAAATTACTTATAAAATTTATAATTACACACCAAATTTCAATTTTATTAATTATAAAAATAAAAGTTAATGCTAACTCAACTTTTTATTTTTTAAAGATTTATTAATTATAAGAATAGAGGTTAAGTCGAAATAAATAATTGTTAGAGTATATTTGTATACAATAATTAGCAACAAATTACTCATCTAATTATTAAACTACTAACATTGAATATTTACTTTAAAAATATTTAGGCTTTTTAGTTTAAATGAGTTAATCAAAGGCTTTATGGATATGAATATTCGAGTGCTTGTCCTTGCTTTCATACCTATCATTGATTTACCAAGTACTAGTTTTTGACTGAGAGTAGGGTTGGCATGCCTCTAAATATTTAGTTAAATTTGAGAATTATAATATTTTAAAAAAACTAACTACTTTTTTCATTAATATTAATATTTTTTTTATTAAAATTAAATTATAAAAGTTAGTTAACTAAATTAATAGTATTTAATTGAACTTTCAAAAATTCAAAACTTCAAAACATTGGAGGAACTTGGCCCTACCGAAATTTCGCCTAATTTTAAAATTGTGAATTCATTGAGTAAACGTTTTTTTTTTTTTAAAGAAAATAATCATGCCCCAATTTTAAGGCAAAAGATTAATTCTGTCCACAACTCATCGGGCACCTGGCGATAATAAAGCGGGGAGATATCAAGTGGGGAGAAGTCATAATCATGGGGAAAAAATGAAATGACTTCTCCCAAATTATCACCAGGTGCCCAAGCGAATCTTTTGCCCAAATTTTAAATACTCACCTACTGTGATTAAGATTCACTCACTCCTAGGGTTAAATAATCCAACCATGGTTAAAAAAAAAAAAAGCCAAAATCTTAGTTTTAATTTTGTTAAGCTTAACCAGGTTTTTTTTTTCTTTTTTGGACAGAAATCCAACCACACCACCACAAACTATGGATGGGCAGCCCCATGCTTGGCCAAAATGTGCCAAGGGTGGAGAAAGACTATGTTAAAGCTATTTCGCGCTTGGAGGCTCGTACTAAAAGCTACTAGCCGATGAGCGAAGGCATTGGCTGTTCGCGGAGTATAGAGAATGCAAAATTCAGTTTCCCATGACAAAACTCTTCGAATGTTGTCTACTACAACCCAAACCTCCCAATATGGTTCCTGGGTAGAACCAACTATGGCCTTCACCAAGCTGAGGGCATATGAAAACACCAAAACTCTCTGCCAGCCGTGCGAATTTGAAAAGGATAAGACACTACGGACAGCCCATTACTTTGGCCACAATAGGAGAGCCACCATGTAAAGCTTGGGCAAAGCCCCCCAAAATACGACCCTTCGAATCTCGAGCGATGCCACCAATACCCGCCAACCTGCCCCCATTAGAAGAGGAGCCATCCACGTTGATTTTAACCCAAGATAAGGGGGGGGGGGGGGGGGGGGGTTTCTAGGAGGGAGGAGGCGGGTCAACTAATCTTGACAACAAATCCTCTTTAGAGTTTCGAGAAAACCCCCTCGAAGACTTGACGACAAGTTTAACTGCTTGATGAATGGAACAAAAAAGATTTGCGGGAACCCCTTGGAAGAAACTAGAGTTCCTAGCTTTTTCAAATACTCCAAGCTATGGAAGCTATACGATTAAGCGACCATTCATTCCTCTCTTTCAGGGATAGGGAGACTAACTAAGGATGACCACCATTCCCCAAAATCTCCAAATGGGCTAGCTCCTGAGTGAATCCCCAAATCTAACCCGAGCCATGTACACCGGGCATGATCATAGAGGAGAAGCATATGAGTCATTGATTCCTCACCTCCACCGCAAAGAGGACAGCCGTTGTCACCCGATATCTTCCTCCTATGAAGCTCCTTAGATACTTCGAGAGCACAATGCAAACACCTCCAAAGAAAGCAAGGAACCTTGGGGGGGAGTTTGAGGGCCGAAATCACTTTCCAACTAGAAGCTGGCATCCCGGAGGAGGTTGATTGCCTAGCCAATCTCCCGGATGGAGAGAGGTCCTTCAAAAGATGGTACCCTGTACGGACAGAATAAACTTTTTTTTTTTTTTGGTAGAAATGTCAAACTATACTATCTGACGCATTAGACTAGCTGAGTTTGTTGGAAAAACCATGTGGTGAATGAGAAATTGACCCGACAAAAATACTTGATGTCGACCCGATTGACCCGACGAATAGGCAATATGTGAGGTTTTTTTACCCGAACCGATCCAGGTCTAGGCTTGGGCTTGGGCTACATGGTGTATATTCATTTTTTGGTCAAATTCCGTTTAAATCCTGGGTCGGGTTTTACCCGTTTTGATCCATTCTTTGAATGAATTTTCTATTGTATTTCAAACTTCAAGTAACAGTTTTTTTTTCCCTTTTTTGTCTCTTCCGAACAACCACCTCTGTTCGAACAGACATAAGGAAGTCTATAAAGTAGACCTCCATGTTGCCTAAGAATTGGACCCTAGAGGAGGGAGGGTGAATAGGGTCTATGACAAATTAAAACTTTCTTCCTAATCCCTTAAGCGGAATTTCAATTTAACAAATTAAAAGGGAATAAAAATTAGCAATATTATACAAACAATAAGAAGCAATAAATGTAAGAGAAAGCAAACACAAGATGTTCTCGAGGTACGACAATCTCGCCTACGTCCCCGCCTTAATCTTTCCCAAACTCAGGGGGCGGGTCGCTTCCAATTTTTCAAAAGACTTCATAACCTCGTCTCCACCCCGTCCCGTTAAGCACCAGATGAGGCGTGTTGGGATGGGCGGGATTATATTTTATATTGTAAGTATAATAATGAGGTAATATTAGTATTAAATTAAGGGTAAAATAGTGATTTCACATTATAAATAGGGCGGGACGACCTAAACCAATCCCGGCCCGAACCCAACTTGGGTTTAACATCTAATTCCCAAACCCACCCCTACCCCGTTTAAAAGCTCCCCAAATCCGTCCCAATAGGGGCGGGGTGGGTTACCCGATTTTCCCAGCCCGTTGCCATCCCTAGTGTGTACCCGTCATTAAACCAGTTAATTGGATGAATCTCATACGGTAATGGAGCTTGTCCATTATATATATTTTTCTTTTTTAAAAATGCTTATGAGAAATGGCCTCTTAAATAAAATTGTTTAAATGAGACAACCATGTGACAATCATGCAACTATGAAGAGAAAAATGTTATAAAATTATTCTGTGCATCTCAATAATAATAAGACTGCCACCATTTTATAATATTAAAAAGAGGAGCTCTGCCCAAACCCCTTGGAGCATATGTCTGCCTCATATTTAAACTCTAAATAAAATGATATTAATATTTGTGTTTGTGAGCTTATGTCGACCAGAAAGAATGTGTACCAATTCATGATTTTTATTTTTGGAAAATGCAACGAAATGGCTAGTCCTGATCATTGGCCCATGCCTTAATTTGTAACACTCACCAATTGGGGTAAAGATCCGCTCGACTCACCCGCAGGGTTAAGCAATCCAACCTTAGTTTTTTGATTTTTTTTGTTTAAATTTTAATTTACTTAAGCATAACCAAGGTTAAATGAGTATTAAAAGACACGAGAACATGACGGTAAGTAGTGGACCCGGGTTATGCTAATCACTACCTTTTTTTTTTTTTTTTTTTGGTTGAAGAGGCAAAAAACCAATTCAAGGTAACTCTATAAAAGTCTGCCTTCAAAAAAAACAAAAAAAACTCTTTTAAAGTTGCTCTTTCTTTTCGGGTTGAAGAGGCAAAGTACCAATTCAAGATACCTCTATTAAAGTCTAAACAGAACATTTCCGAGATAACGGCGATTACTTTGGTGACGTTGTTCATATTAAATTGAGGTCACTATGTTGACATAAATGAGTTAGCCTTTAAGAATTGGTCCATTTGTTATGGAGTATTTTTCTATGAATTAAATTTCGCGTTGTATGCTCAAGTCAATTAGAGTCAAATCCTAAACATGCTTAATTGAGATTCACATGCATAGGGAGTCAATGGAACGGGTCCAAAGTATACCCGCAACCCGAATCTAACTCGTTATAAAGGTTGAAATGACAAACCCAAACCCTTCTAGACGACTACAGCCAGGGAGTGAATGGAATGGGTCCAAACTCCAAAGTATACTCTCAACCCGAACCCAAGTCGTTATAAGGGTTGAGAAATACGAACCCAAACCCAATCCTTCTAGAGGACTACTGCTTGGGACAAGTCATAAACTTCCACAAATCAGGCCATGAATTCAGCAGGCTGATCTTCAGCTGATGTGTGGAATGGTGCTCCACTAAAGAGGTGATAGCATGCATCTCGCTTGTTCCGTTGGACAGTACGTGTATATCTTCCCAACTCGTCATGTGTGCTCTTTGACATCATTAACTATGGTTAAGATTCATCCATCCTTATAATTAAATAATTTAACCTTAGTGTTTAGAAAAATATATTTATAAAATTAACTACATGAATGAGTGAAATCATAACCAAGGTTAATATTTTAAAATATTAAAAAATATATATATATCAGTTTATTTAACCCTAAGGATGAGTGAATCTTAACCACAGTTAATGAGTGTCAAAGACCACATGTGGCAAGCTGGGAAGGTATGCACATACTATCTAAAAGAACATGTGTTACTTATTTGATGGGAACAACCATTACAAGTTCCAAAAAATCATTTCGATAAACTTGAAATTGTTTGCGGTCCCTTTTAATACTCATTAATTATGATTAAAATTCACTAATTTTTAGGATTCAACCTTCTAAGCTTGATTTTTAGAAAAAAGAAAATTATTAAAAAAACTAACTATAAAAGTTAAAACTATTAACTAAAGTTAAAAGAACACTTAAAAGGCTTTTGTATTATAACAGGATTCTAGGGAGTGGGATTATAATCCGGGAGGATTTCAAGTCTTTCGATAATCCTCCACATAAAACATTTCGGTAAAACAAGTACGAGCTTATTTTTATTTTGGACTCGCGGGAACTCAAAAACTGATCTATTTGTTCCTATCAACAATAGGGTCATTGCCCACATTTAAGGTAGGAAAGCATAACTAGAGTACTTAATAAAATAGAGGTGGTGTTTACGTGCACCGGGTACCTCAACATTTGATAACTACATCCAATTTTTAAAATTGATGACTACACATCATTAGTTTTTAAAAATTTTAAATACACACTAAAATTAAAAAAAAATTATTTATAAAATTTATAATTACACACCAAACTTCAATTTTATAAATTATAAGAATAAAGGTTAATGCTAGCTCAACTTTCTAATTTTTTTTTTAATTATTATTCATAAGAATAGAGGTTAAGTCGAAATAAATAATTTTTTTTAAAAAAAAGTAGAGTATATTTGTATACAATAATTAGATACAAATTTCACATCTGATTAATTAAACTAATAACATTGAATATTTACTTTAAAATTTTATTATTAAATTACTAGAACCTATTAAAATATTTTTCAATATAATATTTTAAAGTATATAATTAAGATATTTTAATAAAAATTATATTATTATAATGAACAAGTATCCTAATATTTAGGCTTTTTAGTTTAAATGAGTTAATCAAGGTTTTAAGGATATGAATATTCGACCCAACCCTGTCCTTGTTTTCAGCTAAAGATCAATACCTATCATTGATTTACTAAGTACTAGTTTTTGATTGAGAGTATGGTTAGCATGCCTCTAAATATTTAGTTAAATTTAGGGACTATAATATTTAAGAAAAATTAACTATTTTTTTATTAATATTAATATTTTTTTTATTAATATTCAATTATAAATTTTTTAACTAAATTAATAGTATTTAATTGAAATTTTAAAAATTCAAAGCATTGGAGGAACCCAGCCTTACTCAAATTTCACCTAAATTAAAACTGTGAATTCACTTATTAAATGTTTTATTAAGGAAAACAGTTAAGGCCTAGGTGGTTCCCATTTTGTAGCGGATCTCATTGGTCCATGCCCTAATTTTAAGGCAAAAGATTAACCTCCAACTCATGGGGGGCACCATATGATAATAAATGGAGAGATATCAAGAGGGAAGAAGTTAAAATCATGATGAGAAAATAAAATAACTTCCCCTCAAATTAACACCAGGTGCCCAGAGAGTTTGTTGCCCAAATTTTAAATACTCTCCTACTGCGGTTAAAATTCACTCACCCTTAAGAATTGTATTTAAAATTAAAAATTTTCTTTTATTTTTCATGTTTTTATCTATTTTCTCAACAACCAAACACAGCATTAGGGTTAAGCAATCCTATCATGATTTTAAAAAAAAACTAAAATCTTAGTTTTAATTTTATTAAGCTTAACCATGGTTAAAGACGCGTTAAAAGGGACATGGGGTAAGATATGAAACGGACCATGGTCCGCAAAGCAGTGCTCTTCTTTAAAAGATGGATGGGTTTATTTCCGTTATTCATATAAAACGCAGGGGTAAAATCGGGTTATTAATAAAAACTGCGAGTGCCAACTAATATACAACGGCGAAAATAAGCTGCAGGTACCGTTGTCACCAGCACGCGGCGAATATTGATCATGTCTCGTACTTAAAGTCTTCTCTGCACCTTTGAATGCGAGGAAAAGAACGAGTACAAGAAAAGAAAAGAAAATAACATTTTATAATATAGTACGCAAGAGCATAGAGAATGGTACACTCCACATTCATCACCTTCAATTCTTTAGCACATGGTATACTTTAAGTTATGTTTTTTTACACCTGATGAGTCATAAATCTTAGCTAATTAATTAAAATTAGTTTAAACTTTTAGATATTATAATAATTAAAAACACTTTCTTATTATAGTGTACTAGCGGGTGGCACGTGCGATGCCCGTGCGAGTGAGGGGAAAGAGTTAACCACAATTAATAGGAGTTAAAAGGGACACATGTTAACTCGTAGGGTGCAATTGAACTCTCCCCCAGTTCAATCGTGATTGATTGTGATTTTATTCTTTAAATAGATAGATGAGGATAGTTTAGGAATGAAAGTAAAACATTAAATTAAAGTTTTGTTTTATATAATTATAGTTTAGGAATTTCAGAAAATTCAGGCTATAGGTGCTTCTCCCATTATAATAGTAAAGATTTATCAATATTTATGAATTCATTTTGTGTGTAAATTAGTATGATTTTATTTCATTAGAGAGGTAATTCAAACACACATCACACGTAAGGCAATGAATTGAATTGAATCCTTAATAATTTACCAATAAAATTTATTTCCTAACCTAAGGTACCACCTCATGAGTATGTTAACTTTTTCTCTTATTCTTTTACTAACATATTCTGTATTAGTGTAGGGCACAAAAATTCGTGTGCCCAATTGCACATGAAAAAAAAAAAAAAAACCATGTAAATTAGCTCACCACAAGAATATTACCCTCCTAAACCAATAAAAACCCCTCTCAAATCATCTATTGTTTTTTTTTTTTTGGGGAGGGAAATGGTTAATTTATTGCCACATTTGACTATGTAGTCAAATGTGTGTTTGATTACGTAGTCAAATGTGTGGTCTCATTAGTCTATACTCTTTTTTTAACACTCATTAATTATGATTAAGATTCACTAATTCTTAGAATTAAGCAATCTAACCTTAATTTTTTAAAAGAAAAGAAAGACAAAAATATTCTTTAATTTTCTTAAGCTTAATCTTAATTAAAAGGGACACGTAAACATGGCATTTGACTACACAATCAAATGTCTTGTGGGCTAATCACTGCCTTATTTTGAGGAGGCCAAATAAGTGGACCCCAGGGTCCTCTTCTAAGCTGACCACAGTGTCCCTGTTTCCTTTTTAACACCTCTTTAATTATGGTTAAACTTAATTAAATTAACATTAATAATTTTGTTTTTTTAGTTTTTAAAAAACCATGGTTAGATTGCTTAACCTTAGGGAGTGAGTGAATCCTAATCACAGTTGATAGGGATGGTAAAAAGGGGCCGTGGAACAATGAGATCCCGGGGTCAACTTCTAAGCTGACCTGGGTCCGTTTTCCATTTCCCCATATTTTTATACATCGGGAAATCCCCCCACCCCTTGATGTATTTATTTCAAGAAAGTTTGAATGGTTAAAGTCCTTAATGAATCGGGTTTGAGCCTCTTGATTGAGCGTAGGGTGCATCATCTTGAATACAGTTGAAGAGGATTGGATCAATACCCTTCATAAGAAGAAAGAAGAAAGCAAAAGGAAAGTGAGAGTGGGTGAGGAGAAGATGCTATAAAAGAGGGCATAAGGCATTTCTCAAATCACAATTCTCACCGTTACATGGTCCGCATGTGGGAAGTTTTCTGATTTATTTCCCTTTCTTCCTTCTCTTCTATTTCTACTCCTCTCTCCTTCCCCTGCAGAGATAACAAAGAAGGAAGATAGGTATATAGAGAGAGAGATGGGGAAGTATGTGGAGATTTTGGATGTCGGGGTGAGGTTAGCAGCTCGATTTCACTCTCACTGCCCACAAACTGCTCGGATGTACTACCACCCTCCGGCCAACGTCGACGACCACCAGCAGCAAGATCATCACGAATCCCCTCTTAACGGTACCGCCGGCAGCAACGTGGCCGGTGAAGTCTCGGCCCGGCTGGGTAGTTGTGGTCCCAGAGCTTCCATGGGAGTCGATACAAGAGATCTCTTTATTTATTCTATTTTCTGATGCAAGTGTTTGGTTGGAAGAGTTTCATAATTCATTTCTTATTTAATCTCTCCCCCACATATAGTCTGATTGTTTCTCTCTCTCTTTCTCACTCTTCTTCTTCTCAATGTTATTGAATGAATGGATTAAGGAGTTTGATTATTTCTTCTGGAAAATCTCTCTAATTTTTTGTACTGGGTATGAAATTTTGGGCAAATAAGAAAGTGGGTATAGGCCTTCTGAGATTAATCTGAAAGCACGCATGATTTTCTCTTGTGGTTTCATGTTAACATACATATTTTGATTAGGAAATATAAATAAAAGAAGTGGGGTTGGCCTAAGAGCATTCCTAGTAGTCTCACCAAATTTAACTCCCCAAAATAGCCAAAACAATAAAAAGTTATCTCGGTGACTCACTTTAAAAAAAAACAAAGGATTGGGAGAAAAAAACATTATTTTATGGCTCAGGACCCCCTCTGGAGTTCAAACCCCTAGAGGTTTGCCACGTGTCTCCTTTGATACCCTTTAACCATGGGTAAGGTTCACTCATTCCTAGGGTTCACCCATCCCTTGGTTTTTTTTTTTAAATATTAAATTTTTTTTTTAGTTTAAAACTTTTTTTAATATTAAAAAAACTCTGAAAACAGTTTTTTAATTTAAAAAATAATAATTAATATATAAAAAAACCAAGGATGGGTGGGTGAACCTTACCCATGGTTAAGGGGTGTCAAAGGAGACACGTGGCAACCTCTAGGGGTTCGAACTCGAGAGAATGTTGTGCCTTATTTTATTATTTGTGTGGGACCACAATAAAGGAAGGGAGAGAAGCCTTTATTTTATTATTTGATTTGTGTGAGCCCACAAAAAAGGAAGGGAGAGAGAAGCCTTTATTTTATTATTTGTGTGAGCCCACAAAAAAGAAGGGAAAGTGAAATTTTAGGTTTTGGTGAGTGTACGATAACTCACCAAATGGTGAATGCTGTACACTCACCAAACCCAGAGTTTTATCTTTATTTTGTTGAGTTTTGGTGAGGTTGCTGGAGAGAGTTTTTAGCACTTTTAACCATTTGGCTCACCAAAATAACGTTTTGGCTGCTAGGAATATTCTAATATCTCTAACTAATGATCTTGATGTGATTTGGTGATCAGCTTATAGATTACTTCACAATCGATTATGAGCAATAGTCCACTCGTTGGCCGAGGAGGGGACTATTCTTCCTCGCTCTCACATAGCCGGCCCTTTAACTCCCTTTTAACTCGGGTTAATTTATTTTAACTATTTAGTTAAATTTTTTTATTATATTTTTCTAAAAGCCAAGGGTATAACCCTAAGGATGGATGAATCTTAACCATAGTTAAATGGGGTTAGAAGGGGGACACATGGCAAGACAATAGGAGCCGAGATGCCCCTCCTCGCGTCACCGACCGAGGAGGTGACTATTTTCCATCGATTATACTCCTGAATCATTCCCAGTAGTTAAAAGCCATCGTTAGCTCAACGAGCAACACGAGGAGGAGGTGTTGGGAAGAAGAAACACATGCATCTTCTTAATTTATGATTTAAGGGGTTTCTTTGCTTAGATTTAGGGTGAATTTAATTTGAGTGAGACTGAGTGAGACTGATACAATATTTTGAACCATGCTAGAAATAAAATATGGGAAGTAAGGATGAGGAGCAAAAAATGGACTCTACTCAAGCCATGGGCCTTATAAAGCCAACGAGAATAATAGCCCAAGAAAAGAAAAGGGGGTTGAAATAGAAGAAGTGATGATATTTGTAAGCGAAATGAGATATAATAGAGTTGAGAAAGGGAGATCCCGCCGTATAGATCTGACAAAAAAAATAAAAAAAGGATTGTTTCGGCCAAGAGAGTGGAGGAAGGTGTGTTCCACAGTGACAAACATCTTGTGAAAACCCTACCGTTGACCTCAAAGATTCAGTCGATACTCTGTTTGTATTTCCAATTCTATCCCAACCCATGTCAATAATGTTGGGGCAAAGATGGTAAGGACACATTTTTACCACTAAAATAACTAAAGAGGTATGTCACTGTCATTAAATCAGTTAATTGGGGAATCAGTTGACATTTTTTTTTTTTAAACTCGGGGTGTCCGGACTAATCACTGAGGATGCAGAGCCCACAACCACCTCACCAAGAAAGTCCTAGAAAATCTCGTGCGGCAGCTGGCCACAAAGGGGGGTTGAGAAGTCGAAACCAAGATCTTCTGCTTCTTGAGACGTAAGTCCCAGGAACCACTGGTCTACCCCTTTGGGATTGAGCGGAGCTTCCATTTTAATGTAATTCATACGGTAATGGAGCTTGTCCATATATATATATAATTATGATGATGAGAAATGACCTCTTAAATATGGTAACCTTAGGTCTAACCGTGTGTGAGAGTTAGGTGTTATGTTCCTTTAACCAATTTTTTTGTTTTAATGAGGCAAGTTCTTCTAATCTCCATTTTAGTGTAAAGATGGTGGCAATCATATAACTAAGGAGAGAAAAATATTTACAAAATTGTCATATACATCTCTTTAATTACAAGACTGCCACCACTTTATATATTAAAATGGGGAGCTCCGCATAAACCCCTGTGAAGCATACGTCTGCCTCATATTTAAACTCTAAATTCAATGATATTAATATTTGTATTTGTGAGCTTATGTTGACTATAGAAAATGCGAACCAATTCATGTTTTTTATTTTCGGAAAATTAATATTGGTTATGATTTCACTCATTCATGTGGTTAATTTTATAAGGATATTTTTCTAAACCATAAGGTTAATTTTATTGAGCGAGATTTTCTCTACAATTACTCGACTCATCCTTAGGGTTAAGCAATCCAACCTTAGTTTTTTGTAAATAATTTTTTTGTAAGTTTTAATTTAGTTAAGTTTAACCAGGGTAAAGACACGACGGTAAGTTAAACAGTGGACCCGGTTCTGCTAATCACTATTCTGTTTTTTCGGTTGAAGAGGCAAAATACCAAATTCAAAGTCTGCTCTTTTTTTTTAGGGTTGAAAAGGTAAAGTACCAGTTCAAGATCTCTATTAAAGTCTAAAGTCTAAACAGAAGACCATTTCCGAGATAACGGCGATTACTTTGGTGACGTTGTTCATATTAAAACGAGGTGACTATGTCGACATAAATGAGTTAGCCTTTTATAATTGGTCCATTTGTTTTGGAGTATTTTTCTACAAATTCAATTTCTTCGTGTTGTATGCTCAAGTCAAGTAGACTCTCCAATCCTAAACATGCTTAATTGAGATTCACATAGGGGAGTCAATGGAATGGGTTCAAAGTATACCCGAACCTAACTCGTTATAAGGGTTGAAAAATAAAACCCTTCTAGACGACTACTGCAGGGAGTGAATGGAATGGGTCCAAAGTATACCCTCAACCCGAACCCAAGTCGTTCAAAGGGTTGAAAAATACAAACCCAAGCCCAACCCTTCTAGAGGACTACTGCTTGGGACAAGACATACACTTCCACAAATCAGGCCATGAATTCAGCGGGGCAACGGATTACCTCTGGCCAGTGCATTGTCATACTCGGGCACCACTCTTCAGACGTGTGGAATGGTGTGGAGTGGTGTTCCACTAAAGAGGTAATAGTACGCATATTGTTTGTTCGTACAATATGTGCATATCTTCTGACCTCGTCATGTGTGTTCTTTGACACCCAATTAAATGTGGTTAAGATTCATTCACCCTTATAATTAAATAAATAACCTTAGGGTTTAGAAAAATATCTTTATAAAATTAACCATATGAATGAGTGAAATCATAACCAATATTAATTTTTTAAAAAACAATATTAGTTTATTTAATCCTAAGGGTGAGTGAATTTTTTCATAGTTAATGGATGTCAAAGAGCACACGTGACGAACTGGAAATGTATGTACTATCTAATGGTCTAACGGAACATGCGAATGCATGCTATCACCTCCTTGATGGAATACCATTCCACGCATGAAAAGTGATGCCCCAGTCTGAATCTCGGGCATATGCCAGAGTCCGTTGACTATTCAGCAGGAACAACCCTTACAAGTACCAAAAAATTATTTCGATAAGACTTAAAATTATTTGCAGCTATAACTGGTCTCCTTAGTCCATTTACATCCCATAGGTCAACTCATGTCCATTTTAATAAGA
This sequence comes from Tetracentron sinense, assembly GCA_015143295.1. Lineage (NCBI taxonomy): Eukaryota > Viridiplantae > Streptophyta > Magnoliopsida > Trochodendrales > Trochodendraceae > Tetracentron > Tetracentron sinense. The sequence goes on from CM026557.1 coordinate 41,642,680, forward strand.
TTCACTAACTTTTAAGGTTCGATCAACTAACCTTAGTTAATTTTTAGGAAATAATATTTACTTTAAAAGTTAAAGTTGTTAATTAAAATTAAAAGAACACATCAAAAGACTTTTGTATTATAAATGGACTCTAAGAAGTTGGGTTATAACTGAAAAGGATTTCAAGTCTCTCGATAATCCCCCACATAAAACATTTCGGCAAAACAAGAACCTACTTGGCTCATTTTGGATTTCTGAAACTCAAAAATGGATCCATTTGTTCATATCAACTATAGATTCTTTGCCCCCATTTAAGGTAGGAAAACATAACTACTTAATAAAAATCCATTTGTTCATATCAACTAACTATAGATTCTTTGCCCCCATTTAAGGTAGGAAAGCATAACTACTTAATAAAATAGAGGAGGTGCTAGGTGCACCGTGCAACTCAACATTTGATGACTATAACTAATTTTTTAAATTGATGATTACACATCATTAGTTTTTAAAAATTTTAAATCCACACTAAAAAAAAAAAATTACTTATAAACTTTATAATCACACGACAAACTTCAATATTCTTAATTATAAAAATAAATGTTTATGCTAACTCAACTTTTTATTTTTTTAAAATTTATTAATTATAAGAATAGAGGTTAAGTCGAAATAAATAATTGTTAGAGTATATTTGTATACAAATTTACTCATCTAATTATTAACTACTAATATTGAATATTTACTTTAAAAATATTTAGGCTTTTTAGTTTAAATGAGTTAATCAAAAGCTTTATGGATATGAATATTCGAGCGCATGTCCTTACTTTCAGCTAAAAATCAATACCTATCATTGATTTACCAAGTACTAGTTTTTGACAGAGAGAAGGGTTGGCATGCCTCTAAATATTTAGTTAAATTTGAGAATTATAATATTTTAGAAAAATTAACTACTTTTTTCATTAATATTAATATTTTTTATTAAAATTAAATTATAAAAGTTAGTTAACTAAATTAATAGTATTTAATCGAAATTTTAAAAATTCAAAACTTCAAAGCATTGGAGGAACTTGGCCCTACCGAAATTTCGTCTAATTTAAAAACTATGAATTCATTGATTAAATGTTTTTCTTCTTAAAACAAAAATAGTTAACATCCCGGTGGTTCCCATATCGTAATGGAATGGCCAGCCCTCATTGGTCCATGCCCCAATTTTAAGGCAAAAGATTAGTTCTGTCCACAACTCATGGGGCACCTGGTGATAATAAAGGGGGGAGATATCAAGTGGGGAGAAGTCATAATCATTAGAAAAAATGGAATGACTTCTCCCCCAATTATCACAAGGCGCCCAAGCGAATCTTTTGCCCAAATTTTAAATACTCACCTACTGTGGTTAAGATTCACTCACCCCTAGGGTTAAGCAATCCAAACATGGTTAAAAAAAACAAAAATTTTAGTTTTAATTTTGTTAAGCTTAACCAGGTTTTTTTCTTTTTTGGACAGAAATCCAACCACACCACCACAAACTGCAGATGGGCAGCCCCATGCTGGGCCAAAATGCCTACATCCCCAAGGGTGGAGCGTGCTTGGAGGCTCATACTAAAAGCTACTAACCGATGAGCGAAGGCATTGGCCGTTCGCGGAGTATAGAGAATGCAAAATTCAGTTTCCTATGACAAAACTCTTCGAATGTCGTCTACTATGACTTGAACCTCTCAATGGTTCTTGCGTAGAACCAACTATGGCCTCCACCAAGTCGAGGGCATATGAAAACACCAAAACTCTCTGCCAGCCGTGAGACTTTGCAAAGGATAAGGCACTACGGACAACCCACTGCCTCAGCCACAATAGGAGAGCCATCACGTAAAGCTTGGGCAAAACCCCCCAAAATACAACCCTTCGAATCTCAAGCGATGCCACCAATACCTGCCAACCTGCCCCCATTAGAAGAGGAGCCGTCCACGTTGATTTTAACCCAAGATAAGGGGGGAAGTTTCTAGGAGGGAGGAGGTCGGCCAACTGATCCTAACAACAAATTCTATTCAAAGTTCCGAGAAAAACCCCTCGAAGACTCGACGACAAGTTTAATCGCTTAATGAATGAAGCAAAAAGGGTCCACGGGGACCCCTTGAAAAAAGTAGAGTTCCTATCTTTCCAAATACTCCAAACTATGAAAGCTATACGATTAAGCGACCATTCATTGCTCTCTTTCGGGATAGGGAGACTAACCAAGGATGACTACCATTCCCCAAAATCTCCAAATGGGCTAGCTCTTGAGTGAATCTCCAAATCTGACCCGAGCCATGTACATCAGGTATGATCACAGAGCAGAAGCATAGGAGTCACTGATTCCTCACCTCCACCGCAAAGAGGACAGTTGTTATCGCCTGTTATCTTCCTCCTATGAAGCTCCTTAGATACTTCGAGAGCACAATGCAAACACCTCCAAAGAAATCAAGGAATCTTGGGGGGAGTCTGAGGGCCCAAATCGCTTTCCAACTAAAACTGGCATCCTAGAGGAGGTTGATTGCCTAGCCAATCTCTTGGATGGAGAGAGGTCCTTCAAAAGATGGTACCCTATATGGACAGAATAAATACTTTTTTTTTTGTGGAAATGCCAAACTATACTATATGGCGCATTAGACTGGTTGAGTTTGTTGGAAAAACCATCTGGTGAATGAGAAATTGACCCGACAAAAATACTTGATGTCGACCCGATTGACCCGAAGAATACGCAATGTGTGGGGGGTTTTTTACCCGAATTTTGACCTGAACTGATTCGGGTCTAGGCTTGGGCTTGAGCTACATGGTGTATATTCGTTTTTTGGTCAAATTCTGTTTAAATCATACGTCGGGTTTTACCCGTTTTGATCCATACTTTGAATGAATTTTTTGTTAGTGTTTCAAACTTCGAGTAACAGTTTTTATTTCTGTTTTTTGTGTCTCTTCCGAACAGCCACCTCTGTTCGAACATATACAAGGAAGTCTATAAAGTAGACCTCCATGATGCCCAAGGATTGGACCCTAGAGGGAGGGTGAATAGGGTCTATGACAAATTAAAAATTTATTTCTAATCGCTTAAGCGGAATTTCAATTTAACAAATTGAAAGGGAATATAAATTAGCAATATTACACAAACAATAAGAAGCAATAAATAAATGAGAAGAGTAAGAGAAAGCAAACATAAGATGTTGTTCTTAAGATTCGGCAATCCTGTCTATGTCCTCGTCTTAAGCTTTCCCGTTTAAGGATTCACCACGATTTACTAATCGCACGATTTTCTTATGGGTGAAGATCAAACCTTTACAATTTTCTTCACAAACAAAAGTCAATCATTTACAATCTTCTTACGAGCGAAGATCAAGTCTACTTACAAGAGAACACCCTCTCTTGACTTTACAAAGCTCCTCGCTTCAAGAACAAGAATCTACGATTCTTGATTTCAATACACTTGATATAGAAGTGTGATTACAATCCGAATTTGCTCTTTAGATAAGCTAATAAAAGACTTGAATACGAACTAAAAGATCTCCCAAAGATTAGAGTTGAAAGCTCAAGAAAACAAATTTGGTATTCCTAAGGTAATCTCAATGGATTTGAAATTTTAAGCTCAATAGAGATTAATAGAAAGATTGGATTGATAGGAGTTATTTTTTTTAGTTCATAAATCATTTCATTTTATAATCCAAGAAGTTTTATGGCTGTTGGAATAACATTGAATGCAAAACTAACTGTTTAAAAATAGCCGTTACAGGTATTTTCTATTTCTCACAAGATTTCGTCGACGAGATCTGAGGATCTGCAGTTTTTCGTCGCCGAAATGGAGCCAAAACAGAAACAATGGCTCAAAAGCCAATTTCGTCACTGAAATTTTAGTACCCTTGTAATTTCCTTGACGAGATAGAAGATTTTTCTCTAAAATCTCATCTTTAATTAACCTATATAATGAACATGATTTCCTTGATCAATTACCTTATTTTTATCAAGACTATTATCATCTAAAATTATGTTCTAGGTACTTAAAATGATATTCAATTAAGATCTAAAGGATCCTATGGTCAATCTAGGCTTTGAACTTTCAATCAACTAAACTTTGAGAATTTTTTACAAAAGTCCTACACTCTCACATTAATAATAAAACATTAAACTTTCTAAGAGAGTCTTCATTCTTCTTCAACTTGATCTGGATTTGATTTCATTTTTATGTTTATCTTTCTTCTTTAATCTTCATCTTCATGTCTTGACTTGATATGATCTTTCAACATCTTCAACATGATTCAATGACTTGCTTTGACTTGATGATAAATCCTCTTCATGGATGATGTCATTTTCATGCTTTTGCCTTGAATGGTTTGATAATGCTCTTTATAGACTTATTTTCACATAAACTCATGCGAGACATTAGTAACACAAATATCATTACATTATTGTGTTATCATCAAAATCAATGAAGTTACCTTAGATTGAAAACCTATAGGTCAACATTCCATTCCTACACTCTTCTAATCGTTTTTTTAAAATCTCTCTCTCTTCTGCATTGTAATTGATTTGACTACAAACATTAGTCGGTTTGCTGAGTTTTATAGATTGAAGTGCTACATCTCCAGAACTGAAATATGTTCTATATTAGGAGAAGATTATTCATCAACATTGAACACCGAGAGGGAGTAAATTCGTCTTAAGAAAACTGTGATTCACATGACTCAGATTTGCTATTTCAGTTAGTTGTTTATTTACATAACAAATACAATGACTTCTTTATTTACTGTTTCAGCTTCCTTATTCCTTTTATTGATACATCTATATTCATTAATTATTTTATGAATAATTAGAACTATAAAGTTGAATGTGGGTGATGTGATCTACTACTTCAGGATAAAAAAAAAATTGAGAAAGCCGCTGGACATTCCACTCCTTAGTGCTATCGACAATAAAGTCCGCCACAATTAACCCCTCACAAAGAATCGGCTTTGGGGTATGGACCCAAAACCCCACCCTAGATGGAATCCATGCCTCAGTCCAAGGGTCAATGGATCTACCGTTGCCTGCTTGCCACATTAGCCCTGCTTTAAGGGTAGCACGGCCCGCAATAAGGCTATGCCAAGCCCAAGAGGGCCTGTGACCAATGGAAGCCCCCAAAAAGTTTCCTCGAGGGAAGTAGATACTCTTAACCAGTTTACTCCACAAGGAATCAAGATTTGACATTATCAACCACCCTTGCTTAGCCAAGAGAGCCAGATTGAAGGTAAAGAGCTCTCAGATGCCACCTCCTCCGACTTCTTTACTATTGCATAATGTCTCCCAGCTGACCCAATGAATCTTCCGTCCATTCTGAGAATAACCCCCCAAAATTAGCCATGAGCGAAACTATCTCCTTAGAAACAGAAATGAGAAATTTGAAGCACCACATGTCATATGAGAGCATTCCTAGCAGCCTCACCAAATTTCACTCACCAAAATAGCCAAAACCCACAAAAAGTGGTTTTGGTGAGCCATTTTTTTAAAACACTCCCAACAGCCTCACCATTTTAACCAAAAAAAGAAGAGAGAGAAGCAATATTTTATCATTTGTGTAGGAAAACGAAAAAGGAAGAGAGAGAAAAATATTATTTTATTGTTTGTGTGGGACCACAAAAAAGAAAGGGAGAGAGAGAAACCTTATTTTATTATTTGTGTGGGCCTAAGGGTGAGAAAGATTTAACTTTGGTGAGTCTCCAGTACTCACCAAACTTGGTGAGTACTGTAGACTCACCAAACCAGTTTCTTCATTCTGTTGAGGTTGTTGGGACTCATTTTAACATCTTTTTAGTCTTTTGAAACACCAAAATAACCAAAAAGTTATTTTAGTGTAGCTGCTAGGAATGCTCTGAGGGGAACGTTTGGATAACCACCTTTAGTAACACTTCTCGTCCCGCTTTGTTAAGAAATTTCTTTTCCCTATATTGAAGCTTAGCTTTAACCCTATCCTTGATGAAAGCAAAGAGATCCCCCTTAGATGGACAAGGGTTAAAGGAGTGCTAAAAGGGGCACGAGGACACGTGGTAAGATATGAAAGGACCCATAAGTCCGCTAAGTCAGTGCCCATTTCCTTTTTAAAGATGGATGGGTTAATTCCGTTATTCATAAAAAGGTCAGGGGCAAAATCGGGTTAATAATAAAGACTGAGAGTGCCAGCTAATATACAACGGCGAAAATAAGCTGGAGGTACCGTTGTCACCAGCAAGCGGCGAATATTGACCGTGTCTCGAACTTAAAGTCTTCTCTGCACCGTTGAATGCGAGGAGAAGAAAGAGTACAAGTCAAGAAAATTAAATATATTTTATAATAATATAGTACGCAAGAGCATAGAGAATGGTACACCCACATTCATCACCTTCAATTCTTTGATCACATTGTATACTTTATTGTATACTTTATGTAAAGTTTTTGTTACACCTGATGAGTCATAAAGCTTAGCTAATTTATTAAAAATTTTGTTTAAATTTTTAAATATTATAATAATTAAAAATACTTTTTTTCTTTTACTTACATATTATAGTGTATTTACCAATATAAATGAATTTATTTTGTGTGTAAATAGTACCATTGTTTTTTTTTTGTTAGAGAGGTAATCTAAACACACATCAAACCTGAGGCAATGAATCGAAATGGATCCTTAATAATTTATACTTTACTAATATATTCTGTATTAGTGTTGGGCACAAAAATTTGTGGGCTACTTGCACATGAAAAATAAAGAGACCATGTAAATTAGCTCAACACAAGAATAAGACCCTCCTAAACCAATAAACACCCCTCTCAAATCATCTAATTTTGTCCTTGATTATCAAAAAAAAAATGTGCGCTCCTCATTAGTCTATGCTCCTTTTTTAACACCCATTAATTATGGTTAAGATTCACTCATTCTTAGAGTTAAACGATTTAACCTTAATTTTTCAAAAGAAAAGAAAAAGAAAATAAAATAATTTTTTAATTTTTTAAAATTTAATCATAGTTAAAAGGGACATGATATTTGACTACATAATCAAATGCATGGTAGGTTAATCACTACCTTACTTTTATTGATTGAGAAAATACCCCACCCTTTGATATATATATTTGAGCACTGATAGGTATACCCATGAAATCCATTTAGAAACCTAAGGCTGGACCTCATGGGTATGTTAATTATTTCCTTATTTATTTCAAGAAAGTTTAAAAGGTTAAAGTCCTTAAATCGAGTTTGGATTTTTTCCCAATCCTTTATAAAACTTTATAAAGGGTCAAGTAAGTTTAGTTAAGATACAGTATATAGAAACCGGGAAAATAACCCGACCCGTTCGAACCTCTTGATTGAGCTTAGGGTGCATCATCTTGACTACAGTGGAAGAGGATTGAATCAATACCCTTCGTAAGAAGAAAGAGAAAGGAAAGAGAGAGAAAGGACAGAGAGAGTGGGTGAGGAAGATGCTATAAAAGAGGGCATGGGGCATTTCTCAAATCACACTTCTCACCGTTACATGGTCCGCATGTGGGACGTTTTCTAATTTATTTTTTATTCTTTCCCTTTCTTCCTTCTCTTCTATTTCTATTTTCTACTCCTCTCTCCTTCCCTCCACAGAGATAACAAAGAAGGAAGAAAGGTATATAGAGAGAGAGAGAAACAGAGAGAGATGGGGAAGTATGTGGAGATTTTGGATGTTGGGGTGAGGTTAGCAGCTCGATTTCACTCTCACTGCCCACAAACTGCTCGGATGTACTACCACCCTCCGGCTAACGTCGACGACCACCAGCAGCAAGATCATCACGAATCCCCTCTTAACGGTACCTCCGGCAGCAACGTGGCCGGTGAAGTCTCGGCCCGGCTGGGTAGTTGCGGTCCCAGAGTTTCCATGGGAGTCGATACAAGAGATCTCTTTATTTATTCTATCTTCTGATGCAAGTGTTTGGTGGGGAGAGTTTCATAATTCATTTTTTATTTAATATCTCCCCCACATATATTCTGATTGTTTCTCTCTCTTTCTCATTCTTCTTCTTCTCAATGTTATTGAATGAATGGATTGAGGAGTTTGATTATTTCTTCTGCAAAATCTCTCTAATTTTTGTACTGGGTATGAATTTTTGGGCAAATAAGAAAGTGGGTATAGGCCTTCTGAGATTAATCTGAAAGCATGCATGATTTTTGATCTCCCATCTTGTGGTTTGATGTTAATCTACATATTTTGATTAGGAAATTGAAATAAAAGAGGTGGGGTTGGCCTAATATATCTAACTAAAGATCTTGAGCTGATTTGGTGATCAGCTGATAAACTTCATAATCGATTATACTCCCGAATCGTTCCTAGTGGTTAAAAGCCATGATTAGCTTACTGAGCAATTCGGGAAGGATGTGTTGGGAAGAAGAAACGCATGCATCTTCTTAATTTATGATTTAAGGGGTTTCTTTGCCTAGATTTAGGGAGAATTTAATTTAATTTGTTGGGAAGTAAGCAAGCTTCTCCGCTTTAAGAGGAGGGGACTCTCGGTGCTTGCTTGGTTTCCACGTTAGGTGAATTAATAACCCCCTTTTCGGTTCTTAGTTTTTCTTCCGGTTAATTTTTTTTTTTTTTTTGAAAAGATAGTAGGAGTGATTTTTTTTTATTCGGCTCTTAGTAATTCCTTTTCCGGTTAATTTTGATTTTCTTTTTGAAAAGATAGTAGGGGAAATCAAGGCCTGGGATCGTCTTGGGTTCCATAGAGTAGGACCATGATTTTGACTTCTTCATCCATAATAAGACATATGGCGATAAGATAAGTATACGAGAATAAAGTTGAGAGATGTCAAATGAGGAGAAGTCAAAATTATGGGGGATAAAGCCCAATGTATGGAACCCCGAGAGCCCTTTTTGGCTTCGCCAGAGACAATCCGAGGCTATTTCTATATATTTTTAGGAGTGGTACCCTACTCACATGGCTTTCCTACTCCATGCTCAAGCCAACCACCTTTCCATTTTAACTAGTGTTTTCATTACCGAACCAGTCGTCGAATCGGTCGGGGTGGTCTAATCCTGATTTCACCGTTTTTTTTTTTTTTATTAAAAAAATAATGTTTTCTTATTTTTATATGGTTCTAACCGGTTTTATTAGTTCTAGTCGGTTTTTAAAGAGTTTCGATTTTGGAGGGTATTAGGAACTGAGGGGATTGGTTCCGATTTTTACAGTTTGACCAGTTAGTTCGATCCGATTTTAATAACACTGATTTTAACTATTAAATTATATGCTTAAAGATTGTGGGAATTGAGGGGACCGGTTCCTGATTTTTCCAGTTTGACCGGGATCCAATTTTTATACACTGATTTTTACAATTAAATTATATACTTAATGATTGTAATGTTTAAGAGTTAAAATCAATGTTATCAGAACCAGATTGGTCATCGAACTGGTTGAGTGGTCGGTTCCTAGTTGTTCGGTTCAACCATGTCTCTTTTTATTTTTTTATAAAAAAATTCATAATTTTTATCCATTTAAGACCGGTTCTGACCATTGGTTTCCGGTTCAACCAGCCGGTTCTTCTGGTTTTAACGAAAATGACCGATTTTTAAAATGATCCGATTTTAAAGGGTTTGGAAACCGGTTCCCGGTTTTCCGATTAGACCGGCTGGTCCAGTCCAGTTCTAACAACAGTGGTTAAAATAGATAAGTGGTTGGCAAGAAAGTCATGAGGGTAGAAATAACACTACTACACATATTTTTTAAGTAAAGATTTTATTTTATTTTAAAAAACCTTGAATTTGAAGAAGAAATAGAAAGAAAATCTTATGTCAAATTCTAATTACTATAACTATTTTTATCGTCTCCACCACCACCACCCCTTTTACTGCCGCCCTGTCTCCACCACTGCCACCTCAACCATCCCTACTTGCCACTAACATCACCACTATCAATGTTGTCGCTTGCTGCCACTACCACCGCCTTTACCACCACCTCCACTTACCACTACTTTTTTTTTGGTTAGACGCTTACTGCTACTTTTACTATCACCTCCACCAGCACCATCACACCACCGCTGCCACCACCACCACCACATTTATCTTCGCTGCCATCTCCACTACTACAACCACTCCACTTGTCACCAACACCACAACCACCTCCAACACCGCCCACTACCATCGCTACCACCATTGGCGCTACCACGGTTACTGATGTCACCTACACTACCACCTACACACTATTTTCACATTTTTTTAAGCAACCAAATAAGAGTGTCGAAATTACTTTCCTTTCTCTTTCTGTCTCTTTTTTTGTTTTTTTAAAAAAATTTCTTGGTAACCAAACAAAGGGCAATTTTTGTTTCTAAAGCGATTTATTTTTTTATAAAAATTTTGCTTACTTAAGGAAAAATAAAGAGAAAATCTTTACTTCATGTCTTTTCATGAATCTAAATTATCACCATCACTATCTCCCCACTGTTGGATTTAATTTGATTTTTAAAATAATAAATTAATTAAATAAGATTTTTAACCGTGATTTAAGGTGTCGGTGAAAGTTATGCTAAGATGTGACATATTGTATGTCAATGTTGATCGACTCTATTTTGGACTGTTGGAATCTATTGTATTGTTTGATTTGGATACCTATGGTCATGATGAATGATTATGAACCAATGACAATATTCATTGGTTATAAGCATTGAACCTTCTTATTAACCAATGTGTATATACATTGTATATGGCTTAACAAGCTTTACAACTATTCATTATTCAACTCAACGGTTGTTCATGATTCTCTTAACCTTCATACCATAATGCATCTGGTCATGGGTGGGCTTTAAAGCCATAATGCATGATTATTGGTTTTCCTTGAGTGTCGTGCTCTTCATGAGTACTTGGTCTCATCACATCTATAAATAGAGGATGTAAGCAACAGTTCGTTTTATTCCTTAGACGCCGAAGCTCTGGCGGTATTATATCTGTCTATATCAAATAGAGAACTTGTATACTCTATCATAGGGGTATACACCGACGAGTTCAAGACACACTTCTCATCCAGATTGACTGTTATATTATGTGGACTGATCTTTCTTGGGACCAGACTATTCAGTTCGGATCCATTAAATTGATTCAAATGGATTGTCTTTTTAGAAAAACATCGGGATCAACTTTTGGCAATCCAAATTGATCGTCTTTGGTATAGACTAATTGGACAGACTCTATTGGGTCTATCCTAACTGACTAGTATCTTGAGTAATCCGATCGGATCGTCAATTTTTGGATCGGTCCTTAATTGGACTAATCCATCAACCTAAAACCGCATATACAAAGGGAAGACTCTAGTGGATTTTTGGACAATCTGCAAACACATAATATAATTTAATTTTTAATCGGAAAATAATTTATTTTTAAAAACCTTGAATTTGAAGAAGAAATAGAGAGAAAATCTTATGTCAAATTCTAATTACTATAACTATTTTTATCGTCTCCACCACCACCCCTTTTTTTAGTCGCCCCGTCTCCACCACTACCACCTCCACCATCCCTACTTGCCACTAACATCACCACTATCAATGTTGTCACTGCTGCCATTACCACCGCTTTTACCACCACCTCCCCTTACCACTACTTTTTTTTTTTTGGTTTGACACTTACCACTACTTTTACTACCACCTCCACCACCACCACCACCACCATCACCCCACCGCTGCCACCACCACCATTTTTATCATCGCTGCTATCTCCACTACTACAACCACTCCACTTGTCACCAACATCACAACCACCTCCAACACCGCCCACTACCATCGCTACCACCATTGGCGCAACCACACTTTTTTCACATTTTTTTAAGCAACCAAAAAAGAGTGTTGAAATTACTTTCCTTTTTCTTTCGTCTCTTTTTATGTTTATTTTTTTTAATTTTCTTGGTAACCAAACAAAGGGCAATTTTTGTTTCTAAAGCGATTTTATTTCTTTATAAAATTTTTGCATATTTAAGGAAAAATAAAGAGAAAATCTTCCCTTCATGTCTTGTCATGAATCTAAATTATCACCATCACTATCTCTATTGTTAGATTTAATTTGATTTTTAAAATAATAAATTAATTAAATAAGTTTTTTAATAGTGATTTAAGGTGTATGTGAAAGTTATGCTAAGGTGTGACATATTGTATGTCAATGTTGATTGACTCTATTTTGGACTGTTGGATTCAATTGTTGGGTTTGGATACCTATGGCTATGATGAATGATTATGAACCAATGAGAATATCCATTGGTTATAAGCCTTGAAACTTCTTATTAACCACTGTGTATATACATTGTATATGGCTTAACAAGCTTAACAAGCTTAACAACTATTCATTATTCAACTCACAGTCATTCATGGGATGATTCTCTTAACCTTCATACCATAATGCATCTCGTCATGGGTGGGCTTTAAAGCCATAATGCATGACTATTGGTTTTCCTTGAGTGTCGTGCTCTTCATGAGTACTTGGTCTCATCACATCTAAAATAGAGGATGTAAGCAAGCCTTAGACCTTTCGTTTTATTCCTTAGAGCTTCGAGTTCATTTTATTCCTTAGACGCCGAAGCTCTGACGGTATTATATCAGACAGAGAACTTGCATACTCTATCATCATACACTGGTAGGTTCAAGACACTTCTCATCCAGATTGACCGTTATATTATGTGGACTGATCTTTCTTGGGACCAGACTATTCAAGTTCGGACCCGTTAAATTGATCCAAATGGATTGTCTTTTTAGATAGGCCTCGGGATCAATTTTTGGCAATCCAAATAGATCGTCTCTGGTGTAAACTAATTGGAAAGACTCTATTGGGTCCATCCTAACTGACTGGTATTTTGAGATAATCTGATCGGATCTTAAATTTTTGGATCGGTCCTTAATTGGACTAATCCATCAATCTGAAATCGCATATACAGACTTTGGCAGATTTTCGGACAATCTGCAAACCCTTAATATAATTTAATTTTTAAATTTAGAAATGTTTTGGTTTAATCAGAAAATAATTTATCCCAATTTTAAACTTTACTTTGTGGGGCATTTTCATGAGATTAATTTAATTGAAATTACTATTTTGATGAAATAAAATTAATTTAATTAAGTTTATATATGTGTTTAAATTTAAAGTTGTGAAAAAATTCAATTTTAATTTAAAATTAATTTTTCTAGGCATTCTAAAAGAGGTTGGGTACCGTTGTCTTCTGCTAAGTAGTGCAAACTTGTAGGGAAAGACCGGATGAATCCGAGCTAAGTTTAATCTCCGAGATAGAGCTGCCTTATCCCTTGCACAATGGGAGACTTCGATTATCTTCAAGAAAGACTCTTCGAGCGCCTTTCAGTTCGAGTGATTCATTATATAATTATTTATTTTATTTGGGGGGGTTCGGGGGGTTCTCCCCCTGATACGAAGCTCTCCTTTTAAGAAAAACCCCCTCCTTCTCCCACTCTTAAGGTCAAGTCTGCTCAAAGGTCGCTTTCGTTGATTGAGCTTTCCTTGACCCAAAAGAGCTGGAGCTGCTCAACTCTAAAATCGTTAATGATAGCTAATTGTGCTTTGAATTATGAATATTTTTTAAGTCTAACCGTCAACATCCACCACCACCTCCATCATTGCTGTCACTGCTGCTTCCAATGCCTGCCACCATTGCTATTGCTATTTCCACCACTACTCCTACCAACGACGCCTACACCACTACCATCACCGTACCACTCTCGTCATGACTTTTTTTTTTGGTAACCAAATATTCAAAATTACTTTTTTTTAATACTTTTTTTTCATGTTTATTTTTTCTTAGTAACCAAACAAAGAAAATGATTTTTTTTTTTTTGGAACTCGGGGTATCCCCAACCCTTTGGGTCAGGACTAATCCCCGAGGGTGCGACGTGAGCTTGCAACCCGCCACACAGGTAAGTATGGGTAAACCCATACTTACCTGGCTCCAAAAGGGGAGTGAGAAATGAAACCCAGGGCCTCTCACTTGAGGAAAGGCTTAGGAACCACTGGTCCACACCCCTTTGGGGTTAACAAAGAAAATGGTTTAGTTGTCCTACAAAGTAAAGAACGAGAAATGATAGCCCCAAATGTAGACTCTCAAATTCTAACCGAGGTAGCAAAATGTGTTATTATTTTTCTTAGTTAACTATACTAGATGTTAAAACCATAACTTCATCTTTTGGAAAAAAAATATTTAGTTGAAGAATAGTAATGACAAGTAAGGGCAAAGCCAGGATTTTCTAGTCGTGTGGACATTCATGGTTGATGTAAAATAGTAGTAATTATTGATGAATTTTGTAGAGAAAGATTAGGCATATACGGAATATTATGGGTGGGATGGGGGTTCAGGGCTAGGAATTTTTTTTTGACAACTAAGTTTTCAGGCAATTTCATACATTTTGTACATATCTTACGAGTTGTTTCTCCGTTTATAGGACAATTGTTCCCTTGCCTCAAAGTTATGCCCAGTTAAACAATTAAATGAAATGGTATAAAAGTTATATTTTGTTTTCAAAAGTTCAGGAGACAATTGGCCCCTTGTCCCACAACTATGCCATATTAAATAAAACAATATAATTAAGGGATAAAACTAGGGTTTTAAATAGAGCGGATTTGGTATATCCGAATTCGTATCCAATTATATATTTGAATATCCGAATTCGAATAAATATCCAGCAGATAGTGAAATATGATATCCGTATCCGACTTCAAGTAAAATATTTGAATTCGGATAGTATCCAATTACTTTTTAAGAATTTTTAAAATAATTAAATTAATATTTTAAAAATGAAAAATATTTAAATTTTTATTTAAAAAATAGTAAATTAATATTTTATCTCTATTTATATTAAAAATAAAATTTCAATGTATTAACTTATGTAAAAACATATTTTTAAAGGATATATTAGTTTTATAAATTTAAAATATATTATAATCAGTTGAATATTTATCAGATCAGATATACCAGTTTCCGAATTCATATCCGATTGTAAACGGATGGTACTATCAGAATTCGCTCCATTGGATACCTATTCGGATGATTATTCGACTAAACGGATTTGGATACAGATAGTATCCGCATCCATTTACAGCCCTCACAACAACCCCCTTATCCCATGATTATGCCCAATTAAATACTTAAAACAACTTACTATAAAAATTTTGAGTCTGGTTCCTGTCCAATTGCGATTGAATTCAAAAAGTTCAATTGCACTTACATAGTCCCCCTTTAACTCTGGTTAAGGACACGTGTTGACCTATGGGCCAAGTTCACTCGCGATTGAATATATTGCCAACTCAAAAAAATATTTTTTTTAAGTTTAGGGATCACCTGCCCCATTTCCATGCTATACCATAATTTTTTTTTTTTTTTAAATTAGTTTATTAAAAATTGAGTGGGGGCACATGCCTTGGCAAATATCACTACTATATTGAGATTTTTTTTTTTTTTTGATAATCCTATATTGAGAGTTTGAAAGTATGCTTATAGGCTCGGCTAGCATGCCTCTTAAATAGGATATACATGCTCTAATATATAAGGCGGTAGGATTCTTTATGTATCCTCTGATTTTTTTTTAATCATTATGTATCCTCTGATTGTATGTCATGCTATTATCACAAAAGAAAAAAAAAAAAAGAAGATTGTATGTCATGCCAACTCTTCTTCTTTTAACTGCAAATAAGAGACATTAACATAAAGTTAAAGTTCGCCCATTTTGACTTTTCGTTAAAAAAAAATATTAAAAAATAAAATAGAAAAATAAAACTGTCAAATACTTCCCAGACATAATCACATAACGTAAGAATCTAGAGTCTATTCAATATTGGAGACTTTTTGACTTCTCTTACTTTTACTTGCTTACATTTTTTTCTGACTTCTAGATGTACACCTACTGACCTACACCTCGTGTTCATACTAAGAGGAAAAATAGGCTTTGACTGGAATTTTCTGACCCATTCAAACAATGTCCAAATTAATCAACTCTCTTGTTTTTCTTTTATTCTTTTCTCCTCTAACGTAAATATTCTCTTTAAAGCATCTCTAATCCAATTTCTTAAATTTCTCTACAATTACTCTATAGTAGAGAGTTTTCTTAAATTAGGAGACACTTTTTCTCCTTGCAACTCCAACCCTATTCTTTACTTCTTCTCTACTTCTATTTAAATACTTATTTTTTTTTTTTTATTTTAACATTATTGCAACCATTGAGAGTTCAATTGCACTCAACCCCCATTTTTTTTAAATTCTTTTCTAAAAACTAATATTATATTATTAAATCCCAAGGGTTAGTGAATCTTAACCATAGTTAGTAGAAGTTAAAAGAGACAGGTGTTGGCCTATAGGTGCGATTGAACTCCCTTATTAGTTCAATTGCAATTGACAGTGGTTCCTAACCCTACTTCATATTCAAATGATTTGACAAGACTTAAAAAAATATATATATAATAATAATAGGGAGGGGGATTTGGCTCCCTACTAGTAAGGAGCCAAATCTCCAATCCTATAGTAGGGAGTGCATATAGGGAGTGCATTGGAGTGCTTAAAATAGGGTATGCCTCCCTACTATAGAGAAGAGAACTCCTTTAGGGAGTGCATTGGATATGCTCTAATACAAGTTGCTCTAAGTAGTAGGAGTGTACTCCATCAGGGTGGATTTGATTTTGAGTTTATTGGAGTGAGGAGGTTGATATATCCATCAATTTATCAAGTTAACTATTAATTTTGAGGAGTAATTAGCGGATCATGGGTTCCCTGCTTATTTTACCGCCGTGTCCTCATGTCCCTTTTAATACCCTTTTAACCTTGATTAAACTTAATTAAATTATAGTAAAGATTTCAGTTTTTTTCCCTCTAAAAACCAATGTTGATTTGCTTAACCATAGGAGTGAGTGAATCTTAACCACAGTTGATGAGTGTTTAAAAGTGGGGTGTGGACCAATGAAGGCCGACCATTTCGTTACAAAATGAAAATTACGGGTACGCTAAGCATTTTTCATTAATTTTAGATAAATAATGCATTGTGCTAATAAAAAAAAAAATCAAAGGAGGCATTAAAAGTTTATACCCGTCTTTTAAGTAAAAATGAAAAATAGAGACATTTGTCACTACAACCTTGTAAGCTTAGAAGTGTGCAACCGGGATAGCATTTCTCTAATAACCGTCCTATAAATATCAAGGCCAAATAATTTTTTGGTGGGGTTAACATCTAAATGTGATTTGATTTACCTATAAGGGGATAATTAATTATTAATACGATTGGTGCTAATGTTCTCCTGTTCTCAATCTTTCAATTTTTATGAATAATCGATAGCTAAAGCCAGTTACTTTGAGATATCTTACCATTAATTTTAATTATAGTCTGACCTTATTTGTATTCTTACCAAAGGGGTGCAACATCCCTAATGAATTCAATTATTAGAGAGATCCAAACGAAACCATGTTCACAAAACACAAATTTTTGTAGTACAAGTTAGCAAAGAAGAGAAGAAAAACAAAAGACACAACATGGGCTTGTTCCAGGTGGTAGTGGTACTCCCCCAAAGGGAATGTTCGAGGATCGAGTCCCCAAAGAGGTGTGATTGGTTGTAATATCCACTCTCTTGGCCGAGCTTCAAATGTTAGGCATCTGACCTCCAACAGATGCTAACAGTCAACTGGTTGCCACCTAATCGGATGACTTGTACCAAACCAAAAAAAAAAGGCGTGACTTGTACCAAAAAGCCCAAAAAAAAACAAAGGGATACGACACCTGGTGTTTAGGGAGGAATAACAACAATTTCAGAAAAGAAGGACTAACACTTTCAGATAATTTAATGGTCTACTTCTCATTTTAAGAAGCTAATGGTATTTCTATTTCTGTGGCAGTTTGGAGGGGTGGAGAAGCTAAGGAGACCACAACACAAGCAGGGACCGCTGACCATTTGGAGACTGGAGTAACGGCACTCAAATAGAATGAACAATATTGTGCCCACCCAAAATTAGGGCACAATTCGGCACTGATACACGTGGTCAGCAATGGTGGGCAGTTCCTGCTTTAGTTTCGGTCTCCATAGCTTTACTCTTCACCATTAAGCATTGGAATGGGCATCATATATATATATATATATATATATATATATTTTTTTTTTTTTTTGAGAGATATCATTTACCTACATTAGTAGAGTCAGTTGGTCAGAAGTTAGCTTGGGCAGTGGAGCTCTTGCAACTCTTACCCGGGTGGAATTAGACCCCTTGACCTCCACTATGGAGGCAAAAGATTGGCTCTGATGGATGCTGGAGTCGACCGCTCGAGCATCCACAAATCATGGGGCACTTGGCAATAATTTGGGGAGAAGTCATTTCATTTTCTCCCCCATGATTTTGACTTCTCCCCCTTTGATATCTCCCCTCTTTATTATCACCGAGTATCCCATGACTTGTGGATGCCTGAGCACTTGACTCGGCGTCCACCATAGCTAATCTTTTGCCCACCATGGAAGGCCACACCCCTACCACTCACGCAAGAGGCGGGGGTGTGCATCACCTGTTAAAAATGAGTAAGGTTGGCATTTTATTGAGAATTGAGAAAAGCAAGCAGCCCTTTGCTTTGCTGGGTGATGTGATGCCGACATTTGAACTATAGCAGAGATTCCCTAATTGTAAGCATGCTTTGTTGATTTTTTTTGGGACACTTTTCTTTGGATCAGAGGACATGTCCGCGGCCAACCCCTGACCTCAAATTAGCACAGGTTCACATGTGTCCTTTTAATTCCTATCAACTGTGATCAAGATTCATTAATCCTTAGGGATCAACAATTTATCCTTTTAATTCCTCTCAATTGTGATCAAGATTCATTAATCCTTAGGGATCAACAATTTAACCTTTAGGGATAATCACAGTTATTAGGGAATCAGCCAATCAGGGATTCAGGATTCCAATGAATAGAAGTAGGATTTTAAGGATTAGGGTTAAGGTAAGACTCCCAAATAGCATGGCCAGGTTAGCTGGCCAGCCAGGGCAGGGGTCAAACCAGGGTTACCAAATTCGTTACATGCTATAGCGAACCGCGAAACCGAGCAAACCTGAACTAATTCGTGGTTCGGTTTGAATATGTTCGTGAAATTGAGCGAACCACATACTAGTTTCAAAACAATCTTAGTTTGCCAAATTTTTTTTATTCAAATTAACTGATATTTTTATTTAGATTTGACAAATTTATACTTTGAGTTTACAAACCGATCATAAAAATGTATTTTTATATTTTTTTTCAAATAAATATTTGTAATATTTTATTTATATGCTTAAAAGATATATATTTTTATAATTTAATATAAAATATATATTTGTTTTACATGTTTAAGTAGCGAACCAAACTAAAGAATCTAAGCGAACCGAAAAAAATGAATTTATCTCATCC
Source organism: Tetracentron sinense (assembly GCA_015143295.1). Lineage (NCBI taxonomy): Eukaryota > Viridiplantae > Streptophyta > Magnoliopsida > Trochodendrales > Trochodendraceae > Tetracentron > Tetracentron sinense. The sequence continues at coordinate 41,662,023 of CM026557.1, forward strand.
TACCCTGAATGAATCGGATTCACTCTAGAGTGATGGATTCACTCTAGAGTGATGAACTGCAAACCAACAAACCAGGTAACATTAGGTCAATCCTAACCTTCCTTTAAGAGCCTGAATTGATTAAGCCCTAACAATACACTAAAGGTAGGGCCAGGAAGGGTACCCTTGTTAAAGGGTTTTTTTTTTTTTTTTTTTTTTTTTTTTTTTTTTTTTACAGGTCCACAACTGAGGTTTAAGAAAGTTGGAAGATACGAGTCACGTTATTGTTGGTGCGTGTGGGGCTTTATAATAAATTTGGTATTCAATTGGCCTTCAGTAATCACCTTGTGGTGTTATTGGGTTTACCAAAAAAAAAATCGACTTCTAGAAGATATGCACGGCACGGGTCAGCGGCTTCTTTCCTTCTCACTAATAAAATTTGAGCTAATCATGAGCAGTGATTAGGGTCCGTTTCCAATCTTACCCGTGTCCCTTTTAACACCCCTTTAACCCTGATTAAGCTTAAATAAATTAAAGATTAAGATTTTTCTTTTTTTGATAAACTAAGGCTGAATTGCTTAACCCTATGAGTGAGTAAAACTTAACCACAGTTGACGAGTATATAAAATTGGGGTGCGGACCAATAACGACCCGGTCATTTTGTTAATAAATGAAAACCACGGATATGCAAGTATTTTGCACAAAATTTTGACTCCAGATCTTCTATTGCGTCCAGTTTTTAGGAAACCCAACACGTGTCGCCATCCATATAATCGTAACAGCCTATTATTTTCATTTTATTTTTTCAACCTAACAAAAGTGGCATTACCCCTGGGCTAATACTCGTTAACTCAGGTTAATTGGACACCTGTTGACCATCCAAATGATTGGATGTAGAGGATTGGGAGCGAAACTAATTGGGAAAATTCCGGCCCCCTGGCTAGAATGGTGGGGTGCCTCTCATTAGGTCTCTTGATCATTTTCAACGGACAGTGGCTTGGTAGAACCACAAAGGTGACGTGGCAGAAATGTTTTTAACTTAAAAATGTTTTTTTTTAATAAAAAAAAATCTTGAGTTTAACTACAAAGCCACTTTAATGGCAATTAACTTCGGTTCGTGCTTACCACAATCATGTAATTTCTATAAAGGTTTAGTAGTCTTTCCATATCGATGGTTATTTGTGTCCAAACTAAACCTGAAATGAGTAAACTTGAACTGCAAATGGAGTTCAAAATGAAAGTAGATTCCAATAAGAAATGACCAATTTATGATAATTTCCAAGAAAAAAAAACCCCCAACTCCAAACACAAACCAAAGTGTTAACCATCCACCAAATTACCATTGAATAATTGGCATTAAAATGAAAGCATGCCACTGGTGTCCTTTGCCGGGTACATGCGACTGAACCCAAAAGTCAAGATGCAATTGTATGTAATGCTCCTGCATTAGAGTCTTATATTTGCAGGAATTAAATTCAAATATAATGCTGGATACAAACCTGAAAAGTAGATTATGATCTGGTGCTGAGTAGATGTAACTTATAAATTCCATTCTTTATGAATACCCATGGTTTTGCTTGCTTCATCATGGAATCCCCCCTCAAACATTTTGTCTAGTTAAGGTTGAGTAGTTCTGATTGTACTCTCCTGCTTCCTTTACAACAGCTTGGGTGAAACATTTACAGTTTCATATGGCCTAGGCCTCCCTTGAAGGAACCGTACAGAGGTCGTGATCTTCTGAAGCTGAAGAGGTCGTCTATTCGCATGGACTCAGTTTGACAGGGCTCATTTTTGGCTGCTTTGTACTCAGTAGAATGTAGGCCCCCATAAACCTGTATACTTAATGTCTTTCTCCGAGGTGCTCCGACTTTTATGTATTCATCGAAGAAATCTATCAGTTGCTGCTGCGTGAGCTGCTTTAATGCTTCAACCTATTTCATTGGCATTAGTAAATCTCATCAGTTCCAGGATTTTGAAAGTGTTTGGCTGTCGGTGTAAAGTCAATTTTGTATGGACTCTGTCCTTTGAACGATTATTTTATTTATTTTTTTGCGACCAAGCAGTCCCTGTAAAGAAGATTAAAGGCAAAAATCTATGCCATGGAAAATGGATACCATTCTTGAGAAGCAATAATATAAATATAAAAGGGTCATTCTGAAAGAGATCTAATAGTTCATACCTCAGATTCTCTCCTATCAAACTTGAGGGTACCATCAACAATTTCTCGCCAGTAAAATGCAGATTCCTCCCGCAAATTTTTATGCTTCTCGAGTTTCATATCGATTAATGCATTTACATTGCTCTGTGCAAATCAATTTAGTAGTTACACAGGGGTAAGCGTTTCCAAATTCAAAGAGCCCAGATAATGTCAAGAAGTAAATCGTAAGATTTGGTCATTACAAATGTTCTAGTTAAAAAAATGAACTTGTAAAGCCATTTGAAATGATTAAATGAGTAAATGTAGCTACCGTACATGAACGAAATTTATGGCGGATGTGTTTCATAATGCTCAACAATTTAATAAATCCATGGGTGGTTATCCAAAAGGTCCAAACACTGCCCAATCAGCAGGTGAAATCAGCCTTCGAGCCATCTTAGAGTTGATTATGGGAACCACAACTCAGATGGCAATCACCCATTTTTTCTAACAATCAGATGATTCTAACCGTTCATCAATCCATCTTTTGCAGAGTCAGTTATATGGAAGAGTTCCTTTTTTTCAGTTACAGCTCAAAATAACATGATCTATTGGATGGATAAGATTGATTTGATCAATGGGAATCCACAAGATGACCCTAGATTAGAGGATGGGCCAATGAGTTGGCTAACTGTTTGCAAGACAGCTGGAGGAATGTATGGCACCATCATAGTGGTAAGTATTAGAAACAAAAGAACGAAGGAACAAAAGTATGCGCACAAGGAAATCCGTATTCCGAAACTAAAAGCTCCAAACTCAGGCAAGGTCAATTGCATTGTCTGCCATGCCATTGCATGATTTGGTAGAAGTTTTTTTTTTTTTGGGTACAAGCAAATGGTTAGTAGTATTAGTATCTTTTAGTGGTGAAGGCCTAGCATTTGAAGCTTGGCAAAGGGTGGAGAATGGAGATACAACCAACGCAACACTATTCTGTTTCTTCATAGCTGCGTCTTTTCACCCTCAGGACAAACTAAATTTGATGTTTTTTCTATTAACCCTATCTTGCACCTAACATGATGCCAAAGTGATGATGCCCTAATGTGAACATTCAAATATGAGTCTTCTAGCTACGCTCCAAATATCTACCTTGCGAATTAGATGTGTGATTGCCATATCTAAATCTAATTGTTGAATATTAGACAATTCAAATGGAGAAAAAGAAACCGAACATCAAGGAATCTATATTGAAAAGGAAAAATGATCGTTAATTGGTCTCCATAAAGACTACCAATGTTTCATAAAAAACATATACACATAAATAAAATAATGGCATATAGTTAACAAACATAAATGCCTTTCTAGAATCCGGGAATACTAAAAAGGTCTCCATTTTATGTGTGGATGTATAAAAGACTTTCCTCAAGGAAAGATATTCAACGTCAAAGTGGTGATTGGAATTTTCTTTTGGGAAGTGAATGATTCACGTAGGAAAACTGGCATCATTTGCCTAGAGCTCTGTAGACTGTTCTCACAAAACATTTGTTGGCGAACCACTATCTTGCTAAAAGGAATTGTAGGATTGTTTATAATCTTGTTTTTAGAAGATATGAGGTATGTAATTCTAAGTAAGTTGTCTTTGAAAATAGGTGAAGCCGTGAAGGTAGTAATTTTCTGTCAACTGCTGTCATGCTTTGTTGAAGAAGGTTGTCGGTGTAGGAGACATGATGGAAATGCATCCCTCCTTAGTACACAAGCTGTCACTTTGGTGGTTGCATAAGACAATATTCCAACAGTTGAACATCTCATACAGAGGGAATTTCAATCCAAAAGTTCATGAGAATGAACTCTTCATGAAAGTGGTTATGGAGATCAGGAGAAAAGAGCATTGAAATATTTTTTTTTAGAATCAGGGAAGATACTAGAAAGGTTTGCATTTCTTCTAGCGTGGGTGTGTAGAAAGGAATCATGAAGGGGTTTGAACACCTCTTTTGAGATATCTGATTTGAATCATAACTCATATGCAGTAATAGGATTTGCTTGTGGAAGATGAAGAGTTCAAATTGGGAGTTCACATTGGTAAACTGGCAGCATTCATCATGGCTCTTAAACACTACTTAAAAAAATGTACGTATGCGGACCACTATCTTGTTAGTTGGAATACAAAGATTGGGTTGAATCATGTCCATCCAAAATGTTTATTTCATCATTAGGCATGTTGCATTTTTAATTGTCTCAGTAAGACTTGTATTCCTTTGGGTGAAGTGGATCATTGTCTTTGAAAATGGGAGACGAGATTTTCCGAAAGAATGCCGTCTATGAGAAAGGTTTGGGTAACTGGTCCCTCCTAGAGTTGGACTTTCACTTGCATGGTTTCCTAAGACAAATTCTAACGGTCTAGCATGATGGTGACAATGATGATAATGATCATGCTATGATCCCACTTGAGAGGAAGTAAATGGAGACAACCATGAGGCGCACTAAGTAGGAAGCATTGAAGAGGGAGGAGATGCAGAGATTTCAGGCCAGTAGGCATGGTTGCATGGGTTTGGTGGTTAACAACATGAGATAGGGGGTTCAAGTAGGGGATGGAGAGGTGGGATACAAAGGACACAGAACATACATGAGACATTTGATCAGTATGATCAAAAACGTTAAAGTTGAAGTCGAAGAAGGGTAGTGGTCTGAACATTATGGAGAGACCCTTATATGTACAAGGAGAATGGGCATCTCAGAAGAAGCTGAATGATATGTGGTCTGGAGAGAATGCAACGAAGACAGTGAAGATAGCAATTAGAAAGTTTTTCATTTTTAATCACATTCCAACTAATGCCGCGACATCTCCATACTATCAGACCATGATTGATGAGATCCAAAGAGCAGCGCTAGGCACAAAGAGGCCCACTCCCTACGAGATCACAAGTCCATTGCTTGATTAGGAGATTGTCAAGATCAGCACTTACATCGATTCATTTTAGAAGAATTCGGATACATACGGGTTGATTATTATGTGCGATGGTTGGATCGGGTCGACGATGTTATCACTAATTAACTTCTTCATCTACTGTGACGGTAAAACAAAATTTCACAAATCTATCAATGTCTTTTATTAAAGATCATGTATATAAACCTCAGTTAATTGATGATGTGATAGAGGAGATTGGAGAGGAGTTGTTAATGATGAAGAGTCAACAACTGTATTGGACATCGTGTGCAGCTCACTCCATCAATATGATGTTGAAAGATTTTGGAGAGAAATAGATGGTGGAGAGTGTGGTTGAGTGATAAGTGCTTTGACCAAAACTCCTCAAAAGACCGGCCTGATGAGGTGCGGAAGATCAATTTACTTATTAAAGGCACGTAACATACCACCACGCTTCCGCAGTCGATGTCCTCAGCGGCTCTCAATGTAGGGAGGGGCAATTCTCAGGAGTTATTTTTTCGTAGCCCTCCCTAGGTAGCCCTTTCCGTGGTGGCTTTCACTCTGGGGCGGGGCACTTCTCCGGCCTTTTTTCCATAGCCCTCCCCAAGTAGCCCTTTTCGTGACTTGAACTCGTGACGCGGTGTTTGGCTTTGATACCAATGATAAGTGCCTAGACCAATACTCCTCAAAAGACCGACCTGATGAGGTGCGGAAGATCAATTTATTTATTAAAGGCACATAACATTGAGCAAGCTCAAAATGATGACGAATTATATATACAATGACAATTGGATCTTGAGTCTTATGAGGGAGCACACTACTAGGGAACTACTACGACCATGAATCACTCGATTCACCACCAACTACATAATCAATCAAAGTATTATTGTACATAAGACAGGGTAGAAGAGAATGTTTAAATTTGAGTGCAATGAGTATTCATATAGCCACACCACTAAGCGAAGAGGGTAAAGGAAATTACCTGCAACAACCAATTTTGGGACCAGGTGTGTCAGGCAGTTGAGATACTCGAGCTCATTGTGAAGGTCTTAAAGATAGTTGATGGAGACAAGAGAGCCACTATGGGTTTTGTGCGAGAGGATTAGGCAGGCAAAGTTGGCTATCCGGCAGTTGATTCGAAGTGTCATAAGGGCTACTACGCAATTATAGATAAGAGGTGGGATAAGCAGCTCTCACATGACATCCACACAGTAGGTAACATTTCATTTATGGTTAATTTATTATCGTTTGTGATATTGGGTATTAGCATTTGAATATTAGATTTATGTTAATAATATTTTTGAGTGAACAACCTATTATCTTAATCTCATTTATCACTATTCAAAATGACCTCGGCACAAATGAGTACTTATTGGGATCCCCAAAGAAAGTTGTGTAAAATTAGAGAAAGATCCGTCTAAAGCACTGATGAGTCCTTATGTACGTATGTTATTGGAGATTATATACATACTTATAAGCTCAACACTCTTACCTCTTTATTTATGGTAAGTCTTTCAGGATGCCATGTATGGGTTTGGTGATAGACTGACAAGAGAAGGAAGAAGACTGGCCCAAGCAATTCAGTTTATAATGAACACATAACTATTTGATATACGGAGTAAGGGATTCTAATAGGAATTTTTTTGCCTCATGCAACTAAATGGTGGTTGCTATATGGTATGGATGCCCCCAATCTAAGAAAAATTGTTATACGGATTCTATCCCAAATGCCATTATCTAGTGGATATGAACAAAATTGGAACACCTTCTCTTTGATTCATTTGAAGCCTTGTACTCAATTAAATTATGAGAAGTTTGAGCAATTGGTATACACGCCACATTATAATATAAGGTTGTGATTGAATCATCTCACTAAGGATGCTCGGAGGGGAGATGCACCATTTGATCCCACAAACCACAACCACATATTTGATGAGAATGATCCATTGGATGTGTGGTTGGGTGATCCGGGAGACAAGTGTTGGATGAACCAGGAGAACCTTCTAGGCTTAATACATTTTTGGCAAGATGAGTGGATCGTATGATGGAATCAGATAGAGCTGAGCCAAGCATAGCAAGACATAGCGGTGCCACTGGTATTAGTGGGCCTAGAGTGAGTGAGTCTGGGCTGAGTGGGACTGGGATTAGAAGGGGTCATGATGATGATGACGACAAGTTCGATGAATTGATGAGGACTGCGAGGACTCATATCGAAAGGGTGAGAAAGGGGTTGCAAATATTCGCAACAACGATGATGGTGATGATGATTATGACGATGATAGTGATGGAAGGGATGTTGGGGGTACATTACATGGGCAGTCACATACATAGCCAGAGGAGAGTCATGAGGGAGGCATGATATCGTATTTACAAAAGAACGGTACTTCGACCATGCCACCTAGGACACTAGTCATGGTACGTGTATGTCATTTTGTGGTCATGAGAGCTAAACATACGAGCGACGACTAGGGGTGATACTCGAGCCGAGGCTAACGAGTCGAGGTTTTTTTTTAGTGGTGTTCAAGCTCGGCTTGTTTACAAATCAGAAAATCGAGCTCGAGCTTTTATCGAGCTTAATTAAATATTATTAATTTAATAAAAACTAAAAATATGTGATTATTTAAAAAAAAAACCCTTTAATTAAAGAGTTTAGATTTTATATTTAAATATAATGTTAATTTTAAAAAAAAATTTAACATATATACATATATTATTAATTTATATATATATATATATATATATATATATAAATATTTTATGTATAATTAATTTTTAAATATTATACATATATAAATCCATGTAGTCAAGATGTCCAAGCGATGCCTAGGTGATTAGGCTTGACTAGGCGAGGCGAGGCGCTACCTAGGCGATAAAAATAATAAAATTATATTTATATATATTAAATATATGTATCTGTAATATTAATATATACATATATTACATAAATAATAGATATATAATTAGTTTGAAGTTTTCTAACTTTTAAGGTGATTTTGAGTGTTGACATTGAATGTTGCTTTTAAAGTTTAAATGCATCACCTATATCTAAGATAATGTTTTTAGACTTTAAAATAGGGTTTTAAAATAGGGTCTAAGAGTTTAAATGATGGTTTTAAAAGAGGGTTTTAAAATGGAAATGTTTAACTTAACGCCGCATTCCACTATAGTGGAATGTGCGGTCCGCATTGGTCCATGTCCCCCTTTTTAACACCCATAAGTCGTGGTTAAGATTCACTCACCCTTAGGGTTAAGCAATCTAACCTTAGTTTTTGAAAAAAATAAAATAAATATATAAACCTTAATTTTCTTAAGCTTAACCATAGTTAAAGGGGTATTAAAAGGGACACGTGAACACAACATTTGAATACACAGTCAAATGTGTGGTGGGCTAATCACTGCCTTTTAAAATATGGTTTAAAAGAGAATTTTAAATGAGTTTTTAAAATAGGGTTTTAAAGAAGGGTTGAAAAGAAGGTTTTAAAATAGGTTTATAGAAGAAATTTTATATGAACCGCCTAGCGTCTAGATGCCTAGGCAACCGCCTAGCACCTAGATGCCTAGGTGTCGCCTAGGCGGTCGCCAGTGACTTTCACCCGCCTAGAGGGGCACCTAGGCAGTTAAGACCCAAAAAGGCCTAGGCGACACCTTGACTACACTGATATAAATATATATAAACGAGTTGAGCTCTTAACGAGTCGAGTACGAAGGTGTTCGAGCTCGACTCGTTTACTAAACGAGCCTATAATTTGTTTTCAAGCTTGTTTGATAAGCCACCTAAGTTGACCCAAGCTTTTATCAAGCCAAACCTGAGCTGAGCTCGAGCTCTCACTAGCAACAACGTCGTGGTATTGGATGATAGGTTGGACGAGGCATAGATGACATGATTCATGGGATGGATAGAGCGAGTGTTGACAGGCATAGTCATCCAATTGGAGGCTATGGATATGATACTCATGAGAGTGCGTCTTCGTCCTCTTAATGTTATGCTTATGATGCCCTAGCCCAACCCTACTTGTCAGGTGCTTATGGTCATAATGCTCAGTCCCAGGCATCAAGTGACAGTTACGAACAACTCTAGAGTTTACAGTGGACACACGTTCATATATACCAGGGCATGTACCATGTTTTCATGATTTAGCCACAATATTGTCATTATGTCTGGCTCACTCATAATGTATCACTATATTCAATTCCTGAGCCCATGAGCCCACAAAGTTTAAGGCAGCACGAAGCTCAAATTGGTATTGAGCTTGTATCATAATGTAATTAACTTTATGGCTGTAATTTAATAATTTCTTATTTATTTCATTGAATATAAGGTTTAAATATCTAGATTGTATTTCCTATACTTAGCTAAGTGACTATGGTTTGTATTCTACACATGTTTGTCAGCATGCACGCCTTTTTTATCTTATAAAAATCTTAATTCTCATATGCATAGATATAAAATATAGTTGAGTTGAGAGACTTCATTTAGTTTGTTTTTAGCTTAAATTTTCATTAAATAAAGTTTTATGCAAGGTATCTAAATTTTTTTATTGCGTATCCAAGCATATCTTAGCGTATCCTGATTTTTTTCCAGTGTATCCAACCAATAAATAAATACGTATCCAACAATCGACTAACCGATACAACACCCGATACCGATATTTTGAACCATGGTTAGAATCATATCGAACTCTTTGGTCAAGAGTTCAATTATCACATATTCACATTACATCCATGGTTAATGGTTTGGTTCGCCATTTATCAACCAGAATAATTTTTTCATTAAAAAAACTCAAAAATTCCTGTTAAATGTATCAAGTTTTTTTTCATTGAAAAATAGAAGTTCAAAATGATAACCTGTATAACATGAAGCCCCTCTAAACAACAAATGTGTGATAAATTGAAGATGTATTACCAATTATTATACAACATAAGTATGAAACTATTATTCTGACTTAGACTCTTAAGATATTTGTTTCTGCTGTACTTTGCTACTGAACTTGTTTTTCCTACTATAAATTTCTGTTATAGTATTGTAATTAGTTAAAATTATTAATCTAACCCGCACGGGTAGCTCAGTTGGTTCGGGTCTTGGGAGAGATCCCCGAGGTCTTGAGTTCAACTCCTCCCAGGCTTACCCAATGCACGTGGTTTTCGGGTATGTCAGGGTTGGGACACCCTCCGTTACTCCCCCCATCCAAAAAAAAAAGGAGTTAAAAGTAATTTGTCATGCTTCTTTTGATAATTTCCTAATATATCAATGCATTTTTCCTGTTGTTTTCACCATGTTTGCCAAGAATTTTACTATGTTTTTCTATGATCGCAAGAATTTTAGAATGTTTCCAAGAGTTTCAATATGTTTTCATTTCAAAGGGCTCGAAAAACAACATTCAAACCCCTAGAACCTAGAAAATTACTTGTAGGTCAACCAGTGTGATCGACCACATTAGGGAGTTGTTAAGAGGGTAAAGAATCCTTTTCTCATACACCAAGGGAACCAAACGACTTAGCAGATACCTTTGCTAATGAGATGCAGGTCATAATAAATCCACATCAACATGTTAGTGGCAAAATACTACCATGAAAAATAGAGCTAATAGTGATAAAATACTACCCATGAAAAATGGAACTAATAATCTCACCTTGAATTCACCATCGGTCATCTCATAAAGTTTACTCTCAAACACCTTAAGAAATGCTTCAACTCTCAAGTCTATCTGTCTGGGATCCTGATGAGTTCAACACAGATAGTGCTTGAGACGAGGTAATGAAGTCTACAAAGAAAATAGAACTATATATGTACCTTTACAGTGGATTGGACAATAAACTGCACTCCTCGAACACCAGAATCATTCCTACATTGGAAGCATTTGAAAACTTAAAGCGCAAGTGGGGGAGAAGTTCAGAAAATAAGAAACTTCTGCATACCTCTGCATAAGCACAGTAATGTAGCCAAGTTGCTCAACCGATCTAAGCTGGTGGAAAGCTGGTTGCTTTGCAATAAGAGCAAAAAGCTGAAGTTTCACATTCAACATCAAATCATCTTGATGAACCTAAGATATTTCAACAAGGTTAGGTATCAGCAACTGCATGAGAGCTAACTCATCCAATAAAAAAATTATCCACAAAATCCTAGGAAAATAGAGATTAGGAGTGCTACAGTTAAACAGAAACAACAACTTATTGTTCTGATTTGGTAATATTACACTGCCATGCAGAAAGACTTAAAAATTTCATATATTTTGCATTTATGAGCCATGTACATGTTTCCATATGGGGAAAACTTATTACATGTGATTTGTTTTCTTATGAAGTGAAGTTGTTGTACATGCGTACATACACACGTGATTGCTGTGGCCTTATAGGAAGAAACCCTGACCTATGATGTACTGTCAAAAATATACATTCCAACTCTTGGAGAAGGAAATAATCATATAAGGGTTATGCATAGTACATAATCACAATATCCATGTATCTTTTCAAGCAAAGGACACAAATGTCTTCTCTATGTTAAGGAAAATCTAAAGTTTTTACATAACTTCCTGACAATATGTAGATTCTCCTCTTCTTTCTTTGGTTGCTTTTAGAAGGTTTCTGGAAATCTCTTGAACTTTGAAGAGCATTAAAGCCTCAAAGGCTTTAAAGATACAGGATAAAACGATTGTTGAAGAATTACAGAATCTTAAGCTTGCAAGTCATTTCTCTCAAAAGGAAATGAAAAAAGTGCAGCTACTAATTTTGACATGATGGAATAGTGTAGACGTGCCTATTTACACAGATATCAATGTTTGTATATATTTGGCTTACAAAGCCTGAAACTGAAAATTATTACAAAAAATTCAAAAAATGAAGGGCTATATTCTCTGCCTTTGACACTTAGGGTGAAATGGAGAAGAAATATAATAATCACTTGAATATTTACATTAATAAACATAATTACCTGAATATAGTGGACTAGGGCAGAATTCTCGTCGCTTGGATTTAAGCCTTCTGCAAGATAAAAGTGACTTGTGCCCCTTTCAAGCTTAATAATTCTATTTGCTAAATGCTGGGACGGGAGTAGTGTTTTGCTTATAGGCTGGGGACCCTTGTAGAAAACATCTTCAATATGCTCGATTATTGACTCTGCTTCATTTGGCAAAATGTTTCCTGAAAAAAGTAATATTGGAGTGATAATTAGAATCAAGACAAAGATGACAAATTTCCAACATCTATTCAACAAAAATTAAATCCATCAAATTATGCGAACCTGCCACATAACCCTCTATGAAGGCCTTTGAGAGCATCACAGGTGAAAACTTTGCAAGATCATCAGCTTCAAGACAAGGAAGGGCTTCGAGTACTTCCATCCAAGGCCATGAGTGATCCTCTAGTATTAATGAACAGTAGTACATAGCCTGCTGATATGGCTGTTGAAACTTATAATTTTGATACTCCTTGATTACCATTTCCTGATTAAGAAAATATGGCGAGAATGTCATTTATCTGCCTGCAATAAAAACTATGCTTGAGAAATACCATTAAGGTTCTGAATCTTATGGTTTATTAGTGAGAAGTATAAGAAATCCATCCATCCACAACCATAAAACAAATCTAGTTATGATTTATTTATTTATTTATATTTAACAAAAGAGTCCCTTGAAACCGAGGATTACGTCACCCAAACCTTGGTCTTAAATTTTTAAAGGAAAATACCTCACCCTCCGAATAAGATTAGTTTCATGCAAAACCACCACTTGCCCAAATCCCATGATGTTCACAACCAGATGAGAGTTAGCTACTTTGTCAGCTTTTCTCTAGAAGTAAATAAGGAATTTACTAAATGTAGAAAAGAAAATAATGAAAAGCTTTCCCCATAATTACCTGACCGAGAAGCGGGAAGTGAAGCCTAAAAAAATTCTTGGGAAATGAGATACGGGCACCTCACTCACATTATATTAATTACCATATCTTAATTTTTGCTTCACGTGAAATATGTGTGGAGAACTAGGCACCTTTGGTTCCAATCCAGCAATACTTGCTTAACGTCTACAGACTCTACACCCTAGATTGTAGACTAGACTCAGGCCTATCTCATAATGTCTCATTCATGGTTAAATTTCCTAGTTTAAAATTCCGGTACGTATCGGGTTTGGAGCTACCCGATACATTGATACGCTGAAAAAAAATGCCCTGTATCGGTCCTATATCGATGAGCACGAAACTAAAAACAAAAATCCATTTCACCAATCAATATTTTTCCAATCTCCGATAATATGCCCGATACGGAACAGATACGTCAGATACAAAGGATTTTTCAGTTATTTTTTTTTCTCCTTCAATTTACACTAGGATACCCAACACAGACCCAATACACACAACTTATTTACATAAAATATTTCTTTGACTTAAGATATTATATGTAAATAAGGTTATACCCCCCATTTGAATTCAATAAAAATTATCCTAGATCCAAATTCCTGAATAAAATAAAAAGTCAATTTTCAAGTTCAAGAACAAAATTCTCTTTTTAGCGCCTTATAGAGAGTAGGTTAAAATTTCAACTTTCATATGATAAGGCATTTCTAAAATTAAAATTTCATAAATTCTACTATATCAAAAGATGCCCAAAACTCATAAGTCCGCCAAAAAAAGTCTCATATTTTAGGCTTCAAAAATATTTTCATCTACAGGATCAAAAAGTCAACTAACAATGTAACAATTCAACATAAAAAACTTACATTCAAGCTTATAATTTATGGTTGTAATTCAATACATTTTTATTTAATTCATTAAATGAGGTTTTAATATTTAAATTGCATTTCCTATACTTGGCTAAGTGACTATGATTTGTATTTCCATACCTGTATATCAGCACGCACAATTTTTTAATCTAAAAAATTCTTAAATCTCATATGTACGGTTATAAATGTAGTTGGAGACCTTCATTTAGTTTGTTTCTAGCTGATATTTGCAATAAAAGAAGTTTTATGCAAGATATCCAAGTTTCTCCTTGCTTATCCCAACATTTCTTAGTGTATCCTGACTTTTTCGCCTTATCCATCCGATACGGTCCAATATGCCGAAACGTAACCTATTTTGGACTTGCCGATATAGAACCCAATACCAATATTTTGAATCATGGTCTCATTATATTCTTGGAGCGGGAAGCAATGTCTAAAAATATTATTGGGAATTGAGAAGTGAGAAATGAGATAGGGGTGCCTCACTCCTATTATATTACTATGAGAAGCCATATATTAATTTTTGCCTCACGTGAAATATGTGTGGAGAACTAGGAGCCTTCGGTTCCAATCAAACAAAACTTGCTCAGTGTCTACACCCTAGACTGTAGATTGGACTCAGGTCTATCCCATAATGTCCCATACACAGCTCTCTTCGATCATTAGATGTGATGGAAGCGAGCTTCCTAGAAAGCTATCCTGAGAAACAAGCTACCAGGTAAGCGAGCAACCCACCCTGTAGGCCTGTACATAGCTTCCGTGCAACTATGGATTTCCCTATGTACATAGAAAGTCAAGGAGCTCCCTCTTTTGCTAGGCTATCTTACCCCGAGTTGGCATTTCCAAGAGTTGGCTGTATATAAAACATCAAAATGAAAAACAAATGTCTGCATGTGGTTGGTATGTTAACTAATCTCCACAACCCTTAGGAATTGCCAGATGCACAATTACAACATATTAGCTGAACAGTTCGAGAAGGTCAAGAAGAAGTTTGGGAAGATGCGCCTCAAAAAGGATTTATTGGAAGATCTTTATCTATACTTGTAGAATATTATCTTTCGCCTATGTATTCCTATGCTACACCCTGTTAAACTGTAGCATAGGGGTATACTTGCTACACTGTAACATAGGGATATATTTGTCTTTGCTAGCCTATTATTGCGAACTTGTAATTAGGGGAAACTCAACCTATAAATAAAACGAGATAGAAAAATTAAGTTCACTCCTCCTTTCCTCTTTCTCTTCTTCTTCCTCCTTCAAACCCTAGATACAAACCCTAAAACCTAATCCTAATGAATTCAACTTGGTATCAGAGCGATCTAAACCACAAAAGAAGCGCGAGAAGAAGAACCAACCCATCGGCAGCTACTAACGTCATCAATGGCAAATTTGTTGTCTTTCACTTGGATCTGGTAGATCTGTTATTTAGAAGACTTATGGTGATTATTTTGGGATTTTTTGAAGATTGGAAGTGAGTTTTTGAGAATTTTTAGTGGAAAAATTCAAAACAATTCTATTTCACACCAGTCCAAAATACTCCTTATTGGAGGAAAGCAATGCTAGGTCCACTTTCTGGTCGTCTAATCTCCGGTAGTTTTTACTACTTTCATACAAGTAGAAAAACATAAATATGGTGGGACACACCAAAAAGTATCATACCATTTTGTCTTCTTGTATGAAAATAGGGGAGAGTGGACAACCGGAAAGTAGACCTAGCATTGCTCATTTGAGGAATTATTCTTGGGCAAATTAGTAGTGATTAGTCACCCTAAAAAATCTGGACATTTTGGTACTAGTTTCACGGCGATCAGAATCTCGCTGGAGCTCTGACGTTGTTTACTGACTGAAATTTTCCGACAGAGTGTTGCTTGGTGCTACTTTTCGCTGTTTTTTGCATTATACTTGCTATGGATGGTGTTTGAGATGTTTGTGAATGGGTTGTGATGCTTTTCAGGTGCCCTCAAGGTATTTGAGAACTAAAGATGTCTTTGCGTGTTTTTTGGTCGTCGGACCATTGGTGGCTGCTAATTGGGTTGTAGAACCCTCGAGCATAGTGATATTAGGTTGTTAAGGTGTTTGATTTGTGCAAATCAGTCCTTAGTTGAAGTTTGGGCGATTCAGAGATTAATGAGCTCCTAATGGATGATAATTCATTGAATGTTCGAATCGCCCCTAATGGATGATAATTTATTGAATGTGGGGTATGGCGACTCCCAGAGTCCAATTTCAGCTTATAGTTACTTGCATTTGGGGCTTGAAGACTCCCCTAGCCTTCAAATCACTACCGTGACGTTGAACGGTAACAATTACCTTGCATAGTCACAGTCGGCCATGTTGTTCATAATAGGAAATGGGTAAGATGGAGTACCTGATTAGCGAGAGTCCAAAGTCTCCCATTACCAACCTACTTTTAATAAATGACCAGCCGAGAACGCCACAATTATGTCATGG
Organism: Tetracentron sinense; assembly: GCA_015143295.1. Classification (NCBI taxonomy): domain Eukaryota; kingdom Viridiplantae; phylum Streptophyta; class Magnoliopsida; order Trochodendrales; family Trochodendraceae; genus Tetracentron; species Tetracentron sinense. The sequence continues at coordinate 41,678,221 of CM026557.1, forward strand.
CTTTTCCACTCCATGCTTTTGGATCTTAGCAGCGGGTATATCCTTCTCTCCACAACCAAGGAGATATGGGATGTAGTGACGCAGACTTACTCCAAGGGGTACACACATGCTAGAGCTTATGAGTTGCGTTAATGTATTGGGCAACTGAGACAAGGTGATGCCTCTCTGGCCACGTATTAGTCTATTCTTCGCCGTTTGTGGGAAGAGTTTGATATGTTTCATCTGTATAGAACAAGGTTTGAAAACTCGGTTTCGATCACCGTAATGGCCTCGGCCGAAACCGATACGTATCAATTTCAACTGGTTTTTTCCCCTTTTTTGTTTGAAAAAATCACAATAAATAGGAAAAAATAAAAACAATGCCGTAAATGAGTAGCAACATTGTTTTAAAGCCAATATCAAGTTGAAAATGTAGAAATAATGAAATATAAATGTAGTAGATGGGTCAAAAGTTTAAATACACTGCCAAGTGCTAAAGCCACATAGAATTATGGGTTGACTCATCAAGTAATTAACAAATGTTCATGGATGCATTTAGTAAGTTCCGGTTGTAATAAAACATGATTTGCATTAAACTTTAAGAAAATTTATCCAATTTAGCTCTCAAATTGAGTTTTCCCCAAAATGAAGAACGTGGCATAGATTTTTTCAAATCCATGATTGAAACCCCAAATCAAGTTGTTAATCAACAAAAATTAAAAGGAATTTTGGTAAAAAGAGTTAGAATGGGTAGAGAAGAAGAGATGATGAAGCAAAGAGAGATTTTTGTGGTGTATTTAGGTCTTTACGGAATGAAAGCGTCGGGCGAGTCCTACGGGCAAAATTGTTACGTATCATAGGACTCGGCCGATACATAACGATTTCAACCGAGTCTTATTTATTCGGAAAAAGAGGGTAAAGGAGCAATTTTGGGTCTCGTGTGCAACTGAAACCAATACATATCGCCTAATCCGTATCGGTTTCAACAAGTTTTTAAACCATAAGTATAAAACTCAGTGCAGACCACCGAGTATATGAGTTATTGGCTAACCTCAACCTCGAGTATGAGCAAATTAGGATCTAGATTTGGGGAAAGGAGTCATTTCCTTCCCTCACTAAGGCCTATTCCATTCTCCACAGGGAGGATGTCGACGGTGTAGTATGCAGTCCTTTTCTCTAGAGCGGTCTGCTTTCTCTTCATGGTCACAGCGCGGAGGTCGTGATAGTGGTCGGGGAAGCTGAGGAGGTGGTAGGTCAGGGACCACCGATGATGAAAGAGACAAACTTAAGTGTGATCACTGTGATCGCACTCGACACACCAGAGAGACTTGTTGGGACCTCCATGGTCACCCACAACAAAGAGGTGGGAGGTCGTAATGGCCGCTGTGGTGGTCGTGGTGGAGGACTTGGCTATAGTGCTCACTCAGTTGCCTCTGATCCAGCTCCAGCACTTACACCTGGGACATCATCCTTTTCTAACAGTCTTAGCCTCTCTCGTGATGAGATAGAGGCATTCAAGCGCTTTATGGGTTAGTAGGAGCCGTCAAGTACAACTTCCACATCCTCGTTTGCTCAATCAGGTAGTACATCAGCTTCAACTTTCAATGCATCTGTCTCCACATTTGCTTGCCCATGGATTATTGATTCAGGGGCCTCAAATCACATGACTGGTATGTCATCTTAGTTTGCCTCCTATCGTATTTGTTCTGGTAGGGACAAAGTTAGAATTGCTTATGAGTCTTATTCTTCTATTAATGGTAAGGGTAGCATCATGGCTAGCCCATCTATGCCTTTATCATTTGTTCTTCATGTTCCTAATGTGGCTTTAAATCTCGTATGCGAATCACTTAACTAAGTCCTTGAATTGTAGTCACCTTCTTTCCTTCTCACTATGTATTTTAGGACTTCAAGACGAGGCAGACGATTGATAGAGGCTATAAGACGAGGGGAATGTACTTGTTGGGCAGTTCTTCCAGGGTGGCTTCTTCTGTTTAGTAGATTTCTGCTGGGCCTAGTAGTAGTAGTAGTAGTAGTGATAGCACCATTGTACAGTTTTTGTAGTGACATAGACGTCTGAGCCGCCCATCTTTCTTTATGTTAAAGAGGTTTTTCCCATATTATTTTCTTTCTATATCTATGTCTAAACTTCAGTGTGAAACTTGTGAATTTGGTAAAAAAATGTCGATCTTCATATCTTGCTCATGGGAAAAGAAGTAATTCTTCTTTTTCCATTGTTAATTATGATGTGTGGGGGCCCTGCCCCTATTACTGCCTCTCAGGTTTTCGTTACTTTGTTACATTTGTTGATGATTTCTTTAGAGTAACGTGGATTTACTAGTTAAAGCACAAGAGTGATGTTTGCTCTGTTTTCAGTCTTTTAATTAAATGATTGCCACCCAGTTTGATGGTAAGTCAAAAATTCTTCGTTCCGATAATGGTTGAGATTTGTCTACTACTCTCTTCTCCTACTCCAATGATCGCAAGAATATCCACTAGACTACATGTCTTAGTACTCCTCATCAAAATAGTGTTGCTGAGAGGAAGAACCGTCATTTGATGGAAATCACTCGTGTTCTTTTGTTTAGCATGCATGTTTCGAAAAGTTTTTGGTCAAATGCCCTTCAGACTGCTTCCCATCTTATGAATCGCATGCCTTCCAGGATTTTGGGTGAGTCCTATTGATGTTCGGACTCCATCTGTCTCCTTGTTTCCTCTTCCTTCCAAGATCTTTGGTTGTATATGTTTTGTTAATGTTGACAAAGCGGAGCGTACTAAACTTGATCCTAAGGCTCTCAAGTGCTTATTTTTGGGATATGCTCTTAGTCAGAAAGGGTATAAGTGTTACCATTCATCTTCAGGCGGAGCTTCATTTCTATGAATGTTACCTTCTTCAAATTCATCCCCTCCTATTCCGCGACAGAGACTTCTCTTCAGGGGGAGACATTGGTGTTGAAGAAATGTCTCATTCTCCTAACCTTTCCAGATTGATCCGATGGACTTCCATGTCACTAGTAGTGATAGAAGAGATGAAAATAGAAGTGGGAAAAGTGATGAAAGTGGAAAAGGAAATGGAAATGGAAATGGAAATGGAGGGAAACAAAGGGAGGTGCAGGTTTTTGAGCGGAATCCAAATCGTGGGATTTGAATAAAGGGTACTAACGAAGAAGACCCCCATATGCCTTGCCATTAATCCTCCTTAGATCCAGGTACTATCCATACTTCTCTTGTTGATTCTAACATTCCTATTACTCATAGGAAAGGTGTTCGCTCTTGCACACAACACCTATTTCTAACATTGTATTATATGGTTCACTGTCTCCTTCGTATCATACCTTTTTCATGGCGCCCTCTCTTCTTTGCCGATTGCTCGCAATGTTGCATATGCTCTTTATAAGTCAAAATGAAAAGAAGCAATGGAAGCAAAGATGCAAGCTCTGAAAAAGAATAAGACATGAGACATGGTTGATTTACCAAGAGAGAAAGTTCCTATGGAATGCAAATGAGTGTTCACTATGAAGCATAAGTCTGATGTGTCAATGGAAAGGTACAAAGCCAGGCTCATTGCAAAAGGGTACACACAGACATATGACATATACTACCAGGAGACATTTGCACCAGTAGCAAAGATGAACTCAGTAAAGATTCTCTTATCTCTTGCATCCAACCTGGATTGGCCACTTATGCAGTTCGATGTGAAGAATGCTTTTCTCTATGTGACTTGAAAGAAGAAGTGTATGAAAACTCATCCTAGGTTCAAGTGCCTTGTAGCTGAAGGGAACATATGCAAACTGAAGAAGGCCTTGTATGGGCTTAAGCAGTCTCCTATGGCTTGATTTAAAAAGTTTCGCCATGCAATGATTAGAAATGGCTACAAACAAAGCCAAGCTGACAATACCATGTTTATCAAGCACAATGGCAAGGTGACAACACTCATTGTTTATGTCATCATTGTGTTAACTAGAGATGACCAGGAGGAGATGCAAAAGTTAAAGAGCCTACTTGCAAAGGAATTTGAAATCAAGGATCTAAGCCAGTTGAGGTATTTCTTGGGTATTGAGGTTGCCAGGTCCATAAAACGTATTTTTATATTGCAGCGCAAATATGTCACTAACCTTCTACATGAGACTTATATGACGGGTTGTAAGCCTTGTGACTAGGAGTGGAGCCAAGATTCTCTTGCAGGGGGACTAACAACGAGGCTTCAAAGGCGTAGCCCCCAAGTTCAAGGGCCGTCACGTCTATTTGTGTCCGTTTATTTTTCTTTTATGAAGTTTAGGGGTGGCTAGAGCCCCGTTTCCCTCCCCCCCCACTCCTCTCCCAGGCTATGCCCTATTAAAATAGTATATGATTTCTTTTTCAAACTTTCAAGGGGGCTAAAGTCCCCTAAGCCCCATGTGGCTCCCCCCTACTTGTGACACTCACATTGACCCCAACCATAAGCTTGGTAAAACCATTGGTGAGAAGCTTGTAGCAGCAGGGAGATATCAGAGACTTATAGGAAGACTGGTATATCTCTCACTCATTCGTCCTGATATTGCGTATGTCGTCAACATTGTTTACCAGTCATGCATGCGTCTACCTCCGCACATTTGGATGCGGTTTATAGGAGTTTGAGATTTCTCAAGTCAGCTCCAATACAAGGTCTGATGTATGCTCGTATTAGTAATCTATAGATTGAGGCTTTCACTTTTGGTTATTGTACATTTGTTGGTGGTAATCTCTTCACGAGAAGAAGTACAAAGTAGTCTGTGGTTTCCAGATCTAGTGCAGAGGCAGAGTTCCGGTCTATGCTCATAGATTGTGTGATTGTGGCTTCGCATTTTTTTGACCAACCTAAAGCTCCCTATTCAGGGGCCTATGAAGTTGTATTGTGACAACAAAGCGGCAACTAGAATACTCACAATCTCGTTCAACATGACAAAACCAAACACATTGAGGTGGATAGACACTTCGTCAAGTAGTAATTGAAGGCAGGCCTCATCTGCACTACATTTGTGGAGACTGGTGACCAACTTGCTGATATTTTGACCAAGGGTTCTAGCAGTACACAGTTCCATAGGATTATTGGCAAGCTCAGTATTTGTAATATCTACATACCAATTTGAGGGGGAGTGAAGAATATTATCTTTCGTCTGTGCAATCTCATGCTACACCCTGTTACACTATAGCATAGGGATATATCTGTCTTTGGTAGCCTATTATGACGTAGGGGAAACCCTACCTATAAATAAAATGAGAGAGAAACATTAAGTTCTCTCCTTCTTTCCTCTTTTCTCTTCTTCATCCTTTAAACCCTAGATACAAATCCTAAAACCTAATCCTAAGGAATTCAACTATACTATATATATATAATAAAAATAGGGATGCCTACGTGGCACCCCTCTTTGATCTTTATTCTTGAATTGTTTTGCTACATGGAAGATCTTTATCTATACTATATATAATATAAATAATGATGCCTACATTACACCCCCCTTTGATCTTTATTCTTGAATTGTTTTGCCACGTAGGCACCCTCACGTTTCTCTCTATATCCCTCTCTCTTCTTCAAATCATCCACTCCTCTCATTTCACATTTCTCTCTACACTAGTTTGAGGAAGAGAACAAAGGGGGCCCACCACTAAGTTTATCTCTCTCCTTCAAATCACTTACTCCTCTCACGTTTCTCTCGATAGTGATTTGAGGGAGAGAACAAAGGGGCCACACTCACGTTTATTTCTCACTCTCTTCTTCAAATCACCCACTCCTCTCATCTCATGTTTCTCTTTCCATAGTGGGTTGAGGAAGAAAACAAAGCGGCCCACCACTATTTAAAGATCGTTTATCTCTCTACTTTAAATCACCCACTCATCTCATGTTTCTCCTTTTTTTTTCTCCTGTTACTTATTGGACTCTTTGGGTAAGTGGTTAGGTAGATTGGGGTTATTTTTATTTTTTAAACTTAATTTCATTCAAAGATACTCTCTCCCACGGCCCACCCTACTCTTTCCACCGACTAAAGATAATATGGAGCCGACTCCCTCCCTTTTTCTTTCCACCAATCCAAGATACCAATCCTTATGTACGTTTTTGTTTGGGCTGCTTCTTTTTTTTCCCTTCAACTTTAATACAATTGTAGAGAGGGTAAATCAATTCTACAATTTCTCGACACTCCCTCCAGGCAAATTTCATCCAACCCAACAAGAGACCTCTATCTTCCATGAACCCATTATAATTCTCAAGGTAATGCCGTAATGGAATTCTATGCTGGTTTATCTGGATTCCCGTCTTGTGCAGTAACATGGAGATCCCCTACTGCACTGAGAAGAGGAAATCATGGTTGGGATCGACAATCCTCTCTTCAATCTCATCTTCTGTTTGTACTGGCTTCACTGCTGCATTGTATTGATTTCATCTATATGACTGGTTGCTATTTCATGCCAACTTCAATGACAAGTATGAAGAGTACCAGAAGAAGTGGGGAGGTGGGATCATGGGTTCCCACTCTCTGGCCAAAACCAAGGCCACAGAGAAGTTACTTGCCAAGGAAGTTGCACAGAGGATGAACTTGAAGGCGAGGTTTTGTACGAAATTTATGTGGTTTACCCTATAATGTTATGTATTGACACTTTGTGGTCCATTGCATTATAGAAATTTTATCACATGTATATTTGAACTTATTCTCTTGTGTTGGTGTCATATGGTCTTGGGAAGGATCCCTTCTCACACAACCTAATTAGGTCCAATATTTCCATCTCACATTCTCAATACAAAGTTATATTAAAGAGATACTATGTTCCTCACTATGATTCAGCTAAAAAAGGACTAATGATGATGATATTTTTGCTTTGGGCTGTTAGTATCGTAAAAATACATATGATTACTTCTACAATTAGAGAACAAAATAGGAAGAATTGAAGAGATGAATGTTAACAATTGCGTAATGTTTGTCTTATGATTGGTGAATTCTAATATATTCAATTTTTATTTTCTTTATTTACATACCCGTGCATCGCACGGGGCTTTGGTAGTACCTTCTAAGAAAGCCAATGCCTCCCCCTCCTTGGAATCTTTCAAACCAACCAACTCATAGAAACAAAGAAAGGATCCAAATCATCTTAAGGACGCCACTGATTCCTGCCATGCCAAGATTCCCAGAAGGGGCCCTATTGAATCTACTTTACCACCCATTTCCCCATTTTAAACACAGATTATGACTGATTTAATTTTTAATGTAAATTAACAAAAATAACCAATTAAATCTGCATGGATCAGATGTCTAATGCTTTAGTAAAATTATGGTCTAAGTAGGTTCACACATAGCAGCTGTAATTGATGTTTCAATTACACATAATTGGATTTAATCCCATCAGCTCTTCATTTAGGTATCTGTACAGCAAAAATGAATTATACAAAATAAATAGATTTCCGTAATTGGTTTTTTTATAAAAGAAAAGATATGGGTATTTACTATTTAGATATGCTTCTCTCAAAAGGATCATTAACAGCATAGTCTAAATTAATCCTTCATAATGTGTGCAGGCATAGAAGGAAAGTGAGCAGCAAACATCCGAACTTTTGGCTCCTCAAATTTTTATTTGGTCTATCATATGATGAACTCAGCTTCAACTTTATACTTTTAAAGGGTATTTCATTCCTACACTATATGCGTTTTCGATTCCATCTGAATGATTGTCAAATGTTCGAAGGAAAAAAAAAAACTCCAGAGACAAAATATTGCCAGTTTTACATTTATAAACAAGTTTTGGTAATATCATTGTGTCCCCTAGTTGGGCTTAAGTTTGAAATTTGTTCTCTCCATTTCCAAGATCAACAAATGGTAAGGCTCACTCCCCCTCTCCAAAGGAATGCATCTGTATCGTGACATAAAGATTTCCTCTCTCTCTCCATATATATATATTCTCTTATTTCTTCTTGTTTAGTAATTTTTTCCATTATCAACATGAAAAACACCACTCAAATGTTGATGTACTTATTTTTTCGGGAAACGTATCAATTGCATTACTAAAAGTAAAGTGCAGAAAAGTGATGTACGATTGGACATCAGACAAAAAAACAAAGGCTACATCATGTGTATAAATTCAAGAAATATTAGACATGCTGATACATGGCTATAAGTTTCTGCTTGTCCTCACATTGAAGGTAGTCCAATTCTGCTAAGGGTAGAAACATTCTTTCGGTGGTTGCCTAATTGTACCACATGCCCTTTGTTAGAGTATATCAATAAACAAGAAAGAAGAATCTTTGAAGACTTTTGTATGCAATATGCTGTGGATCTTAATGATAGAACAGGCTCATATTGAAAGACTTTAGTATGTTTGAACTTCAATTGGAGTAGTGGATTCCATAACTGGAAGCAGGAAGCAAAATCATCCTCTTAAGACCTAAAGATTTTTAGAGACCAATTTCCAGACCCTTTGGAGGTAGAAGGCGACCCTTATGATGCTATAGAATGAGCAAAAAGTGTAAGGAAGCTCTTTGGAGGCTGTCTACAGCAATAGTACATATATGAGTTCCTTTAAGAGGTTGAAAAATTATTGGTTACCATACCTAGGAGGGGATAATGAGGTGGCAGACCATTTACAAAATGTGGTGTAAATGGAAACTTATACATATGGATTCTCTGCCCTACATTTTGTTATTATTTTGGGAATATCAGTACAACATTGCACAGTTACTTATATATATGGAAGAAAATATGACTTCACATTTGCATTTCCTTTTAAATCATCAAGCAGGATAAACCAGTTACTTATCATTTGACAAAATTAATCTCATTTATTCTCCGTGTGTCCGAATGGGAGAGGTTGAGGGTGGGACAGGGAGAAGGGGAGGGGGAGGGGGTCAATGGACCTCGAAGCCTTTACCAAATAACATATTTAAGTTCAACATTAAAAAATTTGTGGAACGACAAGATGCAGTAAATCACTGCAAAAACTTATGAGTAAATATCTTTATATTATAATTATCCATAGACTATGATTCAGTTAAACGCTAATGTGCTTTGAGAAGAAGTGTACAGCAAGATTTCCAGTACAAAGAGTTGGGACCTTTTTTCAGTGGGCACAACGGGCCATTTAATTACCTTGATAACAGAAAACCTGTCTGGTTTTACTTCGAAACGTGCAATTTTTTCAACTATTGTCTCTAACAAGATCCTCATTTTGTGATTATAACCAACCACAATCACCTAACAAGAAAAGACAATTGGTTAGTACATAGAAGTATCGAAGTATCTCACAAACTGAAAAATAAAAATGCAAATATATTGGCAAGGCAGTCAATAGTTGATTTGAGTTTAGACTTTAGAGCATAGTGAAGTGATGATTCTTCAATGTATCTTTTTCTTCTCAATCAGGTTTAGTATATAAGATCAGGAGCTTGGAAGTTTTTTAGATAACTTGCTACGCAGTTAGCATACTGACTTTTCCACTATGTCTGATCAGACGAAAGAAAATCTACGATGAGCTTGGTATAGCAAAGGCCAGTTAAAATTAAAAAAAGGAAAGGATTTCTCAAGAGGACTAAGATAAGCTTCAGCATTTTCTTATCTTTTTACTGAAGCTTATGGTACCACAGGACCAATACCATAGTTCAGAAACTTGAAAACTCGACTCGAAAGTTAGCCAGGTCAAGTAACTTGGGAAACTAGAAAAAAACTCGACTCGACCGACTCGAAAGTATATATATATGTGTGTGTGTGTGTGTGTAATCAAACATAGATAAAAATTCTTAATGACTAAGTAAAAGCGACAATAACATTTGCACAGAAAGTGAGGATCCACTGCAAGAGGGGTTTGCAACATAAATGGCTGTAGAACCAACATTAGAGGTTCCATGTTGAATATTGGGGTCAGGGTTCACAACGTAGCAAACTGAATCCTAACCTAATATCTCATGACATGGCATTTCTCACATTACTTCTATAGAATCCCGTTGCACTGGATCCTCATTCATGGTAATAAAACTTACTGACTATGATTTACCTCAAATTCCATCAGATACTTATAACACACTCTCTTTGAACATAACTATTAGCTGCAACTTTAGCCGAACTGCCAAATCCTTTGACAAATTAATAGGAAAATTAGGGACATAAAGATTGTGGATGTGGGGATCAGCCAATAGTTTTGTAATTATTGAGATAGATAGTGGTAGTTTTGTAAGGTTTTTTCTTTTCATAATTACAAAATTGTCATAGACTTTACATAGAGCTCCACTCAAACGCTTTGAAGCAAAGCTCTGCCTCATATTTAAACTCATATAATAATTCACGGGAGTAAATGGCTTTCATGTAAGTTTTTATGATATAAGATGGATTTTATTTCTTTTTTTGGTTGGTTGCAATTTTTAAAAAGGAAAATAATCACCTCTTCGGTCGATGACGCGAGGAGGGGCGTCTCGGCTCCCCTTTTCTTGCCACATGTCCTCCTTTTAACTCATTTTAACTGTGGTTAAGATTCACTCACCCCTAGGGTTCACCCATATACCCTTTGTTTTTAGAAAAATAAAATAAAATAAATTTAACTACAGGGTTAAAAAAAATTAACCTGAGTTTATGGCAGTTAAAGGGGCAACTTTGTGAGAGTGAGGAGAAATAGTTCACTCCTCACCCGTGGAGCCAACTATTGCTCTTTTAAAAATAAGCTGAAATTGATATTTTAATATCCAACATTTGTATAGACAGAAATGATAGCCCCACACATAAACTCTGAACTCCCATTATAGTTGCGACATGTGTTGCTGCTTTTCCATACTTATAGAACCGGTTGAGACCATTCTTCTTTGAAAGAAATTATTTCCTAACTTATTGAAAGGATAGTAGCGACAGGTGTTGCACCCATAGTTAGAGTTTGGAAATTTTTTGAAATCTGCATCTGGAGCTAGCACTCCTCTTTGTATAAAAGAAAGATTGGGCAAGAAACAGACATGAACATGCGTAAGTCTCACATTCTTTTCTTATTTCTGTAGTGGATATTTTTACTAGAATATATCTTTGGGGGTAATTAGAATATTACCATCAAATCAGTTAAAAGCTCGCAATCGCAATTGAGTGTTGGAGGTATAGAACAAATGACGGAGAAGAGAATGAAACAATCGAAGAAATACATATCCAATACCCAATGATTTTATAGGAAACCGACTCCAATAAATGTCTTGCTTCCAAGCTATATTAGTCAGTAATTACATGAAAATGATTTTAATTTACTTTTTGTCCTTGTCAGAATGTAAGAATATTTTTGTCATATATAGTAACTTTACTAGGGGAGTCAAAAAAACCTGGGTCCAAGGGTACCCGGCCCTGCCCACTTCTTAAATTCCAGTCCAAACCCTGCCCTTCCCCTGCCCGTGGGCCGGGCAGGGTCCAACAATTAGTGGTACCAATAGGGCCAGGCTCCCTGTCCAAACCTGACCCTTCAACGAAGTCATTATACATGTAATATATATTTAAAATTACCAATATAGCCCCACTTAATAATTTATTAGTGGGGTTATAATTGTAATTACACACACACCTATATATATATATATATATATATATATACTAAAGTTTCTACTCAAACCCTAATCCTAAACCATCCACCGACCCTCTGCAATCTCCTCTCCCAAAGGCTCTCCTCTCTCATTCTCTATCTCAGAGGCCAGAGCCCCTCTTAATCTCCAGCTCAAGGTCCCGTTGCAGTTGTTCTTTAAGAACATCTCCTCCACGGATTTAAGGCACAATGGTAGATATCGGTTGTCTTTCTTCATCCAAGTTGTTCTTTTTTATTATCTTTTTTTTCTTGATTTGTCTCTAAGACCGTAACCAATATCTGTTGATTCAGATGTTTTGCCCCTAATCTGATTGTAATTGTAAATATATAATCATCATCAATTGCATGATTTGTTTATTTATATGGTTTGTCCCTAATTTGCTTAAGTACTGAATAGTTTTTGAAATTGCATCCGTTTAGTTTTAGAGTAACCTAAATCTACCAATTTAATTTTCTTTGTTTAATTGAGATTAAATTTGTTGATATTATTTTTGATTAGGTGATTGTACATTATAGTCTAAGTTTCAAAAACTGTAATGTTATTTTTATTATTGTTGTTCTAATTTGATTATTGAAACCATTTTCTGGTTCTAATAGTAATGTGAGTCCTAATCCTTGTCCCTTAGTTGAAGGTATCCATTTTCATGTCAAGTTGGCAGTCAATGTAGAAAAAAAAATTGTCTCTTTCTTCTGACTCTTTGGCTCTGTCCGACCATGCCCAGGCCCTTGAAGGCAAGGCTGGGCCTAATCAACCCTGCCCTTAAAGGGCTAGGGCCCTACTCTTATAGGGAAGGATAGGGCTAGGGCTGACCCCACCCTGCCCCTACCCGACCCTTTGACAACCCTAAAATTTACCCTGACATATAATTATTTTGGGAAAATGAAAAATGGACCACAAGGTCCTCTTCCAAACTGACCACCCAATTGCAACTTAGAAGTGGTAGTGAAATTGTTATTTTGTTTTAACTTTATTTTTTTATACAAATTTACTACAAATTTAAAACAGTCCTAAAGTAATTGTAATGCTAAAAGCCTAAAATCAATCCTAATTTTAGAAATTAGAATCTTACTCTTCTTTTCATCGAATGAGCCCTCCATATGGTTGAACGAGATTTTAAAAAAAAAAACATCTATTTCCTAGAGTGACTCGACTGAGTCTTTCGAGTCGAGTAACTCGGCCTGACTCAACCGAGTCACTCGGCCTGACTCGACCGAGTCACTCGAGTTACTCGAGCAAAAGAGAGTTATCGAGGTTTTTAGGCAAGTCGACCCGAAATTCTATCGAGTCGACTCATCGAGTTTTTGAACTATGACCAATACTATGAAATTTCCTTCAAATCTTTAAATTTCTAGGCCTAATTTCTCACAAGGATTTTGCAAAGGAAGGCATGAGGCGTGTGCCTCATATAAGTCTCAAAGTCTGAGGCGTTTGCCTAATGAGATTTAAGCCTCAAGGTGTTTTCCTTGAACCTCGCCTCGAGGCAAGCCTTGAGTCAAGTTTTTTCAAGTCAGTCGATTCAAGTTTTTTTCGAGTTTCCGAGTTACTCAACCTCGCAAACTTTCGAGTCGGGTTTTGGAGTTTTTGAACTGTGGGTTTATTTATCATTTACAACTAGCACAGTAAGTTGGCCTTAGATGATGTTCCTACTTCATATGTGATGCCTAATCCTATCTGGCCATATCTTACATGAATGATGGCTTTAGTCTAACTACACATTGCTGACCAATACTATGAATTTTGCAAAGGAAATATGGGTATATTTCATTAACTTTTTGAATCTTTTTGCAATTTTTCTTATATTTTATTTTTTGTTAAAATTAGACAGCATGAAGCTTTCTTGCAAGGCTTATGCCTCACGCATCTTGAGGTCCTCATGCCTCGCTTCACGCTTCACATTTTAAAACATTGCTACAAATATACTGATTTTGACTTTTGATTAGGGATCCCATAACCATAATTACAAAGTTCTCCGATTTAAGTCCTGAATAATTCCCAACTTTTTCGTCAAATGATTAATTCACAAAGTATTCACGACTTTTGAAACATAGCGATTTTTTCAAAAAGTCAAGAATTAAACACAAATTATTCTTGACTTTTTTTAAAAACGTCTCAAATAAATATTTAATATATGAAATATATTTGTTTATAATTTTCAAAATTAGTAATCTCATTTTATAATTTTTTTCATATCTTGCCCGATTTATTTCCGCATTTTACCGATTTTTCCCGAACTTTTCCCTAGACAAATAATTCTCAAACCTCGACTTGGTAACTATGCCCATAACTAAAAAGAAATGAGAAGCCAATAATTTAGTGAGTATTTTATAAATACTGCAAACTAAACTAATGGGGCAGAAATTGTTTAGCTTGTGGGCCTTCTTCCAATTTGGGGATGAGGACAATGAAAGTGCTATTTAAGACCTTATCGAAACATCCCTCAAAGTGTAATTCTGTAATTACCTTCATGAAGTCTTGACCCGCAATGTCCCAACACTTTCGATAGAATTCAATAGAGAAACCATCCGGTCCTAGTGCCTTAATGCCTTCCATACCCCCAATAACTGAGAGGATTTCCTCTTCCTCAAATGGTTTTTCCAGTGCATTTCCGACAAACAATTGAATTCTACCCCCCACCTTGGGCCTATATGCTTGCTTTTCCTCATATAAATCATTTGTAGAAAGACAACGCAGCAGCCCTAATCTCCTTTTCGTCTTCCTTCCAAACCCCTTCCACCTTCAATTTTAAGAAAGAATTTTGACGCTTGCGATGGTTTGTCATTTTGTAAAAATAAACTGGTATTTCTATAACCTTCATTAAGCCACTAAACTCTCGACTTTTGTTTGCAACCAATTTCGTCAAGCTTCAAAAGATTTTAGAATTACACCTTCAAACATCTTCTTCTAGAGGCCTCATCCCAAAAAGCTCACCATTTTCATCCTTCAAATCTAGGGACACAATTTCGCATTGAATTCCTTTTATTTTTTCTAGGAACAAGACAGAACATCTCCTTATTCTAGGACATGATTTTCACCTTTGGGGCTTTGGTTTAATAAGACCAAAGATGAGTACTTGCAGACCCCAAAAAATTGATCTGTTCTGCACCTCATCAACCATTTCTAGAATACCCGAATGTTCCAACCACATGTTCTCGAATTTGAAAGGCCTAGGGGGTTATTTTTGGATATCATCATCAATGTCAACTGAAAGTAGGTACAAAGCAATTTCCAAGGTGTTTATGAATACCAGAGCTATGGTGATAAACCTAGTGTGCAGATCACACCTACAAAATTTGAGGCCAATAACTTCCTAGAATGATCTCAATCCTCTAAGGTGTATATCAGTAGGAGAGGGAAGCTAGGGTACTTGAATGTTAGGATGAAGGAACCTACTAGTCATATGACAAATGAGAACAAGAGAACTTTATGGTTATGTCATGGCTACTCAAGTCCATGCAATCAAACATTAGTAAAGGTTTCTTGCTCCTTCGAACAATAAAGAGATTTGGGATAAATTTACTAGAACTTATTCCCAACATCAGACCATTGCCAGGGTTTATCAATTGAGGCAAGAAATTGCCACTCTTCAATAATGGGAGAAGAGTTTAGCAACTTACTATATACTCTTCAAGGACTTTGGAAAGAGTTACATCATTATCAGGTTAGACAATGGAACACTGATAGAGACAGGGATAGATATCAGCAACATGTGGAACACCAAGCTACGACAATCGTTGAGCATGTTGAGGAGGAGATTTCTAGCCAAAGACAATTTGAAGTTGACTTTGAACTAGCTCAAGTCGAGTCCTTGTGTATAAGGCGACGAGCAAAGTCTCATTCTGAAGTCGGAGAGTCGTCCAAGTCGGCAGTAGTTGAGGAGCTGACAGAATTCGTGGAAGCTGCATCAAAAGCTGTGCCGAGCGAGGCCAGACAAGAATCCCTCACAACTGAGGTAGAGGTGGAGGTCACGAGTAGGCAATGCAATTGACTCATTGAGGTCTTTGTATTGAAGAAAAGAGAAGAAAGGGGGTTCACCCGATGTTCTCCATTGTTGATGGAGCCTTCTTCTTCACTATTTACCTTAGCTTGTTGTTGAAGAGGGTTCTCTGCCTTTTTCGGAGAACTCTCTTCGTATGAATTCTCTTCTTTGTTCTGAACTACCTCTTCCAGGTGGCTAGCCATTTTTCGTGAGAGGAGCCCTTATAGAGGAGGGTGTTGATGAAGAGACAAGGGACTATTTGTAATGCTCTTAGATACGATCTTAAGATATCTAACTCTTGGACACAAAATAAATCCGAAAACTCCTAAAAACCGGGTATAAACCATTTACCCCTCCCAAACTACGCTTGGCTTGATCGTATCATTGGTTCATAGGCAATCTGAGAAAATTCTCTTTGATTCAGTCAATTCCTCAAAAGGAATGCCATCCCCCTAGGATGCAAAACCATTGTGCCCTTCCAATATTGAGTGACTGAAAGAAAAAAAAAACCCAGAAATGCTCAGCCTCGACCATGACATTGCGGTCCATCACCTAGCAATCCGGGATGACATTTTGGTCTGAACTTTGAGTTTGAGTTAACTAAAGTTCAGATTTTGGGAATCAATGAGCTTCCTACATTGAATCGAGTATACTCTATTGTCCAAAGTGAGAAAAGTCATAAGAAGGCTATGCAACCAACTCTGACCAATGACCATTTAGCCCTTTTTGTATCTTCTAGTGCCCAAAAATGTGGGAAAGTTCCCATCCGAAAGAATAAGCCACCTAATGACAATAATAAACTAAAGTGTGATCATTGTGGGAATACTAGACATACACATAAGACTTGTTGGGATCTACATGGCAGACTGACGAGGTATAACCCTCCTGGACGGCAAATGAACACTCCTATTAGCCACACTATAGCGATTACAATTCCTTCCCTTGGTATCTCTTATTCATCAACTCCTCCTACAGGAAGCTCCTCATTAGCTTCAAACAATTTTCTATGCCTGAAATTAATCGTCTCTGGCATCTTCTAAACCAATTGGAAGGTCATTCTACCTCAACCTATTTTACACGATAGGTACTTATGCATTTTCATAAGTCATTCCTCATCTTGTCCAGCCTAGGTTATTGATCATGTGCATCTGATCATATGACCAGTTTGTCCTCTAGGTTTTCTCTTTATAGTTTACCTTCAGGAAGAGATAAGGTAAGGATTGTTAACGAATCTAATTCTTCTGTCTTTGGGAAGGGAGATGTCAAAACTTACGAATAACTTATCTATTTCATATGTTCTTCATATTCCAAACTAATCAACAAACATGTTGTCCGGCAGTAGTATTACCCAATGTGTCTTTCAAGACTTGGCGACGAGGAAAACGATTGGGAATGGCCATGAAGTGGAGGGTCTCATCCTCTTGGATGTTGCTAGCTCTCCTTCAGCATTATAGTCTAGTAATAGTCTTACTAGGAGTAATAAAGATGTTTAAATCAGATTGGACACAATCGTTTAGGTCATTTATCTTTTCAGTCATTAAAGTTAGTTTTTCCTAACTTGTTTGAGTCATTAAAGTTAGTTTTCTTATACCGCGAGAAAAACAAGACAGAAGAAGAAGAAAAGACTCGTAATTCTCGGGCACAAAAGTTGTGCTACATGTAGAAACCCCAATAGAAAGAAAGAGATGAGTAATGGTTTTAGAAAAAGGATCTAGTCTTGAGATGCTTCCTGAATTTTATCACTCAAGTTACACAATATAACTAAAACATCCAAAAGAATAGCATAATCCCCTTATATAGAACAATATTCAAAACTAGCCCTCTGGTAGTATAGACATACTAGTATCAACCTGAAACATTAAGAGATAATTTAGCGTCTTCCACAAGACCACAACTTAAGTTTATGCTGACATAGATTTGTAAAGCACAATTAATGAAATTAGGAAGCAAAGACTCTGGAGTTTTTAATATATTCGTACACAGTTAAATTTGATCCCGAAGGAGAAAAACAAGAAATAGGAATTATCAAAAGAAATATTCAACAGGTAAATCTGTAATCGCTCATCAGTTAAAATAAAAGAAAAGGAATGGATATATAAAAATCCACTTGACTAAGTGGCGGGGTAACTATTATTTGCATGAATGTGTAACATCATCAGACAAGATTTAAATTAATAAGAATAGAACAAGGAATAACCTGAAAACCAGTATCCGTGTGGTTAATCCCGTAATATAGACTAGCAATTTGAGCATAGTAAGCTGAAAAATACGGAACATAGTAAGCTCTTCATCCAGAATTACAACAACTTACTACAGTACAAGGAAAGAATGAATCTGAGCACATTGCAGAAGGTGTTCACAATAGTGATTAGCCCATGTAAGAAAATGTCATGAAAACTGTAGATATTGAACTTGAATAAGAAATTAATGCCATGTATGCCTTCTATCATAACTCTTTGAGGGTATAGAAATCTTAAGGGAGTCAAGAATAACTTCAGTTATGTTCTGCGCACTCAACAGCTTACCATATTCATTCAAGTAATCCATCAACAATCGTGTGAAGATATGAGTAAGAACCTCTGCTTCAGGAGAGTGGCTAGCATAGGGACAGTTGAAATCTATCTTAACATATGCCTTCGGAGTGAAGAACATGGTATCAGGCTTATACCATAATCTTGAATTGGATGATTTCCTTAAAAGAAGCGGGAATTTAGCCTGATTGAAAGGCCAATCACATCAGATCACTTAGAGAAGTTGCTGTGAGAAAAGATAGGCATATGAAAACAAATTAGATAATAATTTTCATTATACCTTCTCTTGCAAGTCTTTAATTGACAAATCAGTGGGAATGAATACATTAGGTGCCGGTAGATGTAGATGTTCATTAGGAGCTGTCTCTATCCATTGCTGTAAAATGTAACAAAATTTTGAAGGATCATCAAGTCTTTTCAAATATTATAATTACCAGAATTGAGCTCATTAGTTCAGTAAGTCAAGAAGCATAAACTGGAAAAAACTATAGATAAGTCTGAAGAACATTGGTTTTGCAATTGCCCATCATAAACGGTTGGGTTTGATATCAGAAATAACATCCAGCACCAAACCTGTATCATGGAACCAGTGATTTTCTCAATAGAATACGCAGTTCCATACCATGGCTCAACCATGTCAGTATCTCCTTCAAATTTCTTGGACTCCCAAAAGATTCTGTTATAAGAGGGATTATTCTCAATATTAATCGTATCTAATAATTTACATATGAAATATAAATAAAATTGCAAATATAAACTGTATAGTGGGAAATCTAATCTATTAAGATATAACAAGACAAGATGATTAAGAAAAAAGAAGAAAGCCAATAGGAGTGTTGTGATAAAATAACAACCAAATCCATACAACGCACAAGGAATTGCTTAAGACTACAGCACAAAGTGAGCCATCCTGAATGTGTGAAATCGTATGCAAGCTTCCATGTTCTGGCCCCCTCAGTTAAACAATGACATGGATGAGAGCTGTCAGGAAAGGGAAGGGACCAACAAGCACCAGGAGCAGTAAAACACTCAAAAGTCAAACCCAGCCAATTATGCTCTACACAAAAGTTGAGTGTGTTTTCATCTGGCCACTCAAAAATTTAGATCGTTCCACCGAGTATAAACCATTGTGATTGAGAGATAAAAATGGGCTCGAACTGTTGATGCCAATTTCCATTTGGTAAAATAAGCATGCCATAATTAAATACATCTTTGCCAACTAATAAATTTCCAGTACTGTGTTCTGCCAATGACAAGGGTCCACGCTGTGTAACATCTGTGATGAACCTCACATATACCTGAAGACATCTATGCAACCATATAATTTTCTCACAACTTATCATATTACATCGAGTTTACTTGCGCTAACCCATGAAATAATTGTGCCACTATAGTAGCAACATTCTAACCTAACGTGTGCGCCCACACACACTCACAATGTACATGAATACAAATATATATGCATCTCTCTCTCTCTCTCTCTCTCTCTCTCTCTCTCTCTCTATATATATATATATATATATATACATACTAAAATCTTCCATTAACTTTTTGAATTTTTTTGCAGATTTTCTTATATTTTATTTGTTTGTTAAAATGAGAGAGCATCAAACTTCATCCAAGGGAACAATGCAAGTAAATTAATTGACTGCGTATATTTGCACCTATAGTTGGCAGATCTTTTACTAAAGCTCTTTGACCTGCCTAATTGTCTACTTCAATTGGTCTTACTAGTGACACCTTCATTGACCTAGGATCCATTATGAACCATTAGCATAGCAACTGAGGCTATCCACCCATACAGAAAAGAGGAAAGTACACATTGTTAGAATCAGAAAGATTATTAGACCCTTTGCATTGAAAGAACATATTCAACGAAAAAAAATTACATAATTCAACCTCAGACCCATTTCAATGTAGCGGACCCATTCTTTGTAAAACTTGTTATGATTGATACTCAAGTTCCAGCTTGAGGGTGAGTATTGATACAAACAGATGATCAACAGATTCCTCCTCCACTAGGCACAAATAGCAACGGTTAGGAAGGCTCCAACCTCTTTTTCTTCGGTTATCCAGAGTCAAAATCTTACCTAAACAAGCTGACCAAAGGAAAAAGGAGACCTTAGAAGGCACCCCAGAGCACCAAACAGTCTGGTGAGGGAAATTCAAATGGAGGCCTGGATGCGTTACCTGCAAATAGGATCTCATAAAGAACCGCCCTTTGTTATTGCTGACCCAAACACGGCTATCCCTCAAGGACTCATCAATACGCACCATCTCTAACTTAAACAAAAAGTTAGCAAACTCCAGAACTTCCCAGTCATTCAATGGCCACCTGAACCTAGAGAACAACGTTTGGAATTCCTGTTTCAAGGGGGAAGGACCACACCAAGGATCGGACCAAAACTTGACTTCCGCTCCATCGCCAATCACGAGACGAGTGTGCTAAATGAAGTCGGCCCAACCCATCACAATGCCTTTCCAAAGGCCTACCCCATAAGGTCCCCTAGGCGGTCTTGGCTCCCAACGGTCTCCACTCCCATGCCGAGCCACAATAACCACTCTCCACAAACTATCACTTTCTACCCCAAAACGTCAAAGCCATTTGCCCAACATTGCCTTGTTGACTGCCCTAAGAGGCCAAATATTAAGCCACCCGCTCTCTTTAGGCCGACAAACCCACTTCCAACTAACCAAATGAAGCTTCTTAATCACTACTTTCTCATTCCACAGAAAATCCCGTTGCAATCATTCCATAATGGAAGCAATAGACGCAGGAATACGAAACAGGGACAAGAAATAAGTCGGAAGGCTACAAAGTGTACTCTTCAACAAAGTAAGTCTACCGCTTTTAGAGAGAAGCATAGATTTCCACCCCGAAAACCTCTTGTGGAATCTCTCGATGATCGGCTCCCAAACCGTCTTCGCTTTGAAGGATGCCCCCAAAAGCAGACCTAAGTACCTCGTAGGAAGAGAGCAGGTCTTACAACCTAGACAGTTAGCCAGAGTCTCCAGGTTAGGCACCTCCCCTACAACAAAAATCATGCTCTTCTGAAAATTAATCTTCAACTCGGAAACGGCTTCAAAGCATCTGAAAAGGTAACGGATATGGGTAAGATGCCAGGCCGAGGCTCCACAGAATAGCAAAATGTCATCTGCAAATTGGAGATGCAAGATCTTAACCGGAGTTGCTCGTATAAATTATGCAATTAGATTAGAGATAGATTAGTATGCTCTCTTTCCCTAATCGTTATCTTCTCTACTTGAGTGTTCCCCTGTTACAGTTTCATGACAGCCACCTGAACCCCATGAGTAGAAGCTAAATAAACTGAGATATTGCCACATTAGAAACAGCGATAGGGGATGAGCACAAATGGTCATTCTTCACATGCTGATCATCATAAATTGTTAGGAAGAAGGTTAGTGTTAGGTAGAAGAGAAAGTAAAAGGGGGAGGACAAAGGAGGTGGGTGATTGGTGGTTGGAGTTGAGGTACTTAAGCGAGGATGGAGAAGAGAAGAGGAACATATTAATGGCCTGAAACAGAGAAATGAGTTGCTTACTAAGGTTGCAGTAATTTAACATCAAAATGGTCCAGAGGAGGAGGTTTTGGATTGTCAGCCTGAAACGACAGGTGTAAAGTTGGGCTTAGGTTGGGTTGATGAGACTAGATCAGCTAAGGTGAGCAGAATTAATTTATCAGGACAAACATCCTGCTTGTACTCAAAGACCAAAAATTGCATTTTTGTTGGAATAAACTCTCCTGTGTCAAGAGATGGGCTCTTCCACATCTACTGAATGGCCATCACATTAAATCAAAAACTCAGATGATTTATCATGTGTCCTTGGGAGGGAGTTTCTGCTGAGAAGCCTGTTGCCTTCTTTTGACCAGCCAGTTTACTGTCCTTTTTTGCCGACTCCAAAACATTCGCATCGACCTACTCATCCTTCATTGAAAATATTGTATCTTTAGAAGATATGGCCTCTTAACCAAAGATGGTGGCCAGATTTTATCTAGATTGTTCAATCTGCCTTCTAGAGTGAGATCTAACCACTTGACACTAGGGGTGATACTTGAGCTGAACGAGCCGAGTAGTGGGGTGTTCAAGCTCGGCTCGTTAAATTTTACTATTGTTCAAACTCAGCTCGAGCTCGGTTCAAACATTAATACTACTGTTCGAACTTGGCTCGTGAAAACATAAACAAGCTCGGCTCGAGCTTTTAACAAGCCTAATAATTTTAAATTTTTTAAGAAATCACTTTTGAAAGTGTTATCGGGTCAAACCAAGCCGAATTGGGGAGTAGCCAACCCATGTGGTCCTTCTCATCAAGCCAAGCAGGGGAGTGGACAACTCTCGGGACCCTTCTCTCTTTCTCACCACCTTATTTAAAAGCCAACATCACTTCACACACCCACTTCCTAACCGATGTGGGACTATCTTTGCTCCCACATCAGAATTTTTTTTTTTGTTAACCAAAAATTGCAGAACACCAAAAGTCCACAACTACAAGGTGTTAGTGTTACCGTGTTATTGTGGGACACACACACACTAACACCCACACCCACATGCCCACAAACACACACAGGCCACATCACACCCACACACCAAATAATTCTATATACTTAACTAGTAAAATAAATATATTTATTTTTAGTATATAATAAATTATATATATTTTAAATATATATATGTAATCGAACCGAGCTTTTATCGAGCCGAGTAGGGGTGTGTTCAAGCTCGGCTCGTTTACTAAACGAGCTCAAAAACGGTGTTCAAGCTCAGCTCATTTACTAAATAAACAAACGATACTCGAGCTTTTAACGAGCCGAGCCTGAGTAGTCCACGAACATTTTGTTCAATAACCACCCCTACTTGACACTTGTATCCAGCTTTTAACCAGGATTTACATCAGCACTGTCCACCACCTTGAGGTCTTCTTGCTGCCAGCTGGAGAGTTTTCCCAAGGGAGATACCTTTTTTTTCTGCGAACTCGTACCTTGTGACTTATCATAATTGAATCAATCAACTAGCTTCTCTTTCTTTGTCACCACATTGGTATGTAACCATGTCCTATACCCTTTCCTTTTCTTCATGGGTAAACTGAGAACAGAATATTCTTCATCATTAAAGAAACTAGAGGAACTACTGGCTCCTTTCCTGCATTCCTCATCTTCTTGCCTGATAACACCAATTTATAACAGAAAATTTCAGGTTTTCATTTTGCATTCCAGCAAATAGTTTTCTGGGTCTTCTCGTCAACCTAGATGCCCATCACAAGAGGATCTTAGTTCTCGGGCAGAATCTTTTTTTTATCAGTAAATCAGAGAATATATAATAGAACACACAAAAGAGAGAATACAAGACAGCAACAGGGATCACAAGACAGTGAACCCAGCAGCTGGGACAAGAAAAGATAATCAAAAGGACAAAGCTACTACAAAGAAAGAGAATAAAAGAAACCAAAAACCGAGAGAGAATAAAACAAACCAAAACTGAGCGAAACAAAGCCCACCACCCGAAAGGAATTCAAGGAACAGCCCAACTTCACAACAATGCTAAGAGGTCCATAACCTCAAAACTCTTTCCTAACAAATACCAATCCAAAATTAGGTGTCCCCCCCACCATATTCGCGGAGGGGAAAGAACCACATTATAAAATAATTCTCCAATTCCTCTCTTTCCAAATCGACCAAGCAACTGATCCTAGAAGAAAACCACAACAAAGTTCTCAAGCAAAGTCTTACCCTTCTAAACTTTCCTTTTATGGCCGATAGCATGGAAAAAAATTGTCGAAACCTATACAAAACGGGTGATACGTATAAGTTTTGGTAGCCCCCAGTAAAATATTTGTACTGACACAAAACGAGAGATACATATCGTTTATTAGTTATTTATGTTATCGTCATTGTCTAATTCTAATTGTGTTTGTTACTTTGTCTTTGAGTCGCTTCATATGACTTTATTTGGTAAATTTAGTTCCTATAACTCGTTTGATTTTTTAAAAAAATTCAATTTTGTTTTTTTTAAAGAAAAAGTTATATGTATTGTCTGAAACCGATACCGAAAATGATACGTATAGGTTTCGGTTGGAACCGATACATCCCCCGAACCCATATTTTTAATCCTTGGCCGATAGGCAATGGCGTCTATCGCAAGAGGATTGTAGTGCTCAGGCAGAATCTTACCCCTCTAAACTTCCTTTTATGGCCGGTAGGCACTGCGTCCCCATGATAACCATCCCAAATAACTACCTTATTTGGATACCATCTGGCTTTTAGCCTGTTCAATTGGGAGAACATAGATTTGTACGTAAAAAGAGGTGAAGCTAAACCCTAGTTTGTGGATTTCGATATTGGGAAACCAGGTTTGGATCACAAGAAGGAATCCATAATTTTCCTGGTCCATCATTTAGGGCTGTGAACTGAGATCTTTAATATTTTTCAATTGGAAGGCATATACCCCATTATAAATTGTTTCTATATCAAACCAGCATTGAGTTTCCATACACTTCTGAGTTGCTCCATTGTTAATTGTTAGTATAGTATGCCCTCGAAAGCCAAGTACATGTGATGAATCACTTGAACATTCATTCAGAATCTCCTACATGCATATTAATTATGGGTATTGTAAATGTTTCATTGTGATGTGAACAGTATGTCATTAGGACATATTTCGAATGAGAGCCTTGTCATGGTTGAGACCAAGGACATGAGATAATGCACTCTAGCAATCCTAAAACAATCTAGGCTATGGGTGTTGACTGGACATCACACATTCACACTCCATTATGGCCTATACATGTGATGTCTCTATAGGATAGTATGATGTATCTCCATCATAGATAGTAGAGACTCTTAGACACACATGTAGGTGCATGTAATGGGTTATATGGCATTGATGGATCTATCCGAGAACACGCGATGGAAAATCATTGTCATGTTTAATAAGGGTGATTCTCGATTCATTGGGCAAAGAAGTTTGCAGCATGCATATTGTCCTCGGGCCTGAGAGATTTGCATCCTCTCATACATTGTTTGTATGGCTTTAATATTACCAAACGGTGATGGCTAATCGCGGGCTATATATGGGTACGTTGGGTTATGCACATGGTATATGGAGAGGAGCGAAAGCTCAACACTCCTTCTATAAGTGAAATAGTTCCTAAAGGAGGAATGCATTCAAATAATTTAATCATGAAGATTGAACGCAATAAATCCATGCATGGTGGTTTTGATAAAAGAGTTTATCACAATTGTTTTTATATAATATATTATTACAGTATATTATTTTATCAAAAGAGTTTTTGAAATATTTTCTGAGTCCAATGAGATGATAAATCATGAATTCAAAAGCTAGAGGTCGATAATGATTACTAATCCATTCCTAGTGGCTTATATAAGTGGAAGGACACTAATTCAAACAAGTTGTAATGGAAGGGCTTTACTATAATTAGTGGAAGGACTCTAACTCACCCCTCTCTTTCTCTCTATCCTTCATTAAGGCACTATAACACATCTCCCACCCAACCCCAAACAGACATGGCTCCCCACCTCGCATCTCTCCTCTCCATACATTCCCCAAATCACCTTTTCTTTTTCTTTCCCTCTTCATATCCTTCTTAACACACAATAGCAAATGGTGCCACCCAAACGCACAAACGCATCTCCCAGCCAAATAGAGGCATCTCTCCTCCTCATATATATCTCCACCAAAATCGCCTTCCCATTCAAACCATCTCTCTCTCTCCCTCTCTCCCTGTATTCTTCTTCCCAATGAATTCTTCATCCCGCCACCCTACCCGATACAAACCCCGTCGAGGAGGTCTTCACCGGATCCACCTGCAATATAGATTTTCTTGAATTACAAATGATGGATTCAGCATACTTTGTGGGTAGATCAGAGATTCTTGCATGGGTCAATCAACCCTACAACTCAATCTCTCTACATTGAAGATGTTTTATTTCTCTATATCTGTTCATCCCTTCAACTCAATTGGGTTTTTCCTTTTTCCATAACTCAGCATGAATCTGGTCTTTTGTAAGCCAAATCCAAACGATTGGATACCTCACCAATTTGCATAAACCCCCTCCCTCCAAGAGTGGCACCCATTACAAAGGGCAGAAACAATTGTAATGCTTGGAAGCCTAAGTAAAGATACTCCTGCAAGAGCTCATTACTTTCGGGTAAATCAGAACCCCTTCATTTTCTCTTATTTTTCATGTCTTTAGTTTAGTTTTGCAATATCATTATTGATTGATGCTTCATATATTTCAACCTATAAGAAAATTTTCCATTCATCCTTCCTATGGAGATATTTGTTAATCTAAGTTTCTCAAAAAAAAAAGGTTCCAATCATACTTTTGTGGGTTGCTAGAAGATCAAGGGTCTCAATGTCAGATAGGAACTTTCTGAAATTATTCTTGAATTCCACTTGATCTTTCTCTGTTATTTAAATTTTGAAGGATTAAGTGTTTCTAAATATTTTACGCAGATGACAAAGGAAGCATTGTTGGTTCTGCAAGGAAAAGGTGTTCCAGTCCTTACGCTATTGCCAAGTGAATGAAAGAGAAGCACAAGGCATTTTTCCTTGAAAATTACAAGAAATTGTTGGCTTTCAGAGGTCGGTGGACTCGCTGCAGTGGTAGGCAGTATTGTGGTAGATGTGGGTGGAGGCAAAGAGGCCGTTGCAAAGATGAAGGTGCTTGAGCAATTACCAAAGCCACAATATCAAATTTCTAAGACAGATTTTATGCAAGACCAATGTGAGTGAGGGTTTAAATTTGTATTTTAAATTTCTAATATCAGATGATGCAAATGCGTCATAGGAGAGGAAAAATGACTGTAAATATGAGCAGTAAGGGCTATCCCATTTCCTGTTGATTTGCTCTCCTATGTGAGTCCAAGAGGTAAGATTGATACTACAACAATTTTTTAAACTTTCAAACTATTAGGAAAACAAAGTAAGGGCCATTAGGGATGCTAAACATCCTTTCAATCCATCAAGAGAAATGCATAAAATCTTCTACAGGTCCTTCCCCAGATAGCTGATGTGGTTGTTCGCCCATAAATTTAAGAATTGTGTTTCTATCATCTTAAGTAAGATATTTTCTACTGCTTTTAGGTTGAGAAATATTCGAGTTGATAGATAGACATTTGCATGTAAATTTATAGATAAGACATTTGAGCATTTAGTATGAATGTGTTTTGAGTACAATGGGATCAAGATGAAGTGGGGATTTATCAAAGCGGGTGTTTATGGATGAATTATATTGGGTGTTTAGTTTGGAGTGCGTGTTTGGGAAGAAAAAATCCCACACTTTGGTCAAGAGCATAACAGCCTCATTGATCCCTCTCTACATCAGCTACGCACAGGTACCTTACTAGTTACTTTTGAACAGGAAGGCATATACCCTATTATAAATTGATTCTATATCAAGGCATATACCCCATTATAAATTGATTCTATATCAAACCAGTATTGAGTTTCCACACACTTCTGAGTTGCTCCATTGCTAAGGAAATGTTAATAGAACAGTTCGGTAGGTGATGAACTTCCCAAGAAGGTAAATCAAACTCTTAAATTCCAATTGTGTTGAGACCAAACACTTGAGCAATATAAAAAATCTAAAACTTACACCAAACTTTTGTACAACATTACTTTTCTATTAAACGTGCCAATGTTTTGTCATGTATACCAATCAAAAAATTCAATGATTTGGAAGTTTTCCATTTGAGCTGGTATTTTATTACGTGTCATGCACACACTATCAGTAACATAGTATTTACTCCATCGGAAAGCATTCATGGCTCGAGTGCCTCTGACACTAGTGGCCATTCAGATTCTTCAATGGTGGCACTACAACTGTGGTGATCAAGGACTAGTTGACAATGAGGATTCTATAGTCCAACCTTTGAGTCCCAGTCTGCCAATTTGTTCTGCAGATGTGACATCGGAATCAAATGAAAAACTCCATTGCAATGACGATACGTGCCTAGATAGTGGCTTAGAGGGGTCACAACCAGGTCCAACTGGGAAAGGGTCGGCAAAATCTTTAATCTCACTTCCGGTGCCAGGTACGCCCCCAGACTCTGCTGGTGCTATCCCTCCCAGTCCTTCTCAAGGTAGGAATGGGGAGAATAGCAATAGTTTGAGGAGGTCCTCTATTTCAAGTACTTTAATTTCAGAATTACCTTCCATTGAAAATGGGATACCACCTTTAGTACGAGAATTGTTCGGTGAGGTAATCGTTAGGCCCCCTGAGGAGTTACTAGTAGATAGTGGCGAACTTGCGTTAGGGTCCTTGCCTCATACTCAGGTCACCATAGATGTGGGTATGGGTTTCCTTTCGGATGTCCCAAGCAACTGAAGTGAAAGCGAAAACACAAAGTGGGTCTTACACATGGTTTAAAATATCAATACGTATCGACCGATACGGGCCGATACGTATCCTATTTGGAGCTACCCGATACACTGGTACGTTGAAAAAAAAACTCCCTGTATCAAATCGATACAGGCCAGATATGGGGGATTTTACAATTAATTTTTTTTCTCTCCTTCATTTACACTAGAATCCACAGCACAAACCTAATATGCACAACTTATTGATATAAAATATTATTTAAATTAATATTACTTTCATTTACTTAAGATATTAATATGCAAATAAGGTTATCCCTCCATTTGAATTCAATAAAAATTATCTTGATCTAAATTCTTTAATAATAAAAAATCAACTTTCAGTTCAAGAACAAAATCCTCTTTTTAGCACCTTTTAAGGACTGAGTCAAATTTTCAATTTTCAAATGATAAGGTATTTCTCAAATATCAAAAAAAATGCAAAACAAATCTCATTCTTAAGTCTTAAAAAATGTTTTTATCTACAGGGTTAAAAAGTCAACTAACAATGTAACAGTTCAGCATAAAAAGACTTACATTAAGCTTTAAATTTATGGTTGTAATTCAATACATTCTTATTTAACTCATTGATTGTAAGGTTTAAATATCTAAATTGTTTTTCTTATACTTAGCTAAATGACTATGGTTTGTATTTTCATACCTTTTATCAACACATCATGAACACCTTTTTTAGCTTACAAAATTCTCAACTCTCATATATATGGTTATAAACATAATTGGAGACATAATTGGAGACCTTCATTTAGATTGTTAATAGCTTATATTTGCATTAAAAGAAATTTTATGCAAGAGATCCAAGTTTTTCATTGCATATCCAAGCAATTCTTAGCGTATCCTGATTTTTTCCACCGTATTCATCCGATACGGTCCGATACGTATCATGTTTTGGACTTACCAATACGGCAACCGATACCGATAATTTGAACTATGGTCTTACATAAGGTTAAAGAATTGGGTAAATTCCTAGGACTTTCTTTCCCAGGTCGTGAGAGTAATGTTAGGGCCTTGTTTAGGAACCTCGAAAACCAGATCTCCAACCTAACACTAGGTGTAACGACCCGAAATTTTAAGATAATAATTCATGGGTCTTTAACTATGATTAAATAGTTAAGTGTCGGTTAAATTAGTGAAAAGTGGGTTTTGCTCGGGATTGGATTGTACCGAGGAAATTTCAATATTTTTGTTGGAAAATTGTACACAATGTGCGGGTCGACTACCTGGACGACCAATTGTCGTGCCGGATCTGTCGTGTATCGATTTACGGGCCACGGAGGTCTTGTATGTAAGAAAATCGAAAAAAACAAGAAATTTACAGATTTCCAGAGTTTCGTTGAGACTCGATATGTCGCAATAATTCTAATAGAAATCCGTGTGGCTGGTACCACAGTGTGTCGGTCGGCCGTGAGGACTACCGTATGTCGTTTCGTCAGTTTATTATCTCATATGAAGAAACGACAGCGTGTTTTGTGTCCGTAATCAGGAAATTAGTGGGTTTTGCAGTTTTCTTCAAGATTTACTTTTTACTGTCAAAACTCAGTATTTTTCCCTGAAATTTTTACAGCAGGTGTCAGACTACCCCAGGGTCGGTCACCTAAAGTTTCGTCAACATTGGACTTCGTGTGATGAGGTTTCGGAGGTTGTAAGTGCGGCAAAATCAAAACCTTTGACCAAAAGTCAAATGTTGACTTGGTCAACTTTCCACACCATTTGTGGTTATGTGCTTTGCACATGATATAAACCCTTGAGTCTATATATAAGGGAACCAAGCCCCTCATTTTTCACACGGACAGTTTGTGGAAAGGGAGAGAACTCTCCCAAATTCTCTAGAGAGAGAATTCTTAGAGAGAGAAAGTTGTAGAGAGAAAAGAAGAGAGAAAGAAAGGGGAGGTCCACCTTGACAGTGTTCGACGCTCCCGACGTGTTGGTAGCATCCGATTTCTTTCCCGATGCCTCGGTTGTCGTGTAGAGAGACAGAGGGAAGAAGTTAGAGAGAGAAAGTGTGAGTTAGAGTGGGAGACGCTCTACCAAGGAGTTGATCGTCCTTCTGAGCGCATTGGCCACGTTCTTTTCTTCTCCTGCAGTCTCGAAAAGTGAAAAAGGTAAAAACTAAAAACCCCTTCCATATCTCCTCTTTTCCCTTTTATTTTGATATACTTTGTTATGGAATGGATGTTTGTGGTTTGGCATGGATGAAAAAGGGTCGGAGACCCTGTGGATGTCATATGGGAAGGTGGTGGGGCATGAAAAAGTGAATAGAGGAATGTAGCCTCGGTCTAGGGTGTTAAAAACCCCGGATTTGGGTCACTATGCTCCGGGCGATCGATCGCACAGCACTGGCAATCGATCGCCAATGCCCAAGTTTCTATTTGGGTTGTGATGAAGTATAGACTTTATGTGGACCATCGGGAAGCCTTGCTCGGGTCCCGGATATGATGGATCGTCACTCTAGGGTGACGAAAAATTGATTTGAGTATCATGTAGGGCGATAGATGAACCCATCGGCTCAAGTAAGTTCCCTATCAGAACAATATTGTGTGATTGTGATGTGTTTTGACAACTGTTAGGGCGATGGACGGATCCATTTGCCCGAATAGGTTCCCTATCGGAATAATATTGTGTGATGTGATGTGTTTGGACGGCTGTTAGGGCGATGGACGGATCCATTAGCCCGGGTAGGTTCCCTATCAGAACAATATTGTATGATGTAGTGTTATTTGGATGGCGATGGACGGATCCATGGGCCCAAATTTCAAACTTGGTCAATGAGCGCGAGACCCAACTTATTCAATTAATCTAGCGAGAGTTGGATTAATTGAGGATTTATTACGGTTAGACAACCTAACTGTGTTAAATGTTGTATGTGGTCCCTCTTTGACTAGGTCCGGAGAGGCGGTGTCTGTAAAGAGTCGGGATTCCTCCATGACTGATAGTCAGGATAGTAGGATGGCATTGGGCCTATGGGCCCAAGATTGATTGGGGTCTACGGACCAGTGACATATTGAGTTGATGTTACCTTGAGGGAGTATTGACCTGGACCGACAGGTATACACCCAACAGATGCTGTGATGACAAAAGATGTTAGTTTTGATTTCTCCGTGACTGATAGTTGGGAGTGGGTGAATTAATATCCATAGATCCTCTTTAACTAGGTCAGGAGTGGTAATGTTGTATAGTTCCTCTGTGACTGATAGTCAGGAGTGAGTGGATTATTATCCATAGATCCTCTTTGACTAGGTCTGGAGTGGTCATATTGTGTAGTCCTCCGTGACGGATAGTCGGTAGTGGGTGGAGTGTTATCCATAGATCCTCTTTGACTAGATCAAGGGAGAACAGATGGTTGTGTTATCTGATAGATATGTCATACCGAGGCTGAGTCAGAGGGTAGTGATGCTTCTGATAGATATGTCGTCCATAACGTGGCTGAGTCCAATGGTTATGTGATCTGATAGATATGCCATGAGAATAAAATTCTCCACCGTGGCTGAGTAAGATGGTTGTGTTGTCTAATATCTGATAGATATGTAGTGAGGATAGAATTCCCCACCGTGACTGAGTCAGATGGTTGTGTTGTCTGATATCTAATAGATATTTTGTACTGAGGCTGAGTCAGAGGGTAGTGATGCCTCTGATAGATATGTCGTCTGTACCGTGGTTAAGTCAGATGATTATGTGATCTGATAGATAAGTCGTGAGGATAGAATTCTCCACCGTGGCTGAGTCAGATTGTTGTGTTGTCTGATATCTGATAGATATGTCATACCGAGACTGAGTCAAAGGGTAGTGATGCCTCTGATAGATATGTCGTCCGTACCGTGGCTGAGTCAGATGATTATGTGTTCTGATAGATATGTTGTGACCGTGAGGATAGAATTCCCCACCATGGCTAGTCAGATGGTTGTGTTGTCTGATATCTAATAGATATGTCGTACCGAGGCTAAGTCAGAGGGTAGTGATGCCTCTAATAGATATGACGTCCGTACCATGGCTAAGTCAGATGATTATGTGACCTGATAGATATGTTGTGAGGATAGAACTCCCCACCGTGGCTAAGTCAAATGGTTTTGTTGTCTGATATCTGATAGATATGCCGTGAGGATAGAATTCCTTACCGTGGTTGAGTCAGATGGTTGTGTTGTCTGATATCTAATAGATATGCCGTGAGGATAGAATTCTCCATCGTGGCTGAGTCAGATGGTTGTGTTGTCTGATATCTGATAGATATGTTGTACCAAGGCTGAGACAGAGGGTAGTGATGCCTTTGATAGATATATCGTCCATATCGTGGCTGAGTCAGATGGTTATGTGATCTGATAGATATGTCGTGAGGATAGAATTCCCCACCTTGGCTAAGCCAGATGGTTGTATTGTTTGATATCTGATAGATATGCCGTGAGTTTCCCACCGTGGCTAAGATCAGATGATTGTGTTGTCTGATTAGAGATGTCGTGAGGCTAGAGTTCCTCACCGTGGCTAAGATCAGATGATTTGTATTGGTTCTAGCGGGTGAAGGCCTGGATTATGTATTGAGTCTATGGACTCAAGATTATACAGAGTCTACGGACTCAAGGTTTGATTTCATTGGGTGTAAGCCTGGTTGAACTTGATAATTATCATGGGGGTATGGGACGCCATGGTAACAGAGTTGATGATAACAGATTCTGAAATGGATAACGAGTCTACGGACTCTAAATTGGGTACTGAGTCTTCGGACTCAAGAATAAAGATTGAACACGGGAGAAGGCCTAGTTGATCGAGTCTGAGGACTCAAGGATAAAGTATGAGCGATTATCTGGACGGTAACCTAGTGTTGTAGACAATGACTGGATAAACTTGGAAATTAGAGGTTGGGAACCTCGAAATAGGGTGAAATAGCCCCGAGTGACCTCGAGTCACGGATTACGATATTATATATTATTATAAGATGAGAATTGTATTGCAATACCATATCGTTATTGATGATTGTTACTAGGTGGAAAATAGCATAGATGGATTGTGGATTTTGTTGGGCTTTATAAGTCACTCTTCTCATTTTATGTCTTCAGATTCTGAAGCAGTTGCCGATTGGCAAGGAGTTATACTTGATAGATTCTGGAAGTGTACCAGCACAGTTGTGGCACCAAAAGTAAAGACTATTGTAGTCAGTGAGGTAACGCATTTGCTTATGATGGGTTATTGTAATGACCAGTTGTTATTGCTTATGTAAGCTCATAAGAAAAGTCAAAAAAGTCCCGCATTTTCGCGGGTAAAGTCTTCCGCATGCGTGGTTATGACGAACGAGCACGCGTCTCGGAACTTGATTCCCTATGCGCGAGTTGGGGGCGTCACACTAGGGGCCAACAAAGTCCACACCAAGAGGGGTACCTCCAAGACCGCGAATGAATTACAATGGTTGTCTAGTGGTATTAATTATGAGGGTCAGCCTAAGGTCAAAGGAAAGTCTAGCTCCATGCGAGGCAGGGGTTTATCTGTTGATCAATGTTGACGTCCTGTTCTCTCTCTTGGAATATTCGGCATTTGGGAAGTCCTGTTCTCTCTCTTAGAATATCCGGGGTTTGGGAACCACGGATAAGCGCCTCATAGTCAAAGATCTTGTGCATCGCAAGAGGCCTGCTCTTCTCTGTTTGCTGGAAACTAAGATAAGCTTCATGTCATCCCAAATTGTGGAAGAATGTTGGGGTCCTAATCACAGCTGGATCGCCCTGCCTTCCATTGGTCACTCTAGTGGGTTCTAATCATTTGGGATAAAGAGCTGGTGGAAGTTTTGGATGAAGAGGCAGGGGCATTTCTCTCTCCATACTATGCCGGTCAGTGCATGATGACTCTAAGTGAGTATGGCATTTATGGACCATCTTGCCTAGATTTTGGGGTGAACTCGATAATGTTCAGGCAAGATAGGACGCCCATAGTGTTTGGGAGGAAACTTTAATTGCAGTCGTTTCCCGAGCAAACGCTGAAGTGAGGGGCTAAGTTACCAAATGCATGAGGGAGTTTAGGGACTCTCTCTTTCATCAGGGCTTAATCAACTATCCCCTTTCAGGTGCCCAGTTTACTTGGTCTAATCTCCAAATATTACCGGTGCATAGACGAATTGACCACTTTTTAACATGCCCTGTTGGGATGGGAAGTATCCTGAGGCCTCCGTAGCTCTCCCATGGCCCATATCTGATCACACTCCAATCCTATTAGAGTTGGGCTAATAGAGAAGGCCCAAAACCTTTCCAATTTGAGAACATGTGGATGCAACACCCCGACTTTCTTAGGGTCGTAGAGGAGGCTTGGTCTTCGACCCGAGGCTAGGGACTGGCCAGTACCATTTTTGGGCTCAAACTGAAAATTGTGAAAGTGGCCCTCAAAAAATGGAACAAGGAAACTTTTGGGGTCATTTCGGAAAGAAAAAAAGTCATCCTGGGTAAGATTGGTGTTTTGGACATGCAATCTGAAGGATCCATTCTCTTGCCCTCAGATGTGCAAGAGAGGGAAAAACTGAAAGATGAGCTCTGCCAGATTTTGCAAAGTGAGGAGATCAGTTGGAAGCAAAAGTCTCGTGTTGGGTGGTTGAAAGAGGGAGACAGTAACACACGTTTCTGCCATAGGGTTGCTAACACACGTTTTTTCCATAGGGTGGCTAACTAGCGTAAACGAATCAATGACATCATGAGAATTAAATTAGGAGATCTGTGGCTGGATAGGGACAACAAGATGGGTCCCTTGGTGGCTTCCTTTAATGAGCATCCATATATCGAGGTCCAATCCTTCAGGCCGACCCTAGATGGCCTTCCCTTCGCAAGTATTTCCGAGAATGACCAAGACCACCTTGAGAGATCATTCTCAAATGAGATCTTTCATGCCATACAAGGTATGGAGGGTGACAAAGCGCGGCCGGATGGATTTTCTATCGCATTCTACAAACGGTGCTGGAACATTATTGCCAAAGATTTGGTATTGGTTTTCCATGGACTTCACTCATCCAAATCTTTTGACAAGGTGTGAAACTGCTCTTTCATCGCCCTTATCCCTAAGTTGCCTGGAGTTGTGGACATTAAGGAGTTTAGGCCTATAACCTTATAGGAAGTGTCTACAAAATCATCTCCAAAGTCTTGACCTTAAGGCTGAAAAATGTTATAAGCGGGATTATCTCCGCTCAGCAAGGTGCCTTCGTCGAAGGGAAGCAAATCCTAGATGCCATTTTGATAGCCAATGAAGAGGTGGATGACCTTAAAAAGGGTGTTCCTAGCATGCTTTGTAAGATAGATATTGAGAAAGCATATGATCATGTGTGTTGGGATCTTTTAGAGTATATGCTTGGGCGCATGGGGTTCAGAGCTAAATGGAGGGCCTGGATGAGATGTTGTTATTCCGCCACAACCTTCTCGGTTATTGATTAATGGTTCACCCACGGTTTTTTCTCGAGTTGCTGAGGCCTTCGTCAGGGTGATATCGTATCTCCCTTTTTGTTTATTATGATCACTGAAGCCCTCAGTCGGATGATTGATAGAGCATCCCAAGCAATCTGGGAAGGCTTTAGCATCAGTTATCCTGTTGTCCATCTGTCTCATTTCCAATTTGCAGACGACGTCCTGGTTTTCTGCGGGGCTTCTGTCCACCAGCTTCTCCTCATCAGATGTATGTTATGATGTTTTGAGACAATCTTCGGGCTACGAATAAATTTTGCTAAGAGCCAAATCTTCGTCGTGGCTGAGATTCCTAACTTCCAGGAGTTTGCTAGGTGCCTAGGGTGCAAGTCTGGATCCCTCCCAACCAAGTTCCTTGGCCTTCCATTGGGAGCTCCGTTTAAAGCTACTTCAGTTTGGGAACCAGTCATCGAGAGATGTTTAAAGAAACTTGAGGGTTGGAAGGTGGATTTCTCTCCAGAGGGGGGCGTTTAACCCTCCTGAAAAGCACTCTTAGTAGTCTTCCAACTTATTACCTCTTCTTGTTCCCTATTCCATCGTTAGTGGCCACAAGGATTGAAAAGATTCAAGGCAATTTCCTATGGAATAAAAGGGTCCACACTAAGAAATACCATTTAGTAAGTTGGTATGTCGGCCTAAGGACTCAGGCGGTTTAAATCTATGGCCCCTTAGGGTTGTGAATCAGGCCTTGTTGGGTAACTAGTTGTTGAGATTTGGGGAGGAACTTCATAGTCTTTGGCGATGGGTGTGGGCCCAACACACTACAACAGGACTTCCATTCGCTTTATCTGTTATCTCTAGACCGTCATGGGG
Organism: Tetracentron sinense; assembly: GCA_015143295.1. Taxonomy (NCBI): domain Eukaryota; kingdom Viridiplantae; phylum Streptophyta; class Magnoliopsida; order Trochodendrales; family Trochodendraceae; genus Tetracentron; species Tetracentron sinense. The sequence continues at coordinate 41,714,886 of CM026557.1, forward strand.
TGGTGGCTTCCTTTTTCGAGCGGAGGGGCAAGTCAATAGTTTGGGTTTTTCAGTATAAACTTCGGTCGCTAAGGAAATTGACACATTCGAGGAAGTTTAAGGAAGTCCAAGGAAGTTACGTAAAAATTAAAGAAGTACAGGAAACATTGGAAATCTAAAATGAAACTTTAATTCTTGAGCATAAATACACCTCTAGAATTCATTTAATACTAATACAAGCATGTAGTCCTCAAATATGATAATCATGTTAAGTGATATGCGTTGTCTGCTTAACTGAGCTATTATTTCTTCTTGATATTTCTTTATATTGTCAAAAAAAATTAACTATATTTTATCCTCTTTGTCAAGTGGAAGGTATGAAAGACCATTTTATTCTCTTTATTTTCCAATGATTATCGATGTTAATTGTTTTAGAAACCTATAAAACTTATGAATGCACATTAAAATTAATAAATAATTGAAATTCATTTGCAATTGATAAGCTTAATGTTTTTACGCAATTAATGAGCTTAATGTTTTTATGCATGTGAAGGGGAGATGAGTTTTTAATTTATGAAAAATTATTAGTAAATTATTTAATTTTTTACTATTATTAAAAATCCCTTATGGGCATAGAATACTAATAATAAAATTATAATTTATAATAAGGTTAATGTTTAGCCACACTAATAATAAAATTATAATTTATAATAAGGTTAATGCTAGCAACACTCTCTTTTAAAGCTAATTATAATTATAATAAGGTTAATGCTGGGGACACATGTCTTTCCTAGTGAAGAAAATAAGTTTAAAGTGAGTGGAACTAGTATTACCCTTTTAGTTAAAACTTAAAAACTCTTCAATTTATAGATTTTTTTCTGTACACTTCGGTTAACTTCCACCGAAGTTCTATATTTTCCAACACTTTTTTTAAAAGTTTTGGTTGAAGTTTACACGAAGTCTATTATTTTTAAAATACAAGTGCAGTTCACTTCGAACACCACGAAAGTTAACTCAATTCAGTCAACTTCGGCCGAATTGAGTCGATTTTTGACATTTTTGACACCGTGTCTCTAGACCGCCATGAGGTGGTGGCTTCCTTTTTCGAGTAGAGGGGTGAGTCAGTAGTCTGGGTTCCTCGTTTTAGGAGACCTTCGCATGATTGGGAAGTGAGTTCGTTTATTGGCCTTCTGGGGATACTAGAATCTGTAAAACCAAACCTCATTTCTAGGCATATACTCGTGTCTGATATAGGGACAACAAAGGTCAATTTACTGTTAGGTCCTTCTTGAGAGGTTGGAGTGATTACCCTTATTTAACTTTTCCTAGTAACGTGTGGCATTCAAGCATGTCATCCAAGGTATCCTTTTTTCTAAGGACAATTTTTCTAGATAAAATCTTGACACTGGACCACCTTCAATGCAGTGTAGTCGAGGCGTCTAGGCGATGCCTAAGCGATAAAAATAATTAATTACATATTTATATGTTAAATATATATATATATATATATATATATATATGATTTTAATTTATACACAACAATTCAAACCTCCTAGGGTTGACAATAATCTAGGCAGCATATCAACATTTAATGTTGCAAAGCTTGAATGTAGGTCTTTTTCTACTAAACTGTTAGTTGACTTTTTGACCTTGTAGATAAAATATTTTTAAAGACTAAAATATTAAGGTTTTTTTACCGGATTTTTGGGTTTTAGTAATGTTTTGTTATAATAGAATTTATGAAATTTTAAATTGAGAGAAATACCTTAGCATTTGCAACTTGAAATTTTGAAAAAGATGCTAATAATGGATTGTGTTCTTAAACTGGAAAGTTGACTTTTTATTCTTCAAAAATTTGGATCTAGAATAATTTTTATAAAACTCAAATGGAGGTATAACCTTATTTACATATAAATATTTTAAGTAAATGAAAGTAAAGTGAAACCATTTAATTAAATGATATTTATATGTAAATATGTTGTAAAACTGTAAATCAGAATAACTATTGACGGATTCAAGCGACTGTCGCCTGCCTAGAGAGGTGCCTAGGGGGTAGCAATACAAAACTGCCGAGGCGGCGCCTTGACTACACTGCTTCAATGTAAAGGTTGGAATCTTCCAAACAAATGTGTGATGTGTCTTGTATCGGAGGAATCAGTAGATCATTTGTTATTGCATTGCCCTTTTGCGCACCTTATCTGGAGCTTCTTTCTAGCTCACTTTGGAGTTGCATTGGTTTTTCCCTATTCCCTCCAGAGTTTCTTATCTTGTTGACAGTTGGACTCGAGGGGCTTAGTTCTAGGATACTTATGGGGGTTTATTCCAGGGGCAGTTACTTGGTCCATCTGAAAGGAGCAGAATAGACGCATTTTTAAGGACACTTCCCTTTCAAGTGAACGAGTTATCAAGCAGGCTTGCAAGCTTACAAACTTGTTAGAGCATGGAATTCCATCTGGAGAATAGCCACAGGGAGGGAGGCCACCGTGCTCCCAACCTAGAGAGTGTTATTTTAGCCGGGGTCGTTTTGCATGACTTCTTCTTTTTTGTAGTTATATTAGTATTTCATTTTTGTAATGCTGGTTTACATTTTATGAATCCTTGTAGCCTCTTTTCTCTTATTTATATGATATCCTAGATTACCTATCAAAACAAAAAAATTATTTTAGCCGGGGTCGTTTTGCATGATTTCTTCTTTTTTGTAGTTTTGTTAGGGGCCGTTTGGATACACTTCCATTTTTCTGTTTTTATTTTTAAAAATTGGAAACGATTTTTTGTTTTCAATTTTTTTAAGTAGGAAACATGTTTGGTATTACTAATTGTTACTTATTTTTAAAAAAGAAAAACAAAAAAACATGTTTTGTAAATATGATTAAATAATTTCAATTCATGGTGGTGGTAGTAGTGAGTGGTGGTGGTGGGTGTAGTGTGGTGGTGGTGGTGGTGGTGGTGTGGTGGTGGTTGTAATGTGGTGGTGGGTGGTGGGTTTTGGTGGGTGGTGAGTAGTGGTGGTGGTTGGAGGTGGGTGGTGATGGTGTGGTGGTGGTTGTTGTATTGTGGTGGTGGGTGGTGGTGGTACGGTGGTGGTGGTGGTGGTGGTGGTGGTGGTAGTATTATGGTGGTGGTGGATGGTGGTGGTGGTAGTATTGTGGTGGCGGTGGAGGTGGAGGTGGGTGGTGGGTGGTGGGTGGTGGGTCATGGGTGGTGGTGTAGTGGGGGTGGTGGGTGTATTGTGGTGGTGGAGTGGTTGTTGTGAGTGGTGGTGGTGATGGTGGGTCCATGTTTTCTATTTTTGTTTTTTGTTTTCAAAAACAGAGATAGTAGAAAATTTTTGTTACCTTGATTTTCAAAAATTTTGTTACTAATTTTTAAAAATATAAAAAGAGAAACATGTTTACCAAACATGTTTTGTGTAAAAATTTTCAAAATTTTGTTTTTAAAAACAAAAAACAGAAAACGGAAGTGCAACCAAACGGGGCCTTAGTATTTCATTTTTGTAATGCTGGTTTACTTTTTGTGAATCCTTGTAGCCTCTTTTCTCTTATTTATATGATATCCTTGATTACCTATCAAAACAAAAAGACATAGTTTTTATGAAACAAAATTCAGTTATTTATTTATATGTCTATTCTTACAAATTATACTATTTGATTAAAATGGGTATTATATAAGATCAACTTAAAATTTTTGATACTACATTCGTCTGTTTCTAATTACCAAGGCCAAGGCAAAAAAATCAATAGAGAAAATATATATATATATATATTGCAGCTTTTCTTTTTCTTAGATGATCATCATGAACAGAGCAAAGAAACACACTTACTGGTCTAATGATGACCAATTCAATCTCTTAATATTATCCACAAAAGAAGAAAAACAAATATCAGGAAACAGGAGGAAGAAGACCATATATGCATATGTTAACACCTCATTCATGATATGCCATGATTTTGAGTTTTTAAGTTTTTGATGAAGAGGTAGATCACTTTTATGATCACTAAATGAACTTACCTGACATTGTTTGGAGTGAGCTCATCCAGGACCGCTTGAATAATGCCTGTACTAAACTTAGAAGGCAAGGATGATGCCACTAGCCAATCTTTCGGTGGATATAACTGTAAAGAAAATTTCATGTACACTTTATTAGCACAAGCAATTAATAAAGAAACAATAGTTATTAGCTCTCAATTCCAGATTTCTAGATTGAGGCTAACAACTTTAAATTAACTGAAACTCGCATATTACAATGAGAAAAGCACACAACGAAGACGACCACATACAAGTCATGCAGACAAAACCCAGACGAATACAAATCAATTAAAAAAATGTTCAGTTCCAACTAGGGCTGTTAATGGATATATCAAGGTACAGATCAGGTCCGGATAGGGCTGTAAATGGAGTGGATAGTGGTATATCCGAATTCGCATCCATTTATATATTCGGATATCCGAATCCGAATAAATATTTGGCGGATAGTGAAATATGATATCCGTATCCGATTCAAATTAAAATATCCAGATTCGGATAATATCCGAATTATCCGATTATTTTTAAAAATATTTTAAATATATAAATTAATATTTAAAAAAGGGTTTTTTCCCTGATTACACCCAAGGTTTACTAGGGGGCCTTATATACACTCCCTCTCAAGATCTTTACTTTTCTACACTCAGCTCTTTTAATTGTGACATAAGTGCCCCTGTAAACACGAAGGGTTTTCGTAAGAGAAGGAGGTTCAAAGAAACCCCTGCCCTTTTACACCTATTTCAATCTTTGAATCAGCAAGACCATAAAAAAAATGCTTTTAACTTATTCCTTTCTTCAAGTTCATCCTCAAGACGAGGTAGAAAATGGTGTACAAGCCCAGGAAAGATAACCTTTTGATCAGAGGAGTCTCGTCCTTCTCTTCACACAAGCGAAGACAGTGACAAATACCGAAAATGAATGGGCAAGCAGCACCATCGGTCCAATGCTCTGGGTATTGTGGTCGGGTTTGTGCGAATTCAACGGGGAAAGACATGAGCTCCACCGCCGGCTCCGGAGTAAGAAGGTAATAGAAAGCTCGGTGATCTGATGGCGGTGATATGCCTTTTCCTTTTTCTTTTTAATCTCTGCAAATCCACTTCTCTTATGGATCCAACGGCGGCGACATCAACAACGACAATGCCGGCCAATTCAGGGACGGAGATGCAAGTCCTTTGAATGAATACTCTCTTCAAGCCTTTGGATAGTACCCTCTCTCAGAATCCATCTCTGCAATTCTCTCTCTCTTTTCAACCAAGCTCTGATACCAATGTGAGTGTGAAGAAAAAGCTTGAGATCTTGGCTAGGATGGTTGGAATTGAAACTACACGACCTGGTTTAATTTGGTGTTATCTAAAGATTTTTTCATGAGATAAAGATGTGCAGTATTTTTTTTATGTATTTGTTGAATAATGTTAATGGTTTTTCCATTTTCTTTAGTTTGATATGAAATGGGTGTTACACACTCAAAAAAAAGAAGATATAGAAAGAGGGTTACACACTTTGAGTTTTTCTTTTGATGAGAGAGGCAGGGGGCACTTATGTCACATTACAATTGACTTGGTGTAGAAAAGTAAAGTTATTAAAAGGAGGTGTATATAGGGTCCTACAATAAACCTTGGGTGTAACTAGGGAAAAAACTCTTTAAAAAATGTAAAAATATATAATTTTTATTTAAAAAATATATTTTAAAGGTTATATTAATTTTATAAATTTAAAATATATTATGTATATATATTATATATTTGGATACCAGTATCCAAATCCGTATCCAATTATAAATGGATAGTATTTTACTGTCTGAATCCGCTCCGCCAGAATAGGTCCGCTGGATACCTATTTGGATAATTATCCGGCTAAACGGATTCGGATACGGATAATATCTGCATCCGTTTACAGCCCTAGGTCCGGATTTGTTTCGATTATGGTGGATCAATGACATAATATAGGTCTGTCGGATACATAGAGATCTGTATTTTCTGATCCATCACACATGCAGATGATTAATACAACTAACTATGTTTTAAGTTTGCCTTATGTATTCTATTTCTAATATATAATATGTTATATATATGACTCAGGACGGATGGGATCTGGATTACGAATCCAAGAGGATTAATGGACAGAAACCTGATCTCAATTTTTAGATCCAATTGATCTTGGACCAAACCCGGATCCACTATATAGTTAAGCGGATCAAACTCGGTTTGATCCAGGTCTGATTTGTGCCTGTGCAGCTATGTTGCGCAGATTCATTAACACAATAGGCTTCTTCAATGTGGAAACATGTGGACATGGACACGAACATGCCTCAAACACGGCTGTTGTGACTCATCAGAATAATCTATACATCTTGGACATAGATGGACACGAAAAGGCATGAGGCTTTCTTGTGTCGAGGCTTACGCCTCAATCATCTTGAGGTCCTAACACCTTGCCTCACGCCTCACTCATCTTGAAGTCCTAACGCCTCGCCTCGTGTCACGCCTTTGCGTTTGTAGGTTGGTCCCTTTTATTACAAGTCAATGCATATGGAAAGACGGGACAGTTTGATCTTCCGAAATCCCCCCACTACCATTGGTAGAGTAGTGGAAAGAAATAAGGTTTTTCTGTTTTTTAGGCTTCTTCTCTCTAGGAATTCCGGGATGTTTTTTTTTTTTGATCAGTGATCAAGCCAAAATATATTAAAAAGGATCCAGGAAAAGAAGGGCAAAGGCGCAAAACAAAGTTTACAAGTAAATAAACTCGGAACACCTAGACATACAATGCAATCCTGCCTCCTAGCCTAGGAATTCCGGGATGTTAGGGTGACAGACTTTTACTACAGTTGGGATCACATCACTGAATCCAGTCGAGATCAACTGAATGGTTTTCACATACTCTATAGTATATCAAGTGGTTTAATCATTTTGAATAATTTTACGCACTCTTTTGTTCCACAGCGAATCTCCATTTTTCTTTCTTAAATTTCTCTTACTTATCAAATTGAATCCCAGCCCAATAATCTTACTAAAGAAGCTGATGAGTTCTTTTTGTTGCCTACATGAGGAATAATGCAACTTGTCACACCCTCACATTTTTTTTTTTTTTAAAAAAGCATGATTAAATCTTTAAAAATATCACGGACATGTCTCTGAAGTTATGATTCCTCTTAGAAATCAGTTTCCAGGATGAGTGTACTTACAAAAATTCCACAGATCTAACAAATGGGATATAAGGAAAAAAAATTGAAATTAACCCATAAAATCACGAAGAAAAAAAAAAGCAATTTCACTCAATCAGCCAACCATCTCCATATGACCACCTGATACATAAAACAAAATAATGCCTAATATTTGTTTCCTATGCAAAGTAAAAGGTGACCTTGCCAAACCATCTCCTTCTCCATTGCAACTTTCACAAGGAGCATCAGCCATCAAGAATGGCTTTATAAAACCATTTGGCATTAACCATCTCCTTCTCCATTGCAACTTCACAAGGAGCATCAAGAGCGCCTTTATAAAACCATTTGGCATTGACTGAGTTATGCTGTATCATCTGCAAGACCTCTTCAAAAGCTGTATATTTTTTTAGGATAAAAGCTCTATGGAGAAGGCTGTGGAAATACTATACCACTGGGCTTCCATTATTAAAGACTGTAAGGAGCTAGATGTGGCTATTTTTTTCTAATCTAAAATTTTCATTTTTGACCATGCAATGTAAGTGAGCTTGTAAAGTTCCTGATGTTGGCTGATGAGTGGCCTATCATCAGATTTTATCTTTTGAATTGTGGCATTTATCTACATTAATTCTCCCCTCAGAACTTCATAAATGAATAAATTGAACAAAACTAATTTCCATGAAAAAACATAATTAAAAAGATTATTATTCGACTTGCCTGCATGTTTGATGCAACATTAACCACATAATTAATTGGAGGGACTTTGTCCTGATAATGGAATACCGTCTCACAAATGGCTGCAAGCTTTTTGAACATAATCAATTGTGTTAGAACTCTGAGGATAAAACGGTAAAGACAACTATGGAACTGAATAGGCAATATTACAAGTAATATAGGTTGAAGCAGAAAAGAAAAAAAAGAAAATTCAAACAGGTAAGTATTCTCCTTGATCAAGTCATTGTTAAGTAACTATCTGGCAAAATCATATCATTCCTCATAGTAAAATTTAAGACTACAGACTATCGTGATGTGGCAGTGTAACGAGTCAATATGGCAGGCTTCCAATTATTTCGATCTATGTTACCAGACAAATAAATCGTGAAAAAGATTAAATATATTTGTTAATTATTTATTTCGTTAAACTTAAGAGCATAAAACTATTTATGCCGACTTTCTTTTAATTGAAAGATTAGTAATTAACACGGCCTTTGATTGCATATAGAATATCAAACAAATCAAGGCAAATCGAAAGAAATCAAGAAATCATCCTCATATGGAGACTGATGAGACAATTTTCCCTCTTGGCAATGAAAGAAATCATCCGCATATGGAAGCTTCCTGCTTTCAATAATTCACACTTATGTTGATTTCAGCCAATTGTTTCAGTTTCACAAAACCTCACTCTACTCAATATTTTAAAACCCAGCCCTGAGCTTGACCTCGTTAGGGAGGCAGTTTGAGTCAATCCAGTTGGATCTGCAGTTCCCTTCTCACTGTCTGCAACTTAGTCTCCCAAAAGTTAGGGAGGATGCAGCAACAAAGATGCCAAAGTGGTGACCAGTGGTAGAGCATTCCCTCTTAAACACCCCATGAATTGGTACTTCCCTCACCTCTCTCTCTCTCTCTCTCTCTCTCTGGACAGGATAGTGATGGTAAAAGAAATGACAGATAGCAAACGGTACCATCTCAATTGCACAGCACCTGCAGACCGCTGCCAGCAACTTATCTCCCTTTCAGTGACCACCCAGATCATCACGAGATTCACTTCTTTTCCGAGTTAGGCAGTTTACATCGGTTTATTATGGGTTTGAGAACAGCCAGGCTAAAGATTAATCAGTTAAAAGAAATGCATTTAATCACATTTGAAGATCAAAGGTGTTCATCAACCTGTAAAAAGCAAACTTCTATTTCTCCCCCATGTCCTTTTTTAGATTTAGGTAAAAATCAACCATAACATGTGTAAATTCATCAACTCTATAGTTCAGTGATGCATTTGGACGTGATTTTATTGACTAATTTCAAACTTTAGGATAACAATTGGAGAAAATAAGGGAAACACAAATGTCCTTCATTTTTATCCTAAATCAAAATGTTGATAAATGATTACTCATATCAAGATTTGCTCAATCTATAACGTGGTTGGGCTACATTTTTTGGGAAATAAATTTATCATTTAATTAGATTCTTATAAAAAAATTGAAGATAATCTAGAAACAGAAAAATAAGTGATGAAATAGAAAATTAAAAATTATAGAATTCAAAAAAAAGCAGGAGAAATACTTTTTTGAAAGTTTTTTGTTTGCAAACTTTTTTGCTAATAATAAATGAAACGTGTTGGAATGTATGCCTACATTGTGCCAGATTTTGTAATGTTTAACTACATCAGGCTTAGTGCTTGTTTAATTTTCTTGTAGAAGCACAATCATCGTGGCTTATCAATATGCAAGGCTATTAAAAGCCGGTGCCAATTGGAAGCATGGCGGTGCAATTTTTGTACAATGATTACAAGACGATTCGTAATTATTATGAAAACAAGATAAATAGTGGCGATGTTTCAACATTGAAGTAACACCTTGCTAGTAGGTTCACAAATCTGAAGAATTGCATGAATTGGGCAAAAGAAGTCAGGTTGGCGATGCAAGGCTTCTAAAAGAGTAATATTATAGAGAGACAAGAAAAACGAGGAAGAAATGCGAAATTCCAAGTCACTGATGTGGCCTCTCCATAAGAGGACACGACTAGGAGACAGAGTAGTAGAGGATGCAACGTAGGCTTCTTGTACAAGCATCTCTCGAAGACCAGCAGGATGCATATCAAATGTAGCTTTTTTGACTCAGTGTGGCTGGATTACTGTCTCACTCAACATGAGGCTAGTGGTACTTCATCAGGTGCCAGACTGCAAGGGCACACTACACAGAGGGCTGGTAGGATGCTGGTACATTGAGGGCAGGTGACTAAGGTGATTATAGGCGTACTGGTTTTATTGTAGTGTTGCATGAAAGAGATGTGATTCCTATGGATCCTACCAAATACAAAACGAATATGCAACACAAATGAGGTTAAAATCCAAGTGAGGGAATGTGAAGGACACAATTGGAATAGCTTTTGCCAAAACAAATTCTTCAACAGCCTTCCTCGCCATACAACATGCAAACCAATTTTTTCCAGAATATGCTAGATGGGTAGGCAAGAGGTGGATAGGGTGTGAAGGGGCCCACTCCACATGACATTATGAATATTTGAATCTGGCAAGGAAGGACTATACCAAGGTGTTAAACAAACAACGGGCGAAATAAGCGGTTATAGTAGTGTGCGATGGTTAGACAGGTCCGACAAGACAGTCTATCATTAACTTAATAGTGTACTATAATCGGAAGCCAATCATCTTCGAGTTCATTTAAGCAATTAGTGTTACCAGGGATGCTAATCAAAAAGCAAATGCCCATGTTCTCAAGGAGCTGACAGAAGCAATGTTGTATCTATTGTTACAAACAAAGGGAGAAACTATAACTATAAGAAGGCGGGAGAGAAGACAATGAAGTCAACAAAATCATGATTCAGAATATTGATATATGTCTGCAACTCTGCATCAATAGGTCAATTTTAAGAAACGTATCTTGGATACGAACGAAAAGAAACACTGGAAAAATAAATAAATACACTCAGAAATGCAGGGAAACTAGAGGATGCTTTCAAGAAAACCTGATTTTACGAACATAAGAGCTAAAAACAAGAGAGATAAATTCCTACTATTACAACTACCACTACAACCACTCATATGTGATATAAGAGTAATAGTGATCTAAGAGTACATTATATCATTAAAACACACAAAGGTACTCTATTTATTAATATGCCAAATTGAAAATTTCTAAACGATAACAAGCAAAACTCAATATTATAAATATTAAGTTTTCTAAAGAATAAAAATAAATAGTATAGCAATTTTTCTTATTTAGATCCAAGTCAAACCTGATGCATTAGTACCACATTGAGTTACGTGCTAACTTGAAATCATTAGCATCATCTACTCAAAGTTGTACTTGGGACTTCTACCAAAAATGGTTACAATGCTTACAGCTAACTCATACAGATGCGATGCCAAGCTTGGTACTCCTTCATGCAAATCTCATATAGCTCATCACTGTATGCATAAACAATCCACTATGGCTACCCATCGGTATGATTTAGAAATGTCATCTACCCATAGTCGAAAGCTTTGGATGGCTGGGATTGAGTGTCATAACTCGATCTGTACTCACAGTCATAGGAAAAGGACAATGCATAACCATAATGACTACCTTGACTACGCACACCAACACTAAACGTACCCATCCCATGAATCGTTGCATCCATATTGTGTAGTTCCCTAGAATAGGCCTGTCCAGTACAACATTATTGTTGCCAAGCTTGTTGGCGTCTGCCACATTACTAATGTCACTCATCTATCTACTTTGAGTGAGATGAAGCACAACTACCGTGGCCAATGTCCTAAGTAGAACATTCAAAATACTGCATTTTTTGTGAAAGCAATGCCACCTCTATGCAAGGTTCTAAATGTCGAAATCGCTTGACATGTCGAGCAGCGGAAAAAAAATATATATCGAAGATATATCGTTTATCGGTGATTTTTGCAAAAAATTGGGCAAAACATGAAATTTTGCAGTGAAACCTCAGGAAATATTGAAATAGATGTTAATTCACCTTTGAGAATAAAAACATTTAAAAAACCAACAATGTACATAAGAGATACAATGAGAAGAGAGCAAAGATGTGCGCTGACGAGTGACGATAATGTATGATTGATTCATGTTTCATTCATTTTATTTAATTGTGTAGGACCCCTGTTACTAGTAATTTTATATATCATTTTTAGTGAAATAAGTTATATTAATTAGTCGATGTTACTATGTATATTATTTAGAATTATTAGCTAATAAAAATAATATAACATTATTAAAATTCAAAACTAAATAAAATATCCATGAATTTCAATCATAATCCTTAAAATAAAAAGGCCTTATTTCAGAATTTTAATATTTTTTATGAATTGGGTGCACAGTATAAATCAATATTAGTTTTTAACATATTAGCTTTTGCCATATAATATACTTATTTACATGACACATTATTTGTAGAAATTTTTTGAACTACAAATATTATGTTAACTTATAAATTATAGCTAAGTGATTAGTTGAAGTGTTAGTGTATTTTTAAAAAGCCCTTATAAACATAATCTTATTTACCTATAAATAAATTTTAATTTATGAAATATTAGTAGGAAATTATCATTTTTTAATATTACTAAAACGCCCATATGGGCATAAATTATAATTTATAAAGAGAGAGAAATTAGCATTACCCTTTTTAGGTTAAACCCTTAAAAGCCCAAGCCCACAACCTTTCAAAGTATGTTTAAAGAGAGTGAAATTAGCATTACCCTTGTTAGCTTAAAACAGTTAAGAGGGAAGTATGTTTAATGAGAGTGAAACTAGCTTTACCCTTGTTAAGTTAAAACACTTAAAAGAGGGTAGTATGTTTAATGAGGGAAACTAGCATTACCCTTGTTACTTGTTAGGTTAAAACACTTAAAAGTGGGAAGTATGTTTAAGGAGGGTGAAACTAGCATTACCCTTGTTACTTGTTAGGTTAAAACACTTAAGAGCCCAGCCCTCACATTCAATCAAGCTTAAAGCAAACCCAAAAAAAAAACAATAGATGCAAAGCTCGGAAAAGGGAAGAGGGAGAGGGATAAGCTCAACCTTAGCGTCTAGGGCTTTTGCAATCGGCGAAGGCAACAACTCATTCCTCACGACAAGGTTCAAAATATCGTTGAAATTTCGCAAATTTCGACGATATATATCGACTTCGCTGGGTACCAAGATATCTAAACCAGAAATTTAGGTTTTTACAATATTTCGTAAATATCAACCGATATTTCGTAAATATTGTGCGATATCGTATTTAAAAAAAAAAAAAACCAAAACAGTGAACTCGTGAGTTTTTACAATTTTTCGACAATCTCGACCGATATTTCATAAATATCGACCGACATTTCGTAAATATCATGCGATATCGTATTAAAAAAAAAAAAAACCAGAATAGTGATCTCGTGATTCACGAGTTCACTATTCTTCAGGCTCTTACAAACCTATCAGAGATTCAGAATAGAGAATACCTATGAATGAACTCCTTACTTAAACCATAGTTAAACCTCAATTCAAGAATTCATGAGAAATAATTAATGTTTCTCCTTGATTATAATTATTCTTTTTTGTCAAAAAATTCAACAAAATAAATCAAAAATTAACAAAAAGAATAAAATGAGTTACATATATATCTGATTCAATCGACTAAGAGAATAAAATGTAGTTAATTTTTTTTTACAATATAGAGAAATATCATCATACATTCTCGTCAGCGTCAACACACATCATTGGCCCCCTTCTCATTGCATCTCTTATATACATTGTTGTTTTTTAAAAATTTTTGATTCTCAGATGTGTATTAACATCTATTTTAACATTTCCTTAAGTTTCATTGAAAAATTTCACATTTTTCTCTATTTTTTTCAATTTTTTCTTCTGCGTGCGATATTGTTCCCACAATATCGATATATCTTGCAAAATATCCTTGATATATCTTTTTCCCACGGCTCAAAATGACATGCAAAATTGATATTCAGAACCTTGACTCACGGAATGGCGACGATGACGCTTCACAGGTATGTACCCTCTTCTTCTTTCTTCTCCTCTCTCAAGTCTCAACCCTTTTTCCTTTTTTTTTTCTTCTAAATCAAGGACTGGGGACTGATTTCAATCTGTGAGTTTTTGTTTTTTGGATGAATGTTGCTGCACCTCTAAAAAATTTGGGGAAAAAACTGGGTGTCACGTATTTCGGTCAATATTGGTGAGATATCGACGACATATCATCGATATTGCCGATATTTCGGCAATAACTCCCGACTTCATGTAAAAAATTTCTTACACCGTATAGATGCGTCAGCAAGTGGCGATACCGACAAATATCAGTGATATATCGCCAATATTTTCGATATTTAGAACCTTGTCCTTGAAGAAATATCCGAGCTTAAAAGCACAAACTTCATCCTTGATGGAGCCAAATTATATCGTATGAATTGTAGTTTTTTTATAGTGACGACTTTATCTTCGAATAGAGCCATATTCAAACAAATTTTTATTTTTTTTGCGGAATCTCTACTTCCATATATCTACATAATTGGTAAATTGATACATACACAAGTTACTTTAAAAATATAGTATCTAGTGACCAATGATTTTGTCTTGTTTTGGGGGAAAAGATTTTCTGCTTATACCTGTAATTTTTCTTTCACTTTATATATAAAATAGATAGTGGTTATCAAAAAGAATAAATGGCGTAGAGGACCTAGAGTTGGATATCACTGATGGATACACATGCACCATTAATCAGTTTGAAATGCCCATAACAATGCAAATGTAGAAATTAAAATTGTGTACCTCGTCAAATATCCATTTGTTGACACCAGATTGTTGTAAGAGGAGGATGTATTTGAACAGTAATCCTATGATATCATTCACGTGCTCTGTAATTCAGTTTAAAAAATCAGTGTCATTCTAGAATCTGAATGTCAGAGTAACCAGACACGTCAAATTTCCCACCAGGAAAATGAACAGAAGATATTTATTACATGCAGATATATCAAATGTTTACTACAAGGGATGAACCAAAAACAAAGCATCAAGGGAAAAAACTACCATGGCCAGCATCAGTAAGATCAATCAATACTTTAAAAAAAGAAAACTCGCTAGTCCAATCCCCTTCACCCGCAGACAAACTTGTAGCCCATCCTGCACATATTTTGGAAGTATCCAAGTGAGAGAACATTCTGAAGGAAGCAAAATGCAATGACAAGTACAATGAACCAATACAAGAAGGATGATACCGAACAGAAATGTACACACAGAATTTACAGAACAATCCTTATAAAACAATAAATAATAAATATTAATGGCATAACGTTTTCAGCTTGGCATCCCTTTTCCTGTGCAACAAACCACTAGATTTAATTTATTCCATTTTACATGTTACCCTAAACCAAACATGCAGCTATAACTTTTGTCTCCCAACATAATGTGAATGTCATTCTGTGCAAACATGAAAACACGACGTATAAATAAGGTAAGACATCTTGGATAACTAATGAGAGAAAGATTTCTGGATCCACAGTTGCCTTCTTGTGTTTCAGGAACACATAACCAGGACTGTATCGACCAGGTATGTTGAGTCATAGTTAGTTAGCTTCTTATCTTTAGTACAAATCTAATTTGATTTTAATTTCCAATTTTCACACAACGAAAGGATGAGTGGTCCAATTATAGTCTCAATTCATGAGATTGGGTCCTTATAGGTAGGGAAAAAGGTGTTATAAAGCATGCTTCAAAAACCGAAAAATCGACTCAACTTGAAAGTTAACCAAATTGAGTAACTCGGAAAACTTGAAAAAACTCGAATCAGTTCAACTCGGAATATATATATATATATACACACACACCAATTAGCCAATTACCAATTTCTTGGCATTTTTATCTAAGATTGAACCATAGATAACTTAAAAAAACCTATGTTAACAGAACCCAAAGTAGGCTGGTTTTGCAGCCCTAAACATCCTAAAAATTAGGTTTACCGGAACCAATGATTGGCTAGTTTTGCAGCCCCAACAACCTAAAAAACAGGTTTAACAGAAACAATAGTAGGCTGCATTTGCAACCCCAAAAAAATCTGAAGCAAAAAACAGTGTGACTTTTGAGATTAGGTTTAAAACAAAAATACCCTTCAGTGACTCGACCGAGTATAGCGATTCGAAAAATTCGATTCAACTGAGTCACCCAAGTAACTCAATCGAATTGAGTAACTCAGCCGAGTTTCAAGTAGACTTGCCGAGTTTTCGAACTATGCTATAGCGTTTGCGCGTCAAATTCGCAACAAAATATTTTATTTGTGCGCCAGTTAAAAAATAGATTTTATTGCAGAGAGATACCCTTTCACCAATCAAGTCATCAGAAAACTTGATGTTCCAAAGAAAGAAATAGGATAACCAATGGAATATGCATGAAGGACCCACCCAATGTTTTCAAGATGTAAAATAGAGATCCCTCTCCTTCATGACCAATAAGGTGGCCAAGATACCTACAAGGCCCTTCCTTGTAATGACGAATGTCTGGAGTTATTGGCCATATAACTCTCAATTTGTGGCCTTCCTTTATAGGGACAACTTTGACAATGATCTGAAACAAATCACACAAAATTACAAGAAAAGAAACTCATTAGAAGTTTGAACATTTGTTTAGCATAAGTTATTTCTCTGTAACAAAAGCAGTCCAAGAGGAAGGACACCAGCATATACTCTTTGCTTTAGCATTGACAACTAATCGACTATTATCCAGAAATACCTGAAGATGTTCTGGTGTGCAAGGTTGGCCAGGGAAGTGGAAACAGCTTCGATCAGTATTTCGAATTTCCTGAAATTTGTATTCCACCAGGCTTTGAATTTTATCAAGGCTCTCTGGAAATATCCATGATGTAGAAGTCATAATAGTTAGTAATTCAAGGCATCATTAACCCTAAATGACAAGCAAAATTAACCATTTACCTTTCCCATATACAACCAGATGCATAAGGTTGGCTGAATAGTTTTCTTCATAGAATTTAATAAGCTCATGTCTCGTATCCAGTCCTCTTGCTTTTGGACGAACCTCCAACGTATCCCAGTTTCCTAAAAGTGTGACAAATATAAAGAAATAATAATAAGAATGATGGAAAGTTAAAACAAAAGCCAAGTACCACTGCAAATATAGGTCAAGAAGAGAAACATCAAACGGTTTAAGGATATCCATTGGCCAATCTCCTAGGAGCACAAAACATTAAAAATCATAAGAAAATAACACAGAAGGTTCCACATCTTCCAAAACTAAAAGGCTCCAGAAGTCCTCCAACTCGCCTAGGCCTAGCAGTTATCCATTTTGAGTCAAATTTGGGGTACTATGTAGGGGCACAACAGATTCACCATATATCGAGAAATGCGAGTCAGGAAATCTGGGTTATAGAATACATATAATTTCAGGAAAAATCATAGCTCAAAGTACCTGTAACAACGTCAGTATCAGTATGTCCGACTTATTTAAAAAAAATGTTAAAACGCACTGTTATAAACAGAACTTGTATTGATGCTAAGATGAGAAATAAAATGATGACAAAATCCCATAACTACCATTATAACTATCCAAATGAGATACAATGATACCATAGTGGTCAAGGCGACAGACCCCATGGACGCTTGAGGCGTCACCGTATGAACTCTTTGCAACCGAAATCTCCCCCCCCCCCCCCCCCCCCCCCCCCAAATATGAGATCTATGTATGCTGCATTCCCTTGAATAAGGGGCTCTGTAATTCATTTAAATTGCAAAATCTTCATTGTCAAGATGCACTCTAATTGAACCATTCTTAAAGACAGTTCTATGAATAAGAAAGGGGGATTTAAAGCATTGGGAATAAAAAAAAATAAAACAAAAAAAGTCTACAATGACTATTGAAAAGGGGGGGAGAGGGACTATAGAGGAAAAAAAATAGAAAAAAAAGTCTATAATGAGGCAGTGACAGCTGAGAGAGAGAGAGAGACTAAATAAAAAAAAATATAGCCCGACATCAAATGTGCCGCCGAACAAGCACGGTTTAAAATATCGATACGTATCGACCGATATGGGCCGATACGTATCCTGTTTGGAGCTACCCAATACACTGGTACGCTGGAAAAAAACTCTCCTCTCCTTTCATTTACACTAGGATCCACAGCACAACCCTGATACGAACTTCTTATTTATATAATATTATTTTATTAAATGATTGTAAATTAATATTGCTTTCATTTACTTAAGATATTAATATGAAAATAAGGTTATCCCCCCATTTGAATTCAATAAAAATTATCTTGATTCAAATTCTTGAAGAATAAAATGTCAACTTTCAGTTCAAGAACAAAATCCTCTTTTTAGCACATTTTAGGGACTGGGTTAAATTTTCAACTTTCAAATGATAAGGTATTTCTCAAATATCAAAATTTCATAAACTTTATTATATAAAAAATTACCAAAACCCAAAAATTCGGCAAAAAAAGTCATACTTTAGTCTTATAAATATTTTCATCTATAGGGTCAAAAAGAGTCAACTAACAGTGTAACAGTTCAGCATAAAAAGACATACATTAAGCTTAAAATTTATGGTTGTAATTCAACACATTCTTATTTAACTCATTGAATGTAAGGTTTTAATATCTAATTTTTTTTTCTTATACTTAGCTAAGTGAGTATACTTTGTATTTTCATACTTTCTTATCAGCATAACATGCACTCCTTTTTTAACTTATAAAATTCCCAACTCTCATATGGATGGTTATAAACATAATTGGATACCTTCATTTAGTTTGTTAATAACTTATATTTGTATTAAAATAAATTTTATGCAAGGTATCTAAGTTTTTCATTGTGTATCCAAACATTTCTTAGCGTATCCTAATTTTTTCCGTCGTACCCATCCGATACGGTCCGATACATATCCTACTTTGGACTTACTGATACTGCAATCGATACCGATATTTTGAACCATACGAACAAAGGATAGAGACAGAAGATGGAAAGAAAGGGAGAGGTCGTACATCTTACTATCTTTTTTTCTTTGTTCATTCTTTTTCTCGATTATACCAAAGAAAGATAATAAAAATCATATAATAAGTAAAATATATATAATTATGGGGTCTGCATTTATTTAAATTATTAAAAGCCCCTTTAAAGAATGGTTTATGAGAGCATTGGGGGCCGAAAGAGAATTTGGGGCATTTAAAGGTTTTTCAGATATTGGGCCTCCTGACCCCAACTATGTCTTGGTCGCCTAGGGAATGCCTTTAACAACAATGCAAAAAATAGAGGGGACCATATGGCTACCCACAAACAGAGAAAGAGAAACCAATTAGCCCACCCATTGAGCAAAAGATATGCCAAGAATTATATGTAATAACATGTTTTTTTGTTGACCAAACTATCATATTCAAATAAAATTATTTTTTATACCTTTAAACAATAATAATATTATATTTTTAATAATGACCGCCTAAGTGACCAATCGCCTGAGCCCAGTAGAGTGCCTGGTCGCCTTTAAAAACTATGAATGATACATTGTCATAAAAATGCAAATGTGAGACGCTATATATCTACTAACATTCCAAATAATAATCTTAACCAACTACAAGCACATGTAGGTACCCTCTACAAGATCCTACCCAACCACATTAATCATTAAATCATCATATTCTACACATAACCCGGGTCTTCACTGGATAACTGCCATGAACAATACTTCTAACACATCATACTCTGTCAGGAACAACACCTCTGACATATCACACTCTGTCAGGAACCACACCTCTGACACTTACTTTATATTTTCCCTCTATGAGACCACCGACACACACACAACCACATTTGTCAGGAAACACATCCAATCGCCAGGATACACATCTGATCGCCAGGACACACATCTGATCAGCCAGGATACACATCTGATAGCCAGGAAACCCATCCAACCTGTCAAGAAAATGAAACTCATCTGACAAACCAGGGACGCACCTCTGACTAACAGGAAACACCTGACAACCAGGAAACACCTGACAACCAGGAAACACATGTTTATCAGGTACACATCTGACATATCACTCTGTCAGGCATAACACCTCTGACATGACACCCTTATCAGGAAACACCTCTAATTACCAGAAACACATCTGACCTGCCGGGAATAACACATCTGACATGTCAGGAACACCCATCTAATAACCAGGAAACACCTCTGACATCAAATCCTGTCAGGCACAACATCTTTGACATCAAATTCTGTCAAGCAAAACACATCTGACATTAACCTCTGTCAGGCACAACACCTCTGACATCAAATCCTGTCAGGCACAACACCTCTGACAGCTACCATCATATATCATCACAACCTCTGTTGGGTGAATACCTACCGACACAGGTCAATGGCCCCTTAAGGTAACATCATTGAGTTCGAAAACTCAATACATCACTGGGTCCATAGACCCCAATCCAACCTTGAGCCCATGGCCCAATGCCGTCCTAACTCTCCCGACTATCAGTCACGAAGGAACCTGGGCTCATAATAGCTACCGCCTCTCCGGACCTAGCCAAAGAGGGACCACAGACAGGATTTCACGTAGGTTACGCTTTCTAACCATAGGAAATCCCCCTGCTTGAATAATTGAACCAGTTGGGCCTCGCGCTCGTGGACTAAGTTCGATGATATACCGTTCCGGTGTGGAACATCACCCGGCCGATGGACCATTTCATCGCCTTACCATGTCCCAACAACATCACATCATACACAAAGGTTGTCCCGAGGTGGGACTTTTACCAGGCCAATGGACCTACCATTACCTTTAAAACAAACATCACATCATGCCGGAGTAGTTCCGATAGGGAACTTAACCAGACCAATGGACCTACCATTGCCTTACAATGTCAAAATCACATCACATCACACATATAGAACCCCAGTCAGACTCTCATAACTTCCTACGATCGATTGCACTTCCCCTGCGATCTATCGCAAATCACACTGAGCCTAAATTTTGAGCTAGAAACAGCCCGAAACCGAGGGCTCCATCCCTCTGCTCCATTTTCACTCTCATCCATCTCATCCATACATCATTCATCAGGTCTCCGACCTTTTTCCATCCACACATAATATCACCAAACCATTCCATATAAATAAAGTAGCTTAAATAAGGGAAAAGAGAAGAGATGAGAGGGATTTTACCTATTACACGACTTTCGAGGCTCCAGATGTTGAAATGGTCATCACCAATGCGATCAGAACGCTGAAAAACCTCTAGGTCAGCTGCCTCTCTCAAACCTCCACTTTCTCTCTCTACACGCCAATCGAGACACCAAAAAGAAAATCGAATGTCGCCAACGCGTCGGGAACATCGAAAAACCTCAAGGGGACCTCCCTTTCCCTTTCTCTCTTTTCCTTTCTCTCTCCTCTTTCTCTCTCTTCCTTTCTCTCTCCTCACTTTCTCTCTCTAAAATACTTGGTGGCAAAACCTACCCCCTGTTTACAGAACGTGAGGAATGGTGGAGGCTGGCCTCCATTTTATAGATAAGGTCATGTGCATAGCACATGACCATAATAAATGGTCCCGTTGACCAAGTCAAACGGTTTGACCATTTGACTATTTTCCGCCTTTTCTCGTGTATACGGCCTCTGTAGTCCTACTTAATGAAATCCGATTTTGACGAAACTTTAGGTGACCGAACTGAGGACAGTCCGACACCCACTATAAAAATTTCGGGAAAAAATACTGAGTTTTGACAGCTGCACTTTAGCCTGGAAGAAAACTGCAAAACCCACTAATTTCCTAATTTCGGATACTAAACAGGCCGCCGTTTCTTTGTTTGAGATAACTAACTGTCGAAACGATAGACGTTAGTTCCCACGGCCGACCGGCACGCACTAGTGTTAGCCGCACGGATTTCTTTTAAGATCCCCAAGAAATATTGAGTCCCACTTAATTTCTAGAAATCTGAAAATTTCCCGTTTTCTTGATTTTCTTACATGATATGACCCTACGGTCCTGCGAAACAATACCTGACGGAACCAATACGACAGGTGAAGGTCCCGGTAGTTGACCAACACACTGTGTGCGGTTTTCGAGAAGAAATACTGAGATTTTATCGGTGCAACTCAATCCCGAGTAAAACTCACTTTTCACGATTTAATTAAATACTTAACTTATTAACCCCAATTAAGGACCAATAAACCCATAATTTTATTATATTAAAATCCTGGGGCGTAACTCACAAAAATTTCGTCCTCGAAATTTGATGAACCTGTATCTTCCAATAGTAGAGGGTACCTTATACCCTACCGCCAATTTCACCATAAGGTTATGAGAGTTCTATTTAATCAAGTAGCATTCCATTCTCATATGCACTTTAACACATTACAAAATATATTAATTCTAAAAACAAAACTATCTTTACATACATATTAACAAGGATAAACTACAAAACATACATCATGGCAATGCCTAATATGCCAAAACAAAAGTGTCTAAAGTCTATCTCTAATGATGTCTTCATTGTGCTGTACTTCTTCTTGTGACATTGCGAAGACATGACCCTTTTTGTCCTCACCTGACTTTTGCTTCAAATTAGGGCAATCCCTTTTTATGTGGCCCGGTTTGCCGTACTGATTGCAAACCCTTGCTTTATAAGCTTCAGTACGCTGGTCTCGATCACCACGCCCAAAATTTGTTGTTTTTGTTCCTTCTGAAACATTTTCTCTACGAAAATTTTCAAATCTTCTTTTCTTGTTGTTATCCTCTGAATTCTCTTTTTCCATTAGTCTTTCAGCTGGCCTCTTTTCTCTGATGGCCAACGATTCTTGTATTTCTTTATGTACTTTTTCAATTCTCAGGGCTCTATCTAGAATTTCTGAAAACGAAGTAAACCTTTGAACTGCCAATTTTCCTTTGATTGTTGGCTTCAATCCATCCTCGAACTTGTCGACTCTCCATTGTTCATCCTCAACAAGCCTTTTTGCGAATCGAGAGAACTGGTTGAACTTCTGTTCATATTGGCTGACTGACATATTGCCTTGAGTCAGCTGAAGGAATTTCATCTCCTTTGTCTTCCTCATGGAGATCGAAAAATACTTCTGATAAAACAATTCCACAAATTTTCCCCAAGAGATAGGCTTTTGATCGTCTGAAATTGTCCTTTCAACGGTCGTCCACCAATGCTCAGCCTCTCCTGCCAACATGAATATTGCTAACTCTGGCTTAACCTCTTCTGGGCACGTCATCGTTCGAAATATCTTTTCGAGCTCTCGAATCCAGTTTTCGGCCACTAATGGATCGATGGCACCAGAGAATGAGTTGGGTCTAAGTTTTCTGAATTTCTCAAGTCTACTACCGTTCCCTTGCTCTTGTTCTAAGTTAATAGAGACACGGTTACCACTCTGTTGCCGTTGGATCAATTCGGTTAGAGCAGTGATGGCCTCGAATGCTCCTGCCAGAGTATTTCTAGGTGCTCGTCTCGGCGGCATCGTATTCCTATTACGAAAATAACAACGTTTTACTATCTCATAATAGGGACATCAAAATCAAAATGACATCCAAAGATATCAAAAAATATTTCACTCATCTATCCTACTTAGGCAAAAAATGTTTAATTTCCTTTTGGCATAGTAAGACTTCCTCTTACACTCTCCTGGAGATGATCTATATCTCCAGCTTTCACTCCTAACAATATACACAAGGTTTCAAATCATCATTTGATTCGAAACCGGCAGTGTACGATGGTCCTAATTGAGTCTAATATACAATTAGACCATATAACTAATACGATTTGTTATGATGGTTATTGCTTTTAGCTCTGATACCAACTGTGACGCCCCGAACCCGAGCCTAAGGAGTCAAGTTCCGAGACGCATGCCCGTTCGTCATAACCACGCATGCGGAAGACTTTACCCACGAAAATAAGGGAATTTTCAACTTTTCTTATGAGCTTACATAAGCAATAACAACTGATCGTCACAATAACCCATCATAAGCAAATGTGTTACCTCACTAGCTACAGTAGTTTTTACTTTTGGCGCCACAACTGCACCGATATACCTCCAGACTCTAAAGTGTAACTCCTTGTCAATCGGTAACCGCTTCAGAATCTGAAGACATAAAATGAGATGTGAGCCATAGACCCCAGCAAAATCCACAACCCATCTAAACTAATTTCCACATAATAACATTCATCAATAATGATATAATAGTACAATACAATTCTCATATTATACTAATATGCAGAATAATAATATAGTAATTTGTGACCCGAGGTCACTCAGGGCTATTTCACTCTATTCGAGGTTCCCAAACTCTAAGTTGTCAAATTCATCATGTGATTGTCCACGACACCAGGTTACCGTTTCAGATAACCGCCCATGCTTTATCCTTGAGTCCATAGACTCGATCAACTGGGCATTCGCTCGTGTACAACCTCTATCCATGAGTCCACAGACTCAATTATCAACCAATCGAGACTTTTCCCGATTATAACCAATCATTGGGTATGTCGACCCAATTAATCCTTAAATCATCATATTCTACACATAACCCGGGTCTTCACCCGATAACTACCATAAACAATACTTCTAACAAATCATACTCTATTAGGAACAACACCTCTGACATATCACACTCTGTCAGGAACCACACCTCTGACACTTACTTTATATTTTTCCTCTATGGGAACACCGACACACACACAACTACATTTGTCAGGAAACACATCTGATCGCCAAGATACACATCTGATCGCCAGGATACACATCTGATCAGCCAGGATACACATCTGATAGCCAGGAAACCCATCCAACCTGTCAGGAAAATGAAACTCATCTGACAAGCCAGGGACGCACCACTGACTAACAGGAAACACCTGACCACCAGGAAACACCTGACCATCAGGAAACACCTGTCTATCAGGTACACATCTGACATATCACTCTGTCAGGCATAACACCTCTGACATGACACCCTTATCAGGAAACACCTCTGATTACCAAAAACACATCTGACCTGCCGGTAATAACGCATCTGACATGCCAGGAACACCCATCTAATAACCAGGAAACACCTTTGACATCAAATCCTGTCAAGCAAAACACATCTGACATTAACCTCTGTCAGGCACAACACCTCTGACATCAAATCCTGTCAGGCACAACACCTCTGACAGCTACCATTATATATCATCACAACCTCTGTTGGGTGCATACCTCCCGACACAGGCCAATGCCCCCTTAAGGTACATCATTGAGCTCGTAAACTCAATACATCACTGGGTCCATAGACCCCAATCCAACCTTGAGCCCATGGCCCAATGCCGTCCTAACTCTCCCGACTATCAGTCACGAAGGAACCCGGGCTCATAATAGCTACCGCCTCTCCGGACCTAGCCAAAGAGGGACTACAGACAACATTTCACGTAGGTTAGGCTTTCTAACCATAGGAAATCCCCCTGCTTGAATAATTGAACCAGTTGGGCCTCACGCCCGTGGACCTAGTCCGATGGTATACCGTTCCGGTGTGGAACATTACCCGGCCGATGGACCATTCCATCGCCTTACCATGTCCCAACAACATCACATCATACACAAAGGTTGTCCCGAGGTGGGATTTTTACCAGGCCAATGGACCTACCATTGCCTTTAAAACAAACATCACATCATTCAAGAGTAGTTTCGATAGGGAACTTAACCAGGCCAATGGACCTACCATTGCCTTACAATGTCAAAATCACATCACATCACACATATAGAAGCCCAGTCAGACTCTCATAACTTCCTACGATCGATTGCATTTCCCCTGCGATCTATCGCAAATCACACTGAGCCTAAATTTTGAGCTAGAAACAGCCCGAAACCGAGGGCTCCATCCATCTGCTCCATTTTCACTCTCATCCATCTCATCCATACATCATTCATAAGGTCTCCGACCTTTTCCATACACACATAATATCACCAAACCATTCCACATAAATAAAGTAGCTTAAATAAGGGAAAAGAGAAGAGATGAGAGGGATTTTACCTACTACATGACTTTTGAGGCTCCAGATATTGAAATGGTCATCACCAATGCGATCAGAACGTTGAAAAACCTCTACGTGAACTGCCTCTCTCTCAAACCTCCACTTTCTCTCTCTAGAATTCTCTCTTTCTCTCTCTACACGCCAATCGAGACACCGAAGAGAAAATCGGACGTCGCCAATGCGTCGAGAACGTCGAAAAACCCTAAGGGGACCTCCCTTTCCCTTTCTCTCTTTCTTTCTCTCTCCTCTTTCTCTCTCTTCCTTTCTCTCTCCTCACTTTCTCTCTCTAAAATACTTGGTGGCAGAACCTACCCCCTGTTTACAAAACGTGAGGAATGGTGGATGCTGGCCTCCATTTTATAGATAAGGATGCTGGCCTCCATTTTATAGATAAGGTCATGTGCATAGCACATGACCATAATAAATGGTCTCATTGACCAAGTCAACGGTTTGACCATTTGACTATTTTTCTGCCTTTTCTCGTGTATACGGCCTCTGTAGTCCTACTTAATGACATCCGATTTTGACGAAACTTTAGGTGACCAAATTAAGGACAGTCCGACACCCGCTATAAAAATTTCGGGGAAAAATACTGAGTTTTGACAGCTGCAATTTAGTCTGGAAGAAAACTGCAAAACCCACTAATTTCCTAATTTCGGACACTAAACAGGCCGCCGTTTCTTTGTTTGAGATAACTAACTGCCGAAACGATAGACGTTAGTTCCCACGGCCGACCGGCACGCACTGGTATCAACCGCAAGGATTTCTATTAAGATTCCCAAGAAATATTGAGTCCCACTTAATTTCTAGAAATCTGAAAATTTCCCGTTTTCTTGATTTTCTTACATGATATGACCCTGCGGTCCTGCGAAACGATACCTGACGGAACCAATACGACAGGTGAAGGTCCCGGTAGTCGACCAACACACTGTGTGCGGTTTTCGAGAAGAAATACTGAGATTTTATCGGTGCAACTCAATCCCGAGTAAAACTCACTTTTCACAATTTAATTAAATACTTAACTTATTAACCCCAATTAAGGACCAATAAACCCATAATTTTATTATATTAAAATCCTGGGGCGTTACAAAATATTTTAAGAGGCTTTCCCGTGGGCAGGAGTGAGGTTTGTGTTTCCCACCTTCAATTCAAAGATGACACCATCCTTTTCTGTGAGGCAGATCCCAACATGGTGGTCCATCTTAAATATGCTTGATGTGTTTCGAAATCATTTCGTGTTTGCATGTCAATATGGATAAAAGCTGCCTTGAGGGAATCAACATTAACAAGGAAGAAGTAAGAATCTCTTTACCTTGCCAGCATTTTGGGGGTGCTCTCTAAATGGCCGCTGAAATATCTGAGCCTTCCGTTGGGAGATAACCTTAGGGATGTTGATTCTTGGTTGTAGCTTGACTCTTGTCAAATCTGCGCTTTCCATTCTGTTGCCGGTTGGTCTACTAAACCTTAGGGATGTTGATTCTTGGTTGTAGCTTGACTCTTGTCAAATCTACGTTTTCCATTTTGTTGGTCTACTACCTTTCCCACTTTAAAGCACTGGGTGATATTATCAACATAGTTACCAAGTCGGGGTTCGGGAATAATTCTTCTAGGAAAAAGTTCAGAAAAAATCGCCAAAATTCGGAAAATATGAATCTAAATCGGGAAGTTAGATATTTATTCGGGACTTTTTCAAACAAATTATGAATAATTCGTGTTTAATTCGCGACTTTTTGAAAAAGTCGCTATTATTCCAAAACCCGTGAATTAATTATTCGATGAAAAAGTAGAGTATTATTCGGGATTTTTGAAAAAATCAGAGAACTTGGTAACAATGATTATCAGTAAGTTGGAACCAATTCAGGGAACTTTCATTGGGATAGTCAAGGGGTTAAAGAATGATTATTTAGTGAACTGGGAAACTATGTGTAAGCCTGAGGAAGGTGGTCAAACAATTTGAAGGCATAGGAAATAAACATTTCTCTTCTTGACATGTGGATCTGGAGATTCACCATTGAACATGATAGTACATGGGTCTCTGTTATGAAAAACAAATATAAAATGGATCCCAATGGATGGAACTCTAAAAGGCTAAATATGTGAATCCGTGTTGAACTCGGAAATCCAAATCAATATGCTCCTCTCTTTCTCTCAGTTCATTAGATTTTATGTGGGTATGGGTAATAGAGTTGGACTTTAGGAAGACCTATGGTGGGGTGATGGCCTTTTTGTTTGTATACCCTCGAATTCATACACGATGAAAAATAGGGTTATCTATGAATTGAGGAAATGTCCAACTTTCTAGCTGCTACTAAAGATGTTTATATCTTCCTTACGGGACCCTGATTCTAGGGTATCGTTCCCAAAGGATTGTTTTCATCATATTTTTTTATGAGCTTATTGCTAGAAGAATTCACCTAAGCCTTTTGCCTGATTGCCTCGTAAGATAATTTGGAAACCAATTGCCCCTAAGGTAAAATTCTGTTTGGATTCTACCAACAAGGTTACCGCGTGTGATCTGCTTCAGAGTAGAAGGAAAAAAATTGTCTTCCCCTATATATATGTTTGATGTGCAAGCATGATGGGGAGTCAAGGAGCCACCTCTTTATCTATTGCAGAGTAGCTTGAGGCATTTGGTGCTTTTTTCCTCTATGTTGTTGACCAATGCTAGGTCCTTCCCCAAGACATCTTGGGTTGTTTTCAGTAGAAATCTAGGATTTAATACTGTAGGATTTGTGAGAAAGAAGACGAGAACAAAAGAGAATGAAAGAAAGAAGAGTAGGGTTGGAAAATTATGTTTCCACCCCCTCTAGATCTCCTTTTATATTACTAATTAAGATGAAATGACAAAAATGTCTTAATACAAAGAACATCAAACATAAGACAAAAGAACGTTATACACTTATACGTTATGGGCTTATTTTCTTAGGCCCAATACAACACTCCCCCTCCAGCGGGGCATAAATATCTAGCATGCCAAGCTTGCCTATAAGCCAACGATGTCGTGATAAAGCGACTACCATAGTAAGCGCACATCAGATAACTGATCTTCTGTACTGACAAATGTAAGATCAATAGTCTTTGATGCATTGTTGTTAAAGGCGACGCCTCAGGCAGTTACCTAGGCGAGCAGGCGCTCTACTGGGCTGAGGCAACTGGCCGCTTAGGCTGTCATTATTAATAATATGATATACGCAATATTATTAGTGTTTAAAGGTTTAAAACTTTATTTTATTTGAATATAGGATATTTGTCAACAAAAAAGCATGTTATTTTATATATTTTTCGTGTCTTCTACCATATAATATATTAGGGTTTTTATATACTATAAAAAATGGGTTTACAGATCAAATAAGAAAGAAGAGACGAACGGTGTCAAGTATGTTTCCCCCATGTTAACTTGTCCTCTCTTTTGCTCAATGGGTAGATCAATTGGTCTCTCTCTCCCTCTGTTTGTGGGGCCTAGGCGACCAAGACATAGCTGGGATCAAGAAGGCCTAATAACAGAAAAGCCTTTAAATGCCTCAATTTTTTTTAGACCCCCAATGCTCTCATAAATCCATCTGTAATGAGGTTTCTAATCATTTAAATAAGTGTAGGCCCCATAATTATATATATTTTACTTATTATATAATTTTTATTATTTTTCTTTGATCTAATCGAGAAGAAGAAACAAAGAAAAACGGAGAGTAAGAAATATGACCTCTCCCTTTCTCTCCCTCTTATCTCTCTATCTCTTGTTCGACAGTCACATTGATGTTGTGCTATTTTTTATTTTTTATTCAGTCCTGCACTCTATCTCTCACTTTTTGGTTCAGTTGTCACTGATTCACTATACTTTTTTTCTAATTTTTTCTCTCACAATCCCTCTCCCCTTTTCGATAGTCATTGTAGACTGTTTTTTTGTTCTATTTTTTATTCCCAACTATTGAAATCCCTCTTTCTTATTTATAGAATGTCTTTAAAAATGGTTCTATTAGGATACATCTTAAGAATGGAGATTTTACAATTTATATGAATTACAAAGCCCCTTATTCAAGGAAATGCAACATACATGGATCTCATATTGGGGATAGGATTTTTGTTGCAAAGAATTCATAAGGCGACGCCTCAGGCTACAGCCTCAGGCGTTGACGAGGTATGTCGCCTCAAGTCACCTAGTCGCCTTGACAACTATGCTTCGATGCTACCTTCTCTCACATGAAATGCCTATCAACCTCAATATGCTTCGTTATGTCGTGTTGTACTAGGTCATGCACAATACTAATAGCAGTTTTATTATCACCATACAACTTCATCTTTAATTGGTTTGAGAAACTAAGTTCAATTATAGGGGTCTTTATCCATAGTAACTCATGCCCAATGAGCCATGGCTTAATATTCAACTTCAGCACTAGACCTTGCCACTACATACTGTTTCTTGCTCCTCTAGGTGACCAGATTACCACCAACCAAAGTGCAATAGCCTAATGTAGATCTACGATTGTAACTGATCTAGCCCATGAAGGTATGCCTCCACCTATAAATGACCATTCTGAATGAAGAATAAACCTCTCCCAGGTAATGACTTCAAGTACCTCAATACTCTTTCTACAACCTCCAGATGAATAGTTATCGACTTGTGCATAAACTGGCTCATTGCACTTACTACGTAGGCAATATCTGGACAAATTAAGAACAGATAGATCAGCCAACCAACAAGCCTTTGAAACATGCCAATATCTTGAAGCAAGTCTCTACTCTCATGATCAAGCTTGATAATAGCTTTCATAGGTGTAGAGCTACTGGTTTAGAGCTAAGATTTCTAGTATCTTCGGCAAATCAAGTATAAATTTGCTCTGAGATGGATCAATCACACTAGGCCCTTCAATCTTGCCTGTAATATAGCCAAGTTTTCCATGACTACTGATAAATATCATGGCCGATTGGAACCACTCCAGATAATTCCTACCATCTAACTTCATTGTACTAATCTACATACTTGGGTTCACAGATGGAGGAGACACAAAAGATGTAAGCCCAAGGTAACTTGCGCTTGATGAACCGCCCTCCATACCACTAGTCCCAAACATCCTATCAATTTAGGACTTAAAAACTATGGTAAGGGCAAACCCGGGTTGTTCCAACTTCCAAACACCTCAACTAGAGGGAACACATGGCTAATCTGTACAAATCAACTTACTATTCACCAAACTAATTTCCTTTAGGTCACCAAACTAATTTCCTGCATGGCAACTTGGAAGAAGAGGTATATATGACACCTCCTCTTGGCTTTATGTGTCCCTTAGCCAACGGAAGAGTATGCAAGTTGAAGAAGGCGTTGTATAGGCTGAAGCAATTCCCAAGAGTTTTGTTTGAGAAGTTTCATACTGCAATGTTGAAGAATGGCTACAAACAAAACCAAGAAGAACACATTATTTGTCAAGCAGTCCCACTAAAAAGTCATTGTTCTTATTGTGTAAGTGGATGACATTGTGGTGACTGTGAATGACTAAGATTAAACGGGGAAGCTGAAGAGTAAGTTGGCAGCGGAGTTTGAAATTAAGGACTTAGGCCGGTTGAAACATTTTCTATGAATTAAGGTTGTCAGATCTAAGGAAGGTATTTTTGTCACACACAGGAAGTATGTCCTTGACTTACTTCAGGATATTGGGATGATGGGCTGTAGACCCTGTGACACTCAAATTGATGTGAACCATAAGCTTAGTGTAATCAGTGGTGAGCATCTAATGGATGCAGACAGGTATTTAAGACTTGTGGGTAGACTAATTTATCTCTCATTGACCAGGACTGACATTGCATATGTTGTGTGTAGTAAGCAAGGTTCTGAATGTCGATATCGATTAACATGTCGAGCAGCGGAAAAAAGATATATCGCAAGATATATCGTTTATCAATGATTTTTGAAAAAATTGCAAAAAAAAAATGGCAAATCATAGAATTTTGCAGTGAAACTTCAGGAAATGTTAAAATAGATACACCTTTTAAAATAGAAACATTTAGTGTTGTTTTGGTGATTACATGTTTAATGTAATCAAGCAAGACCTCTATCTCAATTAATAATATTTTATGTTTTTTAGCAGCTTAATAATTTATTTTAGTTTTACTTTTATTAACATCTTTAAGTAATATTTAGTAATTTTATATATCATTTTTAGTGAAATAAGTTATATTATTTGGTCGATCTTATTATGTATATTATTTAGAATTATTAGCTATTAACAATAATAATAAAACATTGTTCAAATTCATAACTAAATAAAATATACATGAATTTGAAGTATAATCCTTAAAATAGAAAATTGCCTTATATTAAAAATTTTAATACTTTTTTTGAATTCGGTGTATAATATAAATCAATATTAATTTTTAACATATTAATTTTTGTCGTATAATATAATTTTTTATATGACACATCATTTTTACAAAAAGGCTTTATATTAAAATTTTTAACATATCATATTTTTTTAGATTATGTACTAAACAAAAAAAAAAACTAATAAATTTATAAGTTAACACTTTAACTTATAAATTTTTGTACTAAAAAGAGTATTACTTTTTTTTAATTTTAGGTTAAAACCCTTAAAAGCCTAAGCCCCCAATTTAAAGAGAGTGAAACTAGCATTACCCTTGTGAGGTTAAATTATTAAAATACTTAAAAGGGACATATGTTATTGAGAGTGAAATTAGCAAGACCCTTATTAGGTTAAAACAATTAAAATAGAAGTATGTATATGTTTAATGAGACAAGTGATATTAGCATTACCCTTCAGAAGTATGTATATGTCTAATGAGAAGAGTGATATTATCATTACCCTTTTAAGGGTTTAAAACACTTAATAAACCAAAGCCTTAGCCTTCGATCTGTTCAAACCCAACGAAAAAAAAAAGAGCAGAGCTCCGATTGGAAGAGGGGAGAGTGGGGTATGGGGAGTCAATGACGGCGTTGGCTTTGCAATCGGCGAAGGCTACAATGAGTCGGTTACGGCACAGGTATGTACCCACGGCCATAACCCTCTTCTTCCTTCTTTCTTCTCTACAGTTTACACTAAGTCTTAAACCCTTTTTCTTTTTCTTTTTCTTTTTTCTTCTAAATCAAAGATCTCAAGATCGATTTTTCTTTGTTATTTTGGATGGATGTCTGCACATCTGCAAAAAAAAAAGGAGGGGGGGAAGGGGGGGAAAATTGTTTCTAATATGATTCACAGTTCTTGGTCGTTATCGGTGATATTTCGCCAATATATCGGCGATAATTCTCGATATGATGCAAAAAATTTCTTACAGTGTATAGATGTGTTCGACAATGGGCAACACCGACAAATATCGGTGATATATCGCCGATATTGTCAAATTTTTTATCCTTGGTAGTAAGTCAGTTTATGCATTCCCCGACCACAGGACATGTAGAGGCAATGTACAGGATCTCAAGTACCTCAAGTCCACTCCTAGGAAAGAATCTCAAGTACCTCAAGTCCACTCCTAGGAAAGATCTGATGTATGCTAAGCATGGTAGCTTGCGGGTTGAGGCATATATAGATGTAAACTGGGCATGCTCAATCACAGATAGGCGCTCTACTTCTGGTTATTGTACTTTTGTAGGTGGCAACCTTATGACTTGGCGAAGTAAGAAACAACCTATGGTAGCAAGATCAAGAGCAGAGACAGAGTTTAGAGCAATGACACATGGAGTTTGTGAACTTCTATGGATTCGATTACTCCTTTCAGAGATTGGTCTTCCAGTCCAAGGACCTATGAGCCTATACTACGACAACAAGGCGACAATCAGTGTAGCTACAACCCTGTGCAACATAATTGCATAAAGCATATTGAGGTTGATCGGCATTTCTTCAAAGAGAAGTTGAGATCAGGTGACATTTGCACTCCTTTTGTAAAGATCAAGGTTCGAAATATCGATAATATCGGCGATATATCGCCGATATATTTCGATATCGCCCATCACCGACACATCGATATGATGTTTTTTAAAAAATACAGCATATCGGAAGATATCGGCGATATATCGGCGATATATCGGAAATATCGGCGATATATCGGAGATATATCGGCGATATCGGAGATATATCGGCGATATCTTCCGATATCGCCCAAACAGAAAACCCTTTTTTTTTTTCTTTTTTTTTGTGGAATATTTTTTTCGTAAAACCCTGTTAGGGTTCACTTTGTTTGAAACAAAAAATGAAAAAAATAAAAAGATGAAAGGAAAAAGAAGGAAGAAGAGAGGAAAAAGAGAAGAGAGGAGAAAGAAGGAAGAAGAGGAAAAAGGAGGAAGAAGAAGAGAGGATGAAGGAAGAAGAACATACCCGGAGCATGGAGGTCACCGTCGCTCACCGTCGCCGATCGCCCTAGCCGGCATGTCCTAGGTCTCCATTCTCCTTTGAGTCGGAGTCGAGTCTGAGTCTACCTTCTTCATATGAGTTATCAGGTTTTATTTAATTTTAAGTGGGTTTTTACATATTAACTGCTAGGTTCTTCCTAATTTGCAAATACACTTTTATGTGTAAACATTTTGCAAATTAGCTCATGGTTTTCCAACAATAAACCCTTGGTTCTGTTAGACTTTTGTTTGTAATTTTTAGTAAAATGACTATTATGCCCTTAAGATATTTCATAAACTCATAAAGCCCTTTTAACTGTCCTTGAACTATGGTTAACAAGTTTTAGCCCATGTGGTTAATTTATCTCCTTTTAATTCTTTTAATTGTGGTTAAGATTTACTAACCCTTAAGGTTAAAGCATCTACCCTTGATTTAAAAAAAAAGTAACATCTCTTTCAACTCCCTTTAACCATGGTTAAGATTCACTAACCTTTATGGTTAAAGCATCTATTAGAAAATAAAAAAATAGAAAATTAAAAGTCTCTTTTAACTCCCTTTAATTGTGATTAAGATTCACTAAATCCTTAGGGTTAAAGCATTTAATCTTGATTTTTAGAAAAAAAATTTAAAAAATTAACCCTTTTAATTCCCTTTAACTATGGTTAAGATTTACTAACACATGCTATTCAATAATGAATGAAACATGAATCAATCATACATTATTGTCACTTATCAACGCACATCTTTGCTTTATTCTCATTGCATCTCTTATGTACATTGTTATTTTTTAAAATGTTTTTATTCTAAAAAGTGTATTAACATCTATTTTAATATTTCCTGAAGTTTCACTACAAAATTTCATGTTTTGTCCCATTTTTTTACAATTTTTTCAAAAATCACCGATAAACGATATATCTTCCGATATATCTCCGATATATCTTTTTTCCACGGCTCGACATGTCGAGCGATATCGACATTTAGAACCTTGGTAAAGATAGGAGACCAACTGGCTAATGTCTTGACCAAAGGATTGAGGTGGCCTCAGTTTAGCAATATTGTTGGAAAGTTAGGCATGCGTTATATCTTTGGACCAACTTGAGGGGGAGTGTTAAGTATTGTACGGTATATTATACCTTTGGGTTAGGTATTACTAATTATGATGGTATACAGTATACTTGTAATATTGTACTTAGTTGGTGAGTTTATAAGATAATGGGTTAGAGAGAATCATTAAGTTCTCTCTCTCTCTTTTCCATTTCATCTCTTCTTCTTCCTCCTTTTAATATCATCCAAACCCTAGTTTTTAGATTCCAACTGTTAGGTGTCGATGGGTGTTCACAATGAAGCACCGCACAAATGGATCAGTTGAAAGATACAAGGTCCGTCTAGTTGCAAATGAGTATACTCAGACATATGGGATAGACTATCAGGAGATATTTGCTCCAGTTGCTAAAATGAACACATTGGAAGTTCTCCTATCACTTGTAACCAACAAGGATTGGCCCTTGTACCAACTTGATGTAAAGAATGTCTTTTGCAAGATGTACATGATACTTTTTGGTTTTATTTCCCTCAAGTGAAGAAAATGTGTGCAAGTTAAAGGCATTGTATGGACAAAAGCAGTCTGCTAAAGCCTAGATTAAGGAGTTCGTAGCATAGTTCAAAAACTCGGCGAGTCACCCGAGTAACTCGGTCGAGTTACTCGACTCAACTGAATTTCGAGTCGAGTCACCTCAAAACTCGAAGGAGACACTATTTGCCGAGTTACTTGGGTGATTCGGTAGAGTCGAGCAGAGTTTTTCAATTCGCTAGACTAGTTCAAGTCACAAAAGGGTATTTATATCAATTTTTTAAACCTAAACTCGAACGGTCACACTGTTTTTGCAACATATTTTTTTGGGTCTTCAAAGACAACCGACTATAGGTTCTGTTAAACCTAAATTTTAGGTTTAAGGCTATAAAACCAGTGTACTTTGAGTTCTTTTAACCTAGGTTTTTCAAGTTATTACATATATATTCCGAGTTGGACCGAGTCGAGTTTTTTTCGAGTTTTCCGAGTTACCCGACCCGGCTAACTTTCGAGTCGAGTCGAATTTTCGAGTTTTTGAACTATGGTTCGTAGTGTTATGGTGAAAGCTGGTTACGAGCATACCACACAATGTTTATCAAACAATCTCATCAGAAGGTGACTGTTATGATTGTTTATGTAAATGATATTGTAGGAACAGACAATGGTGTGGATGAAATTAAGTTATTGAAGAGCAAGTTAGCAGAGGAGTTTGAGATCAAGGATCTGGATCAGTTGAGATATTTCCTTGGAATTGAGATTGTCAGGTCGAAGAAGGGTCTCTTTATTTCTCAGTGCAAGTGTGTCTTTGACCTTCCAGAGGAGATAGTTATGATGGGTTGTAAACCATGTAATACACGTATTGATACTAACTACAAACTCAGTGAAGATAGTGGAGAACGTTTACGAGATATAGGCAAATACCAAAGACTTGTTAGTCCCCTCATTTATCTCTCTCACCATATCAGACATTGTGTATGCAGTATGGTTAGCCGGTTTATGCATGCTCTGACCACTGAACACCTCAATGCAGTTAACAGAATTCTCTGCTATTTGAAATCATCTCCCGGGAAGGGTTTGATGTATAAATGTCATGGAAACTTAAGAGTTGAAGCCTACACTGATGCAGATTAGTTCAGTTCAGTTTCAGATAGAAGATCTACTTCAGGGTATTGCACTATGGTTAGAGAAAACCTTGTTACATGGAGAAGCAAAAAGCTACATGTGGTTGCAAGATCTAGTGGGAAAGCAGAATTTAGAGTCATGGCACATGGAGTATGTGGGTTACTTTGGGTTCGGTTACTCTTGTCTTGACTGAGATTGGGCTCCCTACTAGTGGTCCTATGAGTTTATATTATGACAATAAGGCAGCAATTAGCATTGCTCACAATCCTGTACAACATGACAGAATGAAGCAAGTAGGGCTAGATAGGCAATTTATCAGGGAGAAGCTAAAGGCGGGTTATATCTACAACACTTTTGTGCAGTCTGAAGATCAGTTAGCTGATGTATTGACTAAGGGACTTGGTGGTTCCCAATTTCGAAGTATTGTTAGCAAGTTGAGCATGAGTAACATCTATGCATCAACTTAAGGGGGAGTGTAAAATACTTCTCTTTTATGTTTATGTGTTTCTTCTATACACTATACTCTCGGTATACTATTAGTATATCTTATATACTAATAGTATACTATTAGTGGAATATATATAATAAAGAGGAGTAGAGAACTCTCTCTAATCTTTTCCCTAATTTCTTCTTCTTCCTCTTCTCTTTCTCTCAAACCCTAGACCTTAAAATCCTAAACCTAATGAATTCAAGTCAACTACTAGCACCCCTGTCCTAAAGAACATTCTGCCAAGAATCTCGGCAACCATATTAAGAGAAGGGGGGATAGAGGGTCACCTTGATGAAGACCTCTAGAGCTCCTAAAGGGACCTGCAAGGCTACCATTGATCAAGATAGAGAAGAGTACTATTGAGAAAAATGCCCTCATCCAAACTCTTCATCTAACACCAAATACCATTCTACCATCATATATCCCAAACAAGACCAGTTAACATGGTCGTAAGACTGGTCATAAGCTTATTCCAAATCACGCCAAGAGACCTTGATTTTAACCTTCCATCAACTCATTCATTAGCAATCAAAATGTCTAAAAGGCATGACAACCCTAAGTCTTGATGCTAAGATTTTGGTGAAAATTTTATTCATGCTGGTCACTAGACTGATAGGAAGGAAATATTTTAGATCCTGGGCATCCCCTTTTTTGGAATCAACACTAGGAATGTGTTGTTCAAGACCTTATCAAAGCGACCCGAGCTATGAAACTCGTTGAAAACCAAAACAGGTCAAGAACCACAATGTTCCAACAGTTTTTTTTAAAAGTCAGGAAAAACCATAAGGACCAAGGCCTTTGTCCCCATCCATCTCCCTAACTATCCCCCAAATTTCATCCTTATCAAAAAGTCTTTCCAACATGTGGCTATGCTCTTCTGGAAGCTTTTTAAACTCAAGACCATCCACTATGGGTCTAAAACCACCCCTTCTCTGTATAAACTGGAGTAGAAGTCTACCAAGGAATCCCTAATTTCCTCTTCCAGTTCCAACCAAGCCTCGTCAACTTTCAGATGGGATATGAAATTAAGTCTGCTACGAGCATTGGCTATTTTATGAAAGAAGTGAGTGATTTTATCACCCTCCTTAAAACACCTCACCCTCGACTTTTGTCTCCAGCTGATCTCTTCTGATTTTAATATGGAAATCTGGCTTCGAAGATTATCTAAGACGAATTTCAAACGAAGAGATCAACCATGTCTCCTCTTTAGCATCAATCAAATGAATTTCTCCTAAGATTCTCTTTGTTCTCTGACAGTGACAAGCAATCAAAAACTTCCTTGTTCAATTATTTTAGCTTAAGCTTCAGAACTTTCAGTTATAGGCCCAATCCTCACTACTGCCTTAAAATCTAGGTGAGATAACCACATATTCTCAAACTTGATAGGTTTGGGACCGCCCAAATTCTATTCGGATCTAGCATAATTGGAGTATTATTCAATGCAGATCTAGGAAGACTAAACATTAATGTGATTGGGAAGTGTTCCTCCCACAGATCACATAATAGAAATCTGTCCAGCATACTGAGATTCAGCTTCTCCTGCATATTAGACCAGTAAAATGAGCACCTTTGAGGGGACACTCTACAAGATGGTGAGATGAGATAAACTACTCAAAATCCCTCATATGAGTAATGCGACACCCTCTAACTTGTCACAAGAATTTGTAAGGTAATTAAAGTCACCTCCTAAACACCACGGAACCCACCATCTAATGCTAACATCTTCCAACTCTCTCCAGAAATCCTTGGAGTCCTCAGGATTCAAAATGCCAGTACCTGAACAAAGCCATCTCCTCATTCTCCTTTAAATTGGCACAAAAGAAAGAGAGAAAGCTCCCTCTTCCGAATCCAGAACCTCCAACACATCTTAATCCCAAATTAGCAAAATACCCCCAGACATGCCTAACGTAGGGATTGCTATCCAATCAGAACACCGGCGACCCCAAGCTTTTAAGACAATGGACTCCGACATCCTTTGGATCTTGGATTCCTGGATACACAAAAGTCATGCGATTGACCCACACTAAATCCTTGACTGCTAATCTCCTCTATACTGCCCAAGCCCCAAATGTTCCAAGAGATTATTTTATGAGTCATTGGGTAACTTAATAAACCCTAATGCTTTCATGCCTCTACCTTTAATGTTAATCCCTTAAGTGATCATTTGCGCTGATACCAAGTAAAAATCTAGAGTTTTGAACTTTAGGGTTTGTGAGAAAGAAGAAGAGAAGAGAACTGAAGAAAGAAGAGTATGGTTGGGAAATTACGTCTTCACCCACTGTAGATCTCCTTTTATACTACTGACGATGAAAGAACATAAATGTCCTTAATACAAAGACCATAAAGCATTAAGACATAAGGGCGTTTGGTGCTTATTTTATTAGGCCCATTACAATATTATCTCAGTGGAGAGTTGGTGGATCAGGTTTAAGAGGCCAAGATTATGTGGAAGACTCTCATCCATGCCATTCTCTTGTCTATTTGGGAAGAGTGGAAGAACTGGATATTCAATGTGAGATGTATCAGTTTGGCAAATTTGATAGAAAAACTTACCACTCAAGTTATTTCGTGGGTGGTCAGTTCCTCTCCTTTTAAGGGGGTTAGCACTTAGCAGCAACATCATCAGAGATTGGATAAAGGTTCCCCAATGCCATCTCCCTTTGTGATGCCCAGAGTGATCTAGTTGGAATCCTCTCCCTGGCATATTTAATTTAAATTTAGAAGGAAGTTCTTTGGGGAATCCGAGTCCAGCTGGTATTGGGAGATTGTCAAATGTAGTAAGGAGATCGTTGACCTTCATTATGTGGGGCCTATTGGCATTGCTATTTCCTAGTTCCTACCACGCTGATATTTTTCTCACTGCAGCAATGGCTCATTCTTTTGTCTCTTGTTCATGGTTTGAAATATCCTCGATATTTCCAATCTATCCTCAATATTTTCAATATTTCCCGATATCGCAAGGTAAAAATATCTATTACATGTATTTTTTTTTCTTACCAAATATCCCCGATATATCATATGATATTTCCGATATATGTTTTATAAGGGACATTGAAAAAAATGTCAACGATATATGTTGATATCGCACCGCCCACGACATATTTACATGGGGTATTATAAATTTCACATCATATCGTACATTATCAACGATATATCGTCAATATCGTGCAATGTTCTGGGAAATATTGGTTTTAAGCTATAAAACATAGTTAAATTTTGTTTACAACTTATTTACATTAATATTATTTAAGTAAATTATTTTAGGTTACACGCCCCATCTGAATTCAATAAAAATTATCCTATATCTAAATTCCTTAAGAGTAAAAAGTCAACTTTCCAGTTCAAGAATAAAATCCGCATTTTAGTGTCTTTTAGGGATAATGTCAAAATTTCAATTCTCAAAAGCTAAAGTATTTCTCAAATCTTGAAATGTCATAAACATTACTAAAACTCAAAATCCGGTGAAAAAAGTCTCATATTTTAGTCTTCAAAAATATTTTCATCTACAGGGTCAAAAAGTCAACTAACAGTTCAATAGGAAAAGACTTTACATTCAAGCTTTATAAAAAAATAAAGCGTATTATAGGTACCCTCCATTTAAAATACTCCCAAATTTAAATTACAAAAAATCATATGAATATAATTTTGGATATAAGCAATATGAGTATGAGGGTACAGCCTTATCTAGTAGTGTCAATGATAATTGTGCTCTCAGGAATATTGCTATGCACAGCAAGAGGACCAATATCCACATGGATATGCTTTTGTGTATGAACCACGTCCGTGAGTATACAGGTGTACAACCTCATTTGCAGTGTCAGTGACAGTTGTGCCTCAGTACTCACAATATCTACCAATGAGCGTGTTGCTACATTTTGGACTAGATGACTACCAGCGTTATGTACTTGAGTATACATTAATGTACCATAATGTGATGAGTTGGGCACAGTATTGTACATATGTGGATAAATAGTATTATCACCAGCCTAGCCAGGACAGAGATAACTAGTGAATCTTGTTGGTGAAAGAAATAGAGTAATGTTATTGTGCACACAAAAAATTTGAATTTTAAAAATATATATATTATATTTTTTCCCAAAAATTAAGATTAATGATAGATCGTCTATAGGCTAATCGCATGGACTTTTCAATATCTTAGATGGTTAGTTTTAATGAAAAATTTTAAGTAATTAATTTTTTTGATAAATAATTCTTTGAATTTTAAGTTGAATAAATATATATATATATGATCATCCATAGACTATGCACATATATTTTACTCATCTTGGATGATTATAATTGACGAACAAATATATTAAT
Organism: Tetracentron sinense; assembly: GCA_015143295.1. NCBI lineage: Eukaryota > Viridiplantae > Streptophyta > Magnoliopsida > Trochodendrales > Trochodendraceae > Tetracentron > Tetracentron sinense. Next base: position 41,756,595 of record CM026557.1, read on the forward strand.
TTTTTTCAAAAATTATTTTTTTCACTACAAAACATTCAAAACAAAGTCTAAAAATTAAGATTAGCCTACGGATATGGTAAATCATCCATAGACTAATAAAAAATATTTTAGTAGATCGAGATGATTCATGTAAACGAAAAATAAAGCAATTTTACTTTCAAATATAGGTTCTTAATCCCTTGTATCGTGATTTTTTCGAACCAACTCACTCCTCTCTTGCACCCAACGTATCATACAAGTCATCACATGCCTTGTATTTGGCTTAAGTTATTACTCTCTTAGGTTTCTTTGTAGTTGTCTTATATCTTTCTGGGATTTCATCATTTCTATTTCCCTTCCAAGTCTTGTAGTAGGACCACTTTTGTTTAACACCATATACACCTCTTCACTCCACCACCAAATTTCCTTGTACAAATATTTTTTTCCTGAATAGTATCATTCTTTCTTCTTTTTCATTTTTGATGGAATGAATAGGATAATTCGATATACACAATATTGTTATGATGTGATTAAAACACCAAGATATGTCAAAATTCCTAACATATCAAACTGTTTCCATGCAGTGTCATCATTATTGTATACCAAATTGTACGATACGCTCGATACGGTATGATGCAAGGAAATATATCTATCCCCTTGTAGTTTTCAAGCTAATATTCTAAACTACCAGTTGTATCATATGATATGGCATGATACCTACCAATATTTTGAACATGGGAATATGAACAAAGATGAAGCAGAAATATGACAAGACAACTTGTTGGAACATGCTCATTACATTGATATGCCATAACTACTTTGCCCCCTCTTTAATGTGATTTTATCAAGTTCTAATAAACAACAAACCTAATATATAGTAACTATATTCTTGTAGTAGAACTAAGAAGGGGCAGATAAATAGGTATTAACAGAACATCAGCAGTTTCATCCTTCAGACGATCCTGTCTCCAACATAACAATAAGAACAAAGTACTAATATCAAATCCCCATTATGTCAGAAGACCTTTACCTACATGCGAAAGTAAAACAATTTAATAGAATCAGAAGCTTATCCATTAAATATATTGAAGGGAATAGACCTACAGCAAAGAAGAATGAGAAAGGATATCTCATCATGCATAAAAATTGAGTATACCATAATTTACGACTAAGCCAATTGCAAAAACAGCACACGAGTACAGTAGCAATTAATAGCCAGTTGAACAAATTACAGCAGTAAAAGAACTTAAAATGCTCACCTGTGCTGAATTTATGATATGGGTGACCTTCTGCACTTATATGTTTCTGAATCTGTAAGGATAATTTTATTGCACCCAGAAAAGTAGTTACAAGGACATATTTTCTTCATAGAAACTCTACTACTACAGCTAAGTAACAAGTAGCAGAAGCAATAAAAAGAACTAAATAAAACTTTTTTCAAATGATAAACAGCAAATACTATATATGGAAGAAGAAGAAGAAGCATACAGGAAAGAAAAGTTCACAAAAAAAAAGTGAAATCCAAAAAGCCAAAAGCATAAGGCAAAAACAACTATAAAGCATAACATACACAGCACTTCAAAGTGAAGCTACCAAACATCCCCAACATCTAAGTGAAAACTGCTATCCTAGAGGCAAATACAGCACTCCAGCAGCACAGAAATACCCCTATGGCACCCCAATCCAACAACAGATGTCAAACCGTGGATCGAACCCTAGGAAGGAGCACGGCACCCTCGAACACCCGCCTGTTCCTCTCCTTCCAAATAGATCATGCTATCGCCCCTAGAAGGAGGAACCACACTTCTACCGATGAGTGATCTACTGTCACCAATGCCCAATAAGATAAGAAGCCTTGAAAAGATGAAGAGAAGACACAAGCAACTCCAAGTTGGGCCATGAAAGAGCACCAGATGTCAACCTCCAGACCAATGCAAGAGAAGACAGTCCACTATTTCCTCCACTGCTTGGCATGTCACTCAGTGGCTTGCCAGTCTCCAACATTGGCTCTTGAGTTGGTCACACGTTGGGATTTTATTTAGTAATGCCATCTAGAGTGGGGAAAAAGGATACCTTTGAAGATAACCCTAAGTTCCAAACAGCCCAATGGGGAAAATGTAAGGTAGGATTGGACCTCAACACCTGTAAGAACGATCTCACACGTGTTTTTCAAAGCATTACTATTCCTGAGTGCAGGTTTGGTGATTGATGCCATGTTGAATGCAGGATATGCGGAAGATGGGGGGGCTTGCCTCCTTGTACCCTTTTACCCTGAGAACCTACCATTGTTGTCCCTAGATCAAACCCGAGTATCAAAAGAGGGTGAAGAGGTTGAAACAAAGGAGGCAATTGAGGAGACTAGTCAAGTCCTCAATTTCCCAATCATTTAGATTTTGTCTCCATCTCTAGTCAAGTCCTCAATTTCACAGTTATTTAGATTTTATCTCAACTTAGGAACCCATATGCTAGAATTGCCAGACCAATATAATGAGGAGACCACACCATACTTATCCCCTACTAAGCCAGAGAGGTAGCCGAAGTCTTGTTTCAGTGTGGAGGACCCACACTAGATATCCGTCCAGAATCTGTTGCCCACCTTAAGCTCACTTGATGCACAAACTCCGCTTGAGTACTCATGATGGCCTTCTAGGCTCCAACACCATAGGACCTTTCACCTCCCTCAATTCCCATCTACTCAACTCCCATGCTTGGCGATAATCACTTTTCTCCATAGACTTTCCCTTTCCTCCCCAAACCATCATAACCATTTCCCTAATAGTGCTTTATTCACCTCCTTAATCGAATTCCCATATAATCCCCAGCAAATCTTTGGAGGACAGATTGACCTCTAGTCCACCAAATGATATTTCTTGGTGGTTAACATTTTCTTTTTTTTAAAAAAAATTATTTGGAGCCTCTCCAACTTATCAATCACTGAGGCTGGAATGCATTGAAGGGGTAGAAAATAAGTAGAAAGACTATTGAGTGTTCTCTTAAGAAGTGTGATTCTGCCCCCTTTCGAGAAACATAAAGCTCTCCACCCTTCCAGCCTCTTTGAGAATCTCTCAATCACGGGATCTAAGATCAATTTTGACTTGAACGGTGCCCCCAAAGGTAAACCCAAATAAGTGAATGACCCAGTATTAGAGCCTAGGCAATTCACTAACTCATCCAAGTTTGGAACCTCTTAGACATCTTTATTTTTATCCCGCCTCAAAGCATCTAAATAAGATACTAATATAAGCTAGTTGTCTAATAGAGGCTCCACAAAATAACAAGGTATCGTTTGCGACATGGTTGTCAAGGCGACTTGAAGCGACAAACCCCATGGACGCCCGAGGTGGTAGCCTAAGGCGTCGCCTTATGAACCTTTTGCTTCAAAAATCCCCCTCAATATGAGATCTATGTATAATACATTTCTTTTGCATAAGGGGTCCTGCAATTTATATAAATTGCTAAATCTCCATTGTCAATATGCACTTTGATAAAACCATCCTTGGAGACAGTTCTAAGAATAATAAAGAAGAGATGAGGGAGGGTGTAGGACTGAATAACAAAACAGAAAAATAGCCCAATAGTTGATGTGACGCTGAACATGGGAGAGAAAGGGGGAGAGGTCATGTCACTCTTATTTCTTAGTTCTTCATTCTTCTTGATATACTCAAGAAAAGTAATTAAAAATATATATATAATTATAAGGCCTCTACTTATTGAATTATAAGAGTTTTTGGGGTCCAAAAGAAATTTGGAGCATTTAAAGGCATTTTTTTGTCATTAAGCTGCCTGAGCCCAGCTATATGCCTTGTCACCTAGGCGACACCTTTATAACAACCATGCAAAAAATAAAACCATATGGTCCACCCCCAAATAGTGGGAGAGAAACCAATTGGTCCACTCATTGAGTAAGAGAGAAACCAATTGGTCCACCATTGAGTGAGAGAGAGGACAGGTTAATATGAGGGAAACATATTTGACATCATTTGTCTCTTCTTTCTTCTTCTATTTGCAAACCTTCAATTTTGTTGGATATGGAAACTCTAACATATTATATGGTAAAAGACATGAGAAATATATAAAATGGCATGTCTTTTTGTTTACCAAACTACCATGTTCAGTAAAATACATTTTTATCTCTTTAAAAAATAATAATATTAAATATATAAGATTTTTAATAGTGACCGCCTAGGCAGTCAATCGCCTAAGCCCAATAGAGCGCCTAGGCGGCCGCCTAAGGCGACGCCTTTAACAACTATGGTCTGCAAATTGTAGGTGTGAGATTATAAGGTTTGACCTACCCACTTGGAAGCCCTCCCAGACCATCCCCAAGGCTTTATTTATCATTCTGCTAAGTGACTCAATCACCATGATGAATAAGAATGCTAAGTGCCTCTGTCACCATGATGAATAGGAATGGAGAAAGGAGGTCTTCTTGGAGAAGGCTTGGAGATCCTGAAGTATCCAGACGAGGAAGCATTGATTAGGATTGAAAGGACATTGACAAGAAGCAACTTCTCATCCACGCCCACCACTTGGTTCCAAAAGACTGTCTCATAGCTAAAACCTCAGCATGGTTGGAAGAAATCACAGCAGCTAGCCTTGAGAAACTAAAGACAATGGTACCCTCAAAGTCCTTGATAAGGCCACATACAGTAGCCAAACCCGGATTGCCAAATGAACTCCCACTAAAGTTAAGCTTAGATGAAACATTACGACGAGGGCTCTTCGAAATATGTCTGGGAACCACAAACGGCGAATCGCCGGGACAAAAACCCAATCTCTGAGGAATGAGGATATTGCTTCTCCTAATACCTTTAAAGAATAAAGATGCAATGGCCTTCGAAAATGATTTTGTAAATCAACGAAGGAATGCTAAAAAACTTGCCCTTGAAAATAAGTTGATGTGTAAGTTCATCCATTTAAAACGTAGGATTATGCATAAATTCAGTCAGTTTCATTAAGCAACGGAAGACAAAACCTATCCATCTCAAAAAAAATGACTTATAAACCGAGTATCTATGATTTACTTAAACTCAGACTAGTGCAAACTGAAAAGTCCCCACATTTAACAAAAATTAACACCATATTAGAGCAACAAGATGATTATTCTTCTTGTCAATTACCATTCATTGAGTATCAAATTATGGGCAGCGCTTAAGTTGAAGTTTAGCACTTAAATATTTTCACCATGTTATAATTTGTCAAAAGTAATGAATGTGGGATGTTGTGATTACATACATAGTCACCAAGTTAGTGTTCGGGAATTATTCAGCTAGGGAAATTTTAGTAAAACAATTGGACAAAATTCAGAAAAATTGGAGAAAAAACCAAGAAATGGCGGATAAATAATAACATAAATAAGATTCCTAATTATGGGAAGTAATAAACAAAATATATTTCATTTATTAAATATTTATTTGTGACTTTTTCAAGCAGACGTGAATAATTAGTGCTTTCTTTTTTTCAGAAGGTTGCAACTTATTCATGACTTTTTGAAAAAATCGGATAACTTTTTTATGTGGATGTTTATAAAGTATTCTAAGCAAGGTTTGCACAGGCAGTGCGTGTTGAAATAGCTGATACCTGATTCATTCGCCAAGCATCAGACAATAAATTCTTCTGATTCTCTGTATAAGGTGAAAACAGAAAGAATTGAGTAGTTGCTCAACAACAACAATTGAAAAGGTCTGGAAGATCCAAGGTAAATGATCCCAAATAGCACAGCTTACCAGAATCAACAGCCTTTATTTCCCTTGTAGTAGCATCAGGTGACATCAATGGTTTGATAAAGAATTGCGCGAATCTGAAAACCACACAGCATGCAAACATCCAAGTTCACCAAATTTTAAAAGACAGAAAGTAAAAAATAACAGCTATGTTCACAGGGAAGGAAATACAGCATCCTACCTGTCCAAAGCCTCTTCAAAGCCATCAATGTTAACGTCAAAATAATAGTTTGTGTGCTCAGAAGATGTAAAAGCATTCATGCTCCCTCCATGCTGAGCATCATCCAGAGAAACCACATGGACAAAGAAGTGAACACTATGAGTTAGCAATCTCTAAAAGATCACTGCATAAGGATATAAAAAAACCAAAATATAAGTATGCATTGCTAGCATTAAAGAGTGATGAACAAACAAAAAACAGCACATCAAATGCATTATAAAGAAAAAGTGTATTCATTACTGTTAATATGAAATAAGCTACAATGATAAAAAGAAGTTCATGATGAAAGAAAGCTGTATAATAACATAACAGATACTTGACCTGATTTGGCAAGAGCACCTACAACTTAAAGCTTTCAAGAAAAATTGGACAGTCCGGATTGAAGCACTAGGACAATCCAGTCCTGGAAACAACGCACTACAGTGAGACCCCATCGCAATGAGAGATGGACGAGGGTTGGTTGGGGCATTCCCTGGAAGTGATATGTTGCAACTGTTCAAGCAGCGAAAAGTAGGCAGAGGTTCTTGCATTAGACTGGACAGGTGTGAGTAAAGAGGCTACACAAGGAGATTAAGATTTGCCTTGTCATGTGGAATGTACGGACTTTGATGGGTAAGACTTAAGAGGGAACTTGGTGGATACAATAAAAATACAAAGAGTAAATTAAAATGTTCTGGGAACCAAGTGGACAGAGGATAAAGCTTTCAAGATTGAAGGTTATAAGCTTTTGTACTCAGGAAAATAGGAATGGAGTAGAAATAGTAAATAAAGACATGAAAGATAATATTGTCATAGTTAAGAAAGTAAAGATATGTTGTCATTAATCAAAAATAGTGTTTGATTTAGGTGATAATAACCTTGTTAGTGCTTATACACCCTCAGTAGAACAAACAGAAGCATTAAGAAGAAATTGTGAGAGGAGAATAATTCAAGAAATCCCCGAAGAAGACGATATTTATAGCAAGGGGTTCAAATGGTATTGTAGGAAAGGAGAGAAAACAATATGATGAGGTGCATGGAGGATGGGGGTGTGGATATAAAAATGAGATTAGAGATGCAATTCTTGATTGCGATGGGATATGATCTTGCAATAGCACACACATATTTTCACAAGAGATGAGCATTCAGTGACTTTCAAAAATAGGCCAAGCTGGAGACACAAATTGACTCTTTTCTACTCATATGGAAGAATCTATCAACATGCAAAGGATTTACGATTATCGCATGAGAGACCCAAGCCACACAACATGTACTGAGAGTAATGGACATTCTCGTTTAGATTTGAGAAGGAAAGAGAATTTTTATATAAATGGAGTACTATTCACAAGCAGGGGTGGAGCCACATGGAGCCCAGGGGGGCTGAAGCCCCCCCTGAAATTTTGAGGGGGAAAAATCTATAGGTAATTAGGTATTATTAGGGGCTGGGAGAGGGGCTGAGCCGGGGAATGGGGGGCTCTAGCCCCCCCAAACTTCTAAGAAAAACTATATTCTTTACAAATAGACACAAACAAATGTTATGGTCCATAAACTTGACCCTTAAAAAAATTCCGAGGGCTACGGGCCCGAAACCCCAAGTTAGCCCACCTCCTTGTTCCAAATATCAAACAGGTTGTAATCCTTAAATTCTTGAAGGAAGAGCAAAAATTTGTGAAACATCTCTAACAAAGCAAACCACCACAATCTACAAGGTTTGAGTGAAGAACCCCATTTGCAAGCAGCTTACTATGACAAAACAAAGCAAACCACCACACCAACGACACTGTAAAAACAAGTATAAGAGCCAGTAAATACCTCCGTAATGTACTTCGAGTAACTATCTTCCAAAGGATATTTTTCACTAGCATAAAATAGCATATGCTCTGCAAAACAACACATAAGGATCAGGAGATGGTTTTCAAACAAAAAATACGAAACCCAAATGTTCTCAGTCACAACAGAATTTGAAAGTACCATCACACCTACCCTAATGTTGAAGATCCAAACGCACAGAAAAAAAATATAACATGCAAAACCTCATATTTGGTGGATAGAAAAAAGGAGCACTTATAAGGAGACGAGGAAAAAAAAATGGAAGATAGAGATGACAAAGAAGTTGCTGAAGAAAAACATGATCTAACTGAATATGTTAACTAATTTAATAAAACTAGCCATAATTTAGCAACTACAAAATAAAATTAATAGGTTACAAATCACTATGACGATAAATAATAAATGAGAAAGGTTTCCTATTCAAGTTAGCACAGGTGTGAGTCAGAAATAACTGAATGCATGGAAAGTGATTGTGGATTCAATTTCAACCATCAAACAACAGTGATTTAGGGTCAATACATGTGATCTTGAGCTCAAGGATTCAAATTCCCTTTTTATTTTCATCATTGTTTCGAAAGAGGATGGCCCACTGTTCAATGGTTTTTCGATAGGCAATGATTTTATTCTTATTTCTCACCTTTTATTTGAAGACAATACCTTGGTTTTTTGTGTTGCGTCGTGTAGAAACCTGGTTAATCTCATATGCCTATTCAGATGTTTCGAAACTGTCTCGGGATTGAGAGTTAATCTAGCCAAATCAGAGATTATGCCGGTGGGGAGGGTTCCAATCTTAAATCAGTTAATTGGTTGTCTAGGTTGCAAAGCAAATTCTCTCCCTTCAATATACCTTTAAAGTTAAAATCAGTTTGGTCCCCAGTGTTGGAGAGTTTACTAAGAGATGGTCTCTGGAAAGCATCCCTTCTTTCAATAGGTGGGAAACTGACCCTCATCAAATGACACAACCATGATTTGATTTGAGGATCCAGCATAACTTGCTTTCATTATAAGAGAGTCGTTAAAGTAGGATTTCAGCCACATTATTCTAAACTACATTGATTTTTGAAGTTTGCAAGCTCACGGGCTTACGCATTTGCTTCACAGTAAACAACCAACCAGCTATGCTTAATGGAGCAAAAACGACATATTCATAGAATTAGTGTAGTCAAGATGAAGATGTTGAGATGGACGCGTAGAATAACTAGGAAATATAAGATTAGCAATGAGTGCATATGAGAGAATCTAAAACTAGCTCCAACATGTGATAAAATACGAGATAATCAACGGAGATGGTTTAGACACATCCAGCGATGACTAATGATGGCACCAATTAGGAGTGAATTAATGCAAGTAGAAAGCTCTAAAAGGGCGAAAGGAAGGCTAAAAATGAAATAAATTGAGATAGTGCTGAAAAATTCATAGCATAAGCTTTCACTGGAGTCATGTTTATATATGTGTTGTAGTTAAGATAAAGATATTGAGATGGATGAGTAGAATGACTAGGAAAGATAAGATCAGTCCAGTCGAGAGAATCTAAAACTAGTTCAATATGTGATAAAATAAGAGACAATCAACTGAGATAGTTTAGACCATAGTTCAAAAACTCGGCGAGTTATTCGACTCAACTGAATTTCGAGTCAAGTCGTCTCAAAATTCAAGGAGACACTATTTGTTGAGTTATTCAGGTGAGTCGGTCAAGTCGAGCCGAGTTTTTCAACTCGCTAGACTAGGTCACGTCACAAAAGAGCATTTTCATCATTTTGTAAACCTAAACTCGAACAGTACACTATTTTTGCATCATATTTTTTTGGGTCTACAAAGACAACTTACTATGGATTCTGTTGAACCTAGTTTATAGGTTTGAGGTTGTAAATGTAATGACCCAACTTCTGATTACCAGATAATGTGTTATTAGTACCTAAATGTATTAAATATATGAGTTAAGACTATATATACATAGTGGAAAGTGTGACCCTAAGAGACCCTAAAAATTTAGACTTCAGATTACAAATTTACAATATCGATCAATCGGAGCAAAATTTCTAAATTTCGACTCTAACATAAATGACCAGTCTAATGTAGAAAAGGGTTTGGAGAGATTTTAAAAATTATTATTTTTTACTACCAATCATAATTAGTGAGTAATTAGTTGATTAATCAATGATATTGAGATTAAGGGCTCCAGTATAATTTGTAAATAAAGTAAGTTAAAGAAGTATAATAAAGGTTAATTTTTTTATTATTAATTACAATTAGTAAGTAATTAATTAACATTTGATAATAAGGAGGTTAATTATAAGTAGTTTTGAGATTAGGGGCTTGAGTGTATTAAATGAAAAATGAGGGGGTAAGTGTAGTTCCTATATTTAAGTAAATATGTTGGGTGGTGATGAACCCACCCACACGTGTATTAGCTTTAAGCTTTAGAGAGTTTAAACTCTCTATTTGCATTCTCAGTACTATTACAGCACATTAACAATAACATAACAACATAAGGTTACGTAGAGAGGAAGAGAAGAAAGGAGAGAGAAAAGAGAAGAAAGAAAGAAAAGGGAAGGAAGGAAGGAAGAAAAGGAAAGGAAAGGAAAGAAGAAAGGAAATGAAGGAATAGAAGAGAAAAATACCTTCTTCACCTAGATTTTTTGCAGTTAGGTAAGTAAACTCATGTGTTTTGGATTTAATTCGTGATTCTTTTAATTCTATTAAGGGAATTTATTGTTGAATTTTAACATGTTTAGTTAAGCAAAATTGTTATATGGTTCAATTGAAATTTTTGAGATATGTTATATGATTCAGTAAAAATTTCTAAGATATGTAAGAATTTTGGGAAATCAATAATATATGATGCTGTATTTTAATTTCTGAATAAGCATACCAGATTTACCTATATTAAATGAAATGATGAGTTCATGTGAAACAAGGTTAAGTTTGATATTTGTGAAAAATATCCTTGATTTGTATTAGATTTAGAAAGAAATACCTCCGAATGATGTGATTATGGGATTTAGCTCAAATTATGTATATATAGTATTATTTTGATAAATATCACTGATGATCCATGGATTTGGTAATCAGATGATATCTAAAAGGAAGAATACCATCCTAAAAAATCCATGGATTTGGTAGACAGTTATTGATTGTACCAGCTGATGAGTAACCCTTGTGGATGTTACATTCCCACATTGTATTCCGAGAGAGCCTAAGGATCTAACCCTAGTACGGGACGTCCGGTAGACCCCAGGAGGCTGCGTTGGAACGATTGGGTGAATCTGATGTACCAATTCAGTTTTGTCCCATTTCGAGAGAGCCTTTAAGAAGATCATTCTGTTGTGATCTCTTATAGGCGACTATACTGACAAGACCGATGAAAGATACCTGTCGGTATAGGATAGCACTCTGGTATTTGGCGTTGATGTATTTATATAGAAATCTGGATAATTATATGATAAATCCAATTATTTTGTGAGTTATTGATATCTTGAGTTTCTAGGATTTTGTTGTGTGTTGATATTTGGAATTATGAGACTGGATGTTTTGTATTTATGAACGGTTTAAAATCATACTATTCAGCAGAATAATTTATGTGGTCTCATGCATAGATTTTTGGAAAAATTATTATATATTGAGTTGAAAATGAACATATGAGAATTAGTTTATTATATTGAAATTACACATATTTTCGGTTGCATTTCTTTTTTGAATGTTGAATCCTACACATGGGAATTACTTATTGAGCTTTCCAACTCACCCAAATTTATACTACTCTTGCAGGGTAAGAGTGGGCGAAGGGAGATAGAAGCAATTGTTTCTTTTTGGGGTGTTGGGTCTGTATATGTGTATAAAGAGTGAGAAAAAAGATATCATCAAAGATATATTTTGGGTTTGAAAATGTTAATTTTGTACTACAAACTTCGGTAGAAAGTGATAGGAATTTTGATATATATAGTGGATTGTATTTATGTAGATAGTTGCTCTAATGAATCAAATTATACAGATGAATTTTGGGAGTTCAAATCTTTATTATTTAATATGAAGAATGATTATATATTTATAATACGAGTCAAGTAACTGATTGAGCTCACACCCTGAAACTCGTGAGTTTGAGTTTTGAGGCGTGAAAAAAAGCGTACTTTGAGTTCTTTTAACCCAAGTTTTTCAAGTTATTACATATATATTCCCAGTTGGATCGAGTTGAGTTTTTTTCGAGTTACTCGACCCAGCTAACTTTCGAGCCAAGTCGAGTTTTCAAGTTTTTGAACCATGGTTTAGACACATCCAACGATGACTAATAACAGCATCAGTGAGGAGTAAGTTGGTGAAAGTTGAAGGCTATAAAAAGGAGAAGGGATAGCCATAATGACATAGATGGAAAGAGTGTAGGAGGATTTCATAGCATAAGCTTTCACTAGAATCATGTCTGAATTTGTGATGTCAACCCCAAATATTTAGGATAAACCACTAATGATGATAAGGAGTGAACAAAAGAATTTACAATGCATCCAGCCATATTACACTACCTCAAAGCCAAGCAAGTTGGTGGCCATGTGGCAACTGTAGAGAGATTTGAGGTGTTGGTGCAACGTTTAATTCATTAATTGGTTGTGATAAGAGGGTGAGAAGGTAAGTGCAGAGACATGTGTATCAGCCCAGGAGTTACAACCCTTGGTCTTCCCTCCATTCATCGTACCCTTTCAAATCGTTGCTACCATTCGTGTTCCTCTTGAAAGCTTCTAATAGCATCCTCCATATTTTGAGGTGTTGGTGCCACATGTCATTCATTAATTGGTTGTGATAAGAGAGTGAGAGGGAAAGTGTAGAGATGTGTGTATCAGCACAGGAGTTACAAGCCTTAGTGTTCCCTCCATTCATCGTACCCTTTCAAAGCGTTGCACCCATTCGTGTTCCTCTTGAAAGCTTCTATGCGTCCTCCATATTTCATCATTGTTCTCCCGCTTTGATCCAAATCGGTTTCCAGAAATTTTAAGATATGTATATATGATAAATGCAAAAGAGAGATATTACATTCGGTTTTGATTGGAGAAGATGAGGATAAGAGAGGTATATGAAGAAGCCAATACCTTTTCTCACCTCCTCACGCCTCCAAACGGGCTGTAGCTTGAACTCAAGCATGGGGTACGTCTTCATTCCCCAATTCTAAATTTAGAATACATCTATGGCCAGATTTCGTGAATCATTTTTCTCTTGAAAATTCGACCGTGAGCTTCAACAAGACGGAGCATGACAGGAATGAAGAAAAGAAGATAGATCAGTTCATATTTAGTGTCAAGACCTTCTCTGGCATGGTGACGTAGTAAACTTAAATAGTACAGATGGACATTCCCTCTGTCTTGGACTTCTCATCCTCCGACAAATTTCTCCAAATTTCCAATGACAGATAATTCCCCTTGTTTGTTTGGGCAAGTAAATGAAGTATTGTTCCTCGACAGATGGACATTCTCTTTGTCTTTGAGTTCTCATCCTCCACAATTTTTTGTAAATTTCCAATGACAGATTATTCCTTTTGTTTGTTTGGGTATGTACACAAAGGTATTTTTCCTTATTAAAAAATAGTTTATTTGATTGGTTTTTTTTTTTTTTGGATCGATAAGGCAACCATATATTAAACAAAATCGATAGTACAAGGGGAGAGTTTAAAAGAGAGTAAACCCAAAGCGAAACAAAAACAAGAGAAATACAGCAAGCAAAACCCCATCATAGTAATACCCCAAGGATGGCTCTCACATCCTCTACCTCCTGATGAATACTTGCCCATTAGAAATTTAAAAAAAATTTGAGTCTATTTTTCTTTTCATCTTTCATCATATTCATACCGCTGAAATGGGATATGTTTTGAACTTTAGGTGGATTCAACACTACACATGCATTAAATTTTTTCCCGTCTCATCCTAGGTTTCTCATCTTAAGAACCAAAATTGCAAAGCATTTATCAAGACTGAGATAGTGTGGATTTACCAAGAAGGCCAGAATAGTTACTTGCATGATAAAATTCAGAAAAGTAACTATAGCTGTTTGAGACAGGGAGTGTATCACAGCCATGTGTTACTGGCACATATATTTTAGATAGAATAACACGGAAGTAATATTTTAAAAAAAAACTCATTCCAGCATCATTATCAACATATGCATATATGGTATTAATGCCCCAAGCGTGTGCACATGCTCACGTCCCTGTCATTTACAATAGGGTTTACAACATTTGTTTTGTTTATGGATAAAATTTGCAATGTGTGGTTACCTTGCTTAAACAAAGTTCACTCAGTTTAATGAAAGCAGAAAAAATCCCACATTCAAGTCAATACACTACCCGAATTAACTCAAAAGTGAACTGCAATTTATCCTTCTAAATGTAAGAAATGCATTCAACCGGACTTAACGTCCTCATTGGATTCGGGTCAAGCTTTGAGTTTCTAAACATTGATCTACATACAAAATTACAACTTCTCTTCATTTCATCTCTCATTTTATACTAAATTCTACTAGGCATCTAACAACAGATACTAACACCACTAACCAGAGAATTTCATCAATCATTTTATACTGAATTCTACTTTTATCTCATTCTATGAGATGACTGCATCTCTATTTAGCAATTGCTCATATCAAAAAATTTCATGCGGGCCAGGAAATGGTATAAGATAAAACAGTTCGACCTTCACTTCTCTAGAATCTAGAGTACCTTACCACAACAACTAATTCCACTTTATACCCATTACTCATAGTCGCAGCCTCGCATGTGTGTGATGTAAGGGTTGATGGAGTCTTTCTTTGAGGGAAACAAATAAAGGTCTATTGAGGGTGGGAATAAGGTTACTGCAACAATGGACAGGCTAAGCCTCCTCTTGCTTAAGCGTACTGGTAAATTTTCTTTCAGAGAGTTATTACTACTATTTTGTTTGCCTCTGGTTTTGTCTGAAGAGTTTATGATTTGAAGATTTTACTATGGTGGGATCCAAAAACTTACCAAGATCTCTAACCCCATTACACAACTTGATTGGGTTTTTACAACCTCTTGATCTACCAATTTCTTACTTGAGAGATCGGACAGTCTATGATCAATCCATAGAGAGAGACTTACAATGGTGGGAACCACAACTTGGAACAATTCAATGAAGTTATTGGGAAAAATAAGAAGGATGCTTTCATGTGCTAGGCTTGCAAGGCAGTCCAATGGGTGCACTACACCCTATCGCTACGGGCCTTCCTTGATGGTCCCAGTTATTAAAAACTATATTATTTGGGTGCTTATACATTATTAATTAGTGTTTAATTATGAGGCGGAGCTCTACTTCAAGCGCCTTGAGCGGAGCTCCTCTTTTAGCGCAAAATGGGTGACAATCTTGTAATTAAGGAGAGAAATCTCTTTACAAGCCCTACAAAAAGCGCCTTGAGCAGAGCTCCCCTTTGAGTGTAAATGGGTAACAATCTTGTAATTATGGAGAGAAATCTCTTTACAAAATTGTCACTATCTCTCTCCATAATTACAAGATTGTCATCGTCTAATGCATTAAAAAGGGAAGCTTCCCTCAAAGCACTTGAAGCAGAGCTCCGCCTAATATTAACACTCTATTACTTATTCTTATTATTTTTCTTTTTATATTTTTCCATGCACAGATTATTTTAATATTTTTTCTATATTGATATGACAAGATAAATTATGAAATATCAATATTAAAATATAGAAGAAGATAATTTAATATCAAAGTTTGTTGGGAAATGACAAAAGAAAGGCTCCATCAACCCAATATTTATATATTCTATCTTTACTAATATAAAGAGAGTTTCTCTATTCAAAACGTTGATTGATATTTGTGACAATTCCAAAAATGCTCTTTGACTTACATTTTTATAATAAGAATGCCCCCCTTACATTTTTCTAATTCCTAAATTACCCTTATCATAATCATAATCATGTATATAATAATATAAGAAAAAATTTCATAGAATGTTTGCTTAATTCTCATACTACCCCTTACTCATCTATACTAGACTTGAAATTCTGTACGGTTATACATTTCTTAACTGTGTTTGAGATTCACCCACCTTTAGGGTTCACTCACTTATTCTTGGTTTATAGAAGAAAAAAAATTTAACCCTAGAAGTTAGTTAATTTTAACCGGGTTTTAAAAAAATTAATATTTTTTTCCTAAAAACCAAGGATAAATGGGTGAACCCTAGGAGTGAGTGACCTCTAGGGGAAGGTGAATCTCAACCACAATTAAGAGGTGTCAAAAGAGACTCATGGAACCTCTAGGGTTCACCCACTTATTCTTGATTTTTTGAAAAAACATTAATTTTTTTAACCCTGGTTAAAATTCACTAACTCCTAGGGTTAATTTTTTTTTAAAAACCAAGGATAGGTGGGTGAATCTTAATCATAGTTAAGGGGTGTCAAAAGAGACACATGGCAACCTCAAGGGTGTAACCGGACTCCAACTGTGGTTAAGAATCACCCACCCCTAAAGGTTACTTACTTACCCTTGGTTTTTAGAAAAAAATAATAATTTTTTTAAACCCCGATTAAAATTCAATAACTCCTAGCCTCCTAGGCTTAAATTTTTTACATATTTTTTTCTAAAAACCAAGGATAAGTGGATAACTTTAGGGGTGGGTGAATCTTAACCACAGTTAAGGAGTGTTAAAAGGGACACATAGCAATCTTAGTGGCGTAACTAGACTCCTCTCTTTCTTGGCAAAACGCTCCGAAAGAAGAATGCCTCGCCAAGGCCAAGGCTGCACCCGCACTTTTCTTTGCTATACCCAAATACCCCTAAAACTTTTTGTGTCTCAAAATGTCTCTACGTCATATTTCTATAACCAACGTGTCCCTCACAATTTTTTTTGTTGGGACATCTATCTGGATAAAAGATATCCAAAATGTTCCTTGAGTTTCTATACCCAAAATAATTCTTAATTTTCTTTTCAAATGCCCTCACTAAGGTCCCTCTTCCAGTCTCTCTCCCCTTACCCTCTCTCTCTCTCTCTCTCTCTCACGTGCATCGCACGTGCCGCCCACTAGTTCTAAATAACTCAGTGAGTTTTGACTTTTGATGCCATAGAAATTACATGAATTCCCTAGCATTCATTTAATTGGAAGGATGACTAGGGGAGTCAACGGGTCATATTTGTTCGAGTTTGTCTTGGTTAGATTGGTTGAGTAAGGACCATAGTGAAAAAAAACCTAGCTTAAGGTCTTAGTCCCACATTGGTTGTGTAACCGAGCTCTCATCCCCTAATAAGTTTCATCATGCCTCAAACGGTTGGTACCCATTTTGAGGAGTGTTTGGGTGAAGTTTATTAGGGTTGAGGGTGTGTGGGTTGTGTTTGTGTTTGTGTTTGTGTGTGTGTGCGCGTGAGTGTGTGGTCTTCTTTCTCATGACTGAAGCTTCGCCTTGTGGTGTTGTTACCTTAACCAAAAAAAAAAAAGGAACATAAATTTAACAGACTACTAAAATGAGTTTTTTTTTTTTTATTATTTTGAAAACAACTATATTATTATCAAATATCTTCCATTAGATTTTTTAATATTGTTTTATTTTGGCATCTTCATGCATCGCACAGACTTTTTACCAGTATATATTAAATAATATATAGTTCAAAAATAGCATAACCATGAACAATTCAATTTAATTACTAACAATGCGGTTGAGAATACAACCATTAATCATTTCACTTAAGCTTCACATATTGCACAAACTTCCGTCTCATAAGTTCAAAACCAGCTCTATCCCATTACTATCTCGATTGACATATAACTGTATAAATATTTAATTGCTAAAAAATTAAAAGACTCAAGTGGGCATCGCGATTATCATCTCTCGATTAACATACAACACCACTTACCGAGAAAATGAGCAAGACCTTCGAGACCCTCGGGATCGCTGAACGAACCAACACTAACATTCATGGAAGCAGCAACCTGAACCAGTAACACGAATTAGAAGGCAAAGATTTCATCAATTATATAAATCAAAACAATCTTCATCAAAAAAAAAAAGGGGTTTCTGGAGAAATGTAAATAAAAACCTTATCGGTATCGGGATCACTGATGAGGAGGACCTCGAGAGAGTTAGGGAGGACGATCCTCCTGTATTCTCGTTTGTCCGTACGAGGCTTCAGTATCTCCTCCTCTCCTTTGACCACAGCCATTTCTTCTCCCTCTCTCTCTCTCTCTCTCTCTCTCTCTCTCTCTCTCTCCCTCCTAATTGCCTTGAGATGAAAGAAAACTAGGAAGAGTAGAAAACAGGGATAACTTAAATATTAGAATTAGACAGAAGATTGGTACGGACCGGGCCTAGAAGCTGCTTCTTAGTCTTTAGTCGCCGTTTGGGCCGGTCTTTCTATGTCTTTCGTAGCATCGCTGAGTCTATCAGCGAAAGCTATTTAGTCTGACGTTTGGGCCGGGCCTTCGACTGATAGTCTTCCCTAGAATCGCTGTCTATCAACTTCGATTCCGAAGCTGATAAATAGATAGGGCTGTCAATGGGCTGGGGCAAGGCCTGGCCTGGGCTCAGTTTGGACCCATCCCTCACTTGGAAGATTCCGGCCCAAGCCCTCGCCCATTGAAGTCTGGGCTGGTCGAGCCTGGGCTTGAAAAGAAGATGAAGAAAAATTGTTTTGTCATGATATATATCGAAAAAAAAATCTAAACTACCACTCATTGTCAACTCAAAGTGCAGCAGGTGAAATTTTTACAAAAAAATTATTGGTGGACCAACCTCGGTCAAATCAAAGTAATCGGCTAAAGATGAGAGAAGGAGAGTGAACTACAGTAGGCCCTCTTATAATTAATATTTTATAACTGAATAATCTCTAATAATTAATAAATTTGTAAGGAACCAACTTGGTTCTATAGTGCATAATTAATAATCTCTTATACTTGCTATTTAATAATTTTTTAAGAAAGAGTGGTTTTATACTATATTAATACATTGATTATATGAATCTTACAAATACTTATGATGGTTTAGGTATTAGGAAGAGAAATTGATAAAATTATTTTAGATATTTTAGCTATGTATAATAAATTATCCTATACATAGTATAAAGTTTATATATTTTAGAAAAAAAAAACTAAAAAATTCATTGTATGAGGAGTTCAAAAATTTTAACAAAAGTTGGAGAATCATATGAAAATTAGAGTTCAAAATGAATTTTGTCTCTTCCCAAAATAAATGATATTCTTCTTCTCTTTGAAAAATGGGTTAAGTTTACCAAACTGAAATTACCATATACTAGCCTTATACATTTGTATCTACATGAAGCTTATATGGAAAATACAATATGTTCAAAAGGAATTATGAAGAGAAAATTTTTGATGGACCAATATAGTGGTTCTTATATATAATATTCTCTTATAATTAATATAATTTATTTCCACCAAGGTTAATTATTACAAATGAGTCTACTGTATATAGATAATGAGAGATAGTGTAATAGAAAGCCTTAGAGTGTAACAGAGAGAGCACCAGAGCCAAAATTAAGAGAGAACTGTATATGAGACAGTTGGTCGATGGCAATAGGCGAAGACCGAAAACATAGATGAGAGAATAATAGAGATTTAGAAGTCTCTTGGTATTTAAGTAGGGGTATTAGGGGCCGGTGTCAATGAGTTGGGTTGGCCCAGTGGCCTGAAAATTGTAGAGCCCCGGACTTTTTCACATTTAATGCATGACACTTTCGTTGCCATTTTGCCTTTAAAGGGGAATAATTAATAAATAAGGAAGAAATTGGAAATTCCGAAATGTTAAAAATGTTCGTTTTCGAAGTATGAACCCAACGCAAGTTGAATCGTCAAAATCGGACGAACGAGTCAAAAGTTATGGCCAAAACAGTTTGGACCTGCAGACCACCGATCGCTCGGTCCATGGAGCGATCGATCGGTCCAAAACCGATCGCTCGGAGGCTATCGACAGGTCAAGATTTTTGTATGGGAGAATTTTTCAGATAGTGAAATTTTAACCGATCGCTCGGTTATGAAACCGATCGATCGGTAGGCAACCGATCGATCGGTCATTAACACCGATCGCTCGGTACTCGCGTTTTTGCAGAAATTTCAATAAGGGTATTATGGTCTTTTGGTCGGTTTACTCTCACCTTAAGAGTCTTGCCCGAGCCTTTAGGGCATCATTCGACACTTAGAGAGTTTGAGAGAATAGGAGAAAGGGGAGAAGGCGATTCCAACCTAGGGCTTGTCTTTGGAAGAGAAATCAAAGGGTTTTGAGACCCTAGATCACTTCAAGTCCGGCTTTTCTCCAAGATCACGGCTCAAGCACCCGTGGAGAGCGTTCCCCAAGCTAGGGCAGCACCTCACGATCGTTTTTGGAAGGGGTTTCTCCCCTCATTGTTCAAGGTCGGTACTTCTTGCTACCCTCCTAGCTATAGCTCCTCTTTTCCTTTATTTCTCTTTGTTTCCTTCCTTTGTACATGTGCTATGAGTTTGGAAGTGTGAACGTGGTGAATGGAGATGGAATAGACGATTGGATGCCAATGGTTGTGTTGTGATGATTGAAACAGGGGAGGGCATTGTATCCATAATAAACACACATTTATGATGTGAGTAAACTCACCTAGAAAAACATGATTTAGGTTTAAATGAATAATGAATAATGAACACACCATGTTTGATGAAATGCCAAGGTGAATAAAGTGAGTTGTAAATTAGGAAATGCATGCCTAATAAATTATGGATATTGCTAGGGCCTATGATAGTGTGTTTTCTTGCTTTCCCCTAAATTATGTGAATATTACATTGCTCAATCATTGATGTTATATGTATTGTGAATTACCCAAATGTCATATTTAAATTTAAATGCAAGTATGTACACGATTCCCACGAGCACAACATGCATGACATGATTTACCAAGGTTTTCAAGAACATGGTTAGAGGTGGGACATATCCTACGATATGTCTTACCTCGCTTTTCACAAGAAAATAAGAACCAACATTCCAGGAGGGGTCTCCCCTCACTCACAAGTGCATATCATGAAGAAGGGTCTCCCTTCCCTCGCAAGTACATACATATCATGAAGAAGGGTCTCCCTTCCCTCTCAAGGCATCTCTCAAGCACATCTTACAAGGATATCTCACAAGTGTATCTCACAAGTTACATGATCACAAGCAAGCACGCATGACATGCATGACATGACACGTACGACACGCTCGACAAGATCAAGCAAGACAAACACGACAAGCTTTCAAGTACGACAAGATATTTCAAGCCAAGTCAAGTGCACGATGTTTTCAAGAGGTTTTATCGGCTTTCTACGAAATACAAGTACGATTATAAATTGCTTTACTTCCTTGTATGATATGAATTGTTTCCGTCTAACATATATGAATTGCTCCTGATTTATGTATTGCCATTTTTATGCTATGACTATTGGTTAGTATTTGGTACCCGCTGAGTATTCCATGCTCAGCCGTACTTCTTATGTCGGCAGGTTCTGAGGGAGCTGCTGCTCCATTTGATGTTTGTGCTCCTGGTCCATGGGTGGAAGAGGAGTACGTCGAGGAGCCTTTGGAGGAACCTCCCGTAGAGGGTTATCAGTAGGTGGTGTTAGATTCTGAGTGGATTAGCTGTGGGTGAGCATGAGTGATTATATCTATGTATTTTGGCGGGCATGTCCGCGCTTTCTTTGTTTTGATTTCTTTGTATTAAACTTGGACCATGTGTATATACTTAGAGGTTGTTAGACTTCCGCTGTGTTTTATAGTTATGTTTCCGCTGTCATCCTCTATTGTATATGCTATGTGGGTTTTTGCAGGTTGGTTTGTCAAGCAAGTCATGTAAGCCATGATTAGTCGTCCAAAGTTCACTCTAACTCCTAGGGTGGGTTTTGGGTCGTGACAAAAATGGCCCAAATTTTACACCTTGAAAAGTAGGAAAGTAGGGATCATTTGAAGTTCTTTGTGTGGCTTGTCTATCAGCGAAACTTCTTTAGTCATCGTTTGGGCCCGGGCTTCAATTGAGACTTCCGTAGAATTGAAGTCAACCAAATTTTGTATATAGACAAATAAAGGATCAAGGTTCTTTCTATGGTTTGTTTATCAATGAAACCTCTTTAGTCGTCATTTGGGCCCGGCCTTCGACTAAGAATTTCGTAGAATCACTGTCAATCAACTTTTGATTTCGCATTAGGGCTGTCAATTGGGAGAATTCACATCAAACTTCTAATAGCATTTTATAACAAAGCAATTAGATTTTTTTAAAAAAAGTAAAATTTCCTAAACCCTGAATTTGGTATTTGATTGATTATAATATAGTTTAATTTTGTCTGTATATTGATATTATTTCCTTTTTATTTTAGTTTATCAACATTGTTCCAATGGTATATGTGTTAAGGGCACATTTGTATTCAAGTTCTTGTGTAGTGTATTTGAATTTGATGAATACATCGTTAAAATTAGCATGAATATTGAATTAAATAGGTTTTCAATACTAACAAATAAAGTAAATTTTTTATATTTTTGGAAGTGACATTATAAGTAAATAAATATATTTTCCTCAAGTAGTTTACAAGAATGGTTTTTTAAGTACTTCCATTATTTTGGAGTAAGTTTGTGTTCTTATTCTTATAGTTTCTTGTCGTGTTCTTAGGGGTGGCAATCGGGCCGGGTTGGGTTGGGCCGGGGTTAGCTCAAACTCAGCCCAAAGTTTAAAATCTTAATCCAAGCTCAGCCCAGCCCAATCTCAGCCCGAGCATCCCAACCCAAGCTCAGCTCACAAATAATATCGGGCTTCAGGACGAGTTTAGGTTCAATTCGGACTGGCCCAAAATTAAGGAGCTTGTGGGCTAAGTTCAAGCTAAGTTCTCCCATTGTTACTTGTTAACTTTCCCTTAAATACCTACCTGCAATGCACGTGAACTTGTTTAATAAACAGATTTCTATCAGGCAATCACTGTTCTTGGTACCTAATTCTTTTAACTAGTAATAAGTTCTTGAAGGTATTTGTCCAGTAACAAAAGAATTGGTTTTGAAACCCTTGATAAGCAAGGCTATGATTAAATTTTTTAAGAAAAATACTACCAGTAACATTCTTATATAGCAAACACAAAAATCATTTATCTGTGAAGGACATCAATTCTGATTGAATGAGAATGAGATTAGGTCGTGGGCTTTCTCTAATCTATATAATACTATAAATATAAAATATAAGATATAAAATATCTTTAGTTTGGGTCGGGCTGAGGGCAGCCCATGCTTGACCCAAAATTTACTTCGGGCCTATATTCTTGTCAAAACTCAGCCCAACCCAAATAAGGAAGGCTCAACCCACCCAAACTTCAGGCCAACCCAGCCCAATTGCCACCCCTACGTGTTCCAAGTCTGTGCTTAAATGTTTTAATATTGAAATGGGAGTAAGCTTATGTTTTTATTCCTACAGTTTCTTGTTTGTGTTCCAAGTTTGTGCTTAAATGATTTAATATTGAAATGGGTATATAGGAATGCATAGACTATGCTTTCTTTTTACCTCGTGAATTATGAGGTTAAGGAAGAGTTGCAAAAGAAAGTTTTTGATGAGGGTAAAAAATTCTTATTTCTGTTGCACTAGAAATACAAAGCTTATGCCATATTGAGAACTTTTTAATTCCTCATTGAATTCAAGATAATCTCTTTAGTCTTGCTAATAGTTAGTAATTCGTCGTATGAGACTTATTCGAATATAATTTAGAATAACCATTCAATAGTTCTTTTTAAAATTCGACGAAAAAAATACAAAAAGTTATAAGTGCGATACGGAAATAATTCGACTCAATGCTTAATGATTCGTTGAAAATTTTGGCTAAACATATAAAATTACATACATAAAATTTCTAAGAGAAGGTGTTAAATCTTGGGAAAACTACTAAATGACCCTAGGATCTACCAGAGTACTTATGTGTGATTTGACAATTCAACTTAACTTTTATGACCCCAACATGTAAAAACATATACATGTACGGGGAGCCCATTTTTTGGACTCATATCCCCTTAAACATTACGTCGTTCATTTGAAGTCCAATATTGACTGAGATACGATGTAGAGAAGCAATATTTCATAATCGTCAATTGGGTCCATCATATTGTGCGTCTAGCCATCCAATTGATGGGGGCATTGAGTGCTACTCATGTTCAAACATATTCATTTATAAGATAAGGGGTCTGTGACTATGTCCAACTGAATGCATTTGTTAAATGGTTAAATTCATTTTATAGGATGAGATGCAGGAATTGGAAAATTAGGGTTGCAACGTTGCACTCAAGCCAACCACAACAGGGTTCTGAAAATCCACCTCTTCTTCTTAGTTCGAAAATTCTGCAATTTTTTTGTTAGCTGTGTAAATGTCCTTGAATATCACAAATGCAATTCCTGCACTATGAGCTCGAACTTCTTTGTAAGAAGACAATTCAGTTTCACACATCAGCCCTCTAGTCTTGCAACATTTTTAATATTTTAAAACCTAATATAAGGACAACCCCATAAATCTTTTATTCTCCTCCACAAACAAAGATCATTATCCCATGTCCCTTGTTAAGAAACTCTTTTACTTTCATCATTCTTGCTCTCGTCCAATAGCATTTTGAGCATCAATTCGAGCTATCAACCAAGAAATATCATCCCTAACATTCACCAAATGTACGACCAAGTCATCCAAGGCACACAAATCCATTGGTACAACTACCCTATAAACATTTCCATGATACCTATGTTGAAAATACTCCCAAAGTGGAGTACTATCAGCACCTAAAGCTTTAAGAATCACATTGGTTAATTTGAGCAGAAAACCCACCCTCTTTCTCCTCCTCATCTAACCTACCAATACAAGTGCTAAGAACATAAAAGATTAATACCAAAAGAAACAGGTGAAGTAGGAAAAATGCAAATGAGTTGCAGTACCTGAATGCAATGCTGAAATGACGCCAGAAGCACCTCAAAAGTGGTTGATTCTAGGTTGAAGACGGAATCCCTCAATGTTGGAACCTGAAATCCAAATTTCACTTTTAAAATTTAGGTGGCGTTTGTTAACACTAGTCTAAAAAAATTGCTTATTTGAAAATTATGCTTAGTTGGACTTTAGATTGTTAAGTTGAAGGTTAATTGCATGTCTACATTTTAGAGATTTTAGGGGTAAAACCTCTACTTGAAAAAATAGGTGTGGAGCTACTTTTTAAAGTTGGGGTTTTTACCCTTAAAATCTCTAAAATGTAGACATGCAATTAACCTTCAACTTAACAATCTAAAGTCCAACTAAGCATAATTTTCAAATAAGCACTTCTTTTTAGACTAGTGTTAACAAACGTCACCTTAGTTTTTAACTTAATGTTAAGGGGTATATGGGTCCAAATAAAATGCACAAATGTAACTATTTTCACATGTGGAGGTCATAAAAGTTAATTTGAATTATCATGGGTCACATATGCACCTTGCATAGACCCTAAGGTTATTCAGGCAGTTTTCCCTTAAATCTTTAGCCACACATTGTAGAAAATGAAGAAAAAAAATGCAGTCATAGATAGAGAGAGAGAGAGAGTCATACTTTGAAGGGAGATTGAAAGGTAGCAGTTACTGGCATGAACAACATTGTACAGTCAGAGACTCGGTCCTTGACCGTTGGTGGTTTCATTGTGGCGAGTGACAACTATGAAATAGTTAGAGTTTTATGGAGAGAAATAGATCAATAAAAATGGGTTAGATTGAGTGGTGGCCAATGAGTGATTCAAGACTGGTGACTAGCCGCTTTCAATGACGTAGTGGCCAATGAGATAGGGACTTAAGGTTAGGGATTGAGGGAGATAAAGTAAGAGAGTTGTATGTGCATGTGGGAAAGAAGAGAGATAGTTTAGGCCTTAGGGACTTATGGGTTTATATATATATATATATATAATATTTGTAATCTTATACGTATTATCGTGAAGAAGTCGCAATCTAAGCATGAATAAATCGCGAACAATTCACGTTGTTTAAAAATTTGTGAATGTTTCTGTATCTTTAAATAATTCCAATGAATTATACAAATTACAAATTATACGTATAATGTTTTGAATTTAGTAACTACACTCTTGCCATATAACACACAAATAGTCTATCAAACTAGCCTTATCTAGGAGACCAGTCTGGTAAAATCACATCCACTAGGTGGTTAGGTATGCCATGTCCTTATTTTCTGGTCTCCTTGATTCGACCATCAAGTGGAAGGTGTAGCTTTACACAACCATATGTGCCATGTAATGGGTTTAAGGAGTAATTAAAGCATGATTATAAAACCATTTTGTTGCATTAAAGCAAAGCTCTACCATTTGAGTTGCACCATTTGCCTTTTGTAATTTCCATTTTCAATATTTAACAAAAATGTACTGAGATTTATTTGATAGATAGAAGAAGCTCTACAACTTGTGTTTCTTGATAAATTTAACTTTGCATCATCTTAATTTCCTTGTTTTTTTGGTCAACGACATCATTTATCTAGGTTAGTGGGTTAGGTGTTATGTTAGAACTCAAGTGGGCATATCAACTGAACACACTACAAGACTCGAACTCGAGTCCACCCCAGTGGGGATACACATCCTACCATTGGAACACCAGGGAGGTGTAACTTGTGTCATCTTTCATCCTTGTTATATCTGAAAACATCTAGATTCGAGATCCAACATTGAGAGCTCATGGCATTTTGAAACAATGCCACAATGGTTATCACATAATTTGATGTTGGTAGTTCAAATTGGAATATTATTATTTTTTTCATGAATGAGTTATTTGCAAAGGTTCCTACGTTTATTCTTAAGTTGATGATGTGAGCGCGGAGAATTCACTCACTGGGATTGGTTTTAGAGTCGTCACTTATTAATTCAGAAGGGATAAGTCCCCCGGGAATGTTGGATAAGGCTTGGTCCGCGATCAAAGATCGGGGTAAGAGGTTCGGTTAAGTTCGGGGAAGGGATTAGGCACCCCGACACTTCCACACTTGGTGGTTCCCTACTTGCTAGGTTTAAACCAAAATAAAGATCAAGATTAATCGAATGTCATTAGTGCTTAAGTTAATACTAACCGGAAGAAAGTAAAAGCTAATTGGGGTCGGGCCCGTGTTGGGCTGCCTACGTACTCACATGAGAGGTGAGATCAGACCGAGCGTAGTTCTAGCACTTGAGCCCGTGCTAAGGCAATGGGGCGTGTGTGTGTGCACCAAGAGGTGGCTAATGGACCTAATCCGGCAGATTAGGGTTTTGCTTGACCGAGGCTGGTCAATGTGCAAAGGGATTGAGCCCGGAGGCCAAGGGTGAAGCCCGGAGGCAAAGTTGAGGGCCGGTAGGCCTAGGGTGTAGTCCGGTAGACTAAGAGAGATGTTAACCATGGGTTAGGATTGCTAACCGGGGTTAAGAGGGTGTTAATCGTGGTTAGGGTTGCTAACCAGGGTTAAAAAATTTCAAGAGTTGATTTTTTTGGTCTTTTGTATTTTTATGGATTTTTAGGGATTTTTCCATATTTTTTTATGGGGTTAAGTGGTGCTTAACCATGGTTAAAAGTTAACCGGGACCTATTTTAACCATGGTTAAGGGTCAAGGTTGGTCAAAAATTGGCCCAAAGGGTATGGCAGGGCCTAGAGTGGCCTCCTACCAGGTTTGGGCCTTGCACAAAGCCCGAAATCGAAATTTTACAGAATGGAGGTAAACAGATTACCTCCATTTCAGTAAAATTTTAACCAAGGTTTGTGAGGTTATTAACTAGGGTTAGGGACCTCCCCGGGTAAAGTAAGCACATGAATGAAAAGCTGGGAGTGCCATCTTTCAAATGGTATAGGTCTCAGCCTCTGAATATGCCAGGTGTGGGCCCCACAGGAACTCAAAGTCGGGTAAAAATTAGTCTGTAATGTAGGCATTTGAACTGCCGACACTATGGACAGTATTTTAACCTATGTTTAGGGGTCTGCTAACAAAGGTTAGGCATGGCCCCTGAACCTGAAATTTTACAGGGAGCTAGGGGAGGTCAAGAGCTTTCCAACAAGCCTGGGGTGGACCCCAGAGGACTTGGCATGTGGGCCCCACAGGCGCCCGAAGTCGGTACCAAAATAAGCTCATTATGTCGGTAAACCAAATGGGGACAAAGAGTTTTTAGGCTATTTTGGGCATGTCGGTAATAGAAGTGAAGACATTAAGCCTTTAGCCCAATTTTGTGTGGTCGGCACTGCTATTGCCGACCACTAGCAGATTTTTAGAAAAACCAATTTTTTCCCATTGGTCTTGAACCAACAGAGGTCTAAGGGTTCCCTCATTGCCTGAGGGACCCCCAGACCCTATGGGAGGCTTCCATGCACGGTGGGAGGAGTGTTGCACTCGAGCCTAGCCTCTAGGGAGTTCCCTACACCTATGGTGAAGGTGGGGGACCCCTATCCTTGGCTGTGGCAGCTATACAAATGAAAGGAAAGCAAAAAGGGACCCCTGGATCAGGACCAGGGGTCCCTTACAGTTCGGGTAGCAAGGGATGAGGTGTGGGGGGATCCCTACCCTTGGATAATTTGTTACGGTGGCAGTGGGCGGAGCTGGACGTCCGGTGGTGGTGCCTGGGAGGTCGTGGAGGCCTGGTGGGATTTTTTGGATGAAGATGAAGGTGGTGGTCTCGGTTTTGACAGGGTTTCACTGTGAAGAATGGGAATGATTTTTGCATGGGGGAGGCTTTGGCTTTATAGATGAGGAAGGAGGACGTCTAAGGGCATTTAGGGTATTTAGGGAAGGTCTAGGGACCAATGGAGGAGGTCCCAAGCCTCTGGTGGTGCTGCAGTGGAGCCTGCACACGCTAAACCTGGAAACACTGTAATGTCGGTAATTGAATTAGCGACATTCAAAAAATAGGCCAAAAAATTAATGTCGGTAATTCGATTAGCGACATTACCGATTTCATGCTATTTCGGGCCAAACCCAAATCCACTTGGGTCAAAAGGGTTGTGGGCAGCCATTTAGGGCAATTCCCGCCCATTTTGGATTTAGGGTTTGTGGGTCCCACCCATGTGCCCCTCATGGGTTGAGGTGGGCCCAAGTGTGGGCCCTAAAGGCTATGGGCTTTGGTTTTTTGTGGTTTCTTGGGTTTTGAATGGGCCTTGAGCCCATAGGGTTGTCCTAGGTCTTCGGCTAGGGTTGTGCTAGGGTTTGGCCTAGGGCTAGGTCTAAGGCTAGGTCTAGGGTTATCCTAAGGCTTTGTGTTTGGTTTCGGGTTTTGCAAAGCTAATGGGCCTTGAGCCCATAAGGGTTTACCTAGGTTTTTAGGGTTCTAAGGTTTAGGTCCTAAGGTTTTAGGGTTTCGGGGGGATGGTTAGTGTAAACTAACCCTAGTTAGGCAAGGTGTAAAAATTGGGTGCTTACAGATGATACTACTACACATTTAAATCTTATTGAACCAATCGTTTTAATATTCATTTGATACTATATAATTGCTTTGAATTTTATGTTCAAATGTAATTCATTTGAGAGCCTTGATTTCGATTAAAATATATCACTTTATGTTCATAATTGTTTTGCATGAAAAATCTTTCGCGCTATTATTCAAGAGTTTTTTACATGATTGCCCTTTAGGTTTGCCATTGTTACCTATCTACCATTACTTTTAAAATGTTGACCAATCTACCATTCTCACCATTTACCTAATTTTTAGAATTTATGAAAATTCCTTTTATACCCCCATAATCTTCTTCTTCTTGTTTGAGTTTGAAAAAAAAAAAATCTTCTTCCGCGCACGCCTCTCCTCCAACGAGAACTCTCTTTCTCATCTTCTTCTCTACTAGTGCATTGCTCCATTAATAGAAAATGAAGCTTGCTTGCTCTAGTTGAGACATTAATTTCACCCATTCAGGCTTCCTAGTAGGATTTACAAGATCTAAAACCGCAGAGGTAAATGAATATTTTAAAAAAAAAATTGTTACAATACACAAACAACATTAATGGGGCACTAAGAGCTCCTATTTTCTTCTCAATTTGGCCAATGCCCATTGTTTTTGGGTAAATTTTTTTTGAAATTTTCATTAATGGAAGACCACTTAATATTCCTTTCTCATTTTGGTCATTACATCATTCTAAATAATTTGTTCATCATTTGGTCTTTATTCCTCTATTTTTCAAAAAGAAAAGCTCAAAACTCAATTAATGTATCCATCTATCTCTATCCCTTTTTTTTTTTAAATGTTATTAGGAGGGCAATGTGGTCTGAAACTTTTGTGTCCACACACTTCATGTGTGTGTGTGTGAGTGGTAGATTGGTTAACATCTCAAAAATAATGGTGAATAGGGAACGATGGAAAACCTGAGGGGCTCATGTAAAAACCTCATTATTCAACTTCTAGACCACATAGTCTCCGATGAATGCTACCATGGCGAAGAATATCATGAATGGGATGGAATTCGTTTGGCCTTGTTCCATAGGTCAACACTTGTCCCCTTTGACACATCTTAACTGTAGTTAAGATTCACTAATCCTTAAGGTTCAACCATGTAACCTTGTTTTTTTTATAAAAAAAATTAACCACTGGAGTTAAAAAATTAATTATTGTTAAAAAAACAGTTTAAGAGCTCTGTTAGTGGGCCAGATAGTTTCCGTCTGGCAAGGGCCACGAATTCCCATCCACCATTAATGAGGTAATAAGCTTTTGTGATCTTACAAAAGCAAAGCAATATACCCAAATTTTATTTGTTTACAAATATGACTATATGATTTCAATTCGTTAGTCGACGGATATTGAAATATATCTCTCATTTGAATTCAATTAATTTAAACAGATACGTATAATATTCGGATGTGTCTAGTTAGATTATCGAATTCATATAATATTCACTTACTAAATCCTTATTCGTTCAATTAGAGTACCAAATTCAAATAATATTCCATTACAAAATGGAAAGAAGAACAAATTAGCTGAAGGCGGTAGAACTCAAAATTTAGAAAAAAATGAAAATGAAAATTCTAAACAATACTCCATGTGATGATCTGGTACTATATTTAAAATTTTAAAAAAAAATAGAAGACAAAAAATGAGAAACATTAAAAAAAATTATAGAAAAAAGGATTAAGTTCAAAATAACATTAATGAGATAATAAGCTTCTACGAATCTTAAACTCTTTTAGTGGAAGTTCCACAATGCATCCTCTAAATTAAAGCAACAACCCATGAACAAGCGGATAAATTAAAATTTATCAGAATGCAAATTTATGCGTATCAACAAAAATTGAAAAGAAATTACATAAAGCTGGGGGGTATTCAGACATTTAGAGTGAGTAATATCTAGTACATTATGTATACTCTCTATTAAAGATAGTATTATAGATCAATAGAGTAGTGTAACTAGATTAGGTTTGATTGTGATTTATTTATATCTCTAGGTAGATTTGAATTTTAATTAATTTAATTAGATTAGGTAAGATTATAATAAGTTTGATTGTGATTTATTTCTACTTTGAAATCTCTATTGATAAAGCCCGATCAACGAGGTTCTCTATTGCCATTTAACAAGTCAAGGGCAAACACCCGCTTCGATAACAACTTGAATCTTGTCACATGTGTCATTTAACTTAAATAATAGTTTCAAATTTTAATTTCTCATTTTTTGTTGAGTTTTTAAATCTTAACTTATATCATCCATCTTTCTATTTATTATTACCCTGTTGAATGTTGAGCCATATGTTAAAGAGATCAGGGGGCACGATATGTGTTGGTCAACTATTTGGAACTGCTTTCCCAATTATCATGATTTATTTCTTGCACAAATGAGATGAGTGATGGGTGTTTGCAAATGGCTGTAACAACATACAACACATCCATTTGCAGAAAGATACCAAAATGGTTACTAGATGAACTGCCATTGTTATTTCCTTACGATTCTAATTGAATTTATGATAGTTGAGTTGCTTGAAGTAGAAGGCAAAGTGAAACAAACTTGGAGTTACTAAACTTGTATCAATGTTTTTCTAGGTAAAATGTAGGTCTCTTTGGTTTGGAATTCAAGAAATGAAAATTCAAATAGTTTAGACAAGTTAAAAGTGTTGGCCAATGTGATCCCACTACCTCCTTTTCCATATGCTATTACTATGGTGGGCTAAGCAACAATGCCCATCTAGTTTACTTTGTGACCGTTTTCAAACATTGACTAACCATGTAAGTAGATTTGTTTTTTCACTTTAAATCTACAATTGTTTCTTTTATTGATTAAATGGTGAGTTTTTATGCTCTATAATTTTAATTTAAAAATAATAATGAAACAATGTGTGTATTTTATAGGGTTGAGACCTTCTTTCTTTTATATTTTTTTGAAGGTTTACATAATATCCACTTCAAGTTAAATGTGCATCTTGACTTAGTGTGCCATTTGGAATTTTACATAAGGGTCCAGGTGTCTTTTGATTTCACTTTATATTGATTATTATTAACATACAATAAACTAGGAAATAGAAAGGCATCAAATCTATGATGAGTGACTTTATATATATAGAGGAGGTATCTAGTCAACCAGGTTGATTATACCTTATAATCAGCTCACCTCCTCTATACCGTTATACCATTAGATCTCAAACAATGGCTAGGATTAAAACACCTCTTATTTTTCTAATTTTTAAATTTCTAAAAATATCTTTAATACCCTCTAAACATGTTTCCTTTTTTTCTCTTTCCCTTTTTTCTCTCCCTCCCCGGCGTCCCCGCCCAGATCTCTCTCTCCCTAGTTCTCTTTCTCTCCCTGCCTAGATCTCTCTCTCCCCGCCCATATTTCTCTCTCTCTCTCTCCCGTCCAGATTTCTCACTCTCTGGTTCTCTCTCTCCCCACTCTTCTCTCTCTCCCCTCCCAGTTCTCTCTATTAAGTGAAACACATAATAGAATTATCATTTGGTATGACACTGTAGATACAATTCCCGTGCATTAATAATAACACTATTTAGATGCCAAAGTACAACGGTGGTGTTTCTTGACCTTTCACTTAGTATGAGACATAAGTTGATGCAGTCATTGCATAGTTTCATGAATGAGATTACTTTCCCTAGGGTTCTGTTTTAATGTAGCAGAAAAAGTAATCCAAATTTCTATTATAGAGTTTCTGCATCATTGATCAGCCATTTTGCAATTCAAGCCACCCAATACCAATCCATCATTGAATCGGTCCAATCCCACAGAATGTTTTGCTTTTATTTGAAGTCAGTGTTGGTAGGCATGAATCGAACCTTTAGAGTTCCATACCAACCAGTTTATCATCCTCTGTAGATGCAACCTTACTAAGATCATTTCCATGGGTCCAAAATAAGTTGATGTAAACATCATTCTCATTACTGTAATCTTCCTTGATTATATAAAATCAACAATCAATCAGCTCCTTTGATCTGTAAATCAAATGCGCTCCAGCTTTGCACTCAAAGGTGTTGTAAGTTGGTATTTCATGTTCCTTGTTGTCAAGCATGCGAGTGTTTTAATTAGGGCAAGAGAGAAAAACAGGAAGAGAGAGAGAAAGCTAGGCAGGGAGAGAGAGAACCAAGGAGAGAGAGAAATCTAGGCGGGGAGAGAAAGAGAACCCGGGAGAGAGAGATCTGGGCGGGGAGAGAGAGAGAACCAGGGAGAGAGAGTTGGGCGGGGAGGGAGATAGAAAAAAGGGAGAGATAAAAAAAGGAAACATGTTTAGAGGGTATTAAGGGTAGTTTTAGAAATTAAAAAATTAAAATAATAAAGATTGTTTTAATCCTAGTCAGTGTTTGAGATCTAATGGTATAGAGGAGGTGAACTGATTATAAGGTATAATTAGCCTAGCTGACTAGCCACCTCCTGTATATATATATATATCATAAATGCTAGCCCTAGACACAGTCTTCCCTAGACGCAAGGTGGTGGCAACAAGTGTCAAACCATCTCCCTATTATAGGATAACAACACCACATGTTGCGGTCAGACTACTTTATATTTTTCCCCTTCTAAATGTAATGGTTAGATGACGAAAAATGTTTGGTAAGAAACACCCACATGAAATGAATGACTCAACAAGAAATGACTCATGAAAGTAATGAAGAATTCAAGAATATGGATTTTTCCATAAAAAAAAGCATATGCATTTCAAAGAAGATAATGTTTATACTTTTAGATTTAGAGCAATGCTACGTCCACTCTTCGGTTGTCTTTTCTAATTTTAAACAAAAGATAAAATAAATGTGATGGGGCCCACAAAAAAGTGTCATACCACTTTGTCTTATTGTATACAAATAAGGGAGAGTGGACAACCGGAAAGTGGACGTACCATTGCTCTTACATTATTCACACAAACTCTTAAATTCTCACATGTGACATTTCATTATCACTTATCATCAATTAAAATACAATAAAAATTATTTCTCTTTATTTTTATAATTTCTTAATGATTTTTTGAACAATAGATAGGTAAAAATATTAACTAAACTTCTTTGGAAATTTAGATTTTATATAAAGTTCGATCAAAAATTTTTTGGGGGGTAAGCAAGACCTGCACATTCCTTGCGCATGCATAAAAAATCTGTATTAGTTAGTTCATTTACCGTTTCAAGGGAATTAGGTGTCGTTTGGAATGTCTAAACTTTGGGTCTACTTGTCTATATGTCTATCGCGGGTAGATATTTTCACATTTTAGACCATTTGGTAGCGCGTTTATTTGCTATAAGGAAAAAGACAAAAATACATGATATGAAATGTCTAAAATAGAGATTCAAGTTTTTATTGATTTTTGGGGAAAAAGTGCATCTCTATTCCAGATTGTTTTCGTCATTTTTGACCATTTTGACAATTTATTATTATTAATATTATTAGTTTTACTATTATTATAATTATTAATACTATTATTATTTATATCATTAATGTAATTACTAGTATTAATATTGCTGTTATTATTATTATTATTATGATGATTATTATTACTATTATCATTATATTTAAAAATGACATCAACTGTCTCTACTAATATTATTATTATTATTATTTTTTAAAATTGACGTCAACTGTCCTTGCAATAAGATGATGTTACCAAATACAGTTTTATAAAAAAAAAGTTTTATTTATTATTGTGCGATGCCAAATGATTTTATAATGTATAAATCCATTTTTTATAGATCTTTTTGTGACAAATCTATTTTAGCTAGATTTGTCTAAGATAGACAAGACCTACTGAACAAACCCTTAGTCTCCTACTTCGAATCAAATCGAAATACCGCTCATAGCTAACCTCGTATTTGTCAACATCCCCTAATTATGAGCATTAACCATTATTAATTGGGCAAACTCAATAATAAGGTCCAATCCAAACTAATAATGGCACCACTCCCATATATTTTATTTTTAATCATCTTAGAAGATCATTTTCCTCTCTTCAAAAACCATATCGTTCAAATGAAAAAGAAAATAAAACAAAAATTGAGGCGTTCAGGCACAGTTGTGCTGAGGGAATTAGAGGAATCTGATCATGATAATCTTATGTATACAAAGAATGAGACATTTCCCTACCATTTGCAATTTGTTATGCATTCAAGTCCCTGCAAATCCCCATCTCCTTTCCAGCAAGAACCAGACATTTGTTACCATAGCATTGCTTGCAAACTATTTCGAACTACTCGATATATCACATAGCACACTTATGATGGTCCTGGAACATTGAAGTGCATTGTGATTTAATAACCTTTAGAGCACCCAGCCAGATGATCGGCCCACCAAAACAGTTTTTAGTCTGAAGATGGTATCACTCTGACTTGTCAGAGCTGACCACCGATGCTCGAGTATGTAACTTGTGAGAAGCCCAGGCTTTATCTCAATGAGATACCTCCAGACCCAAGTTTTAAATTGGTGGGTGTCCATAACCTAAACACAGAGAGGATGCTTCCCCCTAATGTGATACCTGGATAGATGGTGCACATGCACAATCCCACCCGGAGCTGGCAATGGCCCCCCATATATATTTGGATTGAAAAAGTAAACCAGAATCAAAGACCACTCAACCTGCGCATTTCAATAAATACAAAATTGTCAAAAATAAATAAATTCATAAGCCTGTTCCGGTTAACGATCATACAGTTTACTAATCCTTTGGATAGACTAGAAAGCTGACAATATTACTCAAGCAAGTTCTGAATTACAATCAAAAGAAATTTAAGACAGGCTAGTAGCTCACTGATCAGTCTTACTCTTACATTGTTTGATGTTTGCCAGAGTCTGAAGAAAATAAAGAACATGAGCAGCTGCCTAACTAGTTTGCCAGAATGAACTCTCGAATATAGGGAAACAGGGCAAGGAAATTAGAGCGATAACATTGTCATAAACCTCACAATGCTTCTGCTGCACTGCCTGAATGAGGCTTTCGAGCCAAGAAGAAGTACATCGGTGTGAATATCTCTTTCCTATATCCGCCAAGTACAGACATGTGTCAGAATGTGAAAATCAATTAGCATCCATAATTGAAAAAGAAAAAAACAATTTTAGTTAAATAAGAATAAAGCTTCAGATGCCTCTCATTTCTTGTTTTTATTTAGTAGTTTTACTTTGCAAGAAGAAAATTTGAGGTTGCTGGAGACGGTACACTTTTTAGCCAATTGGCTCACCAAAATAGCTAAAAAACTATTTTCGTGAGGCTGCTAGGAATGCTCTAAGCACCCAATTTTTACACCCTGCCTTTAACCATGGTTACCCCCAACTAAACCATAGGTAAACCCTAGTCAAGCCCTAGAACAACCCTAGGCCTAACCCTAATCTAACCCTAGGTAAACCCTACTCAGCCTCAAGCCCAAACCCCCCCCCCCAAAAAAAAAAAACCTAAGCCCAAAACCTCTGTGGGCCCAAACAGGGGCCCACAATACCCTAGGGACCGTTGGTGTGGTGCCCACATGCCCAAAATTTGAAAATTTGAGAATGACGGAAATAACTTTACCGCCATTCCCTAAAAATGGCAAAGTTCCAGTGTTATTCGGCTTAAGTGTATAGGGGTTGAACCCAATTTGGCAAAAATCTTGAATGATGGTAATCCAATTACCGCTATTCCCATTTAGCCTTATGCAGAAATGACGGTAATGGCATTATTACCATTACCTGAAACATGCAAATACTCTTACAGCTTCCCCCTGGACCACCTAGCTCATCTCCAGTTGGTTCCCTACGCTTAAAGGTATCCCCTAAACTACCCCTGGGTCTGCCCCAATCCTATAAATACCCCACCTTCTTCATAATTCAAATCACTCCTCAACACCCACAAAGAAGCCCTTCTCCATTTCGGCCAGTCTTGTCCAACCTCTCCAGGCTTTTGCCTTCCACCTGAAACCATTCTAGACACTGTCCCAAGCCTCCACCAGCTCCCCCCAAGTTCCACCAAAGCCCAGCTCAACCGCCTGCAGCCACTATACAAGGGTAGCAATCCTACCCTCTTGTTTTGCTTTTGCTTATCATTGTAAGGGACCCCTAGTCCTATTCCAGGGGTCCCATATCTCATTTCTTGCATTGTTATCCACTGCACAGACCAAGGATAGGGTCCCCCTACCTTCCTCATAGGTATGGGGGGAATCCCTTGAGGTTTCGAGCACGACCCTCACCATCACAGAGCTCTTCGTAGGTTCTGGGGGTCCCTCAGACCATGAGGGAACCCCTGGAACTCCACTGGTACAGCCCCCAATAGGGAAAAATGCGTTTCTGGGCAAAACCAGGAATGGCGGTAGAATAATTACCGTCACTCCTGGCACTCCTCTTTGCAGCCTCTGTAACCATGGTTAGGTTAGGCCCTGGTCCAATCCAGGGCCATAGTTAGGACCCCCAGACCTTCCTCTACCTCCCTTGGTCATTCCAGACCTTAACCAGTGGCTTAACCATGGTTAGTTTAGCTTCAAACAAGCACTGGCAGATTGGCGGTAGAACATCTATCACCATTTCATTTTACCAAATACAGTAGGTTTGGGCCCACACCAGGCTCATACCAAACCTATACCAAGGCCTAACTCAGGTCCAGGGTCTTCCCAGAACTTCAGGCTACACCCCTGTGGGTTTAGAACCCCATGGGGTTACCCCTAACCCGAGTTATAATCTAGCAAACCCAAGTAAAAAATGCAACTGTAATGGCGGTAATCCCATTACCGCAATTACTGTTTTTCTGATTTCATGGGCTTTGCACAGGACCCAGACCAGGTAGGAGGCCAGTCTAGGCCCTGCCATGATCCCTGGGCCCAATCCTGACCAGACCAGACCCTTAACCATGGTCAATCTCACATTTGGTTAACCCTTAATCATGGTTAAGCAACCCTTGACCTTGAAAAATCTGAAAAAATACTCGGAAAATCAGAAATATTCTGAGATGCACAAAAATGGTTTGTTTCAACCATTTAACCCTAGTTAGCAGCCTTAACAATGGTGACCTTCCCCCTTAACCATGATTAAGTAATCCTTAACCCTGAGAAAAAATTTGAAAAAATCTCAAAAACATCCAAACAATTTCTGGACATTTTTACTGTGGTTAACAACCCTAATCATGGTTAGTTTAACCTAACCCTGGTTAGCAACCCTTACCATGGTCAAACTTTGCCTTAGCCTACCGGGCTCTTCTTTTGGTCTATCGGGCCCAAACCCTAGTCTACCAGACTACCTCTTGGCCCACCGGGCCCCTACCATGCACTCGACCAACCTCGGCCAACAAAACCCTAACCCCCGAGTTAGGTCCATTAGCCACCCTTGGTGCACACACCCCTCAGCCTTGGCACGGGCTCAAGTACCAGAACTACGCTCGGTCTGATCTCACCCCAATGTGAGTACGTAGGCAACCCAACCCGGGTTTAACCCTAGTTTAACTTTTCTTTCTTAAATTAGTCTTACTTTAAACACTTAGGCATTTTAACAAACTTTGACATTAATTGAATTAAACCTAGGGAGTAGAGAACCATTGAAAAATGGAAGCCTCGGGGTGCCTAATACCTTCCTTGAACTTAACCGAACCTCTTACCCTAATCTCAATTGTAGACCAAGACCTTATCCAAATCCCGGAGACTTATCTCTTCAGAATGAATAGGTGGCGACTCTAAACTCCCCGTGAGATTTCCCAGGTTTCCGAAATCCGCACTCACAATATGCATTGTAAAGAACTCACCTTCCACCTTCAACGAGCCCTTCTGCTGCTTTCTCTAGGAAAGACTGAACCCTTTGACTTCCTTCTGGAGCAAGACGCACAAATTCCAAGGCCTTGACCTGCAAAAGCAAAGAATTCTCTTGTCAATTGCTTCCAAGATATTGAGAATGCGATAAATAAAAATCTATAGGAAACAATAGCATTTTTCTGCCAGAAACACCACCTACAAATATGATTTTTCAACCTTTTGAGTTGAATGTAATATCACAAGAGAACAAGATAGAGTTCTAACAGATCTTACCATGTTTTTAGTGATGAAACGTCCAAGAGCTGTTAGACGGAAACTACTCAGAGAGAAGTGACTTTTATCCAACGGCAGATACCAAGGGATAGGTGAGTCCACAGTTAGATCGTTTTCCCATATAACCTTGTGTACAAAAGACATTGTATCTTAAATAGATTAAATCATTCTTCTTATTATTTTAACTTTAAATTAAAAAAGAAACTTGTAGAAAGTTCAAGAACACGCTACTAACTTCAAAACCCGCAAGTTTTAGAGCTTCAAGGCACTGTCTGGTTAACCTGATGTCTGGAAGGCCATCACCGAGCTCGATTTCTGCCTGTACCCAAGAAAGTAATTTTGTTATACTCATACTGCGCAATGGCAAGATAAAGGGAAACAGAAGCAGGTTATTATGTTTCTAGCATAAATAACCTTGATTTTTTGGTGTTCTTGGTTATTGGGATCGAAAGAATCAGTCATGCACCATTCATATGCAGCGAAACACTGGCCAGGCTTCAACACCCTGTAAATCTCTTTGTAGCATCCAAGCTATTCCACCACAAAACAAAGACCAAACAAGTTTGAACCAAGAGATGGATTAAAAATCTGGAACTTGATGTTTTGGTTTAATAACTTTGAGAATATTTTACACTGACATACTGCATCTGGTGCATGGCAGGTAGCTTCTATTGCATATATGGCATCAAATGAATTGTCAGAAAATGGCATTTTCATAAAATCAGCCTGCACCAAAATCATAAAATAGTGAACATCACAGGGTTCATTACTGTTTAGCTCTTGCTATTGATATCATATCAGAGAACTAATTATCAACAGGCTAGGAAGCACGGATACGGGATACGGGTACGATACAATATGGGTACGACGATACGGCAGAAGCTAAAAAAACAGGATAAGGGTATGGCCAGGATACGTCTGTATTTTAAAATAAAAATAATAATAATACTATATTTTGTATTATAATTATAAAATAACCATTGGTTCAGTTCTATTTATGTATAAAA
Source organism: Tetracentron sinense (assembly GCA_015143295.1). Lineage (NCBI taxonomy): Eukaryota > Viridiplantae > Streptophyta > Magnoliopsida > Trochodendrales > Trochodendraceae > Tetracentron > Tetracentron sinense. The sequence goes on from CM026557.1 coordinate 41,796,699, forward strand.
AAAACCATGTCCATGCAAAAGCAAAAGAAATAGGGTCATCTCATCATCCACTAAGCAAAAAAAAAAGTTATCCTATCATCCACTAAGCAAAATATAAAGAAGACCATGCCCATGCAAAAACAAAAGAGATAGGGTCACACCCCCGGGTCTCCAAAAAATAAAAAAATCATGTCCATATCCCGGCCGTATCCCTACTGTATTTGAAATTTAAAAAAAAACTGTTTTAAATTAACTGGATACGTCTAAGCCATATCCCGCCGTATCGGAGGCATATCCATATCCGATACGTATCCGATACGGGTACGAGGACCTATTTGAAGTATCCGTGTTATCTAGTCAACAGGTAAGAAAACATATGAGAGCATTTGAGCACAAAAAGAAATTTGCCTGAATAAACAAACTTATATATAGAATAGATAATATAAATAAGTTGAACAAACCTTTACAAAGTTGCAGGTCTTGTCCACTCCTGCGATGCGGTTCAGTTCCTGGGAAGCACCCAAAGCGTGTAAATACTAAATATAAATGCTACAAAAATTATTCAAATCACTTCACTGCCCCATGAAAGCTGTCAAAGAAGGGTGTATTTATGCATTTTATCATGACAGCAAAGAGATAAATACGTACTGTTCCTCTTGATATCTGGTATTCATTGTTGTTCAACCCTGTAATGGATGTTGAGCTGCAACAGATCACATTAGTACTGTTCCTCTTGGGAATGAACCAAGTTAAATAACCGATTGAATTTTTCAAAAGATCCAAACGACAACTGGGGAAAACAGAATTGAAAACTGTTTTCCTCTTTAATTAAAAAAAATTAGGTAAAGGATTATTAAAAGTGGTATTTATAATTTAATATTGTAGCATTGTGCTAGATTGCTAGTGCCGCATCATTTTGGAGGATGAGTAGGCAGGAACCATTACCCCCGCCCCCAATGAAAAGCACTCCCCACACCCCAAACACCTCATCCAGTAATTCCACCTAATACACAGGCATGCACACCCGCACAAAAAGAGAAATATTATGGCGGTAATGCAGAGGCACAATATCATATAAAGGCTCATTCTTTGTTTCTGGTGGCCAAACTGGGAAACCATTATAATTTGATGCATATCTTTCTTCTGGAAACAACTCGGAATCGTTTGGAAAGGTACCGTAACTTTTTCATGTATCATCTTCACGTCAATGAATTGTAGCCATAGGACCTACTCTCAGTGACATCAGTAGTGATTGGCGGTAGATAATATGACGAGTGACGACCCCCAAAAAAACCTCAGAAGCAACACATAATAAATAGACAATAGGAGGTAGTGCCTTCTTTAATACCCAATATGAACCAGTGTGACTATCTATACTCAGAATCCCAATGCTTTATTATGCTTTCATGTAGGACCAACTAATATGGTAGTTATGCTAAAAGAAACAAGAACTTTATGCTTCAGAATAAAAACTTGAGAAATTCTTTTCTATAAGCATGAGCCAAAACTGAGTGTCAAAACAACTTAGAGTTGATCCATTAACAAGACTAATCAAGACCTGTCTTTCCCCTAGTACAAGAAAAGCATTCAACTCATGAGTCATAAATTACCTGAATCTAGAAATTTCTCGTAGTGGCCCACCAATTCCACATCCTACGTCCAACACCTACAGTGACGGGCCAAAAGCTCAACTTACCAATATGCACCAAATGGAAACATTATGCCTTATATTGTCAAAAAAAATTCATATTGTACTGCAAGAACAGCAGAATGATACAAACCTTCTGTCCCTGTTTCAGACCAAGTTGTAAAGCGAGAAAGTGTTCATGCCTCTTGATGCTCTCTTGAAGTGACTCCCCTTTCCATCTGCAGATAGATATCATTCTCTTGATTGGTTCATTTTTTGCAAAGCCACCTCAAAATGCATATGCAACTAGCACTAATTTATTTTTTATACATATTTAAGAGATAAAATAAAATGACTGGAACAGAGTAAGGTAATAAGGGTAACACTAACCTGGGTGCAAAATGAAAGGACTGTCCCCAACCAAATTCGTAGAAGCTGGTCACAAGGTCATAGTATTTATTAACCTGAAATGTATATGAGACAAAGACCATGTGAAGTTGTTCGGACAGATCCTCTAGTATTTACCAGAAAGTGCAACAACAAAAATAATAATAAAATAAAAGAAAAGGAGAATTCACGGACAAACAATAAACCCCCATTTTTTTTTACTGTGAATGGCTGATTAGTCCATGCTTCAATGCGAAGCATCATAAACTTCAGAATTCCAGAAATTCCTCACCAAGAAACTTCCTTTAAAAAATTAATCTGCTTAATAGAACCCAGAGGAAAATCCTCGCAGTTTCATCATAAGTACCTAGAGTGTAGAGCTGGAGCAGAAGCGAGAGCTCCAAATCTAAAAATGCCATTTTTTTGGAGCACCCCAGAGCCTCTATCTATATATGTCAAAATGATGCTCTGCCCCCTGTGCATGCTAATTTGTATAAGCATAAGTATATGAATCATTTTTATGTAATTGTTCTATTTAAATTTAGTTATTTATTCTGTGCAACAATCTATAAATATTCTTTTGAGCAATAACTCTATATTAAAAACATACAACTTTTTTTTTTTTTCTTCTATTCAATCTATTTAAACCATACTTATCAAAGTTGGTCTAGACTTCAAATTTTCATATTCTCTCAAATCTATATTATTCTTCCTTCTTTTTTTCTATCTCATCATATCGATATTTTGACGGTATCATGTATATACTATATACTATATAGAAAACCTCATTTTATAATATTTTACTATACCATCGTATTGACAGTTTAATGATATTATGTATATACCATGTAGAAAACCTCTATTTATATTATATATAAACTCTGTTGGAATGTCTTACTTTACAGTCCATCCCTAGTGTCTAAACTCTAAACATGGGAGATATCTGTAACATATTCATACTTGTTTAACAAAAAACTAACTCTATGGAAAATACGAGAGACTTTCACACAACTTGGGAGCGCAAGTTAGGTACATTGGAACCGTGCTACCAACTTTATGGGAGTGAGGTTTGGAGAAGGATCAGTGCTTAAACTGCCGCAAGGTTTCAGAGTGGCAGCGGCACCCTATATAGGTAGATCTCCTTTCATTGCTGTTTACGAATTACTTGGACAAGACTACAGAAGCAAGCGGGCAACTAATTACTTTACTTGCCACTTAAAGCAATGTACAGAAGTATATTAATAAGAACATGTGTCTTTGTATCTGTCAATGATGTTGATTGTATGCACTGTTTACTAGGCAACTTACTACTCGTCACATTCTCCAGGTGACCTTAAGAACATCTCATTGGATCCCGAGGTCGGAAAATGACGTCACTGACAAGTTGCTAAGGAAGGTGTAGCAAGGGATAAGATGTTTTGTGATGTTGTCCCAATTTTAAATGACTTCTTCTTTGCTTTCTGCTTCTTCTGTTCCCAGTGGCGATTTTGTCCTGTGGATTTTAGATGATGTCTTTCTCTATTTTCTGCTTCTTTTAACCAATGATGATTTTCTCCTGGTGGATTCTAAATGATGCTTTCTTCGTTTTCCGCTGCTTCTGTTCCCCGGTGTCGATTCTGTCCTAGTGGAGCTCTTTTCTTCTTTCCCTTTGTAATATCTCTCTTTTAAAATACTATTTTCTCTATCATCAATTAAAAATATTTCTGGGTCCAGATTCCAGAATGGATGATTAGTTAATCACTAGTCAGAAGTTCTTCAAGGGTTGAACTAGGTGGCACTCATCCATTCCACAAGAACAACAGAATGATTTTTCTTATAATAGGTAATAACCTATACAATGTAAATCTTGAAGCATATGCTGTTTTGAAAATAACAAGCCCTGATATGGGCCGTGCTTGCAGTTGTGTTGTAGACTTTGCTAAGCGATGTATTTCTTCCATGTTCAGTAGAACCAAATGCCTAGGAGACAGAAAAATAGAAGCAAAATGAAATAGAAAATAAGAGGTTGGTAGACATTCTATCTCTATGACCCCCACAACAAACCATTGCCTGAAACAGGCCAACATTAGAACATATATGAAATCAGATATTACAGAAGACTAGTATGAGACACGCATCGTTGACAGGTGGTACCATATATTATATAGATCGAGTTTCATATTGTAATAAAGGAAAAAGAATTCTTACCATGTCAGTGTAGTTAGCTTTTCTCTCTTCTTCATCCCCTCCATAACAGACGTGATACTTCTCATACCTAAATTATTACACCAAAGTTTTCATCACAAAGAATTCAAACACACCGATTAAACCTCAGAGACATCTTAATTAGAAAAGAAAAAAAAAACATATCCAATAACAACTCCTATTGCAGAGTTTATATATTATATCAATTGAGCAGTGTTTTCTTATTATCAAGTTAGTTTTTCAAGTGAAAGTGGAAATAATGCTAGATGGCCATAGAAGCACAGATTCGAAAAATGTGCATTTCACCTCAACGGTGCCGCTACAAATAGATCAACTATCTAACAATCCGAGATAAGTACAAAATGAGAAAACAATATTGCAACAAATGCAGTTCATTTATGCAGTGAACGAGGTAGGAATTGCATGCTAGCCTTTCCATGATTTAACTTCCAAGAACTATAGAGACTAAATCCAATTTAACTGTAGAGCTCGGATCCACTAAACCGGATAATTAAAAAAGAAAGAAAAAACATAATTTTCCATAGCTTTCACTGATTTCACCCCCTATGATCAAGAATTCATAGCTCTAATTTCTCATTTAACCAAAATCAAGATGAACATTTTATTCAAAAACATAAAATATAGATCCAAACAGCATTCAATAACAAACATACATATATCAGCAAGGAAAAAAAAACAAATCAAATAGAGAGAGAGGGAGAGATTACTTCTCAACAGCTGAAAGAACTTCCTTTTTCTCAATCTTTCCTCCAAGGCCAGATGCCAGATCCAATGCTCCAGGTTTCGACATCTTGCGATCCTCTAATACGCAAAGATCTTACAAAAACGAATCAGAATGCATAAAATCAACTTCTACCCACAAATTTGCAACAAAATTATATTTCAAACGATGATCTAACTAAATCCACAATAGTGCTGTTTGTTTTAAAACAAATCTACGTCATTAACGAACCTGAGATGGCTTATATCGAGAACAAGGATCTGAGAACCCTAGAAAGAGAGAATGGTACTCGAGAAGAGATACAGGCCAAAAAACACGGCGACGAAAAACAGCTATTTAAACAAATTGTTTTTTTTTTTTTGAACTGATAGAGCTGTATGGGGAGAAAAAAAAACTGGTGGGACAGAGAGAGAGGAACAGAGTAGATCAGATCAGACCAGTTGAGTGTGGATTAGCAACAGCTCTGCCTACAGCAGCCATGCGGTTGCACTATGAGATTGGATCCCAGTCAATTGCCATTGAACTCTCACGGACCCACAGGTCAACACGTGTCTCTTCTAACCCTTGTTAACTATGGTTAGTTTACTAATCTTAGGATTCAACAATATAATCTTAATTTGTATAAAAAAATATTAACAAAATGTTTAACTCTAATTAATATTTTTTAAGGAGCATTAGTTCGCTCCACAGGCAAGTAGCGAACTATTGCTCCTCGCTCGTCCTTTCAAACTGCTATAAACTCAGGTTAAATTTTTTTTTCTAAAAACTAACCATAGACAGGTAAACCTTAAAAGTGAGTGAATCTTAATCATAATTAAAAGAAGTTAAAATGAGACACATGATGGTAAAATGGGAGCCAAGAGGCAGTCCTCGTGTCACCAACGAGGAGATGATTATCTTTTTTAATTTTTTTAAAAGCCAAATTTATGTTATTAAACCCATGGATTAATGAATCTTAATTACATATAATAGCAATTAAAATGGACACGTGTTGACATCCCTGAGTTTAATCGCAATGGATTGTGATCCAATTTGATCTCTTGGCCAATCTCAATAAAATATTTTAATAACGCTATTTTAAAGTTTTTGACGTTGTACTAACAAAGACATTTCTTTTATAGAAATGCTAGCCCTCTTTCTTGTTTTTTTTTCTTTTTTTTGGTGTAAAACTGTAGGCCAAAAAAAAAGGTAAACACACACACGCAGCAAACTTCAAAATCTCACCATGGAAATGACAAGTGTCCCTCCATTCCCTATTAACGAGCTAGGTGTTGTACATCAATGTTAAGGAGTGCTAGCTTTACTCTCATTTAACTCCTACTCCTACCTTCTACCAATCACTTGTCCAACCTGTATACATGAGAATGTTTTAACAATTGCAAAATAGACAACTAGTTGGTAGAGGACGAGAGTAAAGATTGACTTTGAGTAGGGCAAACATTCCTCAACAATGTTATTCATGTATTGCACAAACCGTGAGAGGAAAATTTTTGAAGCACGTTTCCATGCGAGGAGTGGCGTCTCATACTCATGTTTAAATTTCTTTGAGATTTCATGAACTCTCGATTTCGTCCAACTCCAACCACATCGATATCGATATAAAGTGGATTTTAGAAAACACGATTTCAGTTGAGATTTAAAAATTTCGGGTCAAATTTCGGAATCCTGGGATTTCGGCGATATTTATAAATTTATTTTATTAAAATTCTGATAAAAATATCAAAATTTCGTGAAATTTATTTATTTATTTTAAAAATAAAATAATAATACTTATATAAATATATAAAATTTTAATAAAATATTATTTTTTAACATATATATATATTTAATTATATATAATAAAATATTAATAAATTGGAATATGAAATCCCACCGAGATACCGATTTTTTTTGGGATTCCAGTTCGGTTTGGTTGACCGAAATCACCAAAAATTTCGGGATTTCAAACCCTGTCATACTCCCATCCCTTTTCTTGCCATGTGTTATTTTTAACTTTAATTAACTCTATTTAATCGTGGTTAATATTTTTAATTATGATTTTTTTCTAAAAATCAAGATAAAAATTACAAATTCTAGGAATTAATAAATCTTAACAATTAAACGAATTTAAAAATGAAACAAGCAATCCTGGTTTGCAATTCCGTTTAAATTTCGTGAAATTTCAAATTTATCCCTACCCTACAAAATCGAAATGGCTCATATTTCAATTTGACTGATTCTAGCCAAAAGTTTGAATTTTGTTTAATATTATTATCTAATAAAGTAGCGAGATATATTGAAATATTTCAAAATTTTTATCGTAATATTAAAACTTTTAAAATTTATTTTTAAAAATAAATAATAATATTTATATAAATATGCTATAGTTTTAAAAAAAATTATTTTGACCTAAATTTCAAAATTTTGATAAATCTCGTGAAAATGTTTAATTTAAATAAAGGGGACTGATACTTTGCGTGGACGCGTTTCGCCCAACGGAACGCGTGCGCGCCCATAACCCGCCACATGTCAATTTTTTTAATCTTTTTTAATCATGATTAAGTTTGGTTAACATATTTTATTTTTTAAAAAAATCAGGGTTAGATGGATGAACCCCTAGAGGTGGGTATCTCTTAACCACAATTAATGAGTGTTAACTAACTTGAGGTTATTTTTCTAAAAACCAAGGTTAGATGGATGAATCCTAAAGGTAAGTGAATCTTAACCACAATTAATAAATGTTAATTAATCTAAGATTATTTTTAAAAAATCAAGATTAGATGGTTGAACCCTAGGAGTGGAGGAATCTTAACCATAGTTTCTAAAAATTAAAAAGGACACATGTCATCCTGTGGACGCTTGTGCGTTTTGTCAGGCGGAACGCATACACGTCAAACAATATGGGGTCTATCTTAATAAAACATTTAAATAAGGATAAGGAATATTTTAAAATGTTGAGAGACATTTGGAAATAATCTCCAATTCAAGGATGTGCGTCTTGGGTCCCATTTTAAGGCCACGTGTCCCTCTTTTGGCTCCATTTAACGGTGGTTAAGATATATTAGCCCCTAGGGTTCACCAATCTACCTTTCGTGTTTAGAAAAATAAAATAAAATTGTAATTATAGGAGTTAACAGAGTTTAACTAGAGTTCATACAATTGAGTTGGCTTTGTAACGCAGTTGAGCGTCACTTTTTTATTTTAAATAAATAAATTTATTGGGGGATAATAGCACGTTTGTTGAGCTACAACAGTGGTGGTTGCTAATCCCCACTCAGACCATATTGACTTGACTTCTTTATCAACTCCACGTGCGCGGTTGTAACTTGTAACTTTCCTGACTTTCTATTGCGCAGTGGAGCCATGTGGGTCACCGTAGTGCTGAACTGTTGTGCACTTGTGCTTTCCATCCAAACATAGAAAACGAGAGGAATGGGACGCCATCGGCACTCGCATTTGACGCGGGTCTTGAACACTCTCGCATGACATTCCATTACGTTAGCATTCCACAGCTACCGGGGAGTAACTTAAGAAGAGCAATAGTCCTCGCTCTCACATAGCCGACCCTTTAACTCGGGGTTAGTTTATTTTAACCCTTTAGTTAATTATTTAATTTAATTTTTCTAAAAACCAAGGGTAGATGGGTGAACCCTAACCCTATGTTTGGCTGTCGAGAAAATAAGTAAAAACATAGAAAAGAAAAGAAAATTGGACAGAACACAACTAAAATTTGTATTAGAAATCCAAAATTTTCTTTTCTTTTCCATGTTTTTACCTATTTTCTCGACAACCAAACATAGCATAAGGGTAGACGAATCTTAACGACGGTTAAATGAGGTTAGAAGGGACACATGGCAAGAATATGGGAGCCGAGATGCTCCTCCTTGCGTCTGACTATTTTCCACTTAATAAAGAGATTACCCAAAGAGCATTAATCCCCCCTCATGTAAGGAGGGAAGGGACACTCCTCTCCCATACAAAGCCCCTTTAACAGTTTTAACTATGTTTTACATGTTTTAACCCTTGTGGTTAATTTTTTATTATAAAGAAACCAAAGTTAGATGTTTTAATTCTAAGGGTTAGTGAATCTTAACCAAAGTTAAATAAAGTTAAAAGAAGACACGTGACACAAAAGGGGAGAGAAGCATAATCCTCTCCTCGCCCTAAGGAGGGGATTATTTTCTCTTAATAAAATACTCATTTAAGATTGGGGATCCACTTCAGTTGGCGGGCTCTCAATAGCACAAAGTGGGAGGTGACACGTACCCCATGATAAATATAAGGGTAAACTAGCTAGCAAACACCCCGTGCGATGCACGGGTACTGAAGAATGATTGTGTAGGTTGTTCAATCAGACCATTAGATGATCTTGTTCATAGCTCCAACCCACTAATATATAGGATGTTTTAGAGCAAACAATATGAAAAGGGACCAATGTTCTGAAATTTGTTTGGGCGACGAAATAGGGGAAGCAAATACCCGGACTAAAGTTAAAATAATACAAAAGAAAAGAAATTTATAGCATTAATCTTTATATATATTTTTTCATTTATTCTTGAAAGAATCCTCTTTATTTTAATCATCAAGTGTCCGAAAAAATAGGCAACAGTCTTGGAGCTTGTTTGCTTCAACGTTTACACTATCCTCTAAGAGGCATGAGGCACCACCATTTTAGCTATATGCATTTTAATGCCCCATCAAAAATTTGTTTGATTATGCTCCATCCATGAGGTGGCCAACCAGTAGAGCTGGTTGATGGGCCTCTTGTAAGGTAAAGGGGTTATATTTCATCTTAGAGCACCAGCACAAAAGACCCCTTTTTAATATAGAGGGAGGAGTAAGGGTTATATGCAAATTAGGCTACATAACTTAATTGAGAAGGCTCGACCTTAGCCTTGTAGCCTTTGGAGTCCAAATCAAAAAGAATATATGATTAGAATATCATCCATTAATGATCTCCTTGTATTTACATAATCCTTCAAAAGGGAATTCTTATGTCCCTCTCTTGTAAATAAAAAAATTAGGAAATCCAGCTAAGGAGATCTCAAATACAAAGCCGACTCCACTGCTTGATCATAATCATCATATCTATGATATTCTACAGTCAAATGATTATCATCAACAAATTGAGCTAATTTTTGGTAGGAGATATTTTAGATCGGACCCTAGTTACCCCATTCTTCAATCTTCAAAAGCCACCCACCAAATGAGGAAAGACACCAACTGATTATATATGAAATTTTCTTTCACAGAGAATGCAAGACTGGTAAAAGAAGACTGACCGACCCTCTATTCATAACATGGGATGTTCTTTGAAATTGAAGTCTTGCTTTTTCTTTCAATAAGCCGCTTTCATACTATTTGCTATCTACACAATCATTTTCTTCCCCGAGATCCTCTTATCTTAAAAACAGAAAGAGTAATTATAGTACAATATTAAAGTCTTGAAGAAGGTTATTCTCATGGTGAATGTATATGAACTAAAGAGGGTAATAGCCTCAAGCCTACACCATTATTGTTCATGATCTTCATAATAGATCATTCCATTTAAACATATACAAAGTCATGGACCTAGAAAAGAAAAGGAAAAAAAAAGAGAGAGATTAGAAAATCATTAGAAGCATAAACCTACAAATCATCAAAAGAGAAGACTCAAAAGAACCTTCTTCACTTTTATTAGATCAAAAGCATAAATAAAGAGCACTCCAAAAGAAAAAGAAATCATCTCTCACAAATTTTTTTACTCAATTAAGCCAAAAAGACTCGCAAGTCCATGTAAAACCTCTTTATAATTGTGCCCTGGCTTCTGTAAATGTAAATCCTGAGAAGACAAGCAACTTAGTGAAATGAAGCATAACAACCAAAAGTTATGACAACCAATACCATCATTCCTACCTTTAACGCTGGAACATTGGTGTCACAAGCATCTTTATTATCCAACGAAGCATCAATTGACTGGGAAGATCCATATGGTGAATTGAACCATTCACAAAAACAAAGATACCTGATTGATTTAAGAAGTGCATCCATTTGAAAACCATGTTTAAACAAACTGAAAATATGAAAAAGAGTTGCTGAAAAGACAACTTTAGTTTATCTTCATGGCTCATGCTTTCAATGTTAAAGTATTGGAGGAGACCTAGGAAACGCAAATACAATCCACCAATTGAATGATAGGATGCCCGATTTATATGAAATCCTAGAAGTAAATTAAAGAAATTAGAAGAGAGAGATATGCAGAGAAAGAAACTAATTCCAAATTAATTTTTAATCTATGGATCAATCAATTAACCAAATAAAAAACACAAAAGACATAATGACATTTCACCTGCGTTGTGAAGATGGAATAGGGCAGAGAGAAGGAAGGCGCTGCCTTCTGCAAGTTTAGAGGCTTCCTTGTGCTGATTGCAACATCTGGACGTTAAAAAATATAGATAGGGAGATTGCTTGCAAAAGTGAGGAGACGGCCAAAATCTCGTGTTGTTTTTTCGTGCGTCATCGTTACTGCTGTATCTTGCCCCTGTGAGCACAAGGGGATGAGGAAGCTTGTGTTGCTATTGGTCTTCCCTTTTCTTACTTACTGCAAATAGAGATCGAATGTAAGCAAAAAAAGAAGAAAAAACAGTGAACAATGAGTTTCTCCTCCCCTTCGAATTTGCTCTTCCAATTTATAAACATTGGATATTTCAGGGGGAGAAGAGGGAGAAGAGGTTATCAAGAGTTTGAATTGGAGGTGGAGAGGTTGGGAGGGAATTGGAAGCGTTACATAGTAAAGTTTTGTGGAGTGGGTTTCGTTGGAAAAAAGAGAGATAAATTTAAGGGAAAAAAAAATAGTAACCGATACAATTTAGAGCAATGAGGGAAAGTGGAAGAGAGAAATAAATGGGATGAAATGAGAAATAAAATAGTGGGTCCCACCCTTTTGCTTAGGTGGCTTCACCATTGAAGAACACGCTTAGGTGGCTTCACATATAGAGAGTACGCTTATGTGGCATAAGGAGGAGAGTTTTCACTCTGCTATATAGTAGTAGTATAGATTACATTAACCTCTAAATTGGTGAAATTACAGAAACCTTCCATATTGTTTCTTAAATTATATTGCCCTCCCCTCTATTTATGTTCTCGATAGTAAATTCATCTTCATTTTTTTATTGGATGGCCTATAAATATTCGATTGAACTAATTTTTTATATCATTTGTCTCTTAGGAGACCCATATTAACATCTGACATATTGACATCCAACGGTCGAGTTCTGGAATAACCCGCTAGGTTTTATGTTATTAGGAACTGCTCAATGAAGGCTTTAATGAGCATGGTTACTCCTCGACATAATTTGAAGGTTTTAAAAAATCCTGGCTCCGTCTTGGTTACCCCTATACATAATTTGAAGTGTTGGAAATGACGTATGGTATCATAATTGGATTTAGATAAGTCGTTTTCAAGAAATTAATTATCAGTATTTCGAGGCGAAATGAGCCCTAAATGAACTGGGCCTCTTATCGAGCCAAATCAAACATGTTTTGCTTGGAGCTCGGCTTGTTTAAATATTCGAGCGTAAATAAAAGTTCGACTTGATTCCTTCGAGCTGTAAATGATAGTTTGAAGTTGAGGCAACGAGCTGTTAATACAGCGAGACATTGTTAATAGGGTAAGGAAATCCTAATTTTATGCTTAAATATTAGTAGATTTAGAATATAATTATTTTATTTTATTATATTATTTCACTTACGGTTAAGGCCTAAGGGACAGATTGGGGAATGTCTTCATCAACCTATCCTTACTAATATAAAGAAAAGAGAATACCATGTTATTTATTATATTATATCGCTTACGGTTAAGGCCTAAGGGGCAGATTCGGGTATGTCTTCATCAACCCACTACAAGAAATCTTCCGGATAGAAACGGAATATTAGACACGGATCCATTTCCATGTCTAATAACTATTTTTAGACACGGAAATGTATCCGTGTCTAATATTCCGTTTCTAATGTTGATTTCAATATTTATATAATTTCGCTGAATATTGCATTTATGAGAGACGGAATATTTTCCGTATCTAATACAATTAGACACGGATATTGATTTCAGAGACGGAATTTGTTCCGTGTCTATTTTTTTCGATCTTTAGACACGGAAATATTTCCGTGTCTAATACCTTTTAAGTGATTTCCTGTTCCTTAACCCGTGAAGATGCAAATTTCCCCCCCTTTTTCTTCTCTACTGCCCCTGACTCTCTCTCTCTCTCGCTCCTCCTCGTGCCAGCTCCGACGACACCCGCCGGTCACCGCCACCGCGAAGCTCCGTTCACCGCCACCGCAAAGCTCCGATCACCGTCTCCTCCAGGCTCCGATCGCCGTCACCATCAAGCTCTGACACCCACTATGAGTCTATGTCGATGCTTACCTCTTCAATGGCTTGAGTTTCCTCTTCAAGTATGATAGTAGAATTGTAAATATGAGACTCTTGCCCTAATTCATAAACATGCATGTATACTTTGGGGAGTTTCGACTCGAGTTCAAGTTTTGGGTGTGGCTGTTGATGCCCACCTTCAGTACTTACTCTAACCTGCTAACTGGGATTGCGGGCTAACCGTATTAGGGATAAACTAATTTTGAAAAAATACATAAAGTTGCATGTATATAACTAGCATGGAGATGGATGGAATCCAATCACAACCAATTGCAATTGAACTTGGGGAGAGTTCAATTGCACCCATAGGCCATCATGTGTCCATGTTAACCTCTATTAATTTTTATTTAAGATCCCCCTAACCTTTGGGGTTGAACAATAGAACTTTAGTTTTGAAAAAAAAATATTTTAAAAAGATTAACCCCAAGGGTTAAAATTCTTTAACTAGAGTTTTGTATTTTTCCGTAAAAATTTGTTTATGTTGTTAAATCCCAAGGGTTAGTGGCCCTTTAAGTACAGTTAATATGGGTTAAAAGGGACATGTGTTGGCCCGTGGGTGTTGATTGAACTCTCCCTGAGTTCAATCATGAGTGGTTGTGATTTGATCTCAGGTGGGTGGCCCCCACCTGAGATGTTAAAATGTAGTGTACACAGAATTTTAATTAATCATCTACTATTATAACCAGACTCCTTAATTGTGCTTAAGACTCATTAACCCTTAGGGTTCAATCACCTAACCTTGGTTTCTAGTAGAAAAAAACTTTTATGTTGTTGGAAATTTTTATGTTGTAACCGACTCTTAGGAGTTTGGTTATGTACAGGAGATGATTAGTCATGAGGCAGCTGTCCCATGAAATTTTCAAAAAAATATGTTTGAACTATTTTGGTTAAATATTTTCTCTCACACAAGTTCCCAATAAGATCACCTACCCATATATATATAGAGATGATGGAATGTGAAAGCAAGGCACCTCATCAAACATTTGAAATTCGACGTAGGGTAACTGGACACGGCTTTGAATTTTTTGTCTGTCCTCATGTTTGTGGAATTCTTTTCTCCAAACTGCCAATGTACGAATGAATTCAATTTAATTACTGAATTGGGGCTCGTTTCTTTTCCAGGGACTTATAAAGTGTGACACGTTATATTTTGTCATGGTAGTTGTTAGGAGGGGCGGAGCCACATGAGGCTCAGTGGGCTTTAGCCCCCTCTCAACCATAAAAAAAAAAGATCTGTTGGGGGCATAGCCTACAGTAGTGGCGGAGTAGGGGGCGGAGCTGCTAAAACCCCCTGAAACTTTTGAGGAAAAAGAAAAAGTTAAATTTATGCAAATACATCAAATGGGGGATCTGTTCAAATACATCAAATAGTAGTATACACACTAGAAAAGAACTCACTATTCCTTTCATTTCTCCACACTTGATTAGATATATCACAACGAGCAGAGAAGTTTACAACAGCTCATTGCTCAATCGACAATTTGGCTCAACTAGTTTCTACACAAGTGTGAATCAATTGTCAGGACCACTGAAATCAATATTTCAATTTGGTGAAAAAACTCATACATGTCATACAAAGATCATCAAGGTAGATCCAACAATACATAACACACAAGTACATACAAATGAGCAGAGATATAAAATACCTTAGGGGCAGACTGAACGTAGCCTTCAATTTCCGTTTAAAGTGAGTATTAATTAATCTAATTTATCTCTGCTTTGTACATCCAAGATAAAATAAACCAATTTATGATGTGGTTATGAGTCCAACTTCTATGTTTATGGATAATTACTACTACCGCGTTGCAGTTGCTTGTGTTTTTGTTTGGCTCAGGTGTATTTAATATGATATTGTTATTTTTATTTTTACGAAATATTATGTCTATTGCCTATTATCAATGATTTCTCTTCTTATATTGACGAATGTGGCTTGTTTTAGATTAGTGCAATAATCTGGAACTCTATTCATTATAATTTTCAACTGTAACTTCCATAGTGATTCCTGCATCCCTCAAGGTCATGGTGAATGTGCATGCATTGAAACTTAGATCCCCTGTTCAAGAATGATTGTCGGATAAGTGCATCTCTTACCATCACTATGGACGGATTCGTTGTAGATGACGATGTGTAGTTCCTACGTGGACTAGATAACCTCTAACAACTGATCCGTCCTGGATGTGAAGAGGAGTAATTGTTTGCAAATGATTATTGAATTGTCCATGTGGACAGTTTGGGAATGCATAATCCCGAAGTATGTCTCAGTCGCTCATGCAGCATCAATTTTGGGAATATCTTCGTCAGTCATCCCTATTGTTCTCTGGGTACATATTTGGACAGGGAATGCATTTGCTCCTAGTCTGAATTGTGTACTTGGAGAGCCATGGAGAGATGCTGCCGAAATTTCCTGCAAATTGTAAAAAGCATGTGCGGTACTGAATCTTGGAGATTATGTATTCCTGAATGGGATAGGAACACCCCACCCAATAAGTATTCAATAATCATAGTGCATGCATGCATTATCCCAATTATATTGGTGTCAATTTTGTATCATTCACTAATGACATGTATACATTATCAGGCACGTTGTTAGTGATTTCAAGACCTGATCAAGTGACCATGGATAAAAGTTGGGTTTCTGCAAACAGGTGGAGTGATATATATAAAACGGGTGTCAACAATTTCTTAGATTTTGCATGTATTTAGTCACCACAATCTGGCAGTACCATCAAGTGTCCGTGTAAAAAATGTAGTAATCGATATTATTACAACCGGAGCAGTGTATACGAACATTTGATTTGTGATGGATTTGATAAACATTATGCGACGGCTACATGGATTTTCTACGGGAAAAGACCGCATCCTACATCTTCAACTGCCCAAGTAGTGAGAGACATTAATAACCCTGTAATAGAGGAAATGCAAGAGATGTTGCACGCGGCTTTCAGGCCCAATCGTGCAAACGAAGTGACAGTCGATGAGGGGCCAAGTGAAACAAGAGAGAGTCCCAACGCTGAAGCCGCAAAATTCTATAAGTTGGTGGAAGATGCCGAACAACATTTGTATCCCGGATGTAAAAAAATTCAGTAAACTGTCATTTATCGTCCGCTTATCTAACATTAAGTGTCTGAATGGATGAAGCGACAAATCATTCACGATGTTACTTTAATTACTGAAAGAGGCACTTCCCGAAGGTGAGACGTTGCTTTCATCCTTCTACCGAACTAAAAAGATAATCGGGGAATTAGGTCTTGGTTACAATAAGATTGATGCTTGTCCAAACGATTGCATGTTATACTGGAAGGAACATGTTGATGATATTGCATATTCCGTTTGTGGAATTTCACGGTGGAAGACTGTAGACTCCTGTATTCCGCCGTCATCTAGGAAGGAAAACAAAATTCCCGCAAAGGTTTTGCATCATTTTCCATTAAAGCCCAGACTTCAAAGACTTTTTATGTCAGACAAGACAGCTGGTTCCATGAGATGGCATGCAGAGGGTCGGACCCGAGTTGGGGTTTTAAGGCATCCAGCTGATTCCGAAGCCTGGCGACATCTGGACGAACGATATCATTAATTTTCTGTAGAACCTCGTAATGTAAGACTTGGGTTAGCAAGTGATGGTTTTAATCCTTTTGGTACCCTTAGGATCACACACAGTACTTGGCCTGTTGTTTTGACTTCATATAATTTGCCGCCTTGGATGTGTATAAAGCAACCTTTTTTGATGATGTCATTACTTATTCCCGGTCCTAGTACTCCTGGTAATGACATTGATGTTTACTTACAACCACTTATAAATGAGTTATTCGATCTATAGACTGATGGCCTACAGACGTACGATGCGTCAAATGGTGAAAATTTTCAGATGAGAGCAGCGTTATTGTGGACAATCAATGACTTCCCTGCATATGGGAACTTGTCTGGATGGAGCACAAAGGGCCGATACGCTTGTCCTTATTGCAATCAGGGCATCTGTTCCCAGTACCTGAAACATGGTTGTAAGTTTTGTTATATGGGTCATCGACGATTTTTGGGAGCTAGTCATAGATTCCGCAAGAACAAAGCGTCATTTAATGGACAGTCCAAAACAAGACTTGCTCCTGTTGCACACACAGGGACCAAATTGTTGGGGCAAATGCGTGGTTTGAACGTCCAATTTGGGAAGCATAAATTAAATACTTCGAGAGGAAAAAGAGTCCGCGACAATGATGTGGAGTATATTGGATGGAAGAAGTTAAGTATTTTTTTTAAATTACCTTACTGGGAGCATCTACTAATAAGACACAATTTGGATGTGATGCATATTGAAAAAAATATCTGTGATAGTATCACAGGGACGTTAGTGAATATTGATGGAAAAACAAAAGACACTTGGAAAGCACGTCTTGATCTAAAGGAAATGGGTATTAGAACTGCACTTGACCCACATGCAGTAGGCCAAAAAAATATTTACCTGCTGCATGCTTTTCCATGACGGCCGATGAGAGAAGTATTTTCTGTAACGTACTAGCAAATGTGAAAACTCCAGATGGATATGTGGCTAATATTTCAAGATGTGTGAACCTGAAAGAGCGCAAGATATCAGGATTGAGAAGTCATGATTGCCATATTATAATGCAACATCTACTCCCATTGGCGTTGCCGAAAGCACTGCCAAGGAATGTAAGTGGACCGTTGATTGAGTTGAGTAGATTCTTCAAAGGGTTATGTTCTAAGGTTGGCACCACCGAAGAATTTACGGAACTTAAGGCTGGATGTGCAGTTACACTTTGCAACCTCGAAAGGATTTTCCCACCTGCATTCTTTGACATCATGGTACATCTAGCCATCCATTTGGCAGGAGAGGCCAGGGTAGTAGGTCCAGTACAATACCGATGGATGTACCCCATCGAAAGTTACGTGTTACGCATTGAAAATCGTATTTCCTGCAATTTGTTACTAAGTTAGTCATATTTTGTCGTATGACCTTGACATTTTTATGTTCTGTGTATAATAGATATCTCCATACATTGAAATCATATGTCCGTAACAGAACTAAACTAGAAGGTTCTATAGCAGAGGGATATCTTGCTGAAGAATGTGTCACTTTTTGCTCAAGGTATGTGTATGATGTTGAAACGAAGTCCAACTGTGTAGCTCGCAACTATGATGCAGATGTGGTTGGGACATACAACGGCTTGTCAATCTTTTCTGCACCTAGCTGTGCTATAGGAAAGGCCGTGACTGCATATTTTTCTGATGAAGTATCTAAACAAATACACCGTTATGTCTAGTTCAATTGTCCTGAAGTGGCACCATTTATTGGGTAAGGCGACTCCACTCTATATTTATATTCATTGAAAGCACCTCCAAGTGGTATGCGCTAATTAACTACGATTTATGAAATGTAGGGCACACTTGGAAAAAGTAATGATTGAAAATCCACATAGGCGGCAAGTAGACATTGACCGCATCCACAATAGAGATTTCCCAAATTGGTTTGCGTCCAATGTTAGTAATATATGCGAAATATGTTTAAACTGAGAACAAAGTATCTGTTTGTGAATGTTGACTAACATCAATTTTCCTATACACTCATAGGTTACGATGTTGAGTGGTGGAAGTTCAGATCATGTACGTCATGATCTGAAATGGTTGTCTCGTGGCCCATCTAAGATTGCATTGAACTTTCAACGGTTTATCATCAATGGCTTTCGGTTTCGAACGAAATCGGTTGACCGTACCCAAAAGACGCAAAATAGTGGGGTGGTCTTGACCGCAGACACATCGCGGACAGACAATGTTACATACTATGGCGTTTTGAAAGAAATAGTTCAAGTGGACTATTACGAATGAAGAAATGTTGTGTTATTTAAGTGTGATTGGGTAGATGTTATGTCTCAAGGTAGGGGCATCAAGGTAGATGAATTCCAATTGACACTTGTTAATCTGGAACGGATGCAAAAAATCGATGAACCTTTTGTGCTTGCCTCACAAGCAATGCAAGTGTTTTACGTAGAAGACCCGCTGGAAAAAGACTGGCACGTTGCTATTCAGTTCAAACCAAGAGAATACTTTGACATGCGAGAGGGCGGGCATTCAAATTTTGTTGAGCCATTGCCCGAAATTCTGCATCCTAATGTTGTACGATTGGATGACACTGGGCTAGATGTTGAAAATCTTAGTGATATTAGGGCAGATATCTCTGGAACAACAATCGATGTTCCTTTACCCATCACCGAGGCGGAGTCTTTACATGACCGCTCAAGCGAGTCTGAAGAAAATGATGATGGACTCTCTAGCTAGACACTTGATGTAATTAATAACATTCTTGTAGTAAATTACTATGTTGGTGTTTACTATTGGAACTCATTGTTAATCATTGTTAGAACAAGACTATGATGTGTGAACTACGCAACATTGACTATATCATGTATATTTTGATAATATCCAGTTTGTTGCTGCAATTGTAATGGTCATAATCTTATTATCAGGGTTATCAGGCATAACCAAACTTATATTATGTTTCTAAGATATAATAGATGACTAATCTTAGAAGTACGAGTAACCTTATTATCAGGGTTATCATCTGTAGACATGATGATATCATGGGTTGTTTATTTGCACCAGTAATCAAAATGCAAATATTCTTATTGCTTTCATCTCATTAAGTATGAGATTTACTTTAATGAGTTGTTTATTTGCATGTTAATGGCAAAATTAATGCAATTTTAAATATTAGAACTCTTTACGTATGCAGTTTCCTATGACTTGTTTATTTGCATGTTAATGGCGAAATTAATGCAATGTTAAATATTAGAACTCTCTAAGTATGCAGTTTCCTATGACTTGTTTATTTTCCTACGACTTGTTTATTTGCATGTTAATGACGAAATTAATGCAATTTTAAATATTAGAACTCTCTAAGTATGCAGTTTCCTATGACTTTTGACATGCATGTGCTTTTAAAAGATATTTATCCTTGTTAAATGCATTATCTATATTGCACTGTAATAGCAGGATGCGGTCGTATAATAGATGCCCTCGTATGGACTATGGGGCCTCATCTTCGTCTGGGGTTGGTACAGCCCAACCAGTGATCGACCCCCCGCAGGACCCGGGTCATGAGATGGATCAGGTACGGGCACCCTAACATGATGCAGGATCATCTGCATCAGGTACATATTCCGTTGAACAACTATTTATTTACCATTACTCCAGTATTTTTCATATAACCATTATGTATGCTAATGTCATTACATTTATTGCACAACACCCCGCAGACGCACCAGGGGTGCGAATAGGATGCCGCCACTGCCCCCACCAGGGGAAGGCCTGAAGATTGTGAAAGTTAACAAGCTGGGGCAGCCCATTGGGCCACTTGAGACAGAGCTGACTATGGTGATAGGGGTCCTAGCAAAGGACGAGAATATCATCCCTTTAGGTATACATACGGACTGGAGGCGTGTCCCTCGGGAGAGGAAGTAGGTGATGCTAGATATCATCTTGGTAAGACAAATGTGTGTTTTCCCAACTGTTATAAATTTCCTTATTGTCATCTTCAATGTACTGACCCTAATGTTGTGGTTGCATGCCTTTCTTTTTCACAGACTATGTATGACCTCCCTGACGAGCGG
Source organism: Tetracentron sinense (assembly GCA_015143295.1). NCBI lineage: Eukaryota > Viridiplantae > Streptophyta > Magnoliopsida > Trochodendrales > Trochodendraceae > Tetracentron > Tetracentron sinense. Next base: position 41,817,623 of record CM026557.1, read on the forward strand.
ACGAGAGCTTGGGTGGTGAAGAAGTGCAATATGCTGTGGAAAGCTTGGCGGAAGCGGTTGTACGACAAGTGGTACAGGTCAGATCGCCCACTTGAGCTACAGTATGCTCATGTGTCTAATAGGGTGCAGCCAGACCAGTGGAGGGCACTTGTGGACCACTGGAGGACGCAGGAGGCCATAGTATGTTTTGAAATCTCAGCTTTGAAAATTTTGTAGTCACTAATGACCCTCAAAATAATACTTGACTGACATCATGTAAATAATAGACTACCAGGGCGAGGAATAGGCGGAATCGAGCGAATCTCACTATGTCGCACACAGCAGGGATGAGACCATATGCTCATTATAGGGAGACTGAGGTATAGCTATCACACAATTATTTACGGTCTAAACGTTTTTTCAAAATTTCGAACTTCAATTTCTGTTAATTGAATTATTAATCCCATCTGAAATTGTTCATGAAGCGTGCTAACCATTTGGACGGGCTGGAGCCAGACCGGCTCCATATGTTTGGGATGTTTCATACACGCAGAGATGACACTTTTGTTGACCAGACCTCGCAGAGGTTGCACGTATGTGTATTAGAACAATTTTAGGTCTACAAGGAACCGGAAAACCATATCTACTTAGCAATCAGTTATCAACTAATTGGATGGTTTTCCCACAATGTTACCTAAAGGACAAAGTAGTCTCATCCAATGAGATACTTTTGATATGTTACCCAATGTAGAAGACAATGTGTGAATTTAAAATATGTTTTTATTGATTAAGTAGGCTAATACAATTCCGGAATGGCTTTCGTGGGCATATATGTCTAATATGCTGAAATATGTGCAACAGTACATTAAGGAGTGCGATGTATGCCAACGGAATAAATCTGAAAATGTCTCTCCAGCGGGGCTGTTACAGCCACTACCTATACCCACCCGAATTTGGAGTGAAATTTCGATGGATTTCGTTATGGTTTACCGCTTTCACAGGGAAATGATAGCATCATGGTGGTGGTCGACAGATTGTCCAAGTATGCCCACTTTATTCCTATTTCTCATCCCTATACGGCATCAAAAATTGCATGACTTTTCATTGATCATATCTTCAAATTACATGGAATGCCCATATCCATCGTAAGTGACCGAGATCCCATTTTTATTAGCATGTTTTGGAAGGAATTTTTTAAGCTCCAAGGCACTCAGTTAAGCTATAGCTCGGCCTACCATCCCCAATTTGATGGCCAAACTGAAATAGTTAACCGATGCCTCGAAAATTATCTCAGATGCTTTGTAGGTTCAAAGCCAAAGGAGTGGCTCAAATGGGTATCTTTGGCAGAGTGGTGATACAATACTAACTCCCACTCTTCAACTGGTATGATCCCTCATGAGGTTGTTTATGGCATTCCACCACCAAGAATTACGAGGTATGTGGCTGGAACTACCCAAGTACAGTCTGTTGAAGATGCTCTCAAATAAAGGGATCTAATTATGAAGATACTCCGTGACAATTTAGTTGTAGCCCAAGACCGTATGAAAAAGACGGCAGACCTTCATCGGACTGATCGTGAGTTCAATGTTGGGGATTGGGTCTACCTCAAACTACAACCTTACCGAAAACAATCAGTGGTAGATAGAAGGACCTAGAAGCTTTCTCCGAAATATTTTGGACCCTACCAAGTGATTGAACGGAATGGTTCAGCATCACGCATTCACCCTGTTTTTCATGTCTCCAACTTGAAGAGAAAAGTAGGAAATCATATACAGGTGCAACATCAGCTACCTCCAATTTCAGATCATGGGATGCTACAACTCATGCCTGAATCAATTTTGGACAGGTGTATTGTGAAGCAAGGGAACCGACCAATCTCCGAAGTGCTTGTCAAATGGCTCGGTTATGGCAATGAAGATGCAAGTTGGGAGAATTACTAGCTACAAGCTCAAAGAACGATTTCCAAATCTGAACCTTGAGGACAAGGTTCTGTGATGGGGGAAGGTATGTTACGTGCATAAGTGCATGTGGGCTTACATGGCTTGTTGCATGACTTTGGAGCTTATCTCACCGGATTAGTAGTATTAGATTACTAGGAGTTTGCTTACGTTTAAAAGTAGGAGTTCTCATAGGAGCAGAAGTCTAATGTAATTAGGAGTTGTTTGCTTCCCTATATATGCAGCTACGGTGATGAATGAAGGGATTATCTATTGAAGCTAAATTAATTGTTATTTGTGAAGGCTAACCCCCTCGAAGAGGTTATTTGCATCTTTAAACGTGTTTCTCCAAGAAAGCACGTTACAATAGCCCTTTAACTGTTTAAACGGATTAGGTTTGCGTTGATGGTATTTTATTTACCCCTGTTTTGTATGTCTTGATGCCCACTGAGGCTGACCCATCCATACCAATGTTCAGGGTTGCAAAAATTAGTAGCGGTGGTAGCATTTTAAGGACATAGCCCAAATTAATAATCTTGTCTCAGCCAATGTTTTAAAACCCGAACCAGACACTAACCCAGACCCAGACAAGGGGGTGGGTCAGTCCAAAAAGTTCTGACTGTCAGGTCAATTTGGGTTTACTCAATGACATCATGTGATGCCATAAAATAGTTAATATTAATATAATAGTAAAAAAACAAGTTGAATAACACCTATAATACATGTATTAGTTATTTTTATGAATACTTGGTAATTTGTGCTACTATAATTAGGGGCAGAGCCATATGGGGGCCAGGGGGCTGAAGCCCCTCCTGAAATTTTGAAAAATAAAATAAAAACATATAGTATTAACAGGGGCGTAGCATGGGAGAAGGGCGGAGCCGGGGGGATGGGGGGCTCTAGCCCTCCTAAACTTTTGCAAAATAATATATTATATACAAGCAGACACAAATAAACGTGATGGCCCATAAACTTGGTCTTCAAAAACAATTCTGAGGGCTCCGCCCCGAACCCTCATTGAGAATCCTGGCTCCGCCCATAATCAATCAAAATATATTAAAAATATCATAAAATGAAGAAAAAAAAAAACTAAAATAATTTCATTTTGTCACCAAAACTTAAAAAATAAATAAATATTCAAGATTTATCTTATGGACGGGAATTATTGAAATTTGGTATTATTATCCAAATGAAAGCAAAAAATATATATAAACCATTGAAATCAATGAAAAGAAGTTTATGTTTTTATCTCACCTTGACTTGAGCTCCTTCTCTAACTTTAATCTATTCTCCACTTTTTTTACATAAAATTTTCCTTTTCTCTAGGGTTAAAATGCATATTTTTGCTTTATATTGTATGCAGTATAGTTTTCTAATTGGAATTTTCATAACCCGGCCTGTTTAAGTGGGTCAATCCGAGTTAAACATTCAGCCCATGCAAAGTTTATCCCAACCCGTTGAGGATCACGGTTCACGGGTCAACTGGTCCGATCGGAAGGGTCGGTCCGGATTTTAAAACACTAGTCTAAGTCAAATAACAACCGTCACAGAACATCAATCGAATCAGATCGGGTTGGGTTATGATACATTTGCTTCAAACTCATTAATAAACAGGTCGATGGAGGCGGACACAAATCTGTCCCTAATCAGAGGTGAAATAATATAATTAAATAAATCATTTATATTCTAAATCTACCAATAGTTCAACATAAAATCAATTAAGTGAAATTTTGAGGAAAAGCGGAGGTCTCCTTTTAGTTTAAAGGTAGTTGCACTTTGTAATTATAGAGAAAAAGAGTGACAATTTTGCATCACCTTCTTTCCATAATTACAAGCTTGCCACCATCATAGGTGACTCCATTTTTGCGCCGAGCTCCTCTTTGTATTTAAAAACTGATATTAATACCAAGATTCTGGATTTTGTCACCCTCTAACTTTAACGATGTAAAAGAAAATTAAAGAGATTTTGAGAGAATGATCATCAGTGCATGAAATATTATGAGTCCTGGATTTAGGGGCGTAGCTCTTTTTTTTTCTTTTTTTTTAAGTAATGGGCCCGTGAGAGTCATAAAATTTGTTATCAGATATTAATTACTTTTAAATTACACTTACATAATAGAAAAAATTTCAAAATTTTGGAGGGGCCCGCCCCTGGTCCGGATGACTTGCAATCATAGAGGATTCCAAAATCTACCCCATGAAAATACATGAAAAGAAAACTAATCAATTCCTGGGCAAGGTTTGAGTGATGGTGACCATTGAGCAAGTGGTGGTGTCAATTGAATAAGTGCGCAAGTGCTGGTGGTGGCATTAGAGCAGCTGTTGGTGACAATGTAGAAATTCTGTTTTATTTACTATGCTCGGATAAATTACAATAACCTTATAAGAAGGTTTAAATGGATAATCCAAGACTCCTAATTTGGGAAGGTAAACTATAAAGATAATCCTAATCTACTAAAGATAGTGATCTAAGATTGTGAAGATAGTAATCTAAGACTGTGCTTATGATACATTGTATCTCATCTTACATTTATTTCTCTAATAAATAGTAGTAGATTACCATCTGAAAAATATTCAATTGATCACTAGTAGACAGAAGATCGACCTCGATAGGTCATGCATTGAGGGCTGTTTAGAAGGAATTTTCAGCTGTTAATTGGTTTTGCATAAACAGCATGGATGGCAGAGAAGAAGAATTCCGGGGCAGCACAGAAGAACTTGGCTCCACCAACACAACATGATTCATTCTGGGTGCCAAAAATGGAAAATTATAGGTGCGCCAGGATTGAATTTTTTGAGATTAAGATCCATGAAGGCTATCTTGTAGGTATAGAAGAAATTAAATAAGCTAGCTAAGAACTCCGTACCCTCCTGGCATTTGCTATGTTACTGGTTGGAGGTATTTCTAGGTCTTCTACTAGTTTATATTCATTAATTAGCCAATCAGTCTTAGTCGCCTGGTAGCCGATAAGCTTCCCTCTATACAAAATATTGTAAATTATTCATCACTCCCCTTTCATTCAATTAATACATACACTCCATGCATGTACAAATGATGCCTACAAATAATCAGAGCAGAAAAAAAAAAATCAGAATAGGGTTTGGAAATTAGGCCTCCTCTAGGCTTTGGCCAATTTGGACCCAAGCCCGGGTCCACCAGACCAGCACTTAACAAGCCGATGGACCGTTTGTTAGTGTATCCCTGTTACCAATGCATCAAGTGTGAGAAGGATGCTTCAAAGTTAGGAATATCTCACTCTATGAGTTCCAAGAGATGAAGAGTTTGTTTGATACAGCCAAGAGGCACAAGTCTTTAGTAATGGAAAATGCAATTAGCATGACTTTAAAAAGAAAACTGAAATACACTTTCTCATATGACTTTAGTCTATAAAACAACATATTGTTAATGAAATGAATAAAAATAGAGAGTGAACCATCTGTATTAATCAAAATTTTTAAATGCAAAGTTGTGAGATATTATTTTTGAAAAAAAAATTAAGGTATTGGAGAGAACTAATATTTACGTTGGATCATACATTCCTTAGATTTTTTAAAAGAGATCCGTTTTGAGAAGTTGAAGAAGGATAGGTTAATTGTAGACTTTTATTTTTTATTTTTGGTTGAGTTTAATGATTATCTTATCATCAAGTTATTTTTAAGATAGTAGTTTTGGACCTAGCTTATATGTGTGCAAAGTGATAACTGTCTTCTGCTATCATCTTGGCTGGGTCCTATCTGGATACTTATACAAACACAGTCGATCAAATATGTTTCAAAGAGCGAACTCAATCACCATTTTAGATTTTGCATATAGCCAGGATAGTAATTCTAGAATCATTTAAAGATTGTATTTTTATTGTTTGTTGAGTTTCAAATTATGTCTGTCAATTTTTTTTATTCGGGTTATCCTGTAGTTTGGGCCTGCATACAATGTGTACACACTTGTGATCCTGGAGGTTGGGTGCCCAAGCACATTTGTGATCCTGGAGGTTGGGTGTCCAAGATCCTGTAGCACTAGAGGAAACAGTCCTAGGAGGGCAGATCAACTTCAAGTCGAGTGATGATCATTAGTCCTCACAAAATTGAATAAGTTCTTTTCTTCTTCTCCTTGTAATTTTGTTTCATAATTTATAGTTTAAATTATGAATCCAAAATATACAACAAGATTGACACTCATTTAAGATTAACATATGATCGGGACATCCTAGGACACAAAATTTGGATTGTCTGTAATTAGCTTGTTGTTTTCCAAACTGCTGATACAAATTGCAATTTATGTGAAGCTTTGAATCATCCTTAAAGGATACAACATATTAGATCAAGTATGCTTCTAAAAAGGAACACAAACGTTATTTTAGATTTGCCTATAAATGCATATAGCCAGGACAGTAATTCTAGAATCATTTAAAGATAGAATAACAAATAATACATTTAAAGATAGACTAACACATAATTTAAAGGGTCCCCCAAGTTTCCGCGAGTCACCATCCCCACTATGAAAGGACTACTCAAATTATTTTCTCCCCTTGTACTGAACCTAAAGATTCGATGAGAAAGCAAATTCGGCCAGCAATCTTTCAATTGTGTATATATTCTTGTGAAGGTGGCCTTTATATAATAAAACAGAAATGAGGTTCAACACATAAACAAACACATCAGAAAATGAAAAGACTATAAGGCCCCTTGAGGATCAACAGTCCGGCGGGGATTAGCCCGAGCTAAGTTCAGCCCAAGCTCGGATCTAATCATGACATCAAGTTTTGGGCCGATTTTGGGCAATACAGGCTAGCTCATCAAAATAAATTATGTGTGTTGTATTTGAACTAAATATTATTCTACTGTATTTGCCATTAAAAGTTTATTAGAAATATTTTTTAAAAATGATAAAATCTTATTTGATTACTAATCACGTGGATCCTTTAAATTGTACAATTTACATTAAGAAAATTGTAAAATCTATTATTCATTAGTGATGAATATCATATAAAATTTTCGATTAAGACGTATGAAAACTAATAAATAAAAGACATTTAGAGCCAAGGTCAAATCAAGATCAGCCAAAAATGTTAGCTTGCCTAAACTTTGAGCCGGACAATCGCGCTTTAGGCAAGCACGACACAATTACCACCCCAAATTGTCATGACCCAGAATTTTAAAATAAAATTCGAGACATTGAACGTCATTAATTAGCATAATTAATTTGAGTTTGATATTAAAATAATCAGGATCATTAATTTAGCCTAATTTAATTAAATTAATATTATAGGGTTTAACCAGAGGCCTTAACCATGGTTAAGTTAACTGGTTAACCAAACCCCGTGCCCAGGTGAGTACCGGAAAACCAGGTATTTTCCCCTACCTAGCGTTACGGCTCCACACGCGCCTGTCGCCAGTCGACCAAGGTTTAAAATTTCGAAATTTCGGATGTCCCATTCGAAACGAAATTTTCCGAAATTTCGGCCGAAATCTCACCGAAATTGTATTTAATAATAAAATATTATTCCAAAATTTCGCCGAAATATTCTGAAATTCGAAATATTTCAAAATTTTTATTTTTTATATAATATTAATTATATATATATTATTATTTTATTTTTAAAATTAATATATAAATTTTTCGAAATTTCACGAAATTTCAGTAAAAATTTCGAGATATTTCGAAATATTTCGGAATTTTAATTAAAAAATAATTAAAAATAAAAAAATCAGATTTCGACCGAAATTCCTAAATTTTCGAAATCCGAAATTTCACCCGAAATTTTCGAAATTTCGGACGAAATCTGATTTCCGAAATAAACCTAATTTCGATATCGGTGGGGTTGTCCGAAACCGAAATTTCGCGAAATTTCAACGAAATTTTAAACCATGCAATCGACCGTCAAAAATTGTGTGTTTGCCGACTACCAAAAATTATGTGGTGGAGTCGTGTGACAATCAGCCGTGTCAAGTACATAAGGCATAAGGAGGTGATGGGTTGACTTATCAAAGTACACAAGGTATAGTTGTTGGGATGATGCACTAATATCAAGAAAAAGAAAAGTCAAATGGGTGGTTTCATGACACCTCACCACTCACCCATCACCACTCCCACACCTCAACCTCCACACCTCTACCTCAGTCCCCACACGCCACCCTCTCCCTCTCATTTTCTCTTATACACAACAAAACACACCCCACTCCACTCACCCAAGAGAGCGAGAGAGAGAGGAAAGGAATGAAGAAAGAAAGGAGAGGAAAGAAATGCAGGAAGAAGGAAGCCATCTTCCCGCCAAGCTCACGCCACTCTCACTCGTTCTGTTATGTGGAACTTTTAGCTCAAGGAGAAGGTGAAGATCTCACTTCTTCTCCTCTATCTTCTGTGGGTTTAACATATGAAATTCTTTGTTGAAAAACATGGATTGAACTAAGTCGAACCATTTTCGAAAATATTCTTTTCAAAAATGATCTTAAAATGAGAGCATAATCTTGGTTTTATTCAACCTACCATTTCTATGCTCGTAGGTTGAAGATCATGCTATGGAGGGCATATGAACTCATTTTTAAAAAATGGTTTTCAAAAATAGAAGAAAACAAGGAATTTATTGAAGTTGTCATGAATTTCTTTTGGTATGCCGTAGTTGGAGTATATTGATTAAACTCCATTGACCTCATTCTATAAATTAAAATGATTTTTGAAAGAAAATGAGATTTTAAAAGAATAACTATGGTAGCCTTAGTTTGGTTGATCTCTCATAGCTATGTTTAATTATGGTTAAGCTTACCTAATTTAAGATTAATATTTAGAGAAAAAAAATACTTAATGGATGAACCTTAGAAGTGAGTGAGCCTTAACCACAGCTAGTGGGCGTTAAAAAGGGGAAGGTGGACCAATGAAATGCCGCATAGTTTATTTCCCTTAAAATGAAAAGGAGAAGTATAGGGTGAGTCTCACTGCATGTTAATTGAATATATAGGTGGGCCCACTAGATGTTAGATGGTTCGTGTAGATGAGGTGCATTGGCCACAGTTCAGGAAATCACACCATTTGTTGGATGATGGATGTTATTAAATGAAGTCACTAAGTCCACAAATTCTATCTTTTGACTGACCCTAAATTTAGAGGTTGCAGCATGGAAGTAGCTTAGATTCGGGTCATAGCTACAAAAGGTGACTTGTTGCAGTTATGTTTTTAAAGTGAAGCAGTATACTTCGGGCATTCCCCTATGCTGTAGCCGAAAAAGAAAATCCCAATTCCATATAATCAAGAACTACATTAAAATTAAATGACATTAAAAGAAAAGGGGGAAAAAAATCACAACAAAATAACTTTGGCGGCATCGAAAGATAGTGAGAGTTTTACAGAGAAGACAACATGACTTGGCATATTAATCCTCGTAAATTAACAGGAGCCCCCACAAATTTCTAACTTCAACTAATTCTCTCAGTAACGTAGCCCTTCCTAAATCTACTCTACGGCGACGTTTGAGTGATGGCGGCAGTGATGGTTGTGGTGGCTGTTGCTGATTATTTATAAACTGAATGGAGGAAGGCTGAAAACAATTAGGCTGGTTATCCATGAACTGAATGGGGCAAGGCATTGAAGAAACCAAGAATTGGTCATCTTTATACTGCATAAAGGGCTGGTTAGAAGGCTGATTTTGCATAAACAACATGGAAGAAACCAACATCTGGTCATGCATATGCATAGAGGGCTGGTTAGAAGAAATTGTCTGTGGCTGCAGGTTATGCATAATCAGCATGGATGGCTGGGAAGAAGAAACTGGCGTCGTCTGGCTCTGGTCATGCATTGAGGAAGGATGCTGATTTTGCATAAGCAGCATGGAGGGCTGAGAATAAAAACATGACCGTGATTCATCATGCCGGGTGTCTTAGATGAAAAATTACAGGTGAGCCCATGATTGAGATTCAAATACTGTCCTCCTCGCCCAAAACCAATTGTTGCTGGTGGCACAATTACAAATGGGCAGTTGATCGGTTCACCACCCATATTGCTGCCTTTGCAAAGTCCAACAGTATCACCACCCATGCCACCGTCGCAATCATTCATCGGTACAACGGATTGATCATCAGGCTGTTCATTAACTAGTACTGTAGTGTCCTGATCATGGAAAACCCTTGCTGCTGGTGGCACACATACCTCATCCTGGCTTCTTGTAAATCTTACATAAAACGTAGTGATCCAACTGCAACAACATGTATATATATTGTTAACTTAGAGAAACCAAAAAACTTCAACTGCATTAATTAAACCCAAAATGGGTATAAATATAAACATTAATTGCATTAATCAGACAATACTACTATTACCTAGCTACTTATTACTACTAATGAAAGCCGGGGACAGGGAGGTCTACGTGGCGGCCTGGGAGTGATTTTAGAAGGTTAGGTGGAGAGATTGAAATGGGTTTTCTCTATGGATCGTCTCTCTTAAGGGATGCAACTCTTCAATATTTTAGGGTTTTTTTAGGGGACGCAACTCTTCGATTTGGAGGCTATGCAACTCTTCAATTGGGGTGGACATGTAGGGCATGCAGCGAGAAAATGGGAAAGTAATTTAGGTTGAGTTGCGAGAAAATAGGAAAATAATTTAGGTTGAGTTCGGACTAACCTTTCCGGCCATGTCTCTTATTTTCCTATCCTTTTTTCCCTCTCTCATCCTTTTAATATCAAAGCCGCATGACTGCTTGGGGAGAGATATGTTGTTTGGGGAGTGAAATGCTCCTATTCAAGGTCTGTTTCAATGAGGCCATGCACCCCTTGGGTACACACTCTTCAAATCAAAACGTTTAGGAACGTGTCCCCTTTCAAAGGGTTGCAACCCTTTGTAGTCCTCCACCTCATCCTACGGCTTCAAAGTGTTCCACTCCCACCTCTTCAAATCAAAATGTGGCACCCATTTGTATTCCTCCATCTCTTTCTACGTTTTCAAAGCATCCCACCTCTTCAAAACATTGCATCTCTTAATACCTTTCCTTTAAATAAGGTTGTTAGAAGTCAAGTTACCCTCGCGTTTGCGTGCCATACCAACGATAAGGGTTACCGGATGCACCACCAACAACACCCTTCAAGATTCTAGACCTGCTAAAAAATTGGCCTGGTTAGTTGGCATGGCATCATATTTTGGCATGGGCAGTTAGGTTGCGAATTTAGTTTCTCAGGTATACAATTTTGGTTATGATGAAGATCAAGAAAAATAATATAAGGTGTTTACATTCTTTAATCTCATTCTTTTATTATCAATGTGTAGTGTTGGAATTCAGTTCCAATGTTGTCCGCCATGAGGCTTGAAAATGGGTAAGCTTGCTGTGCTTTGTTATGCGATGGGTTCCGCTACTCTATCTGTTTAGATATGGCAAACTGCCCTTTGGTCTGCCTGATGGGTAAAACCAAGCCAATCTCTCCGTAGAAGAATATCACAGAATCACATGTTGGCTCTACAAAACTTTCGCCAACAAATCTTCAAAGTTGTACTTCAATTAATGACCCTATCATAATGCTTTTTAATAAGGGCCAACAAAATTTTTACATTAAAATCCGCTTTGTACTATGTTTTCCTTCTCCGTTGTGTTTATAATATTGCGAGACATTAGAGGAGTGGACTATCTTGGAGACAATGAAAAAATCGTTCAACTATGAGTTTTTTATTTGGGCCAATTGATCAGGAACTACCTGTACGACTTTTATAATCTAGAATTAGTTTGCTAGGCCTGTTGGGTCTCATCAGGTTGAGTTTACTGACTGTAGTATACATAAAACTTCCAAACACCTTACATTAAGTTCCTTATATAAATCAGTTTTTTAGACAAAATTTCTGTACATTTTTTCCCACTGTTTATGTATGTCATATTATTATAGTTTTTTTCTTTTGACATTTTTAGAGCATCACACAGGCTGCTTACTATGCCACGGGGTGGCTTGAAAGAGGTTCTAGGAGGTTGGGATAAGAGGGTGAGATAGAGGCGTGCTAGTAGGTAGAGAGAGAGATAGATAGAGAGCATGTGTATGGAGATGAGCAGGTAAGATGACTAAATATGAGAAAAGGGAGAAAGAAAGCCATTTGTCTGATTAAAGAGTGAATTGTCCTTTTTTGATAAATTTGTTAAAAGCATGCCTTTTATATATATAGATATATATATATCCTCTGTAAAACTATACCAAATTAAGGAAATTATAATAGAACAATATGATTGCCCTTCCACAGCAAACTATACCTCACAAATTACTAAGAAAACTACAACATGAAGAGGAGTCAAATCTCTACGGTTATAACCTAATTGGACTCGGGGAGTCTGGTTAAGCCACCGACTTCGGCAAGTGTCCCTTTTGACAACCTATATTACCCCTAGGGTTCACCAACCTATATCATTATAATCAATATCATTTCATGTACTAACATTACTTTTTCTCTCTTAATTATATGGCATACATTGTCTTCTTCATATCAAACGAGGAAAATTTCTTCTTAGTGTTTCCTTCTACTGCCTTCAGTAATGCTTTGTGGTGTTGTTGAGTTAACCAAAAAAAAAAAGAGGAAATTTCTTATTAGTGCAGTCAAATTGCATAACATTACAAATAGGCTATGAGTGTCCCTTCTATTGATGATACAAATCAATTTAATAACACTCAATGTTGCAAACTCAGAATTCATGGGTTGGATAGAAGATCCACTTTTGACATAATTCTATATATTATTTTCTTAGTAAACTATTTAATTTATTATTATTATTTTTTAATTTTCCCGTGCATTGCAAGGGTTCCTTGCTAGTTACTACTAATTATACTACATGAAAGCCAGGGACGGGGAGGTCTACGTGGCATTCCGGCAGCGGCAGCGATTTTAGGACTCCTTAATAAGACTCTTGAAAGTCTCATTCTCTTGCCCAATTTTGTAAACAGTTGGGTTGCATTTAAATTAAAGGCTTATCATTTTGCCGTTTTAAACATAACCGTCTTCCAGAGATTGTGCCTGAGATCGTGCCTTTTGAGATCATTGTTCTTCTACTCATTTTAAAACTTCCCAACTGTTTTCCAATCACTTCTACCTACATCTCTCCTCTTCATCTTCCTCTTCTCTACTATTATCTCCTCTTATAGACCACTAAGTACTTTCACCTATATCATTACTTGCTTGCTACTAACATCTATTGCAGGTATCACAACCATCTTGCACGGCTATATCGGATTTTCAGCCCTTCATGATGCTACTAACAGGTGATCCCTTCGTTGATTTATTTTGGCAAATTTCTTACTTTCATTTGTTATTCTCCCATAATATATCAACCTAATTAGTTTTCCGATCTCTCATCACTATCAATTTTTATTCCTGAATTTATTTTTAGGAGGTTGGATACGGTTTTGCCCTATCATCACTTTTTTTTTTTCCTTTTTAGTATCTTTCATAGGGACGTAACTGTACACATTCATTAGAGAAAAGACGCACCTCTTAGGAAGAACTGTGTACCCATTCGATTTATTTGGTTGATCATGGAGAATCGTGCAATATGAGAGTGCCCCTCCTTAGAGAACCGTTTCACTCTACCCAACACGTCCTTCAGGTTGGGGCCTGTTGAGATTGATCCAAGATACTGTTGAGAGTTTGATTTATCACGACTCTATTGCAAACCTGAACCAACACACTCGACTCTTTTCTTTGGATAACCATGACAACTATTAAAGTAGAGTCCACACAACTATTCAGTTATATGGACGCAACTATTGCCATCTATCAATCTTCCATCCGATGTGACTCATCCCAATAATCACGCCTACTCCTCCTTCTCTCAAACAGTGCAACCCCCTATCGACTGCTTGCTTACAACCGACACAACTCTTCTCTTTCTCTTCATATGCAAAACCATGTGAAGCGTTGTGATGGTCAGAGGAGTTGCATATTGTCCTATAAATCTCATTTCACTCCATCACACGGTTAGGATTAGGATTCATGGACTTGAATTGGGGTCAGTTGTAGGAAATTACACGATCACAGAGAGTTTGTAGATGGGTTTGTCAATCGGAATCGTTGTCATCGTTCCTTATATAGTCCATTGAAACATTTCAAAGCAACGCAACCCTTCATGTTCTATTAAACCCTTTATTAGCAGAAGAGGAGAGTACGAGAGGGTAGCCATGCGTCCCCCCGAAGCTCTACAATAGCTACACAACCGGTACATATTATCTCTCTCTCTCTCTCTCTCTCTCTCTATATGCAAATATCTAATTTGTTGTTTGCAAGGTGTACGGCACTGGATAAATCTCCAAGTAGCATTATTGATCATATTCTCTATCTTCTTGCATATTTCTTTTTCTTCTCATTCCTCTTCTTATAATTTTACATTTTTTAAAAATTTCAGTGGTGGATTGAAGTGATGAGATTTGTATGTATATGGGTGATCTTTGATTTGTTTAATCAGATAACGGCTCCCTAGACCTACTGTTATCCTCTACTCCTGATAGTATGCTTTGCTTTACAGAAAAGGTTGGCCGGGGGTGTGTACGTCATAGTGTGTTAATGTGATTCACCAAAATAACAAACTATAAAAACAAAATAAAAAAACTTTTTATGGACTTTCAACAATTAACAAAATTCATATTAATTGGAATCCAACAATCTGTCTTCACAATTATTTTGGATTATGATTCTATTTTTATTTTTTTTTCCTGCTGGCAGGGATAGATTAGCAAGAGGTCAAATATAGGTGAGTTATATATATTCTTTGTCCCTCTTTTTTTGTACAGTTTTGTTGATTATTTATTTGTAAGTCTTCTATATTATTTTTTTCTTATTTTAATATTTTTTTCATGCATTGCCTCAGAATCCTTTTAATCCATTCGTCTTATTATTCTTTTTGGTTTTTAAATATGAAGTGCACTCTAGGGGTTCTGGGTTACGACTTTAGAATATTGTTTTATATATTAGTTAATTTTAGGATATATACTTTTCACAATTTTGTGTGTTTAGTTTTTTCTGTTAGAATGGTTATCAATTGATTCATTGAATTCTAACGACAATTACTTCCATCAAATGTGAGATTTTTCCTTCTCCAAATGTCAATGTCTGCATAAAAATAACTTATATGGGTTAGCACTTTAGAATATTGATTTATATATTAGTTAATTTTAGCATATATAATTTTCACAATTTTCCGTGTTTATATGTGATGATTTTTTTTTTCTTTAAAATGGTTATCAATTGATTCAATGAATTCTAATGATAATTAATTCCATCAGATGTTGGATTTTTCCTTTTCCAAATGTGAATGTTTGCATAAAAAAAAAATTGTGCAATTCTTTCAGGTTATATGGTTCCAGTTACAAAATATATGATATTGATTCCTTTTACCGGCCCTTTATAGTGAAACTAGATGCGCTATTATGGTTAGTATTACGTAATATAACTAGATTCTCATGGTTTGTAGTTTCAGAGTCATGGAATTTGGAGAATAATATTTAGGTATAATTAATCTAGATAGTTATGGACAATCTCCATTATTATTACTTTTTTCTAATATTATTAAAGTTAATTTATTCTCTTACCATATTATTATTTTCAAATATTTTTAACCATTTCAGTACACTTATTTTAAAGTTTCTTAAGTTAGGAAAGAAAATTTTTTTGGTACACAATTATAAAAGTCTTAAGTTTATAGAAATTTATATTCTTCAATATAATACTTATATTCATAACTTTGTATTACATCTTTTATTAATGCATTTTAGTATTTAAGTATCTGTGCATCGCACGGGCTGCTTACTAGTTAAAAGTGAACCCTTGGGGTGTCCAGGTGGCATCCTGGGAGGGTTTTAAGGAGATGAACAGATATGTTTGAAGAGTTTTATTTGGGAAGGGATACAAAGTTTGACAGTTACCTCTCTTGATAGGAAGCCTCATTGAATATAGGCAGTTACCGCACCTCTTCATAGATGAAGAGAGAGTGCTTTGATAGAAAGTTGCAACCCATAAACACACACCTCCTCTCTCTCTATCCCCTTCAAACGGAACACTCAGTTTCACCTCATTTGCACCTGTGAAGGATTTTAAGGGTTGGTGGAATATAAAGATGATGAAGTGGGGGAATCGAAAGCGTTTCAAATCCTCCCCCTAAAGCGGAGAGGGTGATTTTAGATACCTACCATTACTACGCCACGTCTCCCAACCACCCAAACATACGCGTCTGTCCACCTCGCGTCTCTCCGCCTCTGGAATGAAATCACCTTCCGTCTGTCCACGAGAGAGTTGGAATGAAATCACCTTGTGCCAAAGCCCAAATAGTTGTGTGTGTGTGTTTTTTTTTTTTTTAAATTTCTGCTGCGTTCAAAACGGTACCTTCAAAACATATGCTTCCTTCCATGTTTGTGACGGTTGAGATGATTGGTATCCTTTCCACTGATGCCTCTTGCGATGCTTAGATACTCCACTCAAGGAGTTGCAACCCTTTAGTTGATGACTGTTGGTGGTCCGATCAAAGCATTGCAACGTATGTTTCCTCTTCTATCAAAAATTTCTATTTA
The DNA here is from genome assembly GCA_015143295.1 of Tetracentron sinense. Classification (NCBI taxonomy): domain Eukaryota; kingdom Viridiplantae; phylum Streptophyta; class Magnoliopsida; order Trochodendrales; family Trochodendraceae; genus Tetracentron; species Tetracentron sinense. Next base: position 41,834,047 of record CM026557.1, read on the forward strand.
AAGGATCGTAAGTTGTAACTCTTTGTTTCCTAAACCAATCACATCTCACTCCTCAAGTCCTGCTTCTTCCTTCCCGCTTCCCTCTCCACGGATATCAAGCTATTGAACCGGAGAAGGTAGGAATTATATTTATATTAATATTCTGACATTTTTTTTGTTCCTTACCCATCTATGCAGATACAAATAGCGGCCAGGATACCAATCATCTCTTACCCTCATCTTCCTTTTCCTTTTACCCTCATCATCAATCAGAACCACAGCCACCATAACCATTTGGATTAGACGTTTCTTGACGCATTTAGAAGAGAGTTAACACGGGACGTTAGGAATCCCATTAACCATATATATATGGTCAGTATTTTTCTAATATGACATATGTTTCAGTATTTATGTTTTTCCAAAAAAAAATCTTCTTCCTTTTCCCTTTCTTTAAATTTTTATTATCATTTCTTCAATCACAAAATTCTCTTTGTTTCTTCATGATGCAGGGATTATGGAAAACAATTATATTTGGGTATGTATTCAACTGTAATATTTTTTTTAATAGAAAAACATAGTTATCTGATTGATAGAAGAAATGTATTTTTTACACTAATATGGGTGAGATGGATCTCCTATGGGGTACAGGCCGCAATAGCACATGTGGTTTTTTGGAAAGCTCTTGCCCTTTCTATACCTACCATGGTGCCTTTGGAGATTTTATGGAGTATTTGGCAATCATAGTAGTCGAGGAGGACGTGGAGGCTAAGAGTCTTCTTGATGACGGAGAAGGGATGCTTGGTAGTGAGAGCCGACATTGTGACAATGTTTTCTACTTGGCAGATTATGGGTGCATACTAATTTCATGACAATTTTGATTTTACTGTGGTAGCTGTCGAAGCTGCTGTTATATAATCTGGGAAGCCTGATAAGTAGTTGTCTATAACGCCGAGTGAGTGGTAAGGAGCAATAGAGTGAGGATTAGAGCTAACTATGAGTTTGGATTTGAGATTGTAGGTAATAGGTACCCTTCATCGCGACACCCACATGCACACCCATATAACAGATATTCCTTATTTGAACCTTTTGATTTAATGTGATAATTTAAATTTTGAAAAAATATTACTTTATGTGTGGTTACTCGATTAGACTGGAACTCTTCATGCGTTGTAATATTTTCTCTCTTCTTAGATTAAACTCAAAAATTTAAGTTGATAGATTTCTCTGAACTTAATTGAGTTTTGTATTGGAATGTAATGCTTTACTCTTTTGGTCATGATAATGTTTTAATGGATTGATCTTTGCTCAAAATGGATCTTTCAACCAATATCGATAGATATTGGAATCAACATCAAACTAAGTTAATGGATGGGATTAAATAGGCAAATGAGCATTGGTAAGTCCCACTACCAACTAAGTTTGGGGTTTGAGAAAAATTCATGTAGCAATCGTTTAATATGGGAGCTCCCCATGATATTTAAACCGGTGGATATGCCTTTTTTGTGAAATCTTTGACTTAATACAATATATTAATAATTATTTGTATCTATTTTTTTTCCTCTCTTTTGGTGTTTTTAAACGAATTTTTGAATGAATTTAGAAGATTTTATACATAAGGGATGTCAAACATGAATGATTTTATACAATAAGAAATAAGAAATGTCAGATCATTCTTATCTACCATTATAGGATTACATGATGTTCAGATATTTATAGGTCTCCACAATACCATAATTGAAATTCTAATTATCTCTTTCTATCTCTATGGATGTGTAGGTAAAGCGACTTCTTCTTGACCATATAAAACTAAATCAATATGAGGAGTGGTTATAATCCCACCTGCGTTTGGCATTGTGAGTTGTGACTTACTAATTATCATTTACCTTTTGAATTCAATCTATTTTTTTACTTTAGTGTTGGTGCTTCCATTATCCTATATGTGACAATGTTATCCTCCTTTTTTTCTCAATAAGAAATCATAAGAAAGAGTATACGAATAGTTGATTAAATTTAATCTCTCTATTTTATTATCTTATTTTTATTTTGTTCCGTTTTATTAATTTTTTCTTATCTTTTTATATTTTGCACAATACTTTTTTTTTATTTTACGGCCTCCGTGCATCGCACGGGCTTCTTACTAGTTTGATAATAAATACTTATCTATTAACTAATTCTATGGCAGGATAAATTCTCCCCTTCTAGCACTGCCACATAGGATTACCATCTTACCATTTAATGACACATGTCACATTGAGATTGTAGGGTGGGGGCATGAACAAGAAATACACCTCTTAGAATTCAAACAAAGCGTCCCCTAAAAGATGTACCTATTAGAATCCAAACCAAATAGGCATGTTCCTAAAAGTTTCACCTCTTAGACCCCAACCCAAAGAGGCAAGCCTCCCACAAGATGAATTTACCTCTTCGCCTTTTTATATTTTCCCAAATGGCCTATTCATCTTCAATACTGAATTCATCTATTTCTCATCAATTCGTTTCCCAATCAAATTCTTCACACCTCAGCCCTACCCATTACAAAAAATCATTTCAGAAGGTATTTCATTTCAGTTCTATAACACGACACACCATGTGCTGGCAACCTTCAAACTAAGAATTTGCAATGAATCACGTGACGTTCCACCATATCTTCCTGGGTATCTGCTTACATTTGCTATACTGCATAGATTTTTCTCTCCTCCTAATGGTTACAGAAAACAAACAGATGAAGAAAAGGTCATTCATTCAAGAATTTGCACATTCTCTCGAGTGCATACAGTCACTTTCCTTGCGTAATTTGGAGTTCTTCGAAGTGTAGTCTCTAGATAACTTCTTGATAACTACTGGTCAGCCACACACATATTAATATGCCTATTCATACAAGAATTTTCCAATATATTGCTGGCATCATGTGTCGTGATCTACCATTCACAGAACCTGAGAATTCCTAGGCCCCTGTTATCTCTTTTGCGATTGGATATGAATGCAAATTTTTCATATTTTATGGGTGATTTTGTGTTGTTTCGTAGGGGAGGTTTGGTTATTGTTATAAGTCATGCAAAGTTGGGGACATTTTGTTGTTTGACTTACAGGGGATTAGAGATTTGGGAATATGGGTTCTGCATATTCCCTTCTAATGATCCACATTTGATAGTTTAAGCTTGGTAAGCCTGATCTTAGAACATATATAATTTGTGGTTTGGATTACTTAATTGCCAAACATAATATACAATCATAAAAATTCTGTTCTGGGTGCTTACTAAAATTATTAAACTAACTGAAAACCTCTTTGCATTTAATTTTTCGTTAAAACTTTTTTTGCATAATTGCTTATTAAACTTTCCTTGCATTATTGTTTATGTATATATTAAGTACCCCTGATTGTTTCCTTACAAAATAGGGTTATAGGAAAATGGTCTTGGTTAGTTAGTGAAACGATTTGAAATTTTAACTTATTCTAACACGACATTCTTCTACATGTCCAAAATAGCTCAGCAACAAAAAATTTGAGCGAGTAACTCTTCTTTATTCTTGATTATCTTATGGCAAATTGACCCCATTGAGAAAAGACATATTAATAGTAAAGTGGTTTGGATTTGAGATGGGAAAGTGGTGTGGGAGTTAACTATGACAAAGTAATTTGGTTAATCATGGTTAAGTTGTAGATGAGCTCTGAAGTTAATATGGTTAAGGTGAAGAATCTCCATAATATTAATTATTTATTTATTTTATTATAATACAATTAATATGTAGTGTCTTATCATATTATTATTTATTTATTTTATCATTTCCGTAAGCTTAGTTTATTTTTAATTTTATTTTGAAGCTTCTTAGGTTAAGAAATAACTTTTTTTGGGTCCATAATTATGAAGGCCTTAAGATTATATAAATGTAATTTCTTCTATATAATTATTATCTTATTTTTTTGACATTTTTAATTAATGTATTTCAGTATTTAAGTACCCGCGCATCGCACGGGCTGCTTACTAGTTTTAAAGAAGTTTGTTTGGTAAAAATAATTAACTAGGAATATGTAAAAGTGATGAAATACTTATTTATATATTTGAATCCAGACATACATATCTTCACACATCTATCTATCTATCTATCTACTATACCAAAACATAGTGTGTCCACGTGGACACCCTCAAAACTCTTTATTCGTCTTCTAGGTTGATGCCACATGAGCCTCCCTTTGAATGACACCTCTGCACCTATTTTGATGCCACATAGGACTCCTCTTATTCTATGAAGCCACATCACCGGACTCTCATCTCCTCCCATAAATGGCCATCCCATACGTTTCTTACCCAAGGAGGTGGCTCTCACTTAATGGTTTTGGAAATCCCTTTTAAATCATTCTACTAATAAAAGTACAAGGAGTAACCTAAACTTTATTTGACAAAAATACCCTTTAATTTAATTTTATCATTCTACTAACTTAGGTTAAAAAAAGTTTAAGAGGTTTAAAGTAGGATACGTATATTGTTAAGAAAAAAAAAACAAAGAGATATAGTTAGAATAGAGGTATAGTTAGTTTATAACTCTGTAGCACTCCTTCTCCTTCCTAATCACATATCAATTCTTCTCATTTTTTCTCTCCCGATCTAAACGAAATAAAGTGACAAGAACTTCCTCTTTTCTATCTCTAAAGTTGGAGAATAAATAACCATCATCGTCAAAGACCTCCCCATTTTTTGGTTTCTATTTGTAAAATCCTCTCCAGTTTTCATGTTTGTGACGTGGTTGGCCTCTGTTCATCCGGAATGGATGGCTGGTGTGAAGCTAATGGCATCACTTATGGCAAGTGAAGATGCCATCTTGGAGAGTATATATGAGGGTCTGCTGGAAGCAAGTTTGAGGTTGGTTGATTCTTCTTGTAAACTCCACAATAAAACACCAGGGAGGATGATTCTTAACTGTTCTTCTTAAATGGGTTACTTCTCAGACTCGATGAATCTCAAGTATTTATGTTGTAAGTGGTTTTCTTATCTATTTACAGAATGCCCAGTTAAGTGTAATGAAGATTATCTTAATAGATTAGTCTCTGTTCTTTCTGGTACTACAGTTTTTTTTTTCTTTGCTACCAAAGAGGCTTTAATGATTATGATTGGTATGTAGAATCTGAAAGCATTTGCGGTTCTTTGGTTGTTAGTAAAATATTTTGGAAGAATTGAGTTTTGGATTGTGACACTAACACATTTTGTGATATTTGGGTGAGTTTTACAATGTTATTCATGAATGAATGTGGTAGATATGCCACTTGGGATTTAATATATGTGCATTGCCGATTTGCTATACTATCCAAATATCTACTTTGAAGCTATTTGAGCTTCAAATTGGGTAAGAGTCATAATGTAAAATTCAACAATATTTTTTTATATCTTTTTAAAAAAAAAATAATAATAATTGAAAGCTTGTCGTTCTTGATGATGAGAATTGATAGACAGAATAAAGGGTGAATGGGTTCTTCACTGCAATTACGGCAAGTATGTGAAAGGTTTCTGGTATGCATTACTTCTCCTTTGCGAGAAGTTATTTGAAACTGCATTTGTGAACAGACCGCCACAACTCCACCATTCCTGGCCGTTTCATAGTGCTCAACAAATACATTTAATGGCATCACATTTAAATTCGATCACCGTAACATTGTATCGTTGTGTAAGATATGTATTGGTAAGAGTGATTTCGCCATTCAAAAAAAAAAATTGGATAAAAGGGGTTTCTGCAACAGCTCTATATGGGAGGGTGTGTAAAATGGCAACAATGCATGTGACCCTCTTCTTCTCTTTGCAACATCCTTTCATTTTCATATGATCTTTCTCTTTCCCTCTCTCTCTCTCTCTCATTCTTTCTTATTTGGGTAGTTCTGATTTAGACATTTCTTCTTTTCTTCTTCTTTCTAATTCTCTGCATTGATCTTCAATTATTATTACAGATTTGTTTTTGGAGGGATAAGCTTTAGTGTTTTAGGGAGGTCTGGGTTTTTCAATTCTGGTAGATCATCGAAGCAAATTCATCATGAAGGTAATGCCTCTGATTTTTATTTTTATTTTTTTTCTGGGTAGTTTGTGCTTTTGTTGTTTCATCTCTCCGATCAAAATCCAGAAACTCCAAACCATGAAAGGATTCTATTTCCACCAATTTTATCGTGGTGTCGTGATATGTTTGTATCGATATTTATCGGGAACTGACATTGATCGTGATAGTTGTTAGAGTTCTGATGAACGAAGACTTCTGTTTCGTAACGGATATTACTGAACTAATTAGGGTAAATTTTCCTAGGGGATAATGTATGGTGCGTGTGTAATAGACTGTAATTCAGGACTGTATAGAAACCGACAAACATGAGCAAGCCAACAATTTGGGGGGAACTGGGAATATGGGAATGGATAAGGCTGTCAATGGGCCAGGGTCAGGGTCAGGGCCAGGGTCGGGTCATGCATAATTAGACATGATTTTAAATGGGCCTCGTATATATATAAACAAGCCCAAGCCTTTTTTTAGTTGGCACAAGCATGACTTTTTTTTATATAGAGAGGGGTTGGGCTGGGCTGGGCTGGGCTGGGCTGAGGGCGTCTCAACCCCTCTTTTCTCGCCATGTGTCCTTTTTAACTCTCTTTAGTTGTGGTTAAGATTCACTAACTCTTAGGGTTCATAATTTTAACTTTAGTTTTTGGAAAAATAATGGTTAAAAATATTAGTCACAATTAAAGGGGGGTGGTGTTACCCGCACCCCATTGTTTTATAACTACACCCCAAACTTATTGAAAGATTTAAAATAAACAATAAACATAATAAAATGACAAAAAAACCCTTCTTTCATCTTCTTCGTGATGTCTCCCTCTATTCTTTATTTTTTTTCTCTGATTTGTTAGGACTAATCAATCCAGGAACTTATTTGCTATTAAATTTACACTATATGAAATATCTCTGCTCTTCCCTCAACGATTCTTCTTCTCAAACTGGGTTAACTTATCAACCACTCAGGATCTATTCACGACTTTAGAGAGAGGGAGAGAAAGAGACGAATGTAATTTTGCTTGGGCTAACAGGATTACTGTTTTGAAGCAAATTAGAGATGGATAACTAATAAATTGATCAATGAGATGTACCCATTTTCATGTAGATTGAATATATACATGATCAAAGGATAGAAAAATTTGGAGAGAGAGCGAGAGAAATTGAGGGAGAATGGGAGGGTTTTAGTAGAGAAGGGGTTGATGGGTTTTTGCAGGAATGGGGTTGCCGACTTGCCGTGACAATATGTGCGATCAAAGAGAGGGGTTGTTGTGTATGGCCGGAGGGGTTGTTGATGAGAGAGGGGTTGTTGGGTTTTTTCATTAGGGTTGTCGAGACTCGATACAAAGGATGAAGAAACAGGTAGGGCATTTTTGTCAATTAATTATTTTTAATGTTTATTTAAGATTTTAAATATATAATTTAATACTTGGGGTGTATTCATCAATTAGTGGGGTGCGCGTAACCCCACCCTTAAAGGGAGTTAACCATAATTAAAAGGGACACTCGGTAGAAAAGACGGGGCGAGACGAGACGCCCATGAGGAGAGGTTGTCATGATAATATTAACTTCTAATTTAATTATATTATATTTTTTTTATTAATAACAAATTGATGTGCAATTTTACTAGTCTCCTAAATGGATGATCTCCTCCCATAAATGGCCATCCCATACGTTTCTTACCCAAGGAGGTGGCTCTCACTTAATGATTTTGGAAATCCCTTGGCCTAACCATATTACGAAGCAAAAAAAAAAAGTCTTAGTGGTGGTATTTATCTTACCTCTCCCTAATTTTCTCCACTAATTCTTATTCTTATCTTTTAAAGATACAAACAGTTTACCTTTTATATTTCCTTAATTTTCTCCCATACTTCATATCTTTTAAAGAAACCATTCTTTACTAGCATTTAAAGAGTTCTTCGGTTATGGACTCCATATGCCACAACCCATTTTTAGTACCTCTTTTTTCGGTTACTAAAGATTTTTCTTTATGGGATTCACCATCATTTAAATAGTTTTATGGGTTACAAAAACGCCTATTTATATATAGGTGAATTTCCCAAATAGCTTACAATGAAGGCAGTCACCAAGGACTCTGCGTAGAAAGGTCTTGCCTCAGATGGGTTAAGCATGACAAGGAATGCAGCTTCAGAATGGCAGGGATGATTCACTTCCACCATGTCGCCGTGTTCGTTTTCATTTTTCTAGCCATGTATGCTCCTTTAATTGAATGATGTTAATTTGTCATACATGTGGTGCTTACCTGTGACCTTTTTCCCTGTTTTGGAAGATAATGAATTACTGTGATAGGTTCTGGCACTTTTGGTACCATGTATCATGGGAGAAGAGTTGCAAGATATAGGTTATGGCACTTTTGGTACTATGTATCATGAGAAATAGAGGGGTTCTTATGTTGCATTCAATAGGATAATTGATAATTGCTTTAGCGGGAAGCCATCCAAAATTTCCATGGTTTTTCATGTTTGATACCCTTTATCCCATATTGTGGTTTCTTCATTTCATTAGTGGGATGGCTTTTGGAACGAGGCAATCAAGCTTGCTGATTTGCACCATGCAAATGTGGTTGCTTACTATGGTATCATTTTGGATGGCCCTGGGGTTCTGTGGTAACCCGAACAGTACATGATTAATGACTCTACTAAATGCATTACAAATTATTGATAGGTACTGTCACTTTCTATGGTTCTCTTCTTCTATCTGTTTCTTCTTCATAATGATTTGATCTTAGTGTCCCCTATCATGGTGCACCGCGTAAACCAAGTACATGGAAGAGAAGCACAATGTAGTCCTCCCTGCAAATTACAAGAAATTGTTGGCTCTTTAGTGGTAAGTGGACTTGCTACAGTGGTAAGCAGCATTATGGTAGATGTGGGTTGAGACGTGGAGGCCGTTGGCGAAGATGAAGGTGCTTAGCAATTTGCTAACCCACAAGATCAAGATTGACATCTATGAGGGCCATAACTCTATGTAGACTGAGAATTAGGGAGAATGTGAGGGGAACTAACTAAGGGGGAGGTTTTTGGGTGGGATAATATAGCAACTCTAAAAATATCTACTTGGCCAGTGGCCTATTTGGCTTTCACCAATTATAATAGATTTTTTTTAATATCAATACAATTGTGAGCTTTGCTGATGTTTCAAATCTGAAATTTACAAGTTCATTGTCAAAGCGAATTTTCAAATATGAAATTTACAGGTTCATTGTCATAGAGACATGCCCCTTAGGTATATGTGACTCAAAATTTTGTTAAAAATGGATTGTGTGCCTCCATATTATGTCTAAAGAGGTTATTATGTTCTCATTTTCACTAATCTTGACTTTCGAATTTAATTCTTTAAGATAAAAATAATTGAATGTTATTATATTTGAATGGAAATATAAGATTTAGGAGCATATGTATTTTCATACTTTAAACTAAATATGATAGAATTTTTTTTTAAATTTATTTTGTTAGTTTAAGATTACTATAATTAGTTTTCTTTCGGAGGAAATTGCCAAATATCTTTTATTAGGTTTTTAATATTTTTCTTTTGACACTTCCGTGCATCGCACGGGCTTCTTACTAGTCTAATACCATATGCCAGTTGGTTCCACGTGGCATATCTCAATGACATCCATTCTCTATTCTTGGTGATGCCATGTGTCTGCTGATGTGGCGTCTACTCTTTCATTGATCAAATGAGAATATGCCACATGTCTAGTATTATCTCTCCACATTTAACCATCTTATGGGCCCACTTACTTCTTATTAAAAGAATAATTAATTTAATTAATTAATTAAGTCACCCATGGGACTTTCTTATTAGAACAATTATAAATTCAGTGTGAGATGAGTTGCTCAGACTTCCAAACCCTTCTGCAGTGACCAAAGAGTCACCAGCCACTCACTCCTTATTAAAAGATTAATTAATTAAGTGGGTGCATCCCCTCAACTTTCTTATCAGAAGAATTATTAATTAAGTCACCCCTATTTCTCTCTCCAACGTTGGGGGTAACCAAAGAGTCTCTTCCCATATATCCCTTCGTATTCCTTGTGCTTCTCTTCCTCTCTCCAAGTTCGTCTGAATAGTCTGAAAGAGACTCTCTTCCCCATTACAACTTTGCACCCCCTATGCCGTACCTACCAATGTTCAATGAGATTTACCATTCTTTCTACAATCTAGTTCCTCAAAAGGACCTTAGAGTAACTCATTTCTTTGATAGATGAGATTACAGGCTAGGTTTCAATTGTGATTTTGCAGGTTTGAGGGGCATCTACCATTCCCTGGGTCATTGACGCTTCAAGTATGCCCCACTCATCTCTCTCTTCTCCACCCGGCCTAATCATGTTTGTGTATCATGATTTTTTTTCCCATATTTATTGCATTCTTTTTTTCAGGTATCTGTCAACACCTGAGTCAATGGTATGAGGAGAATAGCCCGTGCTCTACCAATGTTTGGTACATGTGATACAGGTGGGTATATGGGTCGTTTTCTTATATTTGCTTTTTATTTTTTGATGTGTTCTTCAATTTGTTTCCTTATATATATTAGATGTATTTAGAATAAGAGGTTTTCCCATTAAAAATCCAAGTAAAATCCAAGTCTCTGTCTGTAAATGAAATAGGTTTTGGCCAAATAACAAGAGCATGGCACGATTAAGTTACTCTTTATCAACTCATTTGAATTCATCCAAATTTTCAACACCCCAAACACTACTCTTGTAGTTTGTCTCCCTAAATCACACAGTCAAACACTCTCTTCTCCCTCAAATATAACTGCCTCTTCTTCCCCTTTGAAATTCTCTCTCCACCAACCCACCTCTCTCTCTCTCTCTCTCATATGAGGCAATTGTTGCTATTGGTGCATACACTCATGGATTCTCACTCCTATGGTCCCCACAAGAGTAGCGTAAACCAGTCACACCCGAAGTGAGCATTCTTAATATTTTCTTTTAATTTTTTTTGTGTTCATTTGAGTTTATGATGCAAGTGTACACAAACCAAAGAGTTTATTATGCAAGTTGTTGTTGTCCACCATTCTTGATGACAACTTATGAAGATGACTTAATATGGCAGCATCAATTGTGGACTTAAATTTCAATGAAGAGGCCCACTGTCAACTGTGTGTGAAAGTGTATGCAATGGAAACACAGATATTCTCAAAATGGAGCAAGATAAAATAGAATAACCGTGGTAGTTATGCAACATAACAATAAATCCACATTACTCTTACATCATGCCCAACTAATGAGTGAGAGATACAAGACTATATCTAGTGGGGTTTTGCTAAATTTAAAGGAGTGGGTAGTTGTTCTGAATTTAAAGTAAGTTCTTGACTGAAAATTTTCACTTGAGGTTGTTTGTAGTTGTTTTGAATTTTGTGACAAGTATAGAGGGAAATATGACATTAGTGTTGGAGTGGTGAAGAGGTATTATGAGTTGGTGAGTGGGTAGGTGGTTAGTGGAGGCTGAGAGTCGGAGTTAAGTCTAACATTACTTTACTTGGTATCTTTTTGGTTACTTAAATCAATAATTCTTTTTCATGTATTATATTAGTAAGTCAGATCTCCTCCAGAAAAAATTATGGTTTCATAATATCTTTTCTTTAGTTGAGTTTGGTAGAATATCTGTTGAAGCAAACATCGAAGAATTATCTATGCCTTTAATTGCTACAAAAGAGCTTGTGTTACCAAGGTACAAACATTTCTTATTTGACTAAAATTATTATTTTTATCTCTTTTGAGTGCAATATTTTCACCTATTTACCTTTCATTAAATGATATTCACCTGTTAAAAGATAAAATTAGTTCGATCTATGGTTTTCCTATCTTCATAATATTACAGACTTTTTCTTTAGATTTCTATTGACTTGGAGCTTCCAAGCATATTAGGAACTCTTTTGTCTTTGTTGTTGTTGTTGTTTTTTTTCTTTAGTTGAGTTTTATCTATTAGCTAAATTTGACTTAACCCCATATGTTGTTTTTAGTTTAATTGTTTAGGATGCCTCAAATCTGAGCTTATTTACTTTCATTTGAGTTAAAACTATATTGATGAAATATATGTTTTCATCAAAATTTACAGATTTTTTTTAATCTTTTAAAAATTCAAATTTTGTTGAATATTAATTATTCATTATCTTTTCATTCGTTTCATGTCTATGTTACTACCGGTGCAACGCACAGGGGTTTTGCTAGTACAAATATATAAGAGTTAATACTTAATAGTAGGAAATAAAGTGGTTCCCCAACTTTTCTGATTGTTTTATCTCTTTGAACCCCAGAACATGAGAACGATTATTTATTAAATTTTTCAGTGACCTCACAAAGGGAAACTGAAGATGATGGTAAGAGGTTATCATTGAAGGATATTAATCGGTTCCCAATACAAGAAATACCCATTAAAAAGTGGGGAGCCAGCAAGTTTGTGCTTGTGTGTAGCGTCCCTTGCAGAAAAATCAGAACCCGGGTATGCTAGAGAATGAGGAAGTGCAGCCACTGTAATGCCAGCAGTGGAGGATGGGGCTGAAAACATATGTAATGCTTGTGGGGTGCAGTATAAGTCTGGGAGGTTTGTACCAGATTATTGGGAGGTAGCGAGTCCAAGCTTTAACAATGAGATGCACTCGCACAGCCTTATGAAAATAGTGAAAATTAAAGAATGACATTGACAAATGATAATGATTAGGTAATTAGATTTGTTAGGGTTTTTTTTTATGGCTATTTTGTATGTATTTATTTTTCTAGTTGGTTCGATTCACATGATTTGTTTTTTTGGTGGGATAATATATTCGAGGATTTGAATGGATTATAATATATTTAGATTAAAATTTGAAAAAAGAAATTAAAAAACAATAGGAAATAAAGAGAAGTATTGAAAAAAAGGCTAAGTAAGAAATCCGTACCATCATGTCATTTGTGCTGTTACTGGTAATTAGAGAGTTTTCTTCTTCAAAAAGTCTGTATTCTTGCATTAACCAGTCAGTCTTACTCGCATTGGGAGGCTTCCCTTTCCAAAAAACTAAGGACCTCTTGCTACCGATCTTCATACCCTGCGAAGTGACCTCTATTAAATGATATTCATGGAGACAAGTTTCAATTCCTCCTATTCAAGGGGACCCTAAACCGAGTCCTACTCATAAACGGGATCCAACATAGCAACCGTGTCTATCTCAAAGGAATGAAATCCCATTCTGATTGTACATTCCTTATTTGTTATTGGTTGTTAATAGGAATTGTAACCTTGTATATATACATTTGCAGAGAGGAAAGACCTGAGGGTTTTCAATTACAATCACCAATCTACCGCCTAAGGTTTCATGGTATCACAACACAAGTTCTCTCCCGGAACTATCTCTTTCTTATCTTCTCATTAACCAGTTCTCATGGCATCTCCCATTAACACTTCTGCTCAAACTGATCCACCCACCAAAACTGATACACCCACAAAATCGTTTACTGCAAATCCCTCCCATACTTCATCTTCCTCTCTCCACATCTCTAATATTCTCCAGTTTGTATATGTTAAATTAACATATCTAAATTATTTATTATGGCGCAATCAGATTCTTCCCATCTTAATCTCACAAGATTTGGTTGGCTATATAGATGGCACATTCTCCCCTCCCAGCCCTCACCTTGAGGATGGTTGTTCTAACCCTGCTTATCTTCTTTGGAGAAGAGGAGATCAGTATGTGGCCAGTTGTCTTAATGCCACTCTTACAGAACCAATCCTTTCCCAAACCATAGGCCTCTCTACATCCAAAGAAATATGGGAATCCCTTGCCACATCTTTTACGCAGCACTCTCATGCTCGCACCATGCAACTAAGGCTGAAGTTGCAAACTTTTCGAAAAGGTTCCTCTACTGTTACAGAATATCTCAATGAATTGAAATGCATCGGTGATGCACTCGCCGTTGCCCAAGATCACGTCTCAGATTGTGACCTTGTTTATTATGCTTTGGGAGGTCTTCCCATGGAATTTGAGTCCTTCACTACAGCTATTTCAAATCGGTTAGAGCCGATTAGCTTCTCCGAACTACGCTCTCAGCTCCTTGTCCACAAACAACGGCTCGCTCAGTTTCAGCATCTCTCTTCACTTCACTCTTCACCGGATCAAGCTTTCTATGCTGATCGAAATTCCTCTCAACAGCCACGAGGTCGTGGTAGAGGTGGTCGTCCTTTTCGGGGACGTGGTCGTGGCCGTTCACAGCGCAATGGAGGTGGCCCTTTTGCCCCACGAGATTCACATCAGGGAATTCTAGGTCCCATTCCAGCCCATGCACACCGCCCCACTACTCGGGCTTCTTCAACTTGTCTGATCTGCCACATCCCTGGTCACTCTGCTCTCCAATGCCGCAATAGATTCAACCATGCTTTTTAGGATGAATATCTTCAACACTCTTTTGCAGCGATGTCTGTTAATCACCCTGGTGATGATTATTGGTTTGTCGACACTGGAGCAACTAGCCACATGACGTATGGTCCCTCTCTTCTCCATCAGTCTTCTGATTATGGGGGTTCTGACAACATTATGGTTGGTAATGGGCAAGAGATTCCTATTTCTCGTGTTGGTAACTCCTCTATTTCTACTCCCTCTTCTCCCTTATCACTTCCTTCTGTCTTTTATGTTCCTTCTATTCAAAAGAATTTATTATCCGTTGCTCATCTAACTCGCGATAATAACTGTTCTCTTACTTTCTTTCCATGGGGGTTTTCTATAAAGGATCTTCGCACGGGGAAGGAACTTCTAGCCAGGCCAATTGATAAGGATCTCTATCCAATACCCGTTACTCGTCCTCCATGACATTCTGCAATGGTGGCTTCTCATCCTTTTACTACATGGCACCGGAGGCTTGGACATCCCTCTCCTTCTCTTATGCATTCTTCTTTTCTGAATAAAGATGTTCGTTTTAGTTGTTGTAGTAATAAAAATTTCTCTTGCTTGGGTTGTAATCTTTTTAAGAGTCATCGTTTACCGTTTCATTCTATTGAAGATCATGTCAACTCACCATTAGAATTAATATATAGTGATGTTTGGGGCCCGGCCCCGTTAGCCTCAAATTCTGGATTATTATATTCTCTTTGTGGATGATTTTAGCCATTTCACTTGGATCTATCCCATGCGTTGAAAATCTGAGAGCCTTTCTTGCTTCATACTCTTTAAAAATATGGTGGAAAATTTGTTGAATTGTAAGATTAAACAATTCCAAAGTGATGGGGGTGGTGAATTTATTAGCAAAGCCTTTTCTCGGCTTTTGGACTCACATGGCATTATTCATCAGCGTTCATGTCTTTATACGCCTCAACAAAATGGTGTTGCTGAGCACAAACACTGTCATTTAGTCGAAACTGGAAATGCCTTACTCTCGGAGAGTGGTCTTCCTCGATCCTTTTGGCTCGATGCCTTCACTACAGCTACTTTTCTTATTAACTTGATGCCCACTCCAATTCTTGGCAAAATTTCTCCTATGGAACAATTATTTCACAAAGCACCTGATTACAACTTTTTACGTGTATTTGGTTGTGAATGTTTTCCTTTTCTCGGATCCACTCAACCCGATAAGTTGAGCCCCAAGTCGATTCGTTGTGTGTTCATTGGTTATAGCCCTTCACATAAAGAGTATAAATGCTTAGAACCCCTCTCTGGCCGTGTGTTCATCTCAAGACATGTCAAGTTTTTGGAGCATTCTTTTCCTTATACTGACATTTGCAGGTCCTCAAGGCAGCCTATAAGCTCTAGCCCAGTTACTTCTATTCCAGGGTACTTTCCCCTTGCTCAAGATGGCTCATGTATTGCTACTCCGGTTGTTGTTCCCACTTCACCTCGTCCTCCACCTGAATCACGGCTTTCTTCTCCTCAATCTAGGGCTCATGAAGACTCCAGCACGCTCCCTATTATTCAGCCTGATCAGGGTGCCTCCAACACTGCTCACATGCTGCCCAGTCCTAGTATTGTGTCTGCTACCCCTTCACATGCGTTGGATCGCCTATTGGCTGCATCAGATCAGCCCGCCCAGCCACCTGTCACAGCTGCGATACCCTCTCTTTCATCCCTTGATTTGGTCGTTGATCTCACCAAGCAACCAGCTCCTACACTTGAGTCTACCTCCCCTATGCTACATGCATCATCCACCATCATTCCTACAACATCCACTCTTCCCACTCATCCCTACAACACCCACAGCAACGATGGGACTCTCGTCCCCAAGGCATGGCTGTCCACAAGGCATCCCAACTCTTCTTCATGGTATCATCTTCTGCCTTTCAATTTCAGGAACCAACTTGCTATACCCAGGCGTCCAAGCAAGCTCATTGGCGCATCGCCATGATTGATGAGTTCAATGCCCTTCTTCGTAACCATACTTGGCCACTCTTCCCTACTCATCCAGGCATGAACATTGTTGGTTCTAAATAGGTATACGAAGTTAAACAACGTGCCGATGGTACCTTGGAACACTATAAAGCCTGCCTTGTTGCCAAGGGTTTTAATCAACAACAAGGGATTGATTTTGATGAAACATTTAGTCCGGTGGTGAAGCCGGCTACTATTCAATTGATCTTATCTATTGCGATCTCTTCTAATTGGTCTATTCGAAAACTTGATGTAAGCAATGCTTTCCTCCATGGAGAGCTTGAGGAGGAGGTATTTATGGCTCAACCCCCGGGATTTATTGATTGTGATTTTCCTAATCACGTGTGTTGACTCCACAAAGCCTTATACGGCCTTAAACAGGCCCCTCCAGCTTGGTTTCAAAAATTCAGCTCATATCTTCTCGCACATGGATTTGTTTGTAGCAAGGCCGACACTGCTATGTTTATTTCCCAGACATCACTTGGTACCTTGGTCTTGCTCCTATATGTTGGCGACATCATCCTTGCCGGAAATTCAGATTCGCTCCTTCAATCCTTCATCTGCAAAATGGCATCTTCCTTCCACATGAAGGACCTCGGTCCTCTTCATTATTTTCTCGGGATGGAAGTCCATCGATCAAAGAAAGGTATGGTTCTCTTCCAACGAAAGTATGCTCTGGAAATACTAGCCAAACATGACATGATCGGTTCTAAGCCTTGTTCCACTCCAGTCGCTCTCCGCTCCAAATTATATGCCGTAGAGGGTGATCCCCTTGAGGATCCCACTGCTTATTGACAATTGGTTGGCTCTTTACAGTATCTTACTATCACTCATCCTGATCTCACATTTGATGTTTATCAGGCATGCCAGTTCATGCAACGCCCCACTACCCTGCACCTCAAGGCAGCTAAACGGATTCTTCGATACCTAAAGGGAAATCTTGACCATGGCCTAACCATCCGACCCTTTGATAAATTTGCCTTGACAACTTTTTCTGATGCAGATTGGGCTGGTGATCCAGATGATCGTCGATCTAGTACCGGGTTTTGTATCTTTCTTGGCCCGAATCTCATTTCCTGGTGCAGTAAGAAACAAAAAACCGTCTCACGATTTAGTGTCGAAGCCGAATATCGAGCCTTGACATTCATTACTGCAGAAACTGTTTGGCTACGTTATCTTCTTCGAGATCTATGCTTGCAGCTACAGGTTCCAAGTTTCAATAACAGAGATCTCATAATCAATACACTGCATGTACCATCTAAATTTGTTCTGAAGGGTCAAGGGTTAGCCTTGCAGCTCAATTCCCTCTGATGCAAAATATTACAACCATTGCCAGAAATGAAATGCAAATATTCCCTGATAGCTAACTAATAGCTAACAATAGCAGCTTGCAAGGTAATAAACTCCTAAGCATACCTGCTTCCCTTCACTTACAGAGGTTCAGGGGTCATAGTTACAGGATCTGAGCAGCTGTGTTCAACTTTTCTGCCAAGCCGAGTTGTGTCCTTGTTATGCTTGACAAGTAAAGTAATAGCAAATGATCCTACAACAAACCGAAGAAAATAAAAAGAAAAATTAGCTAAATGGCCTCAACAATGAAAGTAGAGAATTACATCGAAGCAAATTCATCATGAAGGTAATGCCTCTGATTTTTATTTTTATTTTTTTTCTGGGTAGTTTGTGCTTTTGTTGTTTCATCTCTCCAATCAAAATCCGAACTCCAAACCATGAAAGGATTCTATTTCCACCAATTTTATCGTGGTGTCGTGATATGTTTGTATCGATATTTATCGGGAACTGACATTGATCGTGATAGTTGTTAGAGTTCTGATGAACGAAGACTTCTGTTTCGTAACGGATATTACTGAACTAATTAGGGTAAATTTTCCTAGGGGATAATGTATGGTGCGTGTGTAATAGACTGTAATTTAGGACTGTATAGAAACCGACAAACATGAGCAAGCCAACAATTTGGGGGGAACTGGGAATATGGGAATGGATAAGGCTGTCAATGGGCCAGGGTCAGGGTCAGGGCCAGGGTCGGGTCATGCATAATTAGACATGATTTTAAATGGGCCTCGTATATATATAAACAAGCCCAAGCCTTTTTTTAGTTGGCACAAGCATGACTTTTTTTTATATAGAGAGGGGTTGGGCTGGGCTGGGCTGGGCTGAGGGCGTCTCAACCCCTCTTTTCTCGCCATGTGTCCTTTTTAACTCTCTTTAGTTGTGATTAAGATTCACTAACTCTTAGGGTTCATAATTTTAACTTTAGTTTTTAGAAAAATAATGGTTAAAAATATTAGTCACAATTAAAGGGAGTTAACCATAATTAAAAGGGACACTCGGTAGAAAAGACGGGGCGAGACGAGACGCCCATGAGGAGAGGTTGTCATGATAATATTAACTTCTAATTTAATTATATTATATTTTTTTTATTAATAACAAATTGATGTGCAATTTTACTAGTCTCCTAAATGGATGATCTCCTCCCATAAATGGCCATCCCATACGTTTCTTACCCAAGGAGGTGGCTCTCACTTAATGATTTTGGAAATCCCTTGGCCTAACCATATTACGAAGCAAAAAAAAAAAGTCTTAGTGGTGGTATTTATCTTACCTCTCCCTAATTTTCTCCACTAATTCTTATTCTTATCTTTTAAAGATACAAACAGTTTACCTTTTATATTTCCTTAATTTTCTCCCATACTTCATATCTTTTAAAGAAACCATTCTTTACTAGCATTTAAAGAGTTCTTCGGTTATGGACTCCATATGCCACAACCCATTTTTAGTACCTCTTTTTATGGAAGGCATAGATTATTTTGATATTTATGCACCTGTGGCAAGGATTACATCCATTAGAGTACTAATATCAATTGCCTCAATATATAATTTGTATGTACATCAAATGGATGTAAAAGACTGCATTTTTAAATGGTAACCTTAATGAGGAGGTATACATGGAACAACCGGAATTCTACCAAGAAATGAAAGGAAAGTCTGTGGTTTCATAAGAACCATGTCTAAACCGTCTCAATTGCTCACGTCACTGATGCTACTAGACACAGAAAACATTTTCCGTTCCTAATACTATTATTAGAGACGGAATTTTTCCCGTCTCTAATTAGAATTATTGAAAATGCGAAAACATTAATGACGTCACATTTTTCTGTGTCTAATATTCTTATTAGACACGGATATTTTTCCGTTGCTATAACTATTTGGCACGGAAATAATGCCGTATCGAATACGTATTAGGCACGAAAAAATGACCGTATCTAAATATAACTGAGACGGAAACATCTCCGTGCCTAATACATATTAGACACGGAAATATTTCTGTATCTAAACATATCTGATACGGAAATAATTCCGTGTCTAATAGGTATTAGGCACGGACTTTTTTCCGTCTCTCATACTATCATATTGGAAACGGAAAATGAGAGACGGATAAATTTCTGTGTCTAATACCTATTAGACACGGAATTATTTCCGTGGCTAATACTCTTTTACATGTTTATACTCATCCATCCCAATTAACATCAGATATGGAAATTAATCCGTCTCTGATACTTAATTTTCTTTTTCAGCAGCCTGTTTTCAAGAAAACCTGTAACCCTGTATTCAAACATTTCACATCATAGACAAATTCATATCCAAATCTATACATTCCACATCCACATCCATAACTATATCTATCAATTCAATGTCCTTTGTAAATCTACTTTTCAAATAGCCTTGTCATGTTTATTATGCAAAGACAACTCCGGCACAACAGCCTTGCATGTCTTTGAAGGTCCTCCCGAGCAGCATCTGTCGATCCCCAGTTCTCCCCTAGCTTTTCCTCGTCTCAATAGTGCTATAACATTGTTCTCATACTCCCCTAGTACCTGAAAGCCAAGCATTCAATTAGCTTGAATCAATATTTGATACGTTGGATGAGAAGTAATATGATGTTGTTGGAGAATCCAAAAGAATAATCGGTGGGATTATTACACTTTATGATGTTTATTAATGAATGTAAAAAATGCATACATCCTAAACCGACATCGTGCCATAATTTCCAAATCGGGGGCCGGATTTCGATCTCATTTCTTCTCACGCGTGTATTTCAATACATCCTAAGTGTTTGAGTTGGTTTCGAACGAATCCGAGGTCGTATGCCTGATATGGGCACCGAGACGGCCGAAATCCGTACTTGGATACTATACATTGGCCTAAACCTACATCGTCCCACCATTTCCAAACCGGGGGCCGGATTTCGATCCCGTTTCTTCTCACGCGTGTATTTCAATATATCCTAAGTGTTTGAGTTGGTTTCGAGCGAATCCGAGGTCGTATGCCCGATATGGGCACCAAGACGGTCGAAATCCGTACTTGGATACTATACTTCGTCCTAATCCATACTTGGATACTATACACCACCACCCATCCATCACCACAACCACCACCCACGACCACTACCACCACCACTAGCATCACCTACCCACTACCACTACTACCACCAATAACATGCAAATAAACAACTCATTAAAGTAAATCTCATATGTAATGAGTTTAAACAAACAGCAATATTTGCATTTTGATTACTGGTGCAAATAAACAACCCATGATATCACCATGTCTACAAATGTATGCATGATGATAAGCATCCGACATAATAAATCATCTTTGAAGTCTGAATGTCACTGACCACAAAACTTCTCACAACCATCATCCAAATTGGCTACATCTGTTGAGATCCAAGTATGACAGCCTGTGAGGAAATGTAGAATATAGGATTATCTTGTTAGTAGTTTTCACAAGATTAATACAGGATTTTATCCACAATCTTCTGTGCTATGATATCAATGATGAGAAAGATTACAATTACCAGTAGAAAGGTTGATGGCTGAAAAGAATGTGAACCTGAAAAATACTCCAAGCATAACAAGGAGTAACGAGGTATACCTCCATGTTCAACATAATAAGCTTACGAAAGCCTGATACACACAAACAAGATCCAGTACTGCACCCTAAATGACAAAGGCAAAAGGTGAAGGAGACCCAAATTTTGCTTTATGCCTAAATGGTTATATAAATAAGAGTCACATATATGTACCCAAAGCAAGAATCACGTGCTAGTCTAATCAGAATATGTCTGTCAAGTAAAATGAATGATGGCAATTGAAATATTCCGATCTAGTCTAAGTAAAATTATATATGACAGTTAAAGAATCATGAGCTACTCTAATCAATGAAATCATCCATAATGAAGTATCTAGATCGTGTCATCCTCTGTCAAATAACACAAAGGCAGTGTGCGCATAGTTTAACCAAAAGAACTCAGTCCAGAAGTGCATAATGAGAAAATATAAACAGTCATCTGTGAGGTAATGTCAAGTATAGTGAAACATCTAGTCATGCCAACCAACGGCATCTAATATATCTCTACTCAAGGGGGAACTCAGGGGACTGTGTCGCATCGTCATCACAAGTCGGACGAGACTGGGATGGTCCCCCGGGGGGAAACTGGGATGGCTCCGCGGGGTGGGACTCGCATGCTCCACACTAGGATGGTATGCTAGGGAAGGATGGGAATGCCCCTATCTGGAAGAACCCTGCAATCTGGGCCATGTACTGCCGGTGTGTGGCAACCTCATCCTCCAACCTCGAGACAGTCGCCCTGTGTGCGTCCTCTGCTGCTAGTCACACACTCTTTACTCTCCGCTGTGCAGCCTCAGCCTCCTATGCCCTCCGCCTCCACTGATCTACATCTGGAGCGTGGAACTACGAGGGGGTAACACCCAGTCCATATGTGCGGACACGCCCGTCTATCTGGACCCATCACCTGGGTGAATACCTCATTCCGAGCAGTACTACTCTCGGTACCCTCAGGATGCTGGCTCAATTGCTCAGTCATCTCCATCTGCAATAATAGGTATATCTTCAATCAAGATATTCACACCTAACAAAAAAAAGGAAATTCCCAAGTTTCCAAGAGTACTAGTTATCTGGCTTCAAAAAAGATATCAAAGAAAAGAAAAGAAAAAGTAAGAAAAGAAAGATCTCAAAAGATGCTAGTGTCTGGCTTCAAGATAAGTTTTCAAGGGTACTAGTTATCTGGCCTCAAGAAAGATCTTAAAAAGAAGTAAGAAAAGAAAGAAAAAAGTAAGAAAAGAAAAAAGGATGCTAGTGTCTTACTTCAAGATAAGTTTCCAAGGGTACTAGTTATCTGGTTTCAAGAAAGATCTCAAAGAAAAGTAAGAAAAGAAAGAAAAAGTAAGAAAAGAAGAAAAGTAAGAAAAGAATAAAGAAAAGTAAGAAATGAAGAAAAAAACAAGATAAGTACAAGTGAGCACACGAAAGAATTGAAAAGAAAAGATGTTTCTGCACTCTGATTTATGTATGTGAATTATAATTCACATTATAATTGAACTGTTACTTGTGTGCATATTATCGTTATAATATTGTTTACTATGGATTGTTATATACGCGGGGTAACTTGTTACTCAGCCGATAACTTTTGTTGTCGGCAGGTTTGGACTTGATATCTGTGCACCTAGACCGAGGGAAGAAGAGGAATAAATAGAGGATCTTGAAGGTGATCATCTCGAAGATGAACGGAATCTTGATCGATGGTCCTACTATTAAAGTTGATTTATTAGTAGTTAAATTCCATGGAGACTATAATTGACTGTATAGAGAATTATGTTTAGTTTAGTTTTATGATTTTGATCATGATGGACGATCAGGATTTTATTATATTTCATTTGCAATTATAGATTATGGATTTAGTTGATGTTATTAATTGAAGAAATTTTATGTTCAGATTTTTGTATGCCTTTAAAGCTCATTAAATGGATTAAGTCAAGTAAGTCACGTGCCAAAGTTCTCAATTCTCCTAGGGCGGATTTTGGGGCGTGACAGTTACTTACACGTATGCTTATCTATTAGACATGTTGTTTTACCAGGGCAGTTGGATATTTTCTGGAGTTCACCTATGATAGGGCTGAAGGGGTGAGTGCATTTCCCATTCAGTTTGTTTAAGATTTATTTAGCTTTTAGCTTTTCACTTTTAAGCACCAAATCTCCAATGCCTAATACAGTACAATATTGGTGCGATACTACTTAGAATTGTCAATTTTTCAGGATGTGTATGAGTTTATACCGGATGTTCTAATAGTGGTTCTTCCTTGTCAGGCCATAGCATAAATGGGAGATGACTTCATGTTTCAATTATTTGGGAAGTACCGGGACATGGCCTTGGCCGTGAAGAATCCATGGCACCTCAACATGGCAGCATGCTTAATGAAGCTCAAGCGCTATAAAGAAGCCATCAAGCAGTGCAACATTGTATGTAGCTGATTTCATTAACATATTCTGCCCATCTATTGTTTTCAGTAAAACTGTATGCTCATATAACTTCTAAAAACTCTTCATTTTTGATTAATTTTAAGTTCTAATTCAACTTTTTGGATTGTAGCCAAATTCAACCCTTTAATTCAAATGATTAAGGGTTAAAATTAGAGCTGATTTGACTTTAAGAAATGACAAAATAAGCCAAATCTAATCTTGACCCTTAATTATTTAAATTAAATGGATAAGGTTGGGAATACATTTGGGAGTACCAATAGATTGATTCTTATATAAGTGTGTGTGTATATATATATATATTCTCACCTCTTTTGAAGAAGTTAGGGCTGTGCCAAAAATTGGATATTCCATATATGACATGTATCCATACCCATTACGATGCTTTTGTGTAGACATGTCTAGGGGGTTTTGAATCACCTTAGGTAACATAGATGTTTTAAGTGAACAGTATCTTGTACAGAAATTGAACTTGGTAATTCTTGGTATCTTGTGGAGATTCTGTTTGATCACTCTGATTTCAAGCTATGGTCGAACCATTAATTCCATTTCTTAGACAATTTTGCTCATATAATAGGGTTTATATGGATTACTAGGTTGAACATTAATTTTTCTAGAAAGCAAATAACTTCCCATGGTAGAAATACACGATTAGAAGTCCATAATAAATGCACCATGTGCATTTTGAACTGCTAAGTAATTTTTATTGGGTCCAGGAAGTAGGTGCACAACTATGGCTGCGGGAGTCCCTTAGTTTGGCATTTTCCAATCGGTTACACAGCATATTTGCTTGATGAATATATTACTCCGTCAAAATTCATTAGATGCTTCCATAGGCTCTTCAATGTCCTACATAAAGTATCAACCACATAAACAATTCAGTAATGTATCAAATAATGGGTGATAAATAGTTGTTAAACAAAAATAATAAAAGGGAAGTATCACATGCCCCATTGGTAGTGTTGACTAGTCACCACTCCATTGATCCGGGTTCCACTCCCGAGAGGGTGAGTGTTTTCATCTCCACCCACCCTTAGAACAAATGCTAACCTACTAACCTGCTTTGCGGCCTAACCGCGTATCTCTCACCCAAAAAAAAAAGGTCCTGGTGTTTACATATTGTCATATTTCTCTGGCCTATATTGGTAATAAAGGTACACTTTCAATTCATTTGATACTTATGAAATGAAAGTATCACTTTATTTGAATCTTGATTGACATGCACCTTTCAAGTAGTTACGCAAGAATATGAATTTGAGTGACGCGAAACTAGAATATTGGAGTACTCCAGTATTTTTCTAGTCTAATATTGCTAACAGATGTGATATTGTGAAGCAGGTTTTGTAAGCTTGGACTGAGAGTGTTGCTCCAGTCAGGTATGTCTTATATTATCTGGTTAGAAGAGCTTCATGATGTAATCTATATATTCTATGTTTTATATGGAGTTCTCACTTTCGAGGACACCATATTTATTTGATAGCAAATGAAACCCACGGAAAATGCCAATTGTCCTAAGAAAATATACACAGAAAACATTTTTCATGAATTCATTTGTTTTCCCCTATTTTACATTGAAACAATCGGCACCTCAATCATGCTAACTTTGCTTTAATATTGCTTTACTTTTGTAAGTGGATGACCAAAAATAAGAATTAATTGATTCTAGGAAATTGAATGCTTGGCTTTCAGGTACTAGTGAAGGATGAGAACAATGTCAAAGCACTATTCAGAAGAGGAAAAGCTAGAGGAGAACTCGGGCAGACAGATGCTACTCGGGAAGACTTTCTTAAGGCCTGTAAATATGCACCCGATGACAAGGCTATCGCGAGGGAGTTGTGTTTGCTTGCTGAACATGACAAGACTATTTATCAAAGGCAAAAAGAGACTTACAAAGGAAATTTAATTTAACTTATTGTTGTGGATGTGGAATGTATAGATATGGATATGAATGTGGATGTTGAATGTATAGATGTGGATATGAATCTATCTATTATGTGAAATGTTTGAAAATAGGTTACAGGTTCTATAAACAGGTTATGGGATTCAGGGTACTGGTTTTGAAAAAAAAAAAATTTAGTATCAGAGACGGAAATATTTCCGTCTCTAATGTTAAAGGTGATGGAAATTGTTCAGTTGCAAATATGTATTAAACACGGAAATATTTCTGTGTCAAAAAATATTAGACATGAAATTATTTCCGTTGCCAACATATATTGGACACGGAAATATTTCCGTGTTTAATATTATCTTCAGACACTCAGAAATTTCTGTGTAATATTATCATTAGACATGGAACATTGTGTCGTCATATTTGTTTTTACATTTACGAATAATGATCATTAGACACGGAAATAGTTCCGTTTCTAATAATAGTATTAGAAACGGATAATTATTTCCGTGTCTAACAGCATCAGTGACGAGAGCAACTGTCACGGTTTAGGCACGGTTATTATTTCCGTGTCTAATAGTATTAGACACAGAAAATTCATATCAGACACGGAAAATTTTTGTTACTATGCGGTTAAAATGTTGTAGTGAAAGTGGAAGACTTTCATTTCGCAAGTTTCGTGCATATAGCGATAACAAGAGACGGAGGTCGGCGCAATTTCCGTATGACCCACGTAGCTATGCTCTTAATTTCGATGACGGAGTCAATTGGGACCACCTTCACAGTAGGCAAGCAAATGTGCTACCTCCTTACCCTATAATCTATATGAAGGGCCAAAAAACAGTAATAACTGAACGGACAATAGAATAAATATGCGTTTTTTCGTTACGAATTTCCTTCAAA
Source organism: Tetracentron sinense (assembly GCA_015143295.1). Lineage (NCBI taxonomy): Eukaryota > Viridiplantae > Streptophyta > Magnoliopsida > Trochodendrales > Trochodendraceae > Tetracentron > Tetracentron sinense. Next base: position 41,860,545 of record CM026557.1, read on the forward strand.
TGTGAAATTGAAGGTGAAGGGATCCTAAGATTGACCTTTTTAAGGAAATGACTAAATGCAGGGCGGGCGGGCGGGAGCAATTGAGGCAGCGGCACAGGGACTAAATGGTCATTGAAATCCTCAAGGGCAGTGAATCATGCCTGCCATTGCTGAAATCTCCTCAGTGAAAACATTCAATATCTTTGGACCAGTACATAGAACACGGTTGTTCGCTCAAGTGGGGTGGGGCTTAACAAAGTAGGGGAGAATCTTTTTTGTCCTGTCGTCATATGAAATCACTAGCAAATAACCCGTGCTATGCACGGGCTTGCAAAGGAAAAAATTAGGATACATATATTTAAACGAACTATTGTGTAATGATAAAAAAACATGATCAAAAAAGATATTCTTGGAGTCATTCTTGTTGGGAGATGGAGAAAATGAAAAGTTTTTTAAAGACAATTATTAATAAAATGAGCATGAGAGAAGACGGTAGTCTCTTTTAAATAATTAATAAACATTATTATTTATTAATAATATGTTATTGATTAAATATTATTATTTATCAATTAATAAAAATACATAACATATGGTTTAAAATTTTTAAATATTAAATAGTATGATAATTTTATTTTATATTAAGCAAACCAAGTTTAATGATATAATTTAATTTATTTATTATAATGCAGGCTTTCTTCCAAAAATAAAAGCAAGATTAAAGGGAAAATTTGAATTTAAAGAGAAATACAAATAAGAGAATCACATAAAAATAAGAGAAAATTATTCGAAACATCAACCTTACAGGCTCATCTTTAAATGGCAAGATATCTAAACAAACATGTCCATTGTCTATATAATTGTTTGGATTGTTTGGCTCCAACCAGCCTCTGATAAAAGAACTTTTTTCTGTTAAAGCAGCTAGCCATCTCAGCTTGGAATACAATAGATGTGACCACTCCCATTATAAAAAAGCTTGACTTCTCCTTCTTGAGCTATGAGGACACTAGCTGAGGGGGACAAAGCACTTCACAGCTCCCAGCAATCAACACACCAAGAACACCAGCAAAGCTAACTGACCCAAGTAGAAAACAATGTTTTAAAAGCTACAAACCAATTGCAAAACATGAACATAAACAGCATTGCAGGTATCATTTATGGTTTCAGGTGGCTATAAGGTTAATTGCTATATTTTGCAAGAGACTTGATGATTGTCACATTAAAAGAGCTTAATGTGGTGCAAATGACCAATTCAGATGAATTAGATAGAACCAGGAGAGAGAGAAAACCAAAAATTGCAAAGGATAGAACTCTCAGTAAACAGAGGCTGCAGCTCATCTTCTCTGAGATGGTGACTGTTATTGCTTGATGTAGAAATAGAAATGGCTGAAAAGATGCTTACCTCCAAAGATGGGATGCTTACCTCCAAAGATGGGCTTGTTGCTCGGAAGAGATCATTTCGGCTACACAACAGTGCTCCAGCTCCAGCACCAGCACTGGCGTAGCTGCCAAGAAAATCCTCAAGTTTCAGAACTGAGGTGAGCATCCACACAACTACTTCACTTCTTCCATCTTCATGTACTCTATCAATTCTACCTACAATAGTAGAATAAGATTATAGAATAATGCGATTGAAATCAGAAACAAAGTGGGGTTTTGATGAATTTAATTAGTGAGAGGAGTTACTGTGATTAGTGTTGAAGGCTTCAAAGACACAGAGATTAGATGAATTGAAAGGTGGTGGTTGGGGAGGGAGAAGCCTAGTTAGTTTTGAGAAGAGTATGTCATTTGTGTCTGTGTAAGAGAGATTAGTATTTGTAGAAAATAGCAGCGAAGAAGAGAGGCATGAAATGAAGGTAATGAAGAGCTGGGGAGAGGATGATGACATAGATATTGAGGAAAAAAGAGTGAAGAAGAACCCTGCATGAAGATCAAGGGTAAGCTACTGATCAGAATCTATGATCCTCAGGATTTCCCATCAAAGATGTAGCCCATGGATTTAACTGTCCACAAATGAGTTGGATGCCCACATAAAAGCAATGAGGCTTAAGATCCATGAGCCTTGATGGGCCCAAGTTCCAATATTCTATACTTGTTTTGCTTTAAGAGATGTGCTTCTGATTGACGTATTATATGTGGTCCAATAACTTAATTGGTTAAGCTTAGATAATTCAAATGACCTTTTAAAAATGATTTCAACTTATCAATTTCAAATAAATTTCAGCTTGGGTGCAGGTCAGTGAAGGGAGTGAGACAGTGGCTGTTGTATTTAGAACCCACGATGATCAGTTGATCTCTGGAGGCATAGTTGCAGCTAAGCATTGATGTTGGTCTACGCTCAAAGGAGGCATAGTTGTAAATTTCTCGAGCCCAGCGGAGCTCTATTTCGAGGTGAAGCGAAATAACAACTCTACCAATTCTTCTAAATTTTCTTTTATAACTTAATGGAGACCGCTTGAAAGGGAAACATGTATTCCATGAAGAAAACATGATTCATTGGTGATCAAAGACTAAGATCTGTTTCAACATTTAGAACCACATTTATGAGGGAAAATCTATGGACATAATGTGATGACCAAATTCAAGATCTAAAATGAAATCAAGATTCCTGGATCAAGATTGACTTATAGTAGCAGTACTTTTTCTTTATCGTTCATATGCAAGATTTCAAAATTATTGATGGAAGGTTCCTTTTTTTTTTTTGGAGGGGCGTATATATAATTTCATTAAAATTTTCTTAGTCACTAATTTTAGCTAGCTGTTTATGGATTTCCCTTTTGCAGAGCAATAATACAGCAATGGAAATATGGGTTGACAATGTGTTGTTACAACCATTCACTAAGGAGCAATGAATATCCCACCAAGACGAATGAATTGAAATGGTAACTTGAAAGTTTGGAACTTATTAAAAATACTAGTAAGTACCCCGTGCGATGCACGGGAGTAAAAAGAAGTTTAAACGTAAAGAGGACCTCTGCTTTATGATAGAAAAGCGGAGCTAGCTCATCTTTATACCTATGAGGTGGCAATCTTGCAATTATGTGAGAAAAAGTGTTTTACAAAATCCCCTTTATACCTATGTTTTGCAAAATATATTTTAAAAAGTACGATATCTTATATATGAAAATTAGTTTAATATGATAAAGTATTTTATATACTGCATTCATTAGTAGTTAGTATCTTGATAGTGGGCTTCATCTATAGGCCCGTATAGGTCACAAACAAAATGTATCCCTATTGTTATGCAAACTAATGGTGTTCTATATGTGAATTGCAACCAAACAAACACCTACTGAGCAATGATGCACAAATAGAAATTTATTGAAAGATAGACTCAAAGAAAAATATTTGTAAATGTAATGCCGAAGGAATGGGCTCCACCACTTAATGAATATAGTCACTTGATTAATCACAACCTTTTTCATATGGCTCAAACTAACATGTTTTGGCATCAAACATATTTTAATGAAATACAGTAACTTGATTTATCACACCCTTTTGCATATGGCTCAAACCAACATGTTTTGGCATCAAACATATTTTTAAGGGAAATTCTGCAAGACCCATTGATGAGTAAATCCCAACCATTTGATGATGCTTGATTCAGTATGCATACACAGATTCTTAAATCTGTAGAACCTCGCTTGCAAATTGATCATAGAGAGAGCAATTCAGCAAAGAAAAGATCATCTCTCCAAATCTCCTCTAATAAATAGTCAACCCTCACAAAGCTCTAAACCTTGCAAGGGGCTTTAGAGCACAACCCAAAAGGGACTATTGAATCGGGTCAATATGGATGAAAAGGCAATGCTTTATTCTCTCACAAACAACTTCTCATTTGGAAAGGTATGCATGGATCAAGGACTGCAACTATGGGTAACAACCTATTTTCTACCCGAACGACCCCCGGGCCTTGGATCAGTTCTCAACGGCTTATCTCTCTCCTCATAATCGATTCCTTCCGCATTGCCAAGGGCAATATCACCCCTCCGTGTCATTCTCCTACTCCGCTCTTCTCCTACTTCCGCCATTGATTCTCCAAACATCTATCCTATTTTGCAAAACTAAAACTTTAAAAGATAAGAAAAACATAAATTTCCTTTTAAATCTCTGAGAATTTCAATAATATTATTGAAAATGAATCCTAAATTTATCATCTTACCTAGAAAGGAATGAAAGCTTTCGGTTCTGTCAATGCCTCTTCTCTTCTATAAGAGTTTCTATACTCGAAATCAGAACAAATATCAAGGGTTGCAAAACATTTAGGAAGATGAACATTGCAATGATTTGGGCTGATCCAAACGTCTAAATAAGGATTGCAAACGGTCATCTTTAAATGAGAATAAGGATTGCAAACTGTCATCTTTAAATGAGAGAGAAAAGAAGATCAAAGAGAGAACAAACCTTTAATAAAATATTGTAACTGAAAACAGAATTGTACCTACTATTCACTCTATTCACAAAGAGAGAGGACTTTAAGAGAGAAATTCATAAGAATTAGTCTTAGGATACTCCCAAGGTGTACTCCCAAATCCTAACCGCTTATAGCAATTGTTAAACAGTTAGGATTAGAACTGATGTGACATTAGAAAAGAAAAAATAAGCCAACTCAGATCCTAGCCTTTAGTGGTTGGTTATAAACGGTTAGGATTATGGAGTAGATTTGAGAGTATATTTGGGAGTACCCATAGACTGACTCATTCATAAAGGGGTGAATACAGAATTGTAACCGCTGTACACGCTTCTACCACAATTAGTGTGTCATTAAGAGATGGTTTTAAGAGGGGTAAGTTAAGGAGAGAACTCTTATTTAAAACCATGTGTAAAGGGGAGGTTGTGGGTCCCACCAATTGAATTTAATTTGATGATGTGGCCTCACAAATAATGAGGAATCTAATGTGGCATCAAGAGAAAGGATTAGGTGGCATCCACATTAACACACTAAGGAATCAGCGTTTATAAATGGATGTGGGTGATGTAAAAAAGAAGCAAATTAAAATAAATATATAAGCCACTAATTTAGAGAGGAAGAGGTATAGAATAAAAGGGGCTAGCACATGAATCTTTACCCTCCCTCGCCTAATGGAAACAACATGAACTCAATCCTTCCTATTACTCTACTTTTATATAGTAATATCACAGTCCCAACAATCATTTGATTAGTCACTAAAATAAAACAACCTCTTTAAATAATAATAATAATAATAAAGAAACTATGCAATTCCTTTTAAGAAACAAACTGAACAAAATATGCATCAATTAAAATCATGGAGTGAAAGAGATGTTGGGGGGGGGCAAAAATGTAATATTTTGCTTTTTATTAATGGGAATCAGAGAAAGTCGGGCTCTAATTCAGTTGTAGCCTGATTTCTCAAGTTAGAGATGTTCCATCAAGATCCATCCCTAGTAAGATGGAAAACAACTTTGTTCGGCCACAACACTGTTGGAGTTGATTCTGTGTGACCCCTAGCAGAGAAGATTGGAAAACCCAACTCCTTTTTTCTTTGTAGATTCTTCTATATAATTGGTCATTAATCCTTCAACATCTTTCCAGGATAAACCTTTCAAATTCCATCCATGGTGAACCAATGAGTGACACTCTTGGTAAATTGGACTGGTTTCTTAGCAGAAATGAATTAAAAAAATTAACCTCGATCGTGAGTAACTAAATATAATGATCAAAGAAATAGAACAAACAATTAACCTCGATCATTAATAACTAATAAATATAATGATCACAAAAATGGAATAACCCACCTAGGAATAGCATCGCAGATCCAACACATACTGACCCAGTTGTTACTCTCTCTGTATCTAGGCTCGCGCCATCTCGTACAGCTCTCTCTCTCTCTCTCTCTCTTTTTTAGTGAAATTTAAAGAAACCAGCCATAGAAGGGTTTCAATTTAAATGGGGACGAATTGAAGATGCTTGAAGAGTGGATACGTTACACATTATGTAAATTGTTTGGGATCCGTTACAACTTCACATAAGCCTTCACCCCACCCTTCCCATCCCAACATGCAATAATGCCCTCAAACAAACGTTAGATTCTCTTGGAATTAAAGGGGATAACCTGAAATTAATTGAGCCGTTTCAAATGGGGTAAGAGTCGTTTGAGGGAGAGCTTTTGTAGAAAGAGGTTTTTTTATTGTGAAGAGGCTTAGGTGGCATCACAAATAGAAAGCAAGCTTAAGTGGCTTCAACAATGAGAAGTATATGCTTAGGTGGCATAAGGAGTAGAGATTTCACTCTAGCATATAGGAGTAGTATAGATACGTGAAAGAACCATGCACTTTGTGTAGATAAAGTGGCCGTGTTTTTCAAGAAGAATTTGTTCCAGGAAACATATGCTTCCTGGAGTGAACTTCTGAAGTTTCACACGCCAATTTACCTGCTCCTTCTGGAATGACATTGTTCAGGAGTAGTAATCAAGTTCACAATAATACAATGAGACTTAGAAAGCAGATAACCTTACTAAGAAAAACAAACACCCTTATTTTCTCTGACAAAATTGTCGTTGCTTCCTGTTGATTACAGCAATGAAATTATGTTCCAGATAATATTACGGTGGAAATCCATCTTGTCAATGTGACTAAAATAATATATAAGCTGTATCAAGAGAGAACCAATTACACCACTATACTTTTCAATACCAAGAATAAGAACATAATATTTTATTTTCCTTTTACTTTTCTCCTTGCTTTTCAGGTATAACGTTTACAGTTATTCCCCAAATTTATATGCATTTGGAACTATGGTAAATTGGAATACCAAAACCATCCATGATCTAGATGAATCTTTACACCACCCCACAAAGTGGGCTGCCTCTTTGATGGAAAATGAACAGAAATCAACCCGAGTCCAAAAAACCACACATCTGAAAGTATTTCCAGCAATGTACATTTATTTAACAGAAATTTAGAACGGATTAATAAAATAAACATAAATAAATTCATACCCAAGGGTAAGCGAGCAAATCTCAAGTGGTCCTGTCTTAACAGGTATAATTATACCCAGTCTTTCTTCACACATCAGAAAACTTTAAAAGCACCCAGCTCTCTCTCTCTAAAGAAACAGAGAGACAAAATAATAGAGATTTGCCTCCGAATTTCCTGCAATGACACAAGCTATTTCAGAAATCCTGCAATTGACAACACGATCAAATCATCCCATTGAAGAAGATAGTGATGAAGCCCCAAAGAAGAATAATCCCATTAGTGTGCAACTCAAAGTTATTATAAGCACCCCTATTTTCCCATTTTCTTGATTAATGACGAATCTACACAAAAGTAATAATAGGATCAGCATACCTATAGTAATAATAGGAAAGACATAGCAAACACATTGATAACATCCCAGCTACAATCGGGTTCTAACAATTGGAAGAGAAAACTAATTGTAAGGTATTCTATATACTATTAAGAGAAAAAAAAAATACATAAAACTTTTACCAATTCATAGTCACTCTATGCATTAATAAAAAAAAACTCTAGGGGAAAAACTCCAAAAAGAAAAGCAAGCTATGCTAACATTGCATAATTCTGTAGTTGTGATTAACTTCTAATATAAGATTTTCAAGTAACAAATGAAAGAAGAAAGGAGGAAAAAAAACCTACCTCACATTCAGTCTTGTGATTTTCAAATCAAGTCCTCCCAAAGCACTGATAAGATAATGTAGGGAGCATCCATAAGAGTTTTAGGAAAAAAATAAAAAAAACATAAGATAATTACAATGAAACAATAATTCTAATCCTATAGCTAATATGTGAATCAAAAAGCCCATTAAGAAACATAGTAAATATGCATGGATTTTACAATGAAAATTAGCTTAGAGTCTAAATACTCAGCTGGACTCAAATCCCTTCATCAACGTTTTCCGATGGGCGAAGCGTCTGTAACGTTCCCGATACATAAATAGTTCCCTCACAGTAGCAACTTGTGGCAACTGGAAACCCCTCGCGGCCGAATAGGGTTTTAAATGAGAGAAGAATAGGGAAAGAGAAGAGAGAAGAGAGAAAAGGGAAAGGGGAAAAGGTGGTTGCCGTTGACGGCAGCGACTTGGGCAAACTCCTCTCGTGCCAGGTTTTGAAATTGGGAGGAGAGGAGTGAGGAGGTTTCCATGGAGAGAAGGAAATTTACTTGGAGAGAATAAATCGGGGAGAAGGGAGGGTTCTTGGGAAGAGGAATCGATTTTACGAGGGGAAGATGAAATGAGAGAAAAGGGGAGACGAATGAGAGAGAGGAAGGGTTTTCAGGGGGGGGGGCTGTTATTGGGTTTAGATGAAGGTTTTCGTTGGGGGAGAACTTATTCTCACTGTGATGGTCCCCACACATGTGATGACGTGGTAAAACTAACAAAGTAACGAAAGGTTAAGTGATATCTATCTATCTATACTAATACTATATGCTGATTGGTGCCACATGGCATATCCCAAATCTCTCTATTCTTGCTTCAGGTTAATGACATGTGTCTGCTCACGTGGCATACTACCCTTAACCGAACCAATAAGTTGGTGTCACGTCGTCACTAATTAAGCCAAATATTGAGTCAAATTTGGGTCTCATTAATAAATCTCCAAAATTAATTGTATTAAAATATATTTATTTTGACTTGAGCAAATCAAGAGTTTCATACACTTCATTTTTACATTAATTTTTAGTTGAAAGCAATTCAAAAGACTCTTACCTCCATCTTTTTAATTAATTACCTTAACTATATGTTGGTTGGTGCCACATGGCATATCCCAAATCTCTCTATTCTTGCTTCAGGTTAATGACATGTGTCTGCTCACGTGGCATACTACCCTTAGCCGAACCAATAAGTTGGTGTTACTTCGTCACTAATTAAGCCAAATATTGGGTCAAATTTGGGTCCCATTAATAAATCTCCAAAATTAATTGTATTAAAATATATTTATTTTGAATTGAGCAAATCAAGAGTTTCATACACTCCATTTTTACATTAATTTTTAGTTGAAAGCAATTCAAAAGACTCTTACCTCCATCTTTTTAATTAATTACCTTAACTATATGCTAGTTGGTGCCACATGGCATATCCCAAGTCTCTCTATTCTTGCTTCAGGTTAATGACATGTGTCTGCTCACGTGGCATACTATCCTTAGCCGAACCAATAAGTTGGTGTTACGTCGTCACTAATTAAGCCAAATATTGGGTCAAATTTGGGTCCCATTAATAAATCTCCAAAATTAATTGTATTAGTATAGATTTATTTTGACTTGAGCAAATCAAGAGTTTCATACACTCCATTTTTGCATTAATTTTTAGTTGAAAGCAATTCAAAAGACTCTTACCTCCCTCTTTTTAATTAATTACATTAAATTATTTTAATATAGAGTTGTTCATACACTCCTCATTACATTAATTTTTATATTAAATTATTTACCGTTTTAGTTGAAAGAAAATCAAAAGACTCATCTATATAGTGGTGTGTCATACCTCACAATCTTTTATTTCTTATTAGCAAGTTGTTCCGCTCGCCTCAATTGAGTCTTCTTTCTATAAGTAACCATCCACGACCCCACCTCATTTCATCTTCTCGTTTTTTAGTTTTTCTGCTCATTGGTAAGAGGCCTTAGACTGGAGGTGTAGCATTAATTGATTCAGTTCTCAATGTTATTCGTAAAGAGGTAGAGAACTCTGACTGCCTTCAGGTAATGTTCTTGAATTGTCCCATTTTCTTTGTTTATTGTCTCTACCTATTACAAATCATTTTACCTAAAATGGTTCCTTATATTTTCATGATTTGATTTGTAGGTTTTTAGGCCTGCCATTCTTTATGAGGAGGAACTCAATCCAGCATGGGCATGCTTCAGGATATCAACAATTATAGAGTAATATATAGATCAACAGTCGTTCGCTATTTATCTTGTAGGAGTAGTAGTATGATGGAGGGCTCTTGCCTCTTTCTTGCTTGAGGATTTGTCCAATTAAAGAGTAGAAGAGTGGATTTGTTCCCTTTCTTCCGAAGCTTTCCTTTTTCTTTTAATTAAAATGTGTGTGTGGTAGCATGCAAAATACTACGAAGCACCCAATCAATGGTTGTTTTCACTCATCCAAATTGAGGCTGCCTATTAAACTATGTTTTTTTTCCATCACCGCTATTTATTTTTCCATTTTCTTTGGAGACCAACCAACTTGAATAATAATAAATTCATGAATGAAATTATCATCAAACAGTCCGGGTTTGTGTCATAGTATTTTTTAGCATTTAGATGCAACTGTACTATTAAGGTTTAATTGGGCCAAAAAAATGTTTTTGCATCTTAGAGGCAGCAGTGATCGAAATACATAGGATGGAACCTATATCATCATTAGAAAGCTTAGTGGTTTATGGGATACCATGCTCAACAGTTATGGGGGACTTTAATTCAAAGACCTTACAACCACTATAGTTCATACTTGCAGAATTAGTGTCCAGAATCACACCAACAAACTAAAGTTTATTTCTCAACACTGCTTGACATGTGAGCAGTATTCTGTGTACACCATTTATGCCACTGATGATTCAGCTATTGATCCGGACCCATAGCTGCCATCGCCACTCCAAAATCAAACCCCCAACCCAACCAAGAACACAACCACCATTTAATCAATCAAGTGGCTTAGTGCTCTGTAGCTGACAGGAATCAAACAACATTTAACATATTTGCATTAGTGAATGCTTCCACGCAATGGAAAATAAGTCACGTGTGGGTCTTCATCTTTCTCTTTTCCCAACATATGGCACTTACTATCTAGGGTATGATGAATTGGGGTTTTCACTCTATTTTTCTATTTTCTCTTTCAAACAAAAATGGTGTGAATATATGGAAAGATGGAAAGATGAGAAATATGCTTGAATTTCATTTGGCTGCATCATATTGAGTGCAATTATATTCTTTTCTTTTTCCTTCTTATTGTATCTTTTATTCATCATTATAAATTCAAAATAAAATTTAATTTCCCATTTTATAGATTCTCTTTCGTGATTATTGTATCTTATATACATCATTTTAAACTTAAGATAGAATTTAATTTTACAAAAAAAAAAAAAGATAACATTTAATTTATCATTTTATAGATTCTCGCGATTTGATCCAGTGTTTAGACATCATGTCCCAGAACATTTTATTAGAATTCTTTAATCTTTAGGCAATACATCACTACACTTAATGCACATTATTATATCACTACACTTGCATTTTATTCGTTATGCCATCAATTAGGATCTACTTTCCAGTGCATGGCACGGGGTGTTTACTAGTTCCTCTATACACAAATGAGAAAGAGTTTTAGTAGATTGTGAGAATGGAAAAGTTCGGTGCATAAAAATAAATGAAGGGTTAAGAAACTTTAATGAGATAGTAATAATAATTAGTGAGGAGAGAACAATCCATACACACATGGATTAAAGTTATTGGTTGAAGGATGTGTCACGTGGTACCAATTTGAAGAAAATAGAGAGCAATAGAGTGTGTCACGTGGATACCAATTGTTATATATGAGTAGAATAGATAGATAGACTAGCAAACACCCCGTGCGATGCACGGGATACAAATTGATTATGAAACTTACAAAGATTAAGTATAGTTCAAATGCTAAACAAAAATCACAAACACAACTGATTGAACTTCCAAAATTATCCAGAAATACTTCAGACCCATCTATACAATGACTTCTTCATAGGTGACAATAGTAAAATGAAAATGTGTTACATATGGCTTGATTAGGGAATGCTATCGTCTGCTCATTTTGTATGTCATTCTCTACAAAGAATGTTGTAATATTCTTATCAAGGGAATGCAATCGATACATGGGTTATAAATATCATATTCTTATCGACATTAGTAGCATTAAAGCTAACTCTACCAGCCTCTTGTATTTTGCAATGTTGTCAGAATCGGACCGGGCATCGAACCAATAGAGTGGCCGGTTCCCGGCTCAACCGGTCTGGTTCGATTGTATACTTTTTGCAAAAAAAATCATTTTTAAAAAAAATTTCTTAACTTTCCCCGGTTCTGGTCAGTTCCCAACCGGTTCTACCCGTTTGGACCGGTTCTTAAATAATACCGATTTTAAGGGTTTTGGGAACTGGTGAGGGGGCCGGTTCCTGATTCCCGATTCCACCGGCCGGTCTGATTCTGACAACCCTGGTATTTTTTCAAATTGGTATTTGTTCCAAAGTTTCACAAATTGCTGAATTTCATGAAATTTCAAACTCGGCTTAAGGGTAGGTCAAGCTTCCTTAACTACCCCTCTTAATGCTTGTATGCATGGCTTAGCCACAAGTCTTCAAAACTAAAGGGTATAACCTGAGATTTAATAAGAGGCAAGGTGTGGGCAATATCATGCGGCTTGTATTGCTAAGGACTTCAATTTCAGTCTGGTTTTAGTTTCATATAACCCATAAACGCCACCGTAAAAGCCTAAAGATGTTAACACATAATTGATTTGTATAACCAAGTTTTCAGATGTTGCTACAGATTCGATTGTGAGTAATTCGTTTTCCTATTAGAATGACCACAACCGGTTGCTGCCCTCAAATTGTAAATATATTTTTTTTGGACTCCCTTCAACATTAACAGTGTAACACGCCTGGGTTTGTCCCAGTGGGAGTGTATCTCACTTTCAGAGGGAGTGACTCTTGTTCGAGTCCTGGTGTGGCCGTTGAGTGTCCACCCCCTGAGTTCTAATCCACCTAACCCCCTGACCAAAAAACAACAGTAACAATGTCAGGTTCCATGGAGAATGTTAAATGTTACTGTTGTCAGGTCCGGCCCAAACCAATTGAAGGCCTAAAGCGAAAATTCTAAATGAGTTTTTTTTTTAATTGTTTAATATTATTAAAAAAAAAATTAACTATAAATGGGGTCTTTTTAATATTCTAAATGGACCTTTTATTTTTTTTAGTATTCTAAATGGAGCCTTTTTAATATTATTATTATTATTGTAATTTTAATGGGACCTAAAGCAAAGGCTTTGATGGCCTAATAGGCCGTGGCTCTGACAGCTGTCAACAGATAATGCCAACACAGAAGCCCTTTTTTTCCTTTGCCCACCCAACAAAGAAAATAGAAGTTAGATGACGTGAATTGATATTGTCTTTTCTACATGCTTAGTAGTTATGCTTTATTGTCCTTCTCCTCTATCTAAAACCACAACCATAATGTTGGTTCATGTGCATCTGGACTAACCCATTTGAATACAACATTCAAAAGCAAAGAGAGAACACAGATTAGGATCATTCATTACATGGCTCGGCTCCGCACAAGTAACAATTAAAACGAACTTGATAAGGATTAAAATTAAACTCAACCGGGAAAAAAAAATAAAAAGGGAAAGTAATCACCTGATTGACTCAAATTAAATAGATCTCCTTCCGAAAAGACCGTCCAAGTAGAAGATCTTACCACCACGTGTACGTACGTTGGAAAATTACTGTCCATATGTACGAATAACGAACACTTATCTATGAGGAGTGCTAGCCCTACTATTAAGTAGGCATTCTTGCTTTCACCATGAGCCAATCATTTATTCATTTTCAATGTTAAAACCTTACAATTACCGAAAAGGTATATACTTCAACAATGGAAATTGACAAATGGTTGGCTCAGGATGAAAGTAGGAAGTCCCAGAGTAGGCTAGCACTCCTATATATATATATATATTTTTCAGAAGTAGCTACAAGTGTGAGAGTAGGCTAGCACTGCTAGCACTCCTCCTATATATATATATATATACTAGCGGAAGGAACGCGCGTTGCATGTATGTACAGTCTGATGCATGCGAGAGAGAGGGGTAGGGGAGACCGATTGGGGAACCTTAGAGGTGAGTGAATTTTAACCACAGTTAAGGAGTGTCAAAAGGGACACGTGTTAACCTGTGGGTGCAATTGATGAGAAATGGGTAGTTTGAGGTGGATAAATTTTAACCACAGTTAAGGAGTGTCAAAAGGTGTAGATGAGAAAATGATAGTTTGGGAATTAAGTAAAATATTAAATCAATGTTTTGTCGTAAGGGTAGTTTGAGAAGTTATAACATTAAATAGATTGTAAATGAGAAAGAGATTGTTTGAGAATTTATCAAAAATTAGGTTACTATTTGAGAAAAGGTAATTTGGCATATTGTAGATGAGAAAGAGATAGTTTAGAAATTAAGTAAATGAAGGAAGATTTGGATATAATGGTGGTCTGGAAAGGTGGGGGTGGGGGGTTGTTAATTAGGGAGAAGTTAAAGTAGACCGTCAAAGAAGGGATCGTGACTGTAGGCTAGAACTCCTCCTATCTATAGGAATTCCCTGAGAGCCGGCCGGCTTCGTCCTGTATATAAGCAGTAGCTACGAGTGTGAGAGTCTCAAACCTTTTAATTTTCTTCTTTCAATGCCTCTTTCGGACCAGAGCCAGAATGAAGAAGGTGTTGTTGGAGCTAAGAATGCAGATGATTTTTTAAAGTCGATCCCTGCTGGTTATAGGTTTTGTCCTCATGATGAGGAACTCATTGATCATTATCTCAGGAAAAAGGTCCGTAAACTTCCTTTGCCTTCCAACATCATCCAGGAAGTTAATCTCATGAATTACAATCCCCAAGACTTAATAGGTATGATCTTTTTGAAAGAAAACAGATTGTTATTAAAAAAAAATTTTTGGTATATTTTATCTTGAAATAATTAATAATGTGTTTTAATGATAGACGAGTACATGAAATATGGGGAAAGAGCTTGGTACTTCTTCACCCCAAGGGAACGGAAGCATCCAAACGGAACCCGACCCAATCGAGTAGCAGGTGATGGATTTTGGAGAGCCTCTGCGCGTGATGAGGACGTTACTTCTCGGGGTATGAAGATCCGCAGCAAGAGGTCCTTAGTTTTTTGGAAAGGGAAGCCTCCCAATGCGCGTAAGACTGATTGGTTAATGCAAGAGTACAGACTTCTAGAAGACGAAAACCCTCCAATCACCGGTAACAATGCAAATGACATGAGGGTACGTAGTTTTTTCTTCTATATTTCTATTTTATCGGTTCACTCAAATATTAGATATGATTATATTAGATTTGGGTTAGTTTCTTATTTTGATTAGATAATTCCATTACATAGTGTTTTCGGCCTCATCCTCCACTGCGTGTCTTCTCCGCATTACAGTAGCTGCACCTCCTCATTCTCATCTGATTGTAATCTAGCATATTCTGGGTTTTGATTCATATATATGGATTATATTGGTTCATTCAAATATTAAGGGACGTTTTGGCAATAATTTTTTTTAAAAAAAAGTAGGTATGGAATTATTTATTTATAAGTTTTTTTTTTTCAATCATAATCACTTTTACTTATTCCTATTTATTTTACCAAACAAATTAACTTATTTATAAATAAGTATTCATTGACAAATAAGTAGTTAATAGTAGTATTGTCAAAAACATGCATAGACATGATTAATGCAATTAACTTTATATTTAAACCCATTTTGGGTTTGATTAATGCAGTCGAAGTTTTTGGTTTCTCTAAGTTAACAGTATATATGTTGTTGCAGTTGGATCACTACGTTTTATGTAAGATTTACAAGAAGCCAAATAAAGGACAACAAAAACAGGAGGATGAGGAATGTGTGCCACCAACAAGGGTTTTCCATGATCAGGACACTACAGTACTAGTTAATGAACAACCTGATCCAATCCGCTGTACCAATCAACGATTGTGGCCGCAGCATGGGTGGTGATACTGTTGGACTTTGCAATGGCAGCAATATGGGTGGTGAACCGATCAACTACCCAACATTTGAATCTCAATCTCAGGAACTCAATCAGGAGCTCACCTGTAATTTTTCATCTATGACACCAGCCATGAATCACAGTGTGTTTGTGGATCCAATTTCTTAAGGGCCGTCACAGATTTTTTCTTCACAGCCATCCATGCTGTTTATGGAAAATCAGCATCCTTCTAACCAGCCCTCAATGCATGACCAGACGACGCCAGGTTCGTTTATGCCCTCCCCTATGCAGTTTATGAATAACCAGACGAGGCTGGTATCTTCTTCACAGCCATCCATGGTGTTTACGCAAAACCTGCAGCCTGCAGTACTGAGAGTTCCTTCTAACCAGCCCCCTATGAATTGGCATGAACAGATATTGGTTTCTTCTATGCCCTCCCCCATGGAGTTCATGAATAACCTGCAGACGCAGGCGGTTTCTTCTGCTCAGCCATCCATGCAAATCATGAATAATCAGCCGAGTTCTTCTCATCAGCCCTCCTCCATACCCCAATGGCTCAAAGATAAGGATAGGGGTCCTGAGATAGACATAATTTTTTCATCATTTCAGTGCAGTTTGAAAGACTTGATCAGTGCTATCAATGCTGATCTTGCTGAATTTTCGTCCGATTCATGTGATTCAGAGCTATTACCACCACCACCACTGCCGCCATCACTTAAACGTCGCCGTAATTGATTTATTTGGTAGAGTTGATCTACTGAGAGTAATAGTTGAAGTTTGAACTTTGTGGGGCCTATTTTTAATTTAGAACTTTGAAGTTAGTTGAAGTTAGAACTTTGTGGGGGCTCCTTTTAATTTACAAGGATTTTGCCAATTCATGGCGCCTTCTCTGTAAAACTATCACTATCTTTTTAAATTGTTGAGATTGTTTTTTCCGTTTGCTCCAATATCATTTTAATGTAGTACTGTAGTTCTTGCTAATTGGTTTGCTTGGTTTTTCACACACACACATATAAACCAATAGGTAAACCAAGTTCCTTAGATTCTAGAAAGGGTTGCAACTTGTCTAGATAAATACAAGCTCTGATAGTGAATGGGGAGAATTTCATCAAACCATGTATGGTTAGTTCAACAATATTCAAGGAGAAGGGGATCTTCGCTTACTTCAAAACTTGTACTCACAGACCACAGTAGGCAGTCTGGTTTACGCTGAAGTTTGGTTACATATTTTTTATCTTATTCTGGAGTTTAGATGAAATTTCCAAGAACAAAAGTTTTTTTTCTGTTACAATCTCCTTGAGGGATTAAAAACTGTGGGGGGGGTTCTTACAACAGACCTGTCTAAAGGACTGGGACTGGATTCTAGTTGTCAAGTTCATGCCCCATTCCAAGTAGAGAATGGGAGGCATGAGATTGAGAAAATGTTAATATTGGCCAAAGACTAACATAGCCTTTTTTTTTTTTTCTTGGTAATAAGACTAACATAGCCTTTTTTTTTTTTTGGTAATAAAACTAACATAGCTGTTGGTGGATATATTGGATACTTCATCAAGAGATGTTTATAGGAAAGAGACTTAAACATATTTATGGCCGACCTAGGCCTTCACTGATCTAAAGATGGATTTTCCCGAGTGAATATAATGGCAACACTGATTGAACCCATATAATAATCCAATGTTATTTACCAGCCAAAATACGGTACATATCCACTCTTGCCAACGTTTGCAGCCTTTATATTGTCGTGAAATGCATGGTTCTGATAAGCTGCACTTTCACAGTTCCAAAATTTTCCATACTCAATAAAGCCAAGGGACCAAATCCTCTACTGTTATAACCGGACTAGAGGGAGTCCGGTTACACTGCTGAGTCCTGAGAAGAGGACCCTAAGCTGACGCCATGTCCCTGTGTCCTTTTAACACCCAATGGGTGGGTGAACCCTAGAGGTGGGTGAACCTTACCCACAGTTAAGGGGTGTCAAAGGAGACACGTGGTGGCGATATCTAGGGGTGATAACCGGATTTGCCAAATCCGGTTATCACCAAAGAGGATTTGACTCCTATCTATATATATAGGCCTTGGCTTGCCTCTGGCGTAGCCAGAAAGGGCTTATCTCGGGGTTCCATAGAATAGGTGACATGTGGTGGAGAAGTCAAAATCATGGGGCCCATGATTTTGACTTCTCCACACACAAATGGACATGTGGCGATAAGTGTGTGAGAATAAGGGGGAGAGATATCAAAAGGGGAGAAGTCAAAAATCATGGGGAGAAAATAAATGACTTCTCCCCATTTTTTCTGCCAGCTGCTGCACAATGTATGGAACCCCGAGGCCCCTTTCTGGCTTCGCCAGAGACAATCCGAGGCCATATATATATTTCAAAACTGGAAGTGTGAGAGTACAAGTCAAAATCTATCGAATTTCAGGAGCTTTTTCTTCTCTAAGTGTCTCCTTCAAGACATGGAAGAACAGCATCAGCGATTTGCATAATGTAGCTAAGAATGCAGATGGATCATCAGCCGAGGATGATTTTCTAAAGTCGATTCCTTGTGTTTTTTTTTTGGAAATGGAAAGCTGAGGTTAGGTAGACCCCGACCAGATAAAATTAAACTGCGTGCAAATTACATCCTAATGAATCTACAACCCCTCGCATCAGCCGACACAATCCGAGCTAATGAGGGAGGAAACTCAGAAGGACAAAAAGCAGTCTCCATAGGAGCAGTGCTTAGTTTAGAAAGGAAATCTGCAACCCGGTTTGCTTCAGGGGGGCATAACAAATTTCAAAGCTATCGAAACAAGCACTCAAATCAACAATACGAGATAGGAGAAAATAACAATCCCAAGGCCAAACACATTTCATCGAGACACACTGAACTGCCCAACGCGAGTCAGAAGCAACCTGAACACGATCGTATCTCCTGTTTAAGGCCATTTCAAGACCACGAAGAATTGTCAGAAGCTCAAAATGAATCACCGAATTACCCTCTCTAAGGCCTGCTAGGGCTCCAAGAGAGTTCCCATCACAGCTTTTAAAAATAACCTAAACCACCCTTGAACGATCCATCCATATTCAAGCGGATGACACCTCTGTCCGGTGGCTCCCAAGAGACCCACCTAATAAGAGAGAAATGTCATTGGACCGCTAGGCCCCATTCCCCAATAGTCCTTCTATTGGCATCATTATCACATATATGCGGCCTAGTTGCATTGATCTTAGCCACCACCGCCTCTTTAAATTTGTTAACAACATCAATCGGCTGGGAATACTCAGTCCTAAAACATCGACGATTCCTTCCCGCCCATATATGGTAGACAAAACCTGCAAAGGCTACTTTACAGACAGAGCCCATAAAACTAGACCCGACACACCTTCTACTCATCAAACTCACAAATTGGTACCATCTCACGAAACTCCTCGGCTGAAGCTCAAGCCGTCTCCCGATAACTTGCCAAACCTCCATGGAAGGCGCTGCGACACAAAAGGCAAACATCCTGAAGGAGGATACCCCAACTGAGAAGCTTATCTTTCATAGATAGGGCGTGCCTAATAGCCATCCAAGAAATCATTGCATGCTTAGGAGAGAGAATGCCAAAGCAGCCTAGCCCATCTCACCTTTGGCCTGGATGTACGAAGACTATCCCAAGCCGATTTGAGAGAAAATAGCCCATTCGAGGCCGGGGTTCAAATAATCACATCGTCTTTATTTCCCAACACCTTAACTGTCTGAATCTCTTTTCAAGCCTCACTCGGAACAATCATGCTATTAGACTGCAAATTCCAACCATCGCCTTCCCGAATAGAGCTAACTAAAGCACCTCTGTTAACACCCAACAAATGAGAGTTAAATATAGGACCAAGCTTGCATAATAGCCCCCTAGGGTGCCAAGGATCCAGCCATAGCAAGGTATCCTCTCCCTTCCCGATGAGATGGCGCACCTTTGGCTCCGCGAGATGCTGAATTTTCAATATACTTCGGGTACTCCACGAAGCAGAATATGGAATATTCATACTCCATATAGAGTCAGACTAAAGAAATCTACACTTAAACCATTTTACCCATAAAGAAGGCCCTTTAATAACAAGCTCCCAAACCCGTCTTAGCAAGGAAACATCGTTCCAATCCTTAATACGCCTTAATCCGAGACCTCCCTCGTCCTTCGTACCACACACATTGCAACACGCCACCTTATGCATAGCCCTACCACAATTTGGACCAGACCAAAAGAATCGAGCCAATAGTCTCTCAATAGACTCCACCACAGCTTGGGGAAGCAAGAAAATGCTACGCTAATATAAAGGGAAACTACTCAAAACACTCTTGATGAGCTCCAATCTACCACCATACGATAACCACTTATTCTTCCATGAAGAAATACGATGAGATAACATCTCTAACAAGAGTTGATAGTCCCTTATGTAAAGGCGAGTAGTCGAGAGCAGTAATCCTAGGTACTTGATTTGAAGAGAGCCACGAGACATGCCAAGGATGTCAAGCATACGGTTACTAATTCGATTTGAAACATTTCCAAAGAAAATGGAAGACTTAGTAAGGTTTACTTCAAGCCCAGCACCTCTAAACTTCTCTAGGGCGGATGCCATGGAAGAGATTGAACTAAGTTGACCAGCCGAGAAAACCATAAGATCATCAGCAAAACATAAATGGGTAATCAATGGATCGTGACATTGAGGGTGAGGGATGAGCCTACCTTCCACTACTTCTTTATCCATCATAGCCGAGAGAACCTGCATAACCAAGAGAAAGAGATAAGGGGACATTAGGTCCCCCTGCCGGAGGCCCCTACCACCTGGGAAATAACCAACCAGCTCTCCGTTCAGAACCACAGAGAACCTCGCACCAGTGGCGCCCGCCATAATCCACCTAACCATCCTGATGGGGAAGCCAAAATGAAGTAACACATTGTATAGAAACCGCCAAGAGACAGAATCATACGCCTTTTTGATGTCAATCTTTATAGCCACCTTTGGCTGGTCTCTACTAATATGATAATTGTGAAGCAACTCTTGGCAAAGGAGAATATTATCAGAGATACGATGGCCTCTTACAAAAGCTGATTGGTTATCATCCACCAGCTTCGAAATCAGAGGTTTAATCCTATTGACAACCAACTTAGAGATGAAGTGACGTTACAAACTGAGATAGGCCTAAAATCAGCAAAGGATTCCAGTCTCTCACTCTTAGGGATCAAAGTAATAAGCGTGACACTCATCTCGGAGAGCAATTTGGAGCTCGAGAAGAAACTAAGGATGGCTCGAATGAGATCAACTTTAACTATCTCCCAGCAAGCCTGAAATTTTTTTGCATTGAACCCATCGGGCCCCAAAGCTTTATTTCCATCCGAATTAAAAACCACCTCCTTAATCTCATCTTCAAAAAAATCAGCAATAGCATCATCCTTATCCACATCAGTAAGTTGGTGGCTAAGAGGAACACTGCCAAAATCAAAATCAGGCTCTGTAGAAGGACTCACCATCTTGGAAAAGAAATCAAGAGCAGAACATTTAATTTGACTTGGCTCCCGGATCAGATGGCCTTCTTCATCCTGAATCGAGTCAATCTGATTCCGATTCCTTTAAGCACATATAGTTTTATAAAAAAAACTTATTATTGTTGTTCCCTAAACTAAACCATTGCACCCAAGATTTCTGACGAAATTCAGCTTCCTCCATGGCCAACAACCGATAAAGATCAGTCTTAGCCTCTTTAACCATAGCTTGCAAAGTAATATGAGATGGGTCAGAATTCAACTGAGTAAGGAACGTATCCAACCTGTTCTGAGCTTGATCAACATTCCTGGAGCTTGAGCCAAAATGAATTTTGCTCCATTGACGCAAAGCCACTCTAGTAGACTTAAGCATCTGAACAAGCTTGAACATAGGGGTGCCCACCACATGAATCGACCAAGCATTTCGAACCACATCAAGGAAACCAGGACCTTCAGTCCAATGGCTGAAAAACTTAAAGGAGGCAGGACGTCTTCTAGCTTCACGATTGAAGCTAACCAAAAAACTGACGATGATCTGAAGTATAGCATGATCCAACAAGAGCTTCAGCATCAGGGAAGGACTGAATCCATTCTGAATTCACTAGGCACCTATCGAGCTTAAAATCAATTCTACCCGGATCAATAGCACCGTTGGACCAAGTAAAGGGAAGACCTTTCCAGCGAAGATCCATGAGACCAGCCTTAAATAATTTGTCACAAGCAGGGAACAAGTAATCTTGGGGAATAGAGATACCTCCTCGCCTTTCCAAGCATGCCAAAATAGAGTTAAAGTCGCCCATAACAAGCCACGGCAAGTTATGCAAGTGACTGAAATTTACAAGGGTATACCATAACCTCTCCCTTTGCAATCTATCATTTGATCCATACACAACAAAAACAGCAACACTATGTCCCCCCTCTAAAAACTCAACCAAGCAATGAATAACTTGGTCAGAGGAGCTCATAGGCTCAACATCAACTTTCTCAGGGTCCCAAAGTACCCAAATTCTCCCATTTAGGGCATCTGAATAGCTATCTATACACTTCCAACCATCCATAAACTTCATGAGCACCCTACTAGCATTGATGCTACGGACCTTAGTCTCAACCAAACCAACAAAACAAAGATTACGATTTCAAACGAAATCCCACACATCGCGTTGCCTACCCCCGTTATTCAGGCCCCGGACATTCCAGCATCCAAAAAACATATCTACACAAAAAACTGGAAAAACCAACAGCCCCAGACAAAAAAAGACTCAACAACTTCCATTACTAGCCAGGGATCCTTAGGCCCCATGCTCTCTGCTCCACTTGAGATAGAAGCTCTGAATGATTTAGCGGCTTCTTGAAGGTGACTCTATTGGTGCCAGATTCTTTTCGGGTTAAGCCCTTTACAGGAGCTCTTGTAGTGATTGGGGCTCTCATGCAGCTGGTGTTGATTAGATTGTAGTCGCCCACCCTCATTCATAGGAGCCTTATCTCGGCCTCATCTAGCTACCGTATCCCATCCGACATCAGGAAGAGCCAAATCGCCATCATCTATGAGCTAGAGGGCAGAGAGTCGACATCAGCCTTCGAGATGTCCTGATTGGAGGGATTGCGTGTCATAACCGAACACTCCCTACGCTGCACTCTGTCGAACCCAAACTTGGGACCACGAGAGTGTGATCAGCCTCTGCTCTTACCACGGGATCGCCCACCAGGTTTTCTATCAACCACACGCTCCTTAGTACTACCGCAGCGATCACCATTGTGGCCAAAAACATGACAATGAGGGCATCACAAAGGCCGTCACTCATACTCCACATTGAGTTTGTACTCTTTATCACCAATTAAGCACACAATCACCTCATCTGGTAATTCCAAAGCCGCATTGATCTCAATGAAAATACGAGCATAGCTCAATCTTGATATGTTAGTAGTTTGCTTATCTAAGCATAGTGGCTTCCCAAGCATACTACCAATAAAGCTTAAATGTTTAGGGGTCCACAAGGTAAAAGGAAGATTGTAAATTTTTAACCAAAGGGGTAGTTTAGTTACCTCAATTTTGTCGAGTTTCAGTTTCCGATCCCACTCCCACAGAACCAGCATCACAGACCGAACTTTCTTCGGACCTCCTTCCAAAATCCTCACCTTATCCTCAGAGCATGACAGCTTGAAAATAAAGAACCCATTCTCTATGGCAAACACCTCCATGGAAACTTTGAGATGCCATAAGCGTTCCTCTGAGCTCTTAACAGCATGAAAAGAGGGTTTGGGGCCGACAAAGAACCCCACCAGCGTATTGCACCATTCAGCTAAGTCTTCCTGCAGCTCAGAGGCGGACATAGAGATCATCAACATACCATCCTGGATGACTGGATGGATATACTCCAGAGGAGCACCTTCAACAACAGAGGGAGCCCCCCTAAATAGGGAACTCCATAAGGAAGAGGCATTACCTCTGGCCAACTGACGAGAGTCATCGAGCTCCGGTACCGGCACTCCACTGGCCACCAAACCTCCCGGATTGGGCAGAATTCCGACCGCCATACAGGTCAACCAAACGAAGAAGAGCCAAAGTAGGAAGGTAAAGTTGAAACTCAAAATCGCCTCTTGAATAGGAACTCCTACTTTATCTGAGGAACAAGGTCCAGAAGCTTTCTTTGCCTCCTAATATCATCAAAGAAGTTAATGTAATGAATTACAATCCCGACGACTTGATAAGTATGTTACTTTGTTTAAAAAGAGAACAGATTTTGGAACCTGAATTACTACAGATTTTTATTTTATTTCTTACTATTTAATATTCTTGTACTAATAATGTGTCTAAATTAGCTTGGTTGATGATATTAACCAACATCCAAGATCCACCGATTCCTACTAATCTTGGAGTTTCTAAATCAAGTCCTACACAGCACAAAGATCCCCCATAAAGATATTGTATATATCTCTTAAGAAAGCAATCTAGTGCTTGCAATAATCTTTCCTCTTTCATCTCTATGTATTTGGAAACAATAGGATTTGTAGTTTGTATATATTCATGAATGAAGTGAAGGCAGCCTCACGGTTTGAATACCATTCTTTGTCTAAGCTTTTATGGTATCTGTAAGCGCAAAATTTGTAAATTTGTCTCATCAAATTTCCTCCATTGTTGTATGGAGTTTATTGTTTGTTGTGGGAGACTATTCTTCCAATCTGAGTAAACTCAGATTGTTAAATTACCTTCCTTATATTGAGGAAGAACCTCTGATTAAGAAGAAGACTTAAAAGAAGAACAAAATATTGAATAAAGTATATGTATTTATTCAATGGGATTGCCCAGTTCCTATGTAGGCGTTACAAGTACCTCATTGAGGTCTTTTCAAGAAAAGAAAAAGAATGGTGGCCATGTTTAAAAGCTCACCTTATATTCCCAATATTGCGAGTCTTCTCCTTCACTTACTTGCTTGTGTTTTGCTGTTGCTTGAAAGGGAGGAGAGGGTTTTCTCTTTCTTCCTTTTGTCTCTTCGTGTATTTTTATGTTTGCGTGTGTTTCTTGTGAGAAATACACCTTTTATAGGTTTGAGAGAGTTCTTTTTCGGACTCCCTCTTTGACTCCCTTATTTGAGGAAAGTCAAAATGGGCTCTCCACTTAGAGGATGCCAGCTCACAGGCCTCCCTTATTTGGGAGAATCCTCAAGTTGAAGAGAATCCTCTTCTTTTCAGGACTCTTGTACTAGCTTTCTTCCTTTTTGGGAGGAATCCTATTACCTTTCGAAAAGGAGAATGGTAATCTCATCCTTTCCTAGGATATAGGACATAGTCCTAAACCTACCATAATTATGGGGTGCCATGTGGCATCCCATGAGATTTTAAAAGAGAGGATCCTTATCTTGGGATCCCCCACATCTTGACAGAGAACCATTTATATGAAGGAGTCTCTGCACTATGACAGTCAGATACTGACTGTTAGCCAGGGACAAACTGACCTAGGTCAGTCCATGGATTTAAAGGGTGAGACCATAGGTCTCGCCCACGGGCCACAGGGTGATACCATAGGTCTCATCCACAGACCATGGGGATGAGACCATAGGTCTCGTCCACGGACCACAGAGTGAGACCATAGGTCTCATCCACGGACCACGGGGTGAGACCATAGGTCTCGTCCACGGACCATGGGGTGAGACCATGGTCTCGCCCATGGACCAAGGGTATGAGACCATAGGTGTCGTCCACGGACCACGGAGTCAGACCATAGGTGTCATCCACGGACCATGGAGTGAGACCATAGATCTCGCCCACGGACTAGAGGTCTTGCCCATGGTCTGGGTTAGATCTAGGACATAATATTTGATCCGTGAGGGTTTTATCCTCACTGATGAACACGTGTCAGCCTCATGAAGGCCAACACTCCAAGTTGGATCCGTGAGGTTTTGGTCCTCACGAATGAACACGTTTCGGTCTCTTAGAGACTGACACTCAACGCTGGATCCATGAAGTTTTATCCTTAGGGATGAACACGTGTCAGCCTCATAAAAGCTAACACGAAGTATGGATCCGTTGGGTTTTATTCTCAGGGATTGAACACGTGTTAGCCTCTCGGAGACTGGCACTCAAAGTGTGGATCCATGAGGTTTATTCTCACGGATTGGATACGTGCCAGCTTCTTGGAGGCTGACATCGAAGGATGGATCCGTGAGGCTTATTCTTATGGTCATAACATATATCAGTCTCTCGGAGGCTGACAACCAAAGGTTGGATGTGGGATTTTGATCTCACAGATTGGATACGTGTCAACCTCTCAGAGGTTGACACTCAAAACTCATCCGTGAGGTTATGGTCTTCATGGACTTGGTATGTACCAATCTCTTGGAGACTGTCATCCAAGGATTTTATCAGTGAGGTTTTGCCCTTACAGATTGGATAAGTATCAGCCCCATGGGGGTTGATACTAAGACTTGATCCATGAGGTTTTAGTCCCCATGGATTGAACATATGTAAGCCCCATTGGGGCTAGCACTGAGAGGTTTTTGTCCTCTAAGATCAGAGGCAGAGAACAGGTGAAGGCGGCTGTATGGAAATTGGTGTATCCGAATCATTAGGGTGTGACAATTTCGCTGCCTAAAAATGCCCCTTCGAGATTCGTACGACGAGATTTCTTTGAGCCGTACGGAACTCGAACCTAGCAGCATTTGAGCAATTGTTTCACTCCAGCTTCATCTTGATCTTTCCCTTGGGCATTCGATCTTTTGAGCATTTTTTCTTCTTTTCACTATTTGTCAGCTGCAGTTGAAGGAAGGTGTAGATAGTTTCTGTTCATATCCAGGAAGGTTCATTTTGGTGAACTGCTTCGACCTATGTCGAGGAGCCCTCGAGGGCATGGTAAACATTTTTAGGTCGTGTTTAGGAGCCTGTCAATTTTGCTCTAACTTTTGCCTGGACATTGATCCAGTGAGCATTTTTTGTTCAAGTCACCCAATATTGGAAGGTGACAATGACTTCTTTTTTTTACATCTCAAGGGGATGGTGTTCCTTTGGAGGAACTAGCCGAACCCAAGATGATTTTCTCAAGTTGCCTACGTACCCATATGATAGGATCAGGCCAAACGTAGTTCCAAAAAGGGGCTATTTTAAACTCGTAATTTACGAGTTGATAGTTTCCGTTCGTATCTAGGAAGGTATGGACTTGTACTTTGGGAACAAGCTTTTCAAAAAATGATGAATCTTTTTAGCTCATATTCAGGAGCCTATCAGGTCGCTCTAATTTTTGCCTAAACCAACTCTTGGAGTGTTAGTTTAGCGAGCTTTTTACTTTGACTCATTTTTTTTCTAAGTCGTCCTTTCAGATTTTCAACTTAGCGAGCCTTGTTACCCTAACTTTTACCTAAGCCGTCCTTTCAGATTTTCAACTTAGCGGGTATTTTGTTGCCCTAATTTTTGCCTAGACCAACTTCTTGAAGTTTTAGTTTAGCGGGCTTTGAGAACCTTACATTGGTCGGGGGAGATATTTCGTTATCCGTCCTTTGTAATCAGCCGATATGCTCCCGATGGTGAGAAGTCCTTCCTTAGAATTGCGGTTTCTTCTTCGTGTATCAAATAGAAGTTTTCTCCGTTTCACCCATATTGAGGGGCAATAATGATGATTCTGTATCCCAGGGGGATGGTGTTCTTTTAAAAGAACTGACTGAACCCAAGTTAATTCCTCTGCTTATGTACCTATGATAGGATCAAGTCAAATGTAGTTCAGGAGAGGCGATTTAATTCGCATTTTGGGATAGTTTTCATTCATACCTAGGAAGTTTTTGACTTCGGCCTTGTATTTGGGGGACTTTTGAAGCTTAGATTCATAATTTGATAGCGAATAGGCAATTTCCGTTTGTGCCTAGGAGGGTTTGGACTTCGGTTTGGTATTCTGGAGACTTTTGAAGCGCCGTAAACCTTTTTAGCTCACATTCAGGAGCCTGTCAAATTGTTCTAATTTTTTCCTAGACTGACTCTTAGAGTATTAGTCTAGCGAGCTATTTGTTGCCATAATTTTTACCTAGACCGTCTATGAGAGTTTTGGTCTAGCGGGCATTTTGTTTTGACTCAATTTTTATCTAAGCTGCCCCTTAGGGTTTTAAACTTAGTGAGTCGTTGTGTGCTCTAAATTTTGCCTAGACAGTCTTTTGAAGTTCTTGGTCTAGCTAGCATTTCGATTCCTTAGGAGTAGTATCGCTTGAGGAATCTTGCATTGGTTGGAGGGATAATTCGCTCTCCATCCATTGAGGTCAGCAGGTACGCTCCGTTAGAGTATACCTTCTCGATGACGTATGGCCCTTCCCATTTTGGTTCGAGCTTCCCCTTGGTTCGACGAGTGATGATGATCGGAGTTCTGACCATTAAGACCAAATCTCCTATTTTGAAAGACCTTAGTCTTACCTTTTTGTTAAAGGCACTAGTTAGCCTTTGCCGATACATCTCTAAACTCTGTTGGGCCTGGATACGACGTTCATCAAGAGTTTCGAGTTCTGCAAGACGAACCTTAGCTGAATCCTCTTTTGTGAGGGACTGCTGAATTACCTCCTGTAGGGAGAAAATTTAAATTTCAAGGGGGAGAACTACTTCACCGTCGAAGACTAGGGAATATTGCGTGGCCTATGTCGGAGTTCGATGAGTAGTCCTGTATGCCCAAAGGGCTTCGGGTAGGCGTTCGTGCCAATTCCGTTTGCTTTTATCCACAACTTTCTTGAGGATTTTGCACAAAGTTTTATTGAAGGCTTCAGCGAGACCATTCGCGGCTACATAGTACCGAGTGGAATGGTCCTTTCGGATACCAAATTTGGCATACAACTTGTGTATAAGAGTGCTTCAGAAAGGTTGCCTGTTATCCATGATGATGCTTTCTGGAATTCCGAACCGATATATGATGTGGGTTTGGATGAAGTCTGCCACATAGTGGTGTTTGACCTCTTTGAGAGTGACGGCTTCAACCCATTTTGAGAAGTAGTCCGTCGTAGCTAGGATGTATTGATGCCCAGCAGATGATGTTGGGGTGGATGGTCCTATGATGTCAATTCCGCATGCCGCGAAGGGCCATGAATATGTTGTCATATGAAGAGGCTCGGGAGCTCGATGTATGAAATCAGCATGGAGCTGACAAACTTTGCATTTTCTTACATAGTTGAGACAATCAGCAATCATCGTCGGCCAGTAGTAGCCTAATTTTTTCAGCTGCATTTGTAGCTTGGGACCAGCTTGGTGGGCACCATAGACCCCGGCATGAGTTTCTTCCATGACTTGATCTATTTCAATTCCTGAGATACATCTCATCAAGATGCCTTCAAAGGACTTTCTATATAAGGTCTCTTCCAACATCACAAATTTTATGACCCGTCAGCGGACTTCAACGCGTTTGGCATGGTATCTGGGTAATTGACCATGCTGGAGATAATCAATGAAGGGCTGTCGCCAATCATCCTCCTGTTCTTTGATTATCGCAGAACAAACTGCTTCCAGGAAATCTATCTCTGGGAGTGGTTTAAGAGTTCTTCTTTCTCCTACTATGATAGTCAGCATCCTATCTGTTGGCAGAGTTAGAATTTGAGTCCTCTATGAACATGGAAGAGGTTGCTTCTTAGAATTTGAGCAAGTAGCTGGTCCACTCTCTTCTGATAGGGAAGGAGGCTGACTCTTCGTATAGTATATTCACATTGAACTTGTTTGATAACAAGTTCTGAATCCCCGTAGATTGTTAGTTCATCCACCAGGATCTCGAGAGTGAATTCAAGACTTGCTATCAGGGCTTCATATTCAGCTTCATTGTTTGAACATCCTTCTGTTAGGGCGAAGGAATAGGGTAGTATTGCGTTGTCTGGTGTGATAAAAAAAATACCAACGTCTGATTTGTTTTCCTTCGAGTCGATGCGTTTGATACCATTAGGGCTTCTTAAAGCTCCATCAAAATAAATCTTCCAACCTGGTTTGACTTGAACTTACATGAATTCTTCGTCAGGGAGGTCGGTGACCAGAGGCGAGTCCGCAGGAACCGGTGTGCTGCAAGAAAATCAGTAAGGGCTTACCCTTTCACTGCCATTTGGGGCACGAATTCGATTTTGAATTCGGATAGAAGCACCGCCCATTTTGCCATTCTGCCAGAGAAAGTAGGGCGGGACATTATGTACTTGAGGGTGTCGGCTCTGGATATCAGTTTCACCGAATGTTCAAGCATATAATGCCTTAATTTCTTTAGAGCAAAGATGAGGGCCAAACAGACTTTCTCTATCGGGCTGTATCTGCATTCTGCTCCAACCAAAGTATTGCTTAGGTAGTACAGGGCCTTTTCCTTTCCTTGGTCATTATGCTGAGCAAGGAGAGCTCCGAGAGATCCCTCGAGTACTGTGATATAGAGGATAAGTGGCTTTCCTCTGATGGAGCCCATAAGGACCGGTGAATTTATGAGATAAGTCTTGATGTTGTTTAGAGCATTTTGACAAGCTTCATCCCATTTGAATGGTATTCCTTTCTTCACTAGCCGGGAAAATGGTTGGCATCTTCCAGCCAAGTTGGAGATGAATCTCCAGATATAAGCCAATCGACCCTGAAGTCCTTTCAGCTCGTGCAGATTTCTTGGAGGAGGCATTTCGCGAATGACCCTTATTTTAGTAGGGTCAATCTCAATTCCTCTATGGCGTACCACAAAGCCCAGGAATTTTCCTGATGCGACTTCGAACGCGCATTTGAGCGGGTTCATTTTGAGCTGGTGCTGTCGCAGTCTATCAAAGATTTTTCTCGAAAATCATCCAGATGATTGCTTCGTTATCTTGTTTTGACAACTAAATCATCGACATAGCACTCGATCTTGTCATGGAGAATATCTCCAAATATGATAGTTATGGCCCTTTGAAAAGTAGCTCTGACATTTTTGAGGCCAAATGACATAACTTTGTAGCAGAACACTCCCTTAGGAGTGCGGAAGGCTGTAAGATCTTCATCTTCCGGGGCCATCTTGATTTGATTATAGTCAGAATATCCATCCATAAAGGACAAAGCCTCGAAGCTGGTTGTGACATCGACCATTATTTCTGTGATGGGCAAAGGGAATTCATCCTTAGGGCAGGCTTCATTCAAAACCCGGAAGTCTATACAAACCTGGATTTGTCGGTTCTTCTTTTTCATGAGAACCACGTTGGTAAGCCAAGTAGGGTATTGAACCTCTCTTATAAACCCGACTTTGAGGAGTTTATCTACCTCAGCTTCAATTTGAGCGACCAGTTCTGGGCGGGCTCGTCTTTGTGCCTGCTTGATCGGCTGACATCTTCTCGAGTTGTGAGATGATGGACTGTAATTTTTGGGTCTAGGTCAGGTATCTCTGTGTAGTTCCAGGCAAAGACATCCTTGTACTATTTTAGGAGACAAAGATACTCCTCTTTTTTCGTTTGGGAGAGAGAGGCACTGATGAAGGTTGGCCTTGGGTCTTGTTCTGAGCCGAGGTTAACTTCAAGAAGGTCATCAACAGTTGTTTGACCTCCTGTTTCAAATTCTGGTGGAGCCGGAAGGACTTTTATTTCTTCCGGTGGTTCTTCCATGATTATTTCCTCTTCTGAAGAAGAGTCTTCATCTACCGTAATAGCATTTACGGTCCAAATCAAATCCTCATTTGGTTTTCCCAAGTTGGAACCAACCTACTTATAGGTAGCCGGAGTCCTTGGCGCTGGCATCATTTCATGCTCAAATGGCTCTTTTGCTTCGATATTAAATCTCTGCTTCTCAAGCATTTTCTTGATCGTTGGATTAAACACAGGCTTCTTTTGATAAGGATTCATTATTCTGTCCCTTCTGTCGTTCCGGAGAGTAGATTTGCCTACTTGACGTGCGAAGTGAAAAACAATGGGCTTTTTCCCTGTTCTTCTGGATGAGACAATGATGCCAGGAATGATTTCCGTTGTTTTCTATTTTTGTTATGCACTGAGACTGACCTTAGCCAGGCTACCAATCATATCTTGATACGCTGCCTCAACCCATGGGGATGCATGTAGGGACTTCATTTCTTCTTAAAGCCGTTCCATGGAGACTTCTTTTGATGTGAACTCCTCCTTGGCTGTGACCATATTCACGGTCTGGTTATGATTTTCACTGAATACAAAGACTGGGGATTATACCAAATTCCTAACGTATCTGTATCTACATAGTCACCAGTATCGAAGGCTTCATGTTGCTCCTTTCTGAGCATGGCTTCATAAACCGGTAGGATAGTTTCTTCGACTTGCTCTCCTTCTTCAAGATCAAACCCTTGTTTTTTGAGGAACCCGGTGATTTTTTTCACCAAAGCTTATCTTCTTCCTGTAAGGGTTGATGATCCTCCTTTTTTCATTGGTCCATGAGGAGTCAATCCTGTCATGTGCACCTAGGGAATTGAAGAGTATAGGTTTTTGTCCTCTTTTCCTAGTTGGAACTGTGCTACTGGAGGTAGTTTCTACCATTATATAGTCCATTCTCCTCAAATGGACTATATGATCACCTTTCAGAGCTTAAAGGGGGTCGATTTCTTTGACCTCACAAGTCTGGGAGAGGTCGACTGACTTGCCTTTCTCCAGATTCTGGGAAGTTTCAACCAAAGATAGGGTTGGTTCTCCTTCTTTTTGTTGAGACTTTGGGGTGTATTTGAACACCCTTTTTGGAGCTGCTGTTTGGACAAGTCAATGATTGCTCTTTGGGTCACTTTCAACATTTTCCTCTTTAGGCTTCTCCTGAAGGTTTCTTTTGGCACTTTTGACATAAAAACGCGCATCTGCGTAATATGCCTCTGCATCATTGAAAAGATCATCATCAGCATCGATCTTTGTTTGCCTGTTCCCTTGAGGGTATTTAAGGCATTGGTGATAAGTGGATGACACAACTAGATGGTTGTGCATCCATTGTCGCCCCAACAGGACGTTGTACGATGTATCAACATCGATCACCAGAAACGTCATAGTTTCACTAATATTCCCAAATCTGGTTTTGAAGTTGACCATGCCCATGAGTTTCTGCTCATTTTGGTTGAAGCCTTAGATGATCAGGTTACTTTCATGAAGCCGGCCTATTTGTACGCCAAGCTTAGACAACATTTTTCTTGGAAGGATATTGACAGCTGAACCCCCATCTATCATTACTCTAGAGATTCTGGTTTCATTAACCAGAACTGAGATAAATAGTGGTCGGTTATGTTGGAGTGTCTTAGCTCGCATGTCTTCATCATTAAAGGTGGTCACGAAGAGACAGGAAGCTCCTGTTTAAGGAGGCTGCGGCGGCTGACTTGTAACTTCTTCAGATAAGTCTTTCAGATTAGAGAGGGTATATATAAGAGACCTCAATTCTGGAGACATCTTGAGAGCATCATAGACGCTCAGCAAGGAAGAAATTTTCTTCAGGTGGGCCAGGATATTGTATTTGATCCTCTCATTACCGGAAGCTATTTGGACTTGGGCTGGTTGGGGTCTGGTCTGATTTTCATGCTGAACTGGTACAAATCTCGGTGGTAATCTTCTTCCCAACCAGAGGTTGAGTTGATAAACTTTGGCAATCGTCTGATCTATTATTTCAGACGACTCTCCTTCCAAGAGTTAAACCATGTTCACAGAACTAAAGTCCAGCTTTCTTTTCTTACTTGGGAAAGACGATGAAACTCTTTTTTCAGATTGTCATGTTGGACTTCCAGACTGGGCTGACATCTGTTTAGATATCAGTAAACTGTCGGCTGGTCCCGAGTTCAAGACTGTTTCTTTTGTTGGAGAGTTCCTGTTCAGACTGAATGCAGCAGGGGAACCTTAATTCTTGGGCTGAGTTAAAACTTGTACTGGTCTTCGCGTTTGACAATGGTCCCGATTTGGCACTTCAAGCGTATTTAGCATTTCTTGAGAAAGATCAAATTGTATTTGTTCATCCTCTATCTCTCGCTCTCCTCCGGATGAGAATAATGCATCTTCGAGAATAAAGCATCTTGAGGTCTTCGACTTTCTAGGAGAGTAATGAGTTCATTAGCAAGGAGATCTTCAAACAAATCTTCGACAATGTCTTTAGAAAACGAATATGTTCTATTCATTCTATCTTCCATGGTGATCTTCTTAGGCGGCTCCTTTTTACCTTATGGCTTTCTAGATCCACCCTGAACTGGTTTAGTACCAATCTTAATTGGTCATTTGCCGTTGTTTGTTCAACCAGTTGATCTACCGGTGCTTGATGCTGGTGGCGTAGTCTTTTTGGCTTCAACTACTATGGCTCTTAAGGATTCAAGGCGATCAGTGCCCTAGCCTCGCCTTCTCTTTCCTATATGGCTCTCCATACCATGTGCTTTTGTACACAGATCTTCAAAACCAGTAAAGGTTTGAGTCATTAGGGCTGTGGAAAGGTCGTGCCTGAAGTTGTTGAGGCACATCTGGATAAGTTCTAGTTGAGTCAACTTTTGCGGGCAGGAGAAGGTCAATGCTCTCCATCGAGCAATGAACTATGTTACTGTTTCATTGTCTCTCTGCCTGGTTTCAATCAATTCCGGAACACCTACTCTTCTTTGGGTGTTATAGAATTGTTTGTTGAACTCGATCACCATTGTATTCCAATCAGGGATCGAAGCCTTGGGGAGGTTGACATACCATGTGAAAGCAGCACCTTCTAAAGATTTCACAAATAGTTGGAGACAGAGAGCTTCGGTCTTGGACGCCAATCTGCACCTTGAGAGGAAATGAGACAAATGTTGTCTCGGATCTCCAATCCCATCGAACATCTAGAATGTTGGTTGAACAAAGCTTGGCGAGAATGAAACCGCATCCATAATAGCTGGATAGGGCTTCACGATCATCCGAACATCCTCTTCCTTCTCTTTGGCCTGTCGCATTTGATTGCGGACAGTCTCTTCAATTGCAGCCAGTAGAGACGGTGACACCCCTCCTACGAGGGCGGCCTGATTCAGAATGGAACCTGTTTCGGGCACCCTTGGATGATTTGGAAGTGTAGGGGCTGTACCTTGATTGCTGCTACTTTCTTGGTACAGGAAGCGAGGTCCAGGTGCCGATGCAGATTTGAGAGTTAACAATTGAGTAGCCAACTCTTACATTTGAGACATCATGGCTGTGATCTGATCATCCTTGTATCAGAGCTGAGCCTGCAAGGCTGCTGTCTGATCATTTGATGATGAAGGTGCCAAAGTTGAAGAGTTATTCCCTTGACTTGCATTCTCATCCAAATTTGTCATCATAACTGCTACCAGTCGCTCTGAAGTTAGTTCCGGTAACCGGAACAAATTTAGAAACTCTTCTTCAGCAAAATAGGCACTGGGCATCCCGTATAAAGGGTTTGGTGCGCTGAAAACCTGTCAAGGTATTTCTTGCACAACTTCTGACCTGATTGATTGAGGAGCTGGCTCATCAGAAACATAATCCTATACTTCTCCTTTTCATTTTAAGGAAATAGACTATGCGGCATTTCATTGTTCCACCTTCCCCTTTTTAACGCCCACTAGCTGTGGTTAAGGCTCACTCACTTCTAAGGTTCATCCATTAAGTTTTTTTTTTCTTTAAATATTAATCTTAAATTAGGTAAGCTTAACCATAGTTAAAAAGGTGTGTTCAAAGGGACATGTCGCAGTCCAATAATCACTACTCTCATTTGAAAGTTGAGCTTCCTTCCCAACTGATGATTGCCTTTCCAATTTCATCAAGGAGAGACTTCCACGCGATGGTCAATTTTTTTGGTTGAAATGATATCATGTAACTAACACACACTCTCTAAACACACGCGATGGTTAATTGAGAGTGGTAGTAATTATCAATTTTAGGGCACGCAATGGCCAATTGAGAGTGATAGTTATTGTCAATGTATCTATGGAGAATGATCAGGTTGATACAAAATATTCTAGGTCTATGGAATGGGGGTTCCATAGTTGTTAAAGGAGTCGCCTCAAGCGCCTAAGGCGGTCGCCTAGGCGACCAGGCGCTCTGTTGGGCTCAGGCGACTGGCTACCTCAGGCGGTCATTATTAAAAATCTAATATATATATGTATATATATATAATATTATTACTGTTGAAGAATATAAAAATTATTTTATTTGAATATGATTGTTCGGTAACAAAAAAATATACTATTTTATGTACTTCTCATGTCTTTTACAGTATAATATGTTAGTATTTGTATGTCTTACAAAAAAAGTTTGTAGATAGAAGAAGAAAAAAATGACGAATGGTGTCAAGTATGTTTCTATCATGTTAACTTGTTCTCTCTCTCAATCGGTGGACCAAATGGTCTCTCTCCCTCTATTTATAGGTGGACCATTTAGTCCTCATTTGTTTTTTTTTTCCATGGTTGTTAAATTACAACTAGCTCAGGCGGCCCAATAAAAAATTAAGAGCCTTTAAATACCCCAAACAAATTCCTTCTACCTCCCTCCCCCCAAACTCTCTTAAACTCATATTTAAAGGAGTCTTTTATAATTTAAATAAGTGCAAACCCTATAATTATATATTTTACTTATTAATATTATTTTTATTACTTATCTTGAGTATAATCGATAAAAAAAAATAAATGAGAGTAAGCGGTACGACATCTCCCTCTCCCCCCCCCCCCTCTTCTTTCTCCCCTGTTAAGCGTCACAATTGACTGTCGAGCTATTTTCTATTTTTTATTCAGTTTTGTATTCTCCCTCCTCTCCCCTCTCTCTTTTCTGTTGGGCTGTCTATTTTTTATCACTCATAATCTCTCTCCCCTCTTTCAGTAGTCATTGTAGACTTAATTTTTATTCCATTTTTTTCCAACACTTGAAATCCCCCTTTATTATTCTTAGAACTGTCTTTAGCGATGGTTCTATCAAAGTACGTCTTGACAATGGTGTAATTTATATGAATGTAGAGTCTCTTATAAAAGAAAATGCATCATATATAGATCTCATATTAGGTGGAATTTTCTGCAACAAAAAGTTCATCAGGCGACGTCTCGGGCGCCTCAGGTGTCCATGAGTTTTGTCCCCTCAAGTCGCCTGGTCGCCTTGACAACTTTGGGGGGTTCGAATGGCATAGTCCCTAGTTTTCTTGATGAATCAATTCTTAGGTCATTTTGTCCATATATCTTATGAGTATTGTTTCTCCTTGTTATCGGGCCACCTGTCCCCTTGTCTTATCGATATGCCCTGTTAAATATGAAATGTTTTCATCAATCTATTTATTAATAAGTTTGAACTAAATGTATTATTAGAAACCGACTCCGACTTATACAACCAAATAGTTATGTGCCGGTTGTTAGTAAGACCAAGGTTTCCTGATTCACAATTGAGTATCAAGAGCTACTAATTTTTTGACATTGATATTTTATTTTCGAAAGTTTTTTTTTATCAATTGATTATCAAGAGCTACTAATTTTTGCAACCCTGGACAATGATATTTTATTTTCAAAAGTTTAGGGACAGTTGCCTTCTTGGGTAAGGATGACAACAGGGCGGGTTTGGACCGGGGCGACCCCAACCCTACCCCGCCCCTAATGGGAAGACTCCTACCCCATTCCCATCCCAAACCCAGGCTAGCTTGTGCTTTAATCAACAACGAGATCGACTCGTAGGATGAAATAATCAGGAGGCGATCACCTGACTCTGTTGTTAGGTGAAAAGCATAATGATAGTCATTTCAGCGTGCTGTCAATTCCAAACTAACTCAACTAATGGTAGGCTCACACGTATGACACGTAAGGCTGAAGATCTGTCTGACATATTTGGTAATGATCATAAAGCAAGTGGCAGAGGTATCTATGGCCATCTATGGGCATATCAGTTGAACCTATAAATACCCGAAAAGACTCAATGCATAAGGATCATGAAATTTCATACTTCTTAACTCATATTACTTCTCTTGTTTATTGTTCATCTTCTTCACATTCTGACTTTGGCATCGGAGTACAGGACAGGATGCAAACCCTCCACTTCAACTCATCAATAACTGGAGCTTTGCTATCTACCTTCTAGCAGTAAACTAGTCTTTGAAGCAGCTACTGACACGTGGACACTCCGAGAAATTCCCACACAATACATATTTTCTTTCTATATTCGATAAGCTAAGGAATTCTACCCATACTTTCACAGTTCCAAAATTTTCCATACTCTTCCCTCTATTGATAATAAAACCAAGGAACCAAATCCTCTACTGTTATAACCGGACTAGAGGGAGTCCAGTTACACCGTTGAGGTTGCCACGTTTTCCTTTTGACACCCCTTTAACTGTGATTAAAATTCACCCACCTATCTTTGGTTTTTAGAAAAAAAATATTCAAAATATTTTAATTATTTTTCTAACCACAGTTTTAAAAAATCAATATTAAAAAAAAAAAAAACTAATGATAGCCATAGGGGTGGGTGAATCTTAACTACAGTTAAGGGACACGAGTTCAACTCCCCAAGTCCCGTCATTTGTTTTTTGGGGAATGCTGGCACTACTCTCCCCCTCTCGTTTTTTTTCTTTAATTTATGAAAACAGACGAGGATATTTATCTCAGGTCCTTGTGCGCCGCACTACAAAGTCCTTATCCTCTTACATTATTTTTACGTACATCGGAAAGAATTGAGTACAATAGAGGAGAGTGGGGCTAGCGGGGAGCCAGGATTCTCTTTTTGGGGAGCTAACAATAGGGTTCGGGGCCCATTTTTTTTTTTTTTGGAAGGTCAAGTTAATGGGTTATCGTGTTTGTAGCCGTTTGCAAAGATTATTTATTTTTTTAAGCTTAGGGGGGCTAGCCCCCGTCCTCCTCGGCCTCCGCCCCCTTTCCCAAGCTACACCCCTATGAATACAATATAATCTTTTTTTTTTTTTTCAAAATTTCAGGGGGGAATGGATGGTTAAACCCGAGCCAGATTTACAAAAATTTGAAATTACCTTATAATATGACATATCGAACGGAACCGACCCACTCCGCCCCTACCCGATTATTGCTTAACGGGACAGGGACGGGGACTGGTTTAAGAAGGGTTTTGATAAAATCGGAACCGGCCGGGCCAGCTCCAGGTTTGGGACAGTAACAGTGTTGGAGTTTTGCCATTATGGGAGGGGTAAGATTGGAAGCGCCCCGGCCCAAGCACGGCTCGTTGCCATGCATCCCTACTTACGTAGTTACGTACTAGTGTAATATATGTAGTTGCATTTAAACTTAAATTATAATAATTGATTAATATGATGCCAATTAAAATAGCATTTAATCTTAGATTCAGTATCTAATAAAGATTTTAGGTCAGATAAATGAGCATACATGTTCGTTGCATAAATACAGTATATATATATAGGTGACCCATGAACCAAATCTTTTGCCCCATACAATTTTAAACGGGCTGATGAAATAAACCCAACCTGACCAATTGCCCCAAATCTCAACCGAAATCCGTGTTTAGGAGGGTAGGTTGACGGTTTTTGCCGCATCCCAAAATTGAGAAATGATGAAGACACAAAATGCAATCTTAAAACGAACTTGATAAGGATTAAAATTAAACTCAACCGGGAAAAAAAACAGGAAAGTAATCACCTGATTGACTCAAATTAAATAGACCTCCTTCCGAAAAGACCGTCCAAATAGTAGATCTTACCATGTGTACGTTGGAAATTAACTGTCCATATGTATGAATAACGAACACTATATATATATTTCAGAAGTAGCTACAAGTGTGAGAGTCTCAAACCTTTTAATTTTCTTCTTTCAATGTCTCTTTTGGGCCAGAGCCAGAATGAAGAAGGTGTTGTTGGAGCTAAGAATGCAGATGATTTTTTAAAGTCGATCCCTCCTGGTTATAGGTTTTGTCCTCTTGATGAGGAACTCAATGATCTTTATCTGAGGAACAAGGTCCGTAAACTTCCTTTGCCTCCCAACATCATCAAGGAAGTTAATCTCATGAATTACAATCCCCACTACTTAATAGGTATGATCTTTTTAAAAGAAAACAGATTGTTAATATTTTTTTATTTTTTTTTGGTATATTTTATCTTGAAATAATTAATAATGTGTTTTAATGATAGATTGAGTACATGAAATATGGGGAAAGAGAGTGGTGCTTCTTCACCCCAAGGGAACGAAGCATCCAAACGGAACCCGACCCAATCGAGTAGCGGGTGATGGATTTTGGAGAGCCACTGCGCGTGATAAGGACGTTACTTTGCAGGGTATGAAGATCGGCAGCAAGAGGTCCTTAGTTTTTTGGAAAGGGAAGCCTCCCAATGCGAGTAAGACTGATTGGTTAATGCAAGAATACAGACTTGTTGAAGAAAAAAACCCTCCAATCACCAGTAACAATGCAAATGACATGAGGGTACCTAGCCTTTTCTTCTATATTTCTCTTTTCACTCAAATATTAGATATGATTATATTAGATTTAGGTTAGTTTCTTATTTTGATTAGATAATTCCATTACATAGTGTTTTCGGCCTCATCCTCCACTTCGTGTCTTCTCCGTGTTACAGTAGCTGCACCTCCTCATTTTCATCTGATTGTAATCTAGCATACTCTGGGTTTTGATTCATATATATATATATATATATAGATTATATTGGTTCATTCAAATATTAAGGGACGTTTTGGCAATAATTTTTTAAAAAGTAGGTATGGAATTATTTATTTATAAGTTTTTTTATTTTTTCAATGCTAATCACCTATTTATTTTACCAAACAAATTAACTTATTTATAAATAAGTATTTATTGACAAATAAGTAGCTAATAGTAGCATTGTCAAACATGCATAGATATGATTAATGCAATTAAAGTTTATATTTATACCCATTTTGGGTTTGATTAATGCAGTTGAAGTTTTTTGGTTTCTCTAAGTTAACAGTATACATGTTGTTGCAGTTGGATCACTGCGTTTTATGTAAGATTTATTACAAGAAGCCAAATAATGGACAACAAAACAGGAGGATGAGCAATGTGTGCCACCGGCAAGGGTTTTAGATGAGGACACTGCACAAGTTAATGAACAACCTGATCAATCCGCTATACCGATCAACGATTGCGGCGGCAGCATGGGTGGTGATACTGTTGGACTTTGCAATGGCAGCAATATGGGTGGTGAACCGATCAACTACCCTTTTGTGCCACCAGCAACAAGTGTTTTCGTCTTCAATGAGGAGGACATGGCACTAGTTAATGGTCAATCCGCTGAACTTATTTATGATGGCAGCATGTGTTGTGAACCAATCAACTACCCAACATTTGAATCTCAATATCAGGAACTCAATCAGGGGCTCACTGTAATTTTTCATCTATGACACCGGCCATGTATCACAGTGTGTTTTCGCAGATTTTTTCTTCACAGCAATCCATGCTGTTTATGCAAAATCAGCATCCTTCTAACCATCCCTCAATGCATGACCAGACAATGCTGGGTTCTTCTATGCCCTGCCCTATGCTTTTTTTTGGAAAAAGAAAGCAGGGTTAAGGCAGACCCGAACCTGCACTAAAGAAGACAAATTACAAGCTCATATATCTAAAACCTCTCTTATCTCGACTAACAAATAGAGCGAGCCGAGAGGGGAAAACAGAAGGAATAAAGACACCACTCCAGGATCCCTACAATGTTTGGAGAGAAAATCAGAAGCAAATTTAGCTTCCCACGGGCAAAGCTTAATACTAAATTCCAAAAAAGATGAAGCAATCATGGTAATCTCTGCCCAAGGCCACGTACACAAATGTTGCACACAAGCGATGGCCCAAGACGAATCAGAGGAGACTCGGATTCTAGAGAAACCAAGGTCTTGAGCAATTTGAATTCCGCGTTTAATAGCAAGAAGCTCCATTCCAACAACAGATCCCACAGATCTATTTCCAGCCATTGCAAAAATGGGGGATCCCATAGAGTCCCTAAGAATACACCCGAACCCAGCACCATCCGCACACATGGACCCATCACAACTAACATCAATAACACCTAGGTCCGGGGGGAACCAAGAAACCCATTTGATAGAAGGGGTCTTCCAGGAAACCGATACACCCAAGCCTTGAATAATCTCTCTATTGTAGGGAGTGTCGACAATATTCACCCCCTTAGCATTGATTTTTGTACCAATCTCCTACAAGATAAGATGAGAAATACTCTGGGCAGACTTGATATTACCATGAAATATCCTTCTATTTCTTTCCGCCCAAATTTGATAAATAAAGGCACAGAACACTACCTTTCTGAGGGAGCAGTGGAAAAGCTAAGTCTTGCAACGATTGATCAGCCAATTAACGAATTGTTGCCAAGAGGAGCA
Source organism: Tetracentron sinense (assembly GCA_015143295.1). NCBI lineage: Eukaryota > Viridiplantae > Streptophyta > Magnoliopsida > Trochodendrales > Trochodendraceae > Tetracentron > Tetracentron sinense. The sequence continues at coordinate 41,902,410 of CM026557.1, forward strand.
TGTGTGAATCTTTAGCCGAGAAGGGGCGATAATTGAGCCCAAATAGCGCTAGAGAAAGGGCAAGACACAAAAATGTGGTCGTGGGATTCCAGCTGGCCATTACAAAGGATGCAGCTACCATCCACAATAGTTCCCCACTGGATGAGCTTGTCACGAGTAGTAAGAGCACTTCTAATGGCTAGCCAAGTGACCATAGAGTGTTTAGGAATAGAAAGATTGTGCCACAGCAAACCAGCCCAAGGGACCTTTGGGAACTTAACCCGAATCGAGTCCCACGCCGACTTAATGGAGAAAAGGCCAGTAGCCTCTGGCGTCCAGATAATTCTATCCTTATTTGCTGTCAACGTGGGAATAGCTGGGATTTCTTCAAAAATGTTAACCATCACATGCAACTGAGGATTATCAACTATCCATCTGTTACCTTGCCTGAGCGAAGCCACTGTCTCCATACGATTGATCCCCAAAAGATGAGAAGAAGAGATAGGGATAATATTAGCCAGGACCCCTCTAGGGTGCCACAGATCCAGCCACAGGGAAGCGTTAGCACCATCGCCAATCAGGTGGAGGATAAGACCCGAAGCTTTATTTCTAACATTAAGAATACTTCGCACACACCAAGAAGGAGCGCTAGGCATCTTAAGAGTCTATATAGAATCCTTCTTAAAAAACTTCTCTTTAAACCAACGCACCCAGAGAGGCTCATCCTTTTTTGCTAATTCCCACAACCTCTTGAGAAGGCTACTAATATTCCAATCATGGACTCTACGGATACCCAGGCCCCCCTCCTCCTTTGGAGCGCAGATAGTGGACCAGGTGACTTTATAAATCCCGCGGCTCATATTAGGACCAGCCCAAAGGAATCTGGAAAACAACCCTGCCCTATGCAGTTTATGAATAACCAGACGAGGCCGGTATCTTCTTCACAGCCATCCATGGTGTTTACGCAAAACCTGCAACCTGTACTGAGAGTACCTTCTAACCAGCCCCCTATGAATTGGCATGACCAGATGTTGGTTTCTTCTACGTCCTTCCCCATGGAGTTTATGAATAACCAGACACAGGCGGTTTCTTCATCTCAGCCATCCATGCAAATCATGGATAATCAGCCGAGTTCTTCTCATCAGCCCTCCTCCATACCCCCAATGGCTCAAAGATAAGGATAGGGGTCCTGAGATAGACAGAATTTTTTCATCATTTGAGTGCAGTTTGAAAGACTTGATCAGTGCTATCAATGCTGATCTTGCTGAATTTTCGTCCGATTCATGTGATTCAGAGCTATTACCACCACCACCACTGCCGCCATCACTTAAACGTCGCCGTAATTGATTTATTTGGTAGAGTTGATCTGCTGAGAGTAATAATTGAAGTTTGAACTTTGTGGGACCTATTTTTAATTTAGAACTTTGAAGTTAGTTGAAGTATTATAGTTGAAGTTAGAACTTTGTGGGGGCTCCTTCTAATTTACAAGGATTTTGCCAAGTCATGGTTTCTTCTCTGTAAAACTATCACTATCTTTTCAATGCTGCCTAAATTATTCTGTTGAGATTGTTTTTTTCCGTTTGTTCTTGTTAATTGGTTTGCATGGTTTTTCACACACACACACACATATAAACCAATAGGTAAACCAAGTTCCTAGAAAGGGTTGCAACTTGTCTAGACAAATACAAGCTCTGGTAGTGACTGGGGAGAGTTTCATGAAATCATGGTTAGTCCAACAATATTCAAGGAGAAGGGGGATCTTCTGTTACTTCAAAACTTGTACTCACAGACCAAAGTAGGCAGTCTGGTTTACGCTCAAGTTTGGTTACATATTTTGATCTTATCCTGGAGTTGAGATGAAATTTCCAAGAACAATAGTTTTTTTCCTGTTACAATCTCAGAGATTAAAAACTGTGGGGGGGGGGGCGTGTTCTTACAACAGACCTGTCTAAAGGACTAGGACTGGATTCTAGTTGTCCACCGGTTCATGCCCCATTCCAAGTAGAGAATGGGAGAGGCATGAGATTGAGAAAATGTTAATCTTGGCCAAAGACTAACATAATTGTTAGTGGATATTGGATACTTCATCAAGAAATGTTCATAGGAAAGAGACTTAAACATACTTTTGGCCGACCTAGGCCTTCACTGATCTAAGATGGATTTTCCCAAGTGAATATAATGGCAACACTGATTGAACCCATATAATAATCTAATGTTATTTACCAGCCAAAATAAGGTACATATCCACTCTTGCCAACGATTGCAGCCTTTGTATTGTTGTGAAGGCCTCGGATTGTCTTTGGCGAAGCCAGAATGGGCGTATCTCGGGTTCCATAGAATAGGTGACAAGTGGTAGAGAAGTCAAAATCATGGTTCTGATAAGCTGTACTTTCACAGTTCCAAGATTTTCCGTACTCAATAAAGTCAAGGGACCAAATCCTCTACCGTTATAACCGGACTAGAGGGAGTCCGGTTACACCGTTGAGGTCGTCATGTTTCCCTTTTGACACCTCTTTAACTATGGTTAAAATTCACCCACCTATCCTTGGTTTTTAGAAGAAAAAAAAATCAAAATATTTTTAATTTTTTTTCTAACCACAGTTTAAAAAAATCAATATTTAATGATAGCCCAAGGGGTGGGTCAATCTTAACAATAGTTAAGGGACACGAGTCGGACTCCCCAAGTTCCGTCATTTGTTTTTTGGGGAATTCTGGCCCTACTCTCCCCATTTTTTTTTTCTTTTAATTTATGAAAAAAGACAAGGATATTTATCTCAGGTCCTTGTGCGCCGATTACTTACGTGCATCGGAAATGAGAGAGTACAATAGAGGAGAGTGGGGCTAGCAAAATCCTTGTTTTTCTAAGCAATGAAAACTTACGAGCACGAGACATACTGTAGTGTGTGTTTGGTAACAGGATTTTGAGACGCATGGGAAAGCACAACCCATAAGGTAACTCTTAGCTGCTCTGGGAGGTCATTAGCATTGGATATGGGTTTTGCTTTCCCAGGCGTCTCAAAATCCCGTTACCAACCAGTGAGCCGATGGGGGTGCAATCCCTAGGTACCTCAACCTGCCGTTAAGGTTGGCGCATCTCAAGCAGATCAGTCATCAGGCCGACCATTTACATACTGCTCCGTATAGCTCGGTCCAGCCTCACTCCAAAACTAGGTAACTTGGCTAGCACTGCCTGTTTTCGTGTTTAGGTTTTGCATTAGGGCCAGGCCCATTAGGCCTTAAAGGAAAGCCCAAAGAAGAAGAATATGTACATTAATATATTTTGGGCTCATCTGGGACTCAAAAAAGTTTTGATTTAGAGTATTAGACTGTTGGGTCCAATGTTCAAGGCTAAGTTTGGACCTGGTTTGGGCTAGAGGTGTGATTGGAAACACTCACATATAATAAGCTCTTAAAAATAAACTCTAACAAATAAGTTCTAAAGTTCTAGACCCATAAATAAGTTACCCGTGTTACTTATTTGTTTAGAGATTTTTTCTCTACTTAAAGTTTCTAGAGGTCTAATAAGCCTGTTATCAAATATTTTAAAACTCAAATAAGCTTTAAACCTGGCTCTTATTATTTAGAGTTACCAAACGCACCTAAGTGTTGATATCCTATACTAGGCATAAACTGACCTCAGCCCAGCATGATGGGCAGTCCTTTCAAATGTACACTCAACCTCCACTTACACATGACTACATGAGGAGGCGTGTTAGTCCTACTCGGCCTACCCTTATAGCCTCTCAAGTAGCAGTAGGTCAAAAGAGTACCCTTTGGATGTGTTGGGGGATCACCCCTTTAGTCCCACATCGGTAACCGATGTCCTCCCCTTGTGGCTTATAAGGGTCCTCCCTCAAGGGCGGAGCCAGGAATTTTTCATTGGGGGAGCCAAAATACATGTATAAAAAAAATTATGATTTGAGGGTATGGAAGAAAAATAAAATTTGGATAGCTTTTTTATTTTAAGATTTTTGTTTTCCTAGTACTGCCTTTGAGGTCGCCTGCGTGTCCCTATTAATACCCCTTAATTGTGGTTAAGATTCACCCACTTATCCTTGGTTTTTTTTTTAATATCAAATTTCTTTTCGAACCCTAGTTTAAAATTCACTAATTCTTTAAGTTAAAATTATTTAAATATTTTTTTCTAAAAACCAAGGATAAGTAGGTGAACCCTGAGATTGGGTGAATTTAAACCATAGTTAAGGGGTGTCAATAGAGACATGTGACAACCTCAAGGGCATAAGAGGACTCCACTAGAGGGCCCACTATATATGTGACAAAAAAAAGTTGGGGGGCCACTATATTATATAGGACAAAAAAAATTGGGGGGGATCAAGTACACTAAAAAAAAAATTATTGAGGCCCCCCGGCGCTCCGCCCTGCTCCTCCTTATTTACAAGAGATAAGTCATTTTGTAAATATGTATTGGATCCAAGTTTCATAAGCCTATATATGTGTGTGTTGTGTGTGTTTACCATTTACCCAAAAAAAAAAAAAACAAGTATAAGAGGGCGTTAGGTAACAATGTTAAGTACTTAATTACTTATTCCTGAAAATAAGTACTTATTTATATAAAAGCTCAAGTGTGTTTGGTAACAGGAATTTGAGACGCCTGGGAAAGCACAACCCATAAGGTAATTCTTAGCTGCTCTGGGAGGTCATTAGCATTGGATATGGGTTGTGCTTTCCCAGGCGTCTCAAAATCCCGTTACCAACCAGTGAGCTGATGGGGGTGCAATCCCTAGGTACCTCAACCTGCCGTTAAGATTGGCGCATCTCAAGCAGATCAGTCATCAGGTCGAGCATTTACATACTGCTCCGTATAGCTCGGCCCAGCCTCACTCCAAAACTAGGTAACTTGGCTAGCACTACCTGTTTTCTTGTTTAGGTTTTGCATTAGGGCCAGGCCCATTAGGCCTGAAAGGAAAGCTCAAAGAAAAAGAATATGTACATTAATATATTTTGGGCTCATCTGGGACTCAAAAAAGTTTTGATTTAGAGTATTAGACTATATTGGGTCCAATGTTCAAGGCTAAGTTTGAGATTTGGTTTGGGCTAGAGGTGTGTTTGGAAACACTCACATATAATAAGTTCTTAAAAATAAGCTCTAAAGTTTTAGACCTAAAAAATAAGTTATCCCATGCTACTTATTTGTTTAGATATTTTTTATCTACTTTTAAAGTCTAAAACCTAAATAAGCTCTAAAACCTAAATAAGCTCTTATTATTTGAAGTTATCAAACGCCAGCTAAGTGTTGATATCTTATACTAGGCATAAACTGACCTCAGCCCAGCATGATGGGCAGTCCTTTTGAATGTACACTCAACCTCCACTTACACATGACTACATGAGGAGGCGTGTTAGTCCTACTCTGCCTACCCTTATAGTCTCTCAAGTAGCAGTAGGTCAAAAGAGTGTTATACTCACCCTGTGGATGTGTTGGGGATCACCCCTTTAGTCCCACATCCGTAACCGATGTCCTCCCCTTGTGGCTTGTAAGGGTCCTCCTCAAGGGAGGAGCTAAGAACTTTTCATTGGGGGGAGCCAAAATACATGTATAAAAAAAAATTATGATTTGAGGCTATGGAAGAATAGTTTTTTTGGGGTAGTTTTTTATTTTGAGATTTTTTTTTCCCTGGTAATGCCTTTGAGGTCACCTACGTGTCCCTATTAATACCCCTTAATTGTGGTTAAGATTCACCCACCTATCCTTGGTTTTTTTTAATATCAAATTTCTTTTCGAAACCTAGTTTAAAATTCACTAACTCCTAAGGTTAAAATTATTTAAATATTTTTTTCTAAAAACCAAGGATAATTAGGTGAACCTTGTAATTTAGTGAATTTAAACTATAGTTAAAGGGTGTCAATAGAGACATGTGGCAACCTCAAGGGCATAAGAAGACTCCATTGGAGCGCCCACTATATATATGACAAAAAAAGTTGGGGTGGCCATTATATTATATTAGACAAAAAAATTTGGGGGGGCCAAGTACACTAAAAATAAATAAAATTATTGAGGGGCCCACTATTCATACTACACCAATAATTTGGGGGGGCCAATGCCCCCAGGCGCTCTGCCCTGCTCCTACAAGAGATAAGTCATTTTGTAAATATGTATTGGATCCAAGTCTCATAAGCCCGTGTGTGTTTACCATTTACCCAAAAAAAACAAGTATAAGAGGACGTTTGGTGACAGTCTTAAGTACTTAATTACTTATTCATGAAAATAAGTACTTATTTATATAAAAGCTTAAGTTTGTTTGATAAAAATAAACTAGTGGGTGGCACGTGCGATGCGTGTGAGAGTAAAGATTGAACTCTCCCGTTCAATCACAATTGGCATGATTCTATTCTTTAAATAGATAAGAGGTAATTTGGGAATTACAGTAAAACATTAACATATTAAAGTAAAATAAAATCGGTTTTGAAATCGCAGAGAGAGAGAGAGATTGGGTGGATGTTAGATAAAATGAGATATTTCAATTGAGGAATCGTGCTCTATCTGATTGCTATATAAAAGGATTACAGTTATTAAGTTATGTGTTATCTTTAAGAGTTTTAAAATTCTAAAACTCAATCAATGCCTCATCCCTCCAAGAGATTTAAAAAATAAAAATTCAATCAACGTCTCAACCCTCAAATTCTCATTATAGTAGTAGAGATAAATAAAAAATAAAAGTGGTTAGGGGCATACCTACTTATTCTAAATGTTTATTTACAAAAAAAAAAAAATACTTATTTATAAAAAGTACTTTATAAAGTAGTAGTGTCGTCAAACGCCTTCTGAGTTTATCCCATAGGACAAATAGAGTTTGCAAAATCCCTGAATATAGTAATTATTGTAACATTAATTAGGAATTAAAATCCGTGGAATCGTGGGAGCCCATCTGAAAAAACCTATCGCATACCCGTCGCTAGTCCTTTCGAAGGCTGATGGGTCGAGTAGATCGGGTCAGAAATTACCGTCCCCAGAGATGTGACAACATTGGCGCTGCAAACCCGAAGTGGTGTGGGTTATCGTCAATGATTACCACCCGGGCTCTATTCGTGGGGAGGGTGTAATGTTCGCCCTAATTAGGGCAAACATTATGCCCTAAATTAGGGCACAATTAAGGTATCAAAACATCCAATGCCACAAAGGCAGGCCCATGCAAATTTTTTATGGGGTTCCCTAGATCTTCTCCACAAAAATTTTTATGGGGTTCTTAGATCTTCTCCACAAAAATTTGAACTCCTAGGTTTCACCATATATGCCTATTACTATCATATATGCCTGGATAGATACTCAAAAACAACTTAGAAAGAAAAGGGATCTCTCACTAAAAGAACTATAGGGAAATAGATGACGACTAGAGTGAGAGGAAACCCTTATACGCCTAAAATTGGAGAGACAATCCATGATACAAGGCCCATCATAGATGTCTACTAAAGAGAGAACCCATCCCAATCAATACAATCAAATCCCATCTGCTTTTTCTCTCTTTGCTTTTGCTTACTTGAATGACAATCACCTAAAGTGGCTTCCCACACCATCATCCAAGCACATGCGATTGGGAGAAGGTGGAGTGGAGTCATGTCCTTATAATAAATAAATAAAATAAAATAAAATAGGTTAGTTTGATTTTAGTTTGGGAAAATAATCCGCTCCTCCCGGAGTATTGCAAGGATCGTGTCTTGCCCCCCTCAAAACTCTTCATGTGTCCCCTTCTTAATTCTTTTTAAGTGTGGTTAAGATTTACTAATCCTTAGGGTTAATTTTTTAACCTTATAAACCATAGTTTAAAAGAGTCAACTATAGTTAAAATAGACAATTAGCTGCTCCTCACTACAACCCACCAGAAGTGGACTACTGCTCTTTAGTTTAATTATTACATGACAGGAGGTGGAGAAGAAGAAAGAGAAACAAAGCTCTTTTCATCGCAAATATGAATATATGATGGCACTTTGGTAATTATTTGGGACAACTTTGAGAAACTGCCACTCCACTGCTCAATAATGGAAGTACCACCATATCTGCACTAAAAATGGGAGCTCCGAACAAATATTTTAAAGCTGAGCTTCGTTTCATATTCATAAAGAAATGGAATTTTGACATAGAAAGATGAGTTAAATTGAATATAAGCGAAGAGAACCCATACTATGCATAATGCATAATAATATTAAAAGCCCTAAACTCGAACTTTCTTCTCAATTTCCTTTCATTATTATTAGCTAATTTGCACTATGTAATATTATGCTGTCTTTTTTGAGTTTAAATATGAATTGGAGCTCAAGTAAAAAGAGACAAATGGAGCTTCCTAAAATATGTATGTGAAAGGGCGATAGGGGTATTTTCAGAATTGCGTTAAAAAGTATAGTAGGCATAAATGCCCATTCTTTAAAGAGCTCTGATCATCTCTTGAACTAGAGCTGTGTGACCTACATTCTCGAGAGCACAAGAAATTTAGTACTTTGGTTTTGATTTTGTCGCCGACAGCGATTTACATGTTTGAATCAGGTAATGAATTTTTTTTTTTAAAATCAAAAGGAAGAAAGGAGAGGAAGCTTAAGTATAATATCAACTTTGATGTCGGAATTAACGTCTTTGCTTTTTGGTGATGGCGGGATGTGTAGGTCCTATAACAATGTCCGCTAAATATGAGCATTTTACAATTTTTACCCTTACCCTTGCCTTGCTCTTAAGTTGTTTGTAAACAGCAACAACCACCACCACAACAACTACTACTAATATCAGACATGGGTTCAAACTTTGAATGCTACCCTTGGAAGCAATTGGGTTGGTTTTTTTTTAATTGGATTAGGGTTTCAATCTAACTAATACTCTCTACTTCAACTTAGCCTATATCCTCTAATGAAACTCAATTAAATTTGATCTTAATTCCACAAAGCTAAACCTTGTTCCAGTTGTGTGTCTGCAATTGGACAATTAAGTAACACCACTGAATCCTTAATTCCTGTGCAAATCCCGCCAATAAACAATTACCCTTAATTCTTTTGATTAAGCTTACAAGGACGGAAAATTGTTTAAGTATTGTGTAGTATAATATTAGGGTTTAGGGTTTTGTTTTATCATTGAGTGTCTGTGTGCTGAATTAATTAACACTAAACAAGATCAAAAGGAGCTGAGAGAATCTATGATGTTGTCTATGCTCTTGTTTTTTCTTTATACCAAAACTAATGCAAAAGAAAGACTTTTGAAGAGAGAATGTGAGTATTGTGATCTTTCCAACCCTTGCTTTTTTTTCATTTATTCTATTGTAGAGGTCAGTCAGCCTACAATAATCATCCAGACATGTCTTGGCCCTACTTGTCGGTAGATGCCACACCCCTCATCCACTGCTGTGGGTCCCAAACCCCATATGAAATAATTCATTTGGTTTCAACTTTTATTAGTTTTCTAGGAGGAACCAAGGTGCTAGAGACATGAATCCTTCAATAATGCACAAAGTAACAAAGATCCACTTTGTAAAAAAAAAACCTAGGAAATCCTAAAATTTTCTTATTCCTAGATTAAGTTGCTCCAGGGCTAGGATTGTATCCCATAAGGGGTGGTGGACTCGATTTCCAGTCTCTTCAAAACCTGTACTCATACAACAACTTCGATAGTAGTGGTCACATTAATGATCCTTCGGGGAAAAACAATGAGGCGACGATCATTGGTTCAATTACGAATAAATTGGATAAGCTTTTGAATGGGTTTTTTTTTAAGAGCAATGATTAGCGGACACAACTCATGGGTCTGCTACTTATCTTACCTTGTGTCCTCATGTCCCTTTTAACACCTCTTTAACCCTAGTTAAGCTTAAGAGGATTAAAGTTAAAATTTTGAATTTTTTTAACCAAGGTCAAATTACTTAACCCTAAAGTGAGTTAATCTTAACCACAATTGGTGTTTGTTTAAAAGTGAAGCGTGATCAATGAGGACCACCCATTCCATTACATGATGGAAACCCCATGTTCGTTTAACGTAAGATTTTGGCGTTGCTGCCTAAACGTATATCTCAAACCAAACAAAAAAAAAATTTTAATTAATAAATACCCATTAGACACCTTGAATCACTGACCCAAAGTTATCATCTCGTGTCCCAATCAATTTTCATTTTTGGTTTATTATACGCTTGGATGGGCGAATCAATGGGCCATGTGTTCATGACTGGTACTAGTAAACCTAACTGGGGACAGTTGGATTGAGTGGACCCACCATTTAAGCATTAAGTGGGCCCCAAAATTTAAACCATGCAATGCTTGACACCATTGGATTTCTAATCCAATGGTACAGCTCTCGATAGTACCTTAGTTTTTAATCACTTTCCAACCTCATTTTCTTCGTTATATATTATATATTTAAGCAATTGATACCTAAAAAAGTGCAATTAATTCTCAAAATCCCATAATTTACTTCTCGTGAAAAGGTTATTTAATGGGAGAGCTTTTTTTGGTTGACCGGTTAAACACACAAACTCACATGACACCTGCGGTTTGTAGGAGAGTTCAACATTAGCTAATTAGTGTTGGGATTTGAACCACGCGTTTAAATCCTTAAACCCTTCGGATTTTGAGAGACTATAAATCACAGAAATCGCACAACAAATAGAAAAATTGTAGAGAAGAAAATAGAGACAAAACACACGGATATATGAGGTTTGGAAACGTGCCTACGTCCTCGGAAACCACATCAATTCACTATATTGAAGATACATAAATACACAAAGTTTTCTCTCTCTTAAAAAAATTACGATTGCTTCTCACACTTGTTGACCTAAAAAATACGCATACAGCTACATGTTTAGGGTTAAACTATAAAGCTAAAAATACCCCTGCAGAAATGCAAAATATCGTGCTGCCCCCTGCCACCCCCCCGGGCAATCTGCTAAAGGTTGTCTACATTCCCAACAATTAGGAGAATCATAATCTAATATATGACCCCTAATCCTAATCGTAACCGTGACCCTAACAAGAGAAAGACTCTTGGTTCAGTAGTATGCTCGAACTTGATTTATGTTGTTTCCATATATATATATATATATAAAACATGATGTCATATGGCGAACTCATGTAGTGATGAAGAACCGGATCGATATATATCACTCTTTTGATATAACTAAATTCACATGATAAAATTCATGTCACGGAATGCCCGATACAAGAAAAAGGAAGAGGAAGACCTAAAAAAGATAATTCATCATTCTCTTAGTATAGCATTGTTGTCAATACCGGACCGGTCGATCAAACTGGTAAAACAAGGAACCGGTCCCCTCACCAATTCCCAAAACTGGACCGTTTTAAAAATCGGTCATTTTCGTGAAAACCGGAAGAACCGGTTAGTTGAACCGGGAACTGATGGTCAAAACTGATCATAAATAGGTAAAAATGGATTTTAAAAAAATAAAAATAAAAAATGGCACGGTTCAACCGGATCGGTCAAACCGGAACCAGCCACTCAACCAGTTCGATGACCGGTCCGATTCTGATAACATTGTAGTATAGTACTTAAAAGTAAAAGGGACAAATGATTTGCTATTATTATGACCAATTTATTTCAATCTTCTTTATTTCACAACCGAAGAAATGGTGTTTACTATTTGTGCTTAGTGGTCCAATATCCATCCTTCAAGAAACGTACAGTTTTTTTCTTTGTGTTTCTGGGGTTAGCCATAAACTCGGATGTCCTAGTTTCGACTTCCCATGCCCACTTAGGCTAGTCCTGCCCCGATTTTCCGGACTTTCTTAGTGGGACGGGTTGCGGGCCCTCGTCCCTACTCCCGGGGATTTAGTCCTAACCGGGAGGGTTGGGGACACCCCATTTTACCAAAAAAAAAGCATACTGTACTGTTTCCTTCCTTGTGGTTGCTGGGTGAGACCATAGTTCTTAATTTGGTGTGGAGCATTTATCACTAAATCAAGAACATATTGTCTCTACGAATTGGGTTATGCCCCATTTCAAATGAATTATCATTCTTCTAAAAGCATCTCCAACCGTCCTCTATAACTCTAAATATAGTGGATAGGTTGGAAAAGAGTACTCCAACCATCCTTTATATTTAGAGTTGGGCCTCTATATTGCTACAGTTTATATTTAGAGGGTTGGAGAGAATATAGAGGAGGGCCTCTATAACACTATTCATCCCTTACAATGTCATTTGTATCTTTTTTTTATTCTCTCAATCTTTTTCAAAATATCAATTGTATCCTTATAATTTATTGCAATTTTATATTGAAATTATTTTAATATTTTTTTAATAATTGTTTAATTTTTAAATTTAATTCATCAATAAAAGATTAAAAAAAAAAAAACCAAATCCTCTATGGTATCACCCCTTGAGGTCGCCACGTGTCCCTTTTTACACCCGTTAACCGTGGTTAAGATTCATCCACCCATCCTGCTTTTTTTTTGTAAGATATTAATTCTTTTTTCAAAATTAAAAAACTATTTTTGATATTAAAAAAACTCTAATAACAAACTATAATAAATAAAAACTCTAAATTAACTCATCTCTATTATTGGAAATTATCGTAACAAATTAAAGCTTCAACATGAACGACAATCCAGAGATTACATAGAGAATGACCTTTTAGGTCGATCATCCACTAACAAGATTTTAAAGATCTGATTCAAATAGGGCATCACCATGCCTTTCTCACAAATGTTCAATCAATGAGTTTCAAAGTGTATGGTGAGCCTCCTTATTTTTTATTTGCTGATGTCGAGCAAGGAACTGTTGGAATCGTTTTGTTTTAGCATCCATCATATCGACATTTGGGATGGGTGTTGGATTAGAATCAACAACATTCTCATAATCATCACATTCATCCTCGACGATCATGTTGTACATTATAATACATGCATACATAATATCACGTAACACATGTTTATCCCAAAAACGTGTTGGTCATTTGACAATGGCAAATCGTGATTGAAGATAACTAGTCTTATTTTTCAAATGTTCATTTCGTACAATGAATTATTTTAATTTTTTAATCATTAGTGGTAATTTTGTGGGTCAATTATTTAGTATTGAAGGCAAAAGTGATGAATTATTAAGTTTGTGAGGAAAAATAGGAAAGAAAATATATGAAAACTATTTTTTAAAATAATAAATGAATAATATTATAGAGTAGGAAAAGTGATTTAGAGTTCCACACCATTGGAGCAAATAACTTTAAAGTGGGGCCCATCTCCTCTAAATATAGAGGAGATGCCAAAATAGAGGAGAGATATAAAGTATTGCGTTGGAGCTGCTCTAAGCCTCATTGAGGATGATACACCTCGTTTTTGCACAAAAAAGTTCTAAACAAATTTTCAAAAAGAAATCCATTTATTATTATTCTAATGTGGAGACTTGTCTCCTGTTTTTCTTTTCAAAACTACACAGATTAATCACCACGCATTTGACGTCAAAAACATTGTCCACTTGTCCCTTTTAACACTCCTTTAATTATGTTTAAGCTCAATAAAATTAAGGTTATTTTTTTTTGTTTTCTTATTTTTAAAAAACACGGGGAGATTGCTTAACCTTAGGAGTAAGTGAATCTTGACCATAATTGATGGGTGTTAAGAGAGCAGGCATCGACCAATGCGGACCACACATTCAATGTCATTGCCCTTTTCAAAAGCTCCTTCCCCAAGAGAAAACCGGAGTTCTCTATATTTAGTGTAATTATAGTGTTAATTTTGTTATTATTTGGGAAGTCCTTATAAAATTAGTAAGAGTTTAAATATGATCAAGAGCTCTGGTTCAAAAGAGAATCCAACCTCCCCAAAATATGCCTTTTACCAATGATATTATGAGAATTCTAGAATATTTTAAAGAAGGGTATTTGAATTTATTACAATTTTTATGTAATTCCCAAAAAATTAAAATCACGGGCATATTTTGAGGAGCTTTGAGTATCATGAACTCTTATCTCCCGAAATAGAGCTTTTTTTTTTTTTTTTTGGGTAAACAAATAGAGCTTATGCTTATATTTAAATTCTTCTAGTAATTACAAACTTGTCGTGTTTTACACTGAAACTGTATTGGAGCCGAGGTGAGCTTGGCTTGAACATGCTCAAGTTCGGTTGGAGCTTTGATTCAAGGTCATGATATGCTTAGGCCAATGTTTTCATAACCAGACCAAGCCCCGAATTTCGGACCGATCGATTTTATGATTGGAATGAATCGTAGTCTTTAATCATTTAATAAATATATTCTTATGGTTTTCCGGGTTGAAGCGACCTCATATCTTAGTTAACTATTTTAAGGCTGATTTTTAATTGACCAGTGCTCAAGTGGGCCCATGGTTCCATTTCATATCTTACCTCATTTCCTTGTGTCTCTTTTAACACTCTTCTAATCTTGATTAAGTTCAACTAAATTAAAATTAATATTTTGATTTTTTATTTTGAAATATCATGGAAGGATTGCTTAACCCGAGGGTGAGTGAATACTAATCACAATAGGTAAGTATTTAAAATTGGGGTGTAGACCAATGAGGACTGGCCATCCGTTATAAAATGGGAACTGTTTATTATTTTCTTTTTTAATTACCGTTAATTTTGATTGTTTTGGGATTGGTTGAACTGTCAGTTCTCGGTTTTATTGGTTCAACCATGAGTTTAGTCCGATTTTCAAAACACTAATTTAGGCTTAGGCTCGAGCTTGATTCAAGTCAAGCTTGAATTGGCTTATAGAGCGTTTGGAATGAATTTTTTTAGTCAAAAATCAATTCTGATAAAATTGATTATATAGAAATTAATTATCAAATCATCATTTTTTTTAAAAATAATAGTACTAGTGTTTTAATTTTGTATTCTTCAAATACCATTATTTAAAAACTAGTGGGTGGCACGTGCGACGCATGTGAGAGTGAGGGGAAGGAGTTAACCACGGTTAAAAAGAGTTAAAAGGGACACGTGTTAACCTGTGGGTGCGATTGAACTTGCTAATGACACGTGCAATGCACCTAAGAGCGAGGGGAAGAAGTTAACCACAGTTAATAGGAGTTAAAAGGGACATGTGTTAACCCATGAGTGCAATTGAACTCTCCCTGAGTTCAATCGCTATCGGCTGTGAATGATAGATGAGCAAGGGGTAGTTTGGAAATTAAATTAAAGATAAGGGGTAATTTGGGAATGAAATTAAAATATTAAATCAAATTTTCGTTTTTATATAAGGATAGTACGAGAATTTCAAAAAAATCATATACGCTGCGACTCTCGCATTAAAATAGTAAAGATGATAAAGAAAAGAAAGAATGAGAAAATATACAATGATTTGACAGTTAATTTCTTACATAATATGAGAATTGATTTTTGACTAATAAATCCAATCAAACGCCAACTTAGCTTAGTTTATTGGAGCTGAAATGACAGCTTGAGTTTGGCTTTAAGGAGTTGAAATGGCAAGTAACTTCGGTTTGAGGGCAAGTGCAGAGAGAGCTCCGGTAATCTCTTAAACCGGAGCTCTTGTCAATGTTTAAAACTCTACTTTTGCTCATTCACTCTCTAAGATTTTCAGATGTTGTTGACTGCGTGACCTAAGCAGTTTCATTGACTCATGCTGTTCATTTCTCG
Source organism: Tetracentron sinense (assembly GCA_015143295.1). Taxonomy (NCBI): domain Eukaryota; kingdom Viridiplantae; phylum Streptophyta; class Magnoliopsida; order Trochodendrales; family Trochodendraceae; genus Tetracentron; species Tetracentron sinense. The sequence goes on from CM026557.1 coordinate 41,917,942, forward strand.
TGAAAGGAATTTCGCCCCTGAAAATTTTCAGACCCGGCAAAATAAAAGCTCTCTCTCTCTCACTGAGCCATAAAAAAAAAAAAAAACATCTTGTCCGTGAAACTAGTACAAAAACATTGTACGCTTCTTCTCTGTTTTATTTACAGAAGGTTTGGTGCTGCACTCATGGACCTTCTGTGAGAAGGATATGAGATTTTTCCATGAATACCCATGTTCTATAAAGGATTTCTTTTGGAGTTGGTGTGTTTGGAGGGCATTTGAAGTTGTTTCGCCTGAGTTTCGAGTTTTGAGTCTTTTGGCTACAGAACGTTAATGGGTGTGGGTTTTTCCTGAAATAAGGAGATCTATGACTGCTTAGATGCTTGAATATTGAGAAATTCCAAATGGGTTTTCCCCAGAAGGTGAAGGATCGATTTGGGGTTTGAAGTTGAGGGTTTTGTTTATTGTACATTTGAGATTTCGGGAGAAATGCTTAGATGGTTTCCACCTGAAGCTCTGATTCTTCAGTAAGGTGTTACCATATCCTGTGATTTTCTGGTAAAAAGCCAAAGGAGGGAGGGCTTGGGGTTTGAATTTCAGGCTTTCTTCACTGAAATCTTGAGTTTTGGGGAGAAAGGAGACTGGGGTTTCATCAGAAGCTATTGTTATTAGAAGAAAAGAGGTTTGGTTTGGTGTGAGAAGCAAGTTCTCCGCAAGCTTTATGGCCTCTTGATTGCTGTTTTTGGGTTTGGAGGGGAAATTGACTTCTATTTTTGGGTTCATTGTCTTCAACTTTTGAACCCCAAAATGGCCTTCTTGTTCTGGTTCTCTCTTTTGCTGGTTGGCTTTCTATGGAGGCCTCAGCTTGTGGTTGCTCAGCAGAATGATCAATCTACAATGTTGGCTCTTGAGAAAGAGCTTGTAGTATCTGGATGGGGTCTCAACAATTCCAGTTACTGTTCTTGGGTGGGCGTTCGCTGCAGATCGAACCTGTCAATGGTGGAAGAACTCGATCTTTCTTACCGGCAGCTCCGAGGTAATGTAACTTTAATCTCTGAGCTCAAAGCATTGAAGAAGCTAGACCTTTCTTACAATAACTTCCATGGAGCAATCCCTACAGATTTTGGTAATCTATCCGAGCTAGAGTTTCTTGATTTATCTTGGAATAATTTTGGAAACTTGATTCCTCCAGAGTTGGGTAGTCTGAGAAACCTTAGATCATTAAACCTCTCCAACAACAGGCTTACAGGCAAAATACCAGATGAATTTCAGCGCCTGGAAAGATTACAAGATCTTCAAATTTCCGGGAATAAGTTGACTGGTTCAATCCCTTCTTGGGTGGGTAATTTAACGAATCTGAGAGTTTTCACGGCCTATGAGAACGAATTAGGCGATAAGATTCCGGAAAATTTAGGCTCTGCCTCTGAACTTCGGTTGTTAAACCTTCACTCCAACGAGCTTGAAGGACCCATACCAAAGAGCATTTTTGCTTCAGGGAAGCTGGAAATTTTGGTCCTGACCATGAACAAGTTGACCGGAAATTTTCCTGAATTGGTCGGGAACTGCAAAGGCCTTTCAAATATTCGAATTGGGAATAACAGGCTCATAGGAAACATACCGAAAACCATTGGCAATGTGAGTAGCCTTACCTACTTCGAAGCAGATAACAATAACCTCTCTGGAGAGATTGTCCCAGAGTTTTCCCGATGTGTTAACCTCACGCTACTGAATTTAGCCTCTAATGGGTTTAAAGGAACGATTCCTCAAGAGCTTGGAGTGCTTATAAATCTGCAGGAATTGATTGTTTCTGGTAACAGTCTCTTTGGAGACATTCCAAAATCCATTCTTAGGTGCAAGAACCTTAGCAAGCTCGATTTAAGTAATAACAGATTCAATGGCACCATACCAGAAGACCTCTGCTACACACCAAGATTGCAATTCCTACTCTTGGGTCAGAATTCGATAAAGGGGGAAATACCTCACGAGATTGGGAACTGTGTAAAACTGCTCGAGTTGCAAATGGGTAGTAACTATCTTACTGGTAGTATCCCTCCTGAGATAGGTCGAATCAAGAATTTGCAGATAGCTCTCAATCTGAGCTTCAATCATCTTCACGGACCATTACCCTCCGAGTTGGGGAAACTCGACAAGCTGGTTTCCTTGGATGTCTCTAACAATCAGCTCTCCGGAAATATCCCATCTGCATTCAAGGGCATGATGAGCTTGATAGAGGTTAATTTCTCCAATAATCTGCTCACTGGCCTAGTACCCACCTTTGGACCATTTCAAAAGAGCCCAAACTCAAGCTTTTCAGGGAATAAAGGGCTCTGTATAAATCCATTGGGCTCCTCCTGTGGGGGTTCTTTTAGTCCTGATCATGAGGATTACCATCACAGGGTTTCATACAAGATCATATTAGCTGTTATTGGTTCTGGTTTGACAGTGTTTATCATGGTTACAATCGTTGTTCTGCTATTTATGATGAGGGAGAAGCAAGAGAAAGCTGCCAAGGCTGCTGGAATTGCAGAAGGTGAAACTGTTAACCCGCCTCTGATAATAGCAGGGAATGTCTTTGTCGAGAATCTCAGACAGGCAATAGATTTTGATGCCGCTGTCAAAGCAACTCTGAAGGATTCGAATAAGCTCAGCAATGGGACTTTCAGCACTGTTTACAAGGCAGTTATGCCTTCTGGACTTATTCTATCAGTGAAGAGACTGAAATGCATGGACAGAACGGTCATTAATCACCAGAACAAGATGATTAGAGAGCTTGAAAGGCTGGGTAAACTCTGCCATGATAATCTGGTGAGGCCCATTGGGTTTGTAATCTATGAGGACGTCGCTCTCTTACTGCACCAGTTTTTACCCAATGGGACGTTGGCTCAGCTTCTTCATGACTCCACCACTAAACCTGAATTCGAACCAGACTGGCCTACAAGGCTCTCCATTGCCATTGGAGTAGCAGAAGGTTTGGCTTTCCTTCATCACGTAGCCATTATTCATCTAGACATCTCCTCAGGTAATGTATTGTTAGATGCTAATTTCAAGCCTTTGGTTGGGGAGATTGAGATATCGAAGCTCTTAGATCCGTCAAGGGGCACAGCTAGTATCAGTGCGGTGGCAGGCTCCTTCGGTTATATTCCCCCAGGTACCCCATATTTTATGACATACTTCAAAATTCTACAATTCTCTGATTTGATATACTTTACCAATGTTCATGCTTTCAATATATAGTCAATAACTACCTTCTTTTTTCCCTTTCTGTTTCTGAAACCAGAATATGCATATACGATGCAAGTTACAGCACCGGGAAATGTTTATAGCTATGGCGTTGTGTTGCTCGAGATCCTTACAACCCGACTACCAGTTGAAGAAGCCTTTGGTGAAGCTATGGATCTGGTGAAATGGGTTCACAGCGCTCCGGCAAGAGGAGAGACGCCAGAGCAGATACTTGATGCGAGGCTGAGCACAGTCTCCTTTGCTTGGAGAAAAGAAATGCTTGCAGTTCTCGTGGTTGCCTTGCAATGCACCGACGGCACACCAGCCAAACGACCCAAAATGAAGAAGGTGGTGGAGATGCTCCAAGAAATAAAGCAAAGCTGATGTTTTTTAAATTTGTGCTCTCCACATTTGTGAATCCATGCTTGGAGGTGGAAATGAAGGATTTTTGATAAAGGTGGTGGAGAATATGTTGGCTAGTCTTTCAGATTATCCATCTTCTTGTACTGTATCAAAGGGTTTATGGGAAATGGCAGATTGTATCTTTATTGAGTTGGAAACAGAATTGGGTGGTGGGGTTCATGTGAGGGGAACAAATAAGAAAATTTACTCTTTAGCTTCTGTTGCCTATAATTATATGATTAAAGTTTCTGGTTTCTAGAAATGTATGTGTGCAGAGGTGCAACCCAACAATCAGTTCACATCTCTCTTTCTAGGAAGTTGCCATTGCTTATGAATATTAGAGCAGAACCAAGGAGCCACTTTTCATTTTATTATGTGAGTTTTAATTGAACTTATTCTCTATGTTTGTAACATGGAAGTCAAAGCATCCAACTCCATTGATAAACCTAGTAGCATAACTATTATATCTCTTTTTAAGTCCTTGTTTATACTAAATTTAGGATAAAGTTGCATTTATCAGATGCTTGAAGATTTTTAGAAATGATGCTTTCTATTTTTAAGAACAAACCTACATAAAATCTCTAATTTCATTTTTCTCAATTATATACTGTCATATTATGTAGAGCAACTGAGTGGAATAGGTGGAATTTACATTGTAATGTGGAAGCTACTTTATTTTGCTGCCAGAGATGACATTTCTCAGTACACCTGGTTCACTCCAGTGGTTAGACATTTCCCCTTTGGAGGACTTGGTTTTAGTCTTGGTGTGGCGGTTGAGAGGCCCACCATGTGTCCTAACCTAACTACTAGTTGGGGTTGCAGCCTAACCGTATGACTTGTACCCAAAAAAAAAAAGATGGTGTTTCTGTCTATAGTTTGTTTCGACGCAAATACTCTCTGGATGACTTCTGCAGTTCTACTGGCAGCAGCAACCACAAATTACTTGTATCTTAGGCATCAAAGCAGCAGAAGAATGATGCAGAAAAATTAGATGGTCTATATCTGTTTGCGGCATTAGGGCACTTACAGTTCATGTGAAGCAACACTTTAACCAGGTTGAATATTATACTTGGTTATTTTATCTTCTTTTCTTGGCCAGGGTATTTGAGTTTCATTTTGGTATGTTTTTATCACTTTTTTTTTTTGCAAAATGCTCGAGCATCTCAAACAACTGAAGAAAACGTAAACCTGAAAACAAGCAATAAGGCCACATCATGTATATCTTTATCAGCCATCTTTCAACCCTTTTCTCAGGAAACAAAGTATTTTCAATTAATTTCAGAAAAGTTCTGATTTCCAGGGACCCATTAGATCGTGAGGATCATGCGAAAGATTTCAATGACTAGAAATCCTATCACAACCAAACCAATAAATAGAAAAATCCAATCAGATCCAGCTGAAACAGGCTCTGCCCCATCAAAATCTAAAAATTGAGAGTGCCAAAATTGAAAGAAACAAACAAGGTGTCAAGGACCCCTCCAAAAAAAAAACCCAAACAAACAAGGACCCAAAAATCAATAATGTAAGAAATTAACAGCTAATGACTTAAGGACTCAAAACATTGTAACTGCATGTCAGGGAACTCAATAACCAGAGAACAAGTGAGCTTTCTGATCGACAGAACATCCCATTCCCCATGGGGGAAACTGCATTCTCCCTTATATTGTTTGCCACTCTTGAGCATCTTCAACAGATGCTGATTCAAACCCAGTAAAAATTTCAAATTTTGGGGAAGAAGTAGAAGTTTCAAGTATTCCCAGCTGCTATCTAAGCCCAAAGGCAGCTCCCCCCAACTTTCAAAAGTGCCACTAGTTGAGATCAGAGAGAGATTTTGATTTGTGTCTCATCTAGCCATCACTTTATTTTCTTTCTTTACATTAGCTCTCTCCCTAATCGTTTGGCAAGAAAGTAAAAGAAAGGTGAGTTTTCTTGCACTTTTCTTGCGTTCAGTGTACAAGAAAGCACACTTTCATTTTCTTGCACTTTCTCAATAGTGACAAACTTTCTCCCCAAAACCATCTCTAGCTTTTGATGGTTATTTTGAAAGAAAATTTAAGTTTTTTCTTCTTTTCCTTTCCTTTTCTTTCACCACTTTCTTTTCAAACAAACACAACCTTATGTTTGGTTGCCGAGAAAATAGTTGAAAACAGATAAAAGAAGAGAAAATATTGAATTCCTAATAAATTCTTAGCTGTGTTCTATCTAATTTTCTTTTCTTTTCTCTGTTTTTACTTATTTTCTCGGTAACCAAACATAGTTAAATTGTGTCATTTGTAGCATCAAAAAATACGAGCTAATCTTGTAGGCAAGGTAGCTGTGTGTGAGGTGGGAACACTTGTTTCATAGTTGCCTCTCTAATGATCCGAGTAGCGACACTCCATTTCTTTTCTAGAACAAGTGTTAATGCAATGATGCCAGATAAAAGAATGGGAAGTATCCAAAAGTTGATGGAAGTTCATTACACCATGCTATGAAGTCATCTTCAAATATTGCTCCAGAACCCCACTGGTTCAAGGTTGGTAACTTGATATGTTAAGCTCTGCTGAGGAAGGCCAGCTGAAAACTGGATTTTGAAAAGGGAAGGGACCAAGCAAATCTGTTGGAGTTGCTTGGTTTGTGGGTGTTTTATAAATGAAATTTAAGGTTTTGAGGGGAAATCTTTGTTACCGGAATTTGAAATCAAAAGGTATTTTTGTGTTGGTTTTACAAGTGAGGTTGAAATTTTGGCATGGTTTTCTACAATTTGAGGACATGTTGAGCATGGCATTGGCAGAGTTTTTTTTTAGGGTATCCCAAAGCCTTGGAGCCAAGGGCTAGTCCCTTCGGGTATCCGTACCAGCCCACTCAGAATTTTCCCTATGGATATCAGGGTAAGTCGAGAAGTGGGAGTTGAACACACGACCACATGGAGCAAACCCGGGATGCTAGCCCACTGCACCAACCCCTGGTGGGTGGCATTGGCAGAGTATGTCGACCCACCATATGATCACTGAAACAAGATATACCCGGTATTCACCTGCATTACATGTCATCTTATAAATTAATCCATGAACATACGATCTCTTGGAAGGACTACCCACTTACCGTATCTGAATTGTTCTAATCTTCAGCCAATACACTTCCAGGCACACAGCAATTGGAGAATCTGATGTAATTCTCACTAGGTTAGGGACTAAGAGCATGGTAAAGGACCCCACTGTCCAGTTGGTCTTGAGCTTTTCTTTACAAATTCTTGCATAATGTTGGATCGCCCGTCTAATCTTTCTCATTGTACGAAAACAGAATTGATGCCTGCCCACTTCGCAATCCATCTGAATATCCCATTGCTCTGCTTATGGGGGTTATGATGCCAAAGCAACAGCAATATAACTGGTACTCATTCCCGTCTTTACATACTAAGAGCTGATGCAAAGGAGTGACAAAAGATAACGAGTTTTACACCTGTTCCACTTTAAATCATCTTCTTGAAAAATAAAATAAAATTAATCCTCCTAATATTTTAGACCCGAGTGGCCGAAGTAAAACCACAGCCAGATTCAGCAATGTGAATGTGAGTTCAAGGTGAATCATCTTCTACAACATATACCACCTGCCGCTGAATCACTATAAACATGGCCTTACTCGAACACAAAAAGGAAAAAAGAATAAAAAACAAATATTAAACCTTATCTATGCTCTAGTTTGAGAGCATGAGTAAAAACAGCACTGAACGATTTTAACCGAGAATGCTGTAATTATGCATTTCTTTAACATGATAATGCCTACCATTCTGTCAAAACACAATGGGTTTATCAAGTTGAAAGTTTCAAGTTCAAACTCATAGAGGTCCCATTTCCTCCAACAAAATGGATTTCTAAAGTTTAAACACTTAGATGTAAGTTTCGAGCAAACATTAGATTTTCACACACTGAACGCCCATTAGAAGGAAGCAAAAGGATCATATCAGAAACACTGCTTCAACGACAATTACTCAGATCCAGTAGGGTTTGCAACATTACCTACCAAATCATTGTCCATAAAGACTACACCAATAAAAAGGAAGGACATTATGATTGTGGACTTCAAGTAGAGTAGCTCTCTTCCAATATGAAATCCATACTAGTCAACTTTAGGGGCTAAAAAAGTGATATTTAAGCAGACTAGCTACTGCAGGCAAATCAAGGGAAACAAATTCACAATTTCCGGACTAATGGTGAACATTCAAGATTCAGAACGGGACTTAACAATAAAATTCTGGCGACTGATAGGGTTCATCACCACTGGGGGCCCTGCTGTACGAGGCCATGCCTGGAACTTCTTGTCAGTTTCTTCCCACCATTCTTTATTTGAAACAGTTGTGGGGGTGGTACCTGGTTTCAGAACCAGTAATAATGTTAAACTACAAAAGGCAACAGCTGTGAAGCAAGTTTTTACAAAGATCACCACAACTTACCTCCAAATAGCTTCTTGTCGGCGAGGACATAATCCAATGAGAATGCGAGTACTCCGGATGCCAATAAAGAGCCTATGATGTACTTGGTTGTCATGTTCAGACTGCAACGAGGGAAAAAAATCACGACACCAAATGACAGACATCGCTAGAATGAAAACATATAACATTGTAGAAAGTAGCTCGAAAGTCGCACCTATTAGGCTACTACAAGAAGGTCGAATATTAAAGAATGATTAGACAAGCTGAAACATACCCACCTTAGGGGCATAGCGAACAAGAAGTAGAACAAGCAAGACATATATTTGCTTCTATGAAACACAGGAACTGTTTATACCAGTGTTTTTGAAAGGCATGTCAGGCTTACGCCTTAAGGCTCACTTTGAGGTGAAGCTCAAAGAAAACGGCTCGAAGCTTAAAACCAATAAGGCTTATGCCTTAAAAGTGTGAGGCTCACATGAGGTGCATGGCCCACACCTTGAAACTCGCTTTATGGTTGAGGCATGCACCTCATACACTAACCAAAAATAGGATTCTGACCACATAACCTAGAGTTAAATATATTTTTTTTCATGATTTATTTGCATGTCTGTTGTAATTTATCATTTTCCACATGCATAGATAATTGATAACCAACCATAGTTACCAAACCGAGAAGCGTAAACGAGAAGCAGGAAGCGAGGCTCAAAAAATTCATAGGAAATGGAAAGCGAGAAATAGATATAGTTGCCTTGTTCTCATTATATTAGGATGACTAATCATCATACCTTAAAATTTATCTTACTTGAGATATTTTGGAGAAGTAGGTGTTGTATAGCCTTAGGTTTCAATCAAACAATACTCGCTTAGATCTATGTCGTAGGCTTTGGACTCAAGTCTATCCCATTACTTTCTAGATATATAACCTCCTTTGACTACTAAATGAGACTTGATGGAAGCGAGGGGAAGCGAGTCAAGGAAACGAGCTTCCCACCTTGTCATAGCTTCCCGGCAACTATGTCACCATCTATCCTTCAATATGTATATGAACCATAAGTAAATTTAAATTGCAGCTTTTGCTTTCTTTATTTTCTTCTATATGATGGTTCAATTATCTAAAAATAATTCCAATATATACAAAAAAAAATTCCATCTTTTTCAATTTCTCATTTCTAATTATTTTTCCTATTTACAAATGAACTTATACCTCACCTTTTAAAACACTGGTTTACACAAGTATTATTTATAAATGAAAAAGAGTAATTATGATCAGTTTACATTTACCTGTACTTAAATAAGAGTTCATTTACTTTTATAACACATAGAAACCTGTAATATGGATCAGATCAGTTTCAGAAAAAAAAATATGGATCAAACGAAGATCCCCAAAGTGTCAGAAGACTCACAACAATAAGATCAGTAACGACAACCCCCAATTCCAGTTTAAACCTACGAAGATCTATCTCTAGCATCCGAGAAAATCAGATCAGCAAGAAACTAAGATAATAAGACTTCAAAATTAATGCATAAATGCCCAGAACACGAGTCAGGTCAGTTTCAGAGGAAAATGAAAATAGTGAACCAAGTAAAAATCCACAATTATATCCATAGTTACCAAGTAAGGGTAGGGGTATAACACAAAAATAATTTGCTCGCGGTATTATACGACAAAAACAAGAGAAAAGTACGGGAAAATTAAAATATAATTAATAATTATAAATAAATAAGAATTATGATACTAACTAATAACAATTATTTAATACGGAATATGAATTTAACAGACAAAAATACGGCAAAGAGAGCCGCCCATATAAGTTTCAAGGGGCCTATAACCTATTAAGCAACGACCTGACCTTCAGAGCCTCCAGAAATTGCCTCGCTAAACCTTAGCTTGCTCTCTTAGATTTATTTTCTTCTATATGATGGTTGAATTATCTAAAAATAATTCCAATATATATTTCATTTGTTTTTTCAATCTTTTTCAATTTCTCATTTCTGATTACTTTTCCTATTTACAAATGAAGTAAAGTGAAGCTTAAGTCTCATGTCTCAAGGCTTACACCTCGCCTTTTAAAACATTGGTTTACACAAGTATTATTTGTAAATGAAACAGTGTAATTATGATCAGTTTACATTTACCTATTATTAAATAAGAGTTCATTTACTTTGAAGTTATAACACATAGAAACCTATAATATCTCAGATCAGTTTCAGAAAAAAAATATGGATCAACCAAAGATCCCCAAAGTGTCGGACAATAAGATCAGTAATGACAACCTCACAACCCCCAATTCTAGTTGAAACCTATGAAGATCTATCTCTAGCATCCGAGAAAACCAGATCAGCAAGAAACTAAGAGAATAAGACTTCAAAATTAATGCATAAAGCCCAGAACATGAGTCAGATCAGTTTCAAAGGAAATGAAAACTGTGAACCAAGTAAAAATCCACAATTATATCCATAGTTACCAAGTATGGGTACAGGTATAATACAAAAATGATTCATTCGGGGTATTATATGACAAAAACATGAGAAAAGTATAGGAAAATTAAAAACAAATTAATAATTATAAATAAACAGGAATCGTGATACTAACTAATAACAATTATTTACTATGGAATATGAATTTAACAGAGAGCCGCCCATATAATTTAATACGGCAAAGAGAGCCGCCCATATAATTTTAGTGGGGTCAAATTAAGCAATGACCTGACCTTCAGAGCCTCCAGAAATTGCCTTGTTAAAACCCTAGCCAAGAAAACTAGGAGTGGTGCAAAGTAGAGAAAGAAGGATAAGGTATGATGAAGAGAGCCGCCAATATAAATTTCTCTATATACCCATTTTGGCCCCAAAAATCGCAACTATTTCATTTTTGCTCCAAGTTTTGCTATTAGATCCTCTAATTGGACTTTTGACTGGTGAACCCAAGCCCATAATAATGTATATCATGTAATGTAGGACATGTGTAGTCTCATTGGTGCCTAGGATCCTCAGTGAGTTCATTCAATAAACGGTCAGCCATTCTCAAATACAGACGGGATACCAAGCAAAGGGCTGGGGCCCACCATACAATGAATTCCACCTAGGAAATGACCTAATTTTAATTACCCATCCATTTCATTATTAGATCCTCTTCCTCCTCCTCCAAAAACCCCTAGGCAACAAATTAACTACACTGGGCCTAGGCGACATTTTGACTAAACTAAGATGCAATGAACCATCTAATTCGTCATCACCATCAATTCCTTATCCCAAACATTTGAGGTCAGTAATGCGAATTGTATTTTGCCATTCACTCTTGCTTGAAAGGACCGTTTAAGATTCATGTCATAGGATTTGTCAATGTTATTTTACACCGGCTGCAGACTTGCATAACCCTATTCCTTCATCTAGGATTGGGATCGGCAATGGTAAGCTATCATAATTATTCCTCTCTCCAGCACAATGCGTTCTCTACCACACTGTGTTTTTTTCTTCCTAATTCCTCTCTCTCCGTGCGTTCTCTACCGCACTGCGTTTTTTTTTTCTTCCTAATTCCTCTCTCTCTCTCTCTCTCCAGCATAGTGCGTTCTCTACCACATTGTGCGTTTTTTTCTTCCTAATTCCTCTCTCCAGCACAGTGCGGTAGAGACGCTTGTGGGGAAGTTGATTGATCCCCTTGTTTATTTATATGTTCCGAGATTTTGGATTTAGTTGCAGAAATTCGGAGAGAATTTTCTAGATTCCCGTATTGGTTCGATGATTCGTTTGCCTATTTATTTGTAGATTTGGAGCTCCAATTGTAGCTACTCCTAGCTCGAAGCTAAGACTGATCGATCATTTGATCGATTGAGAGGGTGGTTGCTCGATCTGGTTGGAGATATCGACTTCTAGGTATGTGCTTATAAGTTATAACCATCCTCTCTGATTTTTTTTAAGTTTTTGGAATGAAATTGGGTGCTTATTTTTTACGTTTCTGGAAAGAAATTGTTTCTTGGATCAATTGATGCTGTTTTTTTTTTAAAGAGGAATGCTATCCATAGATCCTTATTTTTTTCCTCAAAAAAACCATTCCTTGGAGAGAGATCAATATTCAATAGTCAATATCGCTCTCAATCTTCCCCCACTCAAATTAATGATTCATGTTCCCATAGGTAACTTTGGTTTGATTCTTTTAAATGGGATCCTGAATCATTAATCTGAGAGGGGAAAGATCATTGTTGGATATTTGACATGATTTCAATTGCTCTCTTTAATGACATGAATATGAATTATTAATCTGAATATTGTGAATACTGCGCATAATTGTGTTTGATTATGTTTGAATGCATATCACACAATAGGTGACACTGCTTTTAAACTTTATTTTATGTTTTTGTGGAATGTGGATATGGAGTTTTGGTCTTTTGGATGTTATATATAATAATATATATGTATATGAGATATATATATATATTAAATTTATCGCCTAGGCAACGCCTCGCCTAGACGCCTTAACTACACTGCATAGGCCTTACCTAGCCGGGGCTAATCGCCTAGACGCCTTAACTACACTGCCTAGGCCTCGCCTAGTCAATGCCCTCATCACCTAACCATGATTTAGACTGGTTCTGGTTCAATTTTTAATATTTTAAAAGAAAAAGTAGATTTTGGTCGCAAGGCATTACCTAGGGAACACCCTATTACCTAGGAGCTGCCTGATCGGTTTGACTACGCTGTTGCATTTACTTGTACAAGAGCCAAGAATGCAATTTTAAGGATTACAAATAATAATAATAATAATCAATAAGAGGAGGAGGAGGAGGAGGAGGAAATCCAAAAAAAGAAAATGACAAAAATGTGGTTCTTCACATAAGAAAAATATTTTTTTTTTGGATCAATTCCTAGGATGTAAGTTGAGCTACAATGTATTGTTATCATGTGTTTGTCTAGTTCCAACATGCTTGCTCATGTCTAGAGGAGTAGTTTCTATACAGATTACGTCTGCAAAAGTCTCCCATTGAAGCGTGAAGGCTAACAATTGGACCTTGTATTATATGCATGTGAAAAGCAGGAATTAAATGAACTACAACAGAAACATCCTCAAGATCTATCATGAACTGATTCTGTTAGCTCAAGATGAGTACCTTTTGTCTAGTGCAATAGCATTGACTACCATAAAACACTCCTAAAGTATGTTCATTCTCAGGGGTGGAGCTAGGATTCTCTTGCAAGGGGGATAACAATGGGGCTCGGGATCGTAGCCCTCAATTTTATTTTATTTTTTTGAAAGCCAAGTTTCTGGGCCATTGCGTCTGTTTGTGTGCCCGTTTGCCTTTTGTATAGAATATATTTTTTCTCCAAAGTTTTTTTTTTTTTTTGGGGGGGGGGCTCCCCGTCCGAGCTCTGCCCCTCTCCCAGGCTATTAATGTCAGTTACCAAACACCGGTATTATACCTGCTATAGTACCTGTATAATACTTTTTGGGGGCTCGCCGTTTAAAACTGCATACTTTTGTCGTGTTATGTACATGGTTGTTAAATTCTTGCAATTTGTGATTCAAATCCTACGATTTGAATCGAATCTCAAGCAAAACAATTCAAATCACAGGTGAAAATCTATTTTAGGTAAATTTGATTCAAATTGCGATTTGCGATTCAAATTGCATGATTCATGCGATTCGAGCACGAAATCCCTGTTATGGACCGATACTTTAAAAAAAAAATTATTCCTTCAATTTTCTAAAAGTACTTTATATTTTTAAAAAAGAGTGAAGAAACTGAAAAACTCCTATTATGGACATGCCAAAACCCCTATTTGGATTTTCTCTCTGTCGTTGTGAAAAAAAAAAGGAAGAAGAAAGTGGATGGAGTTAAACTCTGGGAGAACTTGATAGGTTATTTTATTAGTCTTTTTAATTATATAAGTCTTTTGATACTTGATCTCATACAACATGATTATATGAGTTTATTTTTGAAGATATTGAGGGTTATGTTTCATTTTATGGATTTCATTTGTGTTTTGTATAGTTTGTGCAATGAAATGTTTATTACTTTCTTTTATGAATAGTGATGAATGAAAGATTTTGGATGATAGATTATTCCCTCTTTTTTTTTTAATTCATAATTTTTTTATGTTTTTTTTAACATTTTAAAAAAAAAGAATTAAATCTTACGATTTACAATTTGAATCGAATCGGTTCTAAAATGATTTTACGTTCCGATTACAATTTAACAACCTTGGTTACGTACTATACGTGTATCTCCGTATAATACCTATTTAATCCACGAATTATGTATTAAACACGTACAATAAGCATATTTTGCCGTACTTTTACCGCGTTAAACGCATATTCCATATTAAATGATTGTTAACTATTGATTTTTTTTTAATTTTCCAGTACTTTTACCGTATAACACCCATACTCCCTGAATGGATCATTGTCGTATTATACCCGTACCTGTACTTGATAACTATGATTAATAAGCCCCATGTGGCTCCGCCCTTGTTCATTCTAAAAGAATCATGACTAGCAGGAGCTTATTAAGTTATATGGGGGGAGGGGTGGTGAAATAGTAATAATGAACTAAAGGCCTGCTTGCCTGTAATTGAAACAAAGAACTAGACTTATGTATATTGAGAAGTGCTATCTTCAAACTGACACTGCATGGTTCCAGAAACTCATCCCAAGGTACAACTATCGTGCTCAATATGACCCCATGAAATGGATATCTGGAAGTGTACAAAATCAGGGGGAAAAGTAAATCCAATAAAAGAGGGCAAAAATTATTGTGAACATAGATCACCAGGAAATTCAAGGCATTCCTACCTAATTTTGCTTTATTTTAGTCTATATAGTATATATCCTGATACTTATATAGTTTAAATGTATTTCTATCATCAATGAATTTTCCATAGGTTACAAAAGGATTTTGGAATTAATGGGAAGAGATTTAACACATTGTGTGCCATCACATGAAGGTAATGACCGCAAATGGCCATCACTACCATAATAAATTTCTATTCTAATGAGAAACCCTCAAAAGTTTTAACATCTCTCTTACAAAATAGTATTCCATTATCCATTTCAAAATCGCATCTTTTCTTCATTTTTTCATCAGTAGCCAGAATATATATAAAAAGAGACAAGGAAATAGTACAAGCAAGTGAAAAGCAAAAAGGGTCATAGGAATATGAACCCAACGGCTAAAGGAAAGTAAAATCATGATACTAGAACAAGTGGGAAAAGAAGCATAAACGATCCTGTCAAAACTCAAAAGAATGTCCACAACCCACTAGAAGGCCCAAGGCCTAAGTAGGTCACAGCCAAGCAAAGACATCCAAATCCTTCAGGTCCCTCCTCACTGAACACCAGGACAGAATTAGGCAATGGATCCCCACGCAAATCTACTAAGAGGAAGAGACAACATCGTCAAAAACTCTATGGTTCCTCTCCTTCTAAATCGGCCATGCTAAAGCACCCGATAAATAAGCCCATAGTGTAGAGATGGGGGACTCCAACCTCCCCGAAAGTCAACAAGATATGAAGCTTGAAAAGAACTCAAGAAGACCCACACCACACTCAATCTCTCAAGGAAATAATTTCATACCTCTATTGCAAAAAGACAATGCAAGAACAAGTGATCCACCGATTCCTCCGACTCAACACATATAAGCATTGATTAACTAACCTTCATCCTCTATTTTTTAGATGGTCACAACTCACAAATGATTAACGTACCCAGTAATGACAAAAAAAAAACCACCTTAGATGGAACCCCAAGGTTCCATACAGCCTTAAATAGAAAAGAACACCAAGAATCACCCCATAAAACTATGGTAAAAGATCTCAAAAAGAGCACACCCTTGCTATCTAAGGCCAAACATGCTTATCGTATCATATAAGAATACACACTCTACTTTGACCATTGAAGTCCTTTCCATTTTATTGTATTAGAAGAATCTCTCACCTTCATATTTTTCACATAAATTCAAAAAATAACAGCAGTGGCAGCTCAATGGAGGCATCTAATTTCCCATGTCCAAAGGACTTCCACTTCTCTCAAATCTTCATGTCATCCTAATAAGTAGATGCTCTTTCCATTGTGGACTTCACATTTCTGCCTCTTACTTTCCACAACAATATTTCAGTGACAGCTTTGGGCAATCACAGTCAAGTTTAAGCTTCTTAGAATTTATTCTTTCTTTTCCTTTTTCACCTGGGACCTTAACCAACCAAAGAATAGGTAAATTTTTAGATCCTTTTATGTGACGCCCCGAACCCGCGCCTAGGAAACAAGTTCCGAGACACGTGCTCATTCGTCATAACCACGCATGCGGAAGACTTTACCCGCGAAAATGCGGGAATTTTTCAATTTTTCTTATGAGCTTACATAAGCAATAACAACTGGTCATCACAATAACCCATCATAAGCAAATACGTTACCTCACTGGCTAGAATAGCCTTTACTTTTGGCGCCACAACTGTGCCGGAACACTCTCCAAACTCTATCAAGCTATCCGCTTCAAAATCTGAAAACATCAAATGAGAGGAGTGAGCCATAAAGCCTAGCAAAATCCACAATCCATCTAGGCTATTTTCCACCTAGTAATACACATCAGAATGATATAATAATATCGCTCAATTTCCATATTACAATAGTAAATAATATCATAAATCGTGACACGAGGTCACCCAGAGTTATTTCACTTTAGTCGAGGTTCTCAACCTCCAAATATTTTCCCTTGTCAAATTCATCCAATATCAACTATATTCACAACACAAGGTTACCGATTCCAGATAACCGCTCACTCTCTATTCTTGCGTCCACAGATTCGATCGACTAGGCTTTCGTCCGCATACAACTTCTATCCCTGAGTTCACAGACTCAGCTATCAATCAATCGGGCTCATGCCCATTCAAATCATACCTTAAGTCTTTAGACTCAATACAAGATCATACAACTATCTGACTCGGCCACAGTGAGAACCTTGTCCTCACGACATCTCTTTTGAATAGTACACCCATCACTTTCCCTGACCTAGTTAAAGAGGATCTATGAATATCAAATCCACCCACTTCCAACTATCAGTCACGGAGGACTAACATAACTCACCACTACAGACCCAGCCAAAGAGGATCTATGGATATCAAATCCACCCACTCCCGACTATCAATCACAGAGGATTACATAACTCACCACTCCAGACCTAGCCAAAGAGGATCTATGGATATCAAATCCACCCACTCCCGACTATCAATCACAGAGGATTACATAACTCACCACTCCAGACCTAGCCAAAGAGGATCTATGGATATCAAATCCACCCACTCCTGACTATCAGTCACAGAGGATTACATAACTCACCACTCCAGACCTAGCCAAAGAGGATCTATGGATAACACTCCACCCACTCCCGACGATCAGTCACGTACCTCGCCAAAGAGGATCCATGGACATTATTCCACCCACTCCCGACGATCAGTCACGCACCTCGCCAAAGAGGATCTATGGATATTATTCCACCCACTCCCGACTATTAGTCACGGAGGACTAACATAACTCACCACCCCAGACCTAGCCAAAGAGGATCTATGGATATCAAATCCACCCACTCCCGACTATCAGTCACAGAGGATTACATAACACCACCACTCCAGACCTAGCCAAAGAGGATCTATGGATAACACTCCACCCACTCCCGACGATCAGTCACGTACCTCGCCAAAGAGGATCCATGGACATTAGTCCACCCACTCCCGACGATCAGTCACGCACCTCGCCAAAGAGGATCTATGGATATTATTCCACCCACTCCCGACTATCAGTCATGGAGGACTATACGACATCACCACTCCTGACGTAGTCAAAGAGGATCTATGGATAATAATCCACCAACTCCCGACTATCAGTCACGGAGGATTACACTTTAACCCTGGTTAGGTTTTCTAACCACCGAGTAACCCCAGTTAATCCAAGCTTTGCTTGATTAACTGAAACAGTTGGGTCCCACGCCCGTGAACCAAATCCAGTAACACACCGTCCCGTTAGGGAACATTTTCAGGCTAATGGATGTGTTCATAGCCTTATACGACTTGCAAAATAACTTTTCGACACCCCAGGGTGACGATACAATTTACCCGGGACCTGATCTGGGCTCCCGAAGGTCCACAGAAAATCAAAACATCACATAGGGGTTTCTGACCCTTTTTCCATCCACGCCTTTTACACAGTGAGTCTAAATCCGGGGTTTTGAGACCCGAGACCGAGGGCTACACCCCTCTACTCATTTTTCACGCACAACCACCTTCCCATAACACTTCCACGGGGTCTCGTACCGTTTTCCATCAACGTACATACATTCCACATAAATAATATAGCAAATAATAGGAAAAATAGAAGAGATGGAAGAGGTTTTTTTACCTCTTTCACGCACTTCGAGACGTCTATGGCCGAAACGGACACCGCCAACGCGCTCGGGAGGATGATCAACCCCAAGGTAGAACGCATGCAACTCTCTCTCCACTTTCTCTCTCTACCTTTTTCTCTCTCTCTCTACACGCCAAACGAGACGCCAGGAAAAGAAACGGGCGTCACCAGCGCGTCGGGAACGTCGAAAAACCCCAAGGTGATCTCCCTTTTCCTTTCTCTCTCTTCCTTTCTCTCTCCTCTTTCTCTCTCTTCCTTTCTCTCTCCTCACTTTCTCTCTCTAAACATGTATGTGGCTCTGTCTGCACAACCGTGAGAATGAAGGGGCTGGTCCTCTTTTTATAAGCCTTATAAGGGTTTAGATCATGTGCAAAAGCACATGACCATTTGGTGTGGCAAAAAGTGAGGTTGACCAAGTCAACCGGTTTGACTGGATTTTCACACTTTTCACGTATATATCATTTGAAATCCTACGATATAATACCCGATAATGACGAAACTTTAGGTGACCGAACTTGGGACAGTCCGACACCCGCTGTAAAATTTTGGGGAAGAAATACTGAGTTTTGATAGCTGCACTTTAGTCTGGAAGAAAACTGTAAAACCCACTAACTTCCTGATTTTGGACACAAAATACGCTGTCGCTTCTTCGTTTGAGATAACTAACTGCCGAGACGACAAACATTAGTCCCCACGGCCGACTGACACGCATTAGTGCCGACCGCACGGATTTCTATTAGGATCTCCAACAGATATTGGGTCCCACTTAATTTCTGGAAATATGGAAATTTCCCGTTTTTCTCAATTTTATCACACATAATGGCCCCGCGGTCCCGCGAAATGATACCTGACGGAACCGATACGGTAGGGGTGTGTCCCGGCGGTCGACCGGCACACTGTGTGCGATTTTTGCCAAAAGATACTGAGATTTCCTCGATGCACTTCAATCCCGAGCAAAATTCATTTTTTATTACTTTAGCAAATAATTAACTAATTACCTTCATTAAGGACCCATAAACACATAATTTTATTATATTAAAATTCCGGGTCATTACATTTTATCTGTCAACCAAAAACTTAATTACTAAGTGCAACTCCAAAGCAATACTCTAAAAACTCTCCTCTATTTCGGCATCTCCTCTATATTTAGAGGAGATGGGGCCCACTTTAAAGTTATTTGCTCCATTGGAGGAAACTCTAAATCACTATTCCTACTCTAAAACTCAAAGGGTGGATACCTTTGAGGCTGCCACATGTCCCTTTTGACACCCTTAACCGTGGTTAAGTTTCACCCACCCGTCCTTGGTTTTTTTAAATATTAATTCTTTTTTTAAAATTAAAAAACTGTTTTTAGAGTTTTTTAATATTAAAAACAATTTTTTTAATTTTAAAAAATAATTAATATTTAAAAAAAAAAAAAGGATGGGTGGGTGGGTGAATCTTAACCACGGTTAAGGGGTGTCAAAAGGTAAAAGGACACAATCAGCATTTTAAAAAAGATTGAAAGACAAAAAGAGGACACAAATGGTATTGTAAGAGCATGAATAGTGTTATAGAGGCCATCTCTATTTTCTCTCCCATCCTCTAAATATAGAGGTTCACTGTAGCAATATAGAGGACCTCCTCTAAATATAGAGCACGGTTGGAGTTGGATTTTCCAACCAAAACTCTATATTTAGAGTTATAGAGCAGGGTTGGAGATGCTCTAAGGGCTTTCATTTTCTATCATGGGGTTCCCACCTTCATTTTTTTCAACTATTTTTCTTTTCAATTGTTTTTATTCACATTCTTACATATTGACATCTTAAAGGGAAGCAAACCTGTTCCAATTCATAGAGGTAAAATCACGCTAATTCAGGATTCTAGTTCTTTATAATATAAACTCTCTTTCACCAATATGAGGAACAGGAAGCCGGACTTTCCATTGAATCCCTAAATCTAACTATCAATAAATCTCTTTCACCAAGATGAAAAATAGGAAACAGGATTTTGCGTTAAATCCCTAAATCCCACAATCGATTACTGGAAGATTATTAATGAAAAAATAGATCAATTGACAATAATATATCAATGAAAAATCATGAGAAAGAGGAAACACAAGAACTTGATGAATAAGAACATGATTAATTGGAGAGATGGCCACATACAAATGAAACTACTTAGATCTCTTCGCTCATCTTCGTTAGCAGAGATTTTGAAAAACAAAACAGAAATTAGAGTAAATCGAAACCCTAGGAGAGAGAAATCAAACTCACCACGATCGATTTGTAAAGCTTGATTGGATCTGCAGTGTTGGTCGTCGAAAATAGGTTTGTATTTTCTGAAACCTGGGCTTTTTTAGCTCTCCACGAATTAAATAGGAAAATGGTTAACGGACCGCGCATTCCACTATCCGGTCCTTTGTGGTTCACGCTACCCTTTTACTAGTCACTAATTGTGGTTAGATTCACTCAGCCCTAAGGTTCATTCGTCCAACCTTAGATTTTAGAAAATTTAAAAAAAATATATATATATATATATATTAATCATAATTTAATTAAGTTTAATCACATTTAAAAGGAACAATAGCAGATGGCATGGTCTCAGTTAATATACTCATTTAAAAATCTTCACTATTATAATGGGAGAGCCGGACACAGCCTGATTTTTCCGAAATTCCCAATCTACTCTCATATAAAATAAAACTTTGATTTAATATTTTACTTTAATTCCCAAATTACCCCTTGCTCATCTTAAAGAATAGAATCATAGCCAATCGCGATTGAACTCGGGGAGAGTTCAATCACACCTACGGGTTAACACGTGTCCCTTTTATCTCCTATTAACTGTGGTTAACTCCTTCCCCTCGCTCTCACATGCATTGCACATGCCACCCGCTAGTAATAATAATAAGAGAAGAAAAATAATCACATCTTAAGGAGGCTGTCTCAGTTCCCTTTTTTCACCACGTGTCCTTTTTTAACTTCTTTTTAACTGTGATTAACATTCACTAACCTTTAGTATTCAAGCATCTATCCTTGATTTTTAGAAAAATAATAACTAAAAAAAATTAACCACAAGGTTTAAAACTTTTTAACCAGAATTCAAGGGCAATTAAGGAGGTTTAAGAGACCGAGGATCACCCATGAAGCGAAGCTCATAAGAGAAATGCTAAGAATAAAAATAATAATTAAATGATATTGCTAATGTTCACTCAATTTGTAAACTTGTTAAATTTCACCTAAAATTTTTTATTCATGTATTAATTATCAAACTCACTAAAATTAAAAGATGGTTTAGTCTTCTTACACTGGACCAATCATTACATGCACGTGGAGATAAATATGGTTATCTCTCTTGTTTAAAGAAGTGTCCCCTATAAAAATATCAAAATACATCTGTATTTAATAAAATGTTATTTAATACATAGAAGGTTAACAAATTCATTAGTATGAGTGAAGGATAGCATTCCCCATAATTAAATAAGTTTTTAAAAAACAACTGAGGTTGAACGGATGAGATGGCTGAGTTGTTGGTGTTTTTTTTGGTAGTCGATATCATTTACCTACGTCAATAGAGTCAACCGGTCAGAAGTTAGCTTGGGCAGTGGAGCTCTTGCTGCTCGTACCAGGGGGGATTAGATCCCCAGAAGCCCTTGGAAGGCCACACCCCTACCACTCATGCAAGAGGTGGGGTATCTAAGTTGTTGGTGTTTGGCATCATTCTAAATAAGAAACTGATTCTAAAAATGGATAACTCAGGAATAGGATTCTTCATTTAACACTCACTTTAAAAAAAAATAAAAAATTAACATGTCTGAGAAAAATCATTCCGTTCCATAAGAAAGATCAACTTTTTTTGTTCTTTAAAAATTGTTCCGATCGTGAAAAAAATGTGCCATAACAAATACGTTCCTAGAAACGGAACAAGAAATCATTATGTGGGAACGATACCACACTAACGGGTGGACAAAACTGAAGTTAGCCCCGAACGGAAATGAGATTAGATCACTGTCAATTGTGATTGAACTCTCCCCAAATTCAATCGCATCCATAGGTCAACACTACCCCTTTTAACCCTTATTAACCTTGGTTAAGATTCACTAACTGTTGGGGTTCAACAATATAACATTGGTTCTTAAAAAATATATTTAACTCTGATTCAGAATTGTCCTTGATTTATCACAAACTGCATTGAACAATTTCAAATCTAGGAGTCAGAAACAGCAGCTCACCTAAAAATGTGGAGGGAAAGAACGCATTAGTTTAACTCTCAGACATAAACTGATTACTAGTACCAGTATTAGTATTGAAATTATTAAATAAAAAGTAGCCCAAATCAAAGGTAGAATGATCCTAAGCATCTGAAAACGCATTCCATAGAGTTCACAATAACGCAATTGATCAAATAGTTAGTTAGAGCAAAGGGAGACTTTTGGGAAATTGAAATCCCACATATTTCATTTTGATAGATTTCGTCCGAAATTTCAAAAATTTGTTTTGAAATACTTTTAAAATTATTTTTAATAAATTTATGAAATATCACAAAATATTTTTGAAAATGTTTATTGAAATTTCAAAAAAGATATATTTATATAAATATATTAAATTTTAATAAATTGTTATTTCAACCTAAAAATGTGATGCCTTATTTGACTTTTACAGACAAAACGAGCAAGATATAGCAATGAATAAGAATTTCCATCGCTATGTCTTTCACCAATGCTAATACTACCATGGAATGGCGACGGTAAATGTTATTGTCGGAAATAGTAGTAGCGACGTTAATTTGAGTTTTAGCGACAGTTTTTAAGAGTCGCTAAAAATTGTTTTTTCTTGTAGTGAAGACGTGTTATTGTTTAAGAAAAAGTATGTTTGAACCAACACTGTCCAATAAAAAAGAGAGCCAGTCTTAAAAGAAAGTAGAGCGAGTATTACCCACTTAAGGTACGTATAGAGGATTTGCCCTCAATTGAGGTTACAACAAATCTAATAAAAGCAACAGTTTCATAGACCTCACCAGTTACAACCATCACTCCATAGTCCATACCCAAAATGCTCTATAACTAACCCAACTCTTCATCTGGCAAACTCATGCATTGCAAAGATCACCAGCCTCTAAAATTAGACTGGAAGTAGAGGTAGAATAAATTTTCTACCATAGGGACGACGGACAGATCTTGATGCTCCTGATCTTGGCATTGCAGCTACATCGATCATTTTTCAGCAAAAACAAGAGAAAATGAGTAAGAGAGATGCTTACTTAACATGCCTGAATAAAGTAATCACAGGTTTTGTTTTCTTATTTTTTCTTCTCTGACCATATTAAATGAAATGCCTCTTAAGAGGAAGAATGTAACAACCCCAAAATTCTACAAGGCTAAAATAGTACTTTGGAATCATCGTATTTTCTTAACCTACTTAAATCCATGACATACAAGGCATACTAACACGAGTCTCCAAAAATGAGGATAGTAAAATTCTGATATATATAAAACCAAGTCATGATGCTCAGGTCTATACTCAACATAACCATCCACAATAAACAAATAGTCTAATACTCAACTGTAAGGTAATCTAATGAGCAACATCATCTAAAAGTCTATTACAATTCTCTTAACCAAAGCAAAACATAAACTAATAAGGGTAACCATCAAAACCCCTGGCTCTCTCCTCTGAAGGTTCACCTTCTCCTCCTTCCTCGACATAAGCATCCTCAATCCACGGCTCCGCCGTATGCTCCTACTCTAAACCTACCAAGACAAAAGTCTGGCTGAGTAAAAAAGTACTCGGTGTATATAAAATTCAATCAACAATAATAATATACTTGCACTTAGTTAGAACCATATCTAATATCATAATAACATAATCAGAGTGTGGAAGAACTTGTGCTCATATACATCATATCATCACCTTGACTCATGTACTTATGAGAACCTTAGACTTAGAAGATAACATACTTATGAGATGCTTATGCTTGTGAGACCACGTGCTTGTGAGATGCTTATGTTTATGCACTTATTCAGATCATACACTTAACTGACATGCCACTCTTGGAGGTTACAGACCATGCATATGCAATTTCTTAATTGACATGCCGCTCTTGGTAGGATACGGACCATGCCGGGCTTATTCAGAATGACAGGCATATGCAATACTTATGCTTATGAGTCTCGAGCAGCTTATTCAAAACATGCACTTATTCAGATCCCTCATTGGGCTTATTCAGAATATCAGGCGTATGCAATGCTTATGCTTATGAGTCATAAGCAGCTTATTCAAGACATGCACTTATTTAGATCTCTCATTGAGATTATTCAGAATATCAGGCGTATACAATGTTTATGCTTGTGGTCCACATATGAGACTTGTGAGACTCTTATCTTAACATACACGTGCGTTGTGCATAAGTGTTGTAATTAACATTTGAGTAGGTAATTGCTTAGATTCCGATCTCCCACCATAGAAACTCTACTATGTTGTCTCATACCATATAGTTAGAGAATTCCCGGTTTGAGGGATTTTCCTCCAAGTTCTTACATTCCCGAATATCAATTATCATGCAAACAATTAAGCATAACTTGACAAGCAATCACGTACATATATATCCTATCATGATTCTTAGCATAATTCATAGTCAATTCCTAACAATTTCATAGTGATATATTAGTATTTATCCTCTCAAGCATTTTCACAAACACCTTGAGTATATAGATTATGAATCCATTACCCTTTCACATTTCCAATATTTCATCAAACCATAATCCATCCATACAATCCACATCCACACATTCATCCCATCCTTCATAGTATTTCCCATCTTCCATACATTTCATCCACATTATTAAACCATATTTCCATCCATAATAGCTTACTTTATACAAAAATGGGGAAAAACACATCTAATCTCTATTTCTATCATTTCTATCATATTAACATTCATAAAACATTATAATAGGGTTGATTTGGATAGTATATCGACTTTAGGGATCCTTCCCTTGGATCCAACTCGCTCCAAAGAAGCTTTGGTGAAGATCTCCAAGCTTTTCTTGCAATATCCAAGCTAATCTCCTTCTTTTCCAAGAAATTTCTCCTTCAAAACCCTAGGTTTTCTCTCCCTTTTTGCCAAATTAGGTTAGAATACTCTAAAACCTCGAAATAGGATCCTTATTTATAGTCCCAATGGTTAAAAACCTCAAAATCTGTGTCTTTTAATAAACAGGGTCATATCCTGACGATCGATCGTCCAAATTCCTGAGGCTAAATCAATTTTCTGGGCTCCGGATGATCGATCGTCGGCTTGTGACGATCGATTGTCAAAAACCTGATGAGTAGTCCGAAAATCGCATTTTGGTATTTTAACTATAACTTTTGATTCGCTCATCGGATTTTGACAATTCAACTTATGTTGGACTCGTCTTTGAAATGGGAACAACTATGGTGTTTTACAAAAATCCTAATTTTGAAGTTTTAAAGGTCTAAATTGACTCCAAAGCTGACTAGTCTGCAAAAATATCTCAAAACCTACTTTTGACTTAGCTTAGACTAAAAATATGGAAAAACATTAAACATCAACCTCGAAGAGGGTTCCAATACCTTTCTAATGGTTCAAGAATCACTCAATTACGATAAATGGTGACAAAACTAGAGCTACCTAAAGTTCAAGCTGTGTTAAGACTTCTCTCTCTTTACAACTTTGATTAAGCATAGATCACACCACACTAATTAGATATAAATATACACACATTAAAACATGATAAAAGACTAAAATATCCTTAATACTTACATAAAAAGCATAAAAAAGGATTCGGGTCTCTACAAAGAATCTGCTTAGTCTTCATACTATTTATACAAACAAGACACTGTATACAACTACTAGCATCATTTAACTGCTGCACAACCTACAGTCAGGGTAGAGCCACATAAGGCCTGGGGGGCTGTAACCCCTGAACTTTTGAAGAAAAAAAAATCTGTTAATACTTCAGAGGTTTAAAAATATATATTCTTTACAAGATGAGATGACCCACGAACTTGATTCTATAAAAAAACCTACGCATCCGAACCCCCCACACCCCCTAGACCAAGAATATTTCATACCCACCTAATCATTCTTTACAAATCCATCAATAATAATTAATTACTAACATTATCAATCAACCTTTGTTAGCCCCCCTCCTCTACAAGAAAATCCTGGCTCCGTCCCTGCCTACACTACCTATCTGGGAAGGAAGTCCAATTGTGATAATGCCTCTTGATGAAAAGCCGAACCATCTCATTACTTGACTCTTTCATGGTACTTTCTTGATTGTCTAAAGCAAAGAATTGATGGGTATCAGTTTGTTGAGATCATATTAGACCTACTACCTTGGGCTATGGCCATACCAGAGACCAGCTCCATTAGAGTCTTTTAGTTCTAGATCAATGGGTGTCCACCAGAACTGATCGGTGAGGAGGATATGCAGCTATATGACAGAAAATTCATCGTCGAGGCCATGTAGATCTCCTTTAGGACTGTGTTGTTGGATGATCAACACAGAGGCCATGACTGAGAAATCAGATGCTGCAAGAATGCCTCCTACAGGTCCCAACTCTGGACACTCCTCCCAATCACTCATCCCAGCGGTCAAAATAGAATCCACCCTGTGTCCACGCCCCACGACGAAGAGTGCATATAGCCCCTCCAATGTTCTCAGGGTAGAAACTGTCTCAGCTGCATTTACTACATACTTCTCAACATATGTAACTCGCCCATCTGCCAAAAATCTCTCATAGAATTCAGCAAAGCATTCATCATCAAGCTTCATCTCCTCTTCCTGCTCCGAAATGGCATGTCGAGTGCTTCTGGCTCTGATTGAGCCATTATCTGCATTGGAGTCCAGTAAGAATCTGATGGCAGTGAGGTTGATTCCAGGGTGCCCGGCTATGCGACCTGCATAAGCTAGTGCTTCTCGGTCATCCTTGCCGCCGATGAAAATGACTCCTACTTTGAGGGATTCTAATGATTTAGACACCTTTCCGGTCAATCCAAGACCCCTATCAACCAGAATCCCCACGGAGCAAGGGGCGTGTCGAAGCACCTGTTGAACACAGTACCAAAGGGGAGAAAGGTGAGTGAGTTGAGCTCGGAGCGAGTTGAGATGCGAATGGACCTGATATTTTGTGTGATTTTTTGTGTGCAAGGTGTCGTTTATTCAGCTTGTTACAATTTTAGTACTGCTCACCAATACCCTCATGCAGTTTTTTGATTGTATTAGGAGTTTGTTTCAAGTTAGGTTTCTGACCGGGTATATAATATAATATTCGGTCTAGGGTTTTTTTTTTTTTTTTTTTGCAGAGAACAAGTTTGCATGAGAGGCTGTGAGAGAGTGATCTCTAATCTCATTGCTTTGAACTAGTGAAGAAGTCGACCTCTGTGAACGTAACCTACATAAGGTGAACCACGTAAATATTCTTGTGTGTTTCTATTTTTGTATTTGCAGGTTATTTTCACCACAATTGTTACAAGCCTTAACTTCTTTGATACTAGAGCGCTGAGGATGATTACCTTACGGTTCACATGTCTAAACCACAAGTGGCCCTCATCCAGTTTCCCATCCCCCCTCTGGCGCTTGTGGAAAGGCAAGATGATGAGGGAAGCAAGCGCATCCTCGGCCAAGACGCAGATTTCCTGGTGCATGTTATTGAAGGTTGAAAGGGCAAGCATTCGTCGAAGAGTGATTCCCTTGCCACTCTCCTCCATGTACGCTTGGATCGCTGCAGTAATTTGCTCTCTCATTTCTACTATTGATTCGTCGGTCACTGTCACAGCTTCCACTCCTTCCCTATGGATAAGCGTGGATGCTACCTGATCGGTGAGTTCAATCATGTCGGTGGCATAGACCATGATGCCGGGTTCTGCCGTTCCTCGAGATATCTCCATGAAGTTAATGGCGGTAGTCAAGTTTTGAGGCCCCTGGAGGCACAACAACATCCGTAGCTCGCTCGAAGGGTCAAGCCATTGCAGTACCATTCTTGGGTTATTTGATCGTTGCCTTGCGCGACTAATTATGTATTCCACCACCAGTGGGATGTAGACTATGGTGAGGAGGGTCACAATTATCATCACTATGGAGCTACTAGTACTGATGATCCCAACCTGTCGTGCAGATAGAAGCTGTGTTAAAAACTGAATACTGTTATAACAATTAACTGCCAAATTATAGAGGAAGAGGAGGAGGGTGGCTTACTTCCCCGGAAAATACGGCCAAGTAGATATGAAAGTGACCTTTGACACCCAGAAGCAACCCAATTGCAATTGATTCCTGCCATTGCAGCCCTGACAACATACCAGACACCAGGGTTCCGGAGATTTTTCCGATTGTTGCAACCATGAAAAGGAAGAAGAGATTGGACCATGTGCTGAACTTTCCGGGATTGAATTGATCAAAATCGGCTTGCAATCCCGCCCAAAAGAAATAGACTGGACACAAAAATGAGCTCCAGAAGTAGTTAAGTTTGCTAATCACCATCTTTGATAGTCTCCCCTCCCTTGGTAAGACTAATCCTGCCAGGAATGCGCTGAAGATGGGGCTGGCCGCCCATATGACTGGTGCGAAGGCGCAAATGAAAACCATGAATGCAACTGAGAGCACCAAGTGAGATCCTTTCATGGGTTTCCCCTTGGGGTTCTGGTCATTAATCCAGCATATGAAGCTTGACCCAAACTTGGCTATGAGCATCATTTGAACAACCGTGGCAAGGGTCACAACAAAAGCATGACCTCTCGATTTTGATATAATTGTACAGATTGCCATTAGGAGAGTGGAGACCATATCGGAGTGAATTCCGGCGGCTATGACGAGCTTTCCAATGTCTGACTTACCGATCTTAAGGTCGGTGATTAGGCGGGTTAAGAGAGGAGAGGCAGGATTGGAGATGGCGAGAGCGAGGAAGATGATGAACTCAAGTTTTGAAGTGGTACTAAAAAAATTCATAAGTGGAGCAAAGATGCAGGAGAGGAGGAAGGTGGAGAGCATTCCAGCGTAGGCAACTTTGGCTTCGCGGGTCGGCCGGTGCACAAGTACATAAGGATCCATCTCTAGGCCTAACGCGAACATGTAGCAAAGCATGCCGATTTCTGCCACTGAATACAACGTCCAGGGGACTGACTGCCCGAACGCCTTGGTGATGAAATTCAGGTTGCCTACAATCAATCCCACCTGTAAATGGTATCACCCATCAAGTCATATTTGTCCCTGTAATTATATATATATACACGTATGTATGTAGAGATAGAGAGAGAAAGAGAGAGAATGGGGGACTTACAATGGATTCAGAGATGATGCGAGGTTGGGATAGGGGCCTAAGCATGGAGTGTATGAAATTGCATGCAAAAAAGATGAAGAAATAACCAAGGACATATGCTATGAAATTTGCAAAAGTCATAGATATGAGATCTTGGCATCGCTCTTTGGAACCCAGAATTTTGAGTTCCTTCCTATCTTCACCATCCATCACCTTCTCTTCCTTTCTTTCTTTACAGAGGGAGAAGAAGGGGTGTTTTGAGTTTTCCTCTGTTTCCTGAGAGAGAGAGTAGTTTTGTGATTGAGCTGATTTGGCGCTTTATCTAAGGACGAGAGTCATTTGAGTACCAGATTTTTACAAAAAGGACAATACAAAATGCAATCTGGTACGAACAAGCAAACGTATTATGTATGGGCATGATAATTATAGCCTTCGATTATTAATTAGGGACACTTGCTAATAAGATGGTGAGACCCAAACTTGCCATTTGCCAACGAGTGAAAGACATACCTTAAGCCTGGCTGTGGCTGTGTGTTTTAGAGTATTTGTGAGTTAGATGATATTTTTTCAAAAAAAAAAAACCAATTTGGCTTTGTTACCACGTGCGTTAGGGTGTATCCGGGGTTTAGTCCTCCATTGGTTAGGAAGTGGGCTTCACAGGGGGTGTATTAGAGGCCATCAACTCTCCTTAAGACATGCTCTTTTAGAATGGTTGCTTCGACTTACCCTTATGGCACCTTAGGTCTGGCTGGCTATGTGTGTTTAGAGAGTGTGTTAGTTATATGATATCATTTCAACCTTTTAAAAAAGGAGCCAAATCATCTCCGGTGATAACCGGAATTTGGAAAATCCGGTTATCACCCTACCCCTAGAGGTCACAACGTGTCTCCTTTGACACCCCTTAACCGTGGGTAAAGTTTTTTTTTTTTACTATTAATTCTTTTTTAAATATTAAAAAAACTGTTTTTGATATTAAAAAAACTCTAAAAACAGTTTTTTAATTTTAAAAAAAGAATTAATATTAAAAAAAAAAAAAAAAACCAAAAATGGGTGGGTGAACCTTACCCATGGTTAAGGGGTGTCAAAGGAGATACGTGGCGACCTCTAAGGGTGATAACCGGATTTGCCAAATCCGGTTATCACCGTAGAGGATTTGACTCCTTAAAAATAAAAAAGAAAAAAAAAGACGCACTTCAAGATTCTGAATAAGTCATCCTTACGACTACACCAATCCGATGGTCTTAGAATTCACGCGGTGCTATATGGAGGACCATCCGACAGTGGAGGACGCCTTGCAAGTTTACCATGTAAATCATTTTTAGTGTAAAAGCTTTTCGGCATAAGTTTTCTACTAATCTTCTATTGTTTGACTTCATCCTTAAATATATATTGGAAAATTGGAAATTCAATGAAAGAGACTTTGTCATTTGAATACAAAGCATGTATATTTTTTTTTTCAACATCCTAACTGAACAATTGTCATGATGACGTTTTTTTTTTCTTTTTTTCTTTTTTTTTTATAAATATTTTAGAAAATAAATGCAAAGAAAGGAGTTTCTGTAATTTCAAAATGTGGTTATGACAATTGACAATGCACTAAAAAATTACATTACAAATTTCAAAATATAAGTTGTTTTTCTGAAGAACCTACCATTTTCCATCAAGACCTTTTATTCCGAAATATTTTATGAGCAAACATACTCCGAAAATTGCCTCTATTTTACAACGAAATAAACAGAGACTAGATTTTAATCCAAGATCAAATAGGTCAATACCATCTAATGGGACAATCACCAAAATCCTCTTAATTCAGAAAATTAGTAGTTTAACCTCCCTCTAAGCAGATCAAGGCAGTTCCTTGGTAATCTGCTCGCAAGAGAGTTTTCTTCAAGAACCCAGGTCTGCTAGCGTCCGACAGTCAAATCTTACCAACTGAGCTGATGAACCAAAACATAATTACCCATACAATGTAAATTTGAGTGGAGAAACATCCATTTTTCATACTTCATTAAAAATCTTCCCCTGCATCTCCTGGGTCAGCCTTATTTGCATATTATCTGGCTACATTGGCACTTTTGTGTAGGAATTCCACATTCAAGGTTCAGAGAAAGTAGAGGACCATTTAGGGAGCATTGTTCAGATTATAATTACTTCTAATTGGAACAATTCAAGTATATTAAGGGACCAGACAACACAACAACATTTGATTGACATCTGAAATGTTATTTGCAGAGTTGCAAAGTGACCTTGAAACAATGGAGACAAATAAATCATGGATAATGTGAACTTTGATGATGATACCTTTTTAAGCTTTTGAAGTCCCTCCATGTTCCCTCTCAACATGGTCCACAAGGGATACCGGATCCCGGAATCCTCTATTACACTTGGGGCAGACATCAATTGTCAACTTCCTAACTCCTTCTCGGTTATCACTCCTCTCATGGACTTTCTCCACGTGCTCTACCAAAGCTGTAACAGAGGAGAATTTTGTCTTACACTGAGGACACTCCTCTACTTGGGCATTACCATTGCCATTGCCATTGCCATTGCCATTGCCATTGCTGCTCTGCCCCATCTCCTCCTTTGCCATCTGCAATGCTTGGCTAGTTGCAACGCTCAATTTTGCCATGCCTGCTTCAGCCGAGGCTCGGATGGTTGAAGCCGCATTAAGAAAGCTTGTAGCCCACTTTGGCGAGGATGCAGTTGGAGTACGATTCGATCTTGACACATCTTTCTGACTCTTCTTTAAGAGAGCTATAAATGGAAACCCTGTGTCAGGTTTCTTGGGTCCCGGACACATGTGGTCAGGCCCAAATCGGTGCTTCAAGCAGTGCTCTACGTTGCAGTCTCTGCATCTGATCGTGTTCGAGAATGTTAGAGCCTCTTTGCAGCGAGGAACAGGGCACCTTTTCTTCTTTGTTGCTCTCTCAAAGTTTGATGGGTCGCAGTCAGTGTTAACATGTGACTCCCAGGTGATATTTGGGTCTTCATCAGGGACTAAGCGGACTCCTTTAGCACAAAGCGGGCAGATGACAACGGTGACATCCTGTCTGTTGGCATTTGGACAATGGTGTTTAATGTAACTTCTATGCTCTAAACAAAAAACCTGTGAGAGATTTGACAAAACATCATAAGCACAACCAAGAACATGTGTCTTTGAATAAAACCAAACGAATAATTTACAGGAGACAAAAGACAATTAACTTGTATAAAAAATGGAGGAAAGTTACTAGCCTTCCCCAGTAAAGTGACAAAAAGGGAGTAAGAGTGAGTACTCAAAGAAAATTTACAAAGCCTCCCTCCATCCAAACCAATTTAACTGGTCCATAATTCTTCAAGCCTGGAGAGGGAAGTTTTTGTCCAATGGCCAGAACAATTGGGGTGCTTAATATTGATATTTTCAATTACATAAGGATATCATGGAGAAAAGGGGGTAATGGTAATTGCACATTTATTTTCTTGTTGATCTGTAGTAGTTTTGTTCCATATTTTTCTGTAATATAAATGTTCCAAGACAAACAAAAAATTTTCAGCGCTAATTACAGCAACTTCACAAAATGATATATGCATTAGTTAATTAGAAATCCCATGGAGCATATCAACAATAGAGGAGCACTTGAGGATATTGATATTTTCAATTACACAAGGATGTCATGGAGAAAAGGGGGTAATGGTGATTGCACTTTTATTTTCTTATTGATCTGTAGTAGTTTTGCTCCCTAGTTTTATGTAACATAAAGGTTCCAAGACAATGTAGTACTTCAGCATGCTAATTAAAACAAGTTCACCGAATGATACATGCAATATTCAAATTAGTTAGACATCCCACAGAGCATATCAATGATGGAAGAGCACTTGAGGAGTTTTCTTTCTTCTTTATCACAGGTAAAGAGAGAGTTAAATTGATAAGTTAAAAGGAAAATAATCCGCTATTTGCAGTGTACGAAGATTGCAAACTGACACCTTTTACAAATAAGTTTGCATACTCATTTACACTAGTAAGGGTAACTAAACACACACACACACATAAATCAAATTTCCCTTTAGCTTATGTGTCTGAATCGATAAATTTGCAAGCCTCCACAGACCATTCGAGGCATCTGGCACCCAAACAATAACATTTATAGAATCATTTTCCACCACTATGAACGATAGAAACATTGATAAAAAAAATCTTAGCCCTTTGAGAAAGAGAATTACACATGCTGCGTTTGAATTTTTTTATGCTGATGGGGTTGGATAATTATCACCTCATAGCAGTCCTAATGTGCTAACAATCATCTAGAATTACCTTGGGACATCCTTCCTACAGCTTTCTCCATATAGGGGATACTTTTTCCGGGGTATATTATTCACAAATAGTAAATGAATTAGAAATAATTGAAGAGACCTACATAATTGAGTTTGTTGAAGATGAACTGAGTTCTAGAGATACTGCTGGAAAAATGTTAAATTAACATTCATTTAGAAACCTCAACATATGCCAATAAGAAGGATCCTCCAAAGAACTGTCCCTGTATCACCAGAAGATACATAATACCAAATGAACATAGATTGCTAAGGAAAACTCAAAGATTTCTTCTCGTAATGGAAGGACGAGACGATAACATCAGAAGATTGTTTTTTTATTATATCTCCCATGATTGTCTCTTTTTTATTTCCACTCCCAAGAGTTGAAAGACAGTATTGTGACGTCATGGGTCACCCTTAAAGAGTTAGGGTCAGGTTTGGAGATGCTGAAGAAGATATTTCAGAAAGTCATTTTACGTGAAAACAGCTTGTATTTGTTAAAAATTTGCATAAATTATTGGCAAAAATAAGGAAATAGATTAATAGTAAAAAGAAGTTATCAGTTGGTTTCTGAATGAATAAGAGAAACCACCTGTGTAGTGTAACCTTTATTTGTTTTTATTTCCTCCAGTTTCATTCTAGAAAATTCCTTCGCTCCTTCTCTTGATTTTTGTTCTCATATATTTTGCCATGTGTTACATATAGTGTATGAGTTCAGTGCAGGGGCGGAGCCAGGGAGGGGCCGGGGGGGGCCATGGCCCCCCCAAATTTTTTGTAAATCCCTATTGTACTAGTATGACTAATGGGCCCCTCAATTAAAAAAAAATATTTTTAGTATACTTGGCCCCCCCAATTTTTTTGTCCTATATGATGTAGTGGCCCCCCCAATTTTTTTTGTCACATATATAGTGGCCCCCCAATGGAGTCCCCTTATGCTCATGTCCCTATTGACACCCCTTAACTATGTTTAAAATTCACCCAATCTCATGGTTCACCTACTTATCCTTGATTTTAGAAAAAAATATTTAAATAATTTTAATCTTAGGAGTTAGTGAATTTTTAACAAGGGTTCAAAAAGAAATTTGATATATTTTTTTTAAACCAAGGATAGGTGGGTGAATCTTAACCACAATGAAGGGGTATTAATAGGACACGTGGCGACCTCAAAGGTATTACCGAGAAAAAAAAATTTCAAAATAAAAAAACTACCCCAAAAAAAATTTTCTCGGGGGCTACGCCCCCAAATCCCATACCCTCAAACAAAATTTTTTTTTGTATACATGTATTTTGGCCCCCCCAATGAAAAATTCCTGGCTCCACCCCTGGTTCAGTGGTTAAAGGAATATATCAAACTCCAGATATATAAAAGTACAGAAGATCCCTGATCCAGAATTAAGGCTAAGGACAATAGCAAATCAGTCTACGCCCCAGTCCTCACTGCCAACAATTTTGTGAACTATAGATCTCATATTGAAGCATATCTCCTAGGCCGTAGACCATGCAAAGTTGTTTCGGTGGAGATGGTTCCCAAGAATTGTTTGATTAATTCTGTTAAAATGTCTAACACAAATAAAGATGGTTAAAGACAACCTCATGGGGCAGAAGGGAATGCTGTGAAGAATGAGATAAATTGGAGCTGTTCATTAAGTAAAGCAGTCTGGGTGTGGTTCCTGGAGAATGAAATTACGATGTCGAGGCAAAGCAACAATGACCATTCGCAGCACTCCATCAAGGAGAAAAGTCGAGTAAAGAAGCCATCTGAGCTTGATCCAAAAAGCAACTTTGAAGAAATGTTGAAATGTCAACTGTTAGGGATTTGAGATTTTCGTGCAATATTAAGTAAAAGAAGAAAATTTATCTTGCCAAGGAAAAGACTACAAGGCTGGGGGGGGGGATGGACAACAAATCTGTTAGGAGTTACGATCACCATCACTCGTTGGGATATTGCAGAGTACAAGATCAATATAAAGGAGTCTTAAAGGGATATTACATCCAAAAAACTCACATTAAGACAAATTAATGACAAAAGAATATAGAGGCTGTCTGGAAATTTTGTGCATCTAATTATGCTAGAGAAGGTTAAAGCCTCGTTTGGGCAAGGACGCGAACTCAAGATCTCATGAAAATAAGTACGCTATGCTCTCACTTCTTCCAAAACTTTCCACAAGGTTTAATTATAAAAAAGGCTCAAGCATCAATCAGGAACACCAATTTCAAAGCAGATAGATAGAATAGAAGCAAATTATTTGCTAACTCGACCAAAATCATAAGGGTTACTGTCGAGCCAATCCGAAACCTATATGCATGGATTGACAATTCAAGTCCAACGGCCATAAAATTTTCAGAGTGATCCATGTTTAAGTAATGAATTGCTGCATATTTGTATTGGTCAACATGTGACCAAGGAAGTATGGACAAATACAAGCTTGAATTTCATATTTCATTTTCTTCCCTCTAGTCTG
This sequence comes from Tetracentron sinense, assembly GCA_015143295.1. Lineage (NCBI taxonomy): Eukaryota > Viridiplantae > Streptophyta > Magnoliopsida > Trochodendrales > Trochodendraceae > Tetracentron > Tetracentron sinense. The sequence goes on from CM026557.1 coordinate 41,954,351, forward strand.
AGAATCTCTTCCAATTGAATCTTCATGACAGAACCGATTCAATATCGACTAACTATGGACTTAACAAAGCGAAGTCGATCTTCAATACAAAAAAATTAAATCTTGATCCTGATGCAGGATCCCTGCGCTATATGTGTGCATGTGTGTGTGTGCGCGCGTATATAATATAAAAATTAAAATGTGAAGTTACAACATACACACCACTTAAAGGTGACATTGAAATGTCAAATGTTCACCTAAAGTGTGGATACGAAACCGTTCCAAGAAATGTATAATGCACCAAGCGGATAAAAAAGAAGACATGGTGGATTAGGGAAAGTTGAAACTGACCACTATATTGAGTAAGGGCTTTTGAGAGTGCCACTGTCTTCAAAGGTTAGGAATGATTATTTATGTCAAATGAATAATCTATGGAGGACACAAGTTACTTATCACGAGTCAATGCATTAAACACAGTAACTCAAATGAGATCGTGCATGCAAATGTGTTTTGAAGAATAATCATACCCTCCCCTCCCCTCCCCTCTTTAGGAGATCAAAGTCAATATTCATGAATGACTATTTCAGGTACTTGTGAAAATATATTCAAGGGAATTTTTGAACTCCTTTAAAAATCCAACAATATATTGACGAGAAGTTAATTGGGCATGAGATTAGTGCACCAAATAGCACATAAATACTTTAAAAGGCAAGATGACTCTCATCAAAAGTACGCTTAATAGCCTCCCTACCTCTTTCATTTTTGTCCTCACTATGCCTCAGTCGATAGCTGCCACTCTCGAAAGAGCGCAGTGGAACTTCCTCTAGAACGACCAACGGAGTGGCTCCAAATATCACCAAGTGGCTTGGGACAAGATTTGTCGGCCCAGAAAATGTGGGAGTCTCAACTTGAATTCTCTTGCTCAGGTGAATATAGCTTTGCTAAGAAAATGGATATGGAGATTTGGGAAGGAAAGAGAGAGTCAATTGAGTGAGGCCGGGGTGGTGTGGTGTCCTAAGTTGAGACAAAATCTAAATGATTGGGAAGTGGAGGGCTTGGGTAGGCTTTTACAATGCCTAGCTTCTTCTAATGTGAGTACTCAGGGCAGAGATGTTAGAATTTGGTCTAGAGGCAATGATGGGCAATTCTTAGTTTGATCTCTTTTACAGTCTTTTGAGTTAGTCCCTCATGGTTCTTTTAGAGTGGTTTGGAATCCTGTTATCTCCTCTAAGGTTTCTTTTTTCCTTTGGAATGTGGCTTTGAATAAGATTTTAACTTGTGACCATTTGCAAAATAGAGGATGGAGGATGGCTAACCGCTGTTACATGTGCCTTCGTACAGAATAATCTATGGACCATCTGCTTTTGCATTGCCATATCATGATCGAGATGTGGGGTTTTTTCTTCTCCTGAATAGGCGTGGAGACGGTCTTTCCTTCCTCCTTTCTAAGCTTCTTATCCTACTGATTTGGGGTTTGTGCGGATGGGGCGCGTAACGCTATTTGGTTAGTCCTTAGGAGTGTCGTATCTCGGTCTCTGTGGAAACAGAGGAACAAGATAGTTTTTGACAACTCCCCTTCTTCTCCCCTCCCCTCCGAATTTGTTATTGCATCGGCCTTCTCATTTTGGATCGGTGTTCCATTAGGCACGAGGGGGAGGGGGAGGGTGTGGGTTAGATCTTGGGTTGAAGTGGGGGCTCTTCTTTCTTGCTTCATTGCCTTTCTCTCTTCTTTTTAGTTTTCCTCTTGAATTTACTTCTGTAATCTCCCTTTGAAAATCATGAATACTTCATGAATTAATTGTTCGACGTAAACTTTGCAAATTATTTGGGACTTTTCGAACGAATCAGAGAATTCTATAACTATATAACTATCAAAGAGGCAAAACCAAACCGTACTTTAGCATGCCGGTTGTAGCCAACACTAAGTGTGAGGGAAGACTCTGCAATTGACTCCCAAGTCCCATCACATTAATGGAAAAGTACACCAAACAATATGACAATAGGAATTCATTTTAAAATTTCACTATGCTCTTTCATTGTTTGTACCCACTTCATTTTCAATTTTTAACAAGCTGATATATTTTCACAATTAGGGTTTCAGGAATTAATACAGAGACTCATCACTGTAAATGTGTTTCCACAGTTTCACTAATTCTAGTTCAGGCTTCAATTTTCAATTAATGCGCTTGATGCTGGAAGAAGAAAGTTTTAGTTCTTTTACATTATCTAACAATTACTAGCTTCTAGCAAATCAAATAGTAATTTACACTATCTAATTCAATATAAATTCGAAGCAACAACAGCTTCCGAATTCAACAAAGATTCACCATAAATCCCTGCCTGTATTAACGAACTACATCAATCTAGAGGCAGATCCGATGCAAAATTTAGTCCATCGGAAAACAAGATCACGATACGACTGACAACAGCATCGAAATATGATGTATTTCTCAAATTCCTTGAACCATATACACGTGAAATAGAGAAAAACACCGCCAAAAATCGAGAGAAAAACAAGGAGAAGAGGAAGAATCGAACCTTGATGCATCGATCGCAGGTGAACGGAAGAAAGTCGATCTGATTGCAATCTTCGACGCTGCAATGCTTGCCTAGATCAGGGAATTCAGGAGTTCCCATTCGAATCGAAGAAGCAGAGAGAATGATTTCAGAAGGCTTTGACTTCAAATCTCCGGTTTTACTTCCGGGATTTTGGAATTCGATGTCCGTAAGTTCCGATTTCCGCGTAGAGAAACCGCGGATTTGAAATTTCAGAGAAGCAGTTGTATTCTCAGGCTAGCTAGCACGCCCCAAACAGACAAATACCACGGAACTTCCGGGGTATTATTTTACGTAAAGACAAAACTGCCCCCCTTAAGGGATGTTTGGTTATAGCGCTAACACTACTGGGAGCTGGTTGGTGATTAAAGTCAATTTTGCCCAGTCGAAACCATCTTTCTTTTCTTTGGCAGTGGCGGGTGGGCTAACTCACCCCAGCCCCATACATGTCGCAACCCCTACCCAGCCAGCAATGACTCCAACCAATACATCTTATGCATTTAAGGTGTGGTTCACTCACCCTGGCCCAATCACCAATGTGGCAGACCAAAGTGTTCTCCTATGTAGGGATTGCAACGGCCGGGGTAACCCGCCCTGACCCGACCCGACCCTATAAACGAGATAGGGGCAGATTTGAGAATGAAAGGTTAAACCCGACTCAAGTTCAGGCCAGGAATGGATTTTAGATGTCATGTCCAGCCGTTTATAATGTGAAATTATTATTTTATCCTTAAATTAATCATAAAGTTATCTTACTATATTACTTATAATGTGAAATATTGACTTTCCTGCCCCAACTAGTGCTTAAGAGGATGGGGATGGAGTTTAAGAATGGTCTTGATAAACGGGAATAGGTCACCTGCCCCACCTCAACCCGGGTTTGCAATGGGAGAGGAGTAGGAGTTTACCCATTAGGAGCGGGGTAGGGTTGGGGGTGCCCCAGCCCAAACCCGCCCCATTGCCATCCCTACTCCGATGGAACTAGAGTACCTCTCAAAACTTATAGTCGCATAAATGGACCAGGCTTGGGCTTGCCTTTTTTTTTTTCTTGTTTTTTCGAATGGGACCTGCTCAAACCCAGATTATTTAGAAGAGATTTTTGCTGCCAGAATTCATCCTCACTCTTGGCGAACTGATACTGAAAAAGTTAAGTTCGGTCAGGTCTTTTCCATATATAATGAAAATGGAAAATGGACTACACAATGTCAATGGTACACGCCCTCCTTTTTTTTTTTTTTTTTTGATCAATAACTCATTTTATTCAAATGAAAGAGAAGGAAACAAAAACAAAACCAAACAAAGAAAAAGGCCACCAAGTTTACAAGCAAGTAAACTTGGCTCCTACCACTAAATAACCTGAAACATCCCCCTTCAGCTTCTACACATAATTCTGAATTTCCTCCCTGGTACAATATAACCCGACCCACTCCAACACTACCAAGCGTATGCGCTCACAAATCCTCGGCACGGGAGAATTTTGATCGTCAAACACTCTACGGTTTCTCTCTTTCTAGAGTATCCAAGAAATAGCCCCCGGAATGACTCCCCAAATCCTCTCTCGAACTCCTGCTCCATGATCCCAAAGCCAACTTTCAAGAATATTGCGAAAGGTTGAAGGGAAAACCTATTCCATTCTCATTCGGGATAGGAAGAAACTCCACACCTCCGACGCAACTGGGCAATGCACTAAAAGATGATCCACTGTCTCTTCCGCTTTAAGGCACATGAAACATCTATTCGCCATACTCCATCCTCGTTTCTTCAACTGATCCCCAGTGAGGATTTTGCCCAACGAAGCTGTCCACAGAAAGAAAGAGACCTTAGAGGATAAACCACAGTTCCACACCACTCTATGAGGGAATGCTCCTCCCAAACTAGGAGACATCGATCAAAACAAAAGGCTAACTGAGAAACGCCCATGACTGCACCTCGACCATTTCCTGCAATCCCTCAACTCTGGACATACGCCTGAGGAGGTAATACGCTCCAACAACCAGGCGTAATCACTGATTTCCCAATCATTAAGATCTCGACGCATCTTTGGGCACCAAACTAGGCCCTCCAAACCTCCCTCATAAGAATCCGCCACAAGAGCATCCCTGTCGGTGGATAGAATAAATAAGTTTCCAAAATCATCCTTGAGTAGCGTGGATCCTGACCATCTGTCCTTCCAAAACCGCACCTCCGTTCCTCGTCCTGCCCGATAAGTAAAGAAATGCACTACCAATCCAGCCGTTGCCATGATCCCCTTCCAAATCCCCGTACCATGTGGACCCTTGACTTCCCGGGAGATCCAGCAAGAAGTCTCCCCATACTTTTTAACACACACTAACGGTTAAGATTCACTCACCCCTAAGGTTCATCCATCCAAACTTAGTTTTTAGAAAAAGAAATTATATATATATAAATATATTCATCATAATTTAGTTACACTTACCATTGGTTAAAAAGAGGTTTAAAGGGACACGGGGACACTGCAGTCAACTAGGTCCCCTTCACAGGACACTGATGAAATTCTCTCTTCCAAAATGGACAACGGATTAGTGTTGTCGAATTATTATCATTTTTTTGTGGACAAGTTTTCTATCAAAATATTTGAGAGAATACGTGTTTTCAAAGGTAAGACTAATTTGAATCAGAATATTCAAACTGCTTGGATATCATAAGAACAAATACAATCAGATGTTAGGGTCAACACAACGTTTCACTATTTGAAACTGCATAAGTAGGATGCAAGAGAATGATTCAAATGAGCTCAACCGCACTGACAGAAATGAGCTCAATAGATCATTGAATCTTTCCTCTCAGATATCAAAATCATACCCAACCTTGTAGCAATCAAGCCTCTTGAATAGTGCCCCTTCATAAATATAAAGTTATTATCAGGCCTTCCCCTCCTATGGAAAGTCAAAATTGGCCCAACATGGTCCACCTTTGAAGAATGCCACCACCTGGTATATTATCTCTGATTTAGGATTTCTCCAACTCACCATGAGTCCCTTTTAACTCCCTATAACTGTTGTTAAGATTCACTAACCCTTAGGGTTAAGGGGGGGAGAGGATTAACCATAACACTACTTAACCAGAGTTAAAAGGGTGTTTGAATGACAGTAACCATCCAAGTTATTATCTTCAAGAGAAATTTAGCAATCTGGTTGCCAAGAGAAGGGTCTCTACACAAGAGGGTACAAATAATCACGTGCGTATGAGATCTAGGCGCTACAATGCTTGTGACCAAAGTGCCATTTGTAGAAAACTCTTAACTGTCCACCCAACTGTAAGACTGAGTTTATATTCTTAAACGACGTTGAAAAGTTATTAATCAAGAAAAAACAACCAGATTAAGGGGATTAAATGTCATGACAATCATGGTTCAATTCCATTCAATATAACAAGAAATTCATCGGCATTTTTGCTCACCATTCTCTGCTTGAACCTTCTGGTGTACTCTTGTGTATTCTGTTTATGGAAACATTTCAGCGAGCAATCCATCAGACATGCTGCTTCCAAGTGAGTTTGCATAAATTAAAAGCCCACAAGTACTACATAAAACAAAAACCAACTTACGGTTACGGTTGGCCGATCAGAACATTTTTCATTTCCAGGCAAGCTAGTTAGTACTCCCTCGGATGCTTCGTCATCTCATCCTGCAAATCAGTAATTACATGCAGTTTGCGTTTTGACAGAGCATTGGATAAGCATATACAAGAATGCTCAAGGTGTAAATTGATTCATTAATTTTCAGTCATTTAAATATACTAATACTATATGCCGATTGGTTCCACGTGACATCTCTCAACATCCTCCATTCTCTTTTTATGTTAACGCCACGTGTATGTTGATATGACACATTCTCTTAATTGAGCATCTACTTAATAACAATCCTTAATTAAAACCATAATTTTTTCTAAATTAAATAATAAGACTTCTAATTAATTAAATATTAAACGTGTTAAATGAAACTTCTTCCACCACAACTCTCTAAAAGTTGAACCCCCCATCTTCTTTGTTAATTGATCATCCACTTAATAAGAACCCTTAATTAAAATCATCATTTTTTTCTAAATTAAATCATAAGACCTCCATTTAATTAAATATTAAATGCGTCAAATGATACTTCTTTTATCACAACACTGTAAATGTTAGACCCCCCATCTCCCTTCTTAGTTGATCATCCACTTTATAAGAACTCTTAATAAAAATCATTATTTTTCCTAAATGCATAAAGTGTGCGTCCCATTTTAGCCTCAAACTTTGAGGCATAAGCATCTTAGGAGATTTAAGCCTCAAGTTTGAGCCTCGAGGCATTTTCCTTCTGACTCTCCTCAAGTCATTTTCCTTCAGACTTGTCTCGAGGAATAAGCCTCACACACTTTTTAAAACAATGGTTGTCAATAAACCAACTTATATACTTTAAAATTGATTTGTAGATAATATAGACAGAGATAATGATTTTCTATCTATTAAAGAGTTTTTTATTATTATTACTATCATGTTGCAAAACTCAGAACAGACAAACTTGGAAAAAGGCTTAAGGCAATTCCATTCGACCACAACCCAAAAAACTGCCAAAACCCATAGATCGAGCTGACTGGTTATCAAACTGGTTGAATCCATGTCATCTTCATGAGTAATGAAAAAAGGCAAGCAGGACAAATTTTCAGTTTATTTTCCAGCGAAACGGCTAGTAATGTAAAACCTCCCCTCATTCATGTAGTTGGGGACTTTAGAGCCTGACTTGACCATAAAAGGGCAAAAGAGAAAGAGGGACACCAGGTTTTCAACTGAGAAGAGTGAAATCTATGAAATTGGTGAGCAAATCTGACAAGCTTTTTAGCTGAAGAAGCACCTTTGGAAAGTTCAAAAAATTGGCACCACTTACACTCCATAAAGTCCCTTCAACCTAAAAAAATTATCCTAAAAAATCTACTTACCATACTTAATGCAATTACAACACTATTGACTTGCTTAGAATGCAACTAATGCAGTAGCTCATATAGACTATCTTACATCTTAAGCAACCTACTCCTATGTGCCATGTGGATTGTTTATTCTACTTAATTACAATTTACTCGAACAGCTATATGCTACATAAACTTCCAATGACCATAGCATGGATCAAAACAGGATCCTTGAACATCCAAACCCCAGCTATAATTTAACAATGCAATGTTTGGATGGTTGCAACCAAGATGAGGATCCCAAATACTTTCACTGAAAAATAAGATTGATGCAAATAGATAGCTTCATCTAGCAGAGAGAGATCCACTTGTCAGACAGACAAGGGAGTGAGCTACAAGCAGGGGAAAAAACCCATAATTTTGTTCCTCGATTCATAAAGTCCTGCTTCCATTAACAACTTACATGTGTGTCTCTTCTCACACACACACACACACACACACACACACACACATACACATACACATACACATACACACAGTGGAAAGAGCAAGAAGAAAAGGATTAAACTTCTCGATGTTGCCGAGGCCCTGAAGAGGAGATATCTACAACTGTCCAGCAATTAGTTCGGTTTCGGAACTCATAGAATCACTAACGACTTTGACCTGAGTAAGATGTGGTAGAGGGCAGAGAAAGAGCCAAAGATCAAACTCCTTCTGTTTTTCCTTTCGCTAAGCGGTTCTTTCGAGCTAGGCTAGTTCGGTAGGCACTAGGAATAATCAAAGAGTTTTCGTACGTTCGGAGCAAGTCAAGCTCTTGGTCTGCTTAAAGGAATCTTCCCTCTTTTGGTTTTGAATATGATCTTTACATGGAAATGATAGAATTTGGAGTGATTAATGAACAAAATATTGTAGAATCAAAAGTAGCTCTAGTCTACGGTCAGATGAATGAACCATCGGGAGCTCGTATGAGAGTTGGGTTGACTGCCCCATCTTTAGAGATAAAGAAGGGCGTGAGCCTTTTGTACATCGTATGCATGCCTATTTTATTTTTTTAACATTTCCAGTAGTTTTGGTAGACGGGGACGGAATTGTGAGAACTGATCTTCCTTTTAGAAGGGCAGAATCGAAGTATAGTGTCGAACAAGTAGGTGTAACTGTTGAGTTCTATTTGTATCAATGTATTAGTTCGATCCAAAACTTGAGATAAGGGGTGTAGGCCAAAAAATAATTCATAAGTGGTTGTTAATGGAGTTGAAGTTACCAAATTCTGAGGAGTCGGTGTCAATTTATGCCTAATTGCTCCAGATATAGTGCCTTGAATTGCATTTTCTAAACAAATTAGAGTCAATCTGAATTGATCTTGAATGAATACATTTATTTTTTAAGTTATTAATATCGTCACTGCTAAGCTTATGACTATGATCCTAGCAATCGATCACTGATCCAATTTGAGTACCTCTACGGGATAGACCTAGGATCGTCAACAAGGGCGTCCAGTGCGTTGTAGATACTTATCCAAGACTTGTATCATTTGATGATGCCATGTGATTTCCTAAAGTACCTCGAATACTAGGAAGCTACAAGCTCATTGAGCAAGAAGGTTGATTTTCCTTTGCCCATGTTATCTTTAATCCAGCTATGGTAGGGAGGAGAGAAAGCTACGTTAGCGACACTCTCTCACTCCCTTCTAGCTCTTTCTTACATTTGCTTATCTCTAACAAGAACAAGTTTGCTTTCAAGTGTAGTGCAACAATGTGCTTACCATCATCAAATGGTTCTCAAAAATGCCAAACAAAGCTTCGTTCTTCTCCTTATTCATTCTATAGGGCGAGTGCTTTAGCCCTCTCCCGCTACTGAATTCTCCCCCGACAATTCTTAATTCTCACCTATGATGCAAGGAATGGACTTAAATCACGATATCTTTTTCTTCCTATCTTTTTCTTCCTCATTCTGATTTTGGTTTTCGTATCACAGATGTTGGTTTGCGCTTTATGGTATTTCCACTATCAAACTAATCCAATCCCGCAAAGGATTTGTCTTATATGTATCACAGTTTCTATCCTACGTAAAAGCAAACTAGATTATTAGAAAGATCAAATTTCGTCAATAACCCCCAAGGTTTTAAACTTTAATTTAAGTTATAAACTCTCCCCCTCTCCCGGGTGGCGCTTGAAGGTGATTTTTGGAAATTTATGGAAACACTGTAAATATTTTGGAAACCATAATTTATGGAAGCAAATATAGGTGCTCATCATTCATTGCCTCATTGGTGGAAGGTGAACCTTATGATAAAGAAGAACCCGGATACAGATGTCAATCTACGAAAGTGAATCTAAGTATTTCTTTTCTTTCTTTCAGAAATCAATGGATGGAACTTCGAAGTACTTCTATTGTTTACCTTATCTCCCCCTGATCTCTTCCCCCAAATCAAGCTCAACTAATAGATGCTCTAATAGATGGTGAGCTAACTAATCCAGCAGATAATACTTGCTTACATGTCTGCGAAGACAGGTATATTATGTCAGAGTGGTTCTCTCCCTATAGCCCTCCTTTAGATCTTTGATTCTCTAATAAATAGGAAGCTAACTAATCCGGCAGATTATATTTGCTTGCATGTTTGAGCAGACGGGTATATTATGTCAAATAGAAGAAATATTGAACATACCACTCCCTTTAACATTACAGAAGCAAAATCTCTAAACGAAAGGGACAATAGAACTAACATCTATTATTTATTCTATAAACTGCAATCAACCCTCCAAAGCCCATAGAAAAAGTCATTTTGGCAAAAAATCCAAAAGACTGATCCTAAATAATTATAATCCCATCCAACACTTCTGCTCCATATTTTGAAACATTACATCTAAGCATTATCACTATTTTAGTTGTTAAGAATTAGCAAACCTATAACATGCAATAATAAGCATCCTAATTTGATAATTTTATCAAACCTCGAATGCCCTCTTCAAATGATTAAGCTCTTTATCTAGATCATTGATAGCCTGATTGTACGCTTGCATTGGCGAAGACTGGCTAGTCGTGTGAATCTGCAAAACCCAGTCCAATTGTTCAAAACCATATCCACCAGAACCCTACAATTACAGATTACATGCTACATTCTTTTATCGGTAAATGATACATTCTTCATGTGTTTAAACAACTTCCCATAACCATGAATTAAAATAATAATAACAAATTCAAAGCCAAGAGAAGACAAAAGAAGTGTAGGAAATAAACAAGGTTATGATTGATCCATCATCATTAGAGCCTTACCCCAACTATTTGGGGTCTGCTATATGAATATGTTCCTCAAATCCATTCTATCTAGGTCCATAAATCCATACCTTCTGTTAAAGCATGCCTACAAATCTGTCATAACTACCTACCTCCATGTCCTTTTTGACCTTCCTCTTGTCCTCTTAGCATTGTAGTCAAAATGTCGCCTAGACCACCACCACGCCTAACCAAGACCCCTACCACCTAATCATGATCTAAGCAGGCAATCGCTAATTTTTCTTAGAAAATGTAAATTTTGGTTGCCTAGACAATGCCTTTTCTAGGGAACCACCCCCTTCATCACCTAAGCATCACCTGGACACTTTGACTATACTGCCTTTTAGAGACTTCATCAATACAAGAAACCTTCTCATTGGTGCTACCATCAGCCTTTGTTGCACATAAATGGTTCATCTCAATCAATTCTCCTTTTTATCACCTACTGAGGTTACTCCTGGTTTCTCTGAATGTGCCCATTTATAAGTTTGTCTTTCCCTCGCCATCCATCTCAACACCCCCATCTCGGCAAGCTCAATCAACAATAAACCATAGTTGGTATACTTTAGTTCCCAACTGATAGACAACACCACAAAACACATCTCCGCTTCAGCCACCCTACCATGTAAGATTCTCGTATAAACCCTAAACCCCAATTGCATGAGCATAATGCATTTAACTTCTCATATATTTATACACAAAAATTGACTCGATAACCAATAAGAAATCATAAACCCTAAATGCATGAGCATAATGTATTAACAATACACATTTATACTGAAATCAACACAATTCCAAACAACAAATCGGCAACCCTAAATCATTTCCATTATGATGTTATTCTAAATAAATAAAATCAAAAGGTCAGAGAGAAAGGGAAACACTAACCCTAACAATAATTTTGTACTGCAGAGGGTGTGGAAGCTTGTAACCTGCAAAGAGAACACTTTCATCCCTGTGCAATTGCCTGAATATAAATCCAAAAAACAAAAATGAAAAAAAAAAAAATCTAAAATTAACTGAAAAGTATAGAGAAATTATGGATTAAATGGTACATGCGAAGGACGTTGCCAACGGTGTGATCTTCTCTCTCAATGGTGAAGGAAGCTGCGTTGATAATCTTCGTGTCTCTTTCGTAAGATACCCTGTCATTCACAGTAGAAGAACCGCCATTACAATTTACAGAGAGATATGAAGAGAAGAAGAAGAAGAAGAAGAAGGATATGAAGGGTATTAACTTTTTGGTTCCCTCGGGAACAACAAAACGCTCGTAACGATCAGGAGCGTTCATGGCTCTACTGCTCTTCTTGATCCTTTTCCCTCCAGTCCCCACAATTCTCGGAGTCTAATTTCCAAAGCCCTTTTATGGGATCGGATTTGGTCTGGCTCCACCCACAAAAGAAGACCCTGCTTTTTTAACCCTGATTAATTTTTTAATTGCTGTGGTTAAATTTTTTTTATTATTTTTTTCTAAAAACCAAAAATACATAGTTGAACCCTAAGGACTAGTGAATGTTAACCACGGTTTAGAGGTGTCAAAAGGGTCACGTGTGGACCTGTGGGACGGAGCCAGACGAAATGGTCTGGCCAAGGCTAGACGAAATCCCATCCTCCCTTTTATATACTGCCCAAATACTCCTTAAATAAGTTACTACACTAATATACCTAATAACCCAAACCTCCCACCCTACTAGGCCCAAATACTCCTTAAGATAAGTTGCTACACGAATGTACCTAATAACACAAACTCCCCACCCAGCTACTCGCTTCTAATCTCAAACCTCATCTCGCTTTCATCTTCTGAGAGCGATTTCAAGTTTTGTAGAGCACGGTTTATGATTTATAAGGAGTATGAATTATAATTTCTGGAGATCACCTGTTTAGAGAGCTTGGTTTTTGTGTAACGTTTCATTTTTATCTCTATTTGTCATGTTTTTTTTTATAAAGGTGGATATTTTGAGAAGACTCAGACTAGTCTCACGTGCTAGTTCCACGTGCTACATATGGAATACCTCCACCGCATACAACCGATATTGAGGAGAGCCTAGGGATCGACCTCCGGGTTTATGGTTCGTCCCTCATATTTCATGTTACGTGAAGTGTTTTTTGTTTTTTTTCTTGTTAAAGTTCAAAATCTTTGTAAGGTTTGTTAATTATTGGTTATCTTGTAATTGAATTTGGAATGAGATATCTAATTGTCAATAGTCATCTTGTTTACTATAACTACAAATTTGAACAATGAATAATTCAGCACGAAACTAATAATAATAATTATTATTATTATTAATTTGGCAAGAAAGTGTGGGATAGTTAAAAGAAATGTGAGTTTCCTTGCACTTTTCTTAGTGTACAAGAAACACATTTCATTTTCTTGCACTTTCGCAATAGTGACAACCCTTATCCCAAAAACTTCCTCAATGTTGTTTTGCAAGAAAAATTATTCTTGTATTTTCTTCCACTCTTTCTAGCGAAACAAACGCCCTCCAAGACTCGGAATGTGTTGGAAATATAAATTTAAGCTTATTCCCGCTTTTGCTGCATCCAGAAGACAATGGAGCAAAATAGAGTTAATCACTACTTGTGTTGCTAATGACTGTTGCAACAATGCATCATAAAAAGTCACAAGTCAAATTCTCGCAATTAATTATCTAATAAGCACTGACAAGAATAAGCAATTACACAATAAGAGATGCTTGCTCTGAGGGTAGGGTATGACCTCTCTTATGAGAGACCTCTTCGGATCCATTCCCACCGTGTAAGAGCTCCCCAAAAAGAAAAAATGTGCTTCCAACAATCCTAAAGGTACATAATCAAATAATATATTATGCTGCACAAAATCACCCAAGCAAGATTCTGGAATCGAACCGAGTACAGGTGACCTGAAACCCTAATCATCAAATTTTACGATTCCTACTTAATTCTTGGTAGATAAATTCTTAAAATCTATCTTAAAAAATCGATACTCATGGTTTAGTAGACTAATATATCAAATCAGCTTTGAAGGGTAATTCTATGATTGACGCTCATACCATCCAAATGGCCAAGCTCCATCTTTATCCACCTCTGCATAGTTGGTGAAAGTTGAAAAAACAAATCCTCTTAAGGTCTGTACCCTAATTAAAACCAACTGGGAGTTGTTCAACACTCATGTAAAAAGTGCTTGAGACAAGTGCTGATGGATCCCCTGTTGTAAACATGAAGCAGTTCTACCCAAATATCTGAAGAGCTAGAGGAAAAAACAAAACCTAATTGAATAGAGAAGGCATGGAATTCCCCACCCTTGATCAGGTTTAAGCAGCTCTCATGGGCATTGAAATTTTGAGAACAATTGAAAATCAAATTGCAACTTGCTAACAGACAAACATTGAATTCACGATACTTAAATGTCAATGCAACACTCGGCAAAATAACATGTTCGTCGACTTATAGTTACAATGGCCTAAAACCCAACTCAACTTTGGCTATAACCAAGAGATTCTTATGTCTGAAGATGCACACCCAGTTCAAGATAAAAAGAAACTACTATTCATTCTAAATCTCTCATAAAGTTTCTCAATACCTATCCGGATCTCTCCCTCACTAAGCTTCCACCTTTTCAGCATCCTCTAAAATGATGGCCTTTGTAGGCTTTGCCAACAGGTCTGTGTACTCCTGGAATGGGGATTTTGTAAAGCGAGTCTCTCTCCAGAAATCAGGTGTCAGAAATCCATACGTCTTTAGGAGACAATCAAAGGTTGCCTGCATATACAAGCATAAATACAGATTAAATTATTAGATATCAACCATAACATTTCCTGCTACATAAAACTACCAAAAAAAACACCCTTTAATTAGAACCTACAAGAACCACATTAGCATCCAAGAACTATAAGATCTCATTTAAATGAATATCCATCATTTCCTGCTTGCACTATAATCTTCATGTCCCACATAATATATCTAATGGACAAGAATAAGTACAATATTAACATTGGAGATTGAGGTTTCATTCATATGATAAGAAACCAAGACAATGGCACAATAACTCCTGCATAAAGATCCAATCTCTCAATGAAACCATGACAATGGCACTATAATTCCTCCATAAAGATTCAATCACTCAATTTGCCATCTTCTCGCCGAAGAATTTACCATGCTTAACCTCCCTACCAATGTAGGGTATGCTAATAACATCACCCGCATCTAGGTCGAGTTAAATTCCCATTGAAGACTGGGAAAGGGTCAAACAAAGAGAAGTGTAGCATTTTCCACTAGATCCCAACAATATGGTCTCTACTTGACCCGCCTGTGGGGACAAGTATTCAAGCTTAACTAGGAGATCTGAGTAAGCATTTCAGCATCAGTTTTTGCTGCATCCACAAGAAAAAAAGACCATAGTAATGTGGATAGCCTCACTAAGCCATGCTTGCACTGTAAACTGACTTCATCTATTCCATCAATGCACGTAGAATACACAGCTGTACAGATTTAGGATATACACAGCTGTATATTCCGCCACTTTAAATCACACAAGGTAGTAAAACAAGCTTAAATAACCTTTACATTTTCACAAGATACTTGTACACAGCTAGCAACCAAAAGGAAAACCACCAAAGCTGCAAAGCTCCTTAGCTGAAGTAGAGAAAGAATATCTGTGTAGTAAGTACTAATTACTGCTACCTCTTGTAATAGTTGCTTACTGGTCAGTCATCATGTGGAATTGGATAAGGTTTAAGGAGAAGGTATCGTGCTAACTACCCACTTAATCCGGCTGTAGGGCATATTGGTGGCACTGCATCATTACAGGAGAATGAGAGAGAAAGAGCTCTAAGACCATTATTATCTACGATCTTTAAAAGCTGTCTCTCTCTAGCTATATATATATGTGCATATAATTGGACTTGGATTGGGGCTTTAACCCAAGCCCAACCCTACATCAGGTTTGGTTGAGATTTAAAACCCAAGCCCAAATATCACAAATGTTCAGCCCAAGCCTGCCCATGCTGCTTTCTCTCTAGCTTCTGCTTCTGGTGGTATCTCAACTTCTTTCTCTCCTGCTCCCCAATACTATTTTGGCACCCTCTTAGCTTCTTTTTTAATATCAATAATCATGAGGATATATTAATTAAAAGAGAGTTACAAAAGAACAAAAGCAAAGTAAAAGAGTTTACAATAGCGTAAACTCAAGACAAAAAGCAGGAAAAAAAAACATGAGAGCTAAAGGGGACAGAATCCCAAATTGTAACTGTCTCAACCCAACATCGCTCCCAAATCCACCCAATCACTCCGAATGGAGATTCATTCTAAGCACAGTAAACAAATTTGTGATCGAATGCGAGAATGGGAAAAGGCACTCTCCTATTTCTTTCTTTCCATATCAATCACGAAATGGCACAAGGAAAAACCAACCAAATTGACCTCTGCGCACTAACTGCACATACAAAGGACCAACAGGATAAGAAGTTGTGAAAGGAAGACCCAATCCACACCTACTCGGGCTAGAAAATACCCCCTGATCACACCCACAATAGGGCAGTGCAAGAACAAATGATCAACTGTCTCTTTCACTTGAAGGCCCAAGCGAAGTGTTATGATATGTAACAACCCATATGGCCAAGTGGAAGATATTTGGCTCTTAAGGCCAAGTGGGAGATGAAGGAACGTGTTGTCGATATATAGCCAAACCGTTTCCATTCTTTCATATCAATGCTCCTAGTCGTAACAATTTTCACCTTGATGGAGGGAGCGGTTCTCCGAAATGAGGGATATCCAACTGTTTCTATAAGCATCTATAAATAGACATATACATGTCTGTGTGCAATACACTAACACAAGGTCATGGAGTAAATCCCTCATACCGGCGATCACCAGCCTCACGACATTAACCGCTCATCATCTTCCTTCTTCATCTTGTATACTTTCAATTTCCAACAGTCTAACGGCGATTGAACTCTTGAGTTGAATCGCAATCACAAATCCTCTTTGACCGCCCTTTTGTTAAGAAGTTTTAACCGTGAATAATTTTTTGAATATGTTTTTCTAAAAACTAAGATTAGAAGGGTTAGAAAATCCTAACCATAGTTAAAAGGAGTTAAAAGGGACAGATGTTGACTAGTGGGTGCGATTGAACTCTCCCAAATTCAATTGCGATCAAGGTATTAAACTTCGGTTTCGGCATAAACTTCGGTCGCTAAGGAAGTTAACACGTTTCGAAGAAAGTTTAAATCCAAAGAAGTTATGTAAAAATTAAAGAAGTCTAGGAAACTTTTTTTAAAAAACATTAAAAATCTAAGATGAAACTTTAGAGATTCAATACCTAAGCATAAATACATATCTAGAATTCATTATATTACTTATGCAAGCATGTAGTACTTAATGTGAGAATCATGTTAAATGACATGCATTGTCTGCTTATTTAAGCTATAATTTCATCTTGACATTCCTCTATATTTTCAATAAAAATTTACTATATTTGAACTTCTTTGTCAAGTGAAGGGAATATGTAACGCCCTTTTATTCTCTTTATTTTACAATGTTTATCCATGTTAATTGTTTTAGAAACCTGAAAAACTTATGAATGCAAATTAAAGTTGATAAACAATTAAAATTCGATTTAGTTTCTAAACCTATTTCAATATACAATTTATGAGTTTAATGTTTTTATTGAATCAATATGTGAAGTGGATATAGGTAGTTAAATAATTTTAATTATAAAATACTATTGGAAAATTATTTAATTTTGTAATATTACTAAACAGCACTTATGGACATAATATACTAATAATAAAATTATTAGAATTATAATATTATAATTTATAATAAGGTTAATGCTAGCAACACTCTCTTTTAAAGCTAATTATATTTATAATATAGTTAATGCTAGTGACAAATGTCTTTCCTTATGAAAAAAAATAAGCTTAATGCGAGTGGAACTTGTATTACCCTTTTAAGTTAAAACTTAGAAAATCCTTCAATTTACAGAATTTTTCTATACACTTCAGTTAACTTCTACCGAAGTACTGTATTTTCTCAATAATTTTTTTTCTATTTCGATCGAAGTTTACCATTAAGTCGAGTATTTTTAAATACAAGTGCATTTTGCTTCAGACACCATGGAAGTTGACCCAATTCGTCCAAAGTTGACCGAATTGAGTCGATTTTTGACACCACGACCACAATTGAATATGATCATTGATAACTATTCGTTAGTTAAGAGGGTTAGAAGCCTAGTGCTAGACGTTGGGCCAGATGATGGATATCTCAACTGCTAAAGGGAGTTGAACACTGATCACCCGAATGTGGAACACACACAATGCCACTAGCACAAGCAAACGAGTATACTCCCTAACTGTTATTAACGGATTTCAAAAGGATAACTTCCTTTTCCTCAACTCCCAAAACTTGAAAGTCTATGGTAACCAATAGTTACCAGAGTGAGAAGCGAAAACGAGAAGCAAAGCGAAAGCGAGAAGCAGGAAGCGAGACTCAAAAAAATCTTAGGAAACGGGAAGCGATAAATGAGATATAGGC
The DNA here is from genome assembly GCA_015143295.1 of Tetracentron sinense. NCBI lineage: Eukaryota > Viridiplantae > Streptophyta > Magnoliopsida > Trochodendrales > Trochodendraceae > Tetracentron > Tetracentron sinense. The sequence goes on from CM026557.1 coordinate 41,972,569, forward strand.
TCCTCATTCCCATTATATTATTTATGGGTAGTTATTCATTTGATTTTATCTTACATGAGATTTTTGTAGAAAAGTTGGTACCTTAGGTTTCAAACCGACGATACTTGCTTAGAGTCTACACCCTAGGCTATAGATTGTGGTCTACCACATCACTTCACACATACAACTTTCTTTGACTATTAGATGAGACGTGATGGAAGCGAGCTTCCTAGGAAGAGAGTTTGTTCGAGAAAACGAGCTTCCTAGGAAGCGAGTTTGTCCGAGGAAGCAAGTTTGGGAAACGAGCTTCCTGAGAAGCGAGCTTCCCACCTTGTACATAGCTTCCCGGCAACTATATAACCAACAACAGCAAAGTTCCATGGCAAGTCAAACTAATTCTCACCAGAATTCAGCTCTCTAATATACAAACACATCTCCAATTTCTGCACCATACGCTATAAGTTCAGATATATCCCATAATGTCCCACATATAACTCTCTTTGACCACTACATGAGACTTGATAGAAGTAAGTCTGGGAAACGAATTTCCTGAGAAGCAAGCACTCGCCCTATACATGGCTTTCGTGCATCTATGGTTGGGTGTGATCTGTAATGGATACAATCAAAACTCTCTCGTTAGGTATTATACTATATACTATAGAAATAAGAGTGGTTATGTGAAACCCCTAAATGATCTCCATTTTCATTATATCGTGACAAAAGTCATCACCTCTCACACAATGGGACCCACCACTTATCATTTTTCTTTCTCGATCCAAGCACATATTAAATATCATCTCCCACTCTTTCTTGAATTTGTCTCTCCCAATGAGTCTTTTCTTCTCCTTAAATTATTTTGTGTCAAGTCATCATCTCTATCACAATGGGACCCACGACCTATCACTTTTCTATCTATATTCAGTCACATATTAAATACTCTATCTCACTCAAATTTGTCTCTCTCAAAGTCTTTTCTTCTCACATTTGACGATTTATGTTTATCAAAACTTTGTAGCCAAACACAGGAAGTTTGCCAACCCCCCCCCCCCCCCCCCCTTCTTTCATTAGTTACTTAAAAAATGTAGGCACCAAAAGGAAGGTAATTTCTAAATTTGTTTTGAATGCTATATAGTGTTCTCTCCTCTTTAAAGATTGTAGCAAGTAATTTACAAATGAAAAAAGGCAAATACCCTATGTTTGGCTACAAAACTATGATAAACACAAATCCTCAAACGTGAAAAAAAAAGACTCATTGGAGGGGGGGGGAGAGAGAGATGATTATTTTTAATATGCGATTGGAATAAAATAGAAAAGTGATAGGTAGTGGGTCTCATTGTGAGAGGTGATGACTTGACAATATAAATTCTAAAGAGAAGAAAAGACTCCTTGAGAGAGACAACTGAGAGAGATAGAGACATGATATTTGGATATTTAAAATGTGATTGGATAGAGAAAGAAAAGTGATAAGTGGTTGGTCTCATTGTGAAAGAGATGATGACTTGGCACAATATAATGAAAAATGAGATCATTTAGGGGTGCAACATAGGCACTCTTATTTCCATAGTATATAGTTTGTTTCTCTCCCTAAACCCTCCCATCTCTCTCTCTCTCCCCTTTTCTTTCTATATATCTCACAACATTATTCCTTCTGTATTTTGTAGCCAACGCATCTGCTTCTGCACGCTAGGGTTTCCTAAGAAGCTTCAGAATGAGAAAAGGAGGAACGATTTCACCGAAGTTCAGTGACTTCAATGAAATTCCTCATGATGTTCAGAATTTTTCAATTACACTACCATTTTCAGTCGACATTTACCAAAGTCGAATGACATTCACCAAAGTGCGTAAGGAAATCTTGTACTTTTTAAAATACATGGGGGTTTCGCTTCGGACACCACCGAAGTCGAATCATTTCGACCGAAGTTGACCGAAATGAGTCAATTTTTTACACCTTAGAGCTAATTGATCCATGGTTTAAAAAAAGGCCGAAAAAGTTACGTAACGCTTTCGGTGAATGTCATTACCCGCTACCGTGTCGCTACGCTTTTTATCCATACAGGCACCGTAATGCCCGAATCCGTTATGTAACAGGAGTTACGCCCGTTACGTAACGGTAACAGGCGAAGGACTCGTTCGCAGAAATCCAATTCGAGTTTTTTTAACTAAAAAATATCATTTTTTCATTAAAAATATCATTTTCGACTGGGGGCTACACCCCCTTGCCACCCCTCGGGGCAATTTGCTAAAGGTAAAATGATATTTTTAGTGAAAAAAACTCTTTAGAATCTTGTTACTTCTTCCTTACATATATTTTTTTTTTCCTATTTATTGTGATTTTTTGGATTTTTTTTAAGCAAAAAAAAAAGTCGTAACGGCCGAAACCGTTACGTAACGGTTTCAGCCGTGTCCGTTACGGTGTCCAAAACCTTTCTTTTGAACCTTAAATTGATCCGTTCTTATTTTAAAAAGCATATTTGTTGTGTTTCCTCCATATACTAGGGTGTCCAATTTAGGCCTGGCGCAATTAAATAGTTAGGCGATCATGGGATGGAGTCTTGGTCTCAATTCCATTATAGTATACTTCTAACCGGGCTTGACCCGACTCGACAAGACCCGTTTACCAAAATGGCCTTATTTTTACACTATTTCTTAGGTGGACTTGGCCCAACCCCATCCTGGCCCGAACCTGATTAATAAATTAGTTGGGCTGGCCTATTTACAAATCAAATTTAGACAGGTTCGAGCTGGGCCAGGCTTGGACCAAGCCCACTTGAGGAATCCATAGTGAAAAATGTTTTTTTGGGGGTTTTTAAATAAACAGACCTTTTTGGGCCGAGCCAAGCCCGGTTAGAAGTATACTAGAAAGGGTCTTGGGCCTAAGACTCTAATCTTAAGTCTCAATTATTTAATCGAGCCAGCCAGGCCCATTCACACCCCTACTCTTAAGTCTTAACCCACAACAAGAGCTTAAAAGACTGCCCATATGTTGCCCAACTCTCGTATCAAAGATGAGATTTCACCTACCCCTCCTTAAGACCTATAATTTAATCTCCCCTTAATTTTGGGGAAAACACATCTAACCTTTTTTTAAAAATACCTAACCATTTCTTGGGGTGAGTTCCATCCTTCACTATTGAGATAAATGGACTTCTCTTCACATACATACATAGAGGCTCCCTCTCACCCTCTCTCTCCACGGGTATTCTCATTGGTGATTATGCAACACCACTTGTACAGTCAGGAATCTAGTTTAGGTGCAGATGGGACAATCACAATGCCCTAAAGCCATATTTAACTCCAAGTAATGGATCACGGGAAAAAGCACCCATTACACACCTCCTTGAGCAAATAAAAATTTTCAAAGGCCTCAAATGCCTGATATCCTTTGCAAAATCCAAACCACCATTTTCTTTAAACCAAGTCAGTCGAACAATCTTAAAGTAGTAATTTTTTCCCATACTATGTTTGCTAGCAATAGGCAAGTAATACCAAATAAACCATTCTATAAGTAACTAAGACGCCCTTTAGCATCACTCGTGGAGAGCAAAAATGCATTTGACAAGAGTTGGGACTCAGGACCGGAATGATTTTAAGAATCATCATGATTTTAGCATAAAATTTTTAGAACAAAAGAAGTTGACTAATGAGAAAATCAATTCTGATAAACAATTTTTTTTGCATGAGTCTCAACACTACTTCTCCAACTCTCTATCATTCTCTCTCACAACTACCACCATCAACACCCCTGCAAGCATCACACCTACCTCATCCCCACCCATCAAAATGTGATTTATGGTGTTCTCATAATTAGTTTTGTCTGACTTTCCAAACAAATTATCTGCACAAAATTGATTATGAGAATCCAACCCATTATGTAACAATTTTGACAATTCTCTATACTTGACATGAATGGGACGAGAACTGAAAGTTGGAAAAGTAACGTCGAGACTCGTACAAAAAAATTGTTTTGAGAATTGGTTTTCAAACGTAACTTTCTTCATTCCCAAATGTCTATGCTAGAATCAAGATGATTCCTATAATCATTCCTATCTCAAGCCCTACCAAATGTGTTTCTACGATTTTGTTCCTTAGGAATAGAAATCCCATGAGTGATGCCAAAACGGCCCCGATCATTTTCAAGATTTTAGTACGACCTTGCTTTACTCATATTTCAAGTGCTACTCTAAAGCAACAATTGTATCCAAATCTCAGTTGTATGGCATTTGAAAATTATCTTCATATGCAAGTATGCAACTGACATACTTGTCCCACACATCAATCGATTGAGAGAAAAGAAATTTTTTTTTTACTTGGTCAAAATACCCACAGCAGATGCATGGATGCCATAGTAATCCGCAAAATCCATCCAATCACCCTAAATTTTACTTATTTTATGAATCTATGACAGCTTCTCAAGTATCATACCAAGTAGTTAAACAATAACAAGAATCTTGCAAAAACCTTGCATGCACTTTTGCATCCCTTTAGGCTGAGCAAAACCACTTCACTTACTATTTAGCACAATGCGCAATCAAATGCCCCTTGTTGGTAACTATCTACAACATTTCTCTTTTATTTCTATCTCAACTTTCTTATATGATCTATAGACATGGACAAGAGTGTTGCATGTCAACATAAATCCAGTCTCTCTCTCTCTATGTGTGTGTGTGTGTGTGTGTGTCTGTGTAGCGTAGACAAAATATCACTTAGGCAACACTTAGGTCACTGCCTTGCCTAGCCAAGACTCTAATCTCCTACAAATGATGCAAGCGGGCACTCATAAATTTTTTATAAATTTCAAAACAAAGGTAGTTTTGGTTGCCTAAGCATCGCCAACACTAAAGCAATGCCTTGCCTAAGGAAACTCCAATGCCTAGGCGAGTAGGCGTTGCCTAGACGCTTTGACCATACTTGAATTATATATGTATATATCAGTGTTTTAAAAGGCGTGAGGCTTATGCCACAATGATCACGTCGAATCGAGGTTAAAGGAAAACATTTTTGAGGCTTAAATTACATGAGGCTAATGCCTCAAACCATGAGAATAGCTTTATGTCTGAGGCATGTGCCTTATACATTAATCAAAAATAGGGTTCTAACAACATAATTGAGACTTGAACATCAAATATTTTTCCAAGTGAGCCTCATACATTAATTAAAAAAAATTGGGTTCTAGCTTAAACATTAAATTATAAGGTGTGTGCCTCATAATTGTTTTTATTAATAAAATCATTAAAAAATTCTTTTTCTTTTCTTTTTTGTTATTAGTCTAAATCAAAACTTAATTTATTATGTGTAATGTAATTAGGCTTTTTAAAACCTTGTTGAGTATATTTTACTGGAATTTTAATAGTAGACTTTGCAAAGATCTGGAGTCATTGTCTAACATATATAGTTGGTGACTACTTTGCAATTTTTTGTTGGAATCCAAAATCAACCATATAATGATTGAACATTATCGGTCTTTTAATATGTATATCCACGAAAAAAGTAAATCTAAATTTTAACTTTTTTTGCCTCTTAATTTTTTTATGACTGAATAGTTTATATTGTATATAGTATTACGTATGTGTGTGCATACAAAAACATAAATATATATAGAGAGAGAGAGAGAGTCAGGGTACTCCCTGTTTTTTACTCCTTATCTAAGTCATCTTTTAAAGAAAATTAATGGCTTTAAACATCACTAAGGTGACATCCTTTTATAAAAATAAATATTTCCAAAATTTTCCTCTTCTTGTAAAAAAAAATCCACATGATCAAACCTCATTCTCGTTCTCTCTCTCACATTCTCATCTCTCTCCTAAACGTCATTCCCCTCCTGCTTATTCTCACACTTCACAACTGTATTCGAGATCGAGAAATGATAGAAAGCTTAATGAATCAGCCTTGTTGGGAATCATAGTTGGTGGTTGTTTTCTAGGGTTTGTGGCATTTGCTTTTCTGCGGATTGTTTGATGCTAGAGAAGAAAAGCTCAAGAAGAGTTCTCTGGAAAGTCACATACAAAGAGAGGGGGAAGATTATTAGTGGAAGCAGGAACAAGCATGAATGCAAAGGATTTAAAACATCCGAAGTTTGGTTTTGGGGGCCAAACACTAGACTAAGGGAAGATGAATTCTTCAAAGACATGTTTGCAGACAGAGATGAAACATCTATTCGGTTTTAGGAGCCAAATTCTTGACATGAACAACAAGCAATGTAAGAGAGCAAAGAAGGCATATGGCTAAGACTATTGGAAATCAGGAAGAAAAGAAGAAGAATAGCAGAGAAGCAAAGTGAAAATCAAGAAGAATGAGAGCAACATATTCAAAGAAGAGCTACCAAGGCCAAAACCCTAGCAACTCCAATTCTACTGATCAAAACAGAGCCTTAGAGGAAAAGAAAGGAAATCTGCGCCGAGAAAAACCAAAAGCTGGATTCAAAGAAAGGAAAGGGGAAGATGGAGATGCCATTGCAGGGAAGAAGAAAGCCGAAGAGGAGATGGTTTACAGGATTTGAGTCGTTCACCATTAACAAGAGGAATTTTTTTAAGGGGGGCGTTTTTGGAATTATTAATTTTTATAAAAGACACCACCATAGCGATACTTAAAGCCATTGATTTTTTTTTTTAAGAGTGGCTTTGATAAGGAGTAAAAATAGGGAGTAAGAAAAGACAGTACCCCTAGACTGACTCATATATATATATATATAGGATAGATACTTATGCTACCTTCGAAAGAAATGATCCATCCCTTACCACTAGTCCGATATACCAGGTCTACTATAACAACCTCATGGTGATTCTTCCACATGCTAATCAAGAAAACAAATTTGGTTGTTTGAAAATAGATTTACAACTGGCATTGAATCTGAATCTCCAGATGATCTCTTTGGCTTTCCTAAATGCATCCAAGAAGCTTGCTCTATTGTTCGCTCTAGCTCTTATCACCAATACCTTTATCTTGAGGTAATCAGCTCTTGTCCTCAATGGGACCATGAAAGTTATATTTGTCATCCTTCAATGCACATTATCCTTATCCATCATTTTGATTCGGACGATAATCCTCCTGCTCATATTCGAACCAAATCCTTCTATACAGTAGAGGAACTTCAACGCAGAAAGGTGAATGGATTAATTCGTATTCAAACATTATTACAAAACTCTCATCATTGGCGCATTCTCACCCAAACCAAAAGAATACTCGTCTTCTTTAAGGATAAAAATATTTCTCTTCGCTGGCATCTTTTGTACTCTGATATAATGTAAGACACAATCAATGGCTCTTCTGAAGTCTGTGATGCTCTTTATCATGTTTACCAGAATATTAACAATCCTCTCAGACCACTTGGTTACTTCAATCAGACACATCGCAAAGAATATAAATATCTCGATGATTCTGATCATGATAATGACCCTGATATGGACTTCTTAATTCCTGACCCACCTGATGTTGCTATAGTGGATCCAGCTTCTGCTCCATGACCCGAATTTTCTATCCCAAAGCTCCTAAGAAGATTGTTGATTGTTCAAAATCTTCAAAAATATCAAGATAACTCTCATGTCACGCACTGCTACAGTAACGCTACAGTGACTTTTGCTACAGTGACAATCTACAGTTGATGTGAATAGTATGTGAACAGTAGACCCGTGAGTCTACAGTAGTTGACTTGTAAACTCTATAAATAAAACATTTCTCTTTGAGTTGAGGCATAACCGGGATAGTGTCCTGACCTTTTTACTTGTTCTAGTGTGCTTTTTAGTTTGCTTGTGTGGTTCTCTAGCTTGGCTTCTTAAAGCTTCTGTACATCTTCTTTTTCAAGTTTGTTCAAAGGCTTCGGCCTCAGTCCTCAATCTGTAAGTATCTTTTCTATGTATTAAAATTTGATTGCTTAGCTTGTTTGTTTTAACTTTTGTTTTAGCTTATCTCTCAATCTCCCCTATAATGGTATCAGAGCCTGTTCTTAACACTGTAATGGCTCCTTGTTCGCAGAACATGATCGCTTAAATTAAGATCTTATCCCTGGATCTATTACCTTAGATGGTTTTGTTATCTTACTGAGCATGGATCTTTGTTGGCTTATATTTCTTAACTAAGTACATTATTTTAATTTTTCAGATTAGTATAAAGCATAATCCCCCTGATCAGTATGCTCTGACTGCCACTTTGCATGGATCTCTCACATCAGAAAACAGGAGGCTAACTATCTGGCAGAAAACTAAAAACTTAAATTAACATTAAATACGGACCATCTCATAGCTTATGGGATTAGCATGAACATGTCTAATCAGTACGCACTGGGGAACGCTTAGACCCTTCGAGGCCAGGAGAGTGCCGTTATGTGGTCAAGAGCATGCGGTGTATGATTTTGAGTTTCACTGCCACGTTTGTCAAAAACTATTATTGACTACTTTAGAAATACTAGGCAACACCAGCTTTGCTCACTAGATAACACTGTTTATCAACGGTTAATAGCTAAGGGGATAGACTCTTAAATATTCATGGAATCTGCTCGACTTTCAACTTTATCTACTTCTAGTTTATCTAATTCACCTTCTTTCCGCACTTCTACTTCTTCTAAATTAGATTATTTATATGAAATCGAGTATCAATCTGAAGATGTTCGAGTTCCTCCTACATCTTATCCTATAGTTAATCTTTATAGTATTTATGATCGTATTTCTAAAAATAGTAACAAAATCCATAAAAAAAAATTTAGTTGGTCTTAATACTACTAAGTCCGTTAAGGAATATGTTCAAGCTTCTAAGTTTGACCAATTCCAAATCCTTGCCTCAGATCAAGAATCCTTCTATACTCTCTCTCTCTACCAAGAGAGCTTATTATACCTTGGATTCAAGAAGGATACACCCATTTACACTTTGGTGCTGTAAAATTGGCCTTAACTTTTCATGGAAGAAAAGATCTCCTTGATGTCTCTAGGATAGCCCTGTTAAACTCAAAGTTTAGAGAATACCAACATGCCTCAATAGGAACAGTTCAAACAACACTCAACTCAAGCACAGTATTCATTACCCTTTTCCAAATTTTCAATATGCCTCTACGAGTCCTCATCTCATAGACGCTCTTAAGGTCCAAGTACAAATTAATGGTGCTCCTTTGATCTCAACCACATATGCAGCCACCCTTCATTATTAAATGGCTTATCGCCTTCAAAATCATGCATTTGAAGGTGTTTCTACAAATTAATGGTTCCAGACTTTGATCGCACTGAAAATGCACTTATGATCAAAGTTGATGCTGGCAAAGTACCCTAATGTACTTATGTCCCTCGCCAACTTAGTTTGATTGAACTTACCACTCTCTTACTAAATTGATTACTCACTATGAGTCAATTCATAATGAAAACAAGACAATTTAGTCTGACAATCCCATCTTCATCAGACACTCTGATGGTACTGTAGAAACACAAATCCCATTAAACACATCTTGTGATACCCCATCTGTTTTCACTACTGCTCTACCAGCTACATCTACGCAAATGCTGCTCAATCCAGAAGAAACTTCTCCACTTACAAAAGTGTCTAAATCCTTTAATATCCCTTGTGATATTTGCTCATGTGAGGATTGCCTTAATTATGATTTTGACGATGATTATGATATCATTCTCATTAAACCTGGTATTAGGAAGAAAACATCTCAACAGCTTCTTCAAGAACGATATGAAGCAAGAGATCCCGAAGTTGGCCTTCTTGGCCATCCATCTGGCAAGTTTGACTATTATGTCCTTTACTCTAGATCTAAACCATCAGATTTACCTAATAAACCACCAAATCTACCAAGTAAACTATTATCATTACCTCCGCCAGTTACTACCCAACTACCAATATCTAATCCAGTAACCAACCCAGTTAAGTTTTCAAACCCAGTTCGTAAACCATCACCTTACACACCTACTCCACAGTATGAACCTAAAGACCTTGTAATTGGTGCTTCCTCCTCCGAACCTCCATTATCACTTCTCATAGAAAAGGAACAGTCAAATCCAATATCTTCCTTTCTTAAGAACTTAACTAAACCAGTCGACTTAGAATTATTTCATGTTTCTCTTACAGATACTGAAAGTAATTCTAATTCTACCACCAAAACTCAGTCAGATAATGACACTACTCCATCTGATATTGTCCCTCTTACCTTTATGATGGACACTCCCGATATTGATGATCCTCATATTGAAGACCTGAACCTCCTGAGATCCCTCCTCATCTTAGGATACCTCACCCCGATGCTAAAAGATTCTTCACTATCGATGACATCCCTCCATCAAAATAGCGTGAACGTCTTTTTGAAATATTTACTTGGTGTACTACTGAATACCAAATCCCTGGTACTATTGTTAGTATGGTAATTCAAAAAAATTTTACTCGACTCAATGGACGACTTCGTGAATGGTATAATAGTCTTGCTGAATATAGACAAATGCAACCCAATCAACTTCCTACCCTTGACGCTGTTCTATCCACAATCCATCAAGAATTCATAGGTTCTCATCTTCATCACACAGAGAAATGTCATGATGAATTTCTTAAAATGAAATGTTGCTCTTATCAAAGATCAAATTTAGAAAAGCATTATGATCGAATGTCTAGACGCTTCTATGTCCTCAATGGCATGGATGATGTTAATCTCAAGCAAGCTTTCCTATCATCATTACCAAAACCCCTTGGTGATGACACAACTAGGCTTATGAATACAAAACGTATAACGCTCCAACAAACTTCTCTCGGTGAAATTTTTCAGTTTAATCTGCAAACTCTTGAAACGCTCTGATACCATTATAGGGGAGAAGAGAGATAAGCTAAAACAAGAGTTAAAACAAATAAGTTAAGCAAGCCTTAATACATAGAAAAAATACTTACCGACTGAGGACTGAGGCCGAAGCCTTTGAACAAATTTGAAAAAGAAGAAGATGTACAGAAGCTTTAAGAAATCAAACTAGAGAAGCACACAAGCAAACTAAAGAGACTAAAGAGCACACTAGAACAAGCAAAGATGTCGGGACACTATCCCGATTATGCCTCAACTCAAAGAGAAATGTTTTATTTATAAAGTTTACAAGCCAACTACTATAGACTCACGGGTCTACTATTCACACACTATTCACATCAACTGTAGATTGTCACTGTTCATATCACTGTAGCAAAAGTCACTGAAGCGTTACTGTAGCGGTGCGTGACATGAAAGTTATCTTGATATTTTTGAAGATTTTGAACAATCTATAATCTTCTTAGAAGCTTTAGGATAGAAATATCAGGTCATGGAGCAGCAACTGGATCCACCATAGAATCATCAAGTGGGTCAAGAATTAAGAGGTTTATATCAAGGTCATTATCATGATCAAAGAGATCAGAGTCATCGAGATATTTCCATTCTTTGCGATATATCTGATTGAAGTAACCAAGTGGTCTGAGAGGATTGTTAATTTTATGGTGAACATGATAAAGAGCACCACGGACTTCAGAAGAGTCATTGATTGTGTCTTACATTATATCAGAGTACAAAGGATGTCAGCTAAGAGAAATATTTTTATCCTTAGAGAAGACGAGTATTCTTTTGGTTTGGGTGAGAATGCGCCAATGACGAGGGTTATGTAAGAATGTTTGAATACGATTAATCCATTCACCTTTCTGCATTGAAGTTCCTTCACTATATAGAAGGATTTGGTTCGAATATGGGCAGGAGGATTATCATCCGGATCAAAATGATGAATAAAGATAATGTGCATTGAAAGATGACAAATATAACTTTCGTGATCCCATTCAGGACAAGAGCTGATTACCTCAAGATAAAGGTATTGGTGATAAGAGCTAGAGCGAACAATATAGCAAGCTTCTTGGATGCATTAAGGAAAGCCAAAGAGATCATCTGGAGATTCATATTCAATGCCAGTTGTAAAACCATTTTCAAACAACCAAATTTTATTTTCTTGATTAGCATGTGGAGGTATAACTATGAGGTTATTATAGTAGACCAGGTATATCGGACCAGTGGTAAGGGATGGATCATTTCTTTCGAAGGCAGCATAAGTATCTATCCATTTTCGTTCATCAGAAAGAGTAAATCGATGAATTTTCGCTTAGATGTCACAATGAAGGTCATTGTGACATCCAAGCGAAATTTTTTCATTATTAAAATATAATTTTGAAAAAATATATAATTTTTAATATTCTTTCATTAGACGTCACGTTACTCCCTTTATATTAAATAATTTTTTAATAAAATATTATATAAATATAAATATAATTGAGTAATTAAATTTAATATTTCTTATATTAATTTAAATTTAATATTAGAAAAATTATTTATCTTTTCATGGTTGCTCCCTGGGTGCCAATCCAGAATTTCTACAGTCCTTCCCATAAGGGTCGATCAATTAGGGTGTGGAGAGTCCTAAACCAACTCTGTTTTAATAATGGGTCTCAAATAATATTAAATAGTGACTTAATTAAAGTTTGGTTATATTATAAGTTATGTATTAAATAAATTCACTTGGGTATTTACGTCAAAGTAAAGTTTTTCATACTCCTTGTACTTTTATTAGTAGAATGATATAGATACATATATATATATAGAAACACATACCTTGCTTTCTAGAGGGCATTTCAAGGTTAGACTTCAAGGAGGAGCAAACCTTGCTTTCTGTTTGCGAGAGTAAGGAAAGAGATGCTTTGAGGCAGGAGTTTCAACTGTTTTTAAAACGGGAGGAAATTAGTTAGAAACAAAAGTCGAGAGCTAGATGGCTCAAAGAGGGTGATAATAATACGAGATTTTTTATTTGTATGGCTTCTGTGCGCCGTAGAGCAAACAAGATTGTCAGCCTTCAGATAGGGGCCCAGGTTTGGAATACGGATAAAGAGATGGGGGTGGCAGTAGCGGAGTACTATGGTTCGTTATACGAAGAGAAGTTTGTCAGTAGGCCTTTGCTTGATGGTTTGGATTTTGCGAGTATTTCTGAGGAGATGAGCAGTCTGATGGAACGGCCATTCTCAGAATTACAAGTGCAATCGGTTATCTCAGATATGGTAGGGGACAAAGCCCCTGGGCCAGATGGTTTTTCGATTGAATTCTATAAGCTATGTTGGCCGGTTATTGGGCCGGATTTAATGAAGGTCTTCCACGAGTTCTTCCAATCTAATTCGTTTGATCAAGTGCTCAATTGCTCTTTCATAGCTCTAATCCCTAAGGTGTCGGGGGCTCTTGACATTCGAGATTATCGTCCTATCAGCCTTCTTGGTAGCGCATATAAAATTCTATCAAAGGTGTTGACGGCTAGATTGAGTTGGGTGATTGGGCTGGTGATTTCCCCGGACGGAGCACCTTTGTGGGAGGTAGGCAAATTGTGGATGGGGTCCTTATTGCAAATGAAATGGTGGATGAGCGTCTGAAGCAGGGAGTCCTAGGTATAATTTGCAAGATTGATATGGAGAAGGCGTACGACTATGTTTGCTGGGGTTTTTTGGATTACCTATTGAGTCGTATGGGATTTAGGACTAAGTAGCGTGCTTGGATGAGATGTTGTTATTCGTCTCCATCCTTTTCGGTGCTGATTAATGGCTTCCCCGTATGGCTTCTTTAAAAGCTCAAAGGGCTTACACCAAGGCAACCCTTTATCTCCCCTTCTCTTTATAATTGTTACCAAAGGACTTAGCAGGATGATTAAAAAAGGCGTCAAGAGGTGTTTTGGGATGGCTTTGTGGTGGGGAATCCTACAATCCAGATTTCGCACTTGCAGTTTTGCAGATGATATCCTGCTCTTTTATGGGGCCTCGAGAAGGCATCTTACTCATATTGGTGAAATGTTTCGTTGCTTCGAAGCCGTTTCAGGATTAAAAATTAATTTTCTGAAGAGTAAGATCTTTGCGGTGGGGGAGGTGCCTAATCCGGAGATTCTCGCTAGTTGTTTGGGTGTCAGACCGGTGTGCTTCCTTCTAAATATTTAAGCCCTCCTTTCGGGGCGTCTTTCAAAGCGAAATCAATTTAGGAGCCGATCTTTGAGCGCTTCCTGAGGAAGCTGTCAGGATGGAAATCTTCGCTTCTATCTAAAGGAGGTCGTCTCACCTTATTGAAGAGTGCTTTATATAGCCTTCCGATGTATTTTCTTTCCCTTTTTAGAATCCCTGCATCTATCACCTTAAAGTTAGAGGTTGCAAATGGACTTTTTGTGGAATGAGAAAGTGGTGATTAAGAAGCTTCATCTAGTGCGTTGAAAGTGGGTTTGTCGGCCCATAGAGAGGGGAGGTCTAAACATTTGGCCTCTAAAGGCAGTTAATAAGACTTTATTGGGGAAGTGGCTTTGGCGTTTTGGGGTGGAAGGGGATAGTTTGTGGAGAAGGGTCATGGTGGCGCGTCATAGGCTTAGAGATCGCTGGGAGCCAAGGCAACCGAGGGGTCCCCACAAAATTGGTCTTTGGAAAGGTATTGTGGTGGGTTGGGCAGAGTTTGTCAAGAATACCCGCCTTGTGATCGGGGATGGGAAGGACACTAAGTTTTGGTTCGATTGGTGGTGTGGGTCCTCCCCCTTGAATCAATTGTTAAGGTCTTTTTTCCGAATTTCTTCAGATCAATCAGCGGCAGTCGCAGATATGCTTATCAGGAGAGCGGGCTCAGTAGTTTGGTGTCCATCATTTAGTTGTCCACTCAATGATTGGGAGGTCCAAGAATTTGCTAATTTGTTGACCTTGTTGGAGTCCGTGGCACTAGAGTCAGTCGGGTTTGGACTAGCAATTCTAATGGGTGTTTCTATGTGAAAGCTTATCTTAGAGCTCTTGTGTCGGGCCCTTTGGAGGAGTTCCCCTGTCGGTTGGTTTGGTTTAAAGGAATGCCATCTAAAGTTTCGGTTTTTCTTTGGTCGGCCTTCTTGGACAAGATCATGATTCTGGACAATGTCAGAAAGAGAGGTTGGAGTCTTCCCAATCGGTGTTGTTTGTGTTTGGCGGATGAGGAATCGATGGATCATTTGCTCCTTCACTGCCAGTTTGCAAGAAGGGTGTGGTTGTATTTCCTCCCTCAGTTCGAGGTGGCTTGGGCGTTTCCAGCATCCTTTTGGACTTTATTATCTTGTTGGCTATCAGGTTCTTTGGATAGCCCACGGAATAGTATTTGGGCTTATCTCCCAGGAGTGATTTCGTGGTCTCTATGGAAAGAGCGGAATAGGAGGGTGTTTGAGAATTCTGAGTCTTCTTTGGAGCGTGTGTGCTCCCGTTCTCGGGTCTTATTGAGAGACAGGGTCTCCATCCACTCTGACTTGGTAGAGATAGGGTTTGACGAGTGTATATCTTAGTGGGTGATACGAGGTGTTAGTTGGGTTTTTTGAGTTGTCCACTAGTTTTTTATTTTTTGGTTCTACGGCTAGTTTTTTGTCGTTTGTTTTGTATTGTGGTGATTCACTTTTTGTGAATCGTTTTCTTTTCTTTATTTTATGAAATTGCTATTACCGATCAAAAAAAAATATAGAAACACATACACACACCCGCTGGGATGAATGGGCCAACCCAGTAGCTGGAGCAAGGAAGGCGACCTATTCCAAACTCAACTAAACTATTAGGCTTCATAGGCCATACTTGTTTGTGGGTGTGCTAACAATCTAACATGTTGACAATTGTGCCCGTGTTGACGTGTCAAAACATATAGGGACATATAAGGGTGATGTGCCCCATATATCAGACTTTATGAAACATCTCAATAGAATTCACATCGAAGTTCGCTAAAATCTCAATCCTAGATTAAATTTCTCATAACATGAATGTATCACTCTTTATCAATCCTAAATACCAAAAACATAATTGTGGTGTACTTCATGTTAAGAACATAGAATGTTGCTCACTATTGTACAGAGCTACAAAATAATTATCGAATATTCTACACTCTCAAATGACAAATAACGCTGCATTGGTAATACTCATCGTAAACTCAATACCCATGCCAACGAAATACTCACTTATCTGCCAAGAACGATATATGCAGCATATTCTACAAATCAAGACTACTTCCATCCTCCACTTATAAGACCAGGGCATGGGAAAAAAAGCATTATACATCTGGCCCATATACAGTCGGAAAAACCACTCAATGTCGGTTTAAAACCACAACGTAACACTTTTTAAACAAAAAATAAGAGGATCTATAATGGAAAACTGATCTACCATAAACAAAAGATTTCAACGATTTTGACAAATGCTTTTACAACTTACAAAGTGATGCTCACGAGAAACTAAAACTTCAAACAAAAAAATCTAAAATCAAAAAACTTCAACAACAAAAAAAGAATGAAAATGAAACCCAACCATCCCATCACATGGAATTGCCCAGCACTTAAGTCACTTGAAAAATGAAAAAGGTACGCATTTAAACAACCAGTAGTATGAACACCAAAATCATATTTTTTTTTGATCAGTAACACCAAAATCATATAATTAAACCATTTTACATATTAAAGGATACATAACCTATCCAGATTAAATTAAATAAATCTTATCACCCAATTAAATCATAGGCCACATAGCAACACGTTTGCTGCGATTCTAACAAAATCTATCCCAAAAGTGTATACTAGAACCATCATAGAGAATCAAGATATTCTAATGTTATCATAATGGCTATAAAGTTCAGGCAAAAAACCGATGAAACATATTTACAATTGACTAGGTTTTCATGGATTTAAGAGTAGACTAATGCAGCAATAGCCACACAATTTGGTAAATCAATTTTGAGATTTCAGAAACCTTCAGAAAATTACCATCACAAATTATCATAATGTAATTATACAACAACACAAAATCAGCATCACAGAGTCAGATCTAACAGAAGGGTATTTGGGAAGAATTAGAAAACCATATATTCTTCTCTCAAGGAGGTATCAATATATATAGATTACAATTACAAATTAAATAAGGAAACTAAATATTCGGATCCTAAATTAGAATCCCTACGATCTCTCTATACAATTAGTATATACTAACAACACTCCCCCTCAAGCTGGAGAGTAGATATCAATAACTCCCAACTTGCTACAAATAGAGTCGATGGCATTCTTGGGAAGAGCTTTAGTGAAGATGTCTGCTAGCTGACAGCCAGAAGGTACAAAGGGAGTAATGATGTCTTTTGATTCCACTTTAGAACGAATGAAATGACAATCAACTTCGATGTGCTTGGTTCTTTCGTGAAAGACAGGATTGCTAGCAATATGAATAGCTGCTTGATTGTCACAATAGAACGGTGTGGGACCTTGTGCTGGAATTCCGAATTCTTGTAAAAGAGTTCTCAACCAAGTAAGCTCACAAGCGGTATGAGCCATTGCACGATATTCTGCTTCGGCACTGGAACGAGCCACAACTGACTATTTCTTACTTTTCCAAGTGACTAAATTGCCTCCTATAAAGGTACAAAAGCCAGTGGTGGATTTTCGGTCTGAAGGTGATCCTGCCCAATCAGCATCAGTATATCCTTCAATGCGAAGGTGTCCAGATGAGCGATATAGAAGGCCATGGCCTGGGGCACTCTTAAGATACTTCAAGATGCGTATTACTGCATCCATATGAGGAACTCGAGGACTAATCATGAACTGGCTCACAATACTAACTGCATAAGAAATGTCAGGCCGAGTAATGGTTAGGTAAATAAGCTTACCCACAAGTCTCCGATACATTTCTGGGTCATCAATCAAGTCACCCATATTCGGCATTAATTTTATATTAGTTTCCATGGGAGTAGCTACAAGTTTGCAGCCAAGAGAACCTGTCTTTTAGAATATCGAGTGTATTTTCTTTGAGATAAACTGATGCCTTCTTTGGACCTTGCAACTTCAATACCGAGAAAATAACGAAGCTTACCCAAGTCTTTAGTGAGAAAACTTGAGCCGAAATGATGAATCAAGGTCTGAATACCTTCCTTGTCACTCCCAGTGACGACGATATCATCCACATAGACAACTAATATCACAATACCAATTCTTGTCTTCTTAAAGAATACTGAATGATCAGCTTGGCTTCGAGTCATGCCATGAGAAACTACCGCCTTACTGAATTTGTCAAACCAAGCACGTGGGGACTGTTTGAGGCCATAAATAGACTTCTTAAGGTGACAAACACACTCCCCCTTGGACTCAAACCCAGGTGGTTGAGCCATATAAATAGTCTCAGTAAGATCACCATGTAAAAAGGCATTTTTGACGTCTAGTTGATGAAGAGGCCAAGCAAGATTCGCAGCAAGAGAGATAATAATACGAACAGAGTTTAGTTTGGCAACTGGAAAGAAGGTCTCAGTATAATCAATGCCATATGTCTGAGTAAAGTCCTTAGCCACAAGGCGAGCCTTTAAGCGATCTATAGTACCGTCAGGATTCTATTTGACGGTGAAAACCCAACGACAACCAACAATCGGAGCGTCTGCAGGTGTAGGAATAAGATCCCAAGTTTGGTTCAAATCTAAAGCATGCATTTCCTCCTCCATTGCTTTCCTCCAACCCGGGTGAGAAAGAGCTTCCCTGTAGGACTTAGGAATATCGAGAGATGATACGAATAAAGAAAAAGCTTTAAAGGAAGGAGACAAATGATCAAATGAGACAAAGTTAGAGATAGGATGATCAGTACATGTGCGCGTACCTTTACGAACTGCAATAGGAAGATCAAGGTCCGAGTCAGAAAGAGGGAGAGATGGATCTGCAGACGTCGAGGTGGATGGGGGAAGCGGTAGAGAGGACCCCACATGGGCAGGAACTCGAGCACGAGATGCGCTCCGTGGCCGACGAGGAACATAAACCTGAGAGATAGGAGGGAGAGCAGGAACAATAATTGGGATAACAGGAGCAGAAAGTAGAGGGTCCTGGAACTCACCTCCTTCGGGAGAATAATATGGCACATTCTCAAAGGTCATATCAGCACTAACAAAGTACTTACATAAGGTAGGACTATAGCACCGGTATCCCTTTTGAGTACGAGAATAACCAAGAAAGATACACTTGTGGGCCCGAGGGTCAAGTTTGTCACGACCAGGATTTAGATTATGAGTAAAAGAAACACAGCCAAAGACTTTTGGGGGCAGAGGAAACGGGTTTTTACCAGGGAATAGCATCTGAAACGGAGATTTACCTTGAAGAACACGTGAAGGCATTCTATTTAGAAGAAATGCAGCAGTAAGAACTGCATCGCCCCAAAAAAGCTTAGGAACATGCATTTGGATCATCAGAGCACGAGCAATAGAGAGAATAGGCCCATTCTTTCTCTCAGCAATGCCATTTTGTTGAGGAGTATGAACACAAGATGTTTGATGTATAATACCCCTGGACTCAAGAAATTGTTCAAACGAACGTTCTTTATATTCAAGAGCATTATCAGTCCGAAAAACAAGAAGCTTGGCATTAAATTGATTTGAAATTTCAGCATAAAATGATTGAAAAGCTGTAAACACTTGAGATCTATCTTTAAGCACATATACCCATGTTAAACGAGAATGATCATCAATAAAAGTGACAAAGTACCGAGCACCACATAAACCAGTGGTGCGAGCTGGACCCCAAACATCAGAGTGGACCAGTTCAAAAGGTTGTAAACAAGGTTCATCATGTCGAAGTTGAAAAGTAGCCCGATGATGTTTACTAAGTTCACAAGTCTCACAATTAAAACTAGAAAAAGAAGGTAAAGAAGGAACTAAATGCCGAAGATTGAACGATGATGGGTGTCCAAGACGACAGTGCCACTGATATGGAGAAGCTGTAGAATGAAGAGCAGATTGACCCGAAGTGCAAGACGGCTGATAGTAATAAAGTCCATCCTGCTCAAATCCCCCACCAATCACCTTCTTCGTCATTAGATCCTGAAAGACACAATGAATGAGATAAAAAATTATTGAACAGTTTAAAGCATGAGTAAGTTTGCGCACAGACAGCAGATTAAAAGGAAACTGAGGCAAATAGAGAACAGAGGAAAAAGTAAGATCAGGAGTACTAACGGTGCCTATCCCTTGAACAGGAGTTTTAGTCCCATTAGCGATAGTAACAAACGAAGGAGAGGAGGTACAAGAAATTTTAGAAAGAAGAGATGGATTACCTGTCATATGATCGGAGGCCCCTGAATCAATAACCCAAGGGGTACTAGAGGAAGAATGAAGACAGGTGTTACCTGAAGCTACCAAATGGGTTGGGGAGGATGACGAGGCATTGGCGCGCTGGAGAATGGAATCATACTCTGTTTTTAAAAGAAGAACTTGTTCATCAGAGATAGAACCAGAGTGCTCCCCCTCAACTGTAGCCTGATTAGCCCAAGCCGGCTTGCCATGAAGTTTCCAGCAAAAATCAGCAGAGTGATTATGGCGGCCACAATGAGAACATTTCTTAGTACCGCGTCCACTGTTACCACTACGACCACCACGACCACGACCGCGAGCATCGAGAGGAGCACGGCCTCCATGCTCCCTATGAGGAGTATCATATCGCCCAACAGGGGCAGCAAGAGCAGAACGATCATCCTTCTCTTGAGCAGAAGGATGGATAGATGCTCGCCGAACTCAAGCAAAAGTTTCACTAACAGTTGGTATGTCTTTACCGGATAGAATCTGAGAGCTGATCTGAGCAAGTTCTGGTTTAAGACCTGATAGAAATTTGGCGACTCGAAATTCCTCCCGATGCTGTTGTTGTTTCTTCAAATCTGTAGACAATGGCTGATAGACATTAATTTCATCCCACATACCTTTGAGAGCAGAAAAATACTCTTCAACCGAACGATCTCCCTGTTGGAAAGAAAACCTATCCTGATATAACTGGTAGAGACGAGAAATATTCTGATCTGAAGAATACATCTCTTTCAGAGTGTTCCAAATATCCTTAGAGGATTCCAAACAAGAGACATTATTAAAGACCTCGGGTTCCAAGCTGTTCCATAGCCAAGTCATAATCTGTGCATCCTCTTGTTCCCATGTAGGAACTTTGGTGACATCAGAAGGTTTGGTGGCCATAAGATAAGAGGCCTTGCCACGAGCTTTCAGAAAAACGGAGACAGCTCGGGACCATTGAAGGTAATTGGGGCCCTTCAATTTGATACTAGTCATTGACCCAAAAAAAAGAGAATCCTTGGGTTCAGATTTGTCTCCCATGGTATTAAAAAGATGAGAGATGCACGAGAAAAATATTCACGATATAACTAAGATGTCGAGGGGCTGGACGAGAGATGCCGAGATGGGCTGGTGGTGGATCCGAGTGGCGTAGGGGGCCTGGGTGGTGCTGTCGAGCGACCGGAGAGCCTTGGTTTGTGGAGCCGAGAGGTAGACGGTGGTGCTGAGATGACGAGATGCCCCGAGTGTGACTATAACAACATATCAGTGGCTGCGTTGGAGCCGAGAGGTAGACAGTGGTGCTGAGATGACAAGATGCCCCGAGTGTGACTATAACAGCAGATCAGTGGCTGCGTTCTTCAACAACAGACAGCAGAGGAGAAAAAAAAAAAAAATAATCAAAGGATTTTACCGCTCTGATACCATGACAGAAGGGTATTTGGGAAGAATTAGAAAACCATATATTCTTCTCTCAAGAAGGTATCAATATATATAGATTACAATTACAAATTAAATAAGGAAACTAAATATTCGGATCCTAAATTAGAATCCCTACGATCTCTCTATACAATTAGTATATATTAACAACAAGATCCAAAACTAATATATTAAAGAGATCCAAACCTTGACAAAATTCCCGAGTGTCTTGGTCGACCCACGAGAAGACGTGAACACATCTTCGATACCAGCAAATTGCAGAACCTTCTTGGGAACTCTAGCAGCAACAATCCCAGCACCACGAGGAGCTGGAACCATCCTTACCGTAACAGACCCGCACTTCCCGGTAACCTTACACGGCACGGTGTGAGGCTTCCCGATCTTGTTACCCCAATAACCCCTCCTCACCGGAATTACAGAAAGCTTGGCAAGAATTATAGATCCTCTGATTGCAGTCGCGACCTCTTTGCTACACTTCACACCCAAACCAACATGACCGTTACCGTCACCGACCACGACGAAGGCCTTGAACCTGGTTCGCTGACCAGCTCGGGTCTGTTTCTGAACCGGCATGATCTTCATCACCTCGTCCTTGAGTTGAGGACCGAGTAGGGTTTCGATGATCTGGTGCTCTTTGACGGGAAGCGAATGAAGGTAGATCTGCTCCAAGCTTCGAATTCTTCCTTCCTTAACGAGACGCCCAAGCTTTGTTACAGGAACCCATTTTTCTTCCTCGTCGCGACGGCCACCTCCTCGCCGGCCGCCACGGCGGTCGCCGCGTCCGCGATCACCTCGACCACCGCGGCCGCCGAATCCCCGACCGAAACCTCCACGGTCTCCGCCTCTCTCCGCCATTACTGCTTGGTTTTGAGCTCTGGTTTTAATGGCGAAATTGTAGTGTGGAATTCGGGACTCAGAAATCTCGGGACTCAGAAATCCCTTATCTAGGGTTTAAAAGTTTATATGAGGTGAAAAAGTAGGGTTTCGCTATAGGGATTAACGATGGTATAGGATTACTTCTGTATAATCCTTATACATATAAAATACCGTCTACAAGAATGCAGTCTAAGCAAGTGCGCCAAGGTAATGGTTCGTTTGGATCTTCTCCGATCTTATCTATTTCGAACCGACTTAGCCAAAATAAATACGTGATAAAAAATCTATAAAATCTATAAGATATAAATCTATAAACAGCAAATTCTTTTGACAGCGCATGATAATAGACATGCATTTTTTGTAAAGCTGTGTTCAATAACATTATTTTATTACATCTTATTACAAGGCAATTGATGTTATTTAAAAAAAACAAATTTTCATTGGTTTACCAATCCAAACATAAATCAATGTGGTTACTCATCAACTATTATAGCACACGTTGGGTAAGCAAAGTTTTCCTTTTACATTTGATTGGGATAAAATTTATTGATTCTCATAAACAATACGGCAATAGAATTATTCTCACTAGTAGGTGGCACGTGCGATGCACATGAGAGCGAGGGGAAGGAGTTAACCACAATTAATAGGAGTTAAAAGGGACATGTGTTGACCGTGGGTGTAATTGAACTCTCCTTGAGTTCAATTGCGATTGCCTGTGATTCTATTCTTTAAATAGATAGATAAACAAAGGTTAGTTTAAGAATTAAAGGAAAACATTACATCAAAGTTGGGTTTGATATAAGGGTATTTTGGGAATTTCAGAAATCAGGCTACGCCTACCTCTCCTATTATAATAGTAAAGATAAGCAATATAATAAAATCTATTGATTCTCCTCACCCTTTCCTGCTTGTATATATATTACTCACAGAACTGCTCTTGTTCACACCTTGCAGCTCCATAGGAGAGCTCGTGATGCTTGACTGAGCCAAGCATTCTCTAAACAAAACGGTAAAACCCTTTTTACATATACCATGAGGGGAGAGGAGGGGAGGAAGATTTCAGCTACTTAAAAAAAACAGGGTCAAATTCGAGTGGGTAACTTCAATCCCTACAAAGTATAGAAGAGAACAGGTCTTTCACCCATGGACTTTTCTTCTGGTACGGTCACCTCATACACACAATCTACCTACGGTTTCTACTAAAGTGTCATAACGGTAAACCCACTCAATCACTCCAAAAAGATCTTGACTTAGGGGATAACTTGGAGACTGTTTGGATACACTACTGTTTTTATTTTCTTTTGTTTTAAACTAGAAACAAATTTCTAATTTCATTTTTTAAGTAAGAAACATGTTTGGCATTACTAAATGTTACTTATTTTAAAATAGAAAAATACATTTTAATAAGGGTAAATTACACTCACCTCCCTTGAGGTTTAGTGAAATTTCAGAAACCTCCCCTCTAGTTTTTAAAATTACACTCACCTCCCCTCAACTTTGGTTGTTGTAACATATATCCCCTTCCCTTAAGTTTACCATTACTTTATAAATGGACTTTGATGATGTCATCATTTAAACATTTTAAAATGTCTGAATTACTCCTTTTCAACACAAGGTTAGTTAATTCAATAAAATAAATGATAATTGATTTCTAACCAAGAGTATTAAAAGGGACACATGGCGACTTATAGTAATCTTTTAATTGTGGTTAAACATAATTAACCTAAGTTTAATATTTTTATTTTTTTCTTAAAAGCAAGGCTAGATGAATTAATCCTAAGGGTGAGTGAATCTTAAGCACAATTAATGGGTGTTAAAGGGGACACGTGGCGGCTTGTAGAGCCCCCTTTAATTGTGGTTAAGCATAATCAACCTAAGGTTTTTTTTTTCTTCTAAAAATCAAGGTTAAATGGATGAACCCTAGGGGTGAGTGAATTTTAACCATAGTTAGTAAGCGTTTAAGGGGACACGTGGCGGATTGTAGAGCTCCCTTTAATTGTAGTTTAGCATAAGCAACCTAAGGTTTTTTTTTTTCTAAAAACCAAGGTTTTATGGATGAACCCTAGGGGTGAGTGAGTTTTACCATAGTGTGGGTGCTAAAAGGGACACGTGATGGCTTATAGAGATCTTTTAATTGTGGTTAAACATAATTAACCTAAGATTAATATTTTTTATTTTTTTTTATAACCAAGGTTAGATTAATGAATCCTAGGGATGAGAGAATCTTAACCAAAGTTAGTGGGTGTGAAAAGGGACACATGGCGGCTTGTAGAGCCCTCTTTAATTGCAGTTAAGCATAACCAAACTAAGGTTAGTTTTTCCCTAAAACTAAGGTTAGATGGATAAACCCTGGGGTGAGGAAATCTTAATCATGGTTAGTGGGTATTAAATAGGACACATGGCGGCTTGAGAGTTTATGTTTTTCCTTGGTTGAGCTTTCAAATGGTAAAAACGTGTTTCCTCAATCAAGTAATAGGGGTAAAATAGGAAAAAGTAACTTTAGTTAACAATGTTGATATTAAGAGTATGACAGGCGAGGGTAATGTAATGTAATTTCAGAAACTAGATGAGAGGTTTCTGTAATTTCACCAAACCTTAGGGGAGGTGAGTGTAATTTACCCTTTTGATAAATATGATGAACATAATAATTTGTATAAATCATATCAATTCATGGTGGTGGTGATGGCTCGGTGGGTGGTGGTGGTGGTGGGTTGTGGTGTTGGTGGATGATGGTGGCAGTGGGTGCTGGATTGCCTAAACCTCAACTGCTACTGGATACGTCTTCAGTATGCAATGAACAATATTCACCGCTTGTGCATTGGAAAAAAAACAATACTTTCTTTTGGAAGGTCAAAAAAAAAAAAAAGGAAAACCTTATAGAATGGAATCTATTGTTTAAGTTTTAACCAGGGAAAACCTCAATTAGTACATAAGGTCACGTCTGAACTCACCCCAAAACCTTGTTGGAGCTATTTTTGGTTCTGTCCACCAACTGTTGCTTTGGGTATCCAAGGATCTGATGGTTCACAATATGTAATTTTCGAAATGGCAGCAAAATCTTTAGGCTTGGCCTATGTTACTTTCAAACCGAAGATCCCCGCACTCCCTTCTCAACTTCAACAACTAAATTTATAACATACAGAACAGAAACCAAGCTTATGCAGAGAAAAGAAAACAAAAACAAAAATTCTCATTCTATTTAATAGTTGCCCCCAATGCACCCCCACTACACTCCAACAATAAGGACAACCTTTTTATCTACGAGATTGACCATGTCAATACATGAAGTACATGTATGCAGTATATACCCGATTCACCGCTCCCTGGAAAATTAGTCAATATGAGCTGCCATTTTTCCCTTTGGTTATACCATATATATATATATATATATATATATATATAGAGAGAGAGAGAGAGAGAGAGAGAGAGAGAGAGAGAGAGAGAGAAACCAAGTTCAAACATCTGAGGATACTTTCACAGGAAGTGACTGATAAAAAAAAATCTGAAGGAAGATAATATTGAAATAAATATTGACAGAGGAGCCTGCCTTTGGGTAGGACTTATCTTTGATTGTACAAGTTAAAATCTCCAATCAGCCGTAACAATGAGACGCACTCTAAACGACAATGGTGGATACAAAGAGAGTCAAGATCTTGTGGGGCTTCCAATACCAGAGAACTGCCTCAGCACCTGTAAAATGCTTCTCCATAAAAGTATAAAATCATCAATGGAGACATGAGTTCATGTTTTCGACCGTTTGTGTTTCTGAGAAACAAAACGAACTCCTTGCTTACCAAGTTCCACAGTCTTGGCTCTTCCATCATTTAGGCGAACAGCCAAAGTGGATGTGCCTTCAATCACGTCAGTTACCACTCCTTTGTGCCTAGAGGGAAATAAATTAGAAATTTAGCCTAGAGTGCATCTTTATTTTTCTCTACGAGGTCAGGAATAATTTTTCACTACATTCACAGAGCAAAAACAAATAAGTAGCAAAAGGAGAGGACATAAATTATGAAAAGATCAAACCCACCAGGAATTGTCAGAAGGCAGATGAACTTCAACCATCTTTCCAATCGCGTCCTTACCCAACTTCTTCAAAATCCAGTTGGCATCCACGACTTCTTTTATTGGATTTTCCCGATCCTCATCTTCTCCAACAGGGGCTTTCTCCATCAAAGGTGATGGTCTCTTTCTTTTCGACCTTTGGCCTTTGACATAACTCTTCTCCTCCTCACTATGTGGAACCTGGGAACTCCGACTTTCGATATATGGATTCTTGAATTTAAGCTTCAGTAATGGTTTGGGGTCTTTCGGCAATGAATCTGAAACAGGTATACTAGGTGTGCCTTTTGGATTTTTCCTCAGCGACACCTCATCATCTCCTGATTTGGTGGCTTCGGTTAAAAGCTCCACCACAGTTGCACTTCCTTCTGTGATTCTATTCCCCAATAAAACATGATTCTTCTCCAAAGCAGTAGATCCGTATCCCTCAGTGACCCTCCCTCTGCCAATTTTGGGGTTTAAGTCAGAAACTTCTGACATGTCTTTTCCCAACTTTATCAAGTTACCTTCTCTACCTCTGTATTTTGAACCTTTTAACTGGTTTGGGTTATCAAGCCTCTCTCCTGCACAAAGTAAAGAACTAATTTTTTGAATAATCAAGGTTAAGATAAGGAATTCCATTTCCAAATGCTTACAATGACATAATGAAAGGTACAAACGGACAATCTATCCCTCTATTAGGGAAGAAAATGTAGTTCAGTAACCAATTATTATGAGTAAACAGGAAGTTTAAAGCAGAATGAACTCCCGTACACAAATGTCTACCATCTTCTGAGAATAACCAACGTACCTTTTGTATCACCAAATCTAGCTACTCCGTGATGTGCCTCAACTATATACTTCTTATCATTTGTTGGTTGCTGGCTTGTATCTTCACTGCCTGTTCATAAAAATGAAGCAGATATGCTAAGCTATTCCTAGAGTACTGTAAAAAAAGAAAATAAAATATACTATTGCTTAATTTAGTTTAATAGTAAAAAAATGGGTTTTAATCACTTTGCATTGGTTTTATGTGGTTACAGGGGTTCAGTATATGTGTTAGCTCTGACTATTAAACTAAGTATCAAAAGAGCAAAACAGCGAAACAGCAAATTTCCTACTGTTATGCACTATTACTTACAGTTAGGGTTAGTTCAGAAAGTCCTCATGTTCTATAAAAGAGGGACATTAATATTTGCATGTCCGATGTTTTTTCATTTTATAAATTACCCAGAGTAGAGGCAAGCCCAACAGTTCTCAGAAAATGAGAAGTGTTATTCACAAGTATAGTTTCTTGCATATTCTAAAACTAAAGTTGGCCTCATACCATCTAAACCTGTCATGAGTTCAAATTGTCCGATTTAGGGATTCACAGACAGTCTAGCCATACACGGGTATTTTCATTTAGTCTTTATTATTATAATTCAAATTGTTGTTGTTGTTGTTGTTTTTGTTGTTGTTGTTATTGTAAGTACTAAAAAGGTTGGCTGATTGGTGAACACACTATGATTACCAACTGAAGAAAAAAACCAGCCACATGAAAGTGAGAATTTTGCAGGTACTGAATGAACTTCTCAAAGAATATCAAAATGACATATTATCTATCAGTCTAACTTGTAAAAACAAAATTACAACATCACCTAGAGTAGATGGAAAAGAATACCAAAGTGATAAATTAAGAATAAAAGAAAAAAAATTTATATAAAAAAAACTACCATTTTAACCATATCTGGGGTAAATTCCAAAGAAGTCTTGAATATGATCCTTTTTAAATTATCAAATGAAGTTACAGTATTTCACACCCAAATCACAGCAGGTCAGATGCATCTTATATTATATGATGTTGTTTGATGCAAAGATAAAGTGAATTTAGGGTGCATTTGGATTTATGGAATTGAGGAACAGAATTGTCAATTCCATCACACAATTCCAATTTCATCCTTTGGGACACATTAATAATAGGGTGGAATTAGAATTTTCTAATTCCAAAGAGAATTCAAGCAGTGATTTTAAAGGCAAATTTATGAGGTTCAATTCCATAGTAAGATAGTCTTATTTGACAATTCCATGCTACTGTGGAATTTAAATACAAAAGAGAAGCCCGATGGTTTCATTTCTCCAAAAATTTAATAGTGCATCCAAACGATAGAATTCTGAATTTCGTGGAATTTAATTCAGTGAGTTTTAATTCCATGAAATTCAATTCTTTGGCTCAATTCCAATTCCATAAATCCAAACGCAGCCTTAATGATTCGCTCAAACAAAATCTACACAATGACACAACATCACATCCTATTTTCGTGTGCAAAACAAATATTCTAAAGTGTTTCCAGTATGAAAGATTTTGCTCAAATTTTCACAAAGGGTTCTTTGTCTCCTTTCTACTATGTAAAAAAAATTATTTACTCAAGAAGGATATAAGGCTTCGGAAATCTCAGGACAAAGTTACCAATGCAAATAGAAGCTACCCACTCCTGATTCACAAGATTACCCATTGAAAGAAAAAATGAAGATTAATAGAGTGTATGTCCCACCTGACATGGCAACTCGTCACCGAGCTACAATATCACCAACAGGGACCATATAACCCATATAAACCATGGGCATAGACCACATATTCATATGGGCATGAAAATGTTCGTTGTCAAAAGTCAAAAAAAGACAATTGGATTAATATTTGATAGAAGACAATGGTAAAAAAACAAATAGCATAATCAATGAGTTTCATGTAGAGTATACAGTATAATAAAATCATCAATGAGGATGCTAGTGGTTGTATATATTAAAAATTGTAATTCCTTTTCTAGAAAGGTCAGACAGGGGGTCCTGCCAAACCCAAAGTTAAGTTACATTAAATTACAAATACTCTACATTACATTGTATTAAAAATAATCCAGTTACACTAATTCAGGCAAGAAAAGATAAAAACAATCATATGTTTTCATGTAAGATATATTCAGCAGATAGAAATTGGGTAGTCTCCCATGTTTCCTGATATACGAAGTAACATGCCATAAATCATTGGTACCCACTTCGGAAGGCTTACTTTGAGTATAATGGATTCAGAAAAGCATATAAAAATAGGAATTGTACTTATTGGAAGCATGACAGCAGTGAAAGCAAAGTTCTAATTTGAGGATTTAGAATAATAAGAGTACGTAAACCTACAGCTGCAATCAGACACAGAAGTTCTTAATGAATTTATTCGTAAATCTGGATTCTCCATCAAGACAAAAATACTGAAAATATCATTTGCCAAAAAGGAGAGTAAATAGACCATACTTGTATATAATATACAAGATATTACTTCAGTTTCCTCTCTTCTTTTCCCATTAACATCATCACTTTTTAATAAAGGAAGGAGTAGCATATACCAATAAAAAAAAACAAAGGAGTAGCATATAAAATTGATCATACCATTTGAGGCTGTTAAATCTTGCTCTCTATGACAGCTTGAAGCTTCAGACCTTGGGGACTTGGTTATATTTCTGTTTCGTGCACCTAGATGTATAACTAGCTTCCTCCCCTTCTTGGTCACAGATTTGCTAGCATGTTTTCCAGTACCCTCCTCCAAACCTTGTGATATAGTACTCTTACTTTGAACAATTCTGGAGGCCCTTTCTTCATTACTCACCACAATTTCCTCAATAAGCTTTTGCTTCAAAATCCCCGGTTGATTGATAGAGCATATTTCTTTACTATTGCCAGGACTTCCGGAAACAGGAGAAGAAAATATTTCTGGCCCTTCACTTATATACGACTGCATATCATCTTTCTTTTCATCATCCAAATTGAACTTGTATGATTGTGCATTATGCTGTCTTTCTAAACTCTGATGAGCATCTGTTTTACCAAGTAATGATGCCTGATATGCTTTTTTCTTTCCATACTTTTTGTTCGAAGATTTCTTCCCATATTCCCTGGTGTTCTTTGGTGATATATCAACCATTCCTTTGAGAGAAAACTTCAGGGAATGCCCATCATCATTCTTTAGTACAATGCGGCCGTTCTCTTCATCATCTGAATATGGTGAAATAGAAAAAATTTCTTCTTGAGTTGGCAATCCTGCAGCAGCCCTCATGCTTGCAATTTGATCTCGATCAGCTTTGTCTCTCCTCCTCCAAAGCTCTTGAACAGCATCATCAAGATCCCTGACCTGGTCAATATGTAAAAAATCCCACATATTACCAATTAGTTGCAAAGAACCTTTCACTCAAACATGGCAAATGCTCTAAACAAACCTGGTAACAGGCTCCACGGCATGCAGCACATTTGTAATATAGATTCCTGTCGGCTTGAAATTGCAGATACTTTTCATCACTGCACAAACATGCAAAACAGAAATAAGAAATCTTACAATGAAGATTGAGGGTTCAATCTAACTCACTTGTTGCAAATTCTGAAAGACATTAATTTTTTTAAAGAGGAACAGATATAAGGAGCCACTATATGTTGCAAAAGGAAAGTGATACAGAGAAAGAGTGAATTTTCTTAGCTAAGGCTGCGCAAAACTAGATAAGAAGCCCATCTAATCAGAATATCATTTTAAAGATGTTCAATCTAACTCACCTGTTGAAAATTCTGAAAGACGTTAATTTTTCAAAAGAAGAACAGACATAAGGAGTCACTATATACGTTGCAAAAGGAAAGTGATACAGAGAAAGAGTGAACTTTCTTAGCTAAGGGCTAAGGCTACACAAAACTAGATAAGAACTAAGAAGCCCATCTAATCTGTGACGCTCCGAACCCGCGCCTAGGGAATCAAGTTCCGAGACGCGCGCCCGTTCGTCATTATCATGCAAGCAGAAGACTTTACCCGCGAAAATGCGAGAATTTTCAACTTTTCTTATGAGCTTACATAAGCAATAACAACTGGTCATCACAACAACTCATCATAAGCAAATGTGTTACCTTACTGGCTCCAGTAGCCCTTATTTTTGGTGCCGCAATTACGCCAGTACACTTTCCAGACTCTATCAAGCGTAGCTCCTTGCCCACCGACAACCGTTTCAGAATCTGAAGACATGAAATGAGAGGAGTGGGCTATAGAGTCCAGCAAAATCCACAATACATCTAGGCTATTTTCCACCTAGTAACAAACATCACCGACGATATAATATTACAACACAATTCTCATATTATAATAAATATAATATCGTAATCCGTGACCCGAGGTCTCTAAGGGCTATTTCACCCCATCCCGAGGTTCCCAACTTCCAATTTCCAAGATCACTCAATCACCGTCCATGATAAGAAATTACCGTTCTATTCTTGAGTCCGCAGACTAATTATCCATTCTAAAATCCGTTATCATCATACAATTACATTACCATGGCATCCCATATCACCATGATAACTATCAAGCACATTTGGCTTACATCCAATGAAATTGAACCTTAAGTCCTTAGACTTCGTACAATCTAGAGTCCCTAGACTCAGCACACAATCCACATTTATACCATCACAAGACATACTTCAGTACAGTGATCCTTATTCATTTCGCTGTCTCCGGACATATCTAAGTACAACGATCCCCATTCCTCAACCTCTATTAGGTCATCCTTTGAATCCACGAGGCCTTTCACCTCAAGGTATCTTGTCTATCGAAACTCAAGATTTTAGGTCATCCTTGAATCCACAAGGTCTTTCACCTTCAGGTATCTTGTTACCCTCAGACTCATCCTATATTGGGTCATCCTCTGCTAAATTCACAAGGCCTTTCACCGCAAGGTAGTGTTGGAACATACCGAAGTATAGAGGTCCCCACCCCTCAAGCCAACATTCTTTTCTCCTGACCTCATCAAAGAGAATCACTAGATAACACTTCATCCACTCTCAACGATCAGTCACGCACCTTACCAAAGAGGAACCATGGATATCAATCCACCACTCCCAACGATCAGTCACGCACCTCGCCAAAGCGAATCTCTGGGTAACACTCCATCCACTCCCGACGATTAATCACGCACCTCGCCAAAGAGGATCTATGGATATTATTCCACCCACTCCCGACGATTAGTCACGCACCTCACCAAAGAGAATCTATGGATATTATTCCACCCACTCCCGAAGATTAATCACATACCTCGCCAAAAAGGATTCCATCGGCATTAATCCATACATACCCGGGCCTTCACCCGATGACTGCCATAAACAACACTGACATATCACACTCTGTCAGAACAACACTTCTGACATTAAATCTTATCATCAATCTCGTCTGGCACACTATCTCTGACATCAAATCCTGTTAGTTACTAACATTACATCACTTCATCTAACCTCTGTTGGGATGTACCTGCCCCTGCAGAACCCCATCCCTCAAGGCCACTATCATGTACATCACAATCTCTATTAGGTGTATACTCGCCGACACACGACAATGTTTTCCTAAACATCCTTGAGTTCGTAAACTCAATATATCACTTGGCTCGTAGATCCCAATCAAACCTGGGCCCATAGGCACAATGTCATCCTAACTATTCCGACTATCAATCATGGAGAAATTTTGGTTCTTAATGGATACCGCATCTTCGGACCTAGTCCAAGAAGAACCACAAATAGCGTTTCACACAGGTTAGATTTTCTAACCGTAGGAACTACCCATTTATTCAAGTAGGACTTGAATAATTGAAACGGTTGACCTCATGCCCGGACCAAGTCCCGGGTATACTGTCCCGACATGGCCGATGAACCTTTTCATTGCCTTACACGTTCAAAGACCATCATATGATACCAATTGTTTCGATAGGGAACATATCCGGGCAGATGGGACCATCCATCACCCTACAAACACTCAAACACCATCACATCATACAAGGTTGTTCCGATAGGGAACGTATCTGGGCCAATGGGTCCATCTATCACCCTGCACGACACTCAAATCAACTTTTCGTCACCCTAAAGTGACAATCCATCATACCTAGGACCCAATCCGGACTCCCTGAGGGTCCACTCGAAGTCCCTACATCACCACAGCCCAAAAACCCCATTCTGGGCACTGGCGAATGTTGGGTTGGGCGATCGAACGCCCAGGCATTTGCATGTCGACGATCGATTGTCCCGACATGGTGATCGATCGCCCTTCCATTTCAAGCTGATATTCCGGGCTGTAACAGCCCGAAACCGAGGCTACATCCCTCTTCTCGATTTTTCAACGCACCACAACCCATCCATACACATCCACGGGATCTCTGACCCTTTTTCATCCACGCCAAACCACACTCATGCATTTCACATAAATTAAATAGCTAAAATAAAAGGGAAAAGAGAAGAAATGTAAGGGGTTTTACCTCTTTCGCGCACTTCGAGACTCCAAGGGAAGAAAAGAATGCCGCCAACGCTCTTAGAATGCCGGAAAACCTCTAAGTGAACCGTCTCTCTCTTGCTCTTCCACTTTCTCTCTCTAGACTTCTCTCTTTCTCTCTCTACACGCCAATCGAGGCTCCGGAAAGAAATCGGACGCCATCAACGCGCTCGGGAGGACGATCAACCCCAAGGTAGAGCGTCTCTCACTCTAACTCACACTTCTCTCTCTAACTTTTTCCCTTTCTCTCTCTACACGACAACCGAGGCATCAAGGAAGAAATCGGACGCCGCCAACGCGCTCGGAAGGATGATCAACCAAAAGATAGAACGTCTCTCACTAACTCACATTTTCTCTCTTCAACTTTTTCCCTTTCTCTCTCTACACAACAACCGAGACACCGGGGAAGAAATCGGATGTCGCTAACGCGTCGGGAGCGTCGAACACTGCCAAGGTGGACCTTCCCTTTCTTTCTCTCTCTTCTTTCTCTCTTCTTTTCTCTCTCTCCTCTTTCTCTACTTTCTCTCTCTAAAAAATCTGGAGCAAAGCTCCTTCTCCCAAAATCTAGAACCGTGTACAATGAGGGAGACTTGACCCTTGGTTGGGGTGAGATCATGTGCAAAAGCACATGACCATAATGGTGTGGAAAGTGGAATGTTGACCAAGTCAACATTTGACTGTTGGTTCAGTTTCCGATTTTTGCTGCACTTACGGCCTCCGAAACCTCATCATACGAAGTCCGATTTTGACGAAACTTTAAATGACCGAACCTGGGGTAGTTCGACACCTACTGTAAAAATTTCGAAAAGAAATTCTGAGTTTTGACAGTAAAAAGTAAATCCGGAAGAAAACTACAAAACCCACTAATTTTCTAATTTCAGACACAAAACACGCAGCCGTTTCTTCCTATGAGATAATAAACTGACGAAACGACAGACAGTAATCCTCACAACCGACCGGCACGCTATGGTACCAGTCGCACGGATTTCTATTAGAATCTCCAACAATTATGGAGTCCCAACTGAATTCCGAAAAATCTGAAATTTTCTGGTTTTCTTGATTTTCTTACACTTAAGACCCCCGCGGTCTCGCGAATCGATACGCGACGGAACTGGAACGACGGGTGATCATCTAGATAGTCGACCCGCACATTGTGTACGATTTTCGAATAAAAACACTAAAGTTTCCTTGATACAACCCAATCCCGAACAAAACCCACTTTTTAACAATTTAACAAACAATTAACTAATTAATCTCCGTTAAGGATCCATAAACTCATAATTTTATTATATTAAAATTTCAGGTCGTTACATAATCAGAAAATCATTTTAAAGATGTTTTATCTACTCATCCTACCCCTATTTCCAGTGTGCTTTACTTGAACAAGATAGTAAAAGGTATAACATTTTATTGGATCTCCACCGCAAAGGCATAACGCAATTACGTTCCGGATCAAGCAGAAGAACAAACAAAAGTAAAAAAGGTAGACTGTGTGCAAGAAAGAGCAACCGATCTTTAGTTGTCACATCCAAGAAAACAACTTGCAGATATATAATTAACTGACATCGTCCAAAAAGAGCTTGCAATAGTTCGCTTCTTATTCCTTCATTTTTGCATCTGTTTCTTGTTTCTTGGTCTATCGTCAACCCATTACAGGTTCCTCCCGGTGTAGTCAAGGCATCTTGGCGCCACCTAAGTGATGGGGTATTATAATTAGGCAAGGTGACGTCTAGGTGGTGCCTGGGCGACAAAAACTTGAACTGGTTAATTAAATTTGTACCTAATTTAGTTGCTTTTTAATCCACTTTAGCAAGTACATTAACATTTCCATAACACGTGCTCGACTTTCTGTGCTTTTTACTTGAGTATTTCAATATTAATTTAGATGGAAGTAGATGTTTTTTTTTTAATCGGTAATCAAGAGGATATATATAAAAGGAAAGATCCCAAAATGGGCGTACAGGGAGATTCCAAGCTAGTAAACTCGAAGCACAAGAACAAAAACCAAAAAGCACTACAAGCTCAAAAAATTCTGCAACTGCGCTCTACAATCTCAAAGCTTCCCCTATCATCTCCTCCGCACCCTCCTTCGATTGTCGAACCGAGCTCCAATCCAAAACAAGTTGCCTAATCCGAGCACAAATATGGGAATGATTGGAGGCTGAATCTTCGAACACTCGTTTATTCCTTTCTTTCCAAATGGCCCAAGTTATCGCTCCCAGAAGCAATCCCCATACTGCCTTCTTAACGCCAACCACCCCATCCCAGGACCAACACGATAACATATCCTTAAAGGAAGAAGGGCATGCCCCGACCACGCCTACTTTTGAAAGGAAACACCCCCAAATGTCATGTGCCACAGAGCAATGTAAGAGCAAATGATCCACTGTCTCCTCCTCTCCCAAACACATGAAACACCGGCTCGCCATCTGTCATCCTCAAGATTTCAAATGATCGCACGTGAGAATTTTATTTAAAGCTGCAGACCAAAGAGAGAACGATACCTTGGAATGAATACCTGGATTCCAAACAACCCTATAGGGAAAAGAACCAGAATACACCGAACTCAAAAGATGAAATGATCTCACAGAAAACCGACCAGCTTGTCCTTTAGACCAAATTCTGCGATCCGGGCTATGCATCCTTGGGAAAAACAGCCGAAGATGCTCCATAAGACCACTAAACTGCTCGATTTCCTAATCATTAAGATCCCTCCTAAATTTTGGACACCAAACCACCATCCCCGCCCTCATCTCCCAATAGTCTGCAACCACAGCCTCCTTATCCAAAGCAAGACAAACAGAATTCGAAAGTCATCCTTGAGCAACAAAGAGCCACACCACATATCCTTCCAAAACTTGACCTCCATCCCAGACCCCACCTGGAATCTAACATGAGGGGAAAGGATACTCGTTTGAGACATGATTCCTTTCCATAAGCCTAACCCATAAGCTCCTCTAACCTCCTTAGGGTCCTACCTAGAATCTTCTCCATGCCTGGCTACTACAACTGCTCTCCACAAACTCTCTCTCTCCTCCCCAAACCTCCACACCCATTTGCTTAGAAGCACCTTGTTCACCAACCTCAATGGCTTGAGATTCAATCCTCCTGCTCGTTTAGAACGACAAATTTGATCCCAAGCAACTAAATGATACTTGAATTTGTCCATCTTCTCATTCCACATAAAAGTCTTCTGAATTCTCTCTAATTTGGCTGCAATTTGAGCTGGAATGGTGAGAGTAGACATATAGAATGTTGGAAGGCTACTTAGAGTGCTCTTAATAAGGGTTAATTTCCCCCCTTTAGAGAGAAAGGAAGCTTTCCACTCGTCCAACCGACTCGCCATTCTTTCTAGTACCGGACTCCAAACCGAGGTCGCCTTATACCTTGAACCCAAGGGCATACCTAGATAGATTGTCGGAAGAGAACCCACTTTGCACCCTAAGCGCCCAGCCAACTCCTCCACCTCTGTGACCCCTCCCACTGCTACAATTTCGCTTTTAGACAAATTTACCTTCAAACCCGACACGGCCTCAAAGCAACGAAATAAGCACCTGAGCTGAAGAAGTTGTCAACTCTCGGGACCACAAAAAATCAGCGTATCATTAGCAAACTGGAGGTGGGACACTCCCAACATTGCCGGCCCTAACTTGAATCATTTGAAAACAAAGCCATCTGCTCTCGACAACATTCTACTAAGCACTTCCACCACTATGATGAAGAGAAAGGAAGAAATCAGATCTCCTTGCCTTAGACCCCTTGAGCTTTGAAAGTACCCTGCTGGACTACCATTCACTAGGATGGAAAAGGAAACCAACGAGTAGCAACCATGCATCCACTGGCACCATTTGGGACCGAACCCCAATGTACTCAACATAAAGCCCAAAAACTCCCAGCTCACATGATTATACGCCTTTTCCAAATCAACTTTGCAAAGGATCCCTGGTATGCCGGATCTGAGACGATCATCTATGCATTCATTAGCTATCAAGATACCATCTAAAATTTGTCATCCATTCACGAAAGCACCTTGTTGCTGAGAAATAATGGAGCACATCACTAATTTGATCCTAGAAGCCAACACTTTTGGCAAAATTTTATACACACTGCTCAAAAGGCTTATGGGTCAAAAATCCTTAATACCCTCCGCTCCCTTTTTCTTAGGAATTAACACCACAAAGGTGCCATTAATCACCTTGTCGAAGCGGCCCGAGATGTAGAATTCTTGCATAACTTCCATCAAATCGCTCCCCACAATCTCCCAACACCTTCTGTAAAACTCTATAGTGAACCCATCAGGGCCGGGTGCCTTATCCCCTGCCAAACTTCGAATGGCACTAAGGACCTCTACTTCCTCAAAAGGGCACTCCAGTCTCTCACTCTGCTCAGAAGAGATGCTATCAAATGGTAACCCGTCAAGCTCGGGATGCCAAGATTCTTTTTCCATGTACAAATTTTTGTAGTAGGCCACGATCCCCTCCCTTATCTCCGGAGAGCTCTCCCGCCACACCCCATCCACCTTTATCCTTGAGATAGACCCGAGACCACTGCAGACATTTCGAAGCTTTCAAAAGTCGAAACATAAAATCCCTTCAAAACATATGCCTCTATCTCTGTCGTCTTGCCCTCAAAGGCGTTTCAGACTCTGCAAATTGCTACCATTTCTTTGGGCGGCCACCTAGACCCAAGCAACTGCCTAGCGCCCAGGTGACCACCTAGCACCCAACACCCTCCTAGACCTTAAATCAGGCGGTTAAGGATATTTCCCTCCTAATCAGTCGCCTAGGCAATGCCCAACCGATTCCTTTACCATGGCTCCTCCCTACTAAGTTCCTTCCTTCTCTAGTCTACCTGTTTCTTTCCACCCCAAGTGGCAAAACAAAACCTTTTTCCTCCTCAGACCTAGTTTTTCCCTTTAATAGTATTGGAGCTACTGCACTTTGGTGTTATCTGACTAAAGATAATAGAATCTCGGCTGACTCTCTTCAAAGAAGTTTTCAACAAGTCTTTACCTCAAATCAGCCAATGTTTTCTTCTTTACTCGGTTATATTATTTGTCTTCTTATCTCAGCTACTTCTGAAGCAGCTTATAAGAAAAACGTGAAAATGATGTTAATATGTTGCTGAACAATGCAATTAGTTGTCCACTGTATTGTGTTTCCTCTGCTAAGATTTTATAATTAGCAAACAAAATAATAAATAGCAAGATTTTCCTTAAAAAGGCTAATCTGCAGAATGCAGATAACACTATAATATGTAACTATTTCTCAATGAATGTATTAAAATACAATAGTGGGATGAACCTGATGCTATCACACTGGCAGTGCACCCAACGCTGACAAACATCGCAGCAAACCATCGGTGTTGATTCAGAATCTCTATAAACCTGCAATGTTGGAACGAAAATACCTAGTCAACTTATGTGGAGACGACAGGAATTAAAAAATCATGTCAAGATTTACAGGCAACGACGAAGTAACAGATTGCAATTCTACAGTAAATCCACTCATAATATTATATTAAATATAATCAAACCACAAAAGTCAAAGTAAAGTTTCTTCTTAAGACAAAACATTGAACTGATAGAACCGATTATAAAGCACACCACCAAGATTGAATCATAAATGTGAATATTACATAACAGAAGCCCACAGTTCATGATCCTATTGAAAAATGCATGATACCTTTAAGCAAACAGGGCAGTAATTCCCCTTTACGAACAATCT
Source organism: Tetracentron sinense (assembly GCA_015143295.1). Classification (NCBI taxonomy): domain Eukaryota; kingdom Viridiplantae; phylum Streptophyta; class Magnoliopsida; order Trochodendrales; family Trochodendraceae; genus Tetracentron; species Tetracentron sinense. Next base: position 42,011,972 of record CM026557.1, read on the forward strand.
TCCACAAGCATCACAGCAAGTATACCGTAGAAACCACCTGCACATTTTAAGAGTAGCGATGAATCCACCATCCTACTAGCAAAATAATGCTATATGCTCTGATAAGTACAAAACAAAGGTCACAAAATGTTCATGTGTGCCATCATTTTAGAGAACAGTAACTAGACATTCCAATAGAAAACAAGTTTATGTCTTTAATCTATAAAAGCTTGTTGTTCAGCCAGACCATGCATCAAACCGACAACTGAGATATACAACCCAAAGATGTAACTTTTAGTCCATATTACATTAATAGTTTGTTAAATAAAAAAAACTCCTGGCACAAACTTCAAACGTACATATTTGGAGATCAGAAACAATTACTGTTGAATACTGGACTATTTAACATAGAATCAAACAATTATATGTGAAAGATAAAAGGAAAATTTTATGAAACCACTAACTTTACTTGTACCACTTCTTACGCTGGAATGGCAAATATACTGAACAATTGCAGTTTTTTTAAACAGACATCTGAAATTTGATAAATCTCAATAGTCCAAAACAATGAATAGGAAAAGTCACTACAGCCTCTCAGATCCGACCTCGGAAGCTTGTGAAAGATCCAAGGCACATATTCTCCTTTGCTTTTATGGCCCTCACGCAGTACTAGTCTACACTTGAATTGATCAACTAAAATTGGTTGGAAATTGGAATTTCAAACAAGCATATTATTTGTCTATGGAAGCTTCATGCCCTTTATAACAAACAAAAAGATAGAACATGGACTTTATATGGCCATCAGATAAGGTTAACAGCTTAGCATGCAACAAAATTAACTAGAACAGCTTTGCAAGTGAATAATTTCTAGTAGAAATTTCATGAAATACTTCTTACTGTCATAGTTACCAAGTTGGAGTTCAGAAATTATTTGTCTAGGGAAAGATTTGGAAAATATTTGAAAACAAATCGGGAATATGTTGGGCAAGAAATGGAAAAATGGAAAATTATTAAATAAGATTACAAATTAATATATATATCATATCTTAATTATTTGTTTGGGACTTTTTCAAAAAATCGTGAATAATTCATGTTTAATTTGTGACTTTTTGAAAAAATAGTGATTTTTTCCAAAAGTCGCCAATACTTTGTAAATTAATCATTCAACAAAAAAGTCACGTATTATTCAGGACTTTTTGAAAAAAAATATAGGAGAAATTTGTTACTGCAATTACTGTAGAACGTAAAGTCGGAGAATTTTCAATAAAAAAGAAACCCTACTGAGATGCAGAAGAGAAGGCAAGACATACAAGCAAAGACGAGATGATGGTGAAAGGTCACATTAACTGTTTATAGTAAAATGTTATTTGCTAATGTACACAGCTTAAATTTGTCACTTGTATTTGTAAATGAACCAGCATTAGGATGATTCTGATGGTTCATTTTATTTTTATACACAAGCTGGGTTTTTTATGTATATATACACTCTTTAGTAGGACTATGTTATGTTCACGATATGGTTTGTTCTTTTGTCTTGTCTTCACTGAACGGATAAATGCCGTTAGACGTTACTGTAATATCATCGCAATTTATGTAGTTAGACTGTAGTGTACAATACAAAGCAATAGAATGCTGACCAATCCTAACTATCTCTCTCCCTTCTCTTCCATCTCTTGCTTTCCCCTTCTTCCTCTTCCAGATCAAATCTCCCTACTTTGGGTAACGTTTTTTAAAATCAAAAGGCACCACTCCTTAAAAATCAATTAGATTGCTTTTAAACTAATTAATACAAAGTAAACTAATGATCAGGTAAAACCTTGTCACCTGCCAGTTACTATGTTCTTTTGATTTGGAACTGACACCTGTGAACAATGACAAGAATTTTTATTTCTTTTGATCTGTGCATGCAACTTCCAAACTAACTTATTTTATTAAGTTCTATGCCTGAGCCATGAGGTAGTGGATTTAAACCCAGATTACCTATCAAATTAAAATATATATATATATATATATATGGACAAAACAATTAAGTCCGCAAACTGTAAGTCTGTAATACACCCACAGCCTCATGTAATACACCGAAATGGACTTTTCCTACAGATGGTTGCAGGATAGAAAAACGACCATACCGTCAATCAACTAGAAAAGTACGATCTAAACACCAATTGTTGCAAGGTGAAGACTGATACTATATGCAAAGACTTCCCATCAGTGTTAAAGTGTTAACTATAAATACCTCGTACTTAAGCCACTTCCTGGGACGTTGGACCCACAGCTGTGACACCTCGTATGTTTTGGGCACAAATAAGGTCCAGGGGTAACATTCTGCAGTATCCCAAAAAGGGGGCAAAAAGTGTTATTTTGATCATTGTGGAAGATCAGGATTAACAAATTGAAAACTCACCTTGTGCGGAGGATGCTGACAGTAGCAATGGTAAGCACCATCACACCTTTTACAGAACATTAACTTATTTGGATCACCAGCTCTTCGGCATACCTGGGGGAAACAGTGAGCATCAAAATGATACTTGTGTAAGAGCTAGGTATAGAAAAAAAAGTATTAGCATAATATTTCCCAAAGTTCCTTATGAAGTCACTTTTTCTGACAAATTTCCTAATGTTGTGGTACGTTTCATGTCTTTTTGACCAAAATGTTGCCATATTAGTTAACAGATGCAACCTTTCGATCAACATGTTTGGAAATGTATATGTAACAATACCATTTTGATATCCAAGCGTGTGAATGGTGAAACTCTTCCTTATCCCAATATTTCATCTTTGAGCATATTATCTTGATTTTGTGGTACAAAGCAAACAACTCTTTGTAATTAAATATTTTTTATTAAGAATATGTATTTAAAAAATAAATTATGATAATGTATTATTAATTAAAAATGAATTGGATATGCATTCAGTAACCCAATAATCTAAACGTCAAAAAATGACTTCAGTATATTAATTACAGTTACTAACCTGCTTTATTTCAATAGAAAATTTCTACACAAAAAAAAAAAACAGTAGACCCGCAGATCAGCAGATGCATGTATATTTGATGCATTGTAATACAACCTCGTAATTCAAAATTATTCCAAAATAAAAAAATAATATGTTTATTTTTATTGTCAACAAACTTTCATTAATGGAAATAAGGATACAAACAAAAAAGCACAAAGATTCACAAATAGTGAATCAAAAAAGAGAAGGTATAAGACAATCAACATCATACAATTCTAAAATCCTACTCCATATTCCACTGCTCCGTCAGCACATCCAAAAACTAGGAAATGAAACTAGAAACCCCCGACTCCTCAAAGTCATCTCTAATTGGGATTCAATCTAACAATAGTTTGTGCACTTACAATCTTACTTTTTCTTGGACAGCTTAGAGTCCTCGAAGATGCATTTGTTTCTCCCTTTCTATTTGGACCAAGAGATAGCTCCTGGAAGGACAGTCAAAATAATATCCAACTGAGCTCCCAATGAGGTTGAATGCTAACAAAATAAGAAGCCCTAGAAGGAGCATGGGAAGACCTAGGCGACTCGAAGTTGGATTAGAAAATACTTCCAAAGGAAAATCACAAAAGGAGAGTGTATGAGTTGATGATCTACTGATTCTTCCGCTGTCAGGCACAACACACAACGATTTAGTAGACTCCAGTCTCTGTTTTGGAGACTGACACAAGTCAGGAATTTATCCAAATATGTTGTCCATAGAAAAAAAGAATATTGTTGAAGGCACACCCGAGTACCACATAGCCCGGTGGGAAAATAATGGACGGAGACTAGATCGATGCGCTTGCATAAAAGATCTCACTGTAAACCGACCTTTGTTATCCCTAGACAATACTTGGCTATTCCTAGATGAAGGGAATGGACTCTAGATCAGTGTAGTCAAGGCGATGCCTAGACGATTAGCCCCGGCTAGGCGAGGCGTTGCCTAGGCGACGCCTAGGCGTGGCCTAGGGGATAAATTTAATATAAATATATATATAATTATATATATATATCACGTATATATATAACATCCAAAAGACCAAAACTCCACACCCACATTCCACAAAAACATAAAATAAAAAGTCTATTACAATCATTCATTACATAACCAAAGACATGTTAACATAGTGGAGTATCAAATATTTCCAAATCTAGGCAAAATACCCAAATTCGTGTCATTGTCCATGTATAATATTAGGCAGAGCCCCCTACAATTGCCTGGGGGGGTAGCAGGGGGGGCAATGCCCCCCTGCGACGCACGAAGTGCGTTCGCAATCTAGGCCTAATAGGCCCAGATTGCGTCGAAAACGAATTTTTAGTGAAAAAAATTGATATTTTTAGTGAAAAAAATGATTTAGAATCTTATTACTACTTCATTATATGTTTTTATATTATTTATTTATTTATTGGGAAATTTTGGATTTTTTTAAAGCAAAAAAAAAAAAAATTAACTAGGATCGCCCGCCTAGAGGGGCGCCTAGGCGACGCAGGCCCAAAATCGCCGAGGCGTCGCCTTGACTACACTGCTCTAGATGAGACAAAACCCTATGAAAGTCGATTAGCTCCCAATCATTCAGAGACTGCCTCAGCCTAGGAACCCAAACTATTGACTCATCTCACCTCTCAAACATGGACACCTGCGCGTGTTGGTCTACCAAGATTGAGTGAGAGATTTTAAAGTCTTGTTGCAACACTATGTGGATATAGTCTTGAGATTCATGTGATATACCCTTATTCTATTTTTGATTGAAATGTATTACTTTGTGACCATGGCTATAGATCTTGTACTATGTACAATTTTGAGTTTTACAGCTTCAAACATATGCAACATCTTACTCACTTTCCAGAATATAAATGCACGTTTCTTTAATTCTCATAATATTTTCCATGGTTCCCAAAAATTGGACAATGTTTTCATTGATTTCCATAAAGGCATAAACTTTCACGAAATATTTCCACTTCCAGAGACCGAAGTTTATTCCATAGCCTAACTTTACACCTTACCGCCGTATTAGAACCAGGTTTTTGCCAACAAGCAACATTGCTTGGTATTTTTTAGGAAAGAGTCAAGTGGGTAACACTAATACCAAAACAGAAAAAAATAAACCATATATTATTCAATCTTAATCCTAATTACTAGACAGAAGCTTAAAACAACTAATACCAGGAGAAGAAGCTCACATTCAGGTCACTCATCAGTTTTCTACAGTGTGTGGCCTCATAGGTTATGAACAAATGTGAAATGCCACAGCCTGATCTCAATTGGATATAAAGATTGGGCAAACAGAAGAAAAAAAAAAGTTGCAGTAGAAGTCTTCAATGACAATTGATGACGGAGGACAAATTTATTTTGAGGGGAATGGTTGCTCAAAATAAGGTACAATAAGCTTGCAGTGGATCTTCTGCTATGATATAATTACGCAAAGGACACATATATAACATCTAACAATATCATTAAATGGAGTACTGATCTCCTTGTAAGTGGGCAGCCACTGTTCCGAAGTAGAAGGCCAAAATAAAATTGAAATGGATGCTGATTTAATTGAAGAGAAGGAGTTAAAATATTGTTTAGTAAGGGCCTTGAATAGATGGTCAATCAAGAAAGACTATCACATGAGATAGTAAGGTAAAACTTGAAGAGTGAATACTGTATGCCCCCAAATGGAAGCTATATCCTTGTACCATCTAGTTCTTTTTCCCTATTTCCAGTTTTGAAATTGTACGTTATAAAGCCATTAGTTACCAAAGTAACAAAATGTGGAAACATGCTTGAGAGTGAATGTGGAAATAGAAGGTAAAAGCAAGCTCTATTTTATGACCCTGAGCATCAAGGGATTGTGAGATTCTATAGCAGGTGCAGCACCCTAAGTAGAAGGTTTCAGCAAAAAGCAGTACAAAGCAAAATTATTTGTATTTCATAATTTGTGTTGTCACTTAACCTAGCCATTCATTTATGAAAATTGAATCTCTGGGATTTTTTCTTGATAATAATATGACTTCCAATTTTCATGCTGCACGGCCTCAATTCTACAGCACTCCGAGTCTCTGACTGAACTACTTTCCAGTCTGCCTCCATCACCAACCAATGGGCGTACAACTTAAAGTCTGAAAGCAATTTTTCACAAAGTTATGTCATTACTCATTACATAACAAACACATAAAGCCCATTCCAACACTTGCGACAACAATTTATAATTGTGCATCTTTTGTTGTCATGCAATTTTGTTCCTCTTAACTATTTGGTAAATAAAATTTCAAGTGACTAGTAAAGCTCATAGAGTCAGAAAGCTTGAGCTAATGCCTGTCATTTTTCAAATATTGCAAATTGAAAAAAAAAAATCAATTTCAAGGCATTATCTATGCACAACAATAATTACCTCACAAGTTCTGCAAGAGGGGCAGGTCCATGAACTCCAATGGAATAGATCTGCAAAAAAAATGCCATATGAACAGGTAAATAGGACATAACTAACTAGAAGCCACAGTCTGACAAAGGTTTGGGGCAATCGAACAGACCCCTATGTTGAGCCCAATTCTTTAGGCAGTTCCTATGATACTTCTTGTTGCAAATTTTGCATGAAAGCATCCTAATTGCTCTCTGACTTCCTTCATTTTCACCATAAAAGCATATCCTACACATTACGTTGATGGTGGAAGAACCCTGATTTTCTCCAGCAAGATCCCGATCTGATTCTCTAGAGACATCCTGTAATCAAAAAAGATAGATGTCAATATTGCTAAGGCAAAAAAACAAGTACGCCCTTACTTTTTTTCTTAATACATCTTTTGTCATTTATTTGTTATTAAATGTACATCAAAGTGAAGAAAGAAAGAAAGCAAATTAAGATTTCCAATCCAATTTTGAAGTGTTACAATAATCAAAATTCCAAAATAAGGCAATAACAGTTGCACTGATGACTGACGGCACATTTATATCATATAATGATATACATAGCACCTCAATTATACAGATGGCTAAGAAAGAAATTTAAGGTGTTCTGTATGGGTATTTGAGTAGTAAGACATTGACAACCCAATTAAAGTTATAGTGGAAATCTCAGTCTCTATCTAGTTCAAACTTCAAACAATAGCATTATATAGTGGTCATCAGGTATAGTGGAAGAAGAAAACAAATGTAAAACCATGCTGAATATTAAAGCTCTGTTATTTTGTTTCCACTGTTATTCATTTAGATTGAAATCAGTTATTTATTACCAACAAGATTCCACTTCTGATGACTAATCCATCCATAATGATAGACAAGAAACCACCAAATACTTCTTAAGAAAAAGAAAAAATCAAGAACCGATAACTATCAAAAGAAAAAGCTCACGATCCAGCAGAATTTACCACATTCCTTACATTCACAATCTAAACACCACTAAAAGCAAACTAATTTTTGTGGGGAAGAAAATAATGATTGTAAGCAACCAATTTTGCACCCCGATGAGGTTGGGAGACCCCTCGAGTCCAACAGAGAGACATCCACCAAAATACCACATTCTTCTAAATAATGACCAAAACAATTTTTTTTATTTTAGATAACCAAATTCCCCTGTATTTTCTGACCAAAATGCCATTTTCAAAGTGTCAAAATACCTCTGCATTTTTTAGCCAAAATACCCCAACCCTGTTTTTAAATTGGAAATATGTCTTGTTCATACATCCAAATTCCAAACACACCCTAACCCATAACCTATATACTAGCCAGTAGCCACCCACCTACCCATGCCCATAACCAATAATCCATTTATCCATGGATTAATGACCGTAATCAATGAACCATTTTCCCAGACACTAATGACCCATTATCTATGACAAGCCTACTAACAAGTAACAACCCATTTACACACATGCCCATGACCCAATGCGTACACTCGTCCCACACTGCCATATCTACCATATACAGGGGCGGAGCCACATGGGGCCCAGGGTTGAAATTTTGAAAAAAAATATTCCTATTGTGCTAATAGTGGCAGAGCTCTGGAGAGGGGCGGAGCTGGGGGGGGGACAGGGGCTCTAGGCCCCCCCTAAACTTATGAGGAAAAATATAATCCTTACAAACAGATTAGATGGCCAATGAACTTGCCATAAAAAACATGTTAGGGGCTATGCCCCCGAACCCCCATTGTAAGCCCCTCCTACAAGAGAATCCTGACTCCACCATATACCTCTAGAATCCTTATACACCTCAAACATTTCATTTCATTCCTATATACCCAAACACACATTACACCATACTCTCCATTGCCGCACACCATGCACCTTACACCCGAACATCTCCAACAATACTCCACACTCTTGTATACATAAAGCTTACACCCAAAGAGTCAAAGACCCTCCACCATAGTCCATGTCCCCATACAATAATACCATGACCCATACCCTCCTGACCCATAATATATAACTGGTCAAACCATATGTCCATGCTATACCCAAAGTGACAAAGTTGGGGTTCGGGAATAATTAGGCAAGGGTCAAGTTCGGAAAAATTCAAAAAAAATTGGAAAAAATAAAAAACAAATTAATAAATATAAAAATATACCGAATAATTTGATTTAAAATATACAAAATAAATAGTTTTTTTGCCAAATTTGGGAATAATTCAAGAACAATTTGGAAAATTCGGGATTAATTTGAAAAATTCGTGAATTATTTGCGAATAATTCAGCAATCCAAAAATGCACAAATAATTCGCGAATTTTTGAAAAAACTAAGTTTTTTGTTACAGAGGCTATACCCATAACCCATATCCAGCCAATTCATGAACCCACAGCCGATGCCCAACCAATCCATTGCCTTAATAATTCAATGCACCCATTGTAACAACGCTTAAGTATAATGACAAAGTCAGGGTTCGGGAATAATTCGGCAAGGGTCAAGTTTAAAAAAAAATCGAAAAACCCAGAAAAAATTCGGGAAAAAATAATAATTATGAAAAGATATCCAACAATTTGATTAAATAATATACAAAATTAGTAGTTTATTTTATCGAACTAAACAAATTATTGTGAAATTCTCGAATAATTCGCAAAATCTGCAAATAATTCAGCAAACCTAAAATTTGCGATATTTCTGCACACCTAAAATTCACGAATAATTCACGAATTTTTCAAAGATTCAGGGAATTTTGTTACTATGCTCTTAAGTATGCAGCCCGCCATATACGTTCGCTAAAGAAAGTTGCCAAAAGTAATTTTGGAAATATTCTCATGGACTTGAGGGGGGTACAAAATCCCACCAAAACCCTCTTTCAAGGGATCTCTCTACGTTCTCACTTCTCCAATCTCTCACAGTCTCATCCCTAGTTGTAAATATGCGTCTAGTACGCCCGTTTGCGTACTTTTTAAAAATCACACGTTCTGCGATCTTTTCCAAATATACAAAATAAACCATGTACAATAGGCATGAAATGTATAGTACTCATATAATTCGCTTTTTAAAAGAATGTATTCAAAAAATATGCATATGAAAAGGACACCCAAATAGGCCCATCAAAAAGGCCCTTTAACAAGAGTACCCTACCCAGCCCTGCCCTTAAAGGCAAGGTTAGGGCCTAGTCAATCCAATCCCTTGAAGGGCTAGGGCAGGGGTAGGGTCTTGCCTTATAAGTAAGGGTAGGGTTAGGGCTGACCCTTGCCCTGCCCTTTAGGCCTTTACAGCCTTACCCTAATTCCACCCCCCATAAAATCCTAATCCTAACCCTTTGAAACCCTAATCCTAAGCCCATGATTGGTTGATTCCTTAATCCTAACACTATAATTATCCTTAGCACTTTGATTACAACCTTTGTTTGGTGTATAGATAGGTCGTATTTTATCTAGTTTTATTATTATACTTATTTTACTTTATTTTTATTTTATTTTAAATCATTTTAATTTAATAATCTATTGGTTTGAAGGTCAGTGTAGAAAATAATTATGTCATCTCGAATGAAAAAAATTCTCACTTTTCTTTCCCGCCCTACCCTGGCTCTATGGCAGGGTTAGGGTCTTGCCCCTATAAGTAAGGTAAGGGTTAAGGTTGACCCCTCGTGCCCCGACCCAGCCCTTTGACAGCCTACACCCAAAGACTTGCCGATGTATTCACCCACCTGGTTTTCTTTTTCTTGTTTGATATTTGAACTAGTTTTTTATTGATTTTATTACCAATACAGGTCTTGTATGTTGTAGATTTCGCTGATACTGACCTGTGCTTTTGAGTTTGTCATGCAATTTTGTAATAGTTTAGATACTCCTAGCTGGCTCTTCTAGTTTATACTATAAGCTTTGATGGAGATCTCTTTAAAGGTTATCAATGTAGCAGGTTTCTCACTGTTACAGACATGGGTTTTGGTAGAAGTTGTGCAAGTAAGGAGGAGACATGTAGAGGATGAAGAGTTGGTATAGGGAACTCCAGACAAATAATATACAGGTTTTACTATGATTATTGTTTTTGTAATGTTCTCCCATCTGGGTTTCTTTCTTTTCAAAGCTGAGAACTATCTATCCAAAATCTGTTTTCCCGGCAATAACTAGGACCTTACTAACTGAAGTTAAAATGTTCACCATAGTTCAAAAACCCGACTTGAAAGTTAGCAGAGTCGAGTAACTCCGAAAGCTCGAAAAAACTCGACTCGACCAACTCGAAGTATATACATACATACATATATATATATATATATATATATATATATTATCATAGATAATAAAAAAATTCCACTTTATACAATTCTACTGCAAACTTACAAACTAAAAACAAACCTAAAGTAATTGTAATGCTAAAAGATAAATCCTAATTTCAAAAATTATAATGATATTGTTAATTTCAAAAATTAGAGTCTTCCTCTTCTTCTTCTCGAATGAAACCTCGATATGGGTCGAACGGGATCTTTTTTTTTTTAAAGCATCTATGTCCTAAAGTGACTCTGCCGAGTCTTTGAGTTGAGTAACACGGCCCCACTTGAAAGAGTCACTTGAGTTACTCGGGTAAAAGGGAGCTATCGAGTTCCTTGGGCGAGTTGACCCGAAACTCGATCGCAATCGAGTTGACTCGGCCGAATTTCGAGTCGACTAGCCGAGTTTTTATACACTGGTGTTCACCCAAATAGTAACAAAGTTCACCAATGTTTTAAAAAAGTCTCGAATAATACCCGACTTTTTTGTCGAACGATTAGTTCCCAAACTATTCACGATTTTAAAAAAATAAAAAACTTTTTCAAAAAAATTGTGAATTACTCATGACTTTTTAAAAAAATCCTGAATAAATATCTAACATATAAAATATGTGTGTTTACAATTAGTAATTTTATTTAATAAATTTTCATAGCTTGCTCAATTTATTATCGATTTCTTTTTTTAGTTTTGACAATTTTTCCAAAAAAAATCCTAGATGAATAATCTCGAACTCCGACTTGATAACTATTTTATTTTTTATTGTTTGCCTTCCCCCCCCCCCCCCCCCCCCCCAAAAAAAAAAAAAAAAAAAAGTTCCCGACTTTATCGATTTTTTTCGAGCTAGACCTTGTTGAATTATTCCTAAACCCCGACTTTGTTACTATGCACCCAACTGGTTAATATTTGGGTCTTCAGATCCTCTTGTTGTATTCACCCAACTGGTTAAAGTGTCGGGTTATGCATGGAGTGCAACCTAGATAACCCACTGCACATATGAACCATAAAAAAAGGGGACGCATACTCAACCCAAGTTCCAAAGAGATACCCTAATCTGAGTTTTTGTTTTTTGTTCAACTCCTAACCTAATTTGGATAGTTGTCTAGTTAAAAGCTCAGGCAAAAAAATAGGATATTATATACTCATTACCAAAATTACCCAAGCATTTTGCTCTCTACTCTATAGTTACAATTTATATTCTCTAATTTCATGCTGGTAATTGAAGTGATCCTTCTCCCCAAAAAATATTTTTTAAAAATGAAGTAATACATTAGCAATTTGACTAGAAAAAAGAGAATTGACTCTAACTATCACTTCAGCTCCAATTTTTTCTTTAAAATTCCTTTTTTTCTTCCCAAAGGTGGTGTGATATGTGATCTTCTAGTGATTATGAATTATGACTCAGTTACTAATCAAAAAAAATTTATGAATTATGACTCATGACAACAAAGATTAACGTAACCTTTAAAAATAAACCATCACAGATTATATATATATAGGGAGAGAGAGAGAAGGGTTCTAAAAGGTGCTGCTCATACTGGCCATTCGGATTGACAAACATGTGACACGTGTTTGGGCCAACCAAGAAAACCCGTGAAGAGGTACAGTGTCCTCTTGAGAGACACGTGGCAAAAAAAAAAGTCTAAATAGAGATATCTAGGCAGTTCGATAAAATGATGGAAAATCAGTGGCTACATCACCAAGCCCATGTTCACATCATCAGACCCTTACGACCACTAATTTTCCAATGTCCTAACAAACAGCCTAGACATTTCAATGTGGGTTAAACTAAATTTTTGTCAAATTTCTCTCAAGGGGTACTCTTCATGGGTTTTCACAATCGACCAAAACACTTATATACACATGCCGATTTTTGGTCCCAAACTTTGAAGCAAAATCATATTAAAAACAACTATGTTTTCCGACTTTCCAATGTCTCTGTTTTTTTAGTTCAAATTTTTTGGCCCCCGAATTTTAATGCAAAATCTTTTTTTTTTTTTGATCGGTAATGCAAAATCGTATTAAACTCGAGCATTTCATGTATTGTATTTTACCCATACCCGAATTTACTAGCTATAGTCTCGCCAACTAAAAACCTCCACCCCCTCCACTCCCCCTTCTCTCTCACTTACATATATGATATATGTTGGGTTGGAATGGCTTGAAAAAACTCTTGGAGACGATGGCCAAAAGGAGATGTGTTCTCTCTTTCAATCATCTCTCTCAAGCCCACACAGACTCACATCTTTCTTTCTCTCACCCAAATGATTCTCTCTTAATCCCACAATCTGATCGCCCTCTATCATCTAACCCAAATCTATCTCTCTCTCTCTCTCTCTCTCTCTCTCTCTCTCTCTATATATATATATATATATATATATGAACTTTGAACTCTCTCTTGCTCTGATGGTTCCAGTTGAACCCCTCACTACCACTCTCTCTATTTTTCTCTCACCACACTAATTTATCTCTAGCTCCCTCTCTTCTTACCTTTCAGTTCCTTGAGATACATCTCTCCACGTTTGAGGTAGGGAAAATCATCTTTTAAATACAGAGGAGAAGGTCGAGAATTTAAAGTGGAGACACTCCGCACATTATTCATTGAAATGTTGGACGTGAATCAAAAAGTAGCCATTACTAGTAACATCACAAAGTAATCAAAATTTACTTCATTTTAACTTTGCTTGGCTTCATTATCCAGATTTCTATTCCTTTACATTCATGTAACAATCCATCGGAGATCTAGATAGTTAGGTGTTGTTTGGCATAGTTCCTCAGGAACGATTTCCCCTATCTCGGGGGAACAAAACGGCATAAGCGTGTTTGCAAACTCAATGTAAGGGAACGATTTAAGAATCATTCCTTTTTTGACACAATTTTAGATAAACAAAAAAAGATGCTTCTTAGAATTAAATCTGAGAAACGAGCTTAAAACAAACGAGGTAAGCATGAAAACAGGCGAGATAGGCATGCCATAATAAATTTTGGGTATTTCATGACACTATAACTGTGTTGATGGATATAACCATATTTAATGCATATAACAATCTTTTTTTTTCTTCATCCAAACGTAATTTTGTTGTTTCTCTTCTTCATAATTGATTTTGACTGACATTTGTCAACTGCGTTTTCTGCACAAAATTGATTATTTGAATCAAAACTTATAAGAACTAATTCTTTTCTAAAATGAGAGAATCACAAGAATTGATGCCAAACGAGCCCTTAGATGTTTATACAGGTCTAGGATTCTTTTAATATGATTATCTGTAGATTTCTTACAGCACCGACATGTGCTCAATATCGAATGCTTAAAATATAAATAGTTGTGTTGTGTTGCGTTGCGTTGGGACTGTATTACAGTCCATATTTTTGTTCACTGTTGGGTACCTTGAATCTTAATGTCTACTCATTTTTTGGACTATAATACAGTCCAGATTTGTACTTGATGACAGGTGATTAAAATCTGGACACATGAGTTATTTTTAGGACTCTTTAACAGTCCAGATCTATGCTCGATGTCGAATGTCTTCAATCTGAGTGATTTATTATATCTTAAGACTGTATTATAGTCTAGAATCGTGTTCAATATCAGGTGTTTAAAATCTAAATACATGGGGCATTTTTGGGAGTGTATTGCAATCCTTATGTTCAATGTCAATAAATCTGAATGTTCAATCACTTTTTTTTCTTTATAGGGGAAGGGACTGTAACCATGTTTTAGATCAAGTTTCAGTCAGGAAAACAATCTAATGTAAAGTTTACATAACCTATATTCATGAAGGTCTTAGAGTCCATTTGCTCGATGTTTTAAATTGTTTAGAAAGGGCTTGGATCTAGATATGTTTGGGACTCCTAGAATCCCAAAATTTCTGAATCGAAGGATATGTAATAATTTCAATGGGAATCTGGATTATCAATTTCAAAGGGTGGGTTTCAATGATAGAGTATTACTTTCTTTATTAGATCCATAAAATATTTAAGGTCATAGAGAATTCATTTTTCACCATTTAATATTGACATTGTTAGGAGATTGCATAAAGGTTTCCTGGTTTAAAATGCATGTAGTTAGTCAACAAATCATAGGATTCGTACACTTTCATGATTGCACGTTCCATGCCTGCATGAGCTTAAACTGCTATGGTCAATTTTTAAATCCAACAAAATCAGGAAATCTAAAAAAATCCCCCAAAAAAATATATAATCCAAAACACCCCCAAAAAAATAGAAAATACAAAAAACCCAAAAATTTGAGCTAGTCATACTTTGGGACTGCATATGGCTTGATTCTCATCTCATAGGATACGTAGGTAACCCTAATCAGGTTCAACTGTCCTATGTAAAAAAAATTAGGTTAGTTTATTTTTCCGTTATTTAATGTTATTTCTAATTTGTTGCTATTTTAGGGAGTTTCTAATTCTGATTTTAGCAACTAATCTGGACTTAAGGAGTAGGTAACAGTTTTTGCAGGTGCTTAGCACAACCAAATTTCCTACCCAGATTTCTATTTTGCTCATTGCCTTTACATGGCAAGATATATGGTTCCTATTTTCCTGTATTATTAGAATACATGACAACTCCAGAAAAAAAAATTATGATTGTTCATTATTTTGGATTCAGATTTCCCAATTTAGAATAGTGTAAAATCCCACAATCATAATCCCCAATATTTTTTCCCAAATCATTCAGTACAAGATAATCTCGAAATTTAGAACAAAAGAGATCAAACTCAGAATCCAATTCAATGACCCATCATAGCATAGCATACATTCAACACCCTACGAACTCAATATTCCAAAAATTAAGAAAAAAAGTTAACTAAAAACATGAGAAATAGAAGAGCAAGAACCTCACCACCAAATCTCCACTTTCGAACCTCCGAGCATAATCCTCGGCAGCCAAAGACGCAGCAGCCGCCTTCTTCTGCATCGCAGTCCGCTTCGTCTGCGCTGACAAAAGCTCCACCCCATCTCCATCGCCACCATACCCATCTCCACCTCCAAACTCATCAATTATGACCGTTGGCCCTACCGAAACAGTAGGCTTCACAATCCGAGGGACCACAACTTGAACAGTACTTCCCTCCTTAGCCCTAAGCGACCATGGATCGCTCAAGAACTCCTGAACCCTAAAAACCTCCTCCAAGAAATCGTTCCTCCCTTTCTCGCTCTGAAGCTTCTGAGGAAACCCTAGCGTGCAGAAGCAGATGCGTTTGCTGCAAAAAACGCAGAAGAAACAACGTTGTGAGATACAGGGAGAGAGTTAGAGAGAGAGAGTGGGGAGATTTTAGAGAGAGAAACGAACCAAGTAATTGGGCAAGCGACGTGAAAGGCCATTGAGATATAATTTGATTTTGGGTTTTTGAGTTTTTCCTTTGAGTTTGTTTTTAAGCGCGGGGTTGTGCTGTAATCAGATCGGTTCAAAAAATAAACGGAAAATCGGTTAAAGAAAAAGGAGAAATAGCAAAACGATCGAGTTGGGAAGGTAAACGAGAGGGAGTGTGGTATGTGGTTTTGGGGAGAGAGGGTTTTGTTTGTATAAGTTGCGTCTTGGACCATTTGGGCCTTGAGGGTATCACTAATGGGCCTGTTGCACATTGGGTCGGACCGAGCCACAGTTTATTGTGGTTCATTTCTGTGCCCAAAGTTGAGTTTGGGCTAACTATGACTCAGCCCGAAATAAAGCATTGGGTGGAACTCTTCTATGACTTTTCAAGGTAATAAGCTATGATTGGAAAATAGTATTTTCAAACATATAATGCATTGTTATCAAACAAAGGTGCTCGTAAATAGCTCAAGATTGGCTTGTTAAAAGTTCGTGCTCGTTTTCGTTTATTTAATAAACAAGTTGAGCTCAAGCTTGATTTTTGAGCTTGGTTTGTTAACAAGCCAAGCTTGAACACACCCCTCCTTGGCTCGTTAAAAGTTCGGCTCAATTATATATATAAAACTACTAAAATATATAAATATACTTACTTCATTTAAATTTTAAAATTAAGTATATTTATTATCATACCAGTAAATATTAATAATATATAATATATTTTACATAATAAGAATACCCTTCATACAATTATGAATTTTTCCTAAAATTTTAGGTAGCATTGTAAAAAAAATCCTATATGATGGCAATAAAGTAAAATTTAAACATAATAAATAGCTATATCGAATAAATCAATCTACTCGCGAACTGTTCGAGCTCGTTTATTTTAGTAAACAAGTCAGGCTCAAGCTTGATTTTCGAGCTCGTTTACTTAATAAAAAAGCTTGAACATCCAATTACTCGGCTTGGCTCGATAACACCCCTCATAATAGCTATGAATAGTCATAAATTATTGGGGGAGAGTTTTTTGAGACATATAATGCATTTTATAGATGTATGGTCATTTCACATAATTATTCTATGTTATCTAAATAAAAGAACTTAAATCAAATTATTTTATTTGAGACGTTTGGCAACACTACTAGTAATTTATTTAACTTATTAGTAAAAGTAAGTACTTATTTACAAATACACTTGTTTAATAAAATTAAATAAGTAATAAGTAAAAGTAGTTTAGACCTCAAAAAAAGAAGTAACCCAATAGGTACTTATTTGAAAAAACTACTTATAAATAAGTCGAACGTCTCTTTCTTGAGATATTTTTGTCCCCATTTTTTCATAAAATTCCACAAATAACCCTCCCTTAAAGATCGAGAGCTCATACAAACCATAATAAAAAAAATTACCATAATTATCCTTGAAAAGGTACTTATTTATTTGAGTTATCAAATGAGCTTTTGATAATTTTAAATAGCTTATAGTAGTGTTGTCAAATGCTAACATGATACTAAGCACGTGCATCTAAAGTGCAAAAGAGAGAGGGAGAACATTGATTTTACATGTGTCACTCATAAGGCAGTATTGTTTATAAATCACACGATTAGGTGGAAGGTTTTGGGGGCCACACACTCACACAAATTCTAGTGAGACCCTCAAGCCTATGTGAACATGTTTAGCCGACTATTGACTTCGGCAGGTGCACATGTTCCTTTCGATGTCTGTGGCACGTAGCCTTGGATAGAGGAAGAATACTATGAGCCGGAGCCTATCATGGATCATTAACAGGATGAGAGGGCACTCTAAAGGCGACCTAATTTCGATTTTTGTTGAGAGAGTGAGAGAAAGTATACTTATATTTTGATGATATTGAGAGTAGGACTTGTCTACTCCATCCTTTTGGCATGTTCTGCTGGTTCAGACTTGAACCGAATGATAGGAGTATTGTATTATAAACTGTTTCCGTTTTGTTTCCGCTATGTGTTATAACTTGTGTACTCTGACAGGTTGATATGTATGTCTTATGTATCATACGAGATGTATGATACGGCGGTCACGAGCTAAAGTATCCCTAACTCCTAGGGTGTATTTTGGGTCGAAACAGAGAGCTCATACAAACCATAATAAAAAATTTACCATAATTATCCTTGAAAATGTACTATTTATTTGAGTTCCCAAATGAGCTTTTTATAATTTTTTAAAAAAAATCGATTTATTTAAAAAAATCTCTTATTTGAAGGAAAAAATATTAGCTTATAGTAGTGTTGCCAAATGCTAACATGATACTAAGCACGCGCATCTAAAGTGCAAAAGAGAGAGGGAGAACATTGATTTTACATGTGTCACTCATAAGGCAGTATTGTTTATGCATCACACGATTAGGTGGAAGGTTTTGGGGGCCACACACACACCAAATTCTAGTGAGACCCTCAAGCCTATGTGAATTTGTAATGCATGTTACTTAACGAAAACGTAGCTTGATCTGACAGTCTAGATATTTTCGATTGGATTGATTTGACATTAGCAACATGTAGAGACTTAAAACTTGGTTGTGTTGAAACTTGCGCAAATTGAATGAAAAGCTGAGAATTTGTGTTGAAAACATCTCATTTAATGTTTAACTATGTTTATATATGTTATATGATCAATAGGTAAGTGTTAGGAAGAAGAAAATGACGAAAACAAACAAAATTGGGGAGATCGGTCGAGCCCCCTCAAGCCAGGTCAACCCCCAGTGTAAAAAATTTATGGGGTTTGGGCAAAGAGTTCACAAACCTCTGGTCGACTCCCCATTTACGTCAGTCGACCGCGTGGCTACTATTTTGTCTAGAAACTTTCGTATTTTCCAGGAATTCTCAACTCCCCATTTACATCGGTCGACCGTGTGGCTATTATTTTGTCTAAAAAAATTCATATTTTTCAGGAATATTGAGAATTAGTAATTGCCTAGGAATCTTAGGCCTATAAATAGACTACTAATTCGTGGATTTTAGGGTTTCAAACATTCTAAGAGTCTTAGGAATCCCAGAGAGAGTTTAACATAAGCTTTTGCAAAGGGTTTTGCTTAGAGATCAGAGGTCAAACCTATTCGGAAGCAATTGATCGTAGAGAAGCTATCGAGAAAGAATATGATTGATTAAGTAAATGGTAAGGTATAATAAATACGATTTACATATTATGGCTTTGCATGATTTAAAAGGGTATGAGATTCATAAACTGATAATGATGATGGAAATTGTTACATGATAATGAGATGATGATTTAAGGGTTTTGGATGTATATATGATTGAATATGGAGGAAGAGATATGTGTTGGGTTGTGATTATGGGATTGTTTATCGGAACTTCTGATTTGTTATGCTACGATGTTGATAACCATGGTAACATGATTTGAATGAAATATCCTACATGAATGATAAATATTATGGTATAATGCTCACATGCTAAATTATGATTATTTATGCATATATGATGATTGAATTTCGGATATGCAAATACTTAGAGGATGATATTAATAATTTTGAATTTTCTAATCATCATGGAATGAGACGCTTTAGTGGAATTTTGATAATAAGATATCGGAATGTAAGAGATAACCTAGATGAAAGTCAATTATGACACTCTAGCACATTGTTCACGACATAATAAATTGTTAAGTCTACACAAGTCTCACATTATCATGCATGGATACGGTACTGACATAACTACGGTATGAAATTGGTATGGATCTTAGAAACTGATATGAAATGGCATGGAATTTGGAACTGATAGAAATCTGGTATGAACTAACACGTTACTGTTATGATTTTACATGCATCTGCACATGTATCACAAGTCTGCACAAGTCATGAGTCAGAACATGCTATGTAATGATGTTATGGATATGCTTACATATTTTATGTACTCTGATTATGTAAATTATGGTATGTATGATATGACTAAAATGCATGGTATTGCATATTGTTAACTGTACTTTATATTCACTGAGCTATTTGTTGCACATTCGAATTGATATTATCGACAGGTTCAGGTTTTGAAATCTGCGTACCAGGACCATGGGTTGAGGAAGAATACTTAGATGAGCCCGAAGATGATTATCAAGAGGGAAATATCGATTTGGATCATTATCTATACTATTGATTCATTAATTGTTTTATTGTTTAAAGGGTTGTAATAAGATAATTAAATTGATATTGCTTAGGTTCAAAGTTTTAGATTGAGATCACAATAGATGATCCAGATTATTTATGTTTCAAGTTGGTCATATATTGATTACAAATTGGATTTGTTATTAATATTGAAGAGAAATTTCAGACTCATATTGTATATGCCTTGTATGCTGTTAAAGTCAAGTTGGACATGTAGTGTCATAGGTCCAAAGTCTCATTTGACCAACATGAGTTTTTGGGGCTTGACATGTGTAAAACATTTTTATTTTTAATTTACCTAAAAACTTTTCAGGTAGTTATCAAATAAAGTTATTATCCAAATACAATTCGCATCTAAATCGGTTTATTCAAATAATTATCCACGAAGCAAATTCGAATATAAATTCTAATATCCATTTTATAATCCGATTGGATTCGAATATTGGTATATCTAATCTGATAAATATTTGATTGATTATCTATATATATATATTATAGGTTCATGAGACTAAAGTACCCTCAATTTCATGCATTTTCTTCCTAATCCTAATATATATTAAATTAAGATTTTTAATATAATTGAAGATAATATAATAATTTAACGATTTTAGTAGACTTTGTCTTTTATTTTCATTGCCTTATTTTCAAGCTAAGTATAGATAGACCAGGATGGCATGAACTGATTCAGCCCATAGCAATGTGAAGCCCAAGGCCTCATGGAATCTTGCGCAACTAGTTGCTAACTTAATATGAATTTGTGTCAATTTATGTAAAATTAGGTATAAACCAACTAGTTTGCACCTTGGACTATCGCATGATGAAGAAGATTCAGTAGAGCTAGTGCTTTGCACCATTGCTAACAATGGTAGCTATTAGTAAGAAATCAAAAATGTGGATCAATGTCACACCACCGTAATTCAAACTATCTCCAACTATATTTAAGATGTCGGTTACATTATACAAAGCAATGTTTATATGTTATTGATTTAGAACCAAAACTAATGAAGATTTTTCAATCTACATAGAGTTTGAGGGGAGTAGTTGAGAAATATCTAGGAGTAATACTATAAGATTAACACGAGTACACGACTATTCTTATTGAACTATGATTCCTACAATGCCAATAGTCATTTTATTCTAATATCTGACCTTACATATGATCTAAAGCCACATCGGGATGCATCCCTTACTTGAATTATCTATTTAGAGCGGGAAATGTTCAGTGGTAGTGCAACGAGCGCCATTTTACTGTATGTTTACAAGAAATCCTACGAAGTTTGTCACCTGATCTACTTCTGAGTTAGTCTTCCATGAATTCTTTCGTTTATGCCTCGTGAACTTCCTTGACATAGAGAGGGTTGTGTGGGAGCTAGCCTTGTGGCCTAGGTTTATGTGTGTGAGTGGTGTATCAAAAAAAAATTCCTTTGACAGTCAACAGCTAAAAATAAATAAAAAATTCCTTCAAAATCAAGTCCTTTCTTTAGGAAACCCTGTAAGCCATTCCAGACCGTGTAGGATTTCATACCCCTACAAAGTGCCCATCTTGTTGTGAGTATGTTTTTGTTGTTCTACCTGACTTGCTACCTCCTCCATATAAAGCAAGATAATAATTTGTATTATTTATGATTTCATTAAATTCTCAGGGTCTGCCTATCCCCAGCTTATCATTCAATAAAAAAAAAAAATTTATTAAATTCTAAATTTAAGTTTGTGTTATTTTACAATAAAATATAATTTATTTATGAGTTAAGTACCCTAAACCAAAAATAATACGGTTTAGAGCATGGTTTCAAAAGTTTTACTAAAGAGGATATGTATTTCAATATTATCCTTATTACTTTTGACTTCTATATGCATACCTAAAGGGTAAATATGACAAAAGCATGTCCTTTTAAGTAATAACAATGCGAGGCATGTAGGGGTGTATTGAGCCGAACTTGGAAATGCTCAGCTTGGCTTGAAGTGTAAAAATTTAGGCTCGAGCTTGGCTCGAATCTAGTTTGCTTGGCTCGAGCTCGAATTGATTCAAGTTCGAGACGAGCTCGAGCCAAATTGAGCCTCAATCGAGCCGAGCAAATCAAATTGGCCTCGGCTTTTGCTCGACTTGATGCCTTCAACACATTTTCAAATTCAAAAAATCAGCTCAACTTGATCAAGACGAACTTCGAGCTAGGTCGGTTTGGATACACCCCGAAAGGCATGCCCATGTGAGGTAAAGCGCCCTTTAAAATGGGTTAGTTTTGCGCGTTCTGAAGAGGGGTCCATTGTTGGGTTGGATTTCAGACACTTTTTTTCCACCCGAACCCGACCCATTGCCAACTTTAATAACGACCACTAGTTCCCGCGAAGATAAAGCAACACGTGGCAACCATCCACTTGTCAGAACATCCTTTAGGATAAGATAATGGATGTCCTAACAACCTTTAACTTCCTGTCAGTCCATCCGTGTGTGTATCCAAAAGCGTGTGAGAGACAAAGGTAGAGTGAAAGACAGGAAGTTTGAGTGTAATTCAATTGCAGAAATGGCTTCAATCACCATGACAGCCTCATTCCTCGGAAGCGTAAACGCCTCCGAGCGGCCTTCGACCACTAGCCGCCGCAGACTCGTCGTTGCCAAGGCCGCGGCGACAAGCCAAGGAGAAGAAGTTAAGTTGAATTGCAACAAGGAGAACAAGAAAGAGAGCAACAATGGGAGGAGGGACTTGATGTTTGCAGCAGCAGCTGCAACGATGAGCTCCATTGTGGGTGTTGCAATGGCGGTTGAACCGAAATCAGGGACCCCAGAAGCTAAGAAGAAATATGCTCCTGTCTGTGTCACCATGCCAACCGCTCGCATCTGTCACAAGTGAGGATTTAGATTCCATTGCAGAATGGTCTGAGTGTAGATGTAGTTATATGTATGTATGCATCTGTATCCTTTAATTGGAATAATTTGCTAATATGTCTTCTATTCAAGATTGCTTTCTAAGGTTGTGTGGATAAATTTGGATCTACTTCTAATGACTTCTGGCTCTATAGAAGTGAAAATTTTCCCGTTTATTTGATATCTTCGGCAATTGTCAGAAATTAGTAGAAGTAAAATTACTAATGTCTAAGAGAAGCTGGCAGGAGTGAATTTCTCGAGAAGTTGAGGTTTGGACTTTCACGGGAAGTCATGTCTTACTTTCCTAATGACTTCTAAAAACTCTACACAGAAGAAGAGCAGCACCATCCTGGTCAATTTTGCACTGAGCCAACCATGGCGCTCGTCCTTTTCATTGTCCAATTTGAAAATTTAGCAAACTGGTTTGCAGATACAACTCTGCGTGATACACTTCTCTGAGCGAATAGATGGCATTTTACTTGCAAACCTTTGAAAATATCAAGATCATTAATAAAACATAAAATGGGGTGATCAAGTCCAGCTCCAGCTTTGCCTAAGGATTTGAATTGTGCTGATATAGTCGACTCGCTCCGAAATCCTTTCATACCCGTCTTGGGATATCCTGATACACGAGGTTGGTTAGAGCAAATCCAAAACCTGTTAAAAAAAACCATTATTTGGGGATTGATCTTGGGGATTCCCTTGGCAAGTGGGTTTACTCTCACTTGAGCTCCCAGAAGATTTGCTTTACATATCCTATCTCTAGTGCAACTAGAATTGAGTTCCAAAGAGCTCACCACTTGCCTGAAATACTGGACACCCAAACGACCTACCTTCTTGATGAGTTAGTAATTAGTATGTACCTGGACTACCTTGCTTGAATTGTCTCTCCAGGTGCAGTCGAAGTTTGCTTTACATTTCCTTGGTTAGGATGATCCAACTAATCCATTCGCTGTGTTAAGATAATCAAAGATTTTACAAACCAATGTTGTACTATCTCATCTGAAATGTCCTGAACTTTTCTGCAACCTGTGCAGTTTTACAATAATCATTTTTTTGGGTTCATGTAAGGTTGGGAATTGGGTTAGTAAGATTGGTAGGCCTTTCAACCGCCGCACAAAGACTGGAAACCAGTCCACCCTCTATGGGGATACACATTCTACTACACTTTTAAGATGTAACCTCAAATGTTATTTCCGAAGGCGTTGACAGCAGGAGGTCCTCGGCATCTCCTTTGGTTATCTAACAATCATCCTTTTCTAAGTAGCAAATGACAGGACATGGCGGTTCTTTTGTCAAGGGACAAATGAGATGAACAACTCGACAGAAACTGTTAATACGACAATGTCCATGGCTCTTTTTCACTACCTCAATCTCATTGAAGAACAATGTCAATCTTTTTTTAGCAGTCATGAGCTCTTACTTGAACACACAAATAGGTAATTACTTTGATGTGAATTGTCATGGCTGTGACTCTCCACTACATCCATTGCTTATATCAATGTCCAGTAGTGTTAAATGTTAAATAAATAATGATTGGCATCAATATCCTGACTATGCACCGATTATTTAGCCTGCTATATTGGTTTCACTAGGCTATTATTTGGGGTTTGAATGGCGCACTTGTAGGGAATTTTAGTCCCACAAGCTCTGCTTTCTGCAATGCATTACCCCCCCTATCGTTATTCTTACCATTTTGGTTGTCAAGAAAGTTGGTAAAAATAGTAAAAAGAAGATAAATTTTTGGTTTTCTTATTAAAATTTTAGATGACGTTTTTTTTTATAAAAAATTTACTTTTCTTTTCCCTGTTTTTACCTACTTTCTCAGTAAAGGGAATTTTCAGGCTCGTGGATTCATTTTAATCATATCTGGGCAAATGAGTTGTGATGAGTAGTAAACATATTGCCAACTTCAGACTACAGCTATACTCAGTTTGGTGTGGTAAAGGTAAGCTAGCACAGAGTGAATATCAAAAAGATAATATCAGAAGCCTCACGTGGTGGGTCTTCTTCAGTATATGCATGAACAATCAGTGATTCGATGCATACAAAGTATAAATAGAAAAACAAACATGGGACATAGGTTAATTACAAGAGTAATACCGGTGAGCTCAAGTGATTTGGGAGAACAGATAACAAACCTGCATGAAGTGCAATGATGGACAAATATTAGATGATGCCCTAGCCACCTGAAAAGCGCACAAGACAATGCTAATCATTCGACCAGTTACCACTTCAGAGACAAGGTCTATTGAAGGTATGGTCAGACCATCCAAAGGCAAATGAGATTTCTCATACCTTACAAGGACAGAAAATAAAAGCACTACTAAATAAAACTCATTTCTTATTTCATACAATCAAAAAGGGGAAGAAGCAACTTGAGCTCCAGCAGCCCAATCTCATCTGGCCCGAAACACAGTTTGAAACTATTAGGGTTTAACGATCAAATAATGTTAACTCTACAGAACAAACAGAAGGCATCAAATTGTGTCATCTACAAATAATTACATCTACTTCACAAAATAGTTGAGACCGAACTTCAAGTATATGACTAAACAGAAACCGAAGGCATCTAATTGTGGCATCTACATATATTTATATGTACTTCACAAAATAACTGAGTCCCAACTTCAAGTACATGACTAAACACAAACAGAAGTCATCATATTGTGGCATCTACATATATTTATATATACATTACAAAATAACTGATACCCAACAAGTACATGACTTAACACAGAGGGAGGCATCAAAATGTGGCATCTATATATATTTATATATACTTCACAAAATAATTGAGCCCAACTTTAAGTATGTGACTAAACAAAAAACCCCTACCCCTTTAGGCTCAATTAATGATGATATCCTAAAACTTCACATCGACTTTGTCATTTAACTGTGGCGGATCTTCTTTTAACTTCATCTTTCCTCTAGCAGTTGATTCCACACTGTTGAATATCTGGGCCAGTCACCCGAGTTGTAAAAGGATCAACCCGAACCCATAACAAGGAGAAAATGGAGGCAAGGAGAATCGCCCACACGACCACAATTGTAGGTGTCCGGTTCTGGCGTCCCATCAGACCCTTGAGGAAGGGATAGAGGTGAACAATCACCCAGAAGGCAAAGAAAAGCTTCCCAAAGAGAGGGCCCCACGACTGGTACCCGCTGTTGATGGCATAGGAGATGCCTGCAACCACCCCAACCAGGTTGATTATGAGGAGAGTGGTTGGTGGGATGAGCAGGGTTGTCCATTTGAACATGTAAAGCTCTGCAAAATCCCCATCCTCGTCAGATGCCTTAGAGGTGACAGTGAAATTGGTGTCAATGCCCGCAAGGACTTTAAGCAGGCCTTGGAAGACGGCAAAGAGATGGGCAGAAACACCTCCGATAACCCAGAACTGTTCATTTCTCCACCACTCATCGATCCCAACACCACTCCACCTCATCTCCAATATGCCCGTGGCAAAGATGGAGATAAAAAGGGATATAAACCAGATACTGGCGATGTTACTGATCTGTAGTCAAAAGAAGACAACCCACCACATGACAAGATTCAGTAATATTCAAATAAAAAGTATAGGTGAACATGCTAAAATGAAAATACTAATAGTATTCAAGGAGGGTGGGTAATGGTACTACCTGTGGAATAATAAACTTCCCGGTGAGTAGACAGACAGCTGGCAACGTACAGTATGCAAGAAGAGGAATGGCGGTTATTGGGTAAATAGTGGTGTTGATGTATGCAAATCTCTCAAGCCATTTCAGCCTTCCACTATAACCATACCAAATGGGACAGTGCCGGCTGAGAAGAATTTCAACGGAACCTAGAGCCCACCGAAGCACTTGGTTCAGTCGATCTGAGAGGTTAATAGGAGCAGATCCTTTAAAGGCTGGGCGGTCGGGCATGCAGTAGATTGATCGCCAACCACGGGCATGCATCTTGAATCCTGTCAGAATATCTTCTGTAACAGAACCATAAATCCATCCTATCTGCAGAAACAAACAGCAATGCATTTGTTAAGATCTCAAGATGAGATCAATGAACTAACTGTTAAATTTTTTTCAGGGGAAACCAAAACACTACTATTAATCGACATGCAACAAAAATAGAATACAGCCCTACTGAAAATACTCTTGATACATTAGATAGATGGAAATCAAAATTTAAAATATTTACGGAACCGGATTTTAATGAGGCCAATTTGGTAATTTCTTAAACTGGCATCACATGGTACACTGATGTGCAGATATATTAATAAAAAAACCATGTCCAATTTACCAAGCAAGTTTATAAAAGGTAAGGGCAATTAATCAGGTTCAAAGCATTTATTAAAATTGCAAAATTATGTAATTCCAGTCACTTGCCTCTAGAAGCAGGGCGACGAGCAATGACACGATATGCATGTCTTGGTGGAAAAATATGGGTACATATATTTCCAGACAAACCCATTACAGTAAGACCTACAGAAACACATATGGGTTCGGGTCTCCAGAATATTGGGTATCTATCATTAAATCGGGTCGAATACTTTATGAAATGGACAGAGTATAAGAAATTGTAGCCAGAGAAGCTATTGAAATAGCGGCGTCTAAAATGCCTATACGAACTCAATTCATAGCATATGGTTAAAATTGCAAAATTATGTCCAGTCACTTGCCTCTAGAAGCAGGGCGATGAGCAATGACACGATATGCATGTCTTGGTGGAAAAATATGGGTATGTATATTTCCAGACAAACCCGTTACAATAAGACCTACAGAAACAAATATGGGTTCGGGGAAAGGATCTCCCGAATATTGGGTATCTATCATTAAACCGGGTCGAATACTTTATGAAATGGACGGAGTATACGAAATTGTAGCCAGAGAAGCTATTGAAATAGCGGCATCCAAAATGCCTATACGAACTCAATTCATAGCATATGGTTAAAATGGTTTAACTGATCAGGAAACTATCTCCTTCAAGATGCGGTATTGGGTCGTTTAAAACTCATAAAAAAATTAAACAAAACTACTGTAGTTAGAAGAAGATGTGGTCTATTTCTTAATGCATAAATTTACCATACAAAACAAATATGTAACTGAATATTAGAAATTGAAAAGGCCACAGCATTAATAAAATTGGTATTTATAATTTTAAAGGCCAAACCACTTGCTTGCTTATCCAGCACCGGGATAATGGCTTATAATCTTTCAGTTCGTAGCCAAAGAGGAATCCTTCCAATAGTATCAGCCATTTACCCCCACTTTCCTCCACATTATATCAATACAGGTAGCACCTCGTAATCCCATGAGAAACAGGGGATTTTGGTCCTTATGAAATGGAAGTCAATAAGGAAGACAAAACAAGAGAGACAAACATACCTCATTTCCCCAGTCTGTCTTGTCCTCATATCCACAGCTGATAACATGGATAGCTTCTTTGAGAAGAGTTTCAGGGGCGGCAGACTGAGGAACACCACCATGTTCCATAAGTGTAGATGCAACAAACACAGCTGACTGACCAAACCTTTTTTCTAGGCTCATCTGTGACATCAGTAGCGACTTCTCATCATCAAATCCAGCACCTGAAAATGGATATTCGAAATGCACAATAAAAATAAGTGTTAGATCCAATAATGATAAACAGTGATGCAGATAAACAAGATTCCACTAAATCAAACCTTGTTACCTCTCCGTACAAGTGCGAGATTGTTTTATACATAGACATAATAATGCAGGAGGCAAGTCAAGAGGAAAAATAAATCAGACCTTTTGATTGGTCTTGATTATTCAAAAATAGGGCTTGAAATAAATCGGACCCTTAAATACAACAGTTCCACATTTCAAACAACCCACATCTATGGGGCTTGGCCTCCATATCAATCTCCTGGTGAATCCAAGAGAAGAAAAAGGAAAACAAGATGCCTTATTGAAGTTCTACAGTAGTCCGAACACCTAAGAGCATGAAAGGTCAAAATAAAAAAATGCAAGTGGGCCCACAAGGATCCATCCAAGTCCAACCAGCCAAACCGCAAGCTAGAGGACCACTTCCCAAGTGGTACGAAAATGCACGCATGCATGCACAAGCACACGCATCGACATCAAGATCTCAAAAGCCTTCCATCATTGAATTCAATCGAAGGATAGCCTAACCTAGCAAAGGGAGGCTAAGATCTCAAAAGCCTACTAATATGGACTAATGGTGCCAACTTTTTTTTTTTATCAATAAACTAATGGTGCCAACTTAGAACAAACGAAGCCCCAAATTCTATCATAATCATGGTTTTAAAAAACGCCGAAACTGTTACATAACGCCCGTTACGTAAAGGTTTCGGTGGCCTCCGATACCCGATACCGTAGCTTTACCAATTTATCCCGAAACAAAACCGTAACACCCAAAACCGTTACGAAACGGGCGTCACACCCAATATGTAAAGGTTTTGGTTGTAGGACTGGGTTCCGAAAATCCCTAAACTCATTCTAAAACTTCATCTTTGTTTCCTCTCTACTTATTCTTAGTACTTTTTTTTTCCTAAAATTCTTTTGTTTTTTGTTGATTAACAACTTGATTTGAAGTTTAATCCATAGATTTGAAGGAATCCAAGAGAAGTTCTTTATTTCGAGTATGTTTCAACCATCAACCCATCTAATTTTCTTATTTCTAAATTCTGAGCTTCATATTGGCTTTAAAAGTATCTTGTTACTCATTTATTATATGTTTTTTTTCTATTTTTTTTAAGCAAAAAAGAAAAAAAAAAAGTATAGGCCGAAATCGTTACGTAACGGCATTACATAAAGGTTTCGGCCGTGTCCGAAACCCTTTTTTTAAACCTTGATCATAATTGCTAGCTCAACTACCCTAGGCAAAAGCCATTAGTTATTTTTTTATTATTATTATTATTACTTGTTACAATTTTGTCATAATTGCTATTTTAGGTAATTTTATTTTGAGATTAGCATATTATTTTGGGTGAATGTGGATAAAATGAACTTAACATGTTCCTAATTCTGGTTTGTTATCTCAATTAGCATGATTCTATTTTTAGCATGATGCCTTAATTAGCATGTAATATAATTTAGGAATTATAAATTGGTTTCCAATACGTAGATTTAGGGAGTTAATGCCTTTGACGGGTGTCTAAGCATGCCTAACAGCTTCTCTTAGCTCAATCAAATCTCTTCCCTAAACTCTCTTTAGATCATATTGCTTTATCATTCACTAGTTTAGGGTTCCTATTTCTTCTTATAATTAGAATAAGTGACAACTCCAAATCCATGTGATTTTGGGCATTATTCCGGATTAGAAAATATTTATATTTGGGATGACGAATTTTGTTCTAAAAGCAAGTGCAAGAATTGCCTCATTTCACAGAATTTTGACATAATTGCATGTAGTGTTTAATTAGTAGATCTGGTAAGATAAAGAAATAATCATAACAAAAATCGACAACCATACCTTCAACCCCCTCTTCTATATCTTCTAGATTGAATATCGGCACGGTAGGGTCCATATGCTTGCTCGATTTCTTCTTGTCAGAACCCTTTTTGCTTGATTGGGAACTTCTCTTTCGTGATCCACCGAAGCATGTAGAGAACAAACCTGGTTTCTTATGCTTGGGCTTGAGAGGAGGCTCATAACCATATAAAGCCGTTCTGTTGAAGACACATCCCGTACCCACATAAACTGGACCTTGGATGCCATCCAAGCCTCTTAAATTTATCTGAAATCCACAAGACAAAAGAACACAATCAGAAAGTGGCAAGCCAAAAGATAACAACGCTGAATTTCCAACTCAGCTAACAAGATTCACCACTTAGTGGCCAAGTCTTGCTCTCTAGGGCACTGAAGTCAGCAAATTCATTGGTAGGTCAGTTAACTAAGTAAGGGATTCTAGGGTAGTAGAGTATAGAGTTCTTAATATCCCTTTTTTTCCCTGCTTGCATCCTTTATGTATATCCTTCCCCTCTCTATCTATTAAAATTTTTTGTTGACTGATTATTAATAAAAAAACAAGATACACTGTTTCTAGGACAAATTAAATATCCACATAATCGCTAGCCTATATCTTAGCACATTACACACACACAATAACATCAAATCACATAATAGAGTTCTAATTATAATTATGAAATAGGACAATAAAACTTATTTACCAATAAAGGATAACAGAACTTACATCAAAGAAAACGGTATTACGGTTGGCATATCGGTCGTTCCTATCAATACCATCAAATCTTTGCGGAAACTGAACATAACATACTGATTTCCCGAGGTTTGGATCCATCATAAAGCACATAGCTTCGCGCAATGCTTTGCTGTTGTTTATGTAGTGGTCACAATCGAGATTCAACAAGTAGGGCCCATTGGTAAGGACTGCTGATACACGAACCTGTTGGAGGGTTGATATGACCATTACAACTGAGGCATGCCATAACGAGGATAAGCGTCTATTGTGATTATTTATGAACTTACCAGAGCATTCATTGCACCAGCCTTCTTGTGATGTTGGAAGCCTGGACGCTTCTCACGGGACACATAGACTAACCGTGGAAGCTCATTACCCTCACTGTCGAGTCCTCCATTTTGACCTAAGAAAACCTGCAAATAACAAAGTATCCAAACTTGAGTGCAAACCACCACTGATAGAAGGATGTCATTGCTTTGGCACTGCAATAAATCAGCAATACAATAGAACTTTCTAAATAGTGTATTAAATAAGACAAACTAAACATAAATAAGAGGAAAACATAAGAAAACAAGGCATACACTAAATAAAATAATAAATTCTAAAAATGTGAGTAGGTATGTAATATATATATATATGTGTGTGTGTGTTTGTGTGTGTGTGAAAATGCGTGTGCTTTGCACATGATAAATTTTGATTGTAATCAATATTTAATATTACATGCACTAGAGATTTAGTAATTATGTTATTTCAATTATTATTTATAAATAGATAAATACGTAGAACTCTTGAATATGTAAATAGTGGATCCCAAATAATTGTAAAACCTATAAAAAAATCTAATTACTGAATCCTCTTTTCAACTCTTAAGTCTCCCACTCCGGGAGTAATATATACAAAGAAATGATAGAGAAATGGGATGATTTGGGTGCTGTTACTGTCACGCAGGCATTGGATCTCTTATCTGTATTGCATTAGAACCTCTGTGATGGATATATGCATGTGTACTGATCTCTGAATGGCGCCAAGGCATAAAATAGTAGCAGTAAAGTCTAAAACTATTGACTTTGTTGAGGGGGATGATGAGGAGAGGGTGGCGTTGAAGATTATTTAAAGGGGTAGGGGTTTTTCCAGAGAAATTCAGCTTGAAAAACATGAGTGCTGGAAACTGGAGAAGTTTATTTCTGATTGTATTGCTTCTCGGGACGAAAATTACAGAGCAGACTCTCCCATGCTCCCGGAGTAAATTTCTGGTTGAAAGGAAGAGAAATGGGAGAGGGGCATTCATTTCTCTTTCTGTATTCCCTCTATCTGGGGGTATAAGAAGGTGGCTAAATTTTCCCGAGGGGCGGTTTCGTGACGGGTGGAGGTGGGTGGCTGGGGCTGTTAGGTGTTGATGCCTGCCCAAGCATCTAAGGTCTCTAACCCATATTTCAGGGTTCATTCCCAGGACTTCTCAGGTCTAGACTGGCCAGTCTTGCCTTCGAGGGAGACAGCCTCCCCGCCTTCTGAGAGCCAATCTTGTTCCGTTCGCTGGGGGAACTTGGCGTTGGTGTGTGTTTTTATTAATCCTTCCGGCAGCTGGTCGGAGTTAGAATCTTTAGTGAATAACATTTTACCTAGAGATGAGCATTCCCGCCTCATTCCTATAGGCGGTAATAAAGGCCTTATTGTTGTTAAGAATAGTTCCACGATTCGTGGATTGAGTGCATGTGATCCGTGGCCTCTACCAGGTGAGGGTGCTCTCATCATGAACAGGTGGTGGCCAAGCGTGAATGCCACTCATAGCTCAGACCTGAGAGCTTGTTTCTGGATTCATATTCAAGGACTCCCGTTTCATCTTTGGCGGCCAGATGTTTTTGTATTAATTGGTAAGGCTTGTGGTGGCCTCTTGAAGATTGATAAGCATACATCTTCCCTTACTGATCTCAGAGTTGCCCGAATCCAGGTTGTTGAATCCAACCTGGATTTGATCCCGCGTTCCTTGTTAATCCTTGATGGTAACAGGGTATATTCAGTAGCGATTTTTTGTCTCGCCGGAGATCTCCC
Source organism: Tetracentron sinense (assembly GCA_015143295.1). Classification (NCBI taxonomy): domain Eukaryota; kingdom Viridiplantae; phylum Streptophyta; class Magnoliopsida; order Trochodendrales; family Trochodendraceae; genus Tetracentron; species Tetracentron sinense. Next base: position 42,045,140 of record CM026557.1, read on the forward strand.
CTCAGGTTTCCAGCGAGCCCCTTGCCATACGGCCAGCCAGCTCGGGATCTGGAGTCAACGTCAATTTTGAATATCCCTGCCGTGCTGTGCCAACGTCAATTTTGAATATCCCTGCCGTGCTGTGCCAGCTAGGGAGATCAGTCCTCCTTTACCTGTTCGGCCATCAAATCCTTTTGACTTGGGAGTTGGGGCAGACCAGTTGCGGTCGAAGGAGCCAGAGTTTTGCCTGTGGAGGAGTTATCTCATAATAGGACCTTTCAGAATCATGTGAGCAAGAAGGTCAGTCGCAGTTCGAATTTTGGGGTTTCTTGGCGTGTTAGGAAGCAAAAAATTAATAAAAGGCTGAACTTGCATCGTGTTTCTCATCGAGCCAGAGCTGGCATGTCAGAAGTTAGGGGGGCTATAGCTTCAGACCAGTGGGATCCAATTTTAGAGTGCCCAGGGGAGGTTTGGGCCCATTCTGCCAAGGTCTATGGGCCGGTCATTGTTAGCAAGCCTGTTTCTACCCCCCATGAGTAGCCTGGACCTGAATCAGGCTGGTAGGCTGGAAGTGTGGTATGATTCGAGCCCAAAGTCCGCTGATCCTTTTGGGCTGTATCCAATTCTTGAAAGGATGGACCCGATTGTGCAGGAGAAGGCTAAACTAAGTCCGTTGAGACCTACCTTGACCAGTGGTGGCTTTGGTAAGGGTGGCTTGGAGGCTGCAGAAACCTGGTGTGCATTGTCTTCATCGGTAGGGTCCTTTGTCATCAAGCGAGTTGAAGACTCCAGGTGGTTTCAGGATAAATCAGAATCTTGCGTTCAAGGGGGAAGATTGCACTCTAGGTCGAATTCGAGCTCGGTGGTTAGGGCTTCGTGTGGGGGTAGGGATAAGTTGGATATAAGTTTTGGCAGCGAAGTCAGAGGTTTTCAAGGCAAGTCGGTGGCTGTACCCTCCTCGGCTTCCCTTTCTCCTGCTTCCGAGAGTCCTGGACAGGGTTCATCTGTTTCAAGGGAGATGGGGTTTGGACCGTTTGGTGGAGTTTGTTCTGATGCAAGAATTTCAGCCTGATCGGCGTCTTCTCTGAGAGGTATGTCTTCGGATTGGTTGAATCCTTTTGAGCCTAGTTCCAGTCTTAGGGATCTTGACGGTTATGCAGAGGTGTATCCTGCCCACGCGGGAGTGAAGGAGGGTTTGCGTTCTCCGAAGGTGGTGCCTAGTGTAGATAAGTCGACTTTTTCTCCTGCAATAACCTCATCAGAGAGGGTTGGTGATATGAATAGTGTGCATGGGTGTGGCGACCGATGTTGGATAGGGGAGTTCCTCCTGGTGATCAAGTGGGTAAATTGATGGATGATGGAGATGGCCTCAAATTTGTGGTGTCTTTTGAGGGTGCTGTTGAGACTTCGAAGTCTGCTCGGATTCGGGGTGTGGCTGGGGAGTTGGTAGAGCCGGTCACTTACTCGATTCCTGAAGCAGGGAGTGTTGATTCGGAATGGATAGTGTCCCATTTGGAGGCATTTGGTAAGTTTCTGGGTTTGTCCTTTGTTGGGCGGGAGAAAGAAGTTCGGGATCTCTTTCGCATGATAGAAAGGGAGTCAGGGAAGGCTGCCCCTCGAGATACAGAGGTTGAGTCAGGCGGGTAAAAAAATCAGTGTCGAGGGAGGTTACAAAATTGGTTAGTGGAATTAATTCTGACCAGCACGACCGGATTGGGAGAAAGGCTCGGCCTTGCCGAGGGAGAGGGTTAGGAGCTGGTTTATAATGTCGTTATGCATCTTGTCTTGGAATATTCGAGGTCCGGGGTCTATGGAGAAGCATCGAGCGGTAAAGAATTTAGTTTTGTGACACAAGCCAGCAATTCTTTGTCTGCAAGAATCTAAAATCTCTAGCATGTCAGATCGTATAGTGCAGGACTGTTGGGGAAGTGATGCTGGGTGGCGGGCAGTTCCAGCAATCGGGCACTCGGGTGGTATCCTAATCGTTTGGGATAAGGTAGTTGTGGAAGTAATTGAGGAGCTGGGGGCGTTTTCTCTCTCTTCTGTGTCGTTTCATTAAGGAAGACTTTAAGAGGGTTTTTTCTGGAGTGTATGGCCCGGTTTGCCCAAAGGAGCGAAGGGATTTTTGGTCAGAGCTTGATAACATAAGCGCTAGATGGGGTGCTCCTTGGTGCCTTGGGAGAGATTTTAACTGTGTGAGATTTAGCTATGAGAAATCTAATGGGGGGGGCTGTCACCCTGTATATGAGGAGTTTTGGGAAGTTCCTGTTCAGGCATAATTTGATTGAATTTCCTCTTAAGGGGGCGGCTTTGACTTGGTCTAATTTCTAGAATCCTCCTTCTCTCAGTAGGATTGATCGGTTTTTTGCTTGTCTAGATTGGGAGGTTCGTTTTCTAGACACTTCTCTTGTGGCTCTTCCTAGACCTGTTTCAGACCACAACCCCCTTTTGCTAAAGTTAGAGGGATTAGATGGTGGTCCAAAGCCGTTTAAATTCGAAAATATGTGGCTGCAGCATCCCAGTTTTTTGTCGGTGGTCGAAGAGGCATGGGACAATTCTTCTTCGTGGGGGTCCAAGAGCACTATTTTTGGGTTGAAATTGAAGGCGGTCAAGCAGAAGCTTAATACTTGGAATAATCAAGAGTTTGGGATAATCCTGGAAAAAAAAAAAGCTTTTTTGGAGGGTATCTTGTCTTTGGATCTGAAGGAAGAGTTCTCTGCTTTGTTGGAGCGGGAATGTCAGGAGAGGGAGGATCTGAAGCGGGATTTCCAGAACTTCTTGAAATTCGAGGAAATTAGCTAGAAGCAAAAGTCTCGGGTTCGATGGTTAAAAGAAGGGGACCGTAATACGAGATTCTTTCATAATATGGCATCGGTGCGTCGCCGAGTGAATAAGATTGTGTGTTTACAGATTAGGGATCAGAGATGGGAGGAGCCTAAGGACTTAGGGGGAGCAGCTGCAGAATACTACAGATCCTTATACAAAGAAGAATTTGCTTTCAGACCGTTGTTAGATGGGTTGCCTTTTGAGCGCATCTCAGAGGAGATGATGCACCAGTTGGAGAGACTGTTTTCGGAGGTGAAAGTTCTGTCTATGATCGTAGGTACGGAGGGGGACAAAGCCCCGGGGCCCGATGGCTTTACCATTGAATTCTACAAAAAGTGCTGGTCTATTATTGGTCAAGATTTGTTTAGTGTTTTTCATGAGCTGTTTCAGTCCAACTCGTTTGATCAGGTTCTCAACTATTCTTTCTTAGCCCTCATTCCGAAGGTGACGAGGGCCCTAGACATTCGAGACTTTATACTCATCGGTCTTATCAGTAGTGCTTACAAGATTCTCTCGAAAGTGTTAACTGTCAGACTCAGCGGGGTGATTGGTCACATTATTTCCCAAGAACAAAGTGCCTTCGTGGGAGGGCGACAAATCCTAGATGGGAATCTTATTGCTAATGAAGTGGTAGATGAGCGTCTTAAGAAGGGTGTCCCCGTATCATCTGTAAGATGGATTTGGAAAAAGCATATGATCATGTTAATTGGGGCTTTTTGGATTATTCCCTTCGTCATATGGGCTTTGGGCAGAAGTGACGCGCTTGGGTGCGGAGCTGTTACTCGTCTTCCTCCTTCTCAGTTCTCATTAATGGGTCCTCTCATGGCTTTTTTAAGAGTTCTAGGGGTTTGCGCCAAGGAGATCCCTTATCTCCTCTGCTTTTTATTATAGTCACGGAAGCTCTTAGTAGGATGATTCATAGGGCTTCAGCGGTGGCTTGGGAGGGATTTTTGATGGGTAGCCCTTCAGTTACCATTTTTCATCTCTTGTTTGCGGATGACATTTTGCTATTTTGTGGCTCGTCGGAGAGGCATCTCACCTGTATCCGTTATTTGTTTAGATCCTTTGAAGCGGTCTCCAGTCTGAAAATTAATTTCCTCAAAAGCTCGATTTTTGCAGTGGGTGAGGTGCCTCATCTGGAGGCTTTGGCTTCCTGTCTTGGGTGTAAGACCGGATCTCTTCCTTCTCGATATTTAAGCCTTCCTTTGGGGGCGCCGTTCAACTCGAAGGGGATTTGAAAGCCGATCATAGAGAGGTTCCACAACAGGTTGTCAGGATGGAAATCCTCTCTTCTCTCTAAAGGCGGTAGACTTACCTTGTTGAAGAGTACGATGTGTAGCCTTCTGAGTTCCGACTTATTTCTTATCTTTATTTAGAATCCCAGCTTGCATAGCTGCAGAATTTGAAAGGATGCAACATGACTTTTTTGTGGAATGAGAAGGTAGTGGTCAAAAAGATTCATCTTGTGAGGTGGAAGTGGGTTTGTCGGCCTAAAGAGAAAGGGGGGCTTAGTGTTTGGCATATTTGAGTTCTCAATCAGGCATTGTTGGGAAAATGGTTGTGGCGCTTTGGGGTTGAAGGCGATAGTCTGTGGAGAGCGGTGATTTTGGCTCGTCATGGGTATTGGGATCGTTGGGAGGCGAGGCCGCCCCGAGGTCCCCATGGGGTTGGTCTTTGGAAAACTATTGTGATGGGTTGGGCCGAGTATGTCAAGCATACGCGCCTCTTGATTGGGGATGGGGCGGACGTTAAATTCTGGCTTGATTCGTGGTGTGGTTCTTTGCCTTTGAATAAGGTGTTCCCCACTTTCTTCTCTATCGCCACAAATAAAGTGGCGACTATTATGGAATTGTTCGATAGGAAGTCAAGGCTAGGAGTTTGGAGCCCCTCGTTCAAGTGGTCATTAAATGATGGGGAAGTCCAGGATTTTGTTTCCTTCTTGAGAATGTTAGATTCGATGCGTTTGAATGCTTCCGTGAAGGATCAACGGGTCTGGGCAAGCAATTCCAAAGGTCTGTTCTCTGTCAAATCGTTCTTGCAGGTGACGACCCCCCCCCCCCCCCCCTCCCCCTCTCCCTCCCTCCAATTTTCCCTGCCGAGTGGTTTGGTTCTTAGGAGTGCCTTCCAAGGTGTCTTTCTTCTTGTGGTCAGCTGTTCTAGATAAAATTTTGACCTTGGACAACCTGAGGATAAGAGGTTGGAGACTCCCTAATCGTTGCTTTATGTGTATGAGGGAGGAGGAATCTGTTGACCATCTATTGATTCATTGCTTTTTCGCGCGGAAACTGTGGTAGCACTTCTTGTGCCAAATTGGGATTGCTTGGGTCTTTCCTTCCTCATTCCAAAACCTTTTATCTAGTTGGCTTTCAGTTCAGCTAGAAAGCCCGTTCGATCTCTTTTGGGTTTTCCTACCCGGGCTAGTTGCGTGGTCCTTATGGAAGGAACGGAATAGGAGGGTATTTGATAATTCCTCTCTGTTTATAGAGAGAGCGTGCTCCCAGTCGCGTACTTTGCGGCGAGACTGGATCTCTACTAAAGTTGATGTGGGGGAGACAGGTTTTGATGTTCTGATTTCTTAGTATCAGATAGTGTGTTGTTTGTTGGGCTTGGTTTGTTGGTGGCTTTGTTGCTTGCTTGTGGGTCTTCATTTTTTGTTTTCTTGGCTGTCGGGCTGGTTGATTCACTTTTTGTGAATCTGTAGTTCTTTCTTTGCTTCAATGAATTGCGTTTACCGATAAAAAAAAACTAATAATGTATTATAGAGAAAGAATAATAAATATGTATGTAGTGACTAAACTAAAATTCCTTGTAATGGTAGAGTGCTTCCTAAATTTGAAGTTCTTTCAGAATAATTAACAGAGTGCAGTAAAGTTACAATTTATTTGATTAAATATTAATTTATACAGTTTACTAAATATGTAGAACTTAAAGATGTTAATTTTAATAGCTCATAAAATAAAATATATAGAATTTCTAGATGTAATTTAATAATACTTAAATGAATAATGGATCCCACATAATCTTAAATATAACTCATATTTTTTTCTTAATTATAATTCCTAGAGTTTTAGTAGGTATTGCAGATTAGTAGTGGGTCCCACTAATAATAACAGTATTAAGATTCAATTACAAAAACAGATCCATATTAATAATATTGTAAAATCATATAATACAAGGAGACTTCGAAGTCTGCTCGGATTCGGGGTGTGGCTGGGAGTTGGTAGAGCCGGTCACTTACTCGATTCCTGAAGCAGGGAGTGTTGATTCAGAATGGGTAGTGTCCCGTTTGGAGGCATTTGGTAAGTTTCTGGGTTTGTCCTTTGTTGGGCGGGAGAAAGAAGTTCGGGATCTCTTTCGCATGATAGAAAGGGAGTCAGGGAAGGCTGCCCCTCGAGATACAGAGGTTGAGTCAGGCGGGTAAAAAAATCAGTGTCGAGGGAGGTTACAAAATTGGTTAGTGGAATTAATTCTGACCAGCACGACCGGATTGGGAGAAAGGCTCGGCCTTGCCGAGGGAGAGGGTTAGGAGCTGGTTTGTAATGTCGTTATGCATCTTGTCTTGGAATATTCGAGGTCCGGGGTCTATGGAGAAGCGTCGAGCGGTAAAGAATTTAGTTTTTGTGACACAAGCCAGCAATTCTTTGTCTGCAAGAATCTAAAATCTCTAGCATGTCAGATCGTATAGTGCAGGACTGTTGGGGAAGTGATGCTGGGTGGCGGGCAGTTCCAGCAATCGGGCACTCGGGTGGTATCCTAATCGTTTGGGATAAGGTAGTTGTGGAAGTAATTGAGGAGCTGGGGGCGTTTTCTCTCTCTTCTGTGTCGTTTCATTAAGGAAGACTTTAAGAGGGTTTTTTCTGGAGTGTATGGCCCGGTTTGCCCAAAGGAGCGAAGGGATTTTTGGTCAGAGCTTGATAACATAAGCGCTAGATGGGGTGCTCCTTGGTGCCTTGGGAGAGATTTTAACTGTGTGAGATTTAGCTATGAGAAATCTAATGGGGGGGGCTGTCACCCTGTATATGAGGAGTTTGGGAAGTTCCTGTTCAGGCATAATTTGATTGAATTTCCTCTTAAGGGGGCGGCTTTGACTTGGTCTAATTTCTAGAATCCTCCTTCTCTCAGTAGGATTGATCGGTTTTTTGCTTGTCTAGATTGGGAGGTTCGTTTTCCTAGACACTTCTCTTGTGGCTCTTCCTAGACCTGTTTCAGACCACAACCCCCTTTTGCTAAAGTTAGAGGGATTAGATGGTGGTCCAAAGCCGTTTAAATTCGAAAATATGTGGCTGCAGCATCCCAGTTTTTTGTCGGTGGTCGAAGAGGCATGGGACAATTCTTCTTCGTGGGGGTCCAAGAGCACTATTTTTGGGTTGAAATTGAAGGCGGTCAAGCAGAAGCTTAATACTTGGAATAATCAAGAGTTTGGGATAATCCTGGAAAAAAAAAAGCTTTTTTGGAGGGTATCTTGTCTTTGGATCTGAAGGAAGAGTTCTCTGCTTTGTTGGAGCGGGAATGTCAGGAGAGGGAGGATCTGAAGCGGGATTTCCAGAACTTCTTGAAATTCGAGGAAATTAGCTAGAAGCAAAAGTCTCGGGTTCGATGGTTAAAAGAAGGGGACCGTAATACGAGATTCTTTCATAATATGGCATCGGTGCGTCGCCGAGTGAATAAGATTGTGTGTTTACAGATTAGGGATCAGAGATGGGAGGAGCCTAAGGACTTAGGGGGAGCAGCTGCAGAATACTACAGATCCTTATACAAAGAAGAATTTGCTTTCAGACCGTTGTTAGATGGGTTGCCTTTTGAGCGCATCTCAGAGGAGATGATGCACCAGTTGGAGAGACTGTTTTCGGAGGTGAAAGTTCTGTCTATGATCGTAGGTACGGAGGGGGACAAAGCCCCGGGGCCCGATGGCTTTACCATTGAATTCTACAAAAAGTGCTGGTCTATTATTGGTCAAGATTTGTTTAGTGTTTTTCATGAGCTGTTTCAGTCCAACTCGTTTGATCAGGTTCTCAACTATTCTTTCTTAGCCCTCATTCCGAAGGTGACGAGGGCCCTAGACATTCGAGACTTTATACTCATCGGTCTTATCAGTAGTGCTTACAAGATTCTCTCGAAAGTGTTAACTGTCAGACTCAGCGGGGTGATTGGTCACATTATTTCCCAAGAACAAAGTGCCTTCGTGGGAGGGCGACAAATCCTAGATGGGAATCTTATTGCTAATGAAGTGGTAGATGAGCGTCTTAAGAAGGGTGTCCCCGTATCATCTGTAAGATGGATTTGGAAAAAGCATATGATCATGTTAATTGGGGCTTTTTGGATTATTCCCTTCGTCATATGGGCTTTGGGCAGAAGTGACGCGCTTGGGTGCGGAGCTGTTACTCGTCTTCCTCCTTCTCAGTTCTCATTAATGGGTCCTCTCATGGCTTTTTTAAGAGTTCTAGGGGTTTGCGCCAAGGAGATCCCTTATCTCCTCTGCTTTTTATTATAGTCACGGAAGCTCTTAGTAGGATGATTCATAGGGCTTCAGCGGTGGCTTGGGAGGGATTTTTGATGGGTAGCCCTTCAGTTACCATTTTTCATCTCTTGTTTGCGGATGACATTTTGCTATTTTGTGGCTCGTCGGAGAGGCATCTCACCTGTATCCGTTATTTGTTTAGATCCTTTGAAGCGGTCTCCAGTCTGAAAATTAATTTCCTCAAAAGCTCGATTTTTGCAGTGGGTGAGGTGCCTCATCTGGAGGCTTTGGCTTCCTGTCTTGGGTGTAAGACCGGATCTCTTCCTTCTCGATATTTAAGCCTTCCTTTGGGGGCGCCGTTCAACTCGAAGGGGATTTGAAAGCCGATCATAGAGAGGTTCCACAACAGGTTGTCAGGATGGAAATCCTCTCTTCTCTCTAAAGGCGGTAGACTTACCTTGTTGAAGAGTACGATGTGTAGCCTTCTGAGTTCCGACTTATTTCTTATCTTTATTTAGAATCCCAGCTTGCATAGCTGCAGAATTTGAAAGGATGCAACATGACTTTTTTGTGGAATGAGAAGGTAGTGGTCAAAAAGATTCATCTTGTGAGGTGGAAGTGGGTTTGTCGGCCTAAAGAGAAAGGGGGGCTTAGTGTTTGGCATATTTGAGTTCTCAATCAGGCATTGTTGGGAAAATGGTTGTGGCGCTTTGGGGTTGAAGGCGATAGTCTGTGGAGAGCGGTGATTTTGGCTCGTCATGGGTATTGGGATCGTTGGGAGGCGAGGCCGCCCCGAGGTCCCCATGGGGTTGGTCTTTGGAAAACTATTGTGATGGGTTGGGCCGAGTATGTCAAGCATACGCGCCTCTTGATTGGGGATGGGGCGGACGTTAAATTCTGGCTTGATTCGTGGTGTGGTTCTTTGCCTTTGAATAAGGTGTTCCCCACTTTCTTCTCTATCGCCACAAATAAAGTGGCGACTATTATGGAATTGTTCGATAGGAAGTCAAGGCTAGGAGTTTGGAGCCCCTCGTTCAAGTGGTCATTAAATGATGGGGAAGTCCAGGATTTTGTTTCCTTCTTGAGAATGTTAGATTCGATGCGTTTGAATGCTTCCGTGAAGGATCAACGGGTCTGGGCAAGCAATTCCAAAGGTCTGTTCTCTGTCAAATCGTTCTTGCAGGTGACGAACCCCCCCCCCCCCCCCCCCCCCTCTCCCTCCCTCCAATTTTCCCTGCCGAGTGGTTTGGTTCTTAGGAGTGCCTTCCAAGGTGTCTTTCTTCTTGTGGTCAGCTGTTCTAGATAAAATTTTGACCTTGGACAACCTGAGGATAAGAGGTTGGAGACTCCCTAATCGTTGCTTTATGTGTATGAGGGAGGAGGAATCTGTTGACCATCTATTGATTCATTGCTTTTTCGCGCGGAAACTGTGGTAGCACTTCTTGTGCCAAATTGGGATTGCTTGGGTCTTTCCTTCCTCATTCCAAAACCTTTTATCTAGTTGGCTTTCAGTTCAGCTAGAAAGCCCGTTCGATCTCTTTTGGGTTTTCCTACCCGGGCTAGTTGCGTGGTCCTTATGGAAGGAACGGAATAGGAGGGTATTTGATAATTCCTCTCTGTTTATAGAGAGAGCGTGCTCCCAGTCGCGTACTTTGCGGCGAGACTGGATCTCTACTAAAGTTGATGTGGGGGAGACAGGTTTTGATGTTCTGATTTCTTAGTATCAGATAGTGTGTTGTTTTGTTGGGCTTGGTTTGTTGGTGGCTTTGTTGCTTGCTTGTGGGTCTTCATTTTTTGTTTTCTTGGCTGTCGGGCTGGTTGATTCACTTTTTGTGAATCTGTAGTTCTTTCTTTGCTTCAATGAATTGCGTTTACCGATAAAAAAAAACTAATAATGTATTATATAGAAAGAATAATAAATATGTATGTAGTGACTAAACTAAAATTCCTTGTAATGGTAGAGTGCTTCCTAAATTTGAAGTTCTTTCAGAATAATTAACAGAGTGCAGTAAAGTTACAATTTATTTGATTAAATATTAATTTATACAGTTTACTAAATATGTAGAACTTAAAGATGTTAATTTTAATAGCTCATAAAATAAAATATATAGAATTTCTAGATGTAATTTAATAATACTTAAATGAATAATGGATCCCACATAATCTTAAATATAACTCATATTTTTTTCTTAATTATAATTCCTAGAGTTTTAGTAGGTATTGCAGATTAGTAGTGGGTCCCACTAATAATAACAGTATTAAGATTCAATTACAAAAACAGATCCATATTAATAATATTGTAAAATCATATAATACAAGGATAATAATGCCCAATGAAATTTTTAAAAATTAGTTCATAAAACAAAATACATAGAATTTCTAGATGTAATTTAATAATACTTAAATGAATAATGGATCCCACATAATCTTAAATATAACTCAGATTCTTTTCTTAATTATAATTCCTAGAGTTTTAGTAGGTATTGCAAATTAGTAGTGGGTCCCACTAATAATAACAGTATTAAGATTCAATTACAAAAACAGATCCATATTAATTATATTGTAAATCATATAATACAAGGATAATAATGCCCAATGAAAAATTTTAAAATTAGTTAATTTTTTTGTAGTAGAATGATATGTGTGTGTGTGAACATATAATACAAGGATAATAATGCCCAATGAAAATTTTTTAAATTAGTTAATTTTTTTGTAGTAGAATGATATGTGTGTGATGTCCTGCGCACACTTATATTGCAAGTGTGTGAGAAAAAAAAATTTGAACATAATAACTGAATTTAAAGAACTCTCGTTTACTCGTACTGTGCTCCAAATCAGATTACTGAAGTCGTAAATGGACCAACCTGGATCATTCCTGGATGATCCCTAGTGTTATTTCCTGGCCATGGTGTACCATCTTGCATGACCCATCCTTCATCAGGAACCTTCTGTGCCTTGGCAACAAGTCCATTGACACGAACTTTAAACTCTTCATATTCTCGCTGCAGCAGATGTTGTAACAGTAATATCATAAAGATCCGTTATAACAAGAGCAAGAAACAAATTATATATATAAAAAAAAGCCACTACCTTCATAGCTCTGCGATCTTTGACAAATGATGTCTGGACTTTATCTTTTAAGTAGTCAATCTTTTGTGCAAAATACCATTCTGGAGCTCGTGGCTCAATGTTGTATTTTTTGCAGAAAGGAACCCATTTCCTTGCAAATTCTGAAGTTTCAGACAGAGCTTCAAATGTCAACATAGAAGCTCCATCATCAGAGACATAGCATGACACTTTGTCGACTGGGTAGTCAACCGCAAGGATAGATAGCACAGTATTGGCTGTGACAAGAGGAGGCTCCTTTAAAGGGTCGACAGTACTGACAAAAATGTCAATGGCAGCCAACTGTGATGGCTCTCCTTCTCGGTCGTATCTGTTATCCATAGGAACTTTGAATTATAGATCATGAAATAGAGTAATGAAGAGCTTATATGTTTGGCTCGGAAATTTGGCAAAGTATAACAATGACCAATGATAAACAAGGAAAGATGGAAACTGTTTTACCTCAAAGACAGCCTGTCAAGATATGTTTGGCGGTTTACAGGAAGCCATTTAGGGAACTGATCCAATATCCACGATATTGCAAACCATATCTCACAAATCACAGATATTAACCACAAAGCATAGGCATTGGGCACAGGATTTGTTATCCGGTAGTGCAAGAAAATGCTGAGAATAATAAGCCGCAAGATGATAACCATCCTATAAGGGTTTATCCTCGATGACGGAAGAGAAACCTTCCTCGAAAGAGGTTGCCGGGCTTCATCATTTCTGCATTACAAGGGACCAACACAAATGTAAAAGTTAATGAAAAATAGCCCTTATGGCTCTAACATTAGGAAACATGCAAATAAGTATGATACTTCAAAACCTCAGCATGTCAGTGAAACCATTTATACAGCGAATTCGTTCACCCATACAGGTGCAATTAGATGAGTTATGTCAAAAGTAGCTGGGTTAACTGGATAGAAAGCACTAGATTATTAACTATTTGTATTGAGAAAAGGTAATTAAAAAAAGGTAAAAAATGAAAAACCAAAAAGTTTATAAACCTTCTGGTAGAAAATATACAACGCAGTGTAGCTAATGTAATTGGCTCGTCTGACAAGCGATCTTGAGACTTAATAAGTACTAGGACAGAGAACTCCAAATCAGAGCAAGATCAAGCCGGAAGTTAGAAAAACTTGCGAGAGTATGGGAAAGGAACCTGCGCGCGCGCGCGTGTGAGAGAGAGAGAGATGTTACTCTCATAAAGGCTTTTGGCTCAATTGCTGGAGGGTCCTTTATTAGATTTTATTTCCAAATGAAAGTTGGCAACAGATAGACATCGAACAACCTGATATGAAGATGAATTGCTTCAAAAAATCTATAAGGAAACCATGTTTTGCAGCAGTTTAAGGATTTCATAGATACATCTCCTTATACATGAAGGCTTGCCGAAAAATAGTGCACAACTCGTGGTTTTGATTATAGCACCTCATATTTCCAGCATTACATTAGGCCCTCAACGGTCTTCATGCTTTTTTGTTAGGATATTTTTGTCCTCACTTTTCTTTTACAATATTTAGTATGCTCAGAGTCTAATATCTAACTCTGTCAGTTAACAATTTAATATGATGAAGAAAAATAAATAAGAAAATACTGTATAAAGTATAAACACATAAAAAAATAAAACTTAAGACGAAGTGTAACATTAACTTGCTAGTTAGTCAATAATTTTATGCTATTCCTATCCAAATGAAACAAGTAGAAGACTCATGGTACTCCATCAAGAAGGGAACTCACAGTAAAGAGTCATCCATAACCACATCACTACTGGCATCAATATCTCCGCCACCCCTTCCTTCGGAAGCTGCATGACCAGTGCTCAGTGGAACCACATTCTTTTCCTGCTTCATTTTCCATCCATCAACTCTCTCTTTCCAAGCTACATTACCAAGTCCAGGCGAACCAAACTCTCTCGCTGGATCTATCACCCTAATATTAGCTGCAAAAATGAATTTTTCCTAAAAGCTGGAATCGATATTGAAACAGAATATTCACACACAATCAATTACGTCTTAAACAAGAGAGAGGGAGAAAGAGACGTGATTGATTGACGTCTACTGAATATGGGAGCGGATGCACACGCTTCCCTCCACCGCCACCCGGAGACGCCATCGAAAAACGCTCAGGTGATGCCGCCGACAACTCTCCCGAAACCTGAAAAGTAAAGCAAGGGGAAAATATTAGTTAGTCTAGAATGTAGATTCATAATGAAGAATAAGAAACAAGACATGGATATGCAACTTATTGACTTACAGACTGTCCATTAGTGAGCAAAGCAATGTGATTGTGAGAAACCTCCTTATCATAGTTCGAATGCCCCACATCCTCCCCTCGCCCATAGCTCATTCGCCAACTCAGCATGCGCTCGGCAATCTTCTGCTTCTGGTCTTGATTCCCAGAGGAATAATTGAAATCGCTGGCTGCCTCATCAGCATCAACATCCTCCGCTTCATCGCCACGAATAGGCGGGCTTCCTGCAAGTTAGCCAAAAAAAGATCAAACATCATCTCTCCCATATATATATATATATATATTTTTGGGTCCAAAGGCATTCAACAAACCTCTATGCCTCCTGTATCTGGCCTTGCATTGAGGGCAAGATTGATTGCCGTCTTTCCTCTCGTACTCGTAGCAAGGCCTGCAGACAGGAAATGCACAAACATCGCAAGCAATGAAGAGTTCACCATCTACAGTCGTGCCGACGTTGTCGCCACAGATCTGGCAGACCTGACTGCCCAGGTTCTTCAAAGGTTTTGGCTGAATAAACAAGCAACACGGATCGCAAATTCAGAAAAAAATGTGTATGCATTCTTCGATTTTTTTTTGTGTGGACACCCACAAAGGAATAATTTAAGTCAGACATCCCAAAATTAAAAATTAAAAAAATAATAACTAAACGAACAAGGAGAGTGAGGGATAAAGAAGAGATACAAATAAATAATTGTGACATTAAGCTATGGAAATGGCCATCTAATCAGTAAGTAGCACAGGCATGAGAATCTCAAGCACCAAAAGAATTTCAGCGTAGTTCAGTACAAACCCCTGTGTCTCCTTCAGAATCCATTGTGTCTTTACTCAAATGCATAAGATAGATCAGTATACTGGTTCGATCTCAGCGAGATCTGTAACCGATTGTCATGCCAAAAAGCGTCAATCCTTCTCCATCTCTCTCCACATCCAAAATTGCTTCTGAATCTGCTTTTTACCACTCTTGAAGTTTGAATACGGATTTATCCGTGAAATGCTTAAATTCCAGACCAGATCTGGCCAGAACCACCTGACCAAGAGACTGAGAATCAGCTTTCACCCTTTAAAAACCCTTCTTTTACAGTCACGCATTCAATCACTCAAAAAATAGCTAGATCTGCCTCGAAAACACATCTTTAACTCAAAATCCTCCACAAAACGATCAAACCTAATGCAATATCACTCAAATTCCTTTTTTTAAAAAAAGGATAATTCCACAAAACCATACCTAAAACAACACAAGCAAAAAAAAACATGAATAGAAGAGAAATGCAAAGCCGCACCTGAAATCCAAATCGTTTCAGGAGAATAGCTGTAACGACGTACGGCGATCGATGAATTGATGAGGATCGACCAGAGCAAACGACGAACGAACAGAAAACAGCAACTCACGAGCTTTATCAGCTAAAACCCTACCGACAGTCAGCGGACTACAAAAATAATAAAATAAAATAAAAATAAAATGAGAAAAATGTGCAAATAAGTACTAACGGTTGATTATACCTTAGTACAGTAACCTAAACGGCTAAACCTCCTTACCTACTTACTCAAGCCACTAAAGTGATCCACTTCAGACAGCTCGATAGCTCGATTTCAACTTTTGTAAGCCCCGATATCATATAGAAAGTATTATTTTTGTGTAAATTTCATTTTTATCCTAAATTGTTTATGTTAAATGAGAATATATTTTGTTTTTTTTTGGTAGGACAGAAGATTCATTTAAGATTTGATAATTTAAGATTTGATAATTATTGGTGATCTTGTAATTGAATTTCGAACAATACATTTAATATATCAATAATCATCTTATTTATTAGGACTACAAATTTGAAAGATTTTATAAATTCTTTCTTATAATTTAGAAAATATAAAATATATATATAACGATGCTCTGAAAGCATTCTCGATTATATCCTAAATTAAAATTTAACGATCTCATCCTTTTGCTCCCGCTCTTGCTACTATTTTGGTTACTTAAGTTTATACTTTATAACAAAGACCAAAACCGTCCGTAAACGAACGCGGATATTATCAGTATCCGATACATATCTGAATCCATTTAGTCGGATATTTATCCGAATAGATATCCGGCGAAGTGAATTCGGATAGTAAATCACTATCCGTTTATAATCGGATACGGATTCAGATACTGGTACATTCGATCCGATAAATATTCGTCCGATTATATAATATATATATATATATATATATATATAATATTTTAAATTTATAAAATTAATATTACCTTTAAAATATATTTTTTAAATAAAAAAATTATATATTTTTATATTTTTAAATATTAATTTATATTTTTTTAAAAAAATTTAAATAATCGGATAATCCGGATATTATCCGAATCTGGATATTTTAATTAGAATCGAATACGAATATCATATTTCATTATCCGCCTGATATATTTATTAGGATATGGATATCCGAATATATAATCGAGATATACAAATATCCGATTTGAATCAGCTCCATTTGCAGGCTTACCGTCTGGCCTACTCTTTATACATATAACCTTTGGATTTTTTTAGAACTCTAACCATAAAAATTAAAATTTCTTAACCAGTGTGTGAAGGACAGTTAAAAGAGCTCTCTGAGTGAAGTAGATGGTTTTGGTGTGGTTTGGTGTGGTTTACTCATGACCAAATCCGGTCCCGTGTGAGGTGTGGAGTTCCAAAGCAGATTTTTACATATACGGGTGAGACCTATTATAAGGCATTGGGTCACTTCAGTCAGTTTGATATTCATAATTGCTTGAGAGAGTAAAAATGAAGTAAAGGGTGGTGTACGGATGTTCTTTCGGCCTGTCTGCCGTCCGATGGAGAATCCAACGGCGCCAAATGTGTCACCGTTTAATGCATGTCAAGCTATCAACTTTGGAGCCGTTAGATTCTCGATCGGACGGCCTACAAGATTTCTTGCCTCTAGAAATCACTTTCCCAAATTTAAAAAAAATTAGAATGCCAGCTGCTTCGGGTCACTTCAGTTACTTTTGCTATTAAATTGAACTGAAATAATAAATTAATAAAAATTTATCAAAATAAGATGTGAATACTCACTTAGGCTGTTTAGGCTGTGTTTGGTAACACTAATTAAAAATAGAGTTTATTTGAAAATTATGCTTATTTAGACTTTAAATTTAGATTATTGTAGTGTTAGGTAATGCTAATTTAAAAAATAGAGCTTACCTGAAAATTATGTTAAGTTGGATTTTACATAACCTTCCATTTAACAAACTAAAGTTCAACTATAATTTTTAAATAAGCTCTACCTTTTAAATTAGTGTTACTAAACAACACCTAATATTTTTACTTTGAGCAATGATTAGCGGACCAATGGATCCGTTTCATATCTTATCCCGTGTCCTCCCTTTTGCCACCCTTTTAACCCTGATTAAGCTTAACTAAATTAAAATTAAGATTTTTTTTTTTGAAAAAACATCATGGTTGGATTGCTTAACCCTAGGGGTGAGTGAATCTTAATCACAGTAGGTGAATATTTAAAATTGAGGGTGGACCAATGAGGATCGGCCATTCTGTTGTTATAAAATAGGAACTACAAGTACATTAAATATTTTCCTTTTATTTTAGGGTGAATTACATTGCCCTCTCCTAAGTTTGGTGAAATTGTAAAAAACTCTTTGTCACGACCCAAAATACCCCCTAAGAGTTAGGAGACTTTGGCAACGTGACCGCCGTGTCATGTCATCATATCATGACACATAAGGCGTACATAACATCCTGCAAGAGCATACAAGGCACGCTAAAATGCGAACTTGAAAATTTATTCTTTTCCACGTGCTAATATAAACAAAATACTGAATGATAACTAAATCTGTATACAATGTCCATTACTTGAGTTATCAACTCAATTTCAATATAAAAACTCCCAGTAGATCAACCCAAATACATGTCTCTCCCTCTCATCACTCACCCATCATTGATGACTACCCATTAGCTTCTCGGCATACTCCTCCACGATCCTTGGTTCAAGAGCACAACCATCCAACCTGTGACCTGCCGAAGATAACAACTTCGACTGAGCATTGAATACTCAGCGTCTACCAACCACTAACTAGCAGGGCTATGACATCAAAATAGAATACATGTGCATAGAAACTTAAACAATTCATATGTCTACTGTTGCGACCCAAAACCCACCTTACGAGTTAGAGTGAATCTTAGACGACTTGTCATGACCTACATGACATGCTTGGCAAACCACCCTGCAAAAGACACTAAGCATATACAACAGAGGACTAGAATAGTGGAAGCATACTCTAACGTGGTACAGCGGAAGTCTAACGAAACCTCTATGTATATATACATGATCTCAGTTTGATACAAAAGGGAAATCAAAACAAAGAAGGTGCGGACAGGCCTGCCAAAATACATGAATATCACTCTCACGCTCACCCACAATCCTTCACTTAGAATCTACCACCTAATAACCGTCTACATGAGGCTCCTCCACAGGTTTCTCAACATACTCCTCCTCCACCTATGGGCCAGGAGCACAAACGTCAAAAGGAGCAGCCGCTCCGCTATCACCTACCGACATAAGAAGTACGGTTGAGCATGGAATACTCAGCGGGTACCAAACACTAACCAACAGCCATAACATAATAATAATAACATAAAACATGAAGCAGTTCATATCATAATAGGAAAGAAACAGTTTATAATTCAAGCTTTCATCACATCAAAGTCGGAAATCTCGTAAAAACATCATGTGCTTGACTTGATTTGAAATACTCTTTTCATGTTTAAAAACTTGTCTTGTCTTGTCTTGTCTTGTCGTATCGTATCGTATCGTATCGTGCCATGCTTGTATCATGCGTGTCATGCGTGTCATGTCATGTATCATGCTTGCTTGTTTGAAAAATAAACATGATCTTGCTACTTGTGAGGGAGGGGAGACCTCTCTTCCTAAATGAGAAGCAACTTGTGAGGGAGGGGAGACCCCTCTTTAACGAATGCATTAAATGGAACATGCATGCATGGAGGGTTCTTGCGTGGCGGTTCCTTGTTCGTGTCAAAAGCGAGGCAAAACATATCTTAAGATATGCCCTACCTCTATTACCAACCCTTGCGTTTGGCCTTGTCGTGATGTTCGTAAATCGGAAATAAAACCTTGAAAACAAAACACGGTGTTTAAATGCTTGAAAACCTACTTGTGAACTACATGTCGTGCTTGTGGTTCCGTGTACAATTAAGTATGACAATTGTATAGAGAACATTGCAATTGATCAATAATTAAATCAAACCAATAAGCATTTAATCTATCAAGAAGTTCACACATACTTTTTATAAAATAAAGCATCATCTTCTTCATTGAGGCATTTCATCAAACACTTGGTATGCGCATTATGGTCAATACCTAAATCTTGCATTTACTAGGTGGGTTAAACTTATACATACATGTGTGTTCATTATTAATACAATGCCCTTCCCGTTTTGTTCATCACAACACATACACAACGGCATCCAATCGCCCTTACTCATCCACACATCTCCACCCATTCATTCATTCTCATTATCTTGTTTAAAAATTTAGGGAAAACATAAAATGAAGAAAACAAATAGGAGAGATGAACTAGAAGGATAGTGAAGGGTACCGACCTTCAATAGAGTGGAGAACACCTTTGATTTGGAGTCCCAACCTTGAAGAAGAATCCCTCTTTGGGTTTGAGGAACTCTAAATGCTTGAGGAAGGATCCTTCTTTGAAAATCTTCAAGTTTGAACCCCCTTTGATCTCAATTCAAAGCCACATTGGAGGATTTCCCCAAAATCTTCTTCTCCTTTCTCTCCTCCTTCTCTCCTCTCTAGGTTAGAAATACCTCAAATGAAGATCCCTAAACAAGAAAAGGGTTTAAGACCCTCAAATCCGGAATCTGCTACCACATGCGATCGATCGCACACTTATTTGCGATCGATCGCAGGTCCTTGCGATCGATCGCACCTGGATGCGATCTATCGCACATGAACCTGAACATTTCTGGTCTGATTTCCCTCTGCATGCGATCGATCGCAGATTCCTGCGATCTATCGCACCTGGGGATCCATCTATCGCATATGACCCCGAGAGTTTGAGACCTATTTCGCCTGCATGCGATCGATCGCACCCTCCAGATTTTGTTGTTTTCTCTCATTTTTCCACACTTTGGTAATTTGGTCATAACTTTCAACTCGTTTGTCCGATTTTGACAATTCAACTTGCGTTTGATTCGTCTTTCGAAAAGGAATATTCTTGATGTTTCAAAATTTCCAATTTCAACTTTATTTATTGACTAAATTGCCCCTGAAGATGACTGATCCGCAAATGGGAATCAGTAACGTGGGTTTTCAATATATCCGACTTAGGAATATTACCTTTTTAACACTTAGAGTTGTTCAAAATTTCTCATTTCTTAGAAATTGAAGATTACAAAGGCTTCATGCCTTGGCATGGGTCCCAATACATGGCAAAAAGTTCCGGGGCTCTACATATACTTTAATCAGAGTGCGGAAACCATACTTTAAATCGTTACTTTCAAAACCTTACATCTTTAAGCAAAACCAATACTTAAAACCAATTCATACTTTGAGCGAACCGTACTTTTTCAAAAATATACTTTGAGATCATTCTTTACAAAACATACTTAGAGTTCTTTCCTTAAAAACATTCTTTATAAGAGTTCATCACATAGCCTTGTCAAAATCTCATTTCTTTCAAAACATACTTTACAAGGGGATATCACATATCCTTTTTCCAAAACTTATTTTACAAGGGGATATCACATATCATTTTTCTTATTCAGATTTATCAAGGGGCATCACATACCCTTTGTCAGAATCACATACTTTACAAGGGGGCATCACATACCCTTTGTCAGAATCACATACTTTACAAGGGGGCCTCACATACCCATTATTCTTATTCAGCTTTATCAGGGGCATGTGAATACCCTTTGTTCGAATCCACTTTCTCAGGGGGTATGTAAAATACCATTTTTCGAACCACGCTTTACAAGGGGGTGTCAAATAACCATTTCATGAATCATACTTTCCAACTTTCTCAGGGGTATGTAAATACCCTTGTTCGAATCCACTTTCTCAGGGGGTATGTAAAATACTCTTTTCCGAACCATGCTTTACAAGGGGTGTCAAATACCCATTTCATGAATCATACTTTCCAACTTTCTCATGGGGTATGTAAATACCCTTGTTCGAATCCACTTTCTCAGGGGGTATGTAAAATACCCTTTTCCGAACCATGCTTTACAAGGGGGTGTCAAATACTCATTTCATTCTTCCCAGCTTTACAAGGGGGCATGTAAATACCCTTTTCAGAAACTTCACTTTAGAAGGGGGTATCTAATACTCATTAATCTTGTCCAGCTTTACAAGGGGGCATTCAAATACCCTTCACATAAACTTTCTCATCTTTACAAGGGGTATCCACTACCCTTCATCAAAACCTTTTCACTTTAAAGGGGGTATGTAAATACCCTTTTCAAAACCTTACTTTACCAATCTTCTTTGAAAACCATACTTTAAAGGGGTATCAAATACCTTTTCAGAAATCTTACTTAAAAAGGAGGTCTCCAATACCCTTCATTTGAAAACATACTTTACAATTCTTTATGAGGAGGGATTGAATACCCTTTTGTCGAAAATCATTCTTTACAAGCTTACAAGGAGGGAGTAATTACCCTTTGTTTCAAAAATCATCTTTGAGTAACACTTATAGAAAAACTCTTTTTTCAATTTTCCTTTAAAACCCCACAATTCCATACTTTTCATCAAAACCAAACCTTTTTTTATCATTTGATGATAATAAACCAACTTTCATAAGAAAAACCATCTTTTATACCTCACTTTTACCAAAAACATGCTTTACATATTACTTTCAATACATAAATCACAACAAAGATAGTTAGTAGAGGGTATCTACTTATGAAATCATAACAAGGCAATTTAGTAGAAGGTATGTACCTTTCAAAACCGAATCCCTACGGTTTATAGCTTGCGAATACTCCTTGGTAGCAAGATCCAAGCTTAGGAAGAAAGCTTGAAGTGAAAAATCAACTCCACTTGATCACTAGCACAAAGCCTAGAAGAACCCAAGCTCTTCTCCCTCTTTTCCTTCAACTTTTTCTCAAAAATCTCCTCTCTAGGGTTCTTGTAACCCTAGCTACGAAATTGTGGTTTATATAGGCCAAGGGGTGAGGCCAAAGACCATTACACCCCCTAAATATCTGAAGGAGTCGGTTCCAAGGCCAAATCATGCACCAAGGATCTATCCGTTATGAGCACAGATAGATCCTTCAAAAAACCCTTCTTTGGCCAAAAAACCCATACAAAATTGGGGTTGATAGATCGATCGGTCATGAGGATGGATAGATCCATCAGTGTATGGGATTGGATGATCTATCCTCCCCAAACTAGATAGATCCTTCACTGTTCATTCCTTCATTTTTCCTGCTGTGGTATTTTGACCATAACTTTTGACTCGGTGATCTGATTTTAAAGATTCAACTTGCGTTGAATTCTACATTCAAAGGGAAACAACTTTCATGTTTTGTACAACTCCTAATTCTTCTTTCTTCATAGCCCAAAATTGCCATAAAGCTGACTGGTCAGGAATTTCAACAAAAAATTGCCTAAAACCCACTTTTCACCTTGCTTCGACTCACAATTGGAAAATGTGATAAACATGAACCTTGAAGAGGATCTCGATATCTTTCTAATGGCTTAAGAATCACTTGATTCCGATTTCGGATGAGAAAACTAGAGTTCTCTCAAGTTGAGGGAATTTTCAAAAATCCCTCTTTGCGACACTTAAGGGTATTGCATCCTCTTGTTTTATTTATACCAAATACCCTAAACAAGTTTCACACATATTTTTATTCATTTGAAACCTCCTTTCATTTTAGAACATGAAGCCATCATCCCATTAAGGTTTTTGGCATGGAAAAACACTATTCATAGCACTATTCACACACAATTCACCACACTATTCACAGCCTAGTGAACTCGGTTCCGGGGTTCTACACTCCTCTCCTGTGTTATGATATTATATTGTTCTCCCCTCTACTTTTGTTCTTAAAAACATATTCCATTTTTTGTTAGTATACCGATTTTTATAATTTTGATTAGACGGTTAATAAATATCCGATCAAGCTAAGTTTTTACCGCTTGTCCCTTAGGAGACCCATCTTAACATCCAATGGTCGGATTTCGACCCGTATATTAATAGTCTTAATGAACAATAGCATTCCGTCTACTTGAACTCGCTCTAGAAAATTGATCGAAAAAGTAGACACGGATAGGAAAATTTTTGATGAAGTCATTCCAAGACATGAAATAATAGTTGAAAATAGAGATGAAAATTATTATTATTTGCTATTCCTGAAATTATTTCATTAACTAAACATTATACATGAGCATTCTAATTTGTTTCAAGTCGGGGATAAAGAATGTTGTAGATAAAAATTCAATTATTTGCGGCCAGTGCTAGATAGAAATGATTACTTCAACAAATGAAATTTAGACACTTTTAAGAGTCTGTGATGATTATATAGGTATCCAAAATAAGACAAGATGCATGGTTGTTATAACAAACATTCTTGTGTTCATCTTTATCATCATCATCATCAAATAAGGAAAAGTGGGTAATTTAATTCTCAGGTGAAATGCTTCCTCACTTATTGCTATGTGCCCGACTAAGAAAAGAGAAACTCAGCCTCTACTAGGGTACAAAGGAGGATTAAGTTTGAAAGGTAAATAAATAGTAAAGGGTCCCTCTCCTTTTGTAAAAGTGGAGAAAAAAAAATGACTTTAGATGTTGGATACAAAGGTAGATTAAGTTTGAAAAGTAAATAAATAGTAAAGGTTCCTCTCCTTAAGTAAAAGTGGACAAATAAAACGACTTTAGATGTTTCTAGAGCACCAAATTAAACATTAGTTTGTCAATATTAATTTCTTGAGGTTGACTAGACCTTACGCTATAAAAAATGTTAATTGTCAAACATCAAATGAGATTGTCTAAATAAGATGCCATGTGTCTCTCAACTGATATTGTAGAGACCCAAACTTTCTTCCATGCCTTTAATACAATTAGTTTGGGTATAATAGTCTTTTGTTATATTTTTATGCATATTTAATTATATCTACGCAGTATAGTGTAGTTTTAATGTTTAAGTGTTAATAGAGTGAAAAATCAGAGCCAACGATCGATTGCAGGAGAACCGATGATCGATCGCCTAGAATCTGAAATTTGGGTAAGCCCCTGTTTTGTATAACGATCGATCGCACTAACGTGACGATCGATCGTTCTAAACCAGAAAATTTGGGAAGTTTTTGTTTCTTCGACGATCGATTGCAGGTGAGCAACGATCGATCGTCAGGCGAGTGACAATCGATCACCCAATATGACGATCGATCGTAAGTCGCGATTAATGTTTTTAAAAGAGTTACGGAAATAAGGGTTTTAAACCTTTGGCCTATAAATAACACTTCTAATTTGAGGGTTTTAGACTCTAAAGAGTTTCTAACCTAATTTGGCAAAAAGGGGAAAGAAAACCTAGGGTTTCAAGAGGATTTTGGCTTGGAGGAGAAGAGTTTTGCTTAGAGAAAAAGAAAATTTGCTTAGAGATCAAACCTAAAGTTTCAATGAGCTTCATCTTGCGATTTGGATCCAAAGGAAGGATCTCAAAGGTCGATATGCCTTCTAACTTACTCTATTAAAAAATCTTTAAGCTTAAGTATTTTTTATTAAGAGTTTTCTTGCATGATTTTCATGGAAATGAGTATATAATGATGAATATGGGATTATATATATGAAATAAGGATTTTGGCATGTGTTTAAGATTATAAGAATTTGTGGTATATACTCTATGCTTTGCTAAGTGATGAATTATTGAAAATAGTGAAAGGGAAATGATGATGGATTGAGTTTGAATGGATGGTGATGAGATTGTTATGTAAGCTTATGGAGATGTATGCTTTTAATGGAGGATGAATTATATGAATTGGAGGAAAGATGTTTGTTCTTATGTGTGAATGAAAATGAAATGAGTTTGAAGTAAGAAATGTATGTTGTAAATTGATGAATTATGCTAAAAATGTTGGATATGTTTTCTCATTCTAAATTATGCTAAAAATGTTAATGATGCTTCTCATGTGAAACCATGCCTTATTTATATTGAACGGTGGTTGATATTCGAGTAGGCCAATACTTAGAGGAAAATATTCCAAATCAGAAATTCTCTAACTATATGGTATGAGACAGTATAGTGGAGTTTCCATGGTAGGAGATCAGAATCTAAGCGGTGACCAACTCGAATGTCAATTATGACACTCAAACACATGTTCACTTGTATGGTAAGTCAATAAGTTTCATGAGTCTCACATGTCTCATAAGAATGCATGCATAAGGAATATCTCACAAACTCATAAGTATTGGTCCGCGGAAGGGACATGGAATCTCACATGAATTATCTCGCAAGCTCACAAGAATTATCTTGCAAGCTCATAAAAACATGCATCATGTAAGATCAAGTTTAAGAGTCTCTCACGCTCACAAGTCTACACGAGTCAAGATGAAAATATGATGTCTCGCATGCTTTTACGCATTCTGATTATATGTTTACGAAATGATTATATTATTGAATATGTTCAAATAATATTATGTTGTGGGTTAGACTGCTTATCCACTGAGTGTTTTCAATACTTAGTCGACCTGTTATTATCGATAGGTTTAGAGCCGGAATTGATAGCGGAGCCTTAGATAGAGGAAGCGTATGGAGAAGAAGAAGAAGGTAATCTCTTCACCGAGGAAGTGAGAGACCTCGACCGGTCTCCTTACTATTAGATTTCTATTTTTGTTTTAAGAGAATTGTAATTAGACTTTAGATGATGTTGCTTAGTTGGTCACTTTATACTGGAGTTATCGGTTTACTTTGGTTCATAGTGGTGAATTATGTTTATATGAGTCAGACTTATGCAGGATGGTTTGGTTTATAGCAAAATTTTATTATTCTTATTTTTGGTGAATGTTGTATATTTTGTATGTCATGTGATTTAAACAGGTTTAAGAAATGTGGTAACCTAAGGTACTATTTTGGTTAAGGTAAGATTTGGGGTCGTTACAGATATGGAGCTAAGTTACTCATTCAATATGAAACTGACTATAACTTATAGTTAAGTGAGTTCATCCACCACCTCCTCTCTCTGCACCATTTTTTTGTTTCATGAGATCCACTATGTGAGGGTGTGCACGGTTGAAATCTCCACCCTTTATTAACTTAGAACATAGACAAACCATGTTAAATAAAGAGTAGAAAAAGAGAGACTATAATAGATGCTATTTTCGAACTTCAGTTAATTGTAAACATTTATATTCTCTTGAGAAGATAACAAGAGTGATCAAACATTTGAAGCTAAAAAGTGTTTTTTCATATCTTTTAATTTATAATTCTAAGCCAGTTAAATAAACTCCCACTATGGAAGTAGAGACCTAAATAATAATCCAGCAAGATCGCGATACTGGAACCAGGACTTCTTGCATGGAATCTGGATTTGAAGACCCCACATTTCTACTTCTTCATTTTAAGTATATGGATTCCATTTCTATTCAATCCAAATTTATTCATTAGTTCAATTGCTGTTGTTTTTCGGTACGGATATAATACATACACAGGCCAAAAACACACACACATAGACCATAAGAAGGTTGAGCCCAACTCACCTCTTGTCTATTTGACCCCCATTAGATGGTTATATAGCCAAATCACTGAACCAGCGGCAGGGATCTTTTCTACAATCATGTTAACAGATAGATTTTTAACATTTTTCTTCATTGGGGAACCGCAATTGCAATAGGAGAGCTGAGAGTTTTAGTCATTCAAAAAAAAATATATATCAGAATGTAGAAATATGGATGGATGGAGATGGCATGCTTTCACAAACACTCTGATAATCTTCCATGAACACAAAATGGATCAAAAAAAATAAAAACAAAAATCAACCTTCCTTTTGTTTTAGGTTGCTAAAATAGAGAGAGAGAGAGAGAGAGAGAGAGAGATGATCATTCGTCCGCCTTCCCATTTTGCTGCGCAGCAACAAAATTGCGAATAACATCCATGGCCAATTGATGTGCATTTTTGTTCTGCAGCCTTGCAAGCTCGTCCATGGCATTATAGGTCTCCCTATCAGCAAAAAGCTTTAGATTGAATCTAGATGATGCTTCTACTGGACCTTCCCACTTTTCAACTATCTCCTGAAGCTTCTCAAATCCCTAAGTAAGAAAATTACAGTTAAACATCAATTAACCTGTACTTATAGTAGATGAAGCTATTGACATAATGACGTAAAACACTATTTAGTTGCTTTAGTTCTCACCATACGGTTTGTGAAGTCGCCAAATGATTCTTTTGCTTGCCGTTTCCGTTTCCAGTTATAAAATAATGGTTCCAAAACCTTCTCTAGGTCATGAATCTTCACTTTATTCATGAAGCATTTTGCTATTGAGGTTTGATTGGGTGTTCCACCTAGCCAGATCTGTTTAACATAGTAACTACACATTTAATTCCGTCTTCCTTGAACTACTTCAAGGGATGACACAACCTCTAGCAATTCTGTATTCAAGAATTCAATAATACAATGCTTGAAATACCTGATAGCTGTTGGGTCCATCCCCAACCAGTCCAAGCTCAGCCATGTAGGGCCTGGCACAACCATTGGGGCACCCAGTTACCCTTATCACCACAGACTCATTGTACTTGAGACCAACCTGAATTGAGTGGGAAAAAAAACAAGGCTTGTTGAAAGTGTACAGAAAATATAGTGATACTCAGTCCAAACAAAATAAAAATAATAAAAATAAAAAAAAACTATGCATGTCATGCACTTTATACAACAGTTTCATAATCTTTTGTGCCTTGATACAATTGTGGAATGACTCAGTGTGCTGTCATTTACCTTATCGAATACGGCGCGAACACGCTTGAGCAAGTCAGGTATCCCTCGCTCTGCTTCAGTTATTGCCAGTGGGCAGAGTGGTAATGCTGGGCAAGCCATTGCAGTTACGTTGAGAGGATCTACATACCTAGGATGCTGTACGCAGGCAAACCAGTCAATATCTGCTTTACTATGCCTTACAATGGTTCATGAAAGAAACAGAGCTAAATATAACATAAAAATCTTTGATAAATGTTGAAGGATATGATCTGTGTTGCAAAGCTTAGTGTGAGAATTCAAAGTAAGATAATGGTTTAAAATATTGATACGTATCGACCGATACGGGCCGATACGTATCCTATTTAGAGTTATGCTAGAAAAAAAAACTCCCCTGTATCGGGCCGATATGAGACCTATATAGGGGATTTTTCAATTAATTTTTTTTTCTCCTTCCATTTACACTAGGATCCACAACCCAGGCCTGGTACGCACAACTTATTTAAAAATATTATTCAACTAAATAATTTTAAATTAATATTACTTTTATTTACTTAAGATATTAATATGCAAATAACGTTATCCCCCCATTTGAATTCCTGACAAATTCCAGAAGAATAAAAAGTTAACTTTTAAGTTCAAAAACAAAATCCTTTTTTTAATCATCTTTTAGGGATTTGGTCAAAATTTTAACTTTCACATGGTAAGGTATTTCTCAAAATATCAAAATTTCATAAATTTCATTATATCAAACATTACCAAAACCCAAAAGTTTGGCAAAAAAAGTCTAATATTTTAGTCCTAAAAAATATTTTCATTTATAGGGTAAAAAATTCAACTAACAGTATAACAGTTCAACATAAAAAGACTTACATTAAGTTTAAATTTATGGTTGTAATTCAATATATTCTTATTGAACTAATTGAATGTAAGGTTTTAATATCTATATTATTTTTTTTAGACTTAGTTAAGTGACTATGGTTTGTATTTTCATACATTTTTAAGCACAACATGCACGCTTTGTTTAACTTATAAAATTCTTAACTCATATATATATATAGTTCTAAACATAGTTGGATACCTTCATTTAGTTTGTTAATAACTTATATTTGCATTAAAAAAAGTTTTATAGAAGGTATCTAAGTTTTTCCTTCCGTATCCGAGCATTTCTTAGGGTATCATGATTTTTTCCACCGAATCAATCTGATACGGTCCGATATGTCGATACATATCCTGTTTTAGACTTACCGATATGGCACCCGATACCGATATTTTGAACCATGAGTAAGATAGAGAAATTCAAATAAAAAAACAGTTGCAAGAAGCACGGTTACAAATCTCCCGACAAATACCTAATTTTTCCTGAGAAATACCAAGAAAAACATCTAAAGTTTAAAACTCTGTTTTTATCGCGATGTTTTAAGAATCTCACAAGAAATAGGAATTTTTTCTTTTTATCAAGTTAATATCATGAGATTTAGCCGATATTTTAAAAATATCGCGAGAAATACCCAAAAATATATATATATATATATATATATATATATATATATATATATATATTTAATCATTGTTGATATTTAGGCAAGAAATACCTGGGAAAAAAACTTTGGATTTGAAAATCTCCTAAGAAAAACTTCAGCCAATAAAAACTCGAGAACGAGATTTGTAACATTGACAAGAAGTTACAGATTTAAGGGTAATCCCTCAAATATTCATGGGTCTCTCTATATGTTCCTCAAGTGCATTAAGAGCAGAAATTCTTTACGCAATCCGCATTCAAATATCCACTAATGTCCATTCATTACACATTTAACTGCCTTTTCCTTTGTTTTCAATTATTTTCAACCATATAGTTTACTAAGTAACCATATGCATGTTGAAATTTAGTCTCTATACAATAGTGGATCATTATCCAACCGAGCTGGTTCAATAACTTGACTCATGAATGGCAAAGCATAAATGTCTTACCAGCAATCCAGCCTGGGCAAGAGCTGTTGTGATGGGACGCCTCCATGCACGGCGGATATCGCACAAGATAATGTTCTGGTTTGGTGTGAGACGCACATTGAGGTTATACTTCTCAATTATCTCCCTTAAGGTCTTCTTCATTGTTCCCCCAATGCGGCCATTATCAACATGGAGCCCACAAAACAAACCACCGTTACCCTGCAAGGCAAAACAAACTCAATCAGGCAACACCAGGGGAAAGAAAAAAAAAGGCAAGGGAACTTCATCCAAGTCTGGATTTGTGGGGGTAAGATCCTAGGCAGAATAATGACTTAGATGCATATCATATAATTTCATGTGATTGATGATAACACAGTGAAATCCTAAAGATGGATAGAATTAAAAGCTCCAACTATTATGTAATGGATCTAAATCGGTAGAACTAAACCTGCTCATGCCATCCCAAATAGCTTTTGAATTCCCATTCTGGTAAATCTCGAAAGGGCTCAAATTTCTTCCCATAGTATTGCTCAACAACAGTTCTGAACTTGTCGATCCCCCATGAGCTGATCAAATATTTCATTCTACTATACTTCCGATCATCTCTTCTCCCATTTTCTCGCTGTGTAACAACAATTGCTTTCACAGCATATAATATATCCTCTTTTGGCACATAACCCAGTGGCTCTCCCAGACGAGGGAAAGTGGTCTCCAACCTAT
This sequence comes from Tetracentron sinense, assembly GCA_015143295.1. Classification (NCBI taxonomy): domain Eukaryota; kingdom Viridiplantae; phylum Streptophyta; class Magnoliopsida; order Trochodendrales; family Trochodendraceae; genus Tetracentron; species Tetracentron sinense. Next base: position 42,075,381 of record CM026557.1, read on the forward strand.
GTGTTCTACCCATCCCACCTCCAACCTGCAATGGAAATTATCAGTAACTTATGGTAAAAGGTCACGGGCGGATAAACTGGAAAACAGAGCATAAGAAATTGATCTCACATAAATGTTGAAGCCTTGAGGCTCCCCATCAGCATCAGAAACTACAACAATGCCTACGTCATTTGTAAGAATATCCACTGAATTGTCCATTGGAACAGTCACTGCAACTTTGAACTTCCTTGGCAAGAACTGAGTGCCATAAATGGGCTCTGGAGAATCAGGAAAATTTGTTCCATGGGAGTTGTCATTACGAGCCTTCAAAACTTCAGGAGGCTCTACTGACATAATTTTCTCACCATCGACCCACAAATCATAATAAGCACCTGATTGAGGAGTTAAAAGTGCAGCAATATTATCTGCAGTTTCCTGTGCAAACAAGTAGTCTTTTCTTGTAAGTGGAGCTGCAGGAGCAAGAACATTTCTGTTCAGATCACCACATGCACCAAGAGTTGAGCCCATGCTTCTAATAATAGTGTCCATCACTGTTTTGAGGTCCTTCTTCACAATGCCATGTAGCTGAAATGTTTGTCTGGTTGTTAGACGAAGAGTTCCAATCCCAAACTGATCTGCAAGATCATCCATGGCCAAGTAGAGCTTGTTTGGGACTTTACCACAAGGGTTCTTTGTTCGAAGCATAAACTGGTAAGACTTTGGACCACGGTCATCTCTGTTAGTCTGTTGATAGCTTCCATGAAACTTTATCAGTTGTGTGGCAGCCTCATTTATATTCGGGGCTTCTGTCTGCAGCTCCTCATTCAGAGGATATCTCAAGAAGTTACTTTGCTCTTTGAATATTTCTACCTTGCTACGTTTAGGCTCGGTAGATGTGTCTGGTTTTACTGGCTGCAAAAGGAAATAATGCCAATTTTATTAGAAACTAATGATATGTTTCTCGACGGTATTTCAAGATTAATCTGAGATTCAACACCTCTAGGATAAAAAAGGGTGGATCATACAAATCCAACCACTGGCAAACAAATGATGGAAACCTCCACCTCACTTACCAAATGGAATATCTAAATCACATACACACATCAGCAGATAGGCATAAATATCACTAACATAAGAGCATGCATGCCAGTTCTACTAAAGCTGTTAATATGATGCTTTCCATTGAATAGCAAAGAGGCTAACTAAAACCAGCAAGAGATGAAACAGAACAGTACTATGCAGACATAAAAGGTGTTTGCCAATGAAGAAGAAAATTGAAATTGCTAAAACCAAACAGATATGGGGCGGCAGTGACGACTCTCTAGTAGTGCTGTAATCCTTAACAAAACAAAGAAACTATTACAAGTAAGAAATAAGTAGAGAACTATAGTAGCAGTGCAAGTCAAGGTTGAAAAGATCAGGTTCTGGGAATATGACTGATGCGGCAACAGTTGGCTATGTGAACTCTGCCCTCGCAGTTACACCTAGGTCCATCATAGAGGCTTCTGAGTAAATCATTACTATCCACAAAGAGAATGTGAGACTGATTGGTGTCAGTGCAGGGCTGTAAAATGGATATGGGACAGTTAAATCTGGCAGAATCGCCAGCTCTAACTCAGTGGTGCAGTAATCCTTAACAGAACTAAGAAATGATCACAAGAACTAAGTGCCAAACTATAGTGTCAGTGTGAATCATGGGTGAAAATATCAGGCTCAGGGAAGATGACTTGTACATGACAGTTGGCTATATGAACTCTTCCATCGCCTTTACACCTTCACCTCTCATAAGGACCTCTCAGTAAATTATTACTTTCAACGAATAAAATGTTATACAATTTGGTGTCTGATTCTTCAAAGAAGTCATAAGAGATTGAGGAATGCACCGCCAAATCAAAACGGCATGAAGAGGTGCAAGTCCTTGTAAACAGAGAGGATAATTAGATCAGGAAAGTGGATCCAAAAGGGGAACTCTCTGTCAGCTTGTCCTACAAAGTCCTACCACTAGTTGCGGAGTAGAGAAGATTTGGCAATCTCAGGTTCCTTCCAAGGGCAAGGCTGGCAGCTGGGCAGCCACCCTAGACAAAATTCTGAAATTGACCATTTAATTCATTGTGGTACAACTATCCTGAACAGGTGCATAATGTGCAAACATGAGGTGAAGAGTGCATCCATTGTTAGTTTCTGTTGGTGGTGTTGGATTTTTCATTTACTTATTTGTGATGTCATGAGCTCTGTTAAAAAAACAAAAGATATCTTCCCACTTGGCCTAAAGGCCCCTTCTGGAACCTTCATGATAAAGAGGCAGAGAGTTTAGAAGACGCATCCTCATGCCGGCAGCTATGGCATATGGAAGGAACAAAACTCAAGGATCATTGAAGGCATTTATCATACAATTTCAAGAATGTGATACTGGTTGGTTTTGATTGAATAGTTCTCCATTTTGAAGGAGTTCCAAGGAAAGCAAAACAGTAGACTTTGTCAAAAGATGGAACTTCCTTGTATCTAATGACTTGTAATTTTGTGTTTCCCTTGGACATGATTTTCCCCTTATACTTGTAAATTTTACACATTCACACTTAAACAGAATAAAATCCCAATAGATGGAAATGGTGTATATAAGAACAAAACTTTAAATAATAAATCTATATAAAAAAGTTGAATGCAACAGATTCACCAAGTGAGAAGGAAGCTCAGTATATCAGCAACCATTAGAAACCAGAAAAGGAGAAAATAAATAGGAGGAAAAAAAAAAGTAAAGAACTCCAAATAAATAGGAAAGGGAGAAATTTATTTATTTTTATGACCACTCATAAACAGGTAACGTGTTCCACATTGCAGAGTCCTAGTTGGATTTTTTTCATGGAGGCAAAAGGTAGGATATTTTGACTTGCTCCCCCGCTGTGATCGAATAAGAATGGATAAGAGGCCCGTGGGATTGATGTGAGGGGGTAGGGATGGCTACATTTCTAGGCCTGACCTTTTCCTCAGAGCAGACTTCCCTTGCCATCCTCCAAACTTCCCTGAACCCAGGACTAACCTTCACCTGTGGGCTGTGACAAACCCATCCCACTCAACTCGATTGGAAGTCCATTGGCTATAAATCAATCAGTGACTTGGAGCGTTAACGCTTGTCTAAGACATGGTTAGGGTAGTTAATGAAATTAGGTTGAGAGAACTACAAATAGTTGGGCGTGCCAGGTGGGACTTGGCATTGGGAGCACTCAGTGGGCTGTGCACATTAAAAGCAGTACTGAAGAACAGCTCTAGTCTCAGTCATTGTTTGTAAAAATTCACATGACTTGCAATATGTGGTTGGTTCCCATTAACCTCATATATTCTTGTGTCCGATGCAAAAATCTATGTCCACCAAATCAGTATTCTACACTTCTCATTAAAAGCAAAACAAACCCACAACAAACTGACATACAAAATCTTGCGCTGAATAAATCGGAAAATTGAATCAAATATAAATAAATTTGGAGCTTGAAAAATCATACAACCATAACATTAGCGAACCTCATATATAGAAGATACAGACTCCAATCCATTAAAGTCTGAAAGAGTGCAGGACAGCATATTGAATACAATGAAGATTCTAGAAATGTCTAAACTGCAACTTCAGTATCCGCTGATTAAATGTCAGCGCTGCTTACCAAGCAAGTCACAGGCATGCTTTTTGGCCTTACGAAATGAGCCACAAAAAGGTCAAACCGACAAAACATTGTGCATTGCAGCACACTTCAAACACCCATAGAATATAATAAGAAAGTTCTCAATATATCCGATAAGCAACTTGAGCATAGCTGAATTAATGACAATGCAGCTATCTTAAAGGAGAATTCGTAGGCATATCCCCTGGCATATTGCAGAGCCATCAACTGATCAAAGTATGCATGTGAATAATCCTTGGTGGCCCAAAACAGGAATGAAAGACAGAGCAAATGTGGGTGTCAGTTCTCAGTAGACCCAACTTACATCACAAAATTGAGTGCTTTCTCTCCAAAGGAAAAAAAGGGAACACCCAATAAACAGTTATAGAATTCCCCAACACCGTAATTTAAAGCACTGTAATGGTAATCACTCCACACAACACTGAATGGAACCCAAAAAAACTTCTCCATAGAGCTGCTCTTTAGAGCTTATAATGGTTTAACAACCCTAAATTCAATAACCACACATACATATAAACAAAGTACACAAGTGATTTGGTTGAAGAGTGCCATAACATTCAAAATTAGATGGTATCATGAAAAAAAAAAATACCATACGAGGATCCTGTAATCATCCGCAATCCCGCAAACAACATATTCAGTGCATTGAAGCTAAATAGAACTTCGGAAATTAAAATTAGTAAAAGAAGGAAATATAAAAGAAAAATACCATTTTTTTTGGAAGGTAAGAAAAATACCATCTTGCATGCAACTAGAACTGTAATTCCTCAACACATTACAGAAATCACATAAATCAAATTTATATATCGAAATTAAATATTCAAGGGAAAAATTATCATCTAGATGATTTCCTATATTTACAGTACACATGGATCAAGTTTATTCCAGGTAGAACTCCATTCAAGTCGATCAAACAGGGAATAATTGAAAAATAAAAAAAATTCAATCGATCTAATATCGAGATTTCCTATACAACAACAAATTTCGCAATGCAAAAAGTAGAACAAAACTACAACTTGAAATCCAAACTCACTGAAGAATCGAAGAATCCTCACCGTGGAGACAGCTCTTACGCTTACGAGAGAAGAATTCGACGATGAAACCGGCAAGGTACTCGCGCATCTACTCAAATGAACCGAACCAGAAGATCTCAGACCATGAAAGCTCTGAATCCGAACTTTCGAATCCTTCATGACAGCAGTGTTCGCGACTCCGACAGACGTCGCCATCGAGAGAAAGTTAGGGTTTTGGATTTCCGAATCAAAGCAGAAGCAAAACCCTAGAGAAATTAGGGTTTTTGGAGACACAATCAGTAGCTAGGATCCGATTTATTGGCCAAACGGCGTCCGATATTTATCCTTTTGGGTGGTGGTGATGAAGTGAAGTGGAGAAAGCGAAATTATATTTGAGTGTCGGATTCGCGTTCGTCAAGATACGCTGACACGTTTCTGTAGGGATTAGACTGCGGCACTCGCATTTAGTGATTGTGCCAGACAGATCACAGTTTTTGCGTTGTAGTAGTTGTGACGAACATCAAACACGTCATGCAAACACATTGATCTATGGTCACGCGTATGAAATGAGAGTGTTGGATCACTCCTTTGATTAGGATGGTGCGCATTATACAACGTGAGTACTGTAGGGGACTGGAGGATTCTCCATTTGCGTAATCTATTTTAATGGGTTTTAGAGGTCCAGTGAACCTGGACGGCAATGTGTTTTATTACGGTCAGACACGGCTGCCGTTATCTTACTCTCAACTAAGGTCTTGGATTGTCTCTGGCGAAGCCAGAAGGGGATTGTCTCGGGTTCCATAGAATAGGTGACAAGTGGTGGAGAAGTCAAAATCATGGGCTATGATTTTGATTTCTCCACACATATTAAGACATGTGGCGATAAGTGAATGAGAATAAGGGGGAGAGATATCATATGGGGAGAAGTCAAAATTTTGGGGAGAAAATGGAATGACTTCTCCCCACTTTTTTGCCAACTGTGGCACAATGTATGGAATCCCAAGAGGGTTTTCTGGCTTCGCGAGACAATCTGAGGCCCTCAACTAATGCCTGTTTGTTGTGAAAAATGTCAATTACGAGTGTTTGTACGTAAAATCTTTCATAGGTAAAATGTTTTATGGAAAATGAATCATTTTTTTTGGAAAATGATTTATATTTCAAAAACATGTATGTCATTTTCCAATAAAATACTAATCTCTTAAAAAATGTTTTAAAATTACAAAAATACCTTTATTCATATTTTATTTTTTTATTTTTTTATTTTTTTTATTTTTGTTAAAAATTTTGTCATTTTTTAAGAATGCAACCAAACACCAAAAACTGTATTTTTCTTCATAAATAATTTACATCATAAAACTATTTACATGCATGCAAACAAACGGAGCATAATATTAAATAGATGGGAAGTGATTTAAAACTCTCGATAGTACCTACTATCGAGAGCTCAACAGTTGGATTTAACATCCAGTGGTTTCAAGCATTAAGTGAGGCCATCTTTTAAAGCACTTAATGCTTTGAATCCATTAGATCTTGAATCCAACGGTTGAGCTATCGATAGTTGGTATTATTGAGAGTTTTTCATCACTTTGCTAAGAAGATTATGTTCAAAACGTTGATTGATCTTTGTGTTAATTCTAAAAATACACGATTCATCTTTTTCAAAACGTTGATTGATCATTGTGTTAATCTTTGTGTTAATTCCAAAAATGCACGATTCATCTGTTCAAAACGTTGATTGATCATTGTGTTAATCTTTGTGTTAATTCCAAAAATGCATGATTCATCTGTTCAAAACGTTAATTGATCTTTGTGTTAATTCCAAAAATACAATTTGACTTCTATCTAAGAGAATGCTCCCCTTAAAAATATAGACTATATTTTCTTAAATTCCAAAATTATCGTCATCATAATCATGTTCATGTATATAAAACAAAAATTTCATTGAATGTGTGCTTAATTCTCATACTACCCCTTACTCATCTATAGTAGACTTGAAATTCTCTACAGTTATATATTCTTTAATTGTGGTTAAGATTCACTCACCCCTAGGATTCACCCACTCATCCTTCATTTTTAGGAAAAAAGTTAACCATCAGAGTTCATAAATTTTAGCTAGGGTTTAAAAAAAATTAATAATTTTTTTTTTTTTTCTAAAATCCAACAATAAGTAGGTGAACCATAGGGGTGTGCGAATTCTAGAGGTAGATGAATCTTAATCATAGTTAAGAGGTGTCAAAAGAGACACATAGAACCCCTATGGTTCACCCATTATTATTGGTTTTTAGAAAACAAATATAGAATTAAACTCTGATTAAAATTCACTAACTCCTACGATTAACTCGTGGAAACTTGAAGGGTGTAACCAGAATCCAATTATATATGGTTAAGATTCACCCACCCCTAAAATTCACTCACTTATCCTTATTTTTAGAAAAATAATTAATTTTTTAAGCCCTGATTAAAATTCAATAACTCATAGGGTTAAATTTTTTCATATATATATATATATATATTTTTTTTTTTTTTTTTTTCTAAAAACCAAAGATAAGTGAGTGAACTTTGGGGGTGGGTGAATCTTAACCACAACTAAAGATTGTTAATAGGGACACATGGTGACCTTAGTGGCATAACCGGACTCCTTGCTTTCTTGGCGAAACGCTCCGAAAGAAAAACGTCTTGCCAAGGCCCCGCCTACCCCCTTTTTTGTCATACCCAAAATGTCCTAAAGCTTTTTGAGTCTCAAAATGTGCCTACTTCATATTTCTATAACCAACGTGTTCCTCACAATTTTTTTTATAGAGAATATTCAAAATGTCCATCAAGTTTCTATACCCAAAATATTCTTTAATTTTTTTTTCAAATGCCCTCACTAGGGTCCCTGTTCATAGTCTCTCTCCCCTTCCACTCTCTCTCATGAGCATCACACGTGTTAAGATATTTATGTTCCTAAAATGCCCTTATAAAGCAGTTTAACTTTTATAAGTCCGACTTTTTTTAACCGTTATAATTATTAACGATACCTGGCCTAGTCAAGAACAGATGAGCAGCCCCAGTTGTAGCCCATTGGGCTACAACTAGCGGGCTATTGGTCCATTCCATTAAAAAATTTAATTTGAGTGTCGAATCGATCATTTTTAATAGTATTTTAAGAAATTATTAAAAAATATATTTTTATCTTTTAGTTTGATGACCAATAGTGCCTACAACAGGCCTTGCCCAGGTCGGGCAGGGTTAGGGCCTAATCAATTGAAGCGGCTTGTTATAGCATAATCAATTCAGGCCCTTGAAGGGCTAGGCCATAATTTCTATCAAAAATATGATTTTATTACATATAATCGTTTATTTCAGCGATATAACAAAATAATTTAAGAAGGTTTAGATTAAATAAGAACCATATGAGCAGCATCTCTCGCTAGACATTTAGAGTGTGTTTGGCGGTGATTATTTGCTATCAACTCTTATAATATAATCATTGGATATACAATCTAAAAAAGTAATTCATTAAATCATAAACATGTCTAAGCACGTTTAAGATATTACTAGTTCAAATCGTAGTAGTTTTATAAAATTAATTAACTTGATATTCAGATAGGTTTATTGAAAAGTTAAATATTTTAATCATTTTTTAATAATTAAATAAAAAAGAGAGTAAATTACAGTTACCTCCCTTGAGGTTTGGTCAAATTGCAAAGACCTCCCCTCTAGTTTCTAAAATAACATTCCCCTCCCCTGTCAGGTTGGTCAAGTTAACACCATTAATGGTAAATTTATTTTTACTATTTTATCCCAATTGTGATTTAAAACACTTTTTTTTTCTTTTTACATAAAAAAAACTCACTCTCCTCAACACGCCTCTCAAGTCTCAGCAAATCTTTCCCTCACCCGGCCAATCTCAACTACCCGACCTCCTTCAATGCTGGCCACCGTCAATGCTCGCGAGTGCTATGGTTTAGAGAGAACCAATTAATGTAAGAAAATATTTTAAGAGCAATTACCTGTTTTGAGAACATGACCTAGAAGGAATCCAATTGCTTGAGAAGCACATTGATGTCGGAAAGGTAGAGACTATAAATTGTTTCTGCATCGTACTCGACAATCACCTGCCTCGACCACAATCAAGGGCGAGACTTGGTTTCATGTCCTCCAAAGGGCCTCGGATTGTCCCTGGCGAAGCCAGAAAGGGCTCTCGGGGTTTCATACATTGTGTAACAGCTGGCATGAAAATGGGGAGAAGTCATTTATTTTCTCCCCATGATTTTTGACTTCTCCCCATTTGATATCTCTCCTCCTTATTCTCACACTTATCGCCACATGTCTCTTAATGAGTGGAGAAGTCAAAATCATGGGCCCATGATTTTGACTTCTCCACCACTTGTCCTCCATTCAATGGAACCCCGAGACAAGCCCTTTCTGGCTTCGCCAGAGACAAGCCAGGGCCCCTCCAAAGACATCTTTTTGAAATTATTGGAGCTCATGGCCTCTGAGGAAAAATATGCTTCACACTAGCTGTAATTGAAGTGTTGCATTTCTAGTTTGGCAGAGTGCAAATAATCATTGTGGTTTGACAACTACAAATAATCTAGGAAAAAATTGAACTGTTTGTTAATGTCAAGAACAATAATTTAACATTCTAGACTAAGGAGATGGTCCTGACGATCTCTTCAAAACTCAAAAGCTCCATTTCTTTGTTTTTCTTCGATTTTTAGTTTTTGTCTTTTGGTAAGACCAAGAGTCTTCAAAGCCATCCACATGTTAGTAAGGTTGAGAGAAAGAGACCACGTGTCTTCAAATCCATCTACGTTAGTCACTCACTTTAGTAAGCCACTTTAGTAACTCATGTTGAAGTGACTGTTAGGAGAAAAGAATAAGTGGGTAAAAAATATTTAATCTTATTGTTATTTCAGGAGTAATTTGGGTATTTTAAAACATTTAAAACATGACATCATCAAAATTCATCCACATTAGTAATGATAAATTAAAAGAAGGAAGAATTTGTTACTCAGTGTTATTTTAGAAACTAGAGGGGAGGTCTTTGCTATTTGACCAAACCTCAGGGAGGTAACTGTAATTTACCCTCAAAAATAAAACCCAAATGCACCTTTATAAGTGTGCCAAAGCCACTGGCACTAAACCTTTAATATGCTCCCACCCACACCTAACACCCAAGATGGAGCACAGATTATGCCTTATGCTCAAGGCCCATTTTAATATACATCTTACCATACTAGGCCTGACATGACAAGGCCCGTTTATTTGAAATCCCCAAAACAAACGTTTTCCCCCACCCTATATTGATTCCTTAAGCAGACTCTCCCGAGCTCGACCAGATTAATAAATGCCCCTAATTAGGATTTTCCGCTAATGCCTCGCTTATAAGCGGATTGACGGCTAATGAAAGTAAGTTATTAGTGGGGAAAATAAAATTAGAGATCCAAGGATACCCTTTGGGGTCCATGCATGCCCTTAATTTTTGGACCTTCTATACTATCACAACCCAAAATAATCATATCATCCAAGGACAAAGAAACGCTTTTCCACAAAATTCTCTTTTATACTTACAACCAAATAGTCCCTAACTTCTTCTTTTGACCATTCTCTTCAACATTTTTACGCATGTCTGACCCGCAAATTAAATTATCAACAACATTTAATCACCCAAATAACCCAATAATCCTTTAAATCAACAACACATGAATTTAACATCACAACTTGAAAACAACAAACTGATCTAAGGAATTACAAACCCATATGATAACAGAGGGTGTCCCAAAGCCTTCAAGCCAAGGACTAGTCCCTTCGGATATCTGCACTGACTCACTTAAAAATTTTCCTACGGATCTCAGGGTAAGTTGAGGAGTGGGAGTTGAACACACGACCACAAGAAGCAAACCCGGCCGAGCCGCTAGCCAACTGCACCAACCCCATTATTATCTGTATTTATAATAACTGCAATAACTATAAAAATATACACCACCCAAGATCAATCTAAGTACAATGCCACCCTTTTTTCTGAAGGGCATTGTGGGAAAACCTTCCCTACTTCAGACCATTCAACATTCTCGCATGAAGCTTTGGATGTTCCTTCTCCTTCGCTCACTAGATCAATATCATCCAACGCGATACCAAGACATGGAAAGCTCTTGCTGCAATTGAATTTTATGGCCACCTCCGAAGCACTTGTTCCTATGATGTTCTTGTACACCACATCTCTTACTTGTACTGCTGAGCCCTGTAAAATAGACCGAGCTGATTCGCATCATGGGAATCAAGATTTTTGGCTGTGTTTGAAGGTGGTGGGGTTGGAATTATTACCTGTTCCTCACATGGCTCATCTTGATCGCAGTAGTTTTGATCAATGATTATAGGATTTTTGACATTGTGCATGGCGATATTTTTAAATTTGATTTTTTCTGCACTTCCGGATCCTCCCTACATATCATACAAAGATGCATAGTCACCAAGTTAGAGTTTGGCAATAATTTGTATTAGAAAAAAATGGGCAAAATTTGAAATATTTGAAAATAATTCGAGAAAATATTAGACAAGATATGAAAAATATAAAATAAGAATATTAATTTAAAAATTAAAAAAAAATATTTCATATGTTGAACATTTATCTAGGACTTTTAAAAAAAGTTATGAATAATTTGTATTTAATTTGCAAAACTCAAGACTTTTTGGAAAATTTGTAAATACTTGGTCAATTAATTGTTCAGCAAAAAAGTCTCATATTAGTCCGGACTTTTTGAAAAATTAGAGTACTTTATTACGATGCAAAGATGGACATGATGTTAATGGAATATCACAAACATGCATTCGTACACGTATATAAATGCATGTATATTGATACGATTTTATGCATGTATATATGCGTATGGGTACGTGGAGATGTATATATTTGAAAAACTCCCTCTTACCTGCCAAGTCTTGATCCTAACTCCATTTGTGGTTCCAGAAAGTACTGCTCTATTGACCATTACATTTGAAACATGGGCTTCTGAATTGCCAGATCCTAAACTTCCAATACTGGGATCACAAGAAGAAGGTTTAAAAATAATAAAATGAATATTATTAATATCTTGATAGTAGGTCAATTTCAGTTGAAATTGCTGAGCAAATTAGAGTTGAGTTTGAGACCTGATTCCATGACCTGGTCCACAGGTTATGTCTATGACTTGCACATTTTCAGACCCACTTACAATTGAGATACAATCATCACCTTCAAAATATCAAAGAAAATTTATAAAATTAGAATAGAGAATTTGGATTGGAGGCTTTATTTTCGCAACCGTTATCACATTCAAGGACATGCAGTAGGTATATATTCTCTTTTTCCAAATGAATTTGAATCATAATTTTCTTGATAATATGTTTTTTCCCCTCTAGAAAACAATTTTTCGTTTGAGATAATAGGAGATTAGATTTAGAGAAGATTTTATATTTAATTTTATGAATATTATTTTTGAATTTTGAGTATACCTGTTCCAATGACACAGCTCTCTATCTGGATGTTTTGGGTCTTTGTGACATGAATTCCATCTGTGTTGGGGCTTTTCTCTGGTGCAGTTACCATGAGATTGGAAGCTTGCACATCAACACATTTTTGAAAGGAAAGATGAATTTGTTGTGCATCTTTGATCTTCAGGTTTGCCACCCTCAAGTTCTTGCATTTATTGAAGGTTATTGCCTGTGATCACAAAGTAAAGAAAAGGTGAAGGACTTCATGATCTTCTCTTCATTAATTTGATATTCAATAATAAACAAAATTATGTAAAAAAAAATTCGGTGTGAATACTACTAATATTGGACATGAACATACCGTCGGCGCATGCGTACAAGGCTGCAAATCCATGGAATTAGGAATAAGCATAATTAGCCATTGATAAGAGGAAATAGGATTTAGATAATTGATAAAATGAAGTAGGAGAATTCAAATTGGTAGTGACTTACAAGAGATTTATTTATTTTGCAGGAGTTTTCCCACCATATGTCCCCATTGCCATTGATGGTTCCACCACCTTCAACTAAGAAATTTTCAATATTTTCAAATACAAGCCAGTGTTGAAAATCTAGTTCGTAGTCCGATCGATCATCAGAAGCTTCGATGGTTCCGTAGATCTGATATGTTAAAAAATCAAACAAGAAATGTTTTATCAGATACTAAAACTATAAATATCATTTTTACTATTTTTCTAAATGGTGCTATATGTCTTCTCACCTTGATTGTAAGATCAGATTCACAAGGACCTGAGAATCTAACTGGCTTGAGAAGATAGTTCTTGTAGCTAGGCACCACAAGAGTAGTAGCTGATGTAGATGAACAGGCTTTCTCCCAAGCCTTCTCAAATGCCTTATGAAACCCAATGAGAAAACCAATTTTACAACAAAAAATAAGTAAAAAAGAAATCAAATCATACCAACAATAACTCAAAAACCAAAAGACTACCGAGAATTCAATAACAAAACAAATAAAACTGCATGATCATTTGCTATCCTTTTTCCTCATTTTCTATAAATGGGGTACCTCTGTGTCATCTTCTGTTCCATCACCTTTAGCTCCAAAATCATCCACATTAACAACCTCTATATCTGAAATTGCAGAACAACCCACATCATCAAACCTCTTTAGGCTGATGATTTCATGTTCATACTCGATCAGGCTCGTGAATTTGGGCTCGAATCGGTCGTTGGTATCAAAATATGAAGGATAGGCCTGGGTATCATAACCAGATACCTCATGATCAAGATAACTAGAGAGAGGGTCCTCTTGCAAACTGCTATAACAGGAGTAAAAAGAGAACCACCACATGAAAAGTGTGAGTAGATTTCTTTGTCTACTCATAATATCTTTTTTTTTTTTTTTTTTTTGGATGGTAAGCTGGTGTAGAAGTTTAGGTATCTTCAAAGATTTAAGTGTTGGAAGGCAAGCACCTCATAATATCTTCACTTGTAAGAGAGAAAAAAAAGAAAAAAAGAATCTAAAAGATAAGGAGATTGCTAGCTAGCTAGAATGTTAGAGATATGGGAATGAAAGGATGTCATGATGGGCTTATATGTTTATAGTGGAGAGGTTGCTTAGCTAGCTATGAGAGAGAGAGAGATGATTTATACTCAATCTATAGCCGCTTGGGTCTGATTTTCCATGATGGATTAAGATACAAGAGATTGAGACGAAAGAATCACTTTCCGACTTTCCCCACATTTTTGGTTAGTTACTCATGCTTCTGTACCAAAACCCAAGCATAGACTTACTTTCTCTCTACGAATTTGAGTGACACCGGGCACTCTTTTGAGCCGACCAAAACAGACCCATTATATGAAGTCATGTCCTTTTCTATTTCCTATCATGTGATAAAAAAAATTACCATAATCTATTTTTTTTTTACTTAGGTTCTTCTCCAATTGGTGCCAGAGAGAGGGACCGCCGTCATCCAATGGGAAGATGCCACACACCTCTTCATACCCAATCAAAGTATTGATTTGTGTGCATATACTTTGGAAGCATGCAAAAGGTAGTGTGTGTCATCTTCTCATTGGTGGTCTCCTTAGCCAGCACCATTTGGAAAAGATCCTATCTTTTTTTTTCTTTGTTGGAATAGTCTTTTCTGTCTTTGGCCACATCAGTAAGGCTAAAAACCATGAGCAATATGTCGCTCCACGGGCGGGGAGCGGACTATTGCTCCTCGCTCTCACAAAGCTGCCCCTTCAACTGCTATTAACTCAAGTTAATTTTTTTTAACCCAGTGGTTAAATTTATTTTATTTTATTTTTCTAAAAACCAAGGGTGGATGACCAATGTTAACTGGCACTCCATGCAAACTGACGACTTCCTTGATATAAAGGTTGGCCAACTGGTTGGAGTTGAAAGTGATCCGATATGGAAGAAAATGAACAAATTTAGTCAACCTATCGACTACGACCCAAATAACATCAAAGTTCTTAGCCGTCCTTGGCAAACCAACAATGAAATTCATTGAGATATTTTCTCACTTTCACTCGGGGAATAAGAAGTGACTGAAGGAGTCCTGTTGGTTTCCGATGTTCAGCTGTTATTTACTGACAAACCAAACACTTGGACACATAGATAACTACATCATTTTTCATACATTTCCACCAAAAATATTTCTTGAGGTTCTGGTATATCTTGGTACCTCCCGGATGGACAGTGTACTTAAACTTGTGTGCTTCATTTAGAATCTCCTTTCTTAAATCTTCATTATCAGGAATACAAAGTCTATCATTGAAAGAGATTTCACCATCTCTCCAAGAGAAATCCTCAAACCCGCTACTAAGCGACTTGTTCATGTCAGCGTGCAGTTCTCCATCATTCCACTGCAGGTCTTTAATCATGTCCAATAAGGTTGGGCTGACTATAATTTTAGCCAACAAAGCTCCAAACTTTCCAACATTGAAACCCGCATCAAGGCTATATACTTCTTCAAGTAGCTTCTATTCTTAGACTATCAAGTATGTCAAGAATCCAGTAGGTCGCCTCTTTAGCGCATCTGCCACCACATTTGCTTTTCCTGAGTGGTATTGGATATAACAATCATAATCCTAGGGGTACTGAGTGAATCTTAACCACAATTAAAGAGAGTTAAAAGGATGACACGTGGCAAAAAAAGGGGAGCTGAGACGGCCTACTCATGTCACCGACTGAGGAGGTTATTATCTTCCCATTGGTGAGGCAACTAGGGAAAAATTTGTTCCATTTGATGGCTCACGATCATCTTTTTTTTTTTTTTGGGTAGTCGATATCATTTACGTACGGCAGTAGAGTCAGCCGGTCAGAAGTTAGCATGGGTAGTAGAGCTCTTGCTGCTTGCACCCGGGGGGATTGAATCCCTGACCTTCCCCTTGGAAAGCCACACCCCTACCACTCACACAAGAGGCGGGGTGTGATCATCTGATTTACTTACATTGTTAAAATTTAAAGATTATAATTCATTTGGAGTGCAAGGATTTGTCCAACAGAAAAAGAAGAAAAACAGTTAATTTTTATTTGTATAAACTATATGAAATTATGAAATATATGATACATTACTATCGTCGTATAAGGTTTGTCATTTTAAAGGTACTAGTAAAAATGCATGTGCATTGCACATAAAATATATCAATTAATTTAATTCTATGAAAGAACAAATTTTTGAATAAAAAATAAAATAGATAAATTTAGATGAGTGAGATCATAAATTGCAACACTCGCATGTCCTCTTCCCTTGGTATTTTGAAATTGTTTGAAAGAGCAACCGATTAGTCAGGTGCTCTAAGAAGCCCGGACTCCCTCACCAACAAAACTCTTTTTTGGTTATACTGGTAATTAAAAGCAGAAACTATAAGATCATGGTGGGAATACAATAATCTCACCTTTTATCCAGTTTTTTTTTAAAAAAATGGATTAAATTGTGAATATGTTTTTTGGGGTAGATTATGTAATTTGTAAAATAGGTAGCTTTCTGTTGTAAAAGCATCAATTCAGGACGACTACTATTGGGGATACTAACATCACCCCCATTTTGAGAAGTAAGTTGGGTGATTCATGAGTTGGGTATTGTATGTGGCGCATGTGTGTGTGAGTACGTGTGTTTTCCTTCCTATGAACTACAACTTCATTTTGTAGTGTTGTTGTCTTGACCAAAAAAAAAAAAAAAGAACAGTGATTAGCATACCTGAGAAATAGATTTTAAAATCCAAGGCTGGACCTCATTGGTCCATGCCCCCCTCTCTTAAATACCCAACATAATTGGTGGGTATTTAAGAAGAGGGAAATGGACCAATGAGGTCTAACCTTAGATTTTGCGATCCATTTCCCAAGTACGTTAACTATTTCCCAAAAAAAAGTCACCCCGGACTTAAAAATATCATTTATGTTGTCTCTTTCAAATAAGAACCAAATTTTTTTCTTTGTAACTTGGTACGTAGCTCTAAGCGAACCATCCGTCATATCCCGTAGCTCTGATAATATAGAGAACCATCCGTTAATTTAGCGAACCATCCGTCATATCCCGTAGCTCTAATAATTTAGAGAACCATCCGTTAATTTAGCGAACCATCCGTCATATCCCAAAAATATTCCTAATAATGAAAGATCCAATGGACAAAAAAACATAGATATTATATATTTGTTTATCACACGGCAAGAGAATCCAAAGAGGAATTTGAGTGACACAAGCGAATTCAAAGAGGAATATTAGTACAAAGGTTACAAGAAAATTGAGAGATTAAAGAACATATCTTTCTCTCTATTCCTTTCTTCGACCATGATGACTTGATGAGTAACTTCGTATCTGCCCTCCCTTCTTTTCACCCTTAATAAGCCCATACAGTAAGAAACAATGATTCAAACCTCTATAAGATATCAAATCAAAACCCAAGAAGAAAGGGAAAAAAAATGGTCTCTTTCGAATTGCCCGTAAAATCACTGATTACTGCAGGGAAAGAAAGAGAGAGATATCGAAAGAAAGGTCCTCATCTTCCAGGCTCCAAGTACTCTTCTTCTCTTTTTTCTAACTGTCCTTGATTATTGGTTCTTTCTTCAAATACAAGAAGAGACGGAGAGGAAGAGAGATAGAGGGAAGTTCTTATGGAGAATGGAGTTCTCTACGTGAGAATAATACCTACGAATTCTAAACAAACTATACATCTTTGGGAAATGATTAAAAACACTCGATAGTACCTACGACCAAATGTCTAGAGTACCGAGATTAGTGCAAAGAAGCCTAGCCATCTAACTTAGGCTAAATAGTGTTGCAAAAAAGTCTTATCTCATTTTATCTTTTGCATAGGTATGACTATTCCTTCATCTCCCCTCTTCGTGAACCAAGTGAAGATCGGATGACAGTCAATTGTGATTGAACTCTTTTAGTTCACTCATAAGTCAATGTGTCCCTTTTAACCTATATCAATTGTGGTTAACATTTACGAACTCCTAGAGTTCAAAAATCTAACCTTATTTATTAGAAAAAAATATTAAAAATGAATAAAATCCTCGACGGTTATAACCATACTCGTCATGTGTTGCAACCCTTATCTGTGGTTGCAACTCGTTACACCCCTGTAAGGGATAAAATTCGTAATTTAATTTGGTGTTGTGGCAAAAAACTTGTTTTGGATGTTAAATGGTGGATACGAGTTATATGTGTTTTTGAGTACGTATTCATTGTGTGTATGACAACGAACTCGTTGTGCTCTTCACAAAGGGAACGTTGTCTTCTAAACAACGTACTCATTAAGACATCGGTATCATCCTCGTTGTGAATAACGAGTCCGCGCTTTATGTCAACAGCGAGACCGACTTTCAGGACCCGATCCTCAGGAGACGATCATTTGTCTCTGACGATAGGTGGAAAACATTGTCTTAACATTTATTGCTAGTCACCTCAGATGAGTTTTCGACCTAGAAACCGACTTAGAGATTGTAGGCTATCGCGTGTGTTACGTTCATCATCAGATATGTTTGACATATTAGGTAATGAGTGGCAAGCTTATGACATGGTCATCCAAGTCATCGATGGTCATCTATTGGCATCCCAAGCTTAATCTATAAATACTCCTAGAGACCCAGTGCATCAGGATCAAGGAATATCCGAAAATATTTGGAGATATTTACTAGTGTTATTTCAGAAATAGTGTCATAACTTTCATCTCAGTGTTCTAGCTCTCAATGTTCCAGTGCTTCTATGATTTTACTATTCACCTTCTTCTTCGTTTACTGACTTTACCATCGGAGTTTATTTCAGGATACAAATCCGCCCTCTCCCTTTTTTTTGATTTTTAGTCTTATTTGCAGGTGCAATATCATTGTGATTGCTCTACCAGCCAAATAGCTATTGACGTACAAAGAAACCGGGAAAATTCCCTCAGAAAATGGCGTTGTCTGTGGGAAAGTTTTTCTGAATCACTTACACTATACAAAGTGATAAGTTGATTCGTGTGAAGATTCTTCAAGACTCCTTGCCTCTCTACCGCCATGTCCAATCATTCTTCTGACTCGCCAATGGATGAACAAATTCCATAGCCGGAACTATCTCAAGCTAAGCAGATTATTATGCTACTGCAGTACCAGCAATCTCTCTTGGCGCAACTTACCAGTCAGCAGCAGTTGTTACAAGAGCGGATCGAAGCTTGGGCACAAGCATCAAATCGTGCGTCACTCCAGGGCAACAGTCATCAGACAACAAAACAGCGTCCCTCCAGGCGAGCTGACCCAGTAATGTTCACTGTCGCCCTGCTGCGATAATGGAGCCATAGAGGATGGTCCGAACTTCGAATGACCGTCTCGTGTTAGTCGGGACGTCACCAAAGAGCCGCGAGCGCAGGAGTATTGCTAGTACCATAAGAGCCATGATCACACGACTAACCGCTGTTGCGATTTGAAAACCTATCTGGAAAACTTAGTGCAAGAAGGCTTTTTAGCTGAATTTGTGCTTCCTACTGATGAGTCAGAAACCCCATGACTCGAGGATGTCGATATACCCATGTTCCAAGTTATTTTGTTTTTTAATCTGTTTTTTGTATCCAGCTGAGATATCAGCTGGTGTGGGGCTTACAAAGATATACTTGTCTTCTTTTTATATGAATTATCTGATGAATCTCTTTTTGTTTTGTCCGATGTTGTGTGAAACATGTGCACTTTGGAAATCTGTCATCCTTCGTCGGGGTGGGGGTGGGGGGACATTATGAGGGAAGAAAAAGGAGAAAAGACAAGTGCAAACATATCCTTGGTATTATTATAGCCTTGTTCTCGTTGTCTCGATGTCAGACTCATCGGCACAGTATCGTTAGCATGAACTCGTTCTCATTGTCTATTTGTTCCTTCCCGGTGTCCAATGTCTTCAGCGGTTATATCACAACGGACTCCAGTGTTTGCAATAAATTTCAGTGCCTTCATACAAAATAGAAACTTGGAGCCGTATTAGAAGGAATTTTAGAGCCGTGTCAAAAGTGAATTTAGAGCTGTATCAGAGTGAATTTAATTTCAGTGACTTAACAAGAGAGTGAATTAAATTTCAAAAACCCAAGAAAGTGAATTAAATTTCAAACACCCAAGAGAGTGAATTCAATTTCAATGTTGTAACAACAAATCGTAGTGCATTCTCCAAGCATGTTCCGATATCTTTTTGATATCTATTTCAGTGCTTTACGTATTCCAGCGATTGACAACCAAGAAAGATCATCAAGGTGAGTAAATATTGATTTAAGCTTAAATGCATATTGAAGCTTAATGCATATGGTGTTCATAAAATCTCTTCTTAGATGTCTATATAAAAAGGAGTTTTATTTTCCGTTGTCCATCCTAAGTGTTTAGTACTGTGCATTCTCAATAGTTACACCCATTATACACTTTGTGAAAGTTTCTAACAAGCATAGTACAATGAATGAGGTTATGTATCAAAAGTATCATTCAGAGAAAAGACAACGATTATTGTTATACAGTAGAGTTATCGTCAATATTAACAAATTCTATCATTAAAGGATCAGTAGGGGGAGTAGGTATAGTTGGAGCTGGCTCAATGGGCAGAGGAGGTTCTTCTGTTTCTTTTATCTCGCCATCCTGAGTGTTATCCTGAGCAGGGGATTCAGAGTTGGAGTCATTAAGTCTTCCTTGTTCTCGGAGCTGCTGCATTATGATTTCTTCAGTTTCTCTGCGGTCTTCATCCAGTAGTAGATCCATTTGAGTTTGAAAGTGAATACAGAGAGACTCCGTGAGAGCAGCTTCAATCTCTTTATCTTTTTTGGCATGGGCTCGTCGAGCTGTTTTGCCAGAATTTCATTTTCAGCTTTAAATGCTTCAAGTCGTCGGCGCAGTGTGTTTAAGATCTCATCCAGCTCGCTACTCTGAACAATAGCCCTTTATGCCTGTTATAGTGCTTTCTTCTCTCTTTCTTCAATATTGCGAGCCTCTTGCCGAGCTGCATCCCATTGTGTTATCGCCAGAACAAGTTTATCTTCGGCAGTCTTCAGTTTTGACTGGGCTTTCTCCAGCTCGTATTGCAATTTCTTTTCTTCTTCTGTTCTTTTTTTCTCGTGCTCAGTAACTCGTGCTTTTAGTCATGTGGACGTATGCCGAATATTATAGTCTTCGTATAGCCCAGCCAGCATATTATTCATCTGGACGAAAGAAGCAT
The DNA here is from genome assembly GCA_015143295.1 of Tetracentron sinense. Lineage (NCBI taxonomy): Eukaryota > Viridiplantae > Streptophyta > Magnoliopsida > Trochodendrales > Trochodendraceae > Tetracentron > Tetracentron sinense. Next base: position 42,096,171 of record CM026557.1, read on the forward strand.
TGTTAGTATAGAGTTATGTAGATTAACAGCAAGAGTAGATAAGACTCAAGTTCTTACCATGGCAACAACTCGGGATGCAGCGCCAAACTTTCCCATGAAGTGCATATTTTTCGTTGTAGTAATATCTTCCGGGAGTCTCATTGCGAAGAGCATGGATGTGGCGATGTAATCATGGTCTATTGCTGTGTGAGCAACGGTAGGGTGAGGGTATCCTCGTGGAAAGACAGGGGTCCATTCCTCAGCATCTCTGCCTGTTGTCTTTTCTTTTTGAGGTGGAGCAGATGATGAAGCAATGTTGGGATTTGGAGTAGTAGTGGCAATAGCAGGAGTCAGCATAAGAGCAGGCGCAGCAGTAGTGGTTAGAATTCTAGTGGCTGAGGTTGATTATCCTCCAATAGATCATAGGAGCCAAAGAGTTCCTCATTGCTATCTATTTCAGGCTAGGCAGACGTTGTGGCAGTCGTCTTTTTACCTTGTTGAGCTTGAAGTCTTTTTTCATGATCTACTTTATATTGAGCTTGTTTTGCCTTCAGTTGTTTTAAAGCAGCGTCCCTCTTTCTCTTTTCAGCATTCTTTTCCGTTGTGGTGCGATGGGAAGGACAGGTAGATCTGGGAGCTCGTGGTGTTTGGTGCAAATAAGGCATACGATCAACCATGCTTCCTACGAGTTGTCTAGGAACAGCGGCAGTAGTGGAATCAGGTTGAGATACATAAGTCACAGCAACCGTAGATTCCGGTGTTGGTAATGGCCTCCATGTAATGTATTCGTCTCCTTTCTCTTGACGAATATTTCGTAGTTTTTGTTCCTCTATAGGAGTGAGTTCTGGATAGCTGAACTTGGAGATTTCTGTACACACAAGATGTTATTCTCGGTTATAGCAGATATATATATAGGAAGCAACAGTGAGCAGAACAGTAACAACAACCTGAAGAGAATTCGTTGGGAACGAGTCGAGCGCTCTCATTTCTCCAGGCACCAGAGATTGTGAAGGACATTCTTTTCCAATTCTTCTCTATATCGGGGAGGTGCGTAACGATATCCGGGATTTTGGTTCATTGATTCCAGGCGAAGTAGGTCTTATCACTATCTTCAGGAAATTTTCGGCATTTCAAAGTATGGCGGAAGTGGAAGATGTGCCTAGGTTCTATATTGTATCCATCTCTGTTGAATTTAGTCATCAAAGACATATATCTATAAAACCTAGGGTGCATCTATCAAGGGGCTACTTGCAGAGCAGCGAGGACTTCATCAACAATGGGTTCTAATGAGAATCGCAGTCCACTTTCGAACTGCGTAACCTACACAGTGGTGCAGCAAGAATGGTAGTCGGGGTGGACATCTTCTTCACTCAGATAAAGATAGACATAGGGGGGAATTTCGTATCGAGTTCTGTAGAAATCAAGAATGTATCTATCTACTGGTTTGAGTATGGGAGCAGTGGCAACTATATTTTGGGGAGTGTTATCAGCCTGAGCGACTTCTTCGTCGCTATCAATCCTAACTTTTTCAGCCGACATGGTGAGAAGACTATGGCTAATGAATGAGTGAACAAAGGAGTAATATGCCAATGCACTAAGATGCAACGACAATAAAAGCAAAAACAGAGCAACAAAAAAGGAGATCTTACCACCTTGAATGTTGTGATAAATCCTTTGAGAAGGTTAGAAGCTGCAAATCGCTGAAGAAATGAAAATGTAACGACCAAAAACCCCACCTTGGTCATAATGGGACTTTGGGTCCGTCACATTACTTATCCATGTTTAACCTCCATAGCAAAAAGCAAAACTAAAAGATAATTCTCTCAAAATCGAGATTATAAAATTTCTTTCAATATAGAGTGCATTTCTTCCAACATATAATAACCCGAAATGATCTAAATCCAAAAGCATATACTAAAAAAACATCTCCGAATAAGCCTCAAGTCTATAACAAGTTCTCAATCAACAAGGCTAAACTGGAAATAGTCTAATAGCATGGGAATGGTCAGAATCTCGGACTCCATCAACCAGACGATCACCTTCTTCCGCTTCCTCAAAATACTCATTTTCCAACCTAGGAGAAGCCACCTGATCTTGAGCTAGACCTGTACGACAATAACAGGTCGATTGAGCATGTAATACTCAGCGGATATCCAAACTAACCAACCATAGTACAAGCATGTGTCAAATATCTAAAAAATATAACAATTGTAAAGGTCAATAGCAGTTTAATACAACGTGAACATAATCAGAGTGTAGAAACATATGAACATCATGACTTAGCTTGACTCGTGTACTTGTGTGACTCTTGAACTTGTGACTTTTGGACTTGTAACTCTTGAACTTGTAACATGAATGCAATGCATGCTTGTTTTCCCATAAAAATGGTATCAAGGTCCTTGTATTTAGATCCATGGAGGTGCATCGACAGAAGCGTAAGCCCCCAGAGCTCTTAGATCCCAAATGTCCATGATAATTATCCAGGACTTGAAACCTTATCCATGGAGAGCATCAACGAATACCAGAGCTACTTGAATTTTAGGGTCCTTGTAAAACTATGCAGTGTCCTTGTCCTTGTACTTGTAATTCAGTGTCCTTGTACTTGTAATTCAGTGTTCAGAGTCCTTGTACTTGTACTTGTCATTGTCCTTGTATTTCAGTGTTCATGCAATGTCCATGTCCATGCAGTGTCCGTGTCCATGCAGTGACCGTGATCGTGTTCGTGTACCCGTGAGACTTGTAAACTACCACACACGTGCACTTGTGCTTGAGTGTCGTGATTAGTATCCGAGTTTGGTCATCACTTAGATGTCATCTTCCGTCAAGAAACTCCGCTAGGTTACATCTCCCTAGTTAGAGAATTCCTGATATGGAGGACTTCCTCTAAGCATTAGTCTACCCGAATATCAATCACCATGCAACATGATTAAGCATAATTCATTTCAATATAATTCATCTATCATCATGCTCATGTTAACATTTATAATATCATTTCTAAACATAATTCATCATAGCATATCTTATCGTACTTATAAAGCCTTTCAATATCTTCATTTCCATACTTAGTGTTTCATAGACATTTCATCAAACACCTATCATGCATTAATTGCGTATACAATGCCCTTCCCATTTTCACATTCTAAAACTTTAACCTACTCATCCATAAACCACATTCATCCATTCCAAACCCAACACAAATCCACACATTCACAATCTATCCTCCATTTTAGCCCATCTTCCTTCATTTCATTCATTCATAACTCATAAACACGATCCCATAATTCCATTTAAGTTTCTAAAATATCAATCCATCCACATCCTTACTTAACATGTAAATCTAACATTAATCCATCATTTATCATACTAAATCAATAATCATAAATAATACAAAAACTAGATTAGAGAGGATATTGACTGAAATTTATATTTCTACTCTTTAATCCATGCATATTCATGTAAATCTCTTGAGAATCTATAATCATTTCTATTTTAACATATAAAAACATTATTAGGGTTGAGTTAGAAGGGATATGGACCTTAGGGATCATTCCCTTGGATCCAAATCGCTCTCAAGATGATTTGGGGAAGATCTACAAGCTAATCCTCTTCCTCTCTAAGCAAAACTCTTCTTCTCCAAGCTAAAACCCTCTTAGAACCCTAGGTTCTCTCTCTTCCTTTGCTAAATTAGGTTAGAAATAGTTTAGAACCCTAAAAATCTCGAAATAGAACCCCTATTTATAACCCCAAGGGTTAAAAACCCCAAAAACACCTTTTTTAAAAAAGATCTGGGTCCGCGTGCAATAGATCGACCCAAAAGGTAAACATAAAAACTCGTCTGAATGCGATCGATCGCAGAAATTTGCAATCGATCGCAGCTTATTTGTGATAGATCGCACCCCTGTTTTCCGGATTTCGACAGATTTAACCTCGTTTTAGTATTTTGACCATGATTTTTGACTCGCTCATCGGATTTTGACGATTCAACTTGAGTTGGATTTTTATTTCGAAGGGGAACAACTTTCATGTTTTATAAAAAACCTAATTTTGAGTTTTAAGGGGTCTAAATGGGCCCACAAGTGGACCGATCTGTAAATTATCAGACAAAACATCGGAAAATCCACTTTTGACTTAGCTTAGACTAAAAAGATATAAAAATGTTAAACACGAACCTCGAAGAGGGTCCTAATACATTTCTAATGGTTTAAGATTCACTCAATTTCGATAAACGGTGACAAAACTAGAGCTTCCTAAAATTCAGGGTGTATTATGACATCCCTCTCTGATCCTCGGTTTATTTTCATACTTAATCTACCTAGATTCCAACCCCTACTCTCATCTCATAATTCCACTCCCTTATGTTCTAAACCACCTAGGTGATCATCGAACACACACTAACATGCATGAGAGGTCCCGACTTCTATGTGCCTTGCGAGCGAGCACTAACCACATGACTCCCGAAGTTTTACATACACACTTAGGGTATTTTATTCTGTATGATCTTAGATATTTAGAATACTCGAATCCTCATGATTTAGACTCAACATACACCCTACATCAAACCATTATTTCATGAAGAAACACCCAAGACCAAAAACACCTCACACCCCTTGACTCATACACTAAACCCACAACAAACTCAGGCCATGAGAAAAACCCTCAAGATAACCAGTTATGCAAGAACACACGCATGAAGACACATCAAAGACTAAAATACCCCTAATAAACTAAGCAATGACATGAAAAAGATTCGGGTCTCTACAGAAAATCCAGCAGAGTAGCAGCGCAAATGACTCAAAAATGAGAAAAATAAATGTCCATGTATCTTATATATAGATGGCGCCAAAAGTGCAAAAGACTAACTTAGCCTTAATCTCAGCCGCACACATGAATTCATGATGGGGTAAGATGGTCATTTCCATGAAATTTTAAAATATAGCGTGTCAGACTAACTATTATGTAGGACACACTTAGCCTTCATCTCGGCCGAACACGTCAAGAAAAAGGAGGGCAGGATCATCTTTTGCGAGACAGAATAACCATTGGGGAGAATAAATCGTCTCGAGTTTCGCAAAGTAATGATGACAAGTCTGTCATGCATTAATGAGGCGTGATAGATTTATGAAACGTGTTACAGTGGTTACGACAATATACCTTCGCATATAAAGCAAGTAAGAAATCAAAGGACAACGGAGTCTACACGACGACATCTTAATAACGAGGCATAAAAACAGAGAACGAAAAACGGAGTACGATCCAACGTGGATTACGTTATTTTTCTTCTGGAAGGCTGAGAGGTTTTATGATGCTTTGAACTACGTTCAAAAGCATCATAAAGGGGCTAATTGTAAGGGATAAAATTCCTAATTTAATTTGGTGTTGTGGTAAAAAACGTGTTTTCGATGTTAAACGGTGGATACGAGCCTATATGTGTTTTTGAGTACGTATTCGTTGTGTGTAAGACAACGAACTCGTTGTGTGTATGAAAACGAACTCGTTGTGCTCTTCACAAAGGGAACGTTATCTTCTAAACAACGTACTCGTAGTCATTAAGATATCGGTATCGTCCTTGTTGTGAACAATGAGCCCGCGTTTTATGTCAACAGTGAGACCGACTTTCAGGACCTGATCCTCAGGAGACGATCATTTGTCTCTGACAATAGGTGGAAAACACTGTCTAAGCATTTATTGATAGTCACCTCAGATGAGTTTTCGGCTCAAAAACCGACTTAGAGATTGTAAGCTCCCGCGTGTGTTACGTTCGTCATCAGATATGTCTAACATATTTGGTAATGAGTGGCAAGCTTATGACATGGTCATCCAAGTCATCGATGGTTATCTAAGGGCATCTCAAGCTTAATCTATAAATACTCCCAGAGACCTAGTGCATCAGGATCAAGGAATATCCAAAAATAATTGGAGATATGTACCAGTGTTATTTCAGAAATAGTGCCATAACTTTGATCTCAGTGTTCTAGCTCTTAGTGTTCCAGTGCTTCTATGATTTTACTATTCACCTTCTTCTTCATTTACTGACTTTATCATCGGAGTTTATTTCAGGGCGCAGACCCGCCCCCTCCCTTTTTTTTTGTGTTTAGTCTTATTTGCAGGTGCAAAATCATTGTGATTGCTCTACCAGCCAAACAATTATTGATGTACAAAGAGCCCGGGAAAATTCCCTCACAGCCCCTAAGGTCACCATGTGTCACTTTTGACACCCCTTAACTATGAATAAGATTCACTCACCCCTAGGGTTCACCCACCTATCTTTGGTTTTTAGAAAAAATATTATAAATATTTAAATATTTTTTCTAACCACAATTTTTTTAAAAATATCAAGGATAAGTGGGTTAATCTTAACCATAATTAAGGGATGCCAAAAGGGACACGTGGCAACCACAGGAGCGTAGCTGGACTCCCCCTAAGATTTCATTCCTATTAAAAAATTATAACCCTAAGGGTTAAAAATTCTTAACTAGAGTTATTTTTTAATATTTTTCTTAAAAATCATGGTTAGGTTGTTGAACCTTAAGGGTTAGTAAATTTTAACCACAATTAATATGGATTAGACAGTGATCCGTGTTAACATGTGGGTGCATGTGATTGAACTCGGGGAGAGTTCAAGTGAGGCCTGGATCATAGCCTAACTCATATTAACTGTGGTTAAGATTCACTAACCCTTAGGGTTCAACAACCTAATTTTGAATTTTAGAAAAAAATTATTAAATATAAATTTTGGTTAAGAATTTTTAATCCTTAGGATTAATGTTTTTGAAAAGGAATGAAATCTTCTACGGTTATAACCGAACTTGGGGAGTCTGGTTACGCACCTGAGGTCGCCACATGTCCCTTTTGATATCCCTTAACTGTGGTTAAGATTCACCCATTCCTAGGGTTCACCCACCTATCATTGACTTCTAGGAAAAAAATATTAATTTTCGAAAATTGTGGTTTGAAAAATATAAAAATATTTTAAATATTTTTTCCCTAAAAACAAAGGATAGGTGGTGAACTCTAGGGATAGGTGAATCTTAACCACAATTAAGGAGAGTAAAAAGAGACACATGATGACCTCATGGACATAAATGGACTCCCCCACCGGTTATAATTGTCGAGGATTTCATTTATTTTTAATATTTTTTTAAATAAATAAAATTAGATTGTTGAAGCCTAAGAGTAAGTAAAATTAGATTAGGTTAAGAGACATGACTTATGGGTGCCCATTACAATTGATTATGTGTCTTCATTTGATTTCCGAAGAGGAGAGAGGAAAGGAATAGCTATGCTAAGAGACTCTTTTCTCTTGGTCACCATTTACACTAATCTCGCGGGATTTACATCCAACGCCACACTCGATAGTAGGTGCTATCGAGTGTTTTAATCACTTCCCTACTTCTTTTAGAGTTTTTAATTTTAATTAGTAACCTAATTAAAGTTTAATTCTATTTTAAATTATGTATTAAATAAAATAAATTAAAAGGTATTTACCTCAAAGTAAAGTTTTGAATACTCCTTATACTTATATTAGTAGAATCTACTACTTATACTATAGAGAAATAAGATTTTCTTTCTTTGCTCTACAAACTCTCTTCCCTCCAATCTAACCATTCAGGTTTGAGACCCACTATCTCATCTTAGAGCCCTCTCTATCTCTACTATTATAGAGTCCTCTCTTATCCCCAACTCTTACAGGTTTAGAATCCACTATCTTATTCTGGAACCCTCTCTATGTCTCTATCTCTACTATTGTAGAGTCATCTCTTATCTCTAACTTTTAGTGTGTTAATTTAAGTTTAATACTAAGAAACTTAAGATTTTTCATTAAATATTATTAAAATAATAATAAATTAAAGTAATAATCTTTTCACTTGAGGAAACGTTAGATGGACCCACTTAAAAAAAGACCTTTGTTCCAAACAAATATATTCCTTCAGAGGACAAGTTACATAAAAAAAGACTCCATTCCAAACGGATCTCTTCACTTAAACGCACGCTTTCAATGGACCAAACAATAATCAGTCACATTTCGGTCCTCATTGGTTCACGGCTCCACGCCTTACTTTTTCACACTCACCAACTGTGGTTAAGATTCTCACTCTTAGGGTTAAACATTATAACTTTAGTTTTCAAAAAAGAATCTTAACCTTAATTTAGTTAAGCTTAATCAGAGTTAAAAGAGTGTTAATAGGTACATGAGGACACAACGGTATGATACACAGCAGAAATTTATTTTTAACCTTAATTAAGGTTAAATAAGTGTTAAAAGGGACACCAGGACACAGTCAGATATACACAGTCAGAGATATAGCGGACCGCATGGTCCACTAATCACTATTCTTTTCTATGTGATTGTTCTGTCATTTATTATTTTTACCTTCCAATTACACGAGTCTATTTTGTTAATGTTTTTAAACACTTTCTTCTCATATTTTTTTAAATGTTTGAAAAATGAGACCAAATCCTCTATGGCAAATCCGGTTATCACCCCTAAGGTCTGTCACATGTTCTTTTTAGCACCCCTTAACTGTGGTTAAGATTCACTCTCCCCTAGGGTTCACCCACCCATCCTTAGTTTTTAGAAAAAAAATATTAATTATTTTTCAAAATATTTTAATAATAAAAAACCCTAAAAATATCTTTTAATATTAAAAAAATAATTAATATTTTTTTCTAAAAACTAGGGATGGGTTAGGGACAGGTGAGTAGTTAAGGGGTGTCAAAAGGGACACGTGAAGTGAGTGAGTTTGTGGTAAGAGAACTTCATTTGCGTGAGCTTCTGAGAAGGGAAATACTAGGCATCACCAAACCAGCAGTTGTGTTTTGGATGAAGAGGGACAAGTCACTGCCAGTCGGACCTATCATCAGTGTCGTATTGATCCTAGCAACCATGCTTCCAGCCTTCCACGAAGGTAATGACTTCTTTGGCGTAACTTTTTAAGAATTAGTTTGCCCCTAAGGGTGTGTTCGGTTGAGGGGTAAATGGGTGGGAGAAAGTAAAGTGAAGTGAAAGATTTTGTATAAATTCTCTTGTGTGTTTGGTTTGAGAGAAAAGTTTAGGAGAAAGTATAAATTTTTTCAAAATTACCCTTTGCTCTCTTTAGAATAGTATTCAACAAAAGGGTAGATTTGGAATTGAAAGTTCTTACTTTACTTTCTTTCACAATTCCAGCTTTTTGGTGGAATAAGGTATGGGTAAAAGTGAGAAAAAGTTGTACACTATTGAGAAAGTTTAAGTTTTACTTTACCTCAAAATCCCTCAAACCGAACAGGGTGAAAGTGGGAGAAACTCCCACTTTCACCTACTTTCCCCTCAACCGAACACACCCTAAAAGCAAACAATTTCACTTTTTATGACTTTTGACTCTCGGAGAACTTACACTTAAGCTCTTAAGTGTCAAACCAAACGCCAATTTTTGACTAATCAAGAGTCAAAAGTCACTAAAAGACAATTTAGAAGTATCATAACACTACTTTAATTTGTAAGGGATAGAGTGGGCAATGGGTTGTGGGTTGGGTTGGTAGAATACCCCCAATCCAAACCCGGCTAACTTATGAATGGGTTGAGAAGGGTTAAATCCAAGCCCAACCCAACAAGGAACCTATCAACTTGTTTTATAATGCAGTTACCAATGATTATAAGAAAAATCATGATTATAAATAGCATTACATCTTTTAGGCTCCGTTCTTTTTTGTGGAGCTTTTAAAGTCTAGAATTTTCATTGTTTCATGCCTAATTTTACTTAATGTCTAAACCATATTATTCTATAGAGTGCAAAAGTTATACAAATATGGAACTTTCAAGTTCGACAAATTTTTTGAAGTTTTTAAGTTCCATAGATGTGAAACTTCTAATTAAATTGGAACTCGATAAATCCTAGATACCACCAAGTAAAAGGGTTAGAAACCCTCTCCCCTCAGCTTCCCATACTCTTTGCCTCTTGTTCCAAAACATTCATGTTCCGGACTTTTAAAAGTTTCACCAAAAGAACGGAACCTTAAAGAGATGTTGACTAATTTTCATCCCAAAAACTCAGGATGGGCCCTTAATGACATCATAGAATTTCCTGCCAACTCATTGTCAGTAGTTTTATTTATGCCTATAGCAAATCACTTCAGAAAGAGCATGAATGAGTTGCAGGAACAGCCAAAAGAGACCCCTCCCCTCTCTCTCTCTCTCTCTCTCTCTCTCTCTCTCTAACATATCAATGGTGCTTATGTAAAATTTCTTAAGTTCAATTTTACCTTGTCTCCTAGTTCTTGGAGTTGCACAGGCAAGTGAAATGGAAGTCAGAATCTACAAGCTTCGAAACAATTCTTACTTGGCCAAAAGTAAGTGTCAAGGAAGAAGAAGCACATGCCACATTGAAAGAAGTTCATAGAACATTAAAACCATCAGTAAAAGTTGAAGCAATTAGGAAGACACCTCAATTGTTTGAATTGAACAAGAATCATCCCTAAATGTCATAATGCCTGTAGAGATGGAAACTGTTGATATATAGCCCAGGAAATTGCTCTCTAGTTGTCCCTCCAAGCAGGCATCATGTATCAACACACTTCAGAATCATCTGCAAAATCAGGCCAATGAAAAATAAAATAAAATAACAAATAAGGGAATCAGATTAATCAGCCTTCAACCCCAGAAATCTTTAACTACAACAAACATATTGTCACTAAAAGGTGACAATGACGAGTGCCTAGAAACTTAGCAGACTTTAAATATTTTTGCACTCGAGGCATAAATAGAAAAATTGTCATTTGCTAAGTTCCCAAAACCAGGAGCAATAACAGGGATGAAGCGGGATGGGAACACCAAATAAAGAAATGCCCCAAGGTCAGGAGTAGGCATTTCTTTATTTGGCGTTCCCATCCCGCTCCATTCCTGTTATATACATACATACACATGTATTTGTGTATATGACCTAATTTACAATGGCGACACTATATCACAAATGATGATGGTGCTTCGCACCTTCACATGCCAATTTGTGAAAGTATAATTACGTACTAATCATATTATGTAATTGTATTGTCTAATTATTTACAAATTTTGTACAGGAACTGTTTATTAAGAACATATTTTTTTTCCTATCTGACCTATTGAACATACTAGTCAAAGTGGGGTCTAAACCTAAGATTTCACATGTTGTCACAAACTTTCCTTTGCTATTTATAATTTAGCAATATCATGTGCATAATACATTTGAAACCTCATTTTATTATCAATCTACTGTCAAGTCATGAGATGTTCCTAATATCTCAATCATCGTTGAACCAAAAATATAAATTTGGGGCTTGGGCACTATGAGGGAGAGAGAGAGAGAGACTTGACCTCCACAACTGGAGGGCGAGTTACGAAGATTGCAACTGCACTCCTAGTTTTATGGAAGCAAGGCTCGAAAAAAAATTAGCTATGGAAACACTGAATTGAGGTTCCAAAGCGGGAGTGGGACCCAATAAAGGAGGTTCTGGGCACTATGTGCTCTAGTTGTTGTTTGTTTTTGAAAAAACGTGCCAGGAATATCTATGCTGAATCTACATAAAATCAAACCACATCGTAGATTCTAATGTTTGTCTTTCTCTTCCCAATTTTTTTTGAAAAATCATTTTTCGCCTACTGCAATCACTTCAGAGAATACCTCAGTTGCACTTTCAAGAAATATATAAAAGGGTCTACCAACAGAAAAGAACTTCAAGGAATAGTTAGAAACTAATGTTCAAATTAACTGGTCAGGCAAGGCTAAGAAGATGGTACATGGGCAGCACCAACATCACTTTTAAAATATTTCGCTGGACTCCATTGACCATCATATAATATTCATCCAAATTGCTAATGAATAACCAGTTCAATATGAGATTTCCAAGGAAATGACGAACTGAAGAAAGAGGATTACAATTGAGCAAGGGAAGCCTAACTTAGAAAATAGGCCAGAGGATTTGGGAAATGAATTCCAGCTTAATGGAGGGTACAGGTGTCTCCAGATGGTCACAATGAGTAGAAGACATATATAGATGCACTTTTTTTGTGCAAAGCGACTTATGCTCAGAGCAAAGTCATGGGTTGCACCAACTAAAGATGCACTATAATGCAGGGGACAATGATGCCTGAGACCATGTCAAGTAAATAGAATAAACAAAGAGAGGAAAAGGGCAGAATCATGCAAGGTAACACATAAATGTAAACAATCCTTCAACTTAGCTGTAGTAAACAGGTTATTTGGTACTAATCTACATCGCATCAATTCGGTCACATAGGAAGAAGCCCAAAACAAAGCAACCATGAGTGCATACCTCTATCCCATTTAATTGACTTCAAGAGAGCATATCATAAGATGTGTACCAAAAGTCACAGACACATATGATGCAGGGACTTAAACAATACTCCACAAAAGTCGTGACTGATGGGAGCATGAGATTAAATCCCTTTATCTTATAGCCCAGGCAACCCGATCAAGCCTCCAAGTGGGCCCTATCCCGTGGGCCACCCCACCTCAGCGGGCCCCACCCCGTAGGCCACCCCACCTCAGTGTGGAGATGCTCCTGCATCAACATATGTGCACTGATTATCAGTTCACTCAAACCAAGTGATGCATGCAGTGTTACCTAGGCACTTCAATTTTCCCAGATTTTACCGTGTCGGCACCTTGGCACGACAACACACTCCTTGGTACGTGCTTATACCATGCCATGGTGATGTCAACATTATGGTTAGGCACGTTGTGCTTCAAGAGTTCAAGTATGTTGTGTCATTTTAAAGTTGCAATATATATATGGGTTGCTAGGAACTTATTGTTAAGTTGTGTAGCTTTTACAGAAACATAGAAGAAACTTACTAGGAGGGCAACGACACTGACGACAATTCCTTTTTAATTCTCTATACGAGTAATTTTTTTTATAACTTTGGTATATACTTTCTAAAAAAAGTTTGAGACAGGTGGTCCTCCTTCTCTCTATTCTTCTACTTATTTTAATTGTTTTGAGTTATAATAGATTTTATATATATATATAATCATTTAAAAAATGTGCACGCCTATGCCACCATATTGGAATTTTCAAAACTTGCTATGCCATACACCTCTAGACACCTAAACACTTGGCACCCATACAACACATGCCTAGGTAACACTGGATGCAGGACCATGCAACTAACCTAGGATGATGCAATTTAGAGATCAGAAATCAAATTCCAACAATAAAGAAAATGATATCATTTACAAAAGAGAATTAGTTATACCCTAGGTTAAGTTACAATCCCACAATAATAAATTTTCAAATTCGATTAGGTTATCGAAATGGAAATGAGAACTTCCACTAGCTTAATGATTTAGATCAATCAGGGTTAACCAAGTTCGCCACATGCTATAGTGAACCACGAACCGAGCGAACCCAAACTAGTTTTTGGTTCGGTTTGAATTGGTTCATGAATTTGAGCGAAGCACATAGAAGGTTCAAAAAAATCTTAGTTTGTCAAATTTTTTATTCAAATTCATTGATATTTTCTTTAGATTTGAAAATTTTATACTTTGAGTTTACAAATCGTTCATAAAAAAGTAATTTTATTATTATTTTTCAAATAAGTATTTGTAATATATTGTTTACATGCTCAAAAGATATATATTTTTTAATATAATATAAAATATATATTTTGTTTTACATGCTTAAGTAGCGAACCAAACTAAAGTACCTAAGCGAACCGAAAAACGAATTATCTCATGCTACCCCTAGCGAACCAGTTTCACTCTATAGTGACGAACTGCGAACCGCAAACACGAATTCGAACCGAGCGAACCAGGTAATATTGAGATCAATAGTCAATTAGATTTCTTTGTCAATTGAGGATTTAAAGAAAATCACTTTAGGCTCAACAATGGTAAGGATTTAGAACATGTACATGGTATGTTTTCAAATAATAATGGGGTTAACAACACAAACAAGCAGCAAAGATATAATAAAGTACAAATTCTAGGGTTAGGGTTTATTTTAGGGTTGCTGTCTTAGGGTATTGGGACTGTAGTAGGGTTGTGGCTACAATGGGATGTGGGTGGGAAATGTAAAGGGGCTGTACAGCAATAAAGAAGGCTGTCGGGGGTGCTACAGCAGTCATAAGCGGCTGTAATAGCAAGGAGGAGGAGCTGGAACAGATAAGGCAGAGCTGGGAGAGGACTGGTATGGTGGCTGGAGCTTGCGGCAGGGCTGGAGAGGGATGGGGGGAAGGCTGGACAGCAATGGGATTGCTGTAGGAAGGGCTGCAGTGACAATAAGACAGGTGCAGGGGTGACAGGAATACCGTGGCAGCAAGGAGAATGCCCATAGGAAGGGGCAGCAGCAAGGGTTAGGGTTGGGGAGTGGTTCGAGTGCGACAGCCTTACGGAAGATATGGAAGGCAGTGGCAGTCAATGAAGGCTTGAGAATTGCTGTAGCAGCAGTGGAAAGGTATGCGACAGCAAGGTTAGATAGGTAGTATAGGGTTTGGGAGTTAGGGTTTTGCAAGATAAAACAGAAAATAAAAAAAGATAAAGAAAAGAGAAGAGAAAAAAAAAAGGGATAACCTGGCGCTTCTGTAGAGACCCGAAATTTAATTTCTTGGTATTCGTATCAATTATTTTAATATTCTTGGTTGTCATGATTAATTTATTACATAAGTTTAAAATTGGAACAATTAAAGTAGCATGAGGGTGTTTTATAAATTAATCAAGTGAAAAATAGACGAAATCTCATTTATCATAAGAGGGGCATTTTGGTCATTTTGTGCAATCCAAAATTTATGAAAATTTTAATGTAGATTCTATATGATCTAAAGTAGCTATGGTTCAAATTTCAGGTTAATCCGATAAGAATTGAGCTCTATAGAATTATTCAAAGTACAGTGGCAAAACTGTAAATACGATGAACAGTAATCGCGTGAACAGTACCGCGTGAACAGTAACCGTGAATAGTGTTTTAGCAGTTCTTATCACTTTCTAACTCTGATATTGCCTATATAAAGACCCTAACTCATAGATTTTAGGTATTTCATCATTCTAAAACTTATTAGAGAGAAAAATAGAAGAAAAACTTATGAGTTCTCATTAAAGAGAGAGAGAAAAGGGTTTTGGAGAGATCCAAGAGGAGAAATCAAAGGTGTTGCAAGGAAAAAGTACAAAAATGCTTAGATCCATCCCATTCGCAAACGTTTGATCGTAGGGAAGCGATCGTGAGAGGTAAATACGACTTCCTTCCTCTCAATATAGGGATTATTGATACAAATATGATGAAGAAATAGATCTAAAGTAAGAACGACAATAGTAAATATGTTTTTATTGTTTTAAACTATGATGAAAATTATATATGAGGATTTTATGATGTTTATACTCAGATTTTCTCATGGAAAATTATATATGGTGATTTTACGATGTTTATACCCAGATTTTTTTTTATAGAAAATATATATGATGATTTTTGTAATGTTCTAAATCAGGATTTTCCTTTGAAAAATCTATAGACGATGTTAGAAAATTTTAGATCTTGGTTATCTGATGGATAATATATATATAATGAATAGAGAACATTTTAGATGGTGATTTCCTTGTGATAATTATTTGAAAAAGATGTTGTTTATGATTTTTTTTTTTTTCTATATCAACAAGGGGAATGAGATTGATTTTGTGGTGTACGAATGATGAGAATGGAGGAAGTGGATGATGTTCAGAATTGATGAAATTATTATAAGTTTGTTTGAGATCATTATGTGTTGTGAAAACTAAGGCCCTGTGAGACTTATTTGATTATAGATGCGTATTAAAAATTTAGACGCGGTAAATAAAATTATCCCTTATTTTATTTGACAAATTATGATTTGTATTGATCACTTAGGAGAACCCTTACATGTTTAAATCTATGCATGATTTACAAGTATTTTATTTCATTCACACGGATTCACGAAATCTATACATGAACAAGCATGAGAATAAACAAGATGACAAGTAATATGCAAGTACACAAGGACACAAGAATTATGCATGATTGAATTTTGCACTGACCGAGTACCCACAGGCCTATGATCAAGGCAAAACCAGCCGTATGCACCGGCGAATGTGTAGACAAGCCGTATACACCGGATAATGTGTAGACAAGCCGTGTACACCGGATAATGTGTATATTGTGTGGTACCTCGGAAAGTAAGGTATATGTTAGTCTCTACCCGATATATGGGGTAGAGTTATTTTAAGTTATTGCAATTGCATGTTGTTGAATAAATTCATGAACAAAAATAGGCAAGATAAATAAGAGAAATAAGCATGAGTAATCAGGTGTAAGAATCAAATTTAATTACGCTTCCGCACTTTGAAATATTGTGAGTTCACTTGTGATGTTGAATCTTAAAATATATTGTTATCAAATCTCGTATATTGTTAGGCAGGATTTTGTATATACGCTGGGTAACTTGTTACTCAGCCGATGACTGTTGTTGTCGGCAGGTGCTAGATTTGACATTTGTGCCCCAGGACCTTGGGAAGAGGAAGAATACGAGGAAGAGCAGGAAGAGCCAGCAGGTGACTATCCTGATGGAGAATGGAACTTGGATTGCTGGCCATACACAGGACACTAGATCACTAGTATATTTGGATTTTGAATTTTAGAATTGTAATAGACAAATTATGGATTTATAGTTAGTTTGAGTTTATGACTGGAGATTCATAGAGGTTGATTTTAAATTGATTATGAGGTCTTAGTATTTATTTCAGATATTGGACTTGATTGCATTTATTTAAAAAAAAAAAAAAAAATTAGGTCCATGTTTTTAGAATTGCCTTAAATGCTTATGATAAGAAGTTATGGAATTAATGATTAAGTCATGTGCCAAAGTCTCACATTAAGTTAGGTGGGATTTTGGGGCGCGACAGAGTTGGTATCAAAGCCAAGGCATTAGGTTAGCTAGGGCTTAAGTCTTAGGATACAACATGCTAGGATATATTGTGATGATTAGAGTAAAGCCTGAGTATTAGGATGAATTATTTTTCCAAGTTAGACTAATTGTTACCGTTTGCTCTCAGGATTATCACAATGAGGCGCGGTCGTGCATATAACACTAGAGGTAATGCTGGAAGGGGTATTGATGAAGGACATCCAAATGGTATGTACCAGCCTGATTTGACTGAGGTGCTAGGATCGATTGCCGAGACTATGGCACTCCTCGCAGCCAGACAACCTGTTGCAACTGCTCCTGGACCAGCAGAGGCACATGTACCCCCTCCACCCAGGCCACATGCGGGGATTGAGGCGTTCCGGAGATTGAGGCCTCCGTCATTCTATGGGACCACAGATCCAATAGCTGCAGAGGCATGGATCTTACAGCTGGAGAAGATATTTTCAGTTCTGTCTCCCACGGATACTGAAAGAGTGACATGGGCAGCCTTTGTAATGGAGGGTGAAGCAAAACATTGTTGGAGAGCAGCTTCCAGGACTAGAGATTTGACTAGAGCAGGTCAACCATGGACATGGGGGGAATTTCTAGATGTGTTTTATAAGAAGTATTTTCCAGTGGTTGTCCGGGAAAAGAAGGAAGCAGAGTTCCTCACTCTTGAACAGGGGAAGATGACAGTGGCCGAGTATGAGGCCAAGTTCTCAGAACTTTCAAGGTTTGCACCTCATATGATTGCCACAGAGGCAATGAAAGCAAGAAAATTTAAAAGAGGATTGAGAGATTTTATTCGAGACCGAGTCTCAATGTTTCGACTCGAGACTTTCGCTGAAGTGAACGATAGGGCTCAGTTGGCTGAAAAGAATTCAGAGGAATTCTTGAAGAAGAGAGAGATGAATCAAAAAGAAAAATTCAGCAGGGGACAGCCAAGCAGGGTTGGACCACAGGATAAGAGGCCCAGATTTTCAGGCCAACCACCTACAGCTAGGCCGACTCCTTATCAGAGGCCTGCACCTCCATCTGGACCTACTGTGCCTCACCCTACTACTTCTCAGGCCACTCGGTATGTGCAGCCTACTTCTTCTGCACCTATGTTTGATGTTTGTGTACATTGTGGGAAGAGACATCCAGCTGGTGAATGTCGAGCACTCACAGGGGGATGTTTCCAGTGTGGTCAATTGGGACACCGGATTAGAGATTCTCCTCACCGTAGTCAGCAGGCCACTCAGCAAGTCCAGCCTCAGGGGAATAGGCCACCTACTAGGCAGGCACCACAGCAGAAGCCTCCTCAGGCTCCTAAACCCCAGCAGCCCCCACAGCAGCAGCCACGTCAGGTGACCCAGGGCAAGGTCTTTGCAATATCAGATCAGGATGCACAGGCATCAGATGATGTGGTGCAAGGTACACTTTAGTTATATTTATATTTGATATGATATTTCTATGATTATTGTGATGTTTATAAATATGATGTGTGGATAAAATATGCTACTTATATTATGTGAATAATGCATGAATTTGACACTTAGTTATTTAATAACTCAGGCACCCTGTTGATTAATGAATGTTTGGCACATGTATTGATTGATACGGGATCAACACATTCGTTTGTTACACCTAGTTTTGCGAAGGGATTTGTTTCAGAACCGAGCCAGTTAGATAAGGAGTTATCCATCTTGACTCCTATTGGTAAATCAGTAGTCACCAACCAAGTATACCGAGTTTGTGTCATCCTTGTGGGACAACATGAGCTACTGGCAGACCTGATCATCCTAGACTTCCAAGATTTTGATGTCATTCTTGGAATGGATTGGCTTGCAGCTTACCATGGGCAAGTAGATTGTTATGAGAAAATGGTGAAGTTCAAGCCAGTTATTGGAACTCCCTTCCATTTTAGAGGATTGAAGAAGAAAGACATCGCTAGATTTGCGGCCTTAAGTTTTTCCAATCCAGAAGGAAAAGATGGTTCTGTCATCCCTGTAGTCTGTGAGTTCATGGATGTTTTTCCAGATGAGTTACCAGGGTTACCACCAGATAGGGAGATTGATTTTGTCATTGACTTAGCTCCAGGCACTGCACCAATTTCCAGAGCACCGTATAGGATGGCCCCAGCAGAACTAAAAGAGTTGAAGGTACAAATTGAAGAATTACTGAAACAGGGTTTTATTAGACCAAGTATGTCACCATGGGGTGCACCAGTTCTTTTTGTAAAGAAGAAGGATGGGTCGATGAGGATGTGCATCGACTATCGGCAGTTAAACAAGGTCACCATAAAAAACAAATATCCGTTGCCACGGATTGATGATCTGTTCGACCAATTAAAGGGAGCAAAATTCTTTTCTAAGATAGATCTGAGGTCAGGGTATCATCAGTTGAAGATTAGATCAGAGGATATCCCTAAATCAGCTTTCAGAACAAGATATGGACACTTTGAGTTTCTGGTTATGTCCTTTGGTTTAACTAATGCACCGGCAGCATTTATGGACTTGATGAATAGAGTATTCAAACCAGTCTTGGATTTTCATGTGATAGTATTTGTAAACGACATCCTTGTATACTCACCCACCGAGAGGATCATGAGAAGCATCTTCGGGTTACCCTCGAGACTTTGAGAAAGCATGAGTTGTATGCTAAATTGAGTAAATGTGAGTTTTGGCTTGAGAAGGTAGCATTTCTAGGCCATGTCGTATCATCAGAAGGGATTTCAGTAGACCCCGCGAAGATTGAAGCTGTTGCAGATTGGGTTAGGCCAAAGAGTGTTACAGAAATCAGGAGTTTTCTAGGCCTCGCAGGATATTATAGAAGATTTGTAGAGGGATTCTGTAGCCTGGCAGCACCACTTACTCACTTGACCAAGAAAAATGCCAAGTTCACATGGGATGATAAATGCGAGCAGAGTTTCTTGGAATTGAAGAAGCGCCTTACTACAGCCCCAGTCCTCACTGTTCCATCAGGTAGTGGTGGATTTGTAGTTTACAGTGATGCTTCGCATGTTGGTTTAGGATGTGTTCTCATGCAACATGGGAAAGTCATTGCCTATGCATCCCGACAATTGAAGAACCATGAGAAGAACTACCCTACTCATGATTTAGAGCTAGCAGCAGTGGTTTTTGCTCTAAAGATTTGGCGGCATTATTTGTATGGAGTAGAGTTTGAAATTTTTACAGATCATAGGAGCCTCAAGTACTTGTTCTCTCAGAAAGAGCTCAACTTGAGACAACGCTGTTGGGTAGAATTTTTGAAAGATTATGATTGTTCGATCCAATATCATCCAGGGAAAGCTAATGTGGTAGCAGATGCACTTAGTAGAAGGCCCTCTGGTTTGTTGGCACATTTAAGGGTCAAAGGTTGGAAATTGTTAGAAGATATGTCCAACAATGAAACAAGTTTCAGTCTTTGTATAGGGGGACCATTGGTAGCTAATCTTGCAGTCAGATCATATATGCGAACCAGAATCATAGAATTGCAAGAGTCTGATGAAGAATTATTAGCTTATCGAGTCAAGTCTTTCGAAAATGGTCAGGAGGATTTCTCAGTTAATGGAGAAGGAGCTATAATGTTTAAAGGCAGGTTATGTGTCCCAAATAATGAAGATTTGAGACGAGAGATTTTAGATGAAGCACATCGGTTCAAGTATACAGTTCATCCAGGTGGTACTAAGATGTACCAAAATCTCAAGAGGCATTATTGGTGGAGGAATATGAAGAGAGATGTGGCTACTCATGTATCTCAATGTTTGGTTTGTCAACAAGTGAAAGCCGAACATAAGAGACCTGCAGGGTTATTGCAACCCCTCCCTATTCCTGAGTGGAAGTGGGAAAACATATCTATGGACTTTATTGTGGGATTGCCAAAGACAGCCAAGAATTTTGATGCCATTTGGGTGGTGGTGGACCGTCTTACTAAGTCAGCTCACTTTTTTCCTTATCGGACTACTTATAATGCTAACAAGTTAGCGGAACTTTATATTAAGGAAGTGGTACGTTTACATGGAGTACCTGTCAGTATCGTTTCTGACAGAGATACAAGGTTCACATCAAGGTTCTGGAGGAGTTTCCAGCAAGCCATGGGATCTCGCCTGGATTTCAGCACGGCATTTCATCCTCAAACTGATGGTCAGACAGAAAGAGTGAATCAGATTATTGAGGATATGCTCCGGTCTTGTATGCTTGATTTTCAAGGTAGTTGGGATGAGCATTTACCCTTAGTTGAATTTGCTTATAACAACAGTTATCAAGCAAGTATTCAGATGACACCTTTCGAAGCCTTGTATGGTAGAAGTTGTAGATCTCCTCTTTATTGGGATGAAGTGGGAGAGAGAAAACTTCTGGGTCCTGAGCTAATTGAACAGACGGCAGACCGGGTTAACTTGATCAGAGAAAGATTGAAGACTGCCCAGAGTAGACAGAAGAGTTATGCAGACACCCGAAGAAGGGATTTAGAATTTTAAGTTGGAGATTTTGTCTTCGTTAAAATATCGCCTACCAAAGGAATTATGAGGTTTGGTAAGAGAGGGAAGTTAAGTCCAAGGTATGTTGGATCATTCGAAATTATCAGAAGAGTAGGAGAAGTGGCATACAGGGTTAACCTGCCTCCTCACATGGCAGCGGTTCATAATGTCTTCCACGTTTCTATGTTGAGGAAGTACATTCCAGATCCTTCACATATTATAGATTTTGAGCCTTTGGAAATTCGAGAAGATTTGACAATGGTAGAACAACCTGTTCAGATTTTGGATCAAAAAGAGCATGTGCTACGCAGAAAGATCATTCGTTTTGTCCTCCTTCGCTGGCAACATCACTCCGTTGAAGAGGCCACTTGGGAAAGAGAAGATGAAGTTCGAGAGAAGTATCCCTACTTGTTTAACTAAGGTACACAATTTCGATGACGAAATTCCTTTTAAGGGGGGTAGGATGTAGAGACCCGAAATTTAATTTCTTGGTATTCGTATCAATTATTTTAATATTCTTGGTTGTCATGATTAATTTATTACATAAGTTTAAAATTGGAACAATTAAAGTAGCATGAGGGTGTTTTATAAATTAATCAAGTGAAAAATAGACGAAATCTCCTTTATCATAAGAGTGGCATTTTGGTCATTTTGTGCAATCCAAAATTTATGAAAATTTTAATGTAGATTCTATATGACCTAAAGTAACTATGGTTCAAATTTCAGGTTAATCCGATAAGAATTGAGCTCTATAGAATTATTCAAAGTGCAGTGGCAAAACTGTAAATACGATGAACAGTAACCGCGTGAACAGTAACCGTGAATAGTGTTTTAGCAGTTCTTATCACTTTCTAACTCTGGTATTGCCTATATAAAGACCCTAACTCATGGATTTTAGGTATTTCATCATTCTAAAACTTATTAGAGAGAAAAATAAAAGAAAAACCTATGAGTTCTCATTAAAGAGAGTGAGAGAAAAGGGTTTTGGAGAGATACAAGAGGAGAAATCAAAGGTGTTGCAAGGAAAAAGTACAAAAAGGCTTAGATCCATCCCATTCGCAAACGTTTGATCGTAGGGAAGCGATCGTGAGAGGTAAATACGACTTCCTTCCTCTCAATATAGGGATTATTGATACAAATATGATGAAGAAATAGATCTAAAGTAAGAACGACAATAGTAAATATGTTTTTATTGTTTTAAACTATGATGAAAATTATATATGAGGATTTTATAATGTTTATACTCAGATTTTCTCATGGAAAATTATATATGATGATTTTACGATGTTTATACCCAGATTTTTTTTTATGGAAAATATATATGATGATTTTTGTAATGTTCTAAATCAGGATTTTCCCTTGAAAAATCTATAGACGATGTTAGAAAATTTTAGATCTTGGTTATCTGATGGATAATATATATATGATGAATAGAGAACATTTTAGATGGTGATTTCCTTGTGATAATTATTTGAAAAAGATGTTTATGATTTTTTTTTTTTTTTTCTATATCAACAAGGGGAATGGGATTGATTTTGTGGTGTATGAATGATGAGAATGGAGGAAGTGGATGATGTTCAGAATTGATGAAATTATTATAAGTTTGTTTGAGATCATTATGTGTTGTGAAAACTAAGGCCCTGTGAAACTTATTTGATTATAGATGCGTATTAAAAATTTAGACGCGGTAAATAAAATTATCCCTTATTTTATTTGACAAATTATGCTTTATATTGATCACTTAGGAGAACCCTTGCATGTTTAAATCTATGCATGATTTACAAGTATTTTATTTCATTCACACGGATTCACGAAATCTATACATGAACAAGCATGAGAATAAACAAGAATACAAGTAATATGCAAGTACACAAGGACACAAGCATTATGCATGATTGAATTTTGCACTGACCGAGTACCCACAGGCCTATGATCAAGGCAAAACCAGCCGTATGCACCGGCGAATGTGTAGACAAGCCGTATACACCGGATAATGTGTAGACAAGCCGTATACACCGGATAATGTGTAGACAAGCCGTGTACACCGGATAATGTGTATATTGTGTGGTACCTCGGAAAATAGGGTATATGTTAGTCTCTACCCGATATATGGGGTAGAGTTATTTTAAGTTATTGCAATTGCATGTTGTTGAATAAATTCATGAACAAAAATAGGCAAGATAAATAAGAGAAATAAGCATGAGTAATCAGGTGTAAGAATCAAATTTAATTATGCTTCCGCACTTTGAAATATTGTGAGTTCACTTGTGATGTTGAATCTTAAAATATATTGTTATCAAATCTCGTATATTGTTAGGCAGGATTTTGTATATACGCTGGGTAACTTGTTATTCAGCCGATGACTGTTGTTGTCGGCAGGTGCTAGATTTGACATTTGTGCCCCAGGACCTTGGGAAGAGGAAGAGCAGGAAGAGCCAGCAGGTGACTATCCTAATGGAGAATGGAACTTGGATTGCTGGCCATACACAGGACACTAGATCACTAGTATATTTGGATTTTGAATTTTAGAATTGTAATAGACAAATTATGGATTTATAGTTAGTTTGAGTTTATGACTGGAGATTCATAGAGGTTGATTTTAAATTGATTATGAGGTCTTAGTATTTATTTCAGATATTGGACTTGATTGCATTTATTTAAAAATAAAAAAAAAAATTTAGGTCCATGTTTTTAGAATTGCCTTAAATGCTTATGATAAGAAGTTATGGAATTAATGATTAAGTCACGTGCCAAAGTCTCACATTAAGTTAGGTGGGATTTTGGGGCGCAACAGCTTCACACTAAGATAAAGAAAAGAGGAGAGAAAAAAAAAAGGGATAACATAGCGCTTCACACCATTCATTCACAGGAGATTCCAAGAGCAAAAATGCTCTCATATTTCATTCATAAAAATTAAGTAAATTATCTACTCCTAAAGGGAGTTTTAAAGAGAAAACTAATCCTAGTAATTACAAAAGTGTCATTACTACAAGTTCTAAATAAATATTAAAACATAATTACTAAAAACAATCTCAAATACTAATGAACTAAAACAAAAGTAAATAAACTAAGATAACTAATGAGGGGGGCGGCCATCTATTATGGGACATGCCATCCTATAGACTATTTGTAGCTTTAGAATCCTCCCACTCCCAGATATGAGAGTGGATCTCCTTTCACATCACAATGCAACAGTGGATCTCCATCAAAACCACGATATAAGCCTGTGATGTCCAAATCACCAAGCAGCCACAAAGGCATACTTCTTAATTTTGAGGGAAGTTTACAAGCGTCTACATCCGCAGACCGAATGAAACTCAGCAGGATAAAAAAAGGTAAATTTTTTGGGTAAGGAAGTAATACTCATTAAACGAATTATTTCGGACAAAAACATTCCAAAATACAAAGACTGTTGATAAGTTTGATATTGAGACATATGCCTCATACACCAAAGAAGTTGAGTGGTCGATTCTTCGGCAAAGGTTCAACAGTTTATGGTAATTGGTTTTGAGTAAGAAATAGATGGATGTTATCCCCACCAACGTATCCCGCTTAAATAAAACATGGGGGAGAGGGCAATAGTACAATACATATGTAATAGGGTATTTTATATTTTGTGGGTATGGCAGACTTGTATGTTTTTTGTCTTTAGATATTCCACACTTCATGAGGTAATGATTTAATAGGCCTACTTTGTATTTGCTTAATTAATTGCCAAACTTTCATCATTAAAGAGGGAACATGTATGCAAAATTTTGAGATCAAGCTGCAAGCTGCTATCATGGTTTTTCCTTAAACAATTCAAAAAATATTATATAAAGCATGGACTTCATGTCCAATGCATAGTTATAGGGAAGCTATGTACAAGGTGGGCAGACTTGCTTCCCCTCGCTTTCATCAGATCTCATTAAGTGGTCAAAGGGGCCTATATATCTAGGAAGTAATGGGATAGACTTGAGTCTAGAGTCTAAGACATAAATCTTAAGCAAGTATTGTTGGATTGAAATCTAAGGTATTATAACACCTACTTCTCCACAAATATCTCATGTAAGATAAAATTTAAGATATGATTGATCATCCTAATATAATGGAAAGTGGCACCTATATCTATTTATTGCTTCTCATTTCCTAAGGATTTTTTGAGCCTCGCTTTCCGCTTCTCGCTTTCGCTTCATTTCTCACTTTAGTTTCTCGACTTGGTAACTATGGTCCAATGTTAACAATCTCTCAAGTACCTAATTTCTCGTGAGAAATACTAAGAAAAACATCTAAAGTTTAAAAACTCTATTTTATCGAGAGATTTTAAAATCTCGCAAGAAATATGATTTTCACATTTTATCATGTATTATATCACGAAATTTAGCCGATATTTTAAAAATATTGCGAGAAGTACTCAATATTGATGGTTAAATAAATTTATAAATTGGTGATATTTATTACTATTTGCTGTAATTTTAATTTTTTTTAAATCGTTGTCGGGATTTAGGTGAGAAATACCCGGAAAAAAACTCCAAATTTGAAAATCCCCTGAGAAAAACTTCTAGCGAGAAAAACGAGAGAACGAGATTTTTAACATTGTTCATGTCTAACAGTAACTCATAAGAACAGATACTGCACTTAGTTTTAGCAGAAGACAGGGTTCAAGCTATTTATAAAGGGGGGGAAAAGACACAGAATAAGAAAGAAAATTAGAAGAAGCATCAATTTGACAAACTCGCCACAAATCCAAAAGAATTTAATTTAAGAGGTCTAAAGAAATGGATAAAACCTCAATCCAAGGTAAAAAAAAGGATGGGAGAGAAAAAGCGGCAACCATGTAACAGCTCAAAATAGCTAAATATGAAACCACAATATCATGTTGGAGCTAAAGCTTTAACTCCATTTAGGTGGAATCTAAGAAGAAATGAGTGCTCTACCGCTCTAGAGAAGATTTGGTCAATGTCTTAAATTGTCGGGTCAGTTAGAGAATGTAAGGCACTAACTGCCTCTAAGGATTTCACACAACAGTATATAATTGACTTCGGAGAAGCTTCAGAGTTTAGATGTCAAAGTAAAGGCCTCAGCAGTGTTAAGTTCATTGATTAGAATATTCATCCTTTAGATTTTGATTTTCAGTAGGGCAATACAATCAACTGTACCATACTGCACGTCTGCACCAAGTAAATTAGAACAACATATGGAAGAAGTAAAGAACAATATCAAAGTGCAACTAATATGTGTATGGTACATGGACCAACCACTTTACGTGTTTATACAGGGTAAATTTATCTTTGTCTCTTCAGCTTCGAGCTTAAAGATCTACCAAAGCTGATCCAAATTGGGCAGGGCTTCCAAATATTAATTCTATTAAAACTTATTGTGTCCATTTTTCGCTCCAAGTAGAGACATTGGAAGAATAGAGGACATGATTGCATGTTCAAGTCTAAAGGCCAAATACAAAGCAATGGTATATGGAGCCAATGCATTTAGATATCTCGTGCAACTTTTGAAGCTAGTACATTGCCACTAGAAGAGCAGAATGACCATACACTTCATTAAGCAAAATACCAGTTGCATCAAATCCAGTCTACCGTGAGCATACCAATTCATAAGCTCAACTAATGCAATTGAAGACTAGGTTTACGCCATAATGTTAAAATCGACTCAGTTCTGCCAAAATTGACCGAATTGAGTCGACTTCCCTGGTGTCCGAAGCGAAATACATTTGTATTTTAAAAATACTAGACTTCTTGGTAAACTTCGACCGAAACAGGAAAAAAAAATGGTTGAGAAAACACAGAACTTCGGTGGAAGTTAACCAAAGTGTACAAAAAAATTTGAATATTGAAGGGCTTTTAAGTTTTAACTTAAAAAGGTAATGTTAGTTCCACTCGCTTTAAACTTACTTTCTTCATAAGGAAATGCATGTGTCCCTAGTATTAACCTTATTATAAATATAATTAGCTTTAAAAGAGAGTGTTGTTAGTATTAACCTTATAATAAATATAATTTTATTATTCTAATAATTTTGATATTAGTATATTATGCCCATATGGGCTTTTTAGCAATATTAAAAAATTAAATAATTCCCAATAGTATTTCATAAATTAAAATTTATTTAACTACTCATCTCCTCCCTTCACATATTGATTCAGTCCTTTAAAAACATTAAGCTCATCAATTGCAGATTGAAATAAGTTTAGAAATTAAATTGAATTTCAATTATTTATCAATTTTAATGTGCATTCATAGGTTTTTCATTCTAAAACAATTAACATGAATAATCATTGAAAAATAAAGAGAATACATATCTCATTCACTTGATAAAGAGGATAAAATATAGTTTAAAAAATTTACAATATAGAGAAATATCAAAAAAAGAATTACAGCTCAGACAAGCAGAAAACGCATGTCACTTACCATGATTCTCACATTTGAGTAAACTTTAGGGTGAATATCCACTTGCAACCAACAGCCAACAGGGGCTTGCCCTTGACTAGCTGGAACTCTTTCAAGAGTTCGTTGAGCTTCTTGTGGATCAATTTCACTGCTCATTGACTAAAATGGTGATCTCATTATTGCCTATTCTAGCGAAACCGCCCATCAGAGCCATCATCAACCATTACATGCTTGCATTAGTAATATAATGAATTTTAGATGCCTATTTATGCTTTAAGTATTGAATTTCTAAAGTTTCATCTTAGATTTCCGATGTTTCCTTAAAGATTTCTAGACTTCTTTAATTTTTACATAACTTCCTTGGACTTCCTTAAAACTTTCTTGAAACGTGTCAACTTCATTAGCAACCGAAGTTTAATACCTTGGTTTGCACCGTGAGAGGATAAACTAGTTCAGACCCTTAAAAAGAAACAGCTATAGGCAAATGTAACATTCAGCTTCTTTTGTTAAACACGTTTTTTTAACAAATGTTCATTTTCCAGCTTGAGGGAGAAGATCACAGACTGGGGTGGAGGTAGGAATTTATTGTAGAAGGGGTACATTTGGTTTAAGGGCTGGGGTTCGGGGGCGGAGCCCCTGAAAAAAAATATTGAAGACTAAGTTTGTAGGTCATTTCATCTATATATTTTGTACATATCCTACAACTATTGTTTCTCCTTGTTACGGGAACAGTTGTCCCTTGCCCTATGACTATGTCCTATTATATATTATAATATTATTTTTTTGAAAAGTTCAAAGCAATTGCCTTCTTGTCCAATGACTATGTGCTAATAAATAATTAAATAAAATAGTTAAAAGATGCTATTTTTTTGAAAATTTAGTGGACAGCTGCCCCATGACTAATCCTCTACGGTTATAACCAACTTCCTTGGAGTCTGGTTACAACACAAAAGTTTTTTAACTCTAGTTAACAACTTTAACCTTTAGAGTTAATTTTTGTTTATAGAAACCAAGGTTAGGTAGCTGAACCCTAAGGGTTAGTGAATCTTAATCACAATCAAGAGGTATTAAAAGGGAGATGTGTTGACCTATGGGTTGTAATCGACTCCAAGGAGTCCAGTTATAACAGTAGAGGATTCTAAATCCTTAGTAAACCATATTTTTTGAAAAAAAATCAAAAGTTTAGGGACACCCACCTGCCAACACGTGTCCCTTTTAACCCTTATTAACCGTGGTTAAGATTTACTAGCCCTTGAGGTTCAACAATAGAACCTTAGCTTTTAGAAACAAATATTAAATTCGAGTTAAGGATTTTTAACCCTTAGGGTTAATACTTTTTAATATATTTAAAAAACACTAAAGTTATAT
Source organism: Tetracentron sinense (assembly GCA_015143295.1). Taxonomy (NCBI): domain Eukaryota; kingdom Viridiplantae; phylum Streptophyta; class Magnoliopsida; order Trochodendrales; family Trochodendraceae; genus Tetracentron; species Tetracentron sinense. Next base: position 42,125,237 of record CM026557.1, read on the forward strand.
TGTTGAACCCCAAAGATTAGTGAATCTTAACCACAGTTGATAGGGGTTAAAAAGGACACATGTTGGCATGTGGGTGCAATTGAACTCTCCCCGAGTTCAATCACAATTGGCTATGATTGGATCTCCATCCACCTCGATGCCCCATACTATGCCATGCCATATACATGCATAAACATAAAAAAGAACTTTTTCCCAAAATTTTAGTGGAGGCATGTGCCCCCCAAGGCCCCCCCTTGGCTCCGCCCCTGATCACAGACTCACAGCTCATAGACTACATGCATTTGAGCCTTTTGCTTCTATTCATATATGTAACCTAGAGGTATTTGACTATTAGCATCTAGTGTAATGTAATTAGTGTGTATAGTAGATGCTCGGTTTCTTGCAAATTGGAACAATACAACTTTTTTTTCATATGAAAAAACTCTGGAAAAATCCCGCTATGCTTTATGGAGCAGATGTTGGGCAATTAATAAACATGTTCATAGATTGAATGTGATTGAGACTAGCATGTTAAGATAGATGGGTGGCAAATTGGCAAGACACGAAGGACAAAGTTAGAAATGAGCGCATAATAGAACCTAGAGGTAACCCAGTAGGTGACAAATAAAGGAGAGCCAACTGAGATGGTTTGGTTATGCACAACAAAAACCTATGAGGCTGACAGCAGTAGTGAAAGGACAAGGCGACCAACAAGGACCGAAGTAATAAGTCTCTCATTCTAACAGAAAATTTAGCTCCAGATAGAATGGTTTGCAAAACTGGAATTATGCAATCAACCTCAATAGTTGGGATGCTTGGATGGCAATGATGATGATATCAAAAAAACATATTCATTTATCTATCCCCTATTTGAAGTGAAGATAACTAATGGCAGCAGCACTGAAAGTTGATAAAACCCAGAATGTTCAGCAACAAGCAAAAGAATAATGCTACTAACAGTAAATACTGAGAAATCAAACATCCACAACATCCCTCAGAATGCCTGCCATCAACCTGGCACGAAAGTAAAACCACGGCTTCTCAACCTCTGCGATAAGCTTGCAAAGGGAGGACCGGTCTAACACAATTTCATGCAAAGTTCAGATTACTAAATCTATCATCACTGGGAAATGTGGAAGTAAAAAAAAGTGTGCATTATACTAACCATAAATACATAGAGAACTTTCCAAAGATGATCGTGCAGTGCTCTCGGGAAATGGGGCCTAAATCCATGGAGAATGACACCTCTTGAGGTGGGTGACTGCGTAGGGAAGAAGCAGTGTTGGCGCATTTTTAAAGATAAGATGGATCCTGTCCAAGCAGTTATTGATAGTAAATTGACACTTCTATCTCTATGGCCTCACTCAGTGGTTCTCATGGAATTCAAGGGATAAATCTGCCATCTACCTCTTCTAGTTGGGCAACTTTATGCCGATGGAGATATGTGGATATCTTTGAAGTTTGAACAGTCTTGAGGCTATTGATGTTTTTGGAGGGTATTCCTTGCTCTTTTTGTACTTGGGGTTTGCCCCTTCTTATTTTTTAAGAAGGCATCATCAGAAATGGAAATAAATAAACAAGTTGAATATTACCAGCAACTATATCTCATATTAACTGTGAATTGCAAGTCAAGAATGTCTGAAAAAAATCCCAAACAACTATCAAGTACACACCACATGCATGCAATGTAGAGAGGGACAAATAATAAAAAAGAATGGAATTCGGGAACAAAAAAACTAATAAACAAGTTCACTAAACTTTCTCCTATCCTTACTCAACAGTTTCCATTTCCTCCAAAAAAGAAAATGGAAACTCAAATCCTAGCCGCAAGCAAATTATTATTATGGAAAATCTAAGTGAGTTATAGAGGACAATGGCCTAAAAGATAATTCTAAGAGTCCAAAATCAAGTTTAGAACTGGAGCAACTGATCCAAGCAAAAATAATTTAGTTCTTCAATTCATTATTGTAATCTGACTAGTAACCACGTCAAAAGTTCAGTATACCAGAGGTAACCACTCCAGGCTTAGGACCATACAAAACAAATAGTAGAACATCTCTTTTCAGAAATCCAGAAGCAATATCAGCACTTCTGGCGAAAGATTTTACAACCAAAACACTGGAAAACAAAATATTTGATAGAGAGAGCTCAAATATAAAAGGGTTGAATCTTGTTCATAGTCAAAATAACCCGTAAAACACACATTGCAACAACAACAACAACAACAACAAAGAACATTTTCCAGCAACCCCATGAAAATAAAGTGGACATAGAATACATCTAAACAAGCTAAAGAGACATACCTATCAACGATGGTAAGTGCTCCCCCATACTTTACCAGTCCTGCATGTGTCAGCATGTAATCATAAGCAAGATATACAAAAACACATAATTTTCAGTTAGAAATCCACTCAGCAGTTTTTTCTTTCAAAAGAGCAAACCTCACTTTGTTGTAACTCTTGCCCGGCCCTTTTTGACAGGATTTTTCTGGCTTTCCGCATTAGCCTGACCTTCGTCCTTCTTGGTTTGTTCATCTGATAATGGCTGCAAATTTAGAGTTTGTGCAGCTAACCTTTCGGTCGATATCATTTTCTGGCTTGCCCAACCCACCTGACTTTCATCATTTTTACTCTGCTTATCAGCTGCCTGTTGCAAACCTTCAGTGCCTTTCAATCCTCTTTCAGAAATATTCACATCTCTTAATTCCTCTTTGGCTCTATCTCCTGCAGATTCACTGTCTTGAGTTTTCTGTTTCCCCTCCAGAAGTTCAGGGTTTTCTTCTTTACTGAGGCTTTTGGATTTAGTAGGCTGTTCTTTATCAGATGTTCCATTCGTTGTCTTACTTGCTACTATGGAAACAGATTCAGTATCATTATGGTCTTTTCCAGAATTAACATCTGCAGGTCCTTCAAAAAGAATTTCTTCAATTATCACATTCTCCTCAACTTTTTCAGCATACACATCAACTTCTGTATTCGTAGAAAGGTCCTCCACCTTCTCATCCAAATTATCTTTAACTCCTTGCTGTTTTGAGCTCCCCCTGTTTGCAACTTTTGACACCAATTTTATTTTCATCTTTGTTCTATTTTTCACCTGTTCAGCATCACCTGCCTTAAGTGAATTATCTTTCATAGTCTTTCCATTGACCTCACCACTATCCGAACCCGTTAATTTCTTCTCATGGTCAGGTTCTGGTTTGGCTGCTTGGGCTTCATAGGATGTTCCACCAGTTTCTTCGCTTGCTAATTTTGCAAGTGATTCGGTGTCATAATGATCTTTCTGATAACTAAAATCCTCAGATTTTTCCACATCAATTTCATCACACATCGCATTTTTCTCAACCTTTTCAGGAGGTGCATCCAACTCCCCATCTGTTGCCCGGTTCTCGTTGTCCTCATCCTTGGAACCTTTGCCTCCCCGAGGCATTGAGCTTCTCATTTTTGCAGCTTTTGATGACTTCTTCCTTTTCATATATATATGATTCTGCACTGGCTTGGTGTTGACCGCTTTAACCAAATCCTCCTTAACAGACTTTCCAGTGACTTCACCACCTTTTTCTTTCTTTTCAGGATCAGATTCCGATTTGGTACTCTGTGCTTCGACAGATGTTTCATTGGTCCCATTTGCTAGTTTTGAAAGAGATCCAGACTCATCCTGATCTTTCCCACAATTAGCATCCCTATGTTTCTCCGCATCAATGATCTCTCCAATTATAACCTTGACCTCAACATTTTTAGGAAGAACATCAACCTCCATATCTGTATCCAGGTCTTCCACCTTCTCAGAATTTTTCCTGCCCTGTGACTTTGAGCTCCTCTTTTTGGAAGACTTTGATGCCAATTTTTTCTTTGGCTTTGAATTTTTTATCACCGGCTCAACAGCACCCGCCTTTTGTAAATCCACTTCCATAGTTCCTGCACTCACCTCATCACCATCTGGACTGACTTCATTTTCCTCAGGACTAGGCTTGGGTAAGAAACATAAAGTGAAAGCCTCATCGGGCATAACTTCAAGCTCAAACCGTTCTCTCTTCAAATCCAATTCCTCCTTGTCACCATCGTCATACAAAATCTTGTGGAGCTTCTTCTCGTTATCAAACGACTTGATGCGCCCTACAAACCATTTTCTCGAGCCAGACCAGAACACCTTCAATCTTTTACCAATAATCCTGTTACAATCACTCTCACTCAACTCAACCTTCCGAAAGGAAGCTACCTTCTTCCTTGGCCGGAGCCAAGACGAGCCTACCTGCGGAGATGACAAGAATGCTTGCGCTATAACCCCATCTGCACCTCTTCTTCGTTTAGCTGTAGTTTTGACATGCTCTGCATTCTCCTCCTCAGCGGAAAATTTTCTCTTTGCGTCACTTTCACCCTTTCCAATATCAACAACACCTGTTGACCTGCTCTTCTTTTCCATAGGTTTCTTTCTCACGGCCTTATGAGCTGCATCTCTCTCTTTCATTTTACCTACATCTCCCTTTGCAGCATTCCCCTTCTTTTCAACCTCATTGCCACCACCCAAATCACTCTTCTCCTTTGAATTTTCGGCTGCATTACTGCCATTGGATTTATCACCAGCACACTTTTTTCTGTGTTCATCCTTCAGAAGCCCATCCCTGCTGTGCTTACTCTCTGGCAATTTCTTCTCATATTTTTTAGATGCTACATCTTTAGCTTTGCTTTTACCATCAACTCCCTTCTGAGATGCAGATTTTGCTTTCTTCCCACTAATTTTCTTGCATGATACCTTATCATCCATCTCCAAAACCATAGGATACTCAAACCACAAACACTATCTTCCAACAATGCTCAAGATGACCCCAACAAAGGAAAACTTGACCTACAAAACCCAACGAATGCTCACATGATTGTAAGACTTCTCAACAAAGAAATACATCACTACTTCACCCTAAAAACCCTAAAATTGCAAAAACCCTTACTTCGTAAGACTCCTGCAAACCCTAGAAATCTCAATACCTAAATCCATAACAATTTTTCCAACACCCAAATTCCCTTGAACAAAACCCTAACACTACAAAATCCATCAAATCATTGCAGCTCCCTTCAACAACAAAACCCTAAGACTACAAAATCCATCAAATTATTGCAGCTCTCAAGCCTCCAAGTTAAAGAAACCCACAATATACAAGACTCTGAAATGCTCCAATCGTACAGCCCTGGCAATCTCTCTGATCAAAAGAGAACCCCTAATTTCTCAACCTCGCAACCCCCAAACTGCTTAAACCCTAAACCAAACTCCCTCAAAAAATAAAAAAAACTACTCATCAAAGAAAAAGCATTTGCAAGAAACCCTAATTATTCAGCTCTAGCTACTTAAGTTTCAGAAGCAAAGTGAAATAAAAAGGAAAGAAACTAGGGTTTCAAGCGTACCTTTCGCCAGTTCCATTTCCATTTCTGCTTCTTTGTTTTTTATTGTTCTGGCGTGAGCAGTTGGATTAGCCAATAGGCGACCCAAAGCATGCCATTTGAGCTTCAAAAAAAAAACGCGGGAACTCCTAGGATACGTGACACGTGTCGAAAACTAATTCTTTTTTTCCCCGGCAGGATAATGCAGCCTAGCTCAAGACAAACAGAGTCTGGGGGCCTGAGCATGATCGTCCTAGCTAGCAAGTCTTCTCGGATTAAATCCACTCCACCTAGAAGTGTAGTCACTTTTATGTTAACTATTTTCCTTTATCATTTATCAGCTCCCTGATTTGCCTCCCTATGATTGAGATACTCAGTAACGTCAATTACACTTATTAAAATGTCTGTATTCAAGATAAGATATTAATAATGATGACGACGCTAATATAGCTATATTGCTCATTTCCAGCATAAGGAAAGCTAGAGGGCAATAAAATTTATTTATTATTATTATTTTAATGTATTTTAGTTGTTTGGTTGCTTAAAAAAATTAAATTAAATAAAACTACTATAAAATTTTTGAGAAAGGATTCTCTTCTAGTTTTGTATATCTCTACTAATATAAAGTGGAGTCATTGTTCAAAACGTATGTGTTAATTCTAAAATTGTCCTTGCCTTCTATCTATCAATTACTCTAGCAATGAAAATGCTCCCTCTCAAATCGTAGATTATCTTTTTTTAAAATTTCTAAATTGCCCTTATCAAATATGTATATAGGACCAAAATTTCATTGACCGTGTGCTTTATTCTCATACTACTCCTTACTCGTCTATAGTAAACTTAAATTTCTCTAGGATTGTATATTCCTTAATTGTGGTTAAGATTCACTCACTCCTAAGGTTCACATACTTAACATTGGTTTTTAGGAATAAAAATTAACCTTATGTGTGTAAATTTTAACTAGGATTTAAAAAAATTAATATTGTTTATAAAAACCAAGGATAATTGGGTGAACCTTAGGATGGTGAACTCTAGGGGTAGGTGAATCTTATCCACAGTTAAGGGGTGTCAAAAGACACATGGAACCCCTAGGGTTCACTCACTATTCTTGGGTTTTAGAAAAAAATATAAAAAAATTAAACCCTAGTTAAAATTCACTAACTCCTAGGGTTAATTTCTTTTTCATAATTTTTTTCTAAAATCCAAGGATAGATGGATGAATCCTAAGGGTGGGTGAATCTTAACCGTAGTTAAGGGGTGTCAAAAGAGACACATGGAAACCTCAATGGCGTAACCAGACTCCAATTGTGGTTAAGATTCACTCACCCTTAAGTTTCACACACTAATCCTTTGTTTTTAGAAAAAAAATATTAATTTGTTAAACCCTGATTAAAATTCAATAACTCCTAAGGTTAATTTATTTTCATACTTTTTTTTTTCTTCTAAAAACCAATGATAAGTAGGTGAACTTTAGAGGTTGGTGAATCTTAACCACAATTAAGGAGTGTTAAAAGGGACACATGGTGATCTTAGTGGCAAAACAGGACTCTTCGTTCTCTTAGCAAAATGCTCAAAAAAAAAAAAGTCTCGCCAAGGTCCCGCTCGCCACCTTTCTTTGCAATACCCAAAATGTCTCTAAAACCTTTTAAGTCTCAAAGTGTCTCTATGTCATGTTTTTATAACCAACGTGTCCCTCATAATTTGTTTTCATAGGAGATATTCAAAATGTGCCTCAAGTTTCTATATCTAAAATATTCCTAATTTTTTTCAAATGTTCTCACTAGGGTCTCTCTTCCCTTCCTCTCTCTCTCACGTGCACGTGCCACCCACTAGTATATATATATAGTCTCGGCCAAATTGAGAGTTTTGTCTATCATCGAACTGACACTTAAAATGAGAGATTTGGAGGGCGGAGGGCTAAGTGCTCTCCGTCACTCCCCCCCCCCCTCCCCATCCCCAACACACACACACAGTACTCTTATCATCGGAATGAGGGTGTTATCTATCATCAGAGAGGGATGGAGAGAGAGGGTAAGTCACCGAAGAAGGTTTTGTTCGTCATGGGGGGGGGGGGGAGAGAGGTTAGCTTGGTCACCCTAGAGATTTTCTCTGTCATCGAAGAGAGATTGGAGAGGCGGGTGCTACTTGCTAGCCATGGGAAAAAGAATGAGTTATCTTGAGAGCTCTCCAGCATAGCATAGGAAATAATTTCCCTTGCTTTCTGTGTAAGAAAAGCTTTCTTTAATATCATGGAAATTTTGAGAAAATAAATTTTGAAAAAACCTTAATTTCCAGTGCCCAAACACTTGAAAAAAAAATTTATCTTATCTTGGAAAAAATTTCCAACACTGATTTTACTTCCAAACAAACAGATGCAAAGTATTTGGAGTATGACATTAATAATAACCACATATTTGATTAATATGAAGGCTAGTGAAGCAAATAGAATTTGACTTGATAATCTCTTTCTATCATTAAAATTTAATTATTCTTATTAATCCATATTTTCCATGAAAGGAAGGTAATATTCTTTGCCATTTTTCTTGCCATGTTGAATCTTTTATTCACCTTTTTCGGAGTAATTCAGCTATTAATGACATTTCTTAGTGAGGTGTGGGTATTCATTGACTGCACTTTTATCCATATAGTCACCGGTGGTTTCCCAACTGTAGGAAATGAAATTCTTAACTTGAAATACAGGATGCATTTAATTTGATCGTCTTGTGTTTAAACTTTATTTTGGGAATTCGGAGATTTTACGGATTAAGTAATTTTATTTGAATAGTGATACGCGTACCCATAAAATCCATTTCCAAACTTAAGGCACCACCTCATTGGTGGACCAATATGCGCAACTAAGCCAAAGCCAAGCAAGACAATATGCTATATTTAGGCAAGGCAGCTTGTGCAACAAGACCAACTCCAAAGCATTACTTAGGCAGCCTAATCAAGGCCAAGCAACATAGCATGTGTAAGCAAATTCAAGTGGAAGGATGTTGCTACATGAGAATGGCAAGGCAAGAGGGGGAAGAAATCGGATCAGGAACCCAACCAAGAATTTGAAAAGGAAGGGACGTCAATGGTTCGCTGCACAAACAAAGAGCCCACCAACACACACGAACCAAATGCCACTCATGTGCAATCATGTATTGTTTGCGTTATGCCTCAGACAATGAACTGCGACTCACCAAATTTTAAAGGCAAAAACACAGAAACACCAAACTGAGGATTTGCAAATCCGTTTAGCACGAAAAGCTATAAGTCATCATTCCCTTATTGCCTTAGGCCCAAAGCAAGCCGCTCTAGAAAGAGACCGATGCACCTTTATGAGCATCAAAGTCAATCCATCGTCGCTGAGGCCCAATGCAAGCCTCTCAGGAAAGAGACTGATGCACCTTTATGAGCATCAAAGTCAATCCATCATCGTGGAGGCCCAAAGAAAGCTACTCAAGAAAGAGACTGATGCACCTTTATGAGTATCGAAGTCAATCCGTCATTGCGGAGGCCTCAAACATGCCGCTCAAGAAAGAGACTAATGCACCTTTATGAGCATCGAAGTCAATCCATCATGTTTTTTGGAATAAGTTTTTTGGAATACCAACTGTGGTGATGCCTTAGGTTTGGAAATGAATTTCATGGGTACGCTAACTATTTCCCATATTATTTTAGTTGAGAGTTGGTCTGTGTGTGTGAGTTGGTTTGTGTGTGTGAGTTGTGTGTGTGTCTTAACCTATCACCAAAAAAAGTCAAAGTGCTCCCGTGTGTGTGTAGAACTTAGTCTCACATCGCTTAAAGATGGTAGGGTATGTCTCCTTAAGTACTCCCACCATGCCTCTCTCTTTTTGAGAGGAGTGCGTGGTTGTGGCTTTGGAGATGAGTTGTTGATTGTGACTGCATAGGGAAAATGAGCGAAAAGTGTAATTTCTTGTGGTAATAGAAGATTTTTAATTTTTCAAATTTTTTTTTGAAGGCCCCCCAGGAACTAGATATCATTTACCTACATCAGTAGAGTCAGCCAGTCAGAAATTAGCTGGGGTAGTGAAGCTCTTGCAACTCTTACCCCTTGGGGGGATTAGATCCCCAAACCTCCACCCTTGGAAGGCCGCAACCCTACCACTCACTGAAGAGGCAGGGGGGTGTAATAGAAGATTTTTTAATGAAAAATGTAAGGAAAATGTAAGGAAAAATTAAGAAGTTTGTGTTGTTCAGACTTTCCTGAACTGCACAGGAAGCCTAACTATTATATCTTACAAGATTATAGGGGTTGGGATTCGGCATCCTTCATGAGATTGGAGAACTATAGTTTGGATACTTGCACAATATTAATGTTAAATATAACATTTGGGTAATTTAGAAGACTTGTTGACGTGACATATAACACACTATCACATGCACATGCGCTGGTAGCACAAACTACAGCTCCCACTCCCACAAAAATCCTATAGACTTTAGGCCCACATCGATGGGTCAGAGAGGGAGGTTGTGCTTTATAAGGGTACACAAGGAGCCCTAAACCATTGACGTGGGACAAAAGTTTATAGGTTTTTCTTAAAAGGTGAACATAACACACGCGCACACACACACAACCTGGTAGCAAAAGCTACAGCTCTACACAACCCTCTCAAAAGAGAGGGAGGTGGTGCTTTATAGGTATACACATGCAAGGAGACCTAACCCACCAATGTCGGACTAAAGTTTATAGTTTATTTTTTATAAGGTAAAGATAACACACACGGACACTATCACACGCGCGCACACTACCAAAAGTGACTTTCTTGAACGATGGCTTCTAATTTTGTTCTTGATCGGATTCTTATCTAGAGCCAGGTATGCTCCGTACAGCATCACAGTTAAAATACAGACAACATTTTTTATTTTATTTTTGGTAACGGAGGGTATCCCAAAAGCGAGCCAACCCAGGATGCTAGCCAACTGCACCAACCCCTGACATATATGTATATATATATATATATATATATATAGCGAGAGAGAGAGAGAGAGAGAGAGAGAGAGATAATAGGAAAATCAACTCAACTCGAGGAACTGGATAATCAAAGATGACTAGAATTTTTACAACAGATGAAGGGAAGAACTACTGAAGCAGCTCTGTAGTTATTCAATTCCTCACCGCATACTAACATCATTAGGTTAATTTGAGACCTTGTACGGTGTCCATACCCGTCCTACATACCTGATATCTCTCCCCAAAGTAGCATTTTGAATTTACTTTCTTAAACTTGGATTTCTACCGCCCATTTGTACATCTCCTCACCTGGGACTGGGATGGTCAGGGTCAGTAATCCGGTGGCAGAGTCGTAGTTGAAGTCGGTCACATTGTTACCCACTGTGCATTTTAGTGGGCGCTGGGATGAATAGGCACCAAACAAGCCACATCCCCTGACTTTGAGAGCTACAGTTGCAGTCGGTGACCGATTGTCACTTAGCGAACTTGACAGCTCAGAGGAAACTTCACCATCAAAGACTTCTGGTTTCTTTTCAGAAACCATCTGGACGTCAAATTGCTCTACTGCACCACCAGTGTTGAACATGGCAAGCAGGCCTATCGGTGCAAAGGATATGTTGGCCGCAATTTCCTGCGTCACACATAGGATAGGGCAGAGGAGAGAAAAATTAGCTTCTACAATCTTACTCTTATCTTTTGGGCCAATTCAGAGATCATCTTGAAAGAAATAAATGTGATTGGCTCTGAGAGGGTTACCTTTAGGGGGCAAAAGTGGAAGAGTTCATACTCGAGAACCTTAAGGGTCACCGGCAGTGAAGTGCCTTTAGGAAGCCGAATCACCTCCCCTGCAATGCAACAGTAAAAATTTTAGCAGACTGTAGTGACTAGCTTGTCAAGTGTGATTTCATGCAAATTCTATCTACATTTACTAGTGGATAGGACCAGCAACAAAAAAGCTGGCTCACCTGATCTATGGGAGTAGACAACAACTTCACCATTCCAATTTGAACTGGTAGCTTGAGCTATGAGCTCAACATCAGTGGCGCAGACAGAGCCAGAGAGGGTTCCGGGGGATGCATCGTGGATGCGTGTCTTCTTGGTGACCTTGCACCACCCAGCACCTTGGCAGTTGAAAACACCCACCACACCAGAACATTTGTTCACGTTCCATATTTTGAGCAAGCTACACGTTGTCAACTTGTTAGGGTTTTACTCCATAACTCCAAAAGTCATTTAAGCAGCAATGTTTAAGAAGTTGATCAATGAACAAAATATGGAAATAAAGCAGCAAACCTGATCCCATCCCTAGCTGGATCGGCAAAGAGGCAGTCACGTGTGGGCCTTCCGGGTAGTTGAGCACGCAACACTGATCCGTCAGGAAGGACCAGCTTCTTCAAAAGTTCGAAGTTGTGGTTACCTGGCTTGTCACTATTCAAATCAAAATAATAAAGCATTAGCTCTTAGACTTGAACTACTTCAGGTATAACCAACAACTTAATAGCAAATGGGATTGGTTCTTGGCATGACATACCTGACATAGATTGCACATCCACCAATGGCTCGGGCAGCACCATGATACTCTGAAGCTGGGTGTAAGCTCTGCACAAAAAAGGCGCCTTCATCAATATCTCATCTTATATGTTATGAAATAACTAATAGCTAAATAATCTATTGGTACTTACGTGGAACATATCCCAGTCAGGCTGCATGAATTCACCGAGGAAAAGAGTGTTGTATGCCACAGAGGAGATGTGGATGGTGTGAGAAGCTGGATCCCGAGGGTAGAAGTCATCAGACGCTCTTACTACAGCAGTCTGCTTGGCGCTGTATATCCCATCAGTGTTGTGGCACATGCAAGCGATGCATCCGTTGTCCGGAAAGTTGCGAGAGATGGAGGCTTCAAGGGCCTGGTGATAGCTACGGGTGAGGGAAACTCGGCCACCATGGCCTGAGCCAAGAGTCTCAATGATGTTCTGAACGTCAACCTTAACTCCATCAACTCCACATGAGGCCAGATAAGCATGAAGCTCGTTGTAGAAGTTGAAGACCTTCTTTGGGTGCACCAGCCCCAATCCATGGACGGCGAGGCTGTCCATGACAATATCTGGTTGGTTGCCCATCACACCAGGCGACTGTACTGGGTAAGCCAACGCGCTATCATAGTGCTCCAAACCGTCAGCTGCCGGCTTCACCCCACCCCAGTAACCAGCTAGAGCATGCCATACATACACAGATCTGTAAAAGCCCACAAATATATGCGTAAATGAAAAATACAAATAAATTGCGTATTTACTCTTCACAAATAGCAATTTCACAATAAAATCCTGATAAATAACCTGCATATTACCTCTTATTAAACAACAATTTTATAGTGAAATCTTAAAAATGCTAACTAAGCTAAACCCTTCTTTCATAATCAATTTTGTTCAGCGTGGAATGTAAGACAACTGTAGTGAATTTCTGTTTCTCTTAGAAAGATAATTAATAAAATAATTGAGAATGTTTCAATAATTAAATAGTACAACAAATAAACCGATAAAACATAGTAGATCATGGAAGGTCGACAGATATCAATGACTTAAAAATGTGTAACTAAAACAATTAGAATGGCAATTCCTGGCCCAACCCATCCAACATTTACACGGCTAGGTTTGGTATTACACAGGGTTCAGGATGTGAGCATGTTTCGGCATTGTGATACCCAAGGCGATGGTGGCGAATACACGGTAGATGTGGCCAGTCAATTGAATGGAAAAATGTTCTTATTGGGTGAATGCCCATGTTGTGTGTGTAAGCTTCGAATACGAAGTGGTCTGAGTTGGTATACTCAGAGTTGGTGTATTTGTTTGAGTTGGTGGACTCATAGTTCGGTATGGAATCATCGGATTCCAGGTGAGTTAGGTTGGTATACCCAAGGTTTTGTCATGTTCGGGTGAAAGCCGGAACAGCGTGTGTGAGTCTAAATGACTCAATGTATTATGGTTATGATTTAGAGACTTTAAGCTAAACATTTGTGGGCTGTGACCAATTAATAGAGTCTTAGGACTCGAAATGAAACATGATTGATGATCGAAACAATAATTTGGTAATATAATACATTCATAACTGAACCTCATAATTAGAAAGTAATGTGAGGTCGGGAACCTCTGTTAGGGTGACGTAACCCTAAGTGACCTTGGCTCACAATTTATTATATACTGTTCTATTTTACTGTAACATGCAAATTGAACTACTTATTATATCATTATTGATGCGTGTTATTATGTGGAAAATAGTTTAGAAGGATTGTGGTTTTATTGGGCTTCATAGCTCACTGACTTTTTGTGTCAGCAGATCTTGGAGCTGCTGACCAGTAAGTGAAAAATCTATCTGGATATCTTGGAAGCTTGTACAAGTTGTACCTAGCGTGATAGAGACGCCTACTTTTGTAAAACAAACTTGATGTAAATAATACAGGTATATGGTTTGTATGATGGCTATTGTGATGACATGTATTATTTGCTTTTGGGGAGCATCTGATAAATGTTTAAATTTCTCGCATTTTTGCGGGTAAAGTCTTCCGCTTGCATGATTTGACGAACGGACACGCGTCTCGGAACTTGATTCCCTAGGCGCGGGTTCGGGGCGTCACATTATATGGGGATGCTTTAAGTGTTTACTGGTAGTTTCAGACTTTCAGTGACTTCCTATCAGGCTGAGTTGTTCGTAGTGTAGAGCAGGCCAAGACGGTCTTTGCCATTTGATTATGAGATCCCTTTGCAGGTGCATTTGAGAGGAGAGGAACAAAGAGGTGTTTGAAAATTCCTCTCTCTATGAGCAATTTGGACTCGCTTTGCAAAGCTCATCCTTTCCTTGTGCTCAATAAGCTCAATGATTCTAATTTGATCACTATTTTTTACCATGGATAGGATTTTTTTTTCCCTTTGATCTTGGTAAAATTGGATTGGATTGTTTTTTTTCTTTTCTCGAGTTCACCTATTGATGAACTTTGTCACTCAAACCCAACCTGAAATAACATCCTCAAAAATAGCTTAAAAATCAATCTAAGCCAACCTGTTTATTCCGGGTTGGCATTAGCATACCTATAACAAATGGGTGTTGGTCGGTGTGAGGGCCTACTAGTTGAGCTGGGCATTCACCCATTCTCCACCTTACAAAGGTGTCTAATGAAGAAACGGTTCGGCGAAGTATAATTGTTAAGATGTATTTGGACATTTAGAACGAGTAACGAGGCTATGTTCAATGGTCTGAGAAGACTAGCGTGGAATTATAGGTGTAGCAAAGGAAACAATGCCACGACAGCATATATAACAAAAGATAAGTTGGACCACTTACTTAACATTGTGATGCTGCTTGGCCTCATCTACAACGATCTTTAGGCCTGGGACCTGGTCGTTGTTCTTGCCATTCTTTTGGAACTTAGCGTTCTCCTTTATTCCAGTTAGTCTGCTTGCAAACCTGTAAAGGATCAATGCACCAAAAAACATCAAATGCTTGATTACAATCGAAAAGAAAAAAGATGTACATGCATACAAATACGGAATAAAACAGCTATTTTCCTCGACTTATCCCATACCATGCGCTCCACATGAGTGGCAGCGCTATTATCAGGACCTACCTGATCTATCTGCAACCAAAATCAAAACAGATTCCTGTCCTTCTAGGTGGGCACCACTAAATGGTTGTCCAGGCCCTCTTCATGCTCCACTCCCAAGTCCCAAGTCTACTAACTACTATACTTTTTTTTTTTAGTAATAGAGAAGATGAGAGATCTTACTGTGCTCCTTCTTGGACGACGGAATTAGTGTCCTTGACTTCACTACCGATTTGTTGCCAACCATCATCAATGATCAAGAAACGTGGAGGAGTCCCTCCCTCCGACAAGCTGCAATCATACTCGGCTCCCAAATCAGTAATTTGAATTTTGTTTTCTATATAACTAATCAATACATACATTTTTTATTTTTGTTTTACCTTTTAAGGCCTTCGTCGACACCCTCGGCTGTGACATCAGTATAAAAAGCATCCCAAGTGCACCAGCCAAACCAGTCAAGAAAAGAAGGCAACTGTATCACAAGATTCATTTAGAAAATTCCAACTTTACTGTGCTTCCAAGTGAATGAATATCCTTGAAATGGAAGAAAGAAAGAAAAAGAGAATGAGATGCCATACCTTTTTCTTCTCTCGGTGTAGGAAAGTTTGCATGTGTTTCTCCACGGCCCTATAAGCATGACAAGGTACATGTATGTTAAAAGGGGTTGTCATCAATCTATCTTAAGAAGAAAAAACAGATTTCACCAACTTGAACAAATTCAGTTGGCCTAAATCACCCAAAGTCAAGAACAGATAAAAAGTAGCTTTCAGGATTTTCTAGGAGATAGTGAGAAATCCCAATTCAGGATTTCTTGTTCATAAAAGAGGAGGCTTACTTTACAGCCTGGTTGATGACTTCAAAGGGGTTGGTCCCAGCATGCATGTACACAAGGTAATGACCTTGGTTAGTTTGGACAGCATTGTCTCCTGCAAAATCACAATAACACCACAAAAAAACATAGTCGTTTCGGTTCTTTCCAACGCTACCCTCTATGTTTCTTCGCCAAATCCTATCCAAATCATATGAACTCCATAAATTCCATTCATTAATTTTCATTGAATTCCCCGATTTGAATGTGTTCGCATTAACGACAGCTCCACCCCCAATTTCGAACGGTTCATGTGCTGCTCTGATGGATGGGATGGGACTGGATTAACGGAAGATATGACCCTACTACACCAGATACTTGCATATTGCTCTGATAATGATGATGATGACGACGACGATGATGATTTACAACTCACCACTCTCGAGGCAAATCTCTATTTCGTTGTTGTCATTGCCTTGGAGAACGGCACGAAATTGGCCTTCAAGGAGAGGGAGGAAGACAGTGTAGATAGTTGGGGAGTCCTCTTCTTCAACGTCTTTGCTCTCTACGAGCATGAATTGGGTCTCCAGAGGAACATCTTTCCCGCACATCCCCATTCTCTGAGTCATCCACCATAGCTTGAACCGGAAACAACACATGAACCGGAGACCCCTGTAGCAAAAATTATATTTCACACAGGTAGTCAGAGTTTAGGAAAATATTAATTTAAGAAATTTGATTAGTATATGAAAGGGGGGGTTATACTTACTCCAAGGTACCCATGGGGAAGACGTGGTGACTTTTGGTATCGGAAGCTGTGGCACCAATGAAAGAACCGGCGACGAGACCGACGCCGGAGCCTGGAGTGAGCACAATGTTGTCCCGCACTCCCGTCAATATGGTCTTTCCGTGAACCACCAGATTTCCATCGTTGATCGAGATCTTCGGTGTCACCGTCATCTTTGATCTTTACTACTCCACCAAACACAACAATTATCAAATTAGCCAAACAATAATTTGCAATAGTAATGATAATATTATCTGGAAAATTTTGCAAAAATTGCCATCATAGTTTACAGGCAAATCTGTAATTTTTTTATGCATTTATTTATATATTCCATGATAATAAAAGTTTGAGTTTAATTATAGAACTATTGTTGTTTACAATTAAAAATTAAGGAGTTCCCCTTATCCATTGAGTAAAAAATGCTTACTTAAACTGCCTAAACCACTAATTATGACATTTTACTCAGATAATAATAGGTATTCTACTGTATTTACGCTGTAAAAATTTCTTAGCATATATTTTTTAATTTTCTGGTATGGTATAACTGAATTCTATGTTGAATTGAAGAATTCAGCATTTTTCGGTAGCTCCTCTTATCTCACGGGGACTCGATCCCTCAACCCTTGGGTCTCTCGTTAAAAGGGAAAGAAACATGTGGAATATATTTTCGTAAATTAAACAGCTGATTTATTTCAATTTAACTTGCGATATGTTCAATTTATCTTGAGAGAACTCGTCCGGTCTTAAATCCTGCCTTTAGGATTGTTATAATAGTGAAAGCTCCAAGTGCTTCTACGAAAAAATTAATTTCAAGACAGAATATAGAAAATAATCGAAATAGCCAAAAGTGGGAAAAAAACAAATTTTTAGGAGAGAAAGAAAAAGGAAACAAAAAGGGGTAAGATTGTCTGGACGAAAGAATCCTACAAGGTCCATCGTCCCGATTCGAATAGGACTGGAAAAAGTCTAATCGACTTTTTTTACGAAAAATTACAATCAAAAGCTTAAAATACGGTAATCACTAACAATTGCGGTTTCCGATCCTCAGAGACAGTTCTGATGTGTGAGGAGAAACCAATCCGGGAATATATCTTTCAAACCCTCGATTATATCAACCAAAATCTGCAGATTTTCTCAAAAGATGTTCTACGATCTCAAAAACTCTGGAAACGAAGATATGATCTTGATCTTAACTTTCACAACAAAAGGCACTAAGTTTTACCAAACAATCCAAATCTACTCCAAAAATATCAACAAGTTCTCCAAATCTACTACAAAAATATGGCAAAATCAGAATCGCCTTCTCATTTCTCCATATATAAATCTCAAGAAACAAAAAATAAATAAAAATCTCAAATCTCATTCTTCCATTCCACCCAAAAAAATTCTCATAAAAAAAAAAAAAAAAAAAAAAAACTCAAAACGAAGCCGTACAACAAATCTACAGACATATATAGAGACGCTTTTTAAACTTCAACCAACCAAACTCACCTGTAAATCTCTAGCCAACGTAGCTCAAAACCGTCTTTTCAACCTCCGATCACAAGAGAAATCACGCAAAAATCGAAGAATAAAATCCAAAACACTAAGCAAGAAGATTAAAAAAATATATACTTAGTGGAAGAAGGTACACTCCACAGGGGATGCTTCTACTTTAAAGAGCTATTCAACTTTTCTGAGAGAGAGATTTAGATCGATACTATCTATGTTTATATACTGTCCTAAGCTTTAAAAGTCGAACAGTTCCCTTTATTAGATCTTTTAAGACTCCTACACGTGGCCTAAAATTCTCATTTATCCGTCGGATAACTCGTCTCTTTGAATACACTATATTTGAAACCAAATCCTCTAATGTGATCACCCGATTGGTCAAATCCGGTTATCACCCCTGAGATCGCCACGTCTCCTTTTTTTTTTTTTTTTGGACAATAAGGATGTTAAGATTCACCCAACCCATCTTTGGTTTTAGAAAAAAATTAATTTTATTTTTAAATATTAAAAACTATTTTTAGTGTTTTTTATTATTAAAATATTTAAAAATAGAATTAATATTTTTTTTCTAAAACGAAGGATAGGTGGATGAATCCTAACGCAGATAAATCTTAACCACAGTTAAAAAGTACAAAAAAAAAAGTACACGTGACGACCTAAGGGGGAATAACCGGATTTTCTGAATCCAGTTATCACCTAGTGGATTTGTTCTCTAATTTTAATCACGGGAAGTACCAGGGCAGCCAAAGCTGCCAAACCCATCCGCTAATATGTCCAAAAGTGGGTGGGAATCAACGGGATTGGCGGTACCATGTCCCTCAACGGTAACGGCGAAGCGTACACGGAGATTCACGGCGTTACTCACCGTTTTGTCGGTCCAAACGTGTTGCCGTTTAGATCGGAATTCTTGCCATACGTTCTTATACTAACACAGTAATGCGACTACACCCATAGCCAGGACTGTACACGTGTCGGATATGCAAGGATCCGGTCTAATCTTGAGATGCCATTCTGATCAATGTATGCAAATCTTCATCATACCAGAAAACTTGTGCACGATTTTCACATTAACAAATCTCTTTCGTTGGCAAGTTGGTACACGAAACTCGATGATGTTTTTTTGTCTTAAGGAGGGACCCACCGATATTGAATAAAGCCGCTAGATGTTAAACACGTGACACTTCCACGTCAGATTTCCTAAAAAATATTGTATTATTCGCCTTTTAGACGGCCGGCTGCTTCTCAGTACAAGTACCCACTAATAAGACACCATAGTCATAGTGGGCCCCACATACCCCAGGTTAATGGAGATCGCAGCTTTGATGTAATGGGTAGGTGAAATTAGACACAATGATAGAGACGTGTGGGCAAAGTACACGTCAGCCACACCGCTTTACACATGCAGTCTAGTCACGTGGATCAATATACATCCTTTAAAATATTGACTTAGTCAACATTATTAGGGTAATGCACTCCACTTTCCTTTAAACTTACTTTCCTCCCGGGAATGACACGTGTTCTTTATTTTAATCGTGAGAAAGACACATGTTCATTACTAATACTCCATCTGATCAAAGCGAGTGTTGT
Source organism: Tetracentron sinense (assembly GCA_015143295.1). Taxonomy (NCBI): domain Eukaryota; kingdom Viridiplantae; phylum Streptophyta; class Magnoliopsida; order Trochodendrales; family Trochodendraceae; genus Tetracentron; species Tetracentron sinense. The sequence continues at coordinate 42,144,815 of CM026557.1, forward strand.
TAACTTTATTCAGATATTTATTGTAACCATTTAATCATTAAATAATGTCAATTATAGATTAAGAAAATCAAGCAAAGGAGCTGATGCTCCATACAGTGATCATTAATTGATTATTAAAGAGGAATTGCTGTCGATGGGTCGGGTTGGCTTCAAGAGAAGATTTTTTTTTTTAAATTGATATTATATTTATAGAATCTAAATTACTATCAACTGTAGTCATTTTTGTAGTAATGTTGTTTCTATGGTCTTTAAAGAAATTTGTGAATATATAATAAGAAAAAAAGGAAGAGAACTTCCGTTATTATAAGGATGGTTGCCTTGAAAATGGAAGATACAAAAATTTGCATATATGATTTTTAAATGTAAAATTATATGTGTATGTTGAGTCCATTTATATATATATATATATATATTTGATTGTAGCGTAAGAGACATTCTCATCCGTTATATAATGCTTAGACATGTAATTCATTATTTTGCTAAGAATTTAATATTTAATAATTTAATTACAAATCAAACCATGTGAATTTATTAGAATTTAATCTTCACAGTTGATTTTTTATCATGCATGCTTAAAGCAATGTGGGAATAGAACATTTTGTACAATCTCTTAAAGCTCATATTATACAATTTATCCATATATTATTTTTTTCATTTTATTTATTCGTGTAATTTTTGTTTTATTTTATGCAAGGAATGTTTTCCCAACAAGATGCAAACTATTGGCCAAAGGTTTAAGGTGGCAAGTCAACACTGGTACACCAATATTTTTATATGGCAAGATCCTTGAGTTTTGGGTCTTCTGAGCTATCGTATTTTCTTGATTGTTCTCTAGATTTTTATTTTTTTCTTCGGTAGGTGTTCTCTAGATTGCACTCAGAAGCAAACTAAGTCACTTGAACGACCCAAATACTCATTATTGCCCAACAACTTTTCCTAGTAATCTCTCCAACCCTTTATAAGTGGCCGCAATTTAGAAGATCGAATCTAATTCGGGTTCATTTCATGAGCAAAGAATTTTTTATCATCAGCAATATTAGGCTTCTACTTCATTCCAACCTGGCACAAAACTATGGAATTCTCTATGGCACCCCTGAGTGCCTCTCAAGATCTAATTATCCATATAGAAATGTTTCAGTAACTCTCCACTTGTCTTATAGAGCCTCGAGCGTCTTCATACACCCGTACGTGGATAATCTCTGCCCACTATGTGGTCTATTTTTATAGGCCACTGAGCATCTATTTATAAGGTGCGAGTTTTACGTGATGTGTGGCGGGGATCCCCTTTCCAAGTGGCCGGCAGGGGTGGAGGCAGGAATCTCTTGCAAGGGGGCTAACAATTAGGGTTTGGAGGCTATCGCATTTGTTTGTGTCCATTTGTGAAGAATATAATTTTTTTCTCATAAGTTTGGGGAGACTAGAGTCCCATGTCGCCCCGGCTCCGCCCTTTTCCCAAGCTGCACCCCTAGTATTATAAAAGGGTTTCTTTTTTATTTTCAAAATTTCACTAGGGAGGGAGGGAGGGCTTCTTCCCCACGTTGAAGGCATCCCGAGAGCTTCGTCTCCTTGAGCAGTTAGATTCCTCCTCTGGTATCTATAATAAATTATGACGGTGTATTTCATTCTCTATCCAACTCAACGGGGTGTTGTGCAATCGCTCATGATCATACTGGGGCTCTGCTAGCTTTTCGCACATAGCCCATTCCTCATTTCCTTGCATTGATTGCAGATGCTCATGTGATCCAACTTAGTGTGACGATGGCAATAGCATATAATTGGTCTAGTATTGGTCCTTACTTATATTTCATCATTCTCACTTAATCGTCATCGAAATCGGTCCCCGAACATGGATTAAAGTCCAACCAATGTCATGAATATTAAAGCACTCATGGTCAATTTCTTTTTCATTTAGAGTATAACATGTGTAAAGAGAAGCCAACAAGCATTTTGAAAACCGGATCAGGCTGGGCGGTTGAACCGGTAAAATCGGGAATCGGCTAATTAACCGATCCCCAAAAGTACTCAAATCGACATGTTTTAAAAATCAGCCTTAAAATCGGAAGAACTGGTTGGCTCAATTAGAGATCTGATAAATCATGAAAAAATTAGAAGAACTACCGGGGAAAATAATAATAATGATAAAGGATACAGTCGAATCAAAACCAATCAAATCAATTGAACTAGTCAAATCGAAAATCAATCACCCAATCGATTCCACGAGGGATCCAGTCATAAAAACATCGAAGGGAACTCACTAGCACACTAATTGACATCACAAGCCCTATGGACTTTTCATTGAGTTTAATGCACCATAAAATAAAAAAAATAAAAAAAAGGTTAATTCCATATCAAAACCCATCCCACCTTAAAAAATGACATCGAAGTGTCATCTTTAAAACAAATCCCGTTAAGAGACCCAACATTTGAAAGTATAGACAATGAGGACCTTTTAAGAGACCGAACATTTAAAAGTATGGACAATGAGGACCTTTCATCTAGATCCCTTAGAAGGGATTACTAGTTTTAGTTAAAATGACAAATATGCCCTCATTAGTATAACCAATGTTTCCTCTAAGAGACCCATCTTTTTTTATCCTAAAAAAATAAAAGAGATCCATCTTTCTCGTTTTGCCTTAAAACATTTCGCCTCCTTCTTTTCCAGAGCTTCATTTGTTCGGGACGAGGGATTAATCTTGCAGTTTTCACTGATTTGATTCTCTGTAGTCTTTAGCACGCAAAACAATGTCTTGGTTGTTGTTCATGACATATGACACATTTAGAATGGTTGCCGGTAGTCTCCTAGCCATCACTAACCGGAGAAAATTCCATGTCCATTAAAAAGTAAAATGTGACGGCTGTCACCTACTTTTTGTCTTGGGCAAGACTTAAAGGGTAGTAGTCTTGGCATTCGCCAAAGTTAAAAACCTGAGTAGACAAAAGTAGCACACCTTTCTAAGCACCTACAAAAGTGGGTGGAGGGCTACTACTCATAAGAGTAATAGTTCGCTAGGAGGAGTGAACTATTGCTACTCGCCTCACAACGCCTTTATAACCAGGGTTGTCAAAGGGTCGGGCCGGGCAAGGCCTATGTCTTATTGGGCCGGCGCCCATCCCTCAATTCATCGGGGTGAGGCCCTAACCCAATCCTAACCCTCAAAGGGCCTAAACTAGTTAGGCCTAAGCCTTACCCTCAAGGGCTAGGGCTTGGTCAGGGCGGAAGGAATTAAAAAATAGTAATGTAAAACATTTTCTCTACATTAATTGCCAACTTGATATACTACCGTCCTTTATTTGGATTTAGGACTGCCAATGCAACTCAAAGAGTAACATAATGGAGTTTTAATATAGTTAGATTGTTAGAATTAGTGCATCCCAAATTTTTACGGTTAGATTGTTAGTATTAATACATCCCCACCTATTACAATTAAATTGTTAGTATCAAAACTCTATATATATGCTAGTGGGTGGCATGTGCGATGCACATGAGAGAGGTGGGAGGGGAGAGACCAAGAAGAGGGATCCTAGTGAGGACATTTTGAAAAAAAAATTAAGAAATATTTTGAGTATATAAATTTGAGGGGCATTTTGGATTAAAAAAAAATTTGAGAGGGACATGTTGCTTATAGAAATATGACGTAGAGACATTTTAAGAACCAAAAAGCTTTTGGGACATTTTGGGTATAACAAAGAAAGGGGCGGGTAGCTTTGGCGAGACGTTATTCTTTCATAGCGTTTTGGCAAGAGAGCGAGGAGCTCGATTACCTACCAAGGTCACCATGTGTCCTTTTTAACATTCCTTAACTGTGATTAAGATTCACCCACTTATCCTTGAAAATATGAATTATTTTTTTTAAACCTTATGAGTAGTGAATTTTAACCAAAGTTTTTTTTTTTTTTAAATGAATATATTTTTTTTCTAAAAACCAAGAATAAGTGGGTGAACCCTAGGGGTGGGTGAATCTCAACCACAGTTGGAGTCTGGTTACGCCCTTTTGACACCCCTTAACTGTGGTTAATATTCAAGAGTTCACCCACCTATCCTTAGTTTTTAGAAAAAAAAAATATTTATTTAAACCCCGGTTAAAATTCACTAACTTCTATGGTTAATTTTTTTTTACATATTTTTTATAAAATTCAAGTATAAGTGAGTGAACCCTAGGGGTGGGTGAATCTTAACCAGAGTTAAAAAGGGTTAAAAGGGACACATGTCGACCTGAGTAGGTAACTGAACTATTTTTTTTATAGATAATTAAATGAGTAAAAAGGGTAGTATGAGAATTAAGCAAACATTCAATCAAATGTTTGTCTTATATAATGATAGTAAAGGGTAGTATGAGAATTAAACAAAACATTCAATCAAATGTTTGTCTTATATAATGATTATGATAAGGATAGTTTGGAATTATGAACAAATTCATCTAAGTTTTTAAGAGGGGAATTATCATTATATATACTAGCGGAAGGCACGCGCGTTGCACATGTGTGTACAGTCCGATGCACGTGAGAGAGAGGGGTGAGAGAGAGCGACTGGGGTGGTGAACCCTAGAGGTGAGTGAATTTTAACCACAGTTAAGGAGTGTCAAAAGGGACACATGTTAACCCGTGGGTGCAATTGATGAGAAATGGATAGTTTGAGGTGGGTGGATTTTAACCACAATTAAGGAGTGTCAAAAGATGTAGATGAGAAAATGGTAGTTTGGGAATTAAGTAAAACATTAAATCAAGGTTTTGTCTTAAGGGTAGTTTGGGAATTTATCAAAAATAGGCAATGGTTTGAGAAATGGATAGTTTGGTAGATTGTAGATGAGAAATGGGTAGTTTAGGAATTAAGCAAAACATGAAATAAAGGATTTGTAAGGTTTGTATATAAGGGTAGTTTGGGAATTGGGAAAAAATCAGACTACAGTTTGTTAAGGGGGATAGTTTGGAAATTTCCATCATTTGGGGGGCTTCTCTCATTATAGTAGAGATATTAAAAGGCAAAAACGTTACAACTTACCAGTGGTATAGATGATTCCAAAAAGTGTATACACTATTAGTCCATTACACATACATAGTAAGTTAGCATCTATTAATTTTTTCTAATTAAAAAAAAAAATGTTACAAGTTATTATATTAGAAAGATTTTCAAAAGATATTACACTACACTATTACAATGTTATACATACATATACTAAGGGCATATTGAGAAACTCTACATGAATATAAAATGAGAATTTTTTAGAATTTGATAAAAGTCTAAAATATTCCTCAAAATTTTAATTGTATGTTTGTGAATACCTCTCATTCCCGATATTTAAGAGCTTATATAAAGGGTAGTCAAACACCATTTTCTCAAATCAAAAAACAAAAGCTCCCCAATTCACACGTTACCCATAATCACAAACTGAACAGATAATTTTCTCAAATCAAACTACATAATCGAATTAAACGAAGAACCAATTCATAGAAAGAAGAGAGATTTAAATACTTGTATTGGATATAAGGTCGCGAAGCTCTACCTAGGTGAACTAGCTCTACAACCATGGATCCAGAAACTAGAACACCCACAAAGAAAAACCCAATAAGAATCTACGAACACATAATTCAATACTCAATACTAGAATCAAAACACATATTCAAATCCATATTCACATAAGTTTTAACTTCTATGATTAATTTTTTCCTAAAACCCAAGGTTAGATGTTTTAACCTTAAGGGTTATTGAATCTTAACCATAGTCAAAGAGAATTAAAAGGGAACACATTAATTTTAAAAAAAAAATTCAAAAAACAAAGGTTAGATGCATTAGTGAATCTTAATCATAGTTAGAAGGGGACACATTATTATTTTTCTTCCAAAAACCAAGGTTAATTGCTTTAACCCTAAGGATTAGTGAATCTTAGCCAAAATTAAAGGGAGTTAAAAGCGGTTAATTTTTTAATTTCTTTTCTAAAAACCAAAATTAAATACTTTAACCTTGAATCTTAACCACAATTAAAGGGAGTTAAAAGGGGACATGTTAATTTTTAAATATTTTTTCTAAAAACAATGGTTAGATGCTTTAACCCTAAGATTAGTAAATCTTAACCACAATTAAAGGGAGTTAAAAGGAACAAGTTAATATTTTAATATTTTTTTCCTAAAAACCATGGTTAGATGCGTTAACCCTAAGGTTAACGAATCTTAACCACATTTAAAGGAAGTTAAAAGGGGACACATTACCAATAATAAAAAAAAGGGGACACATTAATTTTTTTTTTTATAAAAAAAATCAAGGTTAGATGCTTTAACTCTAAGGGTTAGTGAATCTTAGCCAAAGTTAAAGGGAGTTAAAAGGAACACGTTAATTTTTTTTTTTTGTAATTCCTAATAGATGCATTAACCCTAAAGAGTTGGTGAATCTTAACCACAGTTAAAGGGAGTTAAAAGAGATGTTCAATTGATTTTTTAAAAATCTTTTAACCCTAAGGATTAGTGTATCTTAACTATAGTTAAAGGGACTTAAAAGGGAGCACGTTACTTTTTTTTTTTTAATATAATAGATGCTTTAACCCTAAAGGAAATTAAAAGTGGATACGTTACTTTTTAATTTTTTTAAAGAAACTAAGGTTAGATGCTTTAACCCAAAGGGTTAGTAAATCTTAACTATAATTAAGAGTTAAAAGAAGACGAACCATAAGAGTCAAAACTTATTCATCAGGTGTAATTGTACACAATTACACACCTAAAAACTACACTTGTTGATTGGGAACTTCCTATCCGATTGATCAGAGCTCGTATTTCTTTTGTATTGGGATGCGTTCGCGAATCTAAAAGGGAGGAACCCTACTTAGAATTGGGGAGCCTATAAATAGAAGACCCTAAGGCCTTGCCTAGGGTTCGAAATTTCAGTAGAGAACTCATTGGGAGAAAGCATTGAGATCATGGAGTTTTCACTAGTCATGACAGCCACTCCTTCTGCCATGAGCAACTACGCTCCCATCTAGGGTTTCGATGAAACCCTAACCAAGTAACTTTGATTTCTATTGTTTCTTTTTAGAGTTTGATTATTTGTAATAGATTATTGCATAACTCAAGAGTTGTCTTTGACAATCGTTTTTAATGTTTACATTTAATCTTAAGAAAATGATTACTTGTCTTACGAATCATCGTCTTTTAGATCAAGATATGTTCGTAATTAATTTCTATGATTTTATTTATGGATGTTATGTAATGGTGTTTATCATACAAGTACTTGAATACTAGGATTACCTATGCCTCAGAAAGACGAAGCGTTTCCACAACCCTGGATTAATTAGTTTAATGTGGACGATTCGTGTCAACCAAAGATAGGTCATGCCTAGTATCCGATTGCTTGATTTTCTTATTGATTAATTGAATCTTGTAGTTTCAACTAATCATAATCGAGTGGAAATAATTACCCCTAAACTGAATGTATTAAATCAAATGTTAGGAGATTAGTGGTAGATTTGATACCCTAGGTTTCTTTATCTGAATTCCTAATCATTTTTATTTTCTTTTAATATTTAGAATAATTTTAAGACCTTTAATAAAAAACCCAAATCCAATTGTTCAACTTTAATTCAAAATTAATACTTACATTTAAGTAATATAACTAGCGCAGTCTTCATGATTTGACACCCTTAATACTTATCAATATTCTCTAGAATTAGTGCTCATATCATAATCAATCACTTATTAACCATGGTTCAAGAGAAGTTAAAGGGACTTTGTGATGGTTAAAGAGACGTTGTGATGATATGAAATCTATTAAGGGCATTATAGTCATTTTAATGACAATTTCAAACGAAAGTCTCACAAAAATAAGGTTTGAGAGTATTTGTCTAATTATTGAAAAACCATGAGTTAATTTGTAAAATGTTTAAACATAACAGTATATTTGCAAATTAGGAAGAACCTAGCAACTGATATACAAAACCCAAAAAAAAAAAAATTTTGATAAGAAACAGAAGAAAAACATGGGCCTCGAACATCTTCTTTACTCCACCAGCAACTCCACCAACAAGGAGGTAATTATTATTCTTATAACAATTTTTTGGGAAATAATTAACGTACCTATGAAACCTAATATTTAAGAGGGAAGGGCATGAGGTCCAGTCTTAGGTTTCTAATTGGGATTCATGCTATGACTCAATTTTTTTTTGGGTTAAAGTTCCTTAGAATAATTAGAGACTGATAATAACATCAATTCAATTATCTGATTTGATTTTAAATTGGGTTTGAATCATTGTCCATCATAATTACGAACGCTGGTCGATCCTTGGTAATGAGGCTCAAAGCGGTGGGGAATCCAGCCTCCAAATGAGTAAATCCAGGCTCATCCTACTCAGCTACTGACTCACTAATTTGTACTATTCTAACACCTATATTATTAGCCGTTCATTTGTCGGCACGAGCCCAACCATCTGGCCTTTAGCCCGTGATTTAGAACGTGGACAAGCAACAAACTTTTTGGTACACGTGCAACTTTAACTTTTGTAAGCAGGAAAACTCTATGCTGTATAGACTGATACATAATAAGAAGTTATCTAATGGTATTTGTGTGTATCATAGGTCATGGCGAATGTTTGTGTCCGTTTGTAAAAACTCATATTCTTTTGAAAAATTTAGGGGTTAAACCCATTTGATGTCCGTTTGTAAAAAATATATTTTTCTCAAAAATTTAGAAGACTAGAACATCTGTTCTCAGGTTTCACCCCTCTCCCAGGTTATACCCCTGAGCCCATGTGGCTCCGCTCCTGGATGTGGGATTGGGTTCGACCGGTATCGGGCAATATTGGGATTAGATAAGATTACCCACAATTGCTTAGTCATTAGAATAATATATTAATTAAATAGCATTGTTATGCCGTCCTGTTTTACATTGTCAATCCCAAATCTTAAATAAAAAATGTGAGTTACGTCAGGTCAATAGGGCATGACAATATAATCCCGAACCTTTGGAATGAGTTAAGCCAAATATTTGAAATAAAGTATTAATAATTTTATAGTAACTCAAACTCAAAACTAGACACGCCTGGGTTTATCCCAGTGGTAGTGTATCTCCCTTTGGGGATGAGTGACTTGTGTTCGAGTGGCCGTTGAGTGCCCACTCTTGAGTTCTAACCCACCTAACCCTTTCACACTGATATAGATAGATAAATGATATAACTCATTATAAAAAATAAAAATAAAAACTCGAAACTAGTATGAAGATTAATTAACATGTATAATATTTTGTGAGATTGACACCATATAAATAAATGAATAATTTTTTTGATAATGATCAAGATGAAAGAGACAACTTTTTTCTATTTTATCACATAACTATATGCAACTACTAATGCCAATAATACAAGTGTATTTGGAGTCATTATCTAATTTGTTACAACTTTTTTACTTATAATGATAAATGTTGGTCAATTATTTTGATTATAAAAATAAAAAAATATCTTTAAAAATCACATAAGTATTATTGAATAATTGCTACACGACAAGCATTCACTCGTATAATAATTAGGATTAAACAAATTTTAAAATCATATGACATGTATTATTGGTGGTACAATAATTCCACGATGATCACATCTTTCCGATTTCAAAAGTTTTCCAAACTCTCACTCTCAATGCAATACCTATCATTGTTACTCACTCAACAGGTTAAAAAAATCACTTACTTTAAAGAAAAAATAATGGTCTCAAATGATTTTATGGTAACAAGAAAAAAATTAATAACACATGTCGCAATGACGGTGAGAGTTTGAAAGTTTGTGTTTGGATCTAGTATATCTCATCAGAAGAAAAGTGATGATCTACGACTCATCTACCTATTGGCGGTTTCCACGGAAGATCATATACATCAGTATTTGTCATGATTCAATTATTGTAAAATATGGATGATCATAAATGATAAAATATTCCACCGATCTACAAAGACGGAAAAAAAAATTGATAAATCTATGTCATAATCAAACAATTTAAGAGACCGCCATAATCAAACAATCTGTATCATGCCTTGTGTATGGTTTTATTTATACCATTCATAGATTCATTTCTTAGCTGGAAGATAGCTCAGATAATAACATATATAATCACATGACTCAGGATCTTCTGGAGTTGGTGCTGGCGAGGATTGGAAGATGCTACACACCTCCTTCATACCAATCAAGACATTCAATAGTTTGCATACACTTGAAATGTGAGTGAAGGATTGTGTGTGGCATTTTGCCATTGGTACTGCCGGTCTCCTCGCCAGCGCTGATGAAGAAAATTTCATCACATATATAAACGACAATGGAGTGTTGGACTAACATACTAACATTTTATGAGGCTTGACGTAGACATGAAACTGAACATTTGAGTAACTTGAAAATCAATTGCACTGAAATACGACGACAAAGCCAAGCCTCACTCCCCCGAGAGGTTAAATCTACACAATAGAATGTTCTTCTTAGGGCATAAGACTTACTTTTTTTTTTTGTTTTGGCTACCATTTTTTAAAACACTCCTAACAGCCTCACTAATTTAACAAAAAAAAATGGGAGATAAACATTATTTTATTATATTTGTGTAAAGCCACAATAAATAAAGGGTGAGAGAAATATTATTTTATTATTCATGTGAGACCACAAAAAGGAAGGGAGGGAGAAATATTTGGTTTGGTGAGTGTACCGCACTCACCAAGATTGGTGACCAAACCAAAATGGTACTTTGAAGAGGCTGCTAGAGGCCCATTTTTGTATTTTTTTATGCTTTAGCTCACCAAAGCTAAGAATGCTCTTAGGTGGCGTTTGGATAGACTATATCCAAACGCCATCGTAGCATCATATACTTAGAAATGTCCATTTCTATGCACAATATCTGGACACATGTCTACACTTAGGGGATGTGGGACCCATCCGCCTATGGGTCCCGATTGACAGATACCACATGTAATGTTTAGCTGGTTAGTCAATTAGAAGGTTTAGTGGATCACCACATTGGGCCACCATGTAAAAGGCTGGTTAAGTGGGTCCTCTGCCCATGGTTTGCTATTTTGGACCATATTCCATAATTGCGTGAAATATCTGTCTCGTTCCCGACGCTACGTCTTGGGTGATATTTGATTCCGACACCTCGGATAATAATAAGATGAAGTCAAATCCCCTACGGCAAATTCGGTTATCACCGCTTGAGGTCTCCACATGTCCCTTTTGATACATCTTAATTGTGGTTAAGATTCATTAAGGATTCACCTACCTATACTTGTTTTTTGAAAAAAATATTTATTGTATTTTAAAAAATAAAAAATTGTTTTAGGGTTTTTTTAATATTAAAATATTTAAAAATAAATTAATATTTTTTCTAAAATCCAATGATGGATGGGTGAACCCTAAGGGTGGATAAATCTTAACCACAGTTAAAGGATGTCAAAAGGGACACGTGGAGACCTCAAGGGGTGATAATCGGATTTGCCAAATCCTATCACCGGAGAGGATTTGGCTTCTAATAAGATATGATACTTAAAAAGACCTTTAATCACTTTTACTAACCTACTAATAAAAGTGCACATGTTTTGCACGTATAATTTTTTCATCAATAATGAAAAACATAACTTAAAAAAAAAATAAATCTTTAATATATTTTCACATTACTCTCTTTATATTAAATATTTTTTTAATAAATTATAATATTTTGTATAAATATATTTTAGTAAGTAAATTTAATATTTCTTATATTAAAAATTAAATTTTATTTAAGTTTAATTGTAGTATCAAATCTTTTTTTTTTCTTTTTATTATTATTATTATTATTATTTTAAGTTAGATAAGTATAATTTTAATGAGTCCTTCTAATTTTCTATTAATAGAGAGTCTTTATCCATAAAAATAACAAAAGAGAAATTTAAAATAAAAATAGCAAAATTATCTTAGTAAAAATATAAGTTAAGGTTTACAAGGGATGTGATGCCAATCCTATCCTTATCAGGATAAAGATTGCTACTGGTCCTATCTAAAATGGAGTTTGAATGAAGAGAACTCCTTGTGAGATAAGGATTCTCTTAAGTGATTGAGTTGGATTCAATTGCTAACACGTGAGACCCTTTATGTAAATCTTGCCGATGTGTCTGCAATGCAAGGCGGTCTCAAGCAGGCACACTGGTTGGCAATGGAAATTCTATCCACGATACCCAACAATCCAAAGGCTGCTATCACTGTAGTTTATGTGGATCTCCTCCTCAGGAAAACCCAAGAAACTTTCGCCAAGTTGAGAAAATGTAGCCATGTTAGAAATTCTCCAACAATATCACATTGAACAACTCTTTTGATGGTTTTTTCCGTATCTTTAATTGATGGAGTATCCAACCCAACCCATGTGATTTATCTCGATAAGAAGCAAAAAGCAAGAACTGAACATTAGATTTGCCTACACATCCTGGGAATAGCCTAGTGGTAGGTGTATCATTTCCTTAGAAAGGAGGTTCCGGTTCCATTCCCGAGAGGTTGAGAGTGGGTTGCACTCTCCACCCGCCTTTATCTTAGAACATATACTGACTTGCTAACCGGGGTTGTGGCCAAACCGTGTGTCTCATACCAAAAACAAAAAAAATTAGATTTGTTCAAATAAGAATTCCCATTAATTTAGAAAGGAAGAGTGTCTCATATATGTTACTTTAAGTCACATTGCTAACGGGCACGGTCAATGTCCGAAAGCATTAACCCTCAATTAATTAGAATTACATATATAAATTGTACTTATGCTAACTTGTACCTAAGTATTAGGATTTAGGAGGCTATTTTCACCGCTCCATGTATGAGGACAAACTTCTCAGAAGCCTAGAAGCTAACAATAGATGTTGACGGTTAGTCTAAAAACATTCACAAATCAGAGTATAATTTGTAGAGACCCAAAGCTTGTTTTTCTTGAAACTAGTGCACATTGAATGAAAATATGGAGATTTTACTTAAACATCGCAATTGATGTTAATTGATGATTAACCAGGTCTAAATATATCTATGTAAAGTTTTAACTAAACTTACAAGTATTGCATGATCAATGGTTAAGGTTTAAAACAAAGAAAATGGTCAAAATAGATAAAATTGTCTCTATCATAAGAGGTGTATTTTGATCATTTTATATCATCCAAAATTTATGAAAATTTTAAGGTAGATTCTATATGACCTAAAATAGCTATGGTTCAAATTTCAGATTAATCTGATAAGAATTGAGCTCTATAGAATTATTCAAAATTCAGTGGTAAAACTGTAAATAAGATGAATAGTAACCACGTGAATAATATTTCATGAATATTATTTTTAGTGATTCTAATCACTTTTCAACTCTAGTATTGCCTATATAAGGACCTTAACTCATGAATTTTAGGTATTCTATTATCATAAAACTTATTAGAGAGAAAAATAGAAGATCAAGGAGTTCTCATTAGAAAAGAAAAGAAGAGAGAGAAAAATTATTTTTGAGAGATCTAAGAGGGAAAATCAAAGGTTTTGAAAGGAAAAAAACGTGAAGGCTTATACAGAACCTATTCGCAAGTGTAAAATCGTAGGAAAACGATCAAGAGAGGTAAATAACGATCCTTAGTTTTCAATATCTGAAATATTAATGTAAAGAAAGAGTTAAAAAATATAAATCTAAATAAGAACAAGAATATAAGCAAGATCTATGAATTTCTATTATCCTTGATGTATCGTTTCATGAATGGCCAAAGTAAGATATGAATAACATGATTAAGATGTGAATAACATAAATAACTTTTCATAGTTTTCAATTTTATAACTATTAATCTAAAATATGAATTTAATATTAAGATCTATGTAAAAAATATGATTAAGATGTGAATAACGTAAATAATAATCCCTAATTCTCAATTTCATGAATATTAATTTAAAGTAAGATTTAAAATGACAGATCTAAGTAAGAACATGAATACAAAGGAGATCTATGAATTTCTATCAATCCTTATGTATTATTTCTCAAGAATTGTTAAAGTAGGATGTGAATAACCTTATGGATATTATATTTTATGTAAGAATAAAAGGAAATAAAATTATGGAGATATGTGAATGTATGTAGTAGAAGGGATGTATGCCGGAGATTGGTTTAAATGATGGTATGTTGAAAGGATGATTTCTATATTTTTGTATAAGTGAGGATTTTATGATTTCTACTTTATGAATTACTTGAAACCAATGTATGATGAATGACCCATTATGAGTTTTAACGACCGAAGAACCATGATGATGTATGATCTATGGAAGTAAGATTCATGAACTTATGTTATTATTGTTATTGTAAGAACCCTGATTAGTGATATTTAAATTATAATCTATAGAATTTATATACACGGTGATCGATAATGAATGTAAGATATGAATTGTTGTATGAGTAATATGCATTCGGATAAATAAGTTTTGATTAGGGTTTTGGTGACTTTAAGATTTTATCATGGTGATGTGAATTGCTATGATCGAATCCCGATGCCCTCGACCTATGATCGAGAGTGAAATTTAACCAATGATTTATTACTGTTCTCAATTATAACAATGTTATATACATACGCACGAGGTGATAATAAATACAAGATTGTAAGAGTCACATAAATAAGATTGCATGAACGAGTGTTCTCATAAATAATTAAAACCAACTATGTAAGTAACCAAGGGTACATCGTACCCAGCTTTAAGTCTAACCTCATCGATGGTGTATCATGCCCGGCTTCAAGTATAATTTATGCAAGGGTATGTTATATCTGACTTCAAGTCTAAGTAACAAAGATGCTAGTGTCTGGCATCAAGTTAAGTTTCCAAGGGTACTAGTTATCTAGCTTCAAGAAAGATATCAAAGAAAAGTAAGAATAAAAATATCTCAAAAGATGTTAGTGTCTGACTTCAAGATAAGTTTCCAAGAATACTAGTTATCTGACATTAAAAAAGATATCAAATAAAAGTAAAAAAAGAAAAAAAAAATATCTCAAAAGATGCTAGTACCTAGCTTTAAGATAAGTTTTCAAGGATACTAGTTATCTGGCTTCAAGAAAGATATCAAAGAAAAGTAAAAAAAAAAAAATTAAGAAAAGAAAGATCTCAAAAGATGCTAGTGCCTGATTTCAAGATAAGTTTTCAAGGGTACTAGTTGTCTGACTTCAAGAAAGATTTAAAAGAAAAACAAGAAAAGAAAAAAAGTAACAAATAAAGAAAAAAGTAAGAATAAAAGAAAAGTAAAAAAGAAAGAAAAAACAAGATAAGTAAGAAAGATAAGTACAAGTGAGCACATGAAAGAATTGAAAAGAAAAGATGTTTCTACAATCTGATTTATGTATGTGAATTATAATTGAACTGTTACTTGTATGCATGTTATCGTTATGATATTGTTTACTATGGATTGTTATATACGCGGAGTAACTTGTTACCCAGCCGATAACTTTTGTTGTTGGCAGGTTCGAGATTTGATAATTGTGTCCAGGAGTCTTGAGTTCAAGAGAAGTACGTAAGGAAGATCTTGCAAGTGATCATCCCGAAGATGAACGAGATTTCGATGGATAGTTTTACTATTATTTTAGTTTATTAGAAATTATTTAAATTCCAGAGAGATTGTAATGGACTTATTATGGATTTATGTTTTGATTTAATAGATTGTTGAGAATCACGAGGATGATTTAGATTATATAGGTTCAGTTTAATTACAGATTTTAATTGATGTTCAGTTGAGATATTAAATATTATTCCATTGGAGAAATTTTTAAGTTCAGATTTCGGTATGCCTTTAAAGCTCCTTAAATGGATTAAGTCAAGTAAATCACATGTCAAAGTTCTCAATTCTCCTAGGGGGATTTTAGGGCATGGCACAATTAGCTACCATTAACAAAGAAATAAAATAAATAATTATATAATGAATCACTCGAACTGAGATGCGCTCGAAGAGTCTTTCTTGAAGATAGTCGAAGCCTCCCATTGTGCAAGTGATAAGGCAACTTTATCTTCGGGATTCAACTCAGCTCGGATTCATCCGGTCTTTCCTTACAAGTTTGTACTACTTGACGGAAGACAACGGTACCCAACCTCCTTTAGAATGCCTGAAAAAATTAACTTTAAATTAAAATGAATTTCTTCACAACTTTAAATTTAAACACATATATAAAATTAATTAAGTTAATTTTATTTCATCAAAACATTAATTTCAATTAAATTAATCTCATGAAAACGCCCCACAAAGTAAGGCTTAAAATCGGGTTAAATTATTTTCCGATTAAACCAAAACACTTCTAAATTTAAAAATTAATTATATTAAGTATTTGCAGATTTTCCAAAAATCTACCAGAGTCTCCCCTTTGTATACACGGTTTTAGGTTTGATGGATTGGTCCAATTAAGGATCGATCCAAAAATTGGCGATCCGATCGGATTATCTCAAGATACTAGTAAGTTAGGATGGACCCAATAGAGTCTGTCCAATTAGTCTAGACAAGAGACGATTCATTTGGATTGTCAAAAATTGATCCCGAGGTCTGTCTAAAAAGACAATTCGTTTGGATCAATTTAACGGGTCTGAACTGAATAGTTCAGTCCCAAGAAAGTTCAGTCCACATAATATGGTTGGTCAATCTGGATGAGATTTATGTTTTGAACCCACCGGTGTATACCTTTATGACTAAATATACAAGTTCTCGGTCTAATATAATCCCGCCAGAGCTTCGGCGTCTAAGGAATAAAAATGAACTGTGTAAGGCTTGCTTACATCCTCTATTTATAGATGTGATGAGACCAAGTATTCATGAAGAGTACGACACTCAAGGAAAACCAATAGTCACACGTTATGGCTTTAAAGCCCACCCATGACCAGATGCATTATGGTATGGTATGAAGGTTAAGAGAATCATCCCATGATTAACCGTTGGATAATGAATAGTTGTTAAGCCATATACAATGTATATACACATTGGTTAATGAGAAGTTTCAAGGCTTATAACCAAAGCCGTCCAAGTGGCAACCAAGATCAAGAAGCCACCTATAATCGAATCGGATGAACTACACCCTATCAATACAACCCGACCCATTTCAAACCTTTCAGAAAACCGAATTGAAACTAACTTACCAAACAACTTTAACATCTCAACCACCAACCTGACCTGCACCATTTAAAACCCTTCAGATCAGCAACTTGAACCCACCTTGTTGAGCCACATTGACAGGATCTAAAAATTCCGAAGCCTATCTCGATCATCTCAGTCCTCAACAAGTCAATTTGAGGAGCTTCAGCAGTCTGACAGTGAGTTCACCAGCCACAAGCAGATGGGCATTAGGTAGGGGAAGTAGCCTGCAACAGTCACTGTTTTGCCATATCATTCTGGGGCGGCTGCTAGGGTGCAGTCTCCCCCCACATTATGAAACACTTAGCCTGGAAATGTCAGGGGTTGGGCCAACCCCGGACAATTCGGATTTTAAAGGACATGGTACTTCACTTTCGACCACAAGTGGTTTTCTTAATGGAGACCAAAAATAAAAGTCACAAGGTTACCCAAGTGGCTCGTTTACTTCAGTTTGATAATTCATGCATAGTGGATCCGGATGGGCTAGTAGGAGGGCTGGCACTGCTTTGGACACAGTCTACCAATCTCAGAATTTTGTCTAGCAACTCCAATTCGATAGAAGCACTCATCTCAATCCCAGGATATAGAGAATTGGTCTCTTTTGTGTATGGGCCTACGAATCATAGTCATCGTAAGGAGCTATGGACCAGTATCTGCTCATTGGGACATCAGAGATCCCAACCTTGGCTTTGCTTGGGGGATTTCAATGATCTCTTGATGGCGGATGAAAAAGTTGGGGGACATATTCCCTCAGCATCACAGTTTCAACCTTTTCGAGACATGGTTTCTTCAATACACTTGATGGACCTCGGTTTCCAGGGGCCTTATTTCACCTGGACTAATAGAAGAGTTGACCCTCACTACATTGCTACCTAACTCGATAGAGCTTTGGCAAATCCAGCTTGGAGAGCGAGCTTCCCAACTGCCATAATCTCTATCCTTCCCGCTATTGGGTCGGACCATTGTCCAATTCTTATATCTGACGAGGCTCTTGGAGGGCAGCGAAGAAAGGTATTCCGTTATAAGGAGATGTGGAACTCCCATAAAGAATGCCCAGAGGTCATCAAAGCAACTTGGGGAAGAGGGACTGAAGGTTCCCAAATGTTCCAGCTATGTCGAAAACTCCAGCATTATCGTCAGGATTTGATACAATGGAACAAAAGATATTTTGGTTACCTCCCATCCAGGATCCAAAATTTAAAGAATTCTTTGGCAGACCTCCAACTTCAACAACAATCGGAGGCCATTAGAAAAGCCCAGCAAGCTCTCACCTAGGAGTTAGATCACGCTTTCTAACAGGAAGAGATAATGTGGCGACAGAAATCAAGAGCCTTCTGGCTATTGCTAGGGGACAAAAACACAAAATTTTTTCACACCACTGCCATGCAACGTCGTCAAAGAAACTGATTGCTTACGATCAAGAATGATGCCGGCATCTCGACTTCCCCCATTGCTGACACAGAGAATCATATAATTCAACACTTCGAGCACTTATTTACATCTTCTAATCCTTCAGATTTCTCTGAAATTTTGGAGAATGTCCAGCCTCGAGTTTTGGATCAAACAAATGAGGAGCTTTGTCGTGGGATTGTAAGCACCCAATTTTCACACCCTATCCTAACCATGGTTAATGAATTTTAACCATGGTTAACCCTAGCTGAGTCCCTTTAACCCCGGATAATCCTAGTTGAACCCTAGGACAAACCTTAGTTAAGCCCTAACCATAGGTAAGCCCCAGCTTAAACCCTAGCCTAACCCTAGGACCTAACCCTAGTTAAGCCCTAACCATAATCAAAACCTAGGAAAACCCTAGTCTAAGTCAAGTCCTAGCCTAGCCCTAAGGCCTTAGGGCTTAAACCCCAAGTCTAAAAACTCTTAAAACCTCGGCCCAGACCCAAGCCCATGTCCAAAATTTTGAATCAAACCCCCCCGTACCGCCTGCCTGCATGGGCCAAGGGTCTGATGGGCAAAACCCAAATTTTGGTGGTAATTGATTTACAGACATTGTTTTTTTGGCCTAACAGGGTATTAACGGCAGTTATTTTATCGCCAATACCTAGTTCCGTGCTTAGCAACACAACCACCCCCCAGGTGGTCAGGCATGCCTTCCAGCACCCTTCTTCGACCTCTTGCGACCTCATCCACCTCCGTCCTAATACCAGGGGTGTCCCCAATCCCTGGCCTATAAATGGGACACCCCCATAGCCTCTAAAACGATCGAAAAAAACCCAATCTGAACCCCTTTCTAATTGCCCAGGCCTAAGCCCTCAGCCCTTTGTCTGAGACAACTCTCAGCACTCTCAGAACCCCCAGGGATCACCTCTGCTCCCTCCCCTTGCTCCCGCGCAGCACCACCTTGCTCCACACCACTTGCAGTACTGCCACAGGACACCAACAGCAGCAGCAGGATAGGGCTTCCCTACCCCTATTCATTTTCATTTTGCACCTCATTGTGAGCCCCTGGTCCTTCCAGGGGACTTTGTTTTCTTTTGTCTTGCAGAAAACCCATGGCAGGGGGCTCCCCCACCTTCTTCATAGGGGTAGGGACCCCTAAAGGGTACACCAGCACACCGAGTCGACCTCAGAAGCTTTTGGGGGCCCCTCAACTTATGGGGGAACCCTTGGACACATCTCTATAGCAGCCCCGTAAGGCATTTTTATTTTTTGGAAAAATTCAGGAATGACAGTAAACTCAGTACCACAATTCCTGGTGGTTATTATTCAAGCCTCTATGGGCCCCACCTGAGCATCTCATGACCCACCCCAAAGCTTGGGTTAGCACATTGACCTTCCAGGGTTACCACACCTCATTAGGCATGGTTAATTTACAGGAAAAATAAAACTGTGGGGAATGGCGGTAGAACATCTACCGTCATTCTGTGATTTTATGTGCAGATGATTTTGGGCCTCTGTGGGGCCCACTACAAGCTTGGCCCAGGGCCCATAACAGGCCCAGGGCCTTCCCAGAAGTCCCCTATTCCTCCTTGTGGGTTTATCACCCCGTGGGTCCCCTCCTAACTCGAGTTACATGGGCCTAAACTTTGGTTAAAATGAGCATGAATCGGTGGTAATCCATCTACCGCCAATTTTGATTTTGTGCATTTTTGGGCTTTGCAAAGGCCAAGGCCTTGTGGGAGGCCCCTCTACGACATCCCTAGCCCACTGGGCTCACCTCAGACCACCCCAGGCCTTAACCATGGGTTAACCCAATCCTGGTTAAGAGTTAATTATGGTGCTGATCTAACCACAGTGAAAAAATTCCACAAAATCTCAAAAAATTCAGAATATTCTGAAAATACAGAAAATATCAAAATTGGACTATGCAAGCATGCCTAACCACGGTTAAATGAGCTTAACCATGGTTAACACTTGGCTTAACCATGGTTAAGCTTATTTAAAAACTGAAAAATCCCAAAAAATTAGAAAAAACCTGAAAAGGCAGTGTGATTCCAAATCTAACTTTGTAGACTACCTAATATGGTTAACCGGACTAACCATGATTACACCCATATCTTAACCATGGTTAGCCTCACTTAACCTTGGGGAAATTGGGAAAAAAATCCTTAAAAATCATTAAACAACCTTTAAGGACCGTGAAACTAATGTTGGACCTTACCCAACCATGGATAGCAACCTTAACCATGGCTAGACCCGTTTAACTTTGGTTAAACTTATCCTGGCCTACTGGGCCCAACCCTAGCCTACCAGGCTTACTCTCGGCCTATCGGGCCCAATCTTTAGCCTACTAGGCTTATCCTTGGCCTTCTGGGCTCAACCCTAGCCTACCGGGCTTACTCTTGGCCTACCGGGTCCAAAACCTTAGTCTACCAGACTACCCTAAGCCTACCGGGCTCAGACCATGCACTTGACCAACTTCGGTCAACTTAACCCTTATCTACTGGACTAGCCCATTAGCTGCCTTTGGTGCACACACACACCCCTATCCTCGGCACGGCTTCATGTGCCAAAACTACGCTCGGTCTGATCTCACCTCGATGTGAGTATATAGGCAACTCAACCCGGGTTCGACCATAGTTTAGCTTTTCCCTTATTGGATTAGTATAAATTAAACTAAAGACATTAGACTAAGAATTTGACATTAATATGGCTTAAACCTAGTAAGTAGGGAACCATTGCAAAATAGAAGTACTGGGGTGCCTAACACCTTCCTCGGGCTTAACCGAACCTCTCACCTAGACCTCTTAGCAGACCAAGACCTTATCCATTACCCGAGGACTTATCCCTACTGAATTAATAAGTGGTGACTTCTAACATAAACAAGTGAGTAACAAAATCCGTGCTCATAGGGATTACTACTAACGAAATTCGTAATGCAGTGTTTGATATTGGCCCGCTCAAATCCCCGGGGCCGGATGGAATGCCCGAAATTTTCTATCAAACTCACTGGGAAACTGTCGGTAAGGATGTTTGCACTGCTGTCCATATTTTGTCCAACATGGATTCCTTTTGAAAGAGCTTCATTTTACTCATATTGTTTTGATTCCAAAGATCTCTAATCCTAATGTTTGAATCACTTCAGACCCATTAGTTTATGTAATGTGGTTTATAAGGTTATAGCCAAGATTTTGGCTACCTGGCTCAGAGAGACCTTCAACGACATTATCAGTCCATCTCAGTCCGCCTTCATTCGTGGCAAACAAATCATGGATAACGTGAGCATGACTCATGAAGTCCAACACTACCTAAAACAAAAGAAGAGGAGAAAAGATAGATTTGTGGCGGTGAAATTGGATATGAATTGTGCATATGACAAGGTAGAATGAGACTTTTTGTTATCAATGATGGAGAAGTTGGGATTTTGCAATCAATGGATTCATTAGATTAAACAGTGTATTTCAGCAGTCACTTATGCCGTTATGATCAATGGAGAGCCAAAAGGATATATCAAGCCTTCCCAGGGGCTTCGGCAAGGTGATCCTCTATCACCGTATTTGTATGTTCTTTGTGCGGAAGCCCTCTCTTCCTTAATTCAAAAAATTCCTTCGGTAGGTCTTTTAAAAGGTATCCAAGTGACTCGATCATCCCTAATTTTGTCACATTTTCTATTTGCTGATGACTGTATCATCTTCCTAAGGGTTAATTTGGAAGAACTAGCACCCTTATGGACATTCTAGCCACTTATGGTTTGGCTACGGGGCAAAGCGTTAATTATTCCAAATCGGGTGTTTCTTTTAGTACTAATACTCCCTCCCGGTTTAGGAGAATCATAGCTCGGTTGCTCCATATTCAAAATTCAGTGCCTCCTGACAGATATTTGGGTTTGCCGACAGAATTTGGACACTCAAAAATGCGGATTTTTGATAAACTAAAACACAGAGTTCTCAATCGGCTCCAAGGATGGTATGCAAGTTTACTGTCGCAAGCCGGGAGAGGGGTTCTCATTCGGTCCATAGTGCAGGCTATTCTAGCCTACAAAATGAGCGTGTTCAAGCTTCCAAACAAATGGATATCGGAGTTAAACTCAGCTACAGCCAAGTTCTGGTGGCATCAATCTATGAATCGGAAAATCCACTGGCTAAAATGATATCAACTGTGTAGTCCAAAAGAAAAAAGGAGGGATCGGTTTGAGGGATTTAAAAGCCTTTAACTTGGGCTTACTGGCGAAGCAAGGTTGGAGACTTATCCAACAACCGAACTCGTTGTGGGGCAAATTTCTTAAGGCTTTGTACTTCCCCAGGTCATCCTTCTTAGATGCACAAGTGGGGCATCGCCCGTTGTGGGCCTAGAGGAGAATCTTGGCGGGTCGAGAAATTCTGCAGAAGGGTGTTCGATGGCAGATAGGTTCTGGAGAGTTGATTCAAGCTATTTCTGATCCATGGATCCCCTCACTCCCTCAGTTCAGGCCTACTCTTCTACAAGACTGCACCGGTACACATTATTTAAAAAACGATGTGTCTAACGTATCCCTTTCCTCCCTAATATGGTAAACAAATAATAGAATCATCTGTTTGATCATATCCCCAATGAGAATTGTACTCCCAAAAACAAAAATTGTGATTAGTGATTATTTGCCATGTCTTAATCCTTCTATTTGATCATATCCCCAATGAGAATTGTACTCCCAAAAACAAAAATTGTGATTAGTGATTACCTGCCATGTCTTAATCCTAGCCCCATTTGTTGCCCCTTTAAATTCAACGTCACTAACATGAACATACTCTACTTGCCCATCATCTCCTGCTTGACCAAGACTTCCAATACTATATACAGGATTTTCCGGGCTTACCTGGTGTGGTAGGTTGTGGGCTCTTGTCACACTCTCGGGGATTAGTCCTACCCAAAGGGTTAGGGACACCCCGAGTCTCCCAAAAAAAATATATACATAATCAAAAGACATGACCGTATAGTACCTTATATACATGCTTAAGAGATGAATTTAAATATAATTATACTTTAAATAGGATTTTACTATTTTAACTCTTTACAAATAGAGTCTTTAAGAATAAGAACAGCTAAATATAGAGATATACGTATAGTATATTAATAGATATTTAATACATAATAGTGGGTCCCACATAATTCTATACATTATAATTTTAAATTATATATTATAATTTTTTTTTATAAATGGTGAAGGTTAATTAAGTCCACATAAAGTTTTGCATACTCCTTGTACTTTTATTAATTAGTAGAATGATTTAACCTAAAAAAGAATCAATCCAAATATTAGGACCATTAAACACTTTTACTAACTCATGTAAGCTATTAATATACTAACCTATTTCAATAATTTTCTAATTAGATAAGTGATTTATATGTAATAACACATGTAGATAAATTAGATAAAAAATAATAAATAAAATTTTTATTTATTTTGGCTAAAATTATGAAATCTCTTGAAACAATGGCATATGTCATGAGAGTATTTCTTTTTAGTAAAATATTTTATAAATAAAATTTCTCAATATTTTCCGAGATATTCGAAATTTCAAAACTCTTACTGTGGTTGCAACACCTATAGTTGCTACCCCATCAACAAGTTAAGAAAAATAATTGCTTTAAAAAATAAGTTATGGCTGAATAGATTTTAAAGATAATCGGGAAAAATAGTGACACATGTCATAACTTGTAGAGATCTGAAATTACTTTACATTCATGCTATTTATTTAATTCTATGGAAAAATGTGTTTAATTTTAATGTGATTAGTTCTATGAAAATTTATGTGGAATGTATGGATATTGAAACCCAATTAAGTTGCTTAATTTAACTCGTTTTTATAAATAAATTGCATGAAAAAAATGTAGATAAAAAATTAGCAAAAATTTTTTTAAAAAAAAATTTGGCAACCTGGCCGATTGATCGCCGCACAGTGGCAATTGATCGCCAGAAGCGCTGATTTTTTCGGGTTTCACGATTTTTCGACTTTTTAAGCTTCCTTGGATCCCAAACCTTATAAATAATCTTTAACTCGTGAGTTTAGGGTTTCCATAACTTTTTAAACCTAAAAGTGAGAGAGAGAAGAGGTTATTTGGAGAGTTTCAAAGAGGAGAGGCCTTGGAAATCATAAGATCGAATTGAAGAATAAGGAAAAAATCCAAGAAGACCTAGGTCGAGACATTCGTAAGCGTTAGTTCGTAAGGAATTGATTAGGAGAGATAAATATGGATTATATTCTACAAGTAGAGTAAACAATAATGTAAATAAGAATGATAAGATCAAGATCTAAAGAAAGGAATCGATCAAAGTATGTTTATTTATGTATGTCCCTTATATAAGATTTTCCATGATTTCTAGAGATGTCTCATTATGATTTTTACTATGTATATCAACAAGGGGAAATAGAATGAATTTTATGGTGTATGTATAGATTGAGAATGAAGGAATGGATGAATGTTGGATTTGTGGGATGCTTATGATTTTGATGCAGAAATTGTGATGTGTTATGAAATTAGGGCTTTTATCAAATCACTTGTAGAAGATTTTATGCTTGAAATTGACGTATGATTATTTGATTGATTTGATTATTTTATTATGAAAACCCTATATAGCATATTTTAAATTGATCAACCATGAGAAGTATTATATGCGTTGAATTGATGCATGATGTACAAGTTGCAGTTATGATATATGTTTGGTTGAAACAAACCGTAAATTATGGTTGTGTGGCTTTGGAGTATTATAATGACGACGTTAGTCGTTATGATTGATCTTCGAGAGTCCTTGACCAATAATTAGGATGCGATTGAACTGAGTCTTATCATCGTTCGCTTACGCCCACTCAAGATAATGAATATATACAACTATGACAAAAACCATGATTACAAGTAACTATGCAAGAATATAAATATAAAAGCATGAGTATGTTGAGTTTTGCACTGTTCGAATACCAATAAGTCTAAGATCAAAACAATATAAGTCAAGCAAGTAATCACAAACAAATTGTGCACACTGGATAATGTGCAAAAACAAGTTTTAGTACCTCGGTAAGTAAAGTATATGTTAGTCTCTACCCATATATGGGGTAGAGTTATTTTAAGTTAAGATAATGCACAGTGCATGTTATTTGATTCATTCACGGACAAGTCAGAAAAGAAAGATGAGCCAGAAAAGTAAGAAAGACAAGTACAAGTAAACACACGTAAGAATTGAAAAGAAAGATGTTTCTGCACTTGATTTATGTATGTACACATGTATTGTCAATCCATGATTTATGCTTTATATTAATATTTATAATATTCTTAGTTAGGAGTTCATATACGCTGAGTGTTTTCAATACTTAACCGAACTGTTATTTTCGGTAGGTTCGAGGTTCGATATCTAATGCACTTGAACCGTGGGAAGAGGAAAAATATGTAGAGGAAGAAGATCCAGCAGGTGATTATCTCAATAGTGAATGAAATCTGGATTGTTGGTCGTTTTCTTGAAATTTATTTATCAGTAATTAAATTGAGTTCAAGAAATTGTAATGAAATTGATATTGGATATATGATAGGTTGAATTGATGGTTAAGAATCACGAGGATGATTTAGATTTTTCTATTTAGTTTAATTGTGGATTTTTATAGATGCTCTTTTGAAGTAACATTTTATTATTGATTGAGGAAAAATTTTCAGGTTCATATTTTAGATTGTATTTATGCTTATGACAGGATGATATGATAGTTAAGTCACGTGTCAAAGTTTCACTTTAACCTAGGTGGGATTTTGGAAGTTTGGTTCTAGAGTTAGTATTTCTCATAAGAAGAAAGGTGATCTACCTATTGGCGGGTTACCAGGGAGATCCTCTACATCATAATTTGTTGTGAAATTGTCTATAAATTAGTGTCATAATCAAACAATTTAGGAGATCTTATTAGTAGGACCCTTCTAATGGTGGTCATTGTCTCCTCCATGTATGCCTTGTGTATGATTTTATTTTTATACCATCCATAGATTTCATTTCCTATTTAGAAGAATGCTTAGATAATTACACATATTAATGACAATGTAAGTGTTGGACCTAATACTACAGCTTGAGATAGACATGAAACTGATGGATACTTGAATAGAGACTCATCTGACCTTCAAACGACATACACTAAAATACCAAGACACGCAAGCTTCACTTCCTCCACACCTTTCTCATTAAGACTTATAATGGAAGGTTTAATCTATAGTAAATCATGTTCTTCTAGCATCATATACTATTAATGTCCATTTCTATGCATATTATCTTGACATATGTCTGCACATGTAGGGGATGCGGGACCCATCCATCTACGGGTCCTGAATCCTGATTGATAGATCCCCTAGGTCGTAATCGCTCTGTTGTATTATTGCCATCTTTATTGATAATTACATTGTGTTTATAGAAGATAATTACTCATGCTAATTGAGAAATTTTTTTAATTCGTGATACTATGATTACGATGGAACCCTGATTTTGTCAAGAAGAAAATCAAGAAAAAATCACTTAATATGTGTTAATTCAAGCAACTCAAAAATTATATTTATCGGACAAACTTACAAGTATTGATAAAATAAATACTAAAACCCAACTTTTAGACGTTAATAGCAAATTTCTATCCACCTAAAACATCATAAATTAATTCTTCAAGATAATTACAATACCCCAAATCTTTGCCATTAATTATTATAGGGCACTCCATGACCTAAAAGGGCATGCTTTGCATTTTTATTAGCTAAAAGGGTATGCTTTTGACATATTTATATAAAAAAAAAGGCACGCTTTGTATTTTTATTACCTAAAAGGATATACTGTTAACATATTTACTCCCCTAGCTATGCATATAAAACCCAAAGACTAATAAGGTTAATATTGAAATACATACCCTCTTTGGTAAAACTTTTCAACCCATGCCCTTTTAGGTGATATTTTTTTATTTAGGGCGACAAAATGGTACTTATCCCATTATGTAATATAAGTAAATTTCAAGGACTGTCTTGGCATTCAAAATATTAGAAGCTTGACAAAAGTTGTGAGTTGTAAATCTTAAAAAGAGCTTCTAATACAATTCTTGATAGGTAGCTCAACAGAAGATTATAATCTCAATTAAATGGGAAGTTATGCCATTCATGAAAGAGTTCAATTCAGTGGCAGTATTTAGTGATAATAATCCTCATTTGAGGGTGGTCCTAGGAATAAGAGGAAAACTCGAAATAAGACTTAATTAAATGCATCTTGTAATTCTACAAGTTTAAATTTATTTACTTATTTTTTTGAAAACAAGAGCTTACATCGAATAAAGACTATTGGTAAATGATTAATCCAACGCTATTGAGAAGTTATCAAATTATTTTGTTTATACAAACAGAGAGCTCATGTAATGCCTTACTTGATAAGGGGCACCCTTATGACTGATAGAAGCGGTGACAGTTGTCATGGTAGTGATGGTGGTAGGGTGCGACGGAGATCAGCAATGGCGTGTTGGTCTTGACGGTGATGGCCTACAATGGCAACATAATAGGTTAACAGCTAAATAGGGGTGTCAATGGGCCTGACTTGGGCTTGATTTTTTGTAATTTTTGTATAGGCCCGGCCTGAGCCTTCCCAGTTTACGAGAGGTTTTGAGGCCCAAATTAGGCCCATTGATAACTCTACAGCTAGGGATATAAATGGGCCTGGATGGCTCAATGGACGTTTGGCTGGGCAAAAAATGGACACAGCTTGTACACAAAAATTTGTCAATGGGCCAATCTTGGGCCTAGTCTTTTAGGCATTTGTCAGACCTGGGCCCGAACTTTAGAGCAATCAGGATTCCGGGTCTGCATAAAAAGGGAGGAGTTCTGGATTAGACATGTGTAGAGTCCTTTTTGCGAGGCAATCATTGGATCGGATTAACCCATCCAGATACTATCCGACAAATCCAGCATTTTGATCCGACTACTTTTCCAAATGGTTCTGGACTGACCCGATAAAAATCTAACAATATACACAAAGCTCACCATAATATGTATGCAAGTGTTAAGGCTTATTCATTAATAAAATGACATGTATTGATTTGGCAACTTACCCAAATATAAAACCTGAAATTTGGTTAACAGTCCTAATTGGCCCGGGCCTCTGCCTTACCAGATCCAGCCCTTATAAGGGTGAGGCCTAACCTTCCGTGCACCTAAATTGATTAGGCCCATGCCCTATACTCGAGGAACAGAATAGGGCCAGAACCTTAAAAAAGTATAATTTTTTAAAAAAATTTTTATCATGACTGTCATATGAACAACTCTCCCTCTTAGAATCCTAAAATTTTTCATTTTATGTTTCCCTCTTATTGTCATTTTCTCTATCATATAATTAATATTCTATAACTTAATGATCTCTAATAATTAATAAATTTGTAAGGAACCAACTTGGTTCTATAGTGTATAATTAATAATCTCTTATACTTGTTAGTTAATAATTTTTTAAGAAAGTTCTAGTATATTATTAATTATAAGAGAGGTTTTTATCTTATATTAATACATAGTTATATGAATCTTATAAACACTTTATGACGGTTTAGGTATCCATAAGAGAAATGGATAAAATTATTTTAGATATTTTGGCAATATATAATAATTAACATATATATTATAAAGTTTTAGATATTTTAGAAAACAAAAACTAAAAAAAATCAATGATAACTTCAAAATAATTAATAAAAGTTAAAGGGAGAATCCCATGAAAGACAGAGTTGAAAAGAAATTTTGTCTCTTTCCAAATTAAAAGATGTTTCTTCTTCTCTTTGAAATAGGGGTTAATTTTACCAACCGAAAAAATAACAAAAAGAGAGAGTAAAAGAGAAGAAATGAAAGGGAGGGAAAAATTTCAACAAATAAAAAAAGACAAAAAGGGTTTGCATTCAAAGGAAATATTAACAAATTTAACTTTTTTCCTTATCCCGTCATTGATCACATTTGAATAAACTTTTGATTTGAGTTATTTTATTTATTTTTCCTCTTGAAAAACTTCATAAATAAATCCTGGAGAAATCATAGTTAGAAGTATGAGAAGCCTATGTTACAACTGAAATCATGATAGAATACACAGATATGTACAAACAACTGTTCCGCACAATCTGTATCATCACTTGTATAAAAGTTGCAATTAGGATCTCTCTTCCTAAAAAGGGGTTAATTTCATCTAAAGAAATTATAAAGCTCAATAAAGCAAGAGAAAACTTGACAATTTAAAGAGTCATTAGTTCAAAAAGACATTTGAAGATTTTTTATGTGAAGTGACACAGCCTTTTTTTTAAAAATATTTTTGATAGGTCCAAATGTTATTATCTTTCAATGGGCTAGCATAAAATCTTTTGTTTTTTTTTTGGAGTGCTAGCCTTATACAACTGTATCTACATGAAGCTATATAGAAAATAGAGTACATTTAGAAAAAAATATGAAAATAATATTTTTGATGGACCAATATAGTCATTCTTATATATATAACTAGTAAAAACCCCGTGCGATGCATGGGATGGGACTAAAATTAAGATGAAATTAAAATAACTGATATTATAGAAGAAGAAATTTTTAAAAAAATGTTGATATACTCTCAAGCCACAAACTACCTTCTCAATGGCCATAATCATCCTAATGGTTCATATTAAAAAAAAAATGGAAACCAATAAATTTGAAAATAAACAACCATAATCATCCTAATGGTTCATATTTAAAAAAAATAGAAACTAATAAATTTGAAAATAAACAAATAATATATGCATGCCTTAAAAGGAATGATCCTGGTTATCTATGGGAACAATGCTTTTATAATCATACATATGTATATTGAGTGAAGTATCTTAAACATGAATGATATCACATTCTATTTCTCTGATTGTAGCTCAAAGACAAGATTGTGGAAAGGCCACCTTATTGTCATCATCTAAATGGCTTCAGTGTTAAATCATACCATTGACATAAAACTTACTCACATGCATCTTATCACAAAAAAGAAAGATCATTCGGTCAACTCATCTGCAGTAGAGCAAAAGATCATAGAAGTCTACTAAATGCTGAAGATGCCAGATGCATAATGAGCAAAGAAGAAATTGCAGGTCCTCTCACAGAAGCCACTCATTTAGCACAAGGCAGAAGAAGCATCTTTTAATGTATGTTGTCCGATTCGAATTCCATGTCGTTGTCCGTGCTATTGAATCAATGGATCTTCCTTGCCGTTTCCCTATCGTACAATTACTTTGGTCAAACGATCTAAACAATTTAATCAATATTATATTGGGGACAGTGTTTATCTGTTTTTTTTTTAAAATTAAAGCTACTTAGAAGGAGTTGGGGGGTTTGGCAGACCCCTACCTGTTTATTAATATGAAGAGAAAATTGGGGGGGGGGACATAAAACCTTACCCCTATAAAACTCTAGGGGGGGACATAAAAACTTACCCCTATAAAGACTCAAACAAAACAAACCACATAAAAAACAACGAGGGGGGGAACATAAACCTTACCGCTAACCAATAGACATCCAAGACAAAATAAGAATCAATCATTCATAACCACTCTAACATTTCTCATCCCTACATGATCAAAAGAAAATTTTGATGGCGTCACCCAGGCCGAAGACCTTTGTTTATCTGTTATTTATTGTTAAGTTGTTATGTTTAATTGCTTGAACAACACAACCACATCTAGATTATGTCACTGGGAACTCCAGATCATCGTATTTTCAGTTGGTGAAAATGTGTTTGTGCAAATGTAGAAGGGGCTAAAAAGGCTAAAAATATAATATGATGACTCTTCGTATCATTTCAAAACCAAGTGCTCGAGACAATTAGAATTTACATTTGCTGTGTTTGCAGTAACTGGCAATATTTTGTAACTTTAATTTGAAGTGAATGAATCAGAAAGGAAAATTGATGCAGATAAATAAACTGTTCATCTCAGGCAATACGAATGTACAAAAGAGAGAATGGGCAACAATTTGCAAATATCCAAGAAAAAATTAGATACTTGTCAACATCAAACTTGGTGGATCTGTCAAGCATACACATCTAGCAATATTAATTGAAGCATTTATGTTGTATGCATACCATAGAAAATATCCTCAATTAGCTCGAAATATAAAGCATCTTAAATGAAGATAAGAGGGTTCAAATCACAATATATTACAGAAATAGGACGGTAGTCTAAATTGATGAGTGCAACCGCACAACTATCCAATTCCTATGGGACCGACCCATTCAAATGGGGCACCCCCAACAAGCATATCTAATCAGGATTTTCATGATGGTTTTTCTACAAGCATCGAAACATTATTCTACAACAATTTCTCGAACATGAGAAGTAAGCTGGAGCTAACACCTCAGCATTAAGCATCAAAACATTATTCTGCAACAATTTCTCGAACAGGTAGTGAGCAAACCAAATCAGTTGACGGGATGCCTCTATTCTCTCCATCGGATCCAACGCACCGCTCTACTCAGGTAGATTCAAATTCTCAATAAAACCCAACAATCCTCTAGATACAATAACACCACCTTTCGGGTATTACTTGACGATATTCAATCCGCCACTGCCGAGATCTTGTGAGAAGTTTTGCTTAATATAAGAGACAAGAGGGAGACGAGAAGGCTCAGGATTTTAATGGTGGGAATATGGACGGAATGAAAATGGGTGAAGTGAACTGAAAAGAGAGGATGAGATGAAGAGATGAATCATGAGAGGAGTTGAGGGAGAAAATGGGTGGGACTCATTTATTAGTTTTAATGGTGGGATTGAATGAAAGAGAAACTCTTAAGAGTGTAGAAAATCCAAGAGTCGAATGTCAGGGAGAGAGGAGGCGTTTAATAGAGGGAGAGACATATTGGGAGGAATAATGTATGGAAGATAGGTTGACGTGGGGAGAGGGAGAGAGACGGTTATGTATTTAATTTAATAATTTATTATTGTGTGGTTTAATGTGTGGGGTCCATGGTCCATCTGTCAAGAGGAGAGTTAATCCTTAGGTCGATGATATGACATCCCTAACTGAAGAGATGGAGGTAGAGAAGCCCTGGAATAGTGACACATCAGAAAGAAGTCTGACTTACAGTAGTAGATAGAATATTTTCTTATAATTAAAATAATTTCTTTCTACCAAGGTTATTAATTACAAGAGGGTCTATTGTACATTATCTTTTTTTTCTCCTTTACATCTACTAATAATCATGCTTTCCGAAGAAACTTCACCATTTGACCTTTGTTTGTCCAGTTGTTCAAGCTAGGCTCAAGGTCGAAAATTAAAAATTGAAACTCGGCTCGAACATAATAGGCAAGCGAGTTTGAACTTGATACTTAAAAAAAAAATACTATTATTATAAGTGATACTTATTATTATTATTATTAGGTTGAGCCAAGCTCAAGCAGAACCGAGCCTCTCAAACTAGGCCTGGCTCGAACTCGGCTTGTTTACAATTTCAAACTAAAATAAAAACTCAGTACAGCTCGATTGAGCCAAAAAAAATCAGTTTAAACGAGTTAAGCTAGCTCAGCTTGAATACACCCATAGTTGTGTAAATGGGTTCCAAAAGTGAACAGGTGACCTTGAATAAATAGCTTAATGGTGCTTAGATAGAGTCGTCTTCATACATATTAACAACATATAGATGAAGTTTATATATTTTACCTTTGATCCTGATAGTATATGATGGCCAATATGGATGGTGCTTACATTCTTCCCTCCATCACTATAATAGTATAAAATATGATACAGCTGAGATCCGTTAGGGCTCATGGGATCACTCTCCATCTCACAGACATGGGTTAGTTATGCATTAACTATTAAATTTAGTCATAAGTCCTGAATTGGTCCTAAAAAAGTTATAGGCACTGCTACTTTTGGATTCAAATGTTGGCTTTCTGACCATGAAGCTAATATCCAAGAATGGGGTGTGTGTGTGTGTGTGTGTGTGTTTTCTATAATTAAAACCCTAGTAAAAAACAGAAAGGTAAGGTAATAAGATTCTTTAATGAAAAGAGGGTGTGAAACAAATTGCATATTTACAACCACAATAAAAACCTTCCAACCTCCACTCTCTCAACTCTCCTTCTCTTCTTCTGCAACTTTCTCAGAACAAACAAAAGCTATATATGGCCACCAAGAAAGACATTGACACCCTAACCCAAATCCTACTTATCCCACAAACAAAAAAAGTACAAAAATCAAGCCCATATCCATATGTGAGAAAAATTAAACGAAAAAAATGTAACCAAAAAAAAACATTTATAGAACCCACAAAAATAAAGGAATTTTTTTCAACTTTCATTTTTCACAATCAGTTTTTTCTTGATTTCATCTACCCTCATTGGTCACAACTGCAAAGACCCATCCTTCATCAAATTCAAGCTGAGACTATTGAACCGCTCTCGCGAATACTGCCTTGATGCTTTCCTCCAATCTGTTCCCGCCTTCATCATTGTAGCAAACTCGTCATAACTTATGCGCCCATCCTGCAAGTTGATGAAATGTGACCAAGGTTGGATTCTGTATACAGAGGCTAGCATACGTAGATAGTTTATATTCATGTGTTTGATTGTATTTGTATACATGTGTGTGTGTGTAACACTGACCTTGTCTGTGTCAACATCCTGCATAATGGCATTGATAACTTCCTCGTTGTTGGTGTCCACTTCATCAGCTAAGGAATCCCGTAGCTCTTCAATCTCTATGTACCCGCTCTTGTTTTGATCGAAGAATGCAAAGGCTTTGTGCAGGTGGTCATCATTGCCCATCTTTTTAATGTGAACGGAAATTGCAACAAACTCTCCGTAGTTCAGAGTTCCATCCCCATCTGCATCGGCCTGTAAAAACCAAGTCAGATTACTCCCCCATGAATAAAAGTATCGACAAAGTGAATGGGATTTAAAATAATAATGAAGGTCTCGTAAGGCTCTAATCAATTAGTACAAACTGCAAACACCTTTCAAATGATGCATCTTCTTCAGAAGTTAAGCTTATAAACACAAGTGCTTAGTGGTCAATGGCTCATAGCAGTTTTTTTTATAAAGACAAGGCACATGTTCTGAGCCCAAATCTAGAGATAAACAGTCATGGTGATGCTTTGAAGCTTCACAAATGAGATAAAAGCCTAGAAGAAAAAAGTTGGGTGCAGTAAGGGATATTACTTACAGCATCCATTAGTATTTGAAGATCTGCATCAGGGATCGGCTGGCCAAGCTTTTGCAACCCGACTCTTAGCTCGTCGAGGTTGATCTTCCCTTTACTGCCAGTGTCCATCATTTGGAATGCCTCCTTTATTCCAGCCACTTCCTCCATAGACAAATGCTCAGCAACCACCTGTCGATGTGAAACAGCATTGTCAGTCAATGACTTACAGAATTGTTAAGGGCAAAATCCAGCCAAGATCAATTCTGCCCGCAAAACATTTATGAAAGTATTAATATATTTTTACCCGTAGAGCTCTTTTTTTAAGCTTGTTCATTACAGAGAATTGTTTGAGCCTGGCTTTGACAGTTTCACCCAAAACGACATTTGGAGCCTTCTTGGCATTTTGTAACCAAGGATGATCTGCATTCAAAGGGTTGGGAAAAAAAAATATAGGTTTAAATTTTCACATTGTTTCTACTTAAATATGTTTCGAAGAAGTAATTCATTGTTCGTGTTGAACGAAAAATTACCAAGTACTTCTTGAGCTGTAGGCCGACGCTTTGGGTCCGGATTGAGCATCTTCTTCACGAGGTCTTTTGCATTATCAGAAACTTTGGGCCAAGGATCTCTCTTAAAATCTATGACGGAACGAATGATTGCCTGTGCAACTCCTTGTTCAGTTTCTGTCCAGAAGCAGAAGGGATATTAAGAGAAGAATACGCAAAGAATAGAATATAAAGAGCAGAACGAAGTTAGGACTCAAATCAAAAAAATAGTTGAGATTCTTGAGAAGCAGCAACATTCAGACGTTTTTACATTTTTACAGTCAGTCCAGATTTCATGTTTTTCCTATTAGCATTCGATTAAAATCTCAAGCTTAAATGTCCTTTACAGCCTACAGATGGCCATTAGTGGGGTTCCGACCCTCACGGAAGTGAAGTAAACTAAGAAATAGTGTTCATGTAAGATATAGAGAAGCCAACCTGCCCAGAAAGGTGGGACACCACAAAGTAAGATGTACAGGATCACTCCAGCACTCCAGACATCAACCTCGGGGCCATAATTCCGTTTTAGTACCTCTGGAGCCATGTAATAAG
Organism: Tetracentron sinense; assembly: GCA_015143295.1. NCBI lineage: Eukaryota > Viridiplantae > Streptophyta > Magnoliopsida > Trochodendrales > Trochodendraceae > Tetracentron > Tetracentron sinense. The sequence goes on from CM026557.1 coordinate 42,180,517, forward strand.
GACTTCCCACTATCTCTGTAAACCGTTCACCTGTAGAAAACGACACAAAATCAGCTACAGTAGAGGGAAATGAACAAAGATTCAAGGATGGACTTGATGTCACCTAATACCAAAATTCCAGAAACAAATAATATATAGACTAATGCAATAGTGTTTACAAGCTACAACCAGGTTTTACCTGGTTTAAAGAACACCGACAACCCGAAATCAATTGCCTTAAGGGCCGATGCTTCCTTCTTGTTTGCAAATAAGAAGTTCTCCGGTTTGAGATCCCGATGCATCACCCCATGCTGGTGACACATCTGCAATGCAATAAGATGAACTAAATTAGTTATACCCCATATCGCAGCAGCACAAGCCAAATACTGTCTTGCCCAGAACATATTAAATGAGAAGTTATCATGATTTCTAAATTCAGTCTCAAGTTTAAGAAAATAACAGTAATCGGTAGTAGAACTGGAAAGGTAGTAAAAGGCTGAGCACAAACAAACATAGGAGAAAAATTAAGAGCAGCGTTCAGAACTTGGTGAGAATTTCAGAAAAGGATCAATCCCATCTCACTGTATAACAAAACAACTATGTTGTTTCCAGAACAAATTAAACAAAAAGAAATGAATAATTACCAGCTCTATAGACAATTGGGAATTATGATTATGAAAAGGACAAAAAAAAGAATATGAGCCAATTGGAGGATAGTTCGAGAAGGCTAGGAAAGGAAAAAAGGAATAAAGAGTAAAGAACAAAGGATACAACTTAGTGGGAATGTTGGGCATCAAAAAATGGATAGTCCAGAAGATGGCTCAATTTGACTACGGAATGCCCGTAATGGGAAAGATAAGATCAGTTAAAATTCCATATTTAGTGAAAATAAGCACGTTAAAACTGATATATTCCGGGTCTGGTGTTAGTACCAACTGCATATAGAGAAATTCCTGAGAGGGGATTCCCTATTAAAAGGTGAGCAATTGAATTCACCAATTAGACATTTGATTTCCCACAGATCATAAAATTAGACTTCCAATAGCTATCTGAACAAGGATCCTCCCAGGCTCATAAAATTGAGATAATTAGCAAAAAAAACATAAAATTCCAACAAAGCAAGAGAATCATAATTCCTGAAACCAAATCATCAACAAAGAATAAACCCCAGAACAAGAAAACCCTAACCCTAAAACCTCAACAATTCAGCAAAGCAACAAACAACCTCACCAAAATCAAATCAAGACCGACCCATTAAGTTCAGGATAAAAATAATGCAAATTCACAGCAGATCCAAATTAACAATTTGATATCAATCAATTAGAATAGAGAATGACCAAGATCGAACCTGAACAACTTCGACAATCGTTCGAGTAACTACTGCAGCCGCCCGTTCCGTGTAATTTCCCCTCGCGACAATCCGATCGAACAATTCCCCACCCTCACACAGCTCCATCACGATATGGACGGCACTATCATCCTCATATGTGTCCTTCAAGCTCACAATATTCGGGTGATTAGGCAAATGCTTCATGATCTCAACCTCTCTTCTCACATCCTCAATATCCACTGCAGTTCTAAGCTTCTTCTTTGAAATTGATTTACAGGCAAATTCCTCCCCTGTAGATTTATCAGTGCAGAGATACGTGATCCCAAATTCGCCTCTCCCAAGCTCGCGACCTAGGTCGTATCTGATCCCAATGTCGTGACCGGTCGAATCTTTCAAAACCCATAGCTTATTGCCACCTCCAGTTCCATGATTCACAGAATAATCAACAGAAAAAGGGTTCTGTTTCTTCTTCCCCTTTTTCTTCTCTGAAGAAACCTCTGGTGTTATACAGCAATTTCCCATGGATCAAAGCTTCAAAATTCCAACTTTTCTGATGTTTGGATGAAAAGGGTTGCAGTATTTGAAGGGAATCAAACAAAATCTGATCTATCTTAGCAGTAGAAGAACAAAAATTCCAAACACAACACTACCCAATTATGATTATTTCAGAGCGAAAGCTCAAACAAGTTTTTTGGAATACCCAAATGGAAATGAAGAATGAGAGGAAGATATATGGGAGAAAAGGAAGGGTTTAGGAAGGAGAAGAAGATGCAAAGAGGAATATAGGGTGTGAAAAAGCCATGGTCAAACTTCTATAGCCAGACAGACTTCTTTCCTAACCCCTCCCCCAACGAAAATGTCCAAACAAAACCCGGAATTTTCACCATTAAAACTCAACCAGAGGCCTATCTAGATGTACCCTTGTTTTTTACATAAAATTTCGTGATACCCTTTTACCTCAATACCCTTATACCCGCATGGGATTGTTTTTGGCAGAAGCCAGAAAATTGGTCTCGGCTTCCAAACCACACATCTTCCAACATGTCGGGGTATTTCTAGGTTAACCTTGGTATGGCCATAGATGATCATAGATGCCCATATTACGTGTCTTGCACTCATTACCAAATATATCAGTAAAATCTATCACCTGTTGCATCACATGTGAAAGTCTACCATTAGTTCAGTCGGTTGGGTCTGACAGCACACAGAAGTGACCTGCATTAAATGCTAAGGCAGTGCTTTCGGCCCACTTGTCAGAATAATCGATCGCCTCCTGATTACTCCCTCCTGCGAGTCGGTCTCGTTGTTGACTCGAGCTCGGAGACGTTGTATATGTCTTAAAATATGACCTGGACATCCTTATCTGAATCACAATGGACTCGTTGTTCAATTAACACTGAAAACGTTGTCGAGAATACAACGTCTACGTTGTGCACAAGACAACGAAAACGTTGTCTAAACCACAACGAGAACGTTGTTTCGCAAGACCACGGATACGTCTTAATTTGTACAACGTGAACGCTATGCATCAAATAATGTTTATCCTTCTATTTTAAGCACGTGACTCAAACACACGTCCACGTGTCACTTTCGTGCACAAAACAACAAAAGCCAGTTCGTTCTCCAACGTTAATTAGTTTTTACGAATTTTATCCCTTACAATTAGTATTAATTAAAAGGTAGAAAGTGGACCAATAAAGATTGACCATTCTGTGCAACCCCACTAAGCTAAGCATTTTCCTGATTGGACTTTTATTGTTAATAATGCATAATACTTCAACCGCCACATGGACTCGCCCCTCCATTGGAAAACAAATGGTAAAGGGGACGTTTAATAAGTATAAAAACACGTGTCTCATTTATTCATTAAGTCCGTATTAATTTTTAAATTAATGCTTATTTAATCCAAATTTTACTATTGATATGTGTTCAATTTGTATGTCGTCACAGAGGTCCCCTGTCTCCATGCAGAAGTGCTCAACACGTGCCTGTTTGTGTCCGTTACAATTGTGTGCCATAGTATGGAAATGTTATCATGCAACTAACACTAATACACTAAACTCACACACAGCCAGACCTAAGAGCATCTCCAACCGGGTTCTATAACTTTAAATGTAGAGTTTATCCAACTCCGACCGAGCTCTATATTTAGAGGCGGCCTCTATATTGCTGAAGTAAGCCTCTATATTTAGAGGTTGGGAGAGAAAATAGAGATGACCTCTATAACACTAATCATGTTCTTACAATACCACTTATGTCCTTTTGTTGTCTTTCAATCTTTGTTGAAATACCGATTGTGTCCTTTTACCTTTTGACACCCCTTAACCGTGGTTAAGATTCACCAACCCATCTTTGGTTTTTTTAAAATATTCATTATTTTTAAAAATTAAAAAATTGCTTTTAATATTAAAAAACTCTAGAAACAGTTTTTTAATTTTAAAAAAAGAATTAATATTTTAAAAAAACAAGGATGGGTGGATAAATCTTAACCATGGTTAAGGGGTGTCAAAAGGGACACATGTCAACCTCAAAGGTATCCATCCCTTGAGTTTTAGAGTAGGAATAGTGATATAGAGTTTCTTCCCATCGGAGCAAATAGCTTTAAAGTGGGCCCCATCTCCTCTAAATATAGAGGAGATGCCGAAATAAAGAAGAGTTCAAGAATTTTGGGTTAGAGATGCTCTAAGCAGTGGCTAAGGTGCATAAAGAAAGGTACGTCAAGCAACCACCTCTAAAGGGCCTGTCTTATGGTATAACCCAACTTCGAGTGCTAGCTCTCTCACTACTTTTTATCTTATAAGTTTTGCTGATACAATGTTATCTACAACAATTATGTTAATTAACTCATTATTATCCAGCCGTTAAACAAAAAACACCATTCCTTAACTCCTTTTAACTCTAAGGATTAAAACACTAACCTTGGCTTTCTAAAAAAAATTAATTATAAGGTTTTAAAACTTGTTAACCTTAGTTCAAGGGTAGTTAAAGGAGTATGCCATTTTAACTACTTTTAACTATGGTTAAGATTCACTAACCCTTAAGGTTAAAGCAGCTAACCTTGGTTTCTAGAATTTTTTTTAAGAAATTCACTGTAAGAGTTAAAATTTGTTAACCATAGTGCAAGAATAGTTAAAGAAGTATTATCTTTTAACTCCCTCTAATTCTGGTTAAGATTTATTAACCATTAGAGTTAAAGCATCTAAGCTTAATTTTAGGAAAAACAGTTACCTACTGGGGTTAAAACTTGTTAACCATAGTTCAAGACAGTTAAAAGGGTGTCTCTATATAACTCCTTTTAACTGTGATTAAGATTCAATAACCATTAGAGTTAAAACATCTAATCTTAGGTGACATTTGGAAACACTAATCTAAGTAAGTAGAATTTATTTAAAAATTGAGCTTAATTGAACTTTAGATTGTTAAGTTGAAGGTTAATTGGATGTCTAGATAAAAAAGATGTAGACATTCAATTAACATTTAACTTAATAATTTAAAATCTAAATAAGTTTAATTTCTAAATAAGCTTTACCTATTTTAATTAGTGTTAACAAATGTCACCTTAATGAGTGTTAACTAACTTGAGCTTATTTTTCTAAAAATCAAGGTTAGATGGATGAATCCTAAGATTAAGTGAATCTTAATTACAATTAATGAGTGTTAACTAATTTAAAATTATTTTTAAAAAAACCTAGATTAAATTGATGATCCTAAGGGTGAAGGGGTCTTAACCACAATTTATAAAAGTTAAAAGGGATACATGGCATCCCATGGATGTGAGTGCTTTATACCCAAACAATCATTCTCCAATGAAATATATTGAAATTAGAGGAGTGCTAGTACCTGTCACATTTACTCAAATTTTTTTTTTTTTTTTTGTAGACGCAAGATGAGTCTAACGGGTGGAGATGTTTCATTATTTTAAAAGTTAAAAAAATAAATCACGGAGAGCATTTGACATTTGTAACCCTCAGTTGCATCTTTAGAAGATTTGGCACTATGCTTATAAAAATATATATAAAAAAAAGGATTTGCCACTAGTGCTAGCAAATCCATTGAAATTAAGGGATGACTTTCTTTGTCAGTTAATTGGGGTTAAAAAAACGAAAACACGCGGGCTTGTTAATTGGACAGGTGGGCGAGGATACAAAGACGCTCACGTGACAATGATTAGAAAAACGCGTGGCGTATGCCGAGTGGATAAGAAGATGCCATATTGGAAGACTTTCTAGAAGCCCGATTTGTGAGACTTTGTCTTCACTCGGCTACCTAGAAAAGTACCGTGACAAACCCTTGTTCCAAAACTACCCTTAAAAACTGGAGAGTACATGGTTTCTGCAAAAAAGAAAAGATAAAATATCTAAAAGGTTAGTTTCGTCATCATTCATCAACGAAGATGGAAATGCTAAAATACGCCGTTTGAAGCTTGGGACATCGTGGGTTGACTGCAAACCGTTGCATTTAAATTTTAAACTCTTTCCGGTTTGAAAAAGCATCGCCGCTGGGTCCCACCGGACACGTCTTTTGTTTTAAGCTGAAATTACGAAACTATCCTCGACGAATCACAAGGAAGGTTTCGTACTTTTATGTCGATACAAAGAATGAGGAAGGTTATCTTTGTCTCTTAATATAAAGTATTTAAATGGGTATTTTCGTCTTTTCAGTATATCAATGCATTTAAAGCACTGCTCGATAGTTGCAGCCTGGTCAACATCGACGATTTGACTTCGAAAACAACGTTTGGTCTCTCTTGGCCTGGTATTTTGGGATGGATCTCTGACCCGACCCGCCAATCCGTCCGGCTTTCAGCTTTGGAGATCTCTTTTAGTCAACGGTCTAACGGGTCTAAAAAGTTTGAAGATGGGAAGATCTTAACCATCCAAACAATCACCTTTTTGTGGGTTCCATAAGAAGCTATCAATGATGACTCTAATCATGAGGGTTTTCAGATTGCCCCTCTAGTATAGGGTTCTTCCTTAAATACCCAAGGTTTTAAAAATCATTCTCTAAATGCCTCCACATACATGGGCATCTATTAGCACATGCGAACTTTTCTCATTTCATCCAAATCATTTGAACAAAAGACTTTGAGTATCCCTACCTCATTTCCGACGAGTTCTTCGTTCCCATCCCATTTCCGATGAGAGAACTTTGTTCCCACCCCATTTTCGGCGAGAGATCCTTGTTCTAAGGACGTTTTTTCTATGTTCTTTTCATGTAAGAACGCTATTAACCGAAGAACAGTCCTCATTTTCGGGTTTCTTGTGTGTTTTTAAAAAATGAATTCAAAAAAATCATTGCATGTATGATTAATTCATGGAAAAATGTTTATAATCATTGCATTTATGGTTCAAAATATTAAATTTCATGTTATGTATGTGTTTACATGTGCTTTTTTTTTTTTTTGGTTTCTATGACTTACAATTGTGTTTCCAAGGTTGAAGACGACTGTATCGATCGGGTCGGTACATTTTGTATTAGGTTACTACATGAAATGCACTAGGTCGATACATGTATCAATCTAGTGCATTTTGTATTAGGTCGCTACAGTCTATACATGAAATGCACTAGGTCGATATATAAAATGCACTAGGTCGATGCATGTATCAACTTAGTACATATTGTATTAGGTCACTACAGTCGATACATGTATCAATCTAGTGCATTTTGTATTAGGTCGCTATAGTCGATACATAAAATGCACTAGGTTGATACATGTATCAACCTAGTGCATTTTTGTATTAAGTCGCTATAGTCGATAAATAAAATGCACTAGGTTGATACATGTATTAACCTAATGCATTTTTGTATTAGGTCACTACAGTCGATACATAAAATGCACTACGTCGATACATGTATTAATCTAGTGCATTTTGTATTAGGTCACTATAGTCGATACATGAAATACACTAGGTCGATACATGAAATGCGTTAGGTTGATACATGTATCAACCTAGTGCATTTTTGTATTATGACGCTATAGTCGATACATAAAATGCACTAGGTCGGTATATGAAATGCACTACGTTGATACATGTATCAATCTAGTGCATTTTGTATTAGGTTGCTACAGTCGATACATGAAATGTATTAGGTCGATACATTAAATGCACTAGGTTGATACATGTATCAACCTAGTGCATTTTTGTATTAGGTCGCTACAGTTGACACATAAAATGTACTAGGTCAATACATTGTATCGACCATGCGCGCAAATTACTTCGGAAAAACAGATTTTTATGATTTTTTCATCTTTTCTTTTTCTTCTTTTTCTTTCAAAACCAGTACAAATGGTAATGGAGGATTATTTGGAAGATGAGGGGAGTGGGGGAGCTTCTTTCATCTCATCTGCGTACGTAAATCCCTCTTCTTCTTCTTTTTCTTCATTTTCTTTCAAAACCAGTGGAGAGGTATTTAAGACTTTACATAAATGCTGAATTATGAAAAATAGATCATAAGGACATTTAGAGAAGGGTTTTCAAAACGTAGGTATTTAGGGAAGAACCCCATATTAGAGGGGCAATCTGGGAAAAGCCCCTCTAATCATCATAGAGTTCCCCTAGATAGACGTTCCAGATTGAATTGATACAATCATATGCTATGCGAGATCTCGAAGTCCTTGCTCGAGACTAGAAACTTGAATGAATGCTCGCTAGACAAGATCACTTGAAAATCTATGGATGTTCACACATAGAACATAACTAAAAATGATTATATTATTGCTAGTAGGGTAGCATTTTCTAGCTCGACATTCATCGATATTTAATTAGGAGTGTATCCAAGTCAAATTGGCTCGGCAACTCAACTCGATTCGATCAAAGCCGATTTTAAACTGCATTTTTTTAGTTTGATCGAACTGAGCTTTTTTTCTAGCTTGAAACTATATTCAAGTCAAGTTCGAGTCATGGTCTATTTGATTCGGCTCAACTAGATTAGGCTTGATCTCAACTCGACCGGATAATAATAATAATAACAAAATCTAGTTGAATGTTGAGTCATTTAATTTGATCAGAACTTCAAACTTAATTTTTCGAGCTAAACTCAGCTTGGCTTGAATACACTCCTAGTTATAGGTTAAGGTTTAGATCAATGTATTGGGTTTGAGTTTGATATTCTCAATTCATTTATAATTACTATATACTATTAATGGGAGGCACGTGCGATGCATGTGAGATAGAGGAAGAGGAGAGAGATTGGGATGATGGATCCTAGTGAGGGCATTTAAGAAAGAAAAAAATTAAGGAATATTTTGGGTATAGAAACTTGAGGGACATTTTATATATATTAAAAAAAAGAAATTGTGAGAGACATGTTTCTTATTGAAATATGGTGTTGTGACATTTTAAGAACCAAAAAGTTTTGGAGACATTTTGGGTATAGCAAAGAAAGGGGGCGGACGGGGCCTTGACGAGACGTTCTTCTTTCGGAGCATTTTGCCAAGAGAGTGAGAAGTCTGGTTATACCATTGAGGTCATCATGTATATCTTTTCACACTAATTTATTGTGATTAAGATTCACTCACCTTAGGGTTAACCCACTTATCCTTGGTTTTTAGAAAAAAATATTAATTTTTTTTTACTCGATGAGTTAGTGAATTTTAACCAAGTTTTAAAAGAAATTAATATTTTTTTTCTAAAACCAAAAATTGTGGGTGAACCCTAGGGGTTGGTGAATCTTAACCATAGTTGGAGTCCTGTTACTCCCTTAAGGTTGCCATGTGTCTCTTTTAACAATCCTTAACTGTGGCTAAGATTCATCGACCCTTAGAGTTCACCTACCTAACCTTGGTTTTTAGAAAAAAAAATATTAATTTTTAAAAACCCTAATTAAAAATTCATTAATTCATAGGATTATTTTAAAATTTTGTTTTTCTAAAATCCAATGATAAGTGAGTAAACCTTAGGAGTGTGTGCATCTTAACCATAGTTAAAGAGTATTAAAAGGTACAACTGGTGACCTCAATGGCGTAACCGGACTCCGTTTATACCAGTAGGGTATTTCAAGCCTAATATATAGATGAGTGAGGAGTAATATGAAAATTAAGTAAACATTCAATTATAAGTGTTTGTCTTATATAATTATTATGGTAAAGGTAGTTTGAGAAATTTGTAAAATTTCATCTTTAGTCTAAGGGCTCATTATATTTAAGATAAAAAATCATTATATTTAAGATAAGACGGAGAAGAAGAAGAAGATAAGATAAGAGGTAAGGGTAGTTTTGAAATTAAAAAGATTAAATCAACGTTTTAGGGCATCTCTTTAAATTAGTAAAGATATTTGTTTTATCCGGGATTGTGAATCATGTTAGGTAAGCTAACTCGAATTGAATGTTTCGTTCCTCCTTGACCAACAAAAATGGGTCAGGTCGGGTCGGGTCGGGGGAGTATTCTTACATTACCAGACCCAGCCTGGAAATGCGAAGACAAAAACGCGAATTTTTATGAGAAGCCGTCCTTCCTGCACTTGGACGGAGGTGGTCAGGACTTAGGAGGACCCACCGTTAGATCCGTCCATTTAAGAGATACCCTTAAACCAAAAGGTCAAATCCAATACTGTAATCTGATATTATTATCCTTCCCATCTTTTTGCAGTCTTCTAGAATATCAAAAGAAATATTAAGTCTTATCGATTGGATGAGATGATCCGGTCTTCTGCATCATTCAAAATTTTCTTTTGTGGGCCTCATCTTGTGGCCCAATAGGGGTGGCAACAGTTGGCTAATAGGTTTGATAAATCAAACTTTGTTTATTAATGGGTTGAAAAAGCAATTCTACACCCAGCCCGATAAGAAACCATCACACATGCTCTTCTAGATGATGAGGTATATTCATTTCATGAGAGTGATCTTGAGATAAGTCCATTGAGAGGCTTTTCAAATAGAAGACTTTGTAAATTTCCTTTACCCGTGTTTGAATGTTGAGAAAATATGTGAAAACATAGAAAAGAAAAAAAGAAATTGGACAAAACACAGCTAAAAGTTATATTAGAAATCTATTTTTTTTTTTTTCATGTTTTCATTTATTTTCTTGGCAACCAAACATAGCATAAGAGTACTACTTATATGGACGCTGAATTATTTGCATGAGGATTCCTTACTCAAAGATGTTCATGTGTACGTGTTATATGTATGTATATATCACGAGACTCATGATAAGAGAATAGAAACATTTTTGCTCGAAACCATTAGTGAGAGAAAAAATAGAGTGAATGAGAAACATAACTAATTTTGAACAACTTAAGTGATGTGTATGTGATCACTCACTACTTACTAACTTTGACTATTAGCCTTAGATAAATGATGTCTTATACTAAAAATATTTTTTTAATCATTGAATATTTTTACTTTCAGCTATCAAATTATCAAGTAACTATTGCAGCTTAAAGTGAATAACGATAAACAACACAACATCGCTTCTTGTTGCCCAAATGACAAACTGAAGCTCTCCACATCAACCAACGCTAGCTAGCGCATCCAGATATTTTCACATTAAGACAACAACAAATAAGTTTGTTGAACCATCCAAAAAAAGAGTTTGTTAATGTTACGCAATGAAATTCGCGTTTAAGCAACAATTCTCTGGCTGAACCTTGTTCGGTGCAAGTGTATGTTAGTCATTTTATCGAAAATTTATTAAAAAGAAAAGAAAAAAAGGCAAGAGAATCAAGGAGATGGTTTTAAATTACCTCATGTTTGGTTGTCAAGAAAATAGGCAAAAAACAGGGAAAAAAAAAAAAAAACGCAACCATTAGTTGTATTAGGAAAACTTTTTTTTTAACAACAGGTAGTCAACACACACGCACACATATATATGTGTGTGTATGTATTGGGTATCGAGAGTGTTCAGGCCTCTTAGAGCACCCTGACTAAATCCCCCGGGCATGTGCAAAACCCCCCAAATCCACACACACTGAGAAAGAAGTGATAAATTCCTGAGGGTGGCCAACAAGGAGAAGAGAATCAAACTTCCGCTTCATGAGACATGCTCATGGTCCTGGTCAGCAGCACTAACCACAGTTGGTTAGTAGTTAGGCAAAAAGAATAACAGTAGAAGCCAAATCCTCAACGGTGATAACCGGATTTGGCCCGTTATCACCCTTTAAGGTCGCCACGTGTCCTTTTTGACACCCTTTAACTGAAGTTAAGATTTACCCACCCCTAGGGCTCACCCAACCATTCTTGCTTTTATTTAAAAAATATTAATTCTTTTTTAAACTATTTTAATATTAAAAAAACCTTCAAAATAGAATCCCCTAGAAACCACTAGAAACCAGAGGAGACTAACAATGGCCTAACCTGAAAGAGGAAAACATTATGTGAATTTAAGGGGCCATTTGGCTTCAATTATGTTGATTCTCTCATTCTTAAAAAATAATTAATTTTTATAAGCTTTGATTCTTATAATTAATTTTGTGTGAAAAATATGTTTGACAACTATCAATCAAAATCAATTATGAACAAAAAAAAAAACAATAGAATTATGTTTGGATGAAATATACATATATATATATATATATATATATATATATAGAGCAGTGATAGGGGTACCTGGGAAATCCATTTGGAAACCTAAGGCATGGACCTCATTGGTCCATGCCCCCCTCTTAAATACTCACCAACTGTGGTGAGTATTTAAGAGGTTTCCTAATGGATTTCTCAGGTACGTTAACTATATATATAGGAAGCATTAAATGTGATTATATTCATTAACACATTTATAAGTGTCATAAAATACCTAAAAATTTATTTAGTTTGTTTTCATGCTCATCTCATTCATTTTAAGTGAGTTTCTCAAATTTAATTCTGAGAATGTCTTTTTTTGTTCCACTAACATTGTGCTGAAGAATGGAACGAATCTTAAAAAATTTCCCAAAAAATGAGTTGTCAAACGCATTTATGTTGTTTTGGGATAAGAAAATTCGTGCCCCACGAACAATGCCAAATGGCCCCTAACGACCTGAGCTTACCTAAGTAAAACACTACTTTATCCTTAATAAAAAGAGCTGATGATACCATCAGAGTGCATCCAGATTCGCAAGGTTGTCAGCAACTTGGTTGTTCTTGCTGCAGGAGATGACCTGAATCTTTTCAATCAACCTTATAAGCTCTTCTATTAGACCTGGAAGAGGGCGAGCAGCTGAGCATAAGCTGCATCATGTCCCTCCCATGCCATTATTCAAATAGACGTAATTCACGGTTCAGACTATTCATCTGGTCTGAAATGCGACTAGTGCAGATCAAATGAGCAAGACACTTTATTAAGCAACTGTGCAGTTCATATGCAATTCAAATAAATATGGCTTATACAAATGTATATGCATCTCCCTATATTCCCTCCATATGGTACCCAACATGGCTACTTCTCACTGCTGGTTAGAATTTCTATTACAAAATTGAACAAAATCTAGCATTTAATCTGTATCAAAACAAGATCGCAATTTCAGCGTTGGATGGTAACTTCTGGTAGTTGTGGTGGTGACTGCCTCACAACTGCATATGGAGCTTCTCTTAAAGCAATACTTGCTGGAGCCAGTTCTGGTTCTGGTCCATCCACAGATGGTTTTATAACAGTAATGAACAGTATATTGTAAAAAATGGAAAGGATAACGAGAGCAAACGCTGAATATGCAAAGTATGATCCAGAAAAGTCCGGCATTTCTCCCCTCATATCTCTTGAATGACCAGGGTCTGAAGCTGCATTTGGTAAGAACAGTTCATATTAAATTTGTAACTCCAAGAAAATATATTTGAATTATTGTATTAACCAGAAAGCAAATTGGGTTTGAATAGACTAGACGTTAACCAGATCTTTGAAATCAGACCTAATCTTAAGATGACTATAACTCATGGATGTGGAGAGAACATTAATAGAACATACATCATGGGCTCATTGGGGCCTTCTTAAATGCTAGTTCACCTCTTGGATGGCCTACCTGTTAAATTTCAGGCTATGCCCCAGAGTCTAGAAAGATGTGGCCCACCAATTGAATGGTCCAGAGTCTCCAAATTGATGAAGAATGTGATGTTAGGATAGATTTTAGAATCAAGTCCTCTGTATAGTTAAAGGACTAACAATGTAGTATTTAAGAACTAAATAGTATCCGCAAGCAGTTCCTTACCATCATAACAGAGGTTGAGCCTTGCAGAAAGAGAGACAGAGTCTGTTCACTAGGTTCGAATTCAGGTTCACAATTCACAATTCGCCACTGTAGAGTGAACCCGGTTCGCTAGGGGTAGGATGAGTCAATTTGTTTCTTGGTTCGCTAGCATGGTTTGCTTCTGTAATATTAATACATATATATTTTAAGGGTCTTGCACTCTTGCTAACGACCACTCAGTGAGTGAACTAGGTAACGACCACCAAGACATTTTTACCCCTGCATTAATTATCAAAATCCACTAAAGGTAAGGATACTTTAGTCTTTTTATAGGAGACTAGTCATTAAATGCAGGAGAGAATAAATAAAGTTTGAATTTTCTCTTTCTTTAATGAACTGTCCCCTATGAAAAAATGTCTTGATGATCGTTAACAATTTCACACATTGAGTGGTCGTTAGCATTTCACATATTTTAATCATGCAAATAAATATATTGAAAATACTTATTTTAAAAAAAGCATTAAAAATATATTTTGTGACCGATTCGCAAACCCAAAAGCCAAATTCGCTGAACTCAAATTCTAAGTTTGCTGAACTTAAAGAACAAATTCGCCGAACACAAACAACAAGTTCGCCGAACCAAAGCTATTGGATTCGGGTACGGGTTCACTCATTTCCACGAACCCAAACGAACCAAACCGCGAACTAGTTCGCTTCGAACCGGTTCACGGTTCGTTCTAGCAGGTAGCGAATTAGGTAACACTAAGACAAACTCTCAATGGGATGTGTAAAGCATAGTGACAAAGTTGGGGTTCAGGGATAATTCGGCAAGGGTCAAGTTCGGAAAAATTAAAAAACAATTTAATAATTATAAAAATATATCGAACAATTTGATTAAAAAATTAGGGAGTGATACTTTGCGCACCCGCGTTCCACTAGGTGGAACGCATGCGCGCCCACAACCCACCACATGTCTCGTTTTCTGTGTTTTTAATCATGATTAAGTTTAACTCACTTGAGATTATTATATAAATTTTTAAATCAAGGTTAAATGGATGAACCTTAGGGGTGAGTGCATCTTAACCACAATTAATGAGTGTTAACTAACCTGAGGCTATTTTTATAAAAAGCAAGGTTAGATGGATAAACCCTAAGGATGAGTGAATCTTAACCACAGTTAATGAGTGTTACTAACCTAAAGTTATTTTTCTAAAAACCAAGGTTAGATGAATGAACCCTAGGCCTAAGTTTTAGAGTATACTAATCCAAGAAAGGAGAAAATCCTAACCAGGGTCGAACCTGAGTAGGGTTGCCTACGTATTCACATGGGGTGAGATCAGACCGAGCATAGTTCTGGCACATGAGCCCGTGCCGAGGCTAAGGGAGTGTGTGTGTGCACCGGAGTGGCTTAAGGGTCTAGCTTAGGGACTAGGGTTCGGTTGACCGGGTTGGTTAAGTGCATGGTTTAGAAGGTTTGGGCCCGGAGGCCGAGGGTTAGCCCGGAGGTTAAGGATTTGGGCCAGGAGGCTAAGGTCAAGCCCGGAGGCTAAGGATTTGAGCCCGGAGGCCAAGGTCAAGCCCGAAGGCTAAGGTTTGGGCCTAGAGGCCAAGGGTTGAGCCCGGAGGCTAAGATTTGGGCCCAGAGGCCAATGTTAAACTTGGAGGCTAAGGATATGGGCCGGGAGGCCAAAGGTTGAGCTCGAAGGCTGAGATTGGGCCTGGAGGCCGAGGTTTAGACCCAGAGGCCAAGGGTTTAGTCCGGTAGACTAAGGATATGGGCCCGGAGGCCAAGGGTTGAGCTCGGAGGCTGAGATTGGGCCTGGAGGTTGAGGTCTAGGCCCGGAGACCAAGGTCTAGCCCGGTAGGCTAAGGGTTTAGTCCGGTAGACTAATATTGGACCCGGTAGGCCAGGATTGGTTAATCGGAGTTAAGGGGGAAGCTAACCATGGTTTGCAAGATCCACGGTCAATTTTATGGTCCTTCTCGTATTTCTTAGATTTTTAGGAATTTTAAAGATTTTTACCAAGGTTAAATGGTCTTAACCATGGTGGGCCAGTGAGCATGACAGGGCTTAGAATGGCCTTCTACCTGGTTTAAGCTTTGCAAGGCCACTGTTATATGAAATCCGTGAGATTGGTAGTAGAATAATTACCGTTAATCTCATTTCTTCACAAAATAGGATTGGCAGTAGAACAACTACCGCCATTGTCACTGTTTTCCATAACAGTGGCTTCGCAGCCATGGCAAAGGTAAGGGATGAGGCCTAAAGGATCCTGGACCCATGGGGGTGTTCAGGGGACTTGTCACAAGTCTTGGGCTTGGTCTGGGCCCTAGGCTTGGCATGGATTGGGCCCACAATGATTAAAACTTACACTGTGCCAAGAAGCCCAGAATGTCGGTAGACTACTTACCGACATTTTGGGCAGATTCCAATTTTTGTAATTTTAACCATGGTTAAGCTGGTTGGGGAGCCTGGAAGGACCAGAGATGATGGAGAGAGGTCTTAGGTACCAAATTCAGGCCCTGGAATGAATCAGGGCTCACTCAAAAGGGGCCTAGAGCCATTGAAAAGGGGGAGACCCAGAATGGCGGTACTGTGTTTACCGCAATTCTGGAAGTTTTCTAGAATCTGATTTTTCCCCCACAATGCTACACTGTAACGCTTTCAGGGGATTTCTTATGGACTGAGGATCCACCAGAAGGCTTGGGGAGTGCCTGTGGGTGTAGTGGGCTGCGTGTCCAAGCTTTTTCCATTGAGGAGGATCCCTATGCCTAGGATGAAGGCAATGGTATCCCCCCTACAGGCTACAACAACAAAAGATAAACAAAGTCCCCTAGAATAGGACCAGGGGCTCACAGGATATTTACAGAGAAACAAGGAGGGGTGGGGGAAACCCTACCCTGCAGGTATGTCTCCGACAAGGGTGACAACGCCCACAGTAGAGGTGGTGGCTGCGGTGGTGGTGGTGCACCACTTGGCTGGTCCTTCGGGGCTTTGGAGTCCTCTCTTTGGTAGAGGATGGAACTGATACTCAAGGGGAGCAGGGGTTCTCTTTGAATTCTTTCAGAATTTCCGGATAGGAGAGTTGGCATGGGTTTGAAGGTTGGGGGAGACATTGAATTTATAGATGGGGGAGTTAGGGATATAGAGGGGATTGGTACAGGGGTAGACGGAGGTCTCAGAAGGGAGCGGGGGCGGCTAGAGGCGTGCCTGAGCACTGGGGAGGGTAGGTGATACTGCGTTTACGTAATTTGGGAATGACAGTAATTCCAGTACCGTCATTCCCTAACAAGGCCAATATGATAATGTCGGTAGAAACTTTATCGCCATTCCAAGAGTTTTCCAGAAATGGGCCTGGGTAGGCTTAAATGCACATGCACGCGGTACGGATCTTACCACAAAAGGAATGTCGGTAGATGGACTACCGACATTCTAGATTTTTGAATTTTTAAAGGCCTGAGCCATTTCCTAAGGCTTGGCTAGGGTTCGTGGACCCTCTCCTAGGGCTTGGCTAGGGTTTGTGGGCTCTGTATGGGCCCAAGGCTGTTTGTATACGGGTCTAGGTCTTAGGGGCTCTGGGTAGTTGTTTGCATGGGCCTTGGGCCCATGTCCTAGGTTTGTAGGGTTTTAGGATTAGACTAGGGCTAGGCTAGGGCTAGCTAGGGTTGAAGGGCCTAACTATGGTTAAGGTAGGGTGAAAAATTGGGTGCTAACAATAATCATTTCATCAAAATCATTCTTAATCATGAATTGTAGATCGTTAGATTTACGATGATTAAGAATCCATCCCTTAGTGAAAGTACTGGTCACAAATTTTTAATTAACACAGACTTTGGAATCCAGTTTGAACTTACTCCTCCATCGTAAGCACAAGTTATAGGTTGTGGATACTTAAAGCTCTAGATGCTTTGGAGTAAAAACTTTGGTGAATTCATATTCCTCAATACCACTCACCACAAATCTCTATCATCATGAACCCTTGTTTATAACAGCCACTGTGATCCCTATTGTTGTGAATTCTCTTACAAGTTACACCTCGAAGCTTGGACTAAATTTACCACTTCAAAATCAAAATGTTAGCTGTAAGATGAAACCCACAGTCATGAACACTTACTCTCATACCTATAAGGCTATAATTTATAGATCATAAGCAATTCAAGTTGTGGAATATGAAATATCCAAACGAAAGCTTTCTTCTCAAAGAATATCCTTCTAGTTGTAAGGGCATAATTTTATAAGCAGTTCTGGAGTAAATCTCTTGAATACTGAACTCTCAAAAGAGTTCACTAACAATTTATATGATCTGGCTACATCTGTCTAGATTTCTGCACATCTTTGTAACTATTGGCTGTAATTGCAATTGCTTGGCTTAGAAATCTTCCCTAACCAATTCCATTGCAAGTTATTTAATTCGCTACCCTATAGCACTTGGGCAATCTTGATGGGGATGTTTTCACAGAGGAAGAATCTACTAAGGTCCTTGCTTGATTAAACAACCATTTAGAGTCTCCAGTATATTTCTCTCAAATTCATCATCTATTTCTAGCTACCCTGGTTTGCCCTTCCATTTTACAGGCAGCTATTCTTTTTCATCTTTTAATCTTGTTCTAATATTTATTTCTTGTCCATAATAGTGATGCGACTTATTCTTTAGTTGATAGGCCCAATAATTGGGAAGGGCATTCCAACTTGCCTTTCTCAGTGCTTCACAATCACGGGTAATAGTCATGTGTATCTGGATGTGTGGTATAAATGTTTGGTCCCCTTCACAAAGTGGAAACACTGCACTTCACAGGGCTTGATTTCTCCATACTGGAGAGGGTTGATCACCTACTAACATTTTAGAGCTCGGACAAAAAAAAAATAGACCATGGTAACATGCTAAACCTAGTATACACAACCCAGTTTGTCCGGCGTTCTAGGTTTCTATGTGTTACTCTCCGTGTCAATATCAGAAGTCGACAGACCAATGACCTGTTTACATAAACTCCCAAACTCAAGAAATTGATGATCCCTGGGATGACTGTTAAAATACATAATCTAACACAATCGACATCATTTGTGAAGAAATCCAACCCACAACTGCAAATATGGATAAGATGGCACTAATAAGCCTGGCAGATTGTCTCTGTACTTAGAAAGGTTTAAAACAAACTGAGACTAATTTGGTGATTTTTGATTCGAGTATATCCTTCTCGATCTATTGAGAAGGTCCACATAGATTTAGCCTCCACAATTCTAAGCCTCAACAATGTCCAAAAATGAAGAAAGAGTACTAAAAAGTAAAAACACAAATTTTCCTCAACAATATTTTGGAATATATGAAGTGGATATTGTCTGAACTGATCATTCCATGATCATTCAATCACCCAACAATGAAAAAAAAACTTTAATAGAGCTACACTGTGGACCTCATGGTGAACATCAGTGTATTCAAAGCGTTCAAGCGAAGTCTAGGTGATTGGGGTTTCATTAGGATTTAGGCGTGGCACTCTCTTAGGCATTGCTTACGCAATGCCTAGGCGTACCTTTTATGTTAAAATTATAAGAATTGTGCGATTAACCGCCTAGATCATGATTAGGCAAAAGGGCCCCTAGCTAGGTGAAGCGGGGGCCTAGGCATTTCCTAGGTGACATTTTGACTACACTGGTGCAGATCATAGTCACAAAAATCGGCGATTTTTTGAAAAAATCGCGTTTAAAACGCGAATTATGACCCTAGCGATTAAATCGCCGATTAAATCGCATTTTATTGATTAAATCGGCGATTCGCTATTAAATCGCGAAAAACTCGTTTAAAACACGAAAATCGCGTTTAAAACGTTAACCGGTTTTTTTGTTTTATTTTTAACTCTTAGGGGCAAAAATGTAATTTGCCTGTATAAAAAAAAAAAAACCCCTCGATTTCGGTTTAGGTTACCCGATTCAGAAGAAAAAGAAGACAGAAGAGAAGAAGGAGAAGAGGAAAAGAAGGAGAAGAGGAAAAGGAGAAGAAGAAGGGTTACCTGTCGCCTCTCGCAGCCTTTCGCCTCGCAGCCTCTCGCCTCGCAGCCTCTCGCCTCTCGCAACCTCTCACAGCTCGCAGCCTCTCACAGCTTGCAGCATCTCGTCTCGCCTCTCGCTCTCGTTTGCCTTCCTCCACCGCAGCCGAAGCCCTCAGGAAGTGCTAGCTCTCGCAGCCGAAGCCCTCCACCGCAGAGGAAAAGGTACTCAATCATTTTGCTTTTCCTTCCTCCACCTCTTCCTGTTTCCATTTCCATTTCCTATTCTTGTTTTTCATACATTTTTTTTTCCAATTTCTCATAGAATTTTACTCATTTGTAAGGATTTATAAAAGATTAATCTACAATGGTAGTCCCATTGTAGATTTGCTCCATTCTCTTTTACTTTCTAATTAAAATTTGGGGGTTTTTTCTGTTCATCATAAGATATTAGAATATATTTTATATGGGTTGCCATTCATTGGTATAAATTGCAATACATGATAGGAGAGGGTTTTCTTTCACAGTAAGTTCGGGCATGGGAAAAATATGATACTTTGTCTTTCACAGTGACGTTCAAGTATTATATGATACATGGGAAAAAAAATATGATACATGATAGGAGAGGGTTTTCTTTCACAGTGACGTTCAAGTATTATATGATATTTTGTCTCAAAATTTTGGTACAGAAAAATGGAAACCCCAAAAATTTGGAAACATATATATATTTAGGTATAATATTAGTATGCGTCAAAATTGCATGATAAAAAAATTGCTATATATATATACATATACCTACACTGCTACACATACACTGTCCTATAATAGAACTTCTGATTGTGTTGTTTGGAATTTGGTAGTTTTAATCTTTGTTAATTTATTGTATTTTTCTTCAATGTATATTACTTTTCTGCTGTAAAATTTCCAGTAAAGGGATTAGATGAGCTTCTTGGGTGTATTTGAAAATATGGTAGTTAGGCTATCTTTTACATTTCGTGCAACATAACACATATTGTTGCTAAAATTTCTGTTGTGCATCTTATTTGGTTGTATTTTAGAAGTGTTTGCTGTACTTTGGATTTTATGAGTGTTCTATGGATATGGAATAACAGATTTTGGGTTATTCTGGGGGTTGAATAATTTTCTGTTTATGATCCCATGTTACTCTCTATTCATTTTTTTAAAAAAATATTTATTATTATTATTATCAGTAATCTCAATTCTGTTTATCACTTCTCTCTCACCATCTCTCTCTCATGCAAACAAACTCACTGAACTGGTAAGCCATTTCACCTGTTCTACTGATTGTTTATTTATTTTGGAAGGCCTGAATAATTTGGAACTAATTCAGAAATCAAATCATCCCATATTTATGTGTAGCTTCCTATATCTTGGATACCTTTTTTTTTAATAGCTAATTTGTACTTTATTTTGGAATACCTTATTTTGAATGACTGTATTACTATATGTATGAATTATGATCATGCTTAATTACTTATATTGTGAATTATTTTGTGCTTTTTCTTTTGTTTAGGGACTAGGGTTTGAAACTTTGAATCAAAGTATCAAAGTTAACCATGCCAAGAGCTAGAGATCCTTTTTGGGAGTATTTAACTGAAGAAGAGGGGACAAAGATTCGATGTAATTTTTGTCAAGAAGTGTTTGTGGGTGGAATTACCCGCATGAAGTTTCATTTTTCAAAGTTATTAGGAAGAGATGTGCGGCCTTGTGCTTCAGTGCCTGATTTTGTTAATGAAATGGCACTAGAGGTCGTACAAGAGATAGATTCGCGTAAAAAGGCAAAGATATTACGAACATCTAATTCTCAAGTTGGTGGTGCTAGTGGAAGTTCTACGGGATCAACTGGGCATGCAAGCACAACTTGTGGTAGCCTAGGTCCTCTAGGAAAAGGAGGTCAGCCAAAGGTAATGCAACTCGTAAAGAAGAAAGAAAAAGAGCTTGCAGATCATTTGATGGCAAGGGCTTTGGTGGCGAATAATCTTCCGTTTCAATTGGCAAGATCGCAAGAGTTTCAGGATGCCATCACAGCTGTTGCGAATCATGGCCCAGGTTATGTTCTCCCAAGTAGTGAAACCTTTAGGGTGAAGTTATTGGCAAACTTGAAGGAGGAAGCAGAAGAGTATGTTAAGAATATTAAAAAATCTTGGGAAACAACTGGGTGTACTATCATGTCTAATTCTTGGACTGATGGAAAGAAAATGCCACATGTGAACTTGTTAGTGGCGTGTCCTAAAGGGACAATATTTTTAAAAAGTGAGTGTACAGTGGGGAAGAAAAAAGATGCGACATTCATTGCGAATTTCATCTCATTTGGGATCGAAGAAATTGGAGCATAAAATATTGTCCAATTCATATCAGACAATGCTTCCAATTACAGTGCGGCTGGAATTATTATCGAAGATAGATATCCAAATATCTTCAAGACATCATGTGCAGCACACTGTTTGGATTTTATTTTGGAGAGTATAGATGAGCTTCCTCATGTGAAGCCAATTTTGGAAAATGCAAGACTTATTGTGAAGCTTTTGTACAAGTTTCAACATGTTCTTGATTTGATGAGATTACACACACAAAAGAGAGAACTAAAAAGGCCCGGTGCTACTAGATTTGCAACACAATTTCTGTGTTTGCAATCTATTCTTAAAGAGGAACAAGCTTTACGGTTTATGATTGCTTCAGCTGAATGGAGAGCTCTTCCTCAAAGCAAAACAGAGGAAGGACTAGAAGTTACAAATATAATACAAGGTAATATGTTTTGGGAGAAGGGTAGAGAGATAATCCATACAGTAGAGCCTATTGTTAGGGTTCTACGAATGGTAGATGGTGATGGCTCTACTATGGGATATTTATATGAAAGCATGGATAGGGCGAAAGAGGCAATTAAAGAAGTATATAGAGACAACTCTGAGAAGTTTATGCCTTTTTGGAAGATAATAGATGAAAGATGGAACAAGACATTGCACAGTCCCTTGCATGCAGCTGCCGCTTACTTGAATCCTTACTTGTTTTATAATAAACTTGTGAAGATGGATAAGGAAGTGAGGGTAAGCATTGAGATGATAATTAATAAGATGATCCCTAGTTTTGAGGAGAGAAAGCAGTTTAACAAGGAGCTGAAAAGTTACCACCAACTAGATAATGACATCTTTACCACATGGGCAGTTGATTCCCTTTTGGATTCACATCCAAGTAAGTACATTACATTTATTTTCAATTTTGAAGTTTGATTAAGATTTTAAATTTTATAGTTCAAATTTTTTTAATTATGTATTTATATTGTAATTAGGGGTTTGGTGGGATATGTGCGGTAGTCCAATTCCGACCATTCAGAAGGTGGCAATCAAATTGCATAGTCAACCATGTAGTGCCTCGGGTTGTGAAAGAAATTGGAGTGCTTTTGAGGCCGCACACACGAAGAAGCGGAACAGATTAGAGCCAAATAAATTACATGATTTGGTGTTCGTTCGTATGAACTTGCATTTGATGAAGACAAGTGCAAGTAAAGAAAAGAAGGATTCAGAACCAATTAGTCTTGAGAAAATTTTACCATTCCCAGATATTCCTGAAGCTGAAGGGGATCATGACCTTGAAGATGGAGCATCATCTTCCAATGAAAGTTTAGAGAATGAAGAGAGTGCAGGCTGTGCAGCTCTTGATTATCTAGATTATGATGCAACTTTTCTGTGATTGATAAATTCAAGTGACATGATTTTATTTTGTAGTAGGTTGATACTTTTTTGTTGATGGAATTGTAAGGTTAAACAATCAGTCTTTTGTTTTTAATCTTAAGGAGTTGATGATGTCTTGGTAAATTTTGATGCTTTAATTGTTGGAATGAAATGGATGTTGAAATGATATTATGAATATATTATTATTGATAATATTAAGAGTTGATGATGACTTAGATATATTAATTAATATCATATTTATATTTTATATAATTATTAAAAATCTCCGATTTTTTCCAAACTTGAACCCTACCGAATTATTCCCGAATTCAAATTATTCCCCGAATTTTTCCCGAATTTTACCGAATTTTTCCCGAATTTTCCGCATTTTTCCGAACTTGAACCTTGCCGAATTATTCCCGAATCCCGACTTTGTGACTATGGTGCAGATTAGCAATCCAAGGTCCCTAAATCCGCTTCCTTCTGAACAAATCTTGTGAAATATGAACTATGTATTGTCTGAATTCATTGATCATTCAGTGATTTCTTAACCACCCAACATAACAACATATAAACATTTAGGGAGCTACAAAATCGACTGCCCACGGTGCACACGTTCCTAAAAGCTGCCATTAGGCCCATTACCACTTCCTTCCCCACAAATCAGGCAAAATTTGAAATGGGTATTGCAAGAAATAATCAACCCATGACTGTTCAACTACCCAATAGAGCAACCATGAACTAATTACATGGCTACAACATTGAACTCTCATGGTACATGTTAGCAATATTTTAGGACACCATAATCACTTCCTTCCCAGTAAATCAAGCAAAAGCAACAAATGGATCTCATCTAATTAAGAAAGAAACTAATCGCCAGGCATTAAAACAAACCCAACTGACAAAACTCTCTGCAACAAAAAGACAAACATAAACAGAGAGTGAGACTGTGAGAGAGAGTACCCATGTTGGAAGAAGAGACCCTTTTCTTTGGAGGAGTGATTGGTTTCTCAGAAAGGGTTTGAAGCTGCTGGTCGAGCTTCTGCAGTGCTTCTCGGGCCTTTTCTGGGTCCAATTCGAACTGGGATTCTTTCTCCACGGCACGTAGTTGTGAATTTTGTCCTCTTCTCTTGAGATTGAAATCACCATCGAAGAGCAACGCAGAGATGATTATTCTACGCTTAAGAAGAAAGGAGGGAGAGATTAATGGTGGCTTCTGAAGTGAAAAAGATTGCAGAATCATTTGATTGCACCAATCCCAAAACCAAACAACTCAAATGGAACCCTCACATCCAAATCTTTATCTATGTTAGATGCATGGAGGCTGTTCGGTAGCGAATGCAAGTCTGTTCTAAATTAAAAACAAGGGTGCTGCTAAGCGCACCCCACTATTTGATAACCGCACTTCATTATTACAAATTGATGATTGCACACCATTAAATTTATAAAATTACTAATACACACCAAAAAATAAAAAATAACTTCTAGATTTTAATAACTACTCAGCAAAGTACTGTGGTTACATCTTTTAACTTCAAATGGTGTGATTTCCAAAAGTAAAAAGTAATGGCATGAAGCGCTCTCACAAATGAGGAAAATGCAAATGAGACAGTTTTTTTTAGTGCAAGTAAATGGGTATTGGTGAATTTCTATACAATTAAATATAATAACACAAATGATACATCCCTGAGAGAGTACTCTAGAACTCTCATATGCAAATAAAATAAGTTTGCAATTTACAAGATATACTTTGTGGGCTCAACTGTGTGAGATAAATTATTGCATGCACAACAAAGTAATAACTAGTGTTATCAAAATCGGACCGGACCGGCCGGTCGAACTGAAAAAACTAGGAACCGGACCCCTCGCCGGTTCCCAAAATCCCTCAAAATCAGAACTCTTTAAGAACTAGTGGTAGAATCGATTCAAAACCAATCAAAATCGGGGAAAATAGGGGGGGGGGAATGAAAAAAATAGTTTTTTTTTTTTTACAAAAAGTACACGGCCAAATAGGACCGATTGAACCAGTGGAATCGGGAACCTGACCACTCTACCGGTTCGAGGTGCGGTCTGATTATGAAAACAATGGTGATAACAAAGCTGAGCTGACAGAGTTTCTATTGCATAATATGTATATAACCAATGCCAATGCCACTGAGTGTAAGGAGCATCATCCTCAATCGGAATGAAATCTTCTACGATTGTAACCGGACTCGAGGAAGTCTGGTTATGCCCCTGAGGTCACCACGTGTCCCTTTTGACACTTCTTAACTATGGTTAAGATTCACCCACCCCAAGGGTTCACCCACCTATCCTTAATGTTTTTGTTACTATGACCTCCTATTTCGGTCGTATGGATATGATTGCCTACCACTTTCTCTAAGAAGAAATATGGTTGTGAGGAGTGCTACTCACATTTGCAGATTTCAAAAAAATTCCAACTCTAACAATGAGTAATAACACTTGTGGTTGTTAGTGATAAGATAACATGTTGCAACCACGATAGTTTCGGAGTTTGGGTCTGAGTTAGCATTTCTCTCACTTATGAGGTTTGAATTTAAGAATGTTGTTCATAATTCAATAGGATAATGACATGTGGCTCAACAGATGTTTTGATATATTATGAATATATTAAATGCTAAAAATCCTCCTTTGAGATTTGGTTAACAGAATTCCATGAAAGATGGTTAGATAAAGCTATTAAAATAAACATGTTTGTCTGATAATGATGATTTTAGTCATTAATGACCACTGATAAATAATATTTGATGTTTTCAGGCTCGTATGCTCTTAGTTCTTCTAAAAAGATTCTACTCCTTAATGACTCTTTCAATCTCTGTGCAAATAATGATGATTATAGCCTTTGCGCTATTAATAGTTGATTATGGTTCTTACGCAATTGATTTTGGTTATAGGTTTAACGCATTTGATGCTGATTCGGGCTCTAAACGCCTTTTGGATACTGATTCAGACTCTTAACATCTTTTTTATGCTGATTTGGGCTCTAACGCCTTTGGATACTGATATGGGCTCTAATGCCTTTAATTAAATGTTGATTGAGACTTTAACGCCTTTGATGATCAATATGGCTTCAGTGTCTCTCTGTGGCTTTTAACGTCTTTCTGATGATGATGGGTATAGTATGGATTAGTACCTCCTTGTGTATCTTTCTGAAGACCTACACCAGAAAGAGGATTTGCTTTGTCAAGGGTGAATGGTATGAATTATTGTCTCCCCATGAGAATGAGTGTGGTTGTTTCCCCTCACCACCTATTCCAGTAAAGCATGGATTACTTCCTGGGCTGACAGTCAGGGAGAAAACATTGGAGATGAATTTTTCCTGAGTTTCTCTTAAGGCCTGACGGGATGGGTGTCTTCGTCCAACTCCTTCGCTTTCCCTATTGGACTTGAGATGATGATTATTATTATTATTATTACTTAGAGGAGTGTTGCTGTCTGAACACTTATATATTAGCTCAAAAGAACAGTACACCATGAAAGCGTATGACCCGTTTTCACAATATAGTTACCAACCGTTTTGGGAGAGGATGATGAGTTGTGGTTTGGAGGGCTTAGATAGAATTTGTTAAAGGATGAGTATTATGAATACCGCTTTTAACCTTTGAAGAATATATCCGAAAGTTTTGGTCATAAAAGCTTAAAGGAGTTATAGTGAAAAACGTCTTTATTTTGATAAAATCCAATATTTTCTCTCTAAAGTCGGTTAGAAAAACGGTTGTGAGAGCTGTACAAGTTAGTTATGATTTCTGTTGATCAACTATAAATAGAGGTGACTCCCTCTTGTTTGAGAAGAAAATTTCCCCCCGACTCTAACAAGATTTCCTTGAGAAATAAGATTTTTTTTTTTCTATCTTCAACAAGAATTTACAGAGAGAGAAAGTAAAGGATTTATTAAGAAAAGTCATTTGTCACCATTATTTTTCACTGTTCTTTCTTCTTTCCCTCTAATTCACTTTCTTCCCATAGTTCCTTATATTGATCTCTGAATCATTTCTTTCAAAATAACTCAATTTAGAACGGTCTAGATAACAGATTTAGGCTAGATTGAGGTTGCAATGAATCCCATCACTTCGAAATCAAAATCACCCCTCTTCACAGTGATAGGCGTACTTATGAATTCTATTTCAAAACCTAAGGTTGGACCTCATTGGTCCAGCCACCCCCTCTCCAACCTTAGGTTTCAAAATAGAATTCATGGGTACGTTAACTATTTCCCAAATAAATAAGCGCCTTTACTTTTTTGCAGAAGGCTACAAGTACTCCCAAATATACTCCCTAATCCTAGTCATTGAATTAAATTAGGATAATGCTAGCAACACCTAAGAGTCACTTTCTTTTCGATTGGACAAAGCCGTTGGTTGAAAACATGTGTCTTCTAATTAATGAAAGACAATAACCTATGTCTTCTCCTTGATAAAAGTGAACTTGGAAAAAAGTGGGGCTAGCGTTATTTATTAAATTATTATTGGGTCAAAATTAGAGTTGATGTGTCATTAAAAAAGATAAAATAAGTCAAGCCAAATTTTGGCCCTTAGTGGTTAACTATAGGCGATTAACATTGGAAAGTATATTTGAGAGTACCCATTAGACTGGCTCTACTTTTAAATTTTCATTAATGACTTTAATTATTGCTAATCTCTCTACCTAGAGTAGTTTTTATTTGAGTTGCTGGTTACACCACTTGGGAGAATGCTAGCCTCACTTCTTCTATAGGGCCAACAAGTCTCCTCACTGTTTTCAGCTACCTATTCAACTGGTTATAACCAATAAAGAGAGACATATGAATGTCGGAGTTGGAGCTAGCAAAATCCTTTTTAAAAAAAAAATTATTATTGAGGGACCAATAACATGCACGTTTCGGGCCTGTTGCTAATCCACACTCTTTGAGGATCATAACCATCAGATATGTAGACTTGTGTACTTCAATAACCGGTCGAATATGATTATTACCATATCAATTTTTGTTTGGTAGAGAATATCTTTCTAAAGAATGTCAAGCATACTCATTACTCAAGTCTTTTTCTAGGCAGTCAATTCCAGGTAATTGGCAGCTATCATTGGTTTGCAGTGGTTAGTGGGTAAGAGAAAACCAGACTTAAAACATGATATGTATATTAACCGTTTCATTTTCACTCAAGGGAATTGAACTCTAAACAACCACATTGGGAAACAAAACCTTTTTGTGGGCCCATTGGTGTGGGAGGATGGGATTTGATCTGGCTCTCACCGGATCAAAATCATCCGGCCTAAGGCTTTTGTCCGACATGTGGCGATAAAAAGGGGAGAAGTCATTTCATTTTCCCCTAATTTTTTTTTACTTCTCTCCATTTGATATCTTCTCTCCTTTTTATCACCACATGTCACACGCAAAAAGGAGGCCAGTTGATTTTGATCCGGCGAGAGCCAGATCAAACCCCATCCCGTGGTGTGGGCTCATTGGGCTAGGGACGGGGGACATATGTCACTATTTTTTTTGCTACAACGGTTATACCTATTAACTTTTTTCTTTTTTAAAAAAAAGTTGTCTCTTTAACCTATTAAGGGCAGAGACAATTCAAACATGCTCGGACTAGCTCTCCTCTTCTTTAATAATCCGAAAACTCCGTATGCTAGAAATTTATCTCCACTTAGTGGTTGTGAATGTCTAGAAATGCTAGTGAGACCACAAAGGGCTGGGACCACACCGAGACCGTGCATGTGATGCACGGGACTCAAATAAATAAAAACAGGTTCAACAAAAATTTGAGTTCCGTGCATCACATGCACGGTCTTAGTGTGGTCTGGGCCCTTTGCAGTCTCATTAGCATTTCTCTTTCTTTAAATGGTTAAAATGCGGCAAACAGTCAAGAAAGGAAGACCATAGACTGGATGATCATGATCATCCACTCAAATCATGTGTTGATGCAAGAGATATCCTAAATTAAGTTCTAATTTTAACTTACCTTGACCCAAGACTTGATTATGTTCTGATCCAATAGAGATTCGTGATTAAATCAAATCTCCCAGTAATCTTTTTTTTTTTTTTTTGGTTAAAAAAAATAGGGCTCTGGAGTGTCGTCACGGCCCCCTAGGCACTGACCCTGGGTTGACAGGTTAGCATCCAGATTTAAGCCTGCCCATAGCTGGCACCTACCACCCGAGTACCAATGGCCTGCCCCCATGTGCAGTCCTACATTGCTAGGTTTCAAGATGTGCGGCCAGAGGGCAAGCCTGCAAAGAAAGGACAACACCAACACACCCCAATAGGGTCAAACTCGAGACGCCTAGCATGGCACGGAACACGGGAAGCCACTGAACCACCCCCTTAGGTGGTCCCCGTAACTCAATCAAGATGACTAAATACGGGCAGTGTTGCTAAAAAAACAAAAACCATGCAAGAAGGCCTAGGGTAATCATTAAGGCAAGCACCTAGGTATCGGTCGTCTAAGCAATGAAAGTGTGTTGGTTTGTTATTGTTTATCTATTCTTAAAATTGAGC
The DNA here is from genome assembly GCA_015143295.1 of Tetracentron sinense. NCBI lineage: Eukaryota > Viridiplantae > Streptophyta > Magnoliopsida > Trochodendrales > Trochodendraceae > Tetracentron > Tetracentron sinense. The sequence continues at coordinate 42,210,089 of CM026557.1, forward strand.
ATAACGTGAGAGCAAGGGGAAGGAGTTAACCACAGTTAATAGGAGTTAAAAGGGACACGTGTTAACCAGCAGGTGCAATTGAACTCTCCCCGAGTTCAATTGCGATTGGTTGTGATTCTATCCTTTAAATAGATAGATGAGCAAGGGGTAGTTTGGGCATTAAAGTAAAACATTAAATCAAAGTTTTATTTTATATAAGGGTAGTTTGGGAATTTCAGAAAAATCAATCTACACCTGCCTCTCCTGCCTCTCGCATTATAATAGTAAAGATATTGGATTATCTATACTAACACATGTTATTCTCCCATATCAATGTCGTTTCCTAATTTACAGTTTTTAATGTGAATAGTGAATCTTGATCTAGATCTTCCTGGTTGATCATTGAACATGAATGTGTTTTCTTCTCAAAACGTTAAAGATTAAAAATGAGTGTTACCAGCATTATCCTGAAAAAGTAAAACAGTCTTCTCTTAATAGAAGACAATAAGATATTTCTTTCCCTCTAAGAGAGTACATTTATAAGAACAAGAGTCCTATCACTAATCTTCAATTTTTATTATTAGTGAATTCTACTAATATATTATAAATCTAAAATATATAAAATATTATAAAAATTAAATATTTAAAGAATTTTTGTACCACCTCATACTTATCCATGAAAAGAACTATTAGTAAGTTATATTACTAATCTTTAATTTCTACTAAAACATTATTTATCTGATTATAAAATAAATTTAAAGATATTATTTATCAATTCAAAAATTAAATAGATATTTATTTTAGTAAAAGTACGTGATTAAAAATTTAACATAAGTAAACTACTTAAAAACTTTTTATTTAAATTTTTTTATTATAATTACGTACTATTGATTATGTATTACTTATTTATTAAAGAAAATACAACTAATTATATAATTATAATTTATACTCTTTTTTAATATCACTTGATTGAAGTCAGATAACTATAATTAATAATAATATTAATTTTTAACTTAATCTTTTTATATTTTTTAATATTAAAAAATAATATGTTGGCAACTCTACTAGTATATATATATATCCATTCTACTAATAAAAGTACAAGAAGTATGTAAAATTTTACTTGGACGTAAATACCCTTTAACTTATTTTATTTAATACATAACTAGAGTATAACCAAAGTTTGATAACTCTTTTAATTCTAATAAAATTCTCTTCTAATTGATTACGTACATATTCTTCATTGGTAAGGATTCTTTATTAGAGATTTGGAAGGACTCCATTTGAAAGTCCTATTTAATGTCCTATTCTTCTAGGGAAATGATACATTCCTCTCTCCTGGCTTGTTTTCTTCTCTACTAGGATATAAACATGTTCTTTTGTGTATGGGATACTGGTCTACACAATATGTTTGTGTGCACGCGAACAGGCCTGCAGAGTCCTCAACCCCTAGCATGCCAATTGTGGTCTGTCACTTTACTAGGAAACTATGCACAGTTCATATGCAAATCAAATAATTTGGATTATACAAATGCATATGCATTTCCCTGTGGCTGTATTCCTTCCATATGGTACCCAACATGGCTACTTCTCACTGCTGGTTAGAATTCCTATTACAAAATTGAACAAAATCTAGCATTTAAGCTGTATCAACACGAGATCGCAATTTCAGCGTTGGATTGTACCTTCTGGTAGTTGTGGTGGTGACTGCTTCACAGCTGCTGCATATGGAGCTTCTCTTAAAGCAATACTTGCTGGAGCCAGTTCTGGTTCTGGTCCATCCACAGATGGTTTTATAACAGTAATGAACAGTATATTGTAAAAAATGGAGAGGATAACGAGAGCAAACGCTGAATATGCAAAATATGATCCAGAAAAGTCTGGCATTTCTCCCCTCATATCTCCTGCACGACCAGGGTCTGAAGCTGCATTTCGTAAGAAACAGTTCATATTAAATTTGTCAACTCAGAGAACACAAATTGGGGTTGAATTGACTAGAAGTTAATCAGATCTTAGAAATCTAACCTAATCTTAGGACAACTATAACTCATGGATGTGGAAAGAACATACATAAAATAATGGACTTATTGATGTGGCCTCCTTAAATTGCTAGTTCACCTGCTAAATTTCAGGCTATGCCCTAGAGTCCAGACAAGATGTGGCCCACCGATTGTATAGTCCAGATTGATGAAGAATGTGATGTTAGGATGATGGAGCTCAAGTCCACAGTATAGGTAAAGGACTAACAATATAGTATTTAAGAGCTAAATAATATTCGCAAGCAGTTCATAAACAGAGGTTGAGCCTTGCAGAAATAGAGACAAGACTCTCAAAATGTTAAAATCAAAATGTTAGCTGTAAGATGAAACTCACTGTCATGAACACTTATTATTAATAGATCATAAGCAATTCAAGTTGTGGAGGTATGCAATACCCAACAAAGCCTTTCTTCTCAAAGAATCTCTTTCTAGTTGTAAGGGCATAATTTCATATGCATTTCTGGGGTATATCTCTTGAATATTGAACTCTTAAAAGAGTTCCTCCTCTAAAAAAATTATTTGATCTGGATTCATCTGTCTATATTTTTTCCACATCTTTATAACTATTGGTTGTAATTGCTTGGCTTAGAAATCTTCCTTAACCAATCCCATTGCAAGTTATTTAATTTGCTGCCCTGTAGCACTTGGGCATTCGCGATGGGGATGTTTTCACAGAGGAAGAATCAACTAAGGTCCTTGCTTGATTAAACAACCATTTAGAGTCTAGTATATTTCTCTCAAATTCATCATCTATTTCCAGCTACCCTGGTTTGCCCTTCCATTTTACAGGCAACTCCTCTATTTCATATTAATATATTATACTCTTGTTCTAATAATTTATTTCTTGCCCATAATAGTGATGCGACTTATTCTTTAGTTGATAGGCCCATAATTGGGAAGGCCATTCCAACTTGTAATGGCCACATGTATCTGGATGTGAGGTATAAACATTTTGGTCCTCTTCATTGAGTGAAAACACTGCATTTCTGAAGCAGCACGCAACCACTAATCCCAAAAGTCATGACTGATGGGAAGGACACAATCTGGTCCCTTATAGCCTAGGTCAAAGTCCCAGAACAAGCACCCCTCTACCCCTCAAGAAGATGCAGCCCAGGTCATAGGGCTTGATTTCTCCATACTGGAGAGGGGTGATCGCCTACTAATATTTTAGAGCTCGGACTCAAATTTTTCCAGACCATGGTAACTTGCTAAACCTGTGTACACAACCCAGTTTGTTCGGCCTTCTAAGTTTCTATGTGTTACTCTCCGTGTCAATATCAGAAGTCAGACAGATCAATGCCCTATTTACATAAACTCCAAAACTCAAGAAATTAATGATCCCCGTGATTAATGTTAAAATACCTAATCTAACACAATCGACATCATTTGTGAAGAAATCCAACCCACAACTGCAAATATGGGATACGATGGCACTAATAAGCCTGACAGATTATCTCAATACCTTTTTTTTTTTGGAAACTCGGGGTGTACTTGGGGAAAAGATAAATCAAAGCGTGAGTTCCGTCTTTCCGGGGATTTTCAGATGCTGTTTTACGATCTTAGGTCTCTGAAAAATATGTCCAAAGGAGTGTGAGAAGAAGAAGGTGAAGCAAGAGTTTGAAAAGGAAGCAGTGATCCTTAACAGAACCACTCAATCAAATATATATTGTTCATCACTTCCTCTTTGAGTTACTATACAGATTGTACAAGATATTGGGTTTCCAATATTACAATATTCTTTCTATTGAGAAGATATCTCAATCTATTAGATTGGTTGTCAAGATCCTTTGCATGATGTGGTATGATTCGTATGATGGTTCAATACTCCCCCACAAGGTGATGGTGGTGGAGGCATCAACTTGGAACGCAACAATTCAAAACGGGGACCTGGAAGAGATTTTGTAAGAATATCAACTGTTTGTTCAATGGTTGAGACAAAACGGATTCGAAGATCACCCCGAACGACCATTTCGCGAACAAAATGGTAGTCAATCTCTATGTGCTTCGTGCGAGCATGGAGAATAGGATTGGAGGCCATATAAGTGGCGCTGATATTATCACACATGACTTGTGTTGGGGTGGAAACAGAGACCCTGAGATCACGAAGAATATACCGAATCCATACCGTATCAGCAGTAGTGGTGGCTAGAGCTCGATATTCCGCTTCGGCGCTAGATCTAGAGACCGTTGGTTGCTTCTTGCTCCCCCAGGAAATAAGATTGGGGCCGAGATAAATGCAATAGTCTGTGGTCGAATGCCGATCATCAGGCCCACCTGTCCAGTCAGCATCTGAATAGGCAATGAGAGGAAGAGAGGAAGCCCGACAAAATGATATACCATGCGTGATGGTACCCTTTAAATAGCGTAGAATTCGTTTCACAGCTACAAGATGTGTGGTTGTTGGCCGATGCATAAACTAACAAGCTTGATTGGTAGCATATGTGATATCAGGACGAGTAAGTGTTAGGTATTGTAGAGCCCCAACTAAGCGCCGATAGGCTGTAGGATTAGGAAGCGGGTCACCGTCATGCATGGAGAATTTAGACCGAGAAGCAACAGGTGTGGTGCATGGTTTGACGCCAGTCATATCATGTTCATCAAGGAGATTTAGAACATACTTGGCTTGTGTGATGGAGAGCTTGGATGATGTACGGGTGACCTCCATGCCAAGAAAGAAGTGAATATCTCCAAGGTCCTTCATATCGAATTCGTTGGAGAGAGTGGAGATAAAAGATTGAACAAATGATTCTGTCATATCGGCTAATAAGATGTCATCAACATAGAGAAGAAGAATTAAAGAGCCTTGAGAGGTATGATGAACAAACATGGATGTATCTGCTTTGCTGCAATGAAATCCATTTTCCAGGAGAAAGCTACTGAAACGATTGAACCATGCTCGAGGGGCTTGTTTGAGGCCATAAAGAGCTTTATGTAGGCGACAAACATGGTGTGGAAAGTCTCGATCCACAAAGCCTGGGGGTTGTATCATGTAGACTTCCTCCTGAAGATTTCCATGGAGGAAGGCATTTCGAACATCCAATTGGCGAATGACCCAGTTGTTGGTGACAGCCATGGAAAGGACAATACGAATCGTCGTGGGTTTAACAACAACCGGGCCATAGGTATCAGTGTAATCAATCCTAGGTTGTTGATTGAAACCTTTTGCAACCAGATGTGCTTTGTAGCGCTCGATAGAACCATCAGCCTAATGTTTGACGCGATAGACCCACTTACATCCAACAATGTTCATTTTGGCATGAGGGGAAACAAGAGACCATGTCTTATTTTTCAGTAGGGCATTCAGTTCATCAACCATGGCAGCACGCCATTGAGGAAGCTTGACGGCTTTGCTAAAGCACGATGGTTCAACGGGCCCATGAGAGATGTGCGATAATAGTGCCATAGGAAGCGGATACCTAGTTGCAGCCCAGGCTTTCAGTTTGAGAGTGCCATCACGAAGGTGAGTAGTCATGTGATGCTGAGAACCAGTGGAATGCACAACCGAGGCTTGATCCAAAGTGTTGGGTGTGGCATTGTGGGCCGGCACAGATGAAATCAATCCAACAGATTAAGACACATTTGGAGTAGGGATGGGGATGTTGGCACTTGAGCTAATAGGTGATGCAGCAGCTGGTAGGGAGTGAAATGATTCACTATGGGTGGAGTCATTCAAAACTGCATCTGTATGTGCATCCGGAAAACGTGAGCCAAGGGAGGATCCATGGGCAGCAACCTGGGGTAGTGGGGCAGCAACATGTGGCGGTAAAACAGTGTCACAGCTGATGTGAGTGGAGGATCCCTCGGAGGTAGCAGCAATAGCAGGTCGAGCATGTTCATGGACAACATCATGTGCTGGAGTAGCCATGAATACAGGCTGATTCGTGTGATAGAAAGGGCCAAGAACACCGGGGAAAGTTGCTGGAATTGGCGCCGGTGAGGGAGCAGACCTGCACAGAGAAGGATAGGGGAAAGACATTTCGTTAAATATTACATGACGGGAAATAAATACACCACCAGTAGGCGGGTCCAGGCATCGATATCCCTTATGCAAGGAGCTGTATCCGATGAAAACGCAGCGTCGGGATTTCGGGCTAAGCTTATCATGTCTAGTCGGCCCAAGAAGCGGATAACATTCACATCCAAAAGTGCGAAGAGCCTTATAATTAGGCATGGACCTGAAGAGAACCTGAAAAGGGGACCGGTGTTGTAGAGTCCGAGTGGGTAAGCGGTTAATGAGATGAACCGCGGTTCCAAAAGCTTCAACCCAAAATTGCTTGGGTAGGCTACTGTGGCCAAGGAGAGTGTTGTCGGTCTCGACAATGTGGCGATGTTTGCGCTCGGCAATGCCATTTTCTCTGTAGTGTTTGGGCAAGACCGACGAGGTATGATGCCATGATTAGTGAGCATGGAAGTGAAGATACGTCTGGTAAATTCCCCTCCCCCATCACTTTGAAAGTATTTAATTTTGCGAGAGAATAAGTTTTCTGCCATTCGACGAAACATATCAAAACAAGCACTACTTTCTAATTTGTTTCGCATAGGATTGATCCATGTGTATCGGTTGTAGTCATCAACAAAGGTAATATAATAGCGGAATCCACTAACAAAAGGGATTGGAGATGGTCCCCACACATCACTATGCACAAGATACAGTGGGAAAGGTGCATTGTGGTCAACACGAGAGAAAGGCAAATGTGAACTCTTATAAAGTTTGCACATTGAACAAAAATAATTTTTATTAGAAGTGGAAATGTCAAGACATTTATTAGCAGAAAGAGACTAAAAAATCTTGGTAGATGGATGACCAAGACGATTATGCCAAGTTGCCAAAGAAGGGGCGTGAGCCAAGAGTGCCGTTGTAGCAGGTCGCAGCAATGGTATAGGATATAGGTTGCCTTTATTCATCCCTTCGAGTAGCGTTCTCCCCGTACGAAGATCCTTAACACAATACCCCCAAGGATAAAAAAACAAAGGCACAATTATTTTCATGAGTAAACGAAGCAACTGAAAGAAGTTCTTCTTAATAGATGGAACAAGTAGAACATAATTAAGTTTAAAAGAAGAATGGGGGGTGGGTAGAAGACCATTACCAACGTGTGATATGGGGAGACCATTACCATCACCAACCATGACACGATCAGTACCCATGTAAGGAGTGGGTTGATGAAGGAGAGAAGGGTCGTTCGTCATGTGACTAGTTGCACCCGTGTCAGGATACCAGTTCATGTCATATGGCTGAGTGAGATGCATGGCGGCAAATGATTATGGCAGAGAAGCGTCTTGTTAAGCATGATTGAACCGATGATGGCATTGCATTGCCATATGCCCAGGGCGTAGACAGATCTGACAAACATCTAAACGATGTTGGTGGCCACGATTTCCATAGGGAGGAGGGGGGCCGAGAATACCAGGTGAGGAACTACGACCCTGATTATCATGACCATGCTTGGCACCACATCAGTTATGGCGAAAGCGATTACCACTAGAGCGGCCATGCCCACAGCCTCGACTTGATGAAGGTCGTTGTTGCCGTTCAGTGTAGAGAGCTGAACTTACAGCATCAGAAGGAGGTTGAAACTGCTGAACTCGTTGCTCATGGATGAGAAGACGAGATTTTAACTCTGTGAAGGTGATGGGCTCGATGCGGTTAGAGATGGTGGTAACAAAAGACTCATATTCATATGGAAGTCCATCAAGGGCATGCATCACAAGATCTCTGTCAGAAAGACAATCTTGGACAGTGGCTAGAGCATCGGCAATTTGTTTCAACTGATTTAGAAACTCGGTCATTGAGGAGGTTCCTTTACGAAGAGTCTGTAGTTGCAAGTGCAGTTGCATCATTCGCGCTTGTGATTGTTGAGTGAAAGTAGTTTCGAGGAGATTCCAGACATCGCAAGAGGTAGAGAGGCCAATGGTTTGAGCAAGAATGCTCTCTGTAAGTGTACTATTTATGCAACTGACGACGAACTGATCTGTACGACGCCAAAGCAGATATGCTGGATTGGGTTCATCATCAAGGAGAGAGGGAGGTGCCGGATATGTGCCGTCAATGTATCCGAAGAGGTCTTGAGAGACAAGGATCGGGAGTATCAGATTCTTCCAAAGGAGGTAGTTCGTCCCATCAAGTTTGATGGAGACGAATTGAGTAATATTAGAGATGTTGGGGTGGTGGGGCTGGATAGGCTTTGAGGTGGCAGAAGAGGGAGGAGAAATATCAGATTCGGATACCATAGTTTGAGAGGGGGAAAAAAAAAACTCTATAGAAAGAACCTGGTTAAGCTCTTGATACCATGTGAGAAGAAGAAGGTGAGGCAAGAGTTTGAAAAGGAAGCAGTGATCCTTAACAGAACCACTCAATCAAATATATATTGTTCACTTCCTCTTTGAGTTGCTATACAGATTGTACAAGATATTGGGTTTCCAATATTACAATATTCTTTCTATTGAGAAGATATCTCAATCTATTAGATTGGTTGTCAAGATCCTTTGCATGATGTGGTATGATTCGTATGATGGTTCAATAAGGAGAACCCCAAGCAGCTAGCTTGAAGTTGGAGTTTCTTCGTCTTGCGTAAGACGCTTGATTTAGATTCTCTAATCAAAGGCGCTTGCCTTGGAGTCCCGTAACAAGAACAAGGATTGATGGTAGTTGAGCTTTGGGCTTCCTTTGAAGAGAAGCATTTGTCTAGAATCTAGTAAAGGTTCCATTCCCGCCCACCGCATAGCAGTGCATATGCCAGATAAAATCCGAAGCTGGAACTGGACAATCTCAACGCAGCCAGGACTCTAAAATCAGAAAAGGGCTTCGAATAACTCCGTGATCATCGAGTCTCTCGAGAATCGCTTTTTTCCCTTCCTAGTTGAAAATAAGGAAGGGCTCTCTCTTGCTGGGTTGATGCCTTGACGCCTCTGTTTGGCGGGCAGCACCCGTAAAAGGTTTAGAGTTGGGGCTTTCCCCTAAAATCCCCGGCAACCATCTATAGCTTAATGGCCCCAAAGACTCAAATATAATCAATCAAGAAGGTGGTAAGACCCTTGCAAGTTCCCCAACAGCGTTTGGATCCAGGTACAAGACATTTCTAAAGGCGCTCAACACCCTTAAATATATGGCGAGTGGCGCGAGTAGTACTATATAGCTGTCCTTTTCGAGCCGGATTAAGGGAGATCTCGTTGTTGCATAGCTCAAGTCGGAGCATCGTGCCATCGGACGTTCAACAAGGGTAGGCGATCGACAATGCCATAAGCGCAGGCGCTCCTGCTGACATAGAAACATCTCTTTCCATGTCACCGATCCATCTGGCAAAGAGGGTACGGAATCAATAAGAGCAAGCAATCAATGCCTCCCTGGAACCAACAGTCCACTGATAGCTCACCTTAGGATTTTTTAGGTACTGTACGAAGTCTTTGAGATTCGGGGTAATAATCTATCTTCCGGGGCATATGATTAATTGATGAGGTCCGGGCTGCCTCGTATTATCCCCGCTCGGATGAATGGGCCAACCTAATAGCTGGAGCAAGGAAGGCGACCTATTCCAAACCCAACTAAACTATTAGGCTTTTGAGTGCACGAATCAAGGTGCGCTTCTCTTCCAATCGAATATATCCTATTAAAGCAAAGCCAAGAGGCAATCAGTCAATCCAGTGAATCACTTTCAGTCTCTGGGCGCCAGGGCCCTGGATGCGCTAGCAATCGGCACTTCACTACACTACTAGTTATAGAGCAACTGTCTATCCGGGTGGACCATAATTCCATTTCTATCGACCCTAACTTCAAGTAATGATTTCACAATGTGTTAGGGACCAGCGTCCTTGCACGGCTCGTTCTTCGAGCCCTGTACCTCGGTACAAAATGAGACCTGTTAGTGAGGTTTGTTCTGAGATAGGAATGACCCTTGTACTTCTTCGAAACCTCGGGGTCCTACCAAGCCAGGGATTCCCCAACCCTTTGGGTCAGGACTAATCCCCGAGGGTGCGACAAGAGCTCGCAACCCGCCACACCAAGAAAGTACGGAAAAATCCAATGCGGGGCTGGCCCCAAAGGAGGAGTGAGAAGTCGAACCCAGGACCTTACGCTTCATAAGGCATAAGTCCTGGGAGGCAGGAACCGCTGGTCCACCCCTCCAGGGTTATTGTCTCTGTACTTAGAAAGGTTTAAAACAAACTGAGACTAATTTGGTGATTTTGGATTAGAGTATATCCTTCTAGATCTATTGAAAAGGTCCACATAGCTTTAACCTCCACAATTCTAAGCTTCGACAATCACCAAAAAAATAAGACAGTGCTAAAAAGTAAAAACACCAATTTTCCTCTGCAATATTTAGGAATATATGAAGTGGATATTGTCTGAACTGATCATTCCATGATCATTCAATCACTCAACAACGGAAAAAAAACAAATCTTTTACACAGCTAGACTGTAGAGCTCATGGTGCACACCAGTGTAGTCAAAGCATTCAGGCGAAGCCATGGTGTTTGGGGGTTCACTAGGTGCGGCACTTGGGCCAAATTAAATTTTACTTTTTCTGCTGAAATTATAAGAATTGTCCGACTACCCACCTAGATCATGATTATGCAATAGGGCCCTAGCTAGGCCAGACCGTGGCCTAGGCGTTTCCTAGGCGGCATTTTGACTACACTTGTTCACATTAGCAATCCATGGTCCCTAAATCCGCTTCCTTAACAAATCATATGAAATATGAACTATGATATTATCTGAATTGTAGCAACAAAGAACCATTTAGGGAGCTACAAAATCGACTGTCTACGGTGCATGTTAGCGATCTATAAGATCCTAAAAGCTGCCATTAGGCCCATTAACCACTTCCTTCCCTACAAATCAGGCAAATATGAAATGGGTATTTGCAAGAAATAATCAATCCATGATTGTTCAACTACCCAATAGAGCAACCATGAACTATTTACATGGCTACAACATTGAACTCCTATGGTGCACGTTAGCCATTTTTTAGGACACCATAATCACTTCCGTCCCAGTAAATCAAGCAAAAACAGTAAATGGATCTCCTCAAAGTAAGAAAGAAACTGGAAATCAAACAAACCCAACTGACAAAACTCTCTGCACCAAAAGACAAACAGTAACAAAAATGGAGAGTGACAGAGAGTACCCATGTTGGAAGAAGAAACCCTTTTCTTTGGAGGAGTGATTGGTTTCTCAGAGAGGGTTTGAAGCTGCTGGTCGAGCTTCTGCAGTGCTTCTCGGGCCTTCTCTGGGTCCAATTCGAACTGGGATTCTTTCTCCACGGCACGTAGTTGTGAATTTTGTCCTCTTCTCTTGAGATTGAAATCATCATCGAAGAGCAACGCAGAGATGATTATTCTACGCTTAAGAAGAAAGGAGGGAGAGATTAATAGTGGCTTCTGAAGTGAAAAAGATTGCAGAATCATTTGATTGCACAATCCCAAAACCAAACAACTCAATGGCACCCCCACATCCAAATCATTATCTATGTTAAAATGTATGGAGGCTGTTTGGTAGCGGGTGCAAGACTATTCTAGATTAAAATAATGTTGACACAGACAGTCCAATCGGGAGGATAAGTTCCTGATGGAGCAAGATTATGTCCAAGAAAGTAAAGGGCCAGTGGCCAAACAATAAAGGGGAGCGCTACAAGCAATTGCAGCAACCATTAATGCAAAGAAAGTCAAATTACTTTTGAATGTAAACCACACTAATAAATAGTTTTGACATTTTTGGACGACTAGACCCGAATTTTCAAGTTGTCATTGTGACAATGACAATGTTACTACTTTTCTCTATTAGCTTATTGAAATCAATGAAATTGTTACCGTTGAAAAGAGGTAACAATTTCTTGCAATTATGGAAAGAGGTAGTAGGTATAGATTTGCAAAACTTTTTTATAATTACAAAATTACCACCGCCATACACTAAAAAATGGAGCTCCACTCTAACCCATGAAGTAGAGCCCTGCTTTGTATGTAAACTGTTAAACCTATTCATAATATAATTGTGGTCTTACCTAGCACCCTAGAATGGATATGCTTCATATGAGCAGCATCGAAAGTGTAGAGACAGTTCCCTAGTGCTGTTGTACAAGCGATCTTGCGATCAGTCAATGGTGCAGCTCACGTGCTTGCTAAACAAGCTCTAAGATGGAGGAAGAATGGTTATGTTAGTCCTTGCTCTCGAAGAGGAGTTTCTTATGCCCTGGATCCTGAAACTTATTAAATGTCCTTATTCGTGAAGCTTAGGCTTCCTTTGTCTTTCTATCTGTTGTCTTTCCTTGTAATCTTTTTTGCTTTTCTAGTATATCCTCCCTTTTACCAAAAAAAAAAAAAGAGTAATGGTCAATACACCCCCTATCTTCTGCACCAAGCCCACCAAACCAATCATCGTTTGCCACATATGCAATTGAATTCAATTGCAATTGGCTATGACCCTATCTCCCCTTAATGAACAGTTTGAACTAGTGAATTGATGCCCAGTGCCAATGCCATTTGATGTAAGGACCATCATCATTAATGTTGTTATGAGTATAATCGGATGGTTTAGTAACATTCAATCAAGATAATTTTTTTTTGGAATTTCTCCCAAAGTACACTCAGGTTCTTTGGGAGGCCCAAAATACACCCCATTTTAAATTATTTACTTTTATACACCACAAACACCTTTTTATGACACTTTTACCCTTAAATCAAAAGAATGAGTTTAAAGAAGGGTGTTGCTACCAACACGCTAGTATCTTCTAACTTGACACCAATGTTAAAATCACTAACACATACCATCCTTTAAGACCTTCTTCTTCCACAGTCTTTTCTCCGGCTAAACACTCCGGCCACAAATTTTCTCTCATTTCCGACTAAAGATTCAGCACCGTCTTCTTCCTCAAATTTCACCTCATTCCCTCTGAAATCATCGCTTAGCCAAAAATGTGCCACCATACGTATTCTCTCACTCTTCCTTAATTCTTTTATTTTTTAGGCAATAAAAAGCCTTAGTTTGTAATTCATAACTAGATACAATTTCAAGTAATTAGAACATAGACGGTTTTCAAAAGGGAAAATGCAGTTACCTGTTTCAACGATTTTGAATCCTCGAATATCGTATGTGCCTCGTTGTGATTGGGAAAAATAAATGGAATATTCAGGGAAAATCTATCTTTATATCTCATCATTCCTCCCCTCACCTTGATTACTAACAGAACCTCATTTGTCTTTGTTGTGCGGAAGCCCATAATGAATAGAATCGATGACAATGGTAAAACAATAATAACACCAATTTGTAGGGGGTGATGGCAGAAGCGATGCTATCATGGGGTATTCTCAAGATAATATGACAAACACAAAATACATAAGATATACGTGGTTCACCCATCTCTTGGGCTTCATTCACACTAGAAACGGTCCAGATATACTTCCACTAATTAAAGAGAAGATTACATGAGAGAAGATAAACAAAAATACACACGCTCAAAGACTCTACCACAACCCTTGAAAGGCTCTCACGCAGCCCACGATTCTTTGTTCACTCTCTCAACCAAAATCTAACCGAAACCCAAATCCCTTTAGGAAAAAGGAAACACAAACCCGAACTAACAATCTCTCCTCCATTGAGATCACACCGAACCAATACTCTCCACCATTGAGAAAACACCAAGATAAAGCTGTGAGAATGTTCTTCTTCCCAAGAGCTACGTTAGGGCTTTCCAAGGGAGACGCCCTCGCTTTCCATGGAAGCCCTACCACACCCCTCAATCTTGCTTCTCTCTTCCTCTTAAGGTTGGTTCTTGGCTTTTCTAACAAGTCTCCACCTTAGGCCTATTTATAAGCACAAAGCAATTCCTAAACCAATTAGGAATTTCCCAAACTACAAATTCTACACCAATTAGAACTTTCCTCTAAAACAAATCCTACACCAATTAAGATTTTCCCAAATTATAATCCCAACAAAATAACTCCTAAATAATAGAGTTACACCCAAAATAAAAGTAAACCCAAAATAGAATTCTAAGCAATTCCCAACAGTCTTTGATGGATTGCAGACTCTTTTGTTCCCATTCCAGATATATTGATGCAACCATCAGTATTGGTTTCTAAGATTCAGGTAAACATGCACTTCTATTGATCTCCTTCAAGTTTGGTTCTTCAAAAAACTTTCTCTTTCTCTCTGTTAATCTATCAACCCATTTGGGTTGAGTTGGTTTTGAGACAGTAAACTACACATTTCTTGGGTTTTTAGTCAGGTTTTGATTTTTTTCTCAATATTAGAGCGAAGAGGATAACAAACGCCACATTTTTTTATATCTCATCAACGTGAGTGGAGGAATGATGAGATATAAAGATAGATTTTGTTGGTTGCCGACCGAAATAAGGTTCCAGCTTATCTTCATCTTTGTTTAAAGATTGGATTTTGGAAGCTTGACCTCTCTCATCTTTTACCTAAATGAGAGCAAGAAGATGGTGTGGTAGTTTTGGCCGGAGACAAGGAGTGTTACGTGCATGCATGCACGCGTACGCATGATCTCTCATGCGGTTCATGTTACCTGTCCTGTCTTAGGTGTCTAATAGTGAGAGTTTGTAGCAACCATGTTTACGTGTAAACATCGGCTAGTAAGATGAACGAATCTATCTATTAGAGGGGGTTGTTATCTGTTAGTCTGTTAGTGGGTTATGGGCATATTTGTAGGAATAGCTATCTTGTGGAAGTTGTCCTCATTATTATTACTAGGGGTTATCTGTTAGTGGAGTCCTGCTCATGAGTCGAGATAAGCACTATAAGTGTAACCGTTGTTTACTTGAGAAATCAATCAGAAAACCAACTCTCAATAAGTCTCAGGAGGTTGCCCCTCGAACCCTCGAAGTGGTATTTAGTCTCAATTTACCTTACTCTGATTAAGTTGAACGTTACAAAGAGAATGGATATGGTGTTTGAAAAATGGTGTAATAATAATGGCGACCAACGATTGGAGATGGCGGGAGCCGACTGGATTCTGGAACAATAGCGAGCAATGACGAAGTTGATCGTGAGGAGAGAAGAGAGTTACGAGATGAAAAAAGAAGAAGGTTGACAGTGAGGAAGAAACCCTTGAGATTCTTTAAATCTCTTCTTTTGATATAAGGGTAAATGTATCCTAAAAGATATTTAGGGTGTGTAAAAGTAAAGAATTTAAAATGGGGTGTATTGTGGGTCTCCCAAAAAACCATGTGTACATTTAAGGATTTTTTTTTTTCTTTTTTTTTGTAACCTGTCTATGTTAAAGGTCCCACCTTGATATTGGAGGATGGGATTTTTAAAGAAAAGGCGAGTGTCCCTCAACTGCCATAGAATTAACTATAATTTATAGTTAGGTGGACCACTACCTCCTCTCTCTCCCTCTCTCTCTCTATTTATATATATATATATATAAATAAGTAAATAATGCTCTCCTCTATGATCTCCAAACTCCAATCCGAATTCTACAAGTGTTGATGTGACACCTTTAAAAAAGAAAGTTATTTTGACAATGATTTAAGATATATTAATTTTTTATTTTTGTTTTTGGTTTGATAGATATATTGATTCATTGTAGAGATTTAGGGGATTGTGATAAGAGAGATAAAGATAAGTGGATAAAGAGAGAGAATGTAGAGACATTATTCCATAAGAGGAGTTTTAGGGGATTGTGAATGTTTTGTTTTTTGGTTGAAGGGGGTAATCTAAACATGCACACATCAAACCCACACAACCACTCCAGAAGAGGGCCCGACTTAAGGAAGGTTTGTAATCCATATACACCCGTGCAAAGGCTAGTACCCAATGGAGGTAGGACTATACGTGGGAGAGTAACACCCAACTGCTAAGCATAATTCATTTTTGAGCAATGCTATCTTTTCTGGTCATCCACTCTCCCCTACTTTTATACAAGAAAACGAAACAGTATTGCAATTTTATGTGTCCTATCACTTTTGTTTTGTCTTTTTTGCTTAGAATTAGTAAAAACAACCTGAGAGTAGATGGCCGGAAAGTAAACGTAGCATTACTTTTCATTTTTTTATTTTTAGTTGTGGTTAAAGAGGTAATCTAAACACACACATCAGACCTAAGGTACCGTTGGCGGGTCCCTGAACTCATCACAGGTTCAAAATCTGAACTCTAATCCGTATAAAGTTTGGCAGATTGGCAAGTCAGTACAGATGTTACCATCCCTAGTTGAAGGGTAAACCCCACATTCGGGTTGAAGATGGGTAATTACTCATACATAGATACATACATGTTTACATTATTGCCTCGAAGGGTTTGGGGTTGAAGATGGGTAATTACTCATACATAGATACATAAATGTTTACATTATTGCCTCGAAGGGTTTGGGACACGGATTTGGCTCCTCTGCTAGCTCCTGTGCTGGGATCTTGCTTGGGTTTTCACCCAAGCACTCCACCTCACTTATGTGGGGATCCAACGGTGGATATTAGCTCAGTAAAAAAATGGGCAGCAAAGCCCCACACTCCCTTGAGCCGTAATCCTCTACGGTTTCTTTTGCTCTTGTTAACGCCTCCGTTATAAAAAAAAAATGTTTGGTAGGAGCGGAGAGATTTCCATGAACGAGCATCCCATCGTCCATGGAATGAATGAGAAACCTGCTTTTCACATAATGCACTCTTCTAACTGTGCAATTCTCTAGATAGAAAATATTTTTGTCCCTTGCTGACCTGCAACAAAGGAGTTAGGCAAGCTCTTATTCTAGGACAAAGACAGAGCAACCCTTGCAGCCAAACACGCAAAAGACATAGCAACCCTTGCAGCCAAACACGTAATAAACAATCAAAAAATTCCACCTTTTATTTTCTTAATGAAAACCTCTCTGGAGTCTGGATATCTCAAGACTTCTGCAGAAAGGGCATTTTGAAAATTATGGAATTTTCTCTCAACTTTTAAGACTAACAAAAATTATGTCTGTTTGCCTGATTCTCTCCATTTGCATTCCATTTGAAAAAAAATATAGTAGTAATAATAAAGAAGACTCTGAGAATCACATTCTTCCAATAGCATACAAATATGTATTAAACGGTCAAGAGCTTCATTGTGCTGGTTCTTCAGCATGAATAAGTCAAAAGCCTGAGTTATACTTAATTGAGATTCTCTAACATTATATACAACTATTAAATCATGCAGCAAAACTTTACTTATACGTACCTGTGTCTCTCTCAAGGAATCAGTTTCTGCATCGCTATATGGAGGTTGCACCTTACTATATTTTAGAATCTTTGTAAGAGTGACTACACACAAGCACATGCATCAACTAAGCGACACAATATTTGATTTCCGAACGACGTGTCTTAAATTGATTTGAATTTTGCAGGGAGGCTCAGCTGACAGATCCGCATGGTTTGGTTCCTCTACAAGTTTACTTTGTTTTCTTTTTAAGCTTCGGATTTTTGCACATTCGGATGCTTAATGGGGTGACCTCCACCAGTTCATCTTCTTGAATGTACTCTATGCAGTCATCCAGACTATAAGTCAAGGGGGTATCAAGAATCACTGCATAAACAAAGAGAAAAGAGCTCATATATTAAATACAAGAGACCAAAGCCTTGCCGCTGTAGATCGATTATTTTCGCAACAGAGTGAAAAAACATTTCCCCATGATTGGCCAGTGATGAAACCCATATGAGACTCTAAGGCCAACATCAACATGGTAGCTGGAACACAGTAACTGTTACTTATATAGTGATTGGAGTCTAAGTATCTGAACCTTAATCTATTTAACTTAGGCAGACATATATGTTGGTCTCAGACAAGAATGCAAAGCATCAGACACACAGATCCCAGAAAATCTGATATCAACGACCACTTCACCTAGAAGGAACCCCTAGTGTCTACAACAGAGTCTAGGCGGGACATTCGTCCATGCATGGCCCAAAGCCTTAGTGACAAATGCGGTCACCCAATGCCTACATAAAGTTAAATTCTATTTACAAAAAATAAAAACAATAATAATAAATAAAATGAGACAAATTTCATTTAATATAAAGAGTGTACAAAAGATTCCTTAGTAGAAACAATAATGAAAAATAAAGTGTCGGAAGTTTTGGGGAACTTTATCTAGGGTTTCTGTATCTCTCTCCCACTCACTAAGGAGAAAGTTGACTTAATATCAGAGAGAGTACAAAAGGTTTCCTTAACAGAAGAAAAACAAAAACTAAAGTGTCAAAGGTTTTGGGAATCTTTGTATTGGGTTGTTGCATCTCTCTCTCTCCCTTTTTTATGGTATTAAGTCACTACCTTTTTTCTTCTTCATGTCTATTTGGCATACATTAACTTCACTACTTTGTAGTAAACTGCACATTAATTTTTTTCCCGTGAGAATCTGATCTTACCTATGCTTTATTTTCGATTTCTAATCATATTTATCAATAATATGAATATCTTTCATTTTTGCAATTTTATCATCATCATCAATGCCTTATCCAAAATA
The DNA here is from genome assembly GCA_015143295.1 of Tetracentron sinense. Taxonomy (NCBI): domain Eukaryota; kingdom Viridiplantae; phylum Streptophyta; class Magnoliopsida; order Trochodendrales; family Trochodendraceae; genus Tetracentron; species Tetracentron sinense. The sequence goes on from CM026557.1 coordinate 42,228,540, forward strand.
TCGTGGGAACATGAATCATGTTTCACCATTACATTCTGTTCAACCATTCCGTTCTAATCCATACCTTCAGTTTAAGTACTATAATTTGACAAATAGAAGAAGATTTGGAGCCTAGGTATCACCTAAGCAATGCCACCGTCTGAACATGTTGACTATAGTGCCTGATACACTACAATTTGTTCTTTGTATTAAGAGATATATCTTTGAAACTATTTAGTTCATAAAGCAAAGTTTTTAAAAACTGAGCAGGACCAGCTGGTTGGACTTGACAACCAGGAACCAGACCCTTACATAGTTTGCTCTGACCCTCAACCCAGGCTTGCACTGAAACCCAGTTAAAACCAGAGACCACGATGATTAAACAGTCAACCTTTCAAAACAGGCAGTTCACTTTGAGCCAATTAGGTTGATGCAAAGCAGAGAGGCAAAGAGTGATCTAGGGTTTTGTAGGAAGAGATTGTGATTAGTGAGAAAAGAAAATGCAGCAGTCAGAGAGGGGAAGTCGAGGTAGGAAAAGAGGAAGAGGAAAAAAAGGTTGCCCCTTTTAACTTTTCTTTTTTAATAATGGACATCTACATTTTGCGTAACTCGTGCTGAACCCAAATAGTTGGGACAAGGAATTGATGACGACGAATAAGAAGATTTCACAAATGTGCAGCCAAAGGTGGATCCCAAGCAACAAATTTTCTCACCAGTGTCTGAACATTTCAGCAAATGGGCAAAACATTTAATATCACAAGATGTCCTTTGATTTCTGAGAAAATGGCAAAAATCTTCGTTTAGGATTGACATCGGATTTATAATTCAGATGAGCAGTACAGGCTTTCACCATTTAGCAGAGAACAAAAAGAAATCATGGCATAACATCTTATTTAAATCAACTAATATTTTTCTAAATTTAGAGTACAATTTTTGAGTATTTCTCACCTGTTTGTTCTTTGTTGGAACGAATATTTGTTGCAGCCTTCTTCTTGCACACATTAAGAGACAAGTCACCAGGCCGCTGATGGATGCCTACTATTTGACCTTTATAAACTTCCATTCCGGGGCTGACAAACATCTGGCCTCTCTCTTGTGCACTAGCAAGAGCATACGATGTAATCGCTCCATCCTCAAATGCAACCTGAAGATTATTTTCGCTTGGTTCAATAGTTACAGATGAGAAACATTGACTTATAAAAGTTAAAACAATCTACTGAGTTAGATATTACCAATGAACCCTGGTCTCGGGTGCTAATATCGCCAGCCCATGGCCCATAGCTATCAAATATTGTATTGAGAATTGCTGTGCCTCGAGAAGCAGTTAGAATTGCATTTCGCAATCCAAGAAGGCCACGAGTTGGTATCTTATATTTAATAAATGATGTTCCCTCCGACCTAGTGGACAGATGAAGTTCATATTATAAGGCAAGGACACAGAGGCGTAAACCTAAGGGAGAACTACTCTTTACCCATAGACTCTAATGATCTGAGAAAATAAAAAATCAAAATTTACAGATGAAAGATCAGAATATCCCGTACACAACATCGAAAATATTAAAACTAATAAAACCCACATAGAATGGACATAATAATCAATATGGATAGATGCAGGACAAACATGTGAAATCAATGCTACTAACTGTAGAAACACACCTCCTGCATTAGTGAAGCAAATTCCCAGTAATGTTATAAGACTTGAGGAGCACATTGTACGTCACATTGTACCTACATAAGAGTACGTCTAGATTTGCAAAACTGACCCAAGGAATTGAATTCCGCTCTCATTGGTGCAGAATTGGAATTCTGTGCTTTTAAGGCTTTTAACAATTGAAATTTGCCTGTCAATTCTATGCAGTAATTTCCGGGATTCCAAATCTGTGATTTTTGTAATGCTCACCCAAACAACAGAAACGAAGTTGGCTGACAGAATAGACAATTCCGTCCACCATTTCCCCAAATCCAAATGCACCCTAAGGGACGTCCACCGCAGCCTTTAATTATTTAAGTCTTTTATCTTTGTGCATTCAGTGTTGGCTAGTGTTTTTCTTGAGGGTGGTCATGTGACCTATTCTCGTCTTTCCATTTATATCCCTAAGAAATAAATATGTTATCTAAATAACTTTAGGACACTGCTGTGACTACGTTTGTTTTCATGTACATAGATTAATAAAATATTAATCACACTCTTTATTCAAGTGAAAACATATTTTCACAATTTTATATGGTAACAAAATAGGAAGGCTTTGACAATTTCTACCTTTCAACTTACTCCAAATCAACATATGTTTGGATTTGTCCAATAAAGCATTGTTATAGAGTGAGGACCTGCCATTTTTTTTCCTACTTTTTATGGGTGGTGAGTAGGAATAAGATGTAGCACGTGACCTCATGGTTGGGGTGTATGTTTAGTTGGTCACATCAGCTTGAGAGTTCAGAGAAGTGCCATTTCGAAACAGGAACATCAAATGCCAACAAAAATCTGAAAGAATTGAGTCCCTTTTTTTTTTTCCTGTCCCATTTCTGATGTGAAACTGCTAAGAGCATGGATAATAATAACAAAATGTAGCAATTGGTGCTAATATAAATGAAGATGAAAAATCCTTGCATGTATTTTCCGCATAACAAGGGTTTAATAAACTCATAAATCCAACAGTATTGCAGCTCAGCATTTGAAGAAAAACACAAGAAATATATTTTTGCACGAAAATTAACATGTACTGGTTCTGTTACTTTCTATACTGCTTTATACCATTACAAAAAATTCACATGAAAGTTGGATATTATAAATAACAGAGACCCAAAGAGAGTTTTACGAACCCAAGCCCTTGCATATCAAACATCTGGCCACGTCTTTTCCCTAGGAGTTCGACCACAGGTCCCATGTATACTTCTGGTACCTCAACAGTAGCAATCTGCAAGAAACATATAATGGTGTGAATTCAGAAGAGTGTAGAGTATGGTCTTTTTAAGTATTTCTTTTATCGGTAATCAAAGATTATATTAATAACAAGAAATGTACATAAGCAACAAGACAGAAAGAGAATTTACAAGCACATAAACTCAGGAAAGAAGGAATCAAAAAGGACCGAAACCCCCAAAATGAAAAGCAAAAAATTGTCATTGCTCAACAAAAGATAAGAATCAAAACAACACCTCCTAGATCCTCCCCTACTCGCCAAATAGAGCACCACTCTAAGACAAGCTGTTTGATAAGCAAGCAAAAAAAGGATGGGGAAGATGGAGAATCCTCAAACACCCTATTGTTTCTGTCTTTCCATATTGTCCATGATATTGCACTAAGAAGAGCCAACCAAATTGCCTCTTGAGCACTATCCACATTTACCAAAGACCAACAAGATAAGAAGTTGTGGAAATGAAGAAGGAAAGACCCAGTCCACACCTACTTGAGGAAGAAAATGTCCCCAAATCTCAAACACAATAAGACAGTGCAAGAGCAGGTGATCTACTGTCTCTTCCGCATGAAGGTACATAAAACAGTGGTTCGCCATCCTCCATCATCTACTTTTCAAAGGGTCTTTTTAAGTTGATCCGAGATCAATTTAATTTTATCAGTATGTGAGATGATATTTTTTTTAAAAGGAAGGAAGCTAAAGGGAGCTCCGATTTGCAAGGATTGTCAATATATACCCTTTTTAGCCAATTAGTCGTCATTATTGGCACTGAGTGTAAGTATACTGTATACCAAATCTCTCAGAATAGGCAAAATCCCTGATCTTACCATGATATTGGTGAGCCTTCATAGGCCTTTTAAGGTATTCATATACTTAAACTAAGGCATTCTATGAACCATCCTCCGCAATCAATCATGGTAATAAATCTCATCAAAATTGTTACATAAAGGTTTCAGTAATACCCGAATCGATATGAGCCACGCTGTGTTACTTAATGACCATTGCATAATGTTTGATGTTGTATTACTTACCATAAGTTTTAGAAACTCATTCTAGTTCACTTCTTAGAAATTTTCGATTTCTTCCCCTCTTAAGCCAAATATAATCACTTCATCTCTTTTTTAAATAAAAAAATCAGATCTACGCTATAACCAACAATTTGAATTTTCACAACCCACTTCTGGAAGGAAAAAAAATTCAATTTAGAGCTTTTTGATCGGGTAAGTTTACTCAACTTTTATTCATTAAGTGTGTGTATAGTTAATCATATTATCAAGTTTAGAACATAAATGGGTCGGTGCGGGCGTCATGCCGATGATGAGGTTGTCATCTAACCGACAATGGCGGGGCAGCTCTGGAGGCTTTTTACCTTACAAAAAGTTTAGAACATGAATTCACGGATTTAAAATGAAATCAATAAATCTATGATGATTTAGGTCATGCATTTTCATTTTTCTCTCAATACGTTAATTAAATTGATAAATTAATATTTTCATGCAAAATATGCATTTAGTGTCATTGCTTTTGTTTGTTTATTAAATTTAAATATTTTTCCTTAATTTTACATTTACTTAATTTTTTATCTACAAATGGTGGAGGCATTATGTGTTCTAGTTGTAACGGCTAAAAACGTTACATTACGGCATTGCGTAAAGGTTTTAGTCAAACCCGTTACGTAAATCGAAACCGTTATTTAAAACATTGCTATCAATGGAGCATCATAATTTAAAAAGACCTCCAAGCCATTAAGAAGAGCCCTCAGCCCCCTCTTCATTGGTTTAACATCCAAGAAAAAAAAAGCCTCCACTGAGAAACACAAGCATACTCATGAAAGGATTGTCAAACCAAGTCCACGCATTTATCAATAATCAAGCAATCATTATCCATGATAATTTGCATCTCAACGGAAGGAGGAGGATCACCTCAAAAGGTTCTAACAACTTGTCATCCACCCTTTTGTTGATAACTTTGGGAGGCCCCACCATGAACTCAAATCCTTCCCTTCGCCTGAAATGCATGAAGAATACAAACATATGCATACAGAAGAGAAGAGCAAGCAATGAAAGAACTTAAACTCTCACTTACATGTTTTCTATTAGTATAGTGATATGTAAAGTACCCCTCCCACTAACAATGAATGTATCTGCGGTTTCACCATCTTCAACTTTCATAGCCAAATTTCTTTCAAGCTCGCGGTAGAGTCGATCTCTTAGGTTTCTACTAGTAACATACTTTCCCTGAAAAAACAAGATTGACAAAAATGTCATCTGCTAATGCCAAAACCGACGTGCGGAATACATGCTAACTAACTGAACTGGAACCCATGAAAACATGAAAGTCTTTAAAATGCAGAATCATGCACATGAATGCAGGTGTATGCATTGCCATAGATTTACATGGATACCACCTAGCAGAAGGCGCGCATTCAAGTAAGCTTACTTGCATGCAGACTAATATGTTGAGAAAGAAAAATGAAAATTTAATTTCTATCCTCAAGCACCACATACTACATAATGGATATACGTTTACAGCCATAAAATTGAATATATACAAAGATAACAGCAAATGAAAATGGAAGAAAGAAAGAGATGTGACGGGATAATGCACAGTTTTGATTTCTAGAAACACAGTCATTATCATGTGATAGTAAGCTGATTTATGCAGTTTGGGAGCAGATTCCTCATGGATGTGCTATACAAAAAATGGCATTGCTGATAGGCGACAATGTTTGAAAGCATTCGTAAGGGAGCTAAACCAAACTACAGCTACTGTGTCACATTAAGGAGGTTCTCTCAAGTCCCAAGCAGAAAGAGACATTGAGAGACCTGATAAAAAATATTAGCACCCAACATCACCACCCCTCACCTGTGCTCCGAAGGCAGAATAACTGACATACTAGGGCGAGAGGTACTCCTCTTCACGCCAATGCACTGATGAATCATTCAATCCTTCCATGAACCAAGAAAGACAGATAACGAGGATACGCACTTCATTTCTAAGGACCCCAACAAACTTTTAGAGTACAAAAGATTAACCCACATACTTTTTCTTTTGTAGTAGTAAGACGACATGTTAGAACATGGTCTCACAATCTTGGTCCAGCAACATCCCCTTGTAGTTTGGGTTATTACAAACCAGTCCAAAAGAGCACAAACCACTAAACCAAATCAAAGCAGAAATAATGCTATGAAGAAACTCCCAAACAACATGAACAGATCCTAAATCCAGCTGCCAAACTTCATCCCACTACTACACCAGAATCAATCTTCCATGCCCCAATGGAGGGCATATCAGAAACAGAGAGCATTGAGGGCAGGGAAAGCCTTGGGAGCATCCAGTCCAGCAGAACTAGTTGACAAAAGCAACAGTCCAAGAAAAATGATGAAAGAGAATGACCATTTATAGAAAAACCTACTTGCTAGTCATCGCCCCATGGTTTGAGGAAACGAGAGTAAAGAAAAGTAGATAAAGAAAAAAAGGAAAAAATAAGAAGAAAAATAGGTAATATGTTGAGTGTTTTTTTTAAACAACTACTTGTAATCATCATTTTCATTTCATGAGTGACCAACATTTGGTCGTGGTGCTTTTCAATTAGTTTCCTAATGTAAGCTACTTCTTGGTTTTCAGTTCATACAATCTATTTATAAATTCTAACCACTAACGAGTTATTATAATCACTATATTTCCAACTTATATCAAACGCATCAAGAGTTGGAAACCTAAGATCATTTGATGCAGAATTCCAAGTGGATATATATGGAAATAAATTTCTCTTTAGCAAGTGACATCTTTTTCTCACCATTCTCCTAATACAGTCACATGGCCCAAATATTTTGTGAATACTGAGTGAATAATAGACAAACCATTTGACATCGATGAAGACCCAACAGCCAAAAGTTGTGGCAACCAGATTATTTGCCATCCAGAAGAGCATGGAAGCAAATCCAATAATTGGATTATTCAATCATCGCAATTTTGTGGACAGTGATTGGACAGTCAGAATTAACATCTATACTCCCAAACTGCCAATTTAGCAATATGAAGGGAAAAGGAGGAACAGCTTGTAAAGCACCAGTGAGAAAACAATCTACCAGATGTGATACACATAATGAAATGATATTATAGGAATGTTGTTCAGCTGCAGCATTTAGTTTTTCTTTTATCAGCAAACCAAATCACAGAATATCATTCTACACATATCATTGTTGACATATTTAAAGAGGAGGAACCTGCACACAATACTAGTGTGATCATGATGGACATGTATTACAGCAGTCATGCTGTACAGCTGTAGAAGACAATTTATACACAGAATCTGCAATTAAAGAGAATTCAGCCTAACAGGATTGCCAAACCACTAATGACGGACCTTTTCAGTCCTTTATATTGGAAATTCTTCGAACTAACACCATTTTTCCAAATAGCAGGCATAATTTGGATGAATACCCCCCACCCTACTCCCCCACACAGAGTCTCCCAAAGTAAAGACACTCAAATTTAATAAGCTGATTTGACATGATATTGTAACCACTTCCATTTCTTATGAAACTGCTTCTCAACGTTCTTCATAGCCTTAAACTGTCAAAGACTGGAAAATACTCACTAAGAACCATCTCACATGGAATACATCTAGCATTTTTGTCCGTCATCATTGTGCACAGGCATCACAAGTCATTCCAAACATGGAACAAAGTATCAATATTTATCATGCGTATCAGCATGGTATGTATCCGTATTTTGATAACCGGTCCAAATGAACATAAGATAAGTGTTTTTCTGTGTATTGAACTCGTATTGAGGGGTATAGTGCGTATGTCGAACCCGTATTGAGGGGTATGGTATAGTGCGTAGTGGTACTAATACGCATGATACTCTTCGATATGGCTCGATATAGCAAACTCAGTATGGTACACCTTAATCATGACTCTCATGCATTATTGTTTTGTTTCACAACAGTATCACACGATACGTGCAATGATTTCCGTCAAAATCAGGGATTTCTCATCAGTTTTTGGGGGAAATCCAAAAATGTCTATTTTTTTGCAAAACACTATAAATCATTGACCAAGTATGGGTCACATCCATTGACTAATATTAATTTTCAGTTATTTATATCTTTGGAATTTTTAAATAAGAAAAGATAATGTTCTGAAACCAAAAGTTATTTATTTTGAGAATTACTATAATTACTAGAAAAATAAGTTTAGCAAGTCTATCAATGATCTTCCACATCCATGGACTAAGATTGATTCTTATTCAAAATTCAAAATTATTAATTTATTTTAGTATTGTTTTTTGCTTAAGGACTAGAAAAATATGTATGATACTATGATTATAAGATCTACCACATACATGGACTAAGATTGGTTTTTTGGAATTTAAATATATTTTTGAATTATAATTAAAAGCACATAACATAAAAAAAATTAATGTTTCTTCATTAGTAATAATAGTATAATTTATTTAAGTACATATGATTATTTTATGGACTATCCACCTTTTCCATGAGATAATCTTATTCTTTGGCCTCAGAGTATAATAGGTTTTATTTTTTGTTTTAAATTATAGAGATATTTTCCCAAAACTAAAGTAAATAGTTTTCATTTATCGATTCGAGTGCTTCATATGGGTATGGGTATGCATATAGCAGTTATGGGACCCAAGAAGCACATTCACAATCATTTGGATGGGACAACATAGGCTATAGTTGCTTCCAAGGTATTAAACTTCGGCTTCGGTATAAACTTCGGTCGCTTAGGAAGTTGACTCAATTCGATGAAATTTAAGGAAGTGCGAGGAAGTTATATAAAAATTAAAGAAGTCTAGGAACCTGTACGGAAACATTGGAATTTTAAGATGAAACTTTAGATATACAATATTTAAGCATAAATACACATTTATAATTCATTATATTACTAGATGCAAGCATGTAGAGTATCAAATGTGAGAATCATATTAAGTGACATGCGTTGTCTGCTTGTCTGTGCTGTAATTTCTTCTTGATATTTCTCTATATTGTCAAAAAAAAAAAATTAACTACATTTTAATCTCTTTATTAAGTGAAAGAAAATATAAGGCCATTTTATTCTCTCTTTTTTAATGATTATTTATGTTAATTGTTTTAGAAATCTAAAAAACTTATGAATGCAAATTAAAATTCATAAATAATTGAAATTTAATTTAGTTTCTAAACCTATTTCTATCTATAATTAATGAGCTCAATGTTTTTACAAGACTGAATCAATATGAAACTGAATCAATACTATAATATAAATTTATTGTTATTAAATCATATATTTGAGTAATATTTAGTGAGTTTTATATATTATTTTTTAGTAAAATAAGTTATATTATTTGGTAGATGTTATTATTTAGATTGTTTAGAATTATTAGCTATTAATAATATTAATATTTATAACTAATATTAATTTATGAATAATGTTAATATATGAAGTTATATTACTATTACTGTTAATATATAATGAAGCAAAAACAATCTTATGAGCATGATCATATTATATGAATACTAAGTGAAAGGAAAAAGACATATAAAAATATTATTAGAATAATATAATTATAATTTATATATATAATAAAATTAGTTTTTGTAAAAAAATACTTTAAATATATTTAACTCTAGTTAAGAATTATAAATACTTGTGGTTAATATTTTTATAGTATTTTTTTTTACAAATATCAAAGTTATATTATTAAACCACAAGGGTTAATAAATTTTAGCCACGGTTAATAAAGGTTAAAATGGACACGTTTTGGCTTGTGGGTGCGATTGAACTCTCCCCGAGTTCAATCGCAATTGGCTATGATCTGAATAATGATAGAGGCTTAAGCCATAGCATTACTCTTTGTTGGATAGTCAATAAACATGGAGTGGTAATAGCATTACCCATTCAGCCTTTTATAACTTAAGTTAAAAACATGGTTTAAAAAATCGCCGAAACCATTACGTAACGCCCGTTACGTAAAGGTTTCGGAGGCCTCCAATACCCGATATCGTACATTTACCCGTTTATCCTGAAACAAAACCGTTACGTAACGGGCGTTACGCCCGATACGTAAAGGTTTCGGTCATACGACCGGGTTCCGAAAATCCCTAAACTCATTCTAAAACCTCATATTTGCTTTCTCTCTTCTTCTCTACCTATTCTTAATACATTTTTTTCTCTAAAATCATTTTTTTTTTTGTTGATTAACAACTTGATTTGGGATTTAATTCATAAATTTGAAGGAATCCAAGACAGATTCTTTATTTCGGGTATGTTTCAACCCTCGATCCATCTAATTTTCTTATTTCTAAATTTTGAGTTTCATATTGGCTTTAAAAGTATCTTGTTACTTATTTTGGAAGTTTTTGGATTTTTTTTAAGCAAAAATAATAATAATAAGTAAAGGCTGAAACCATTACGTAATGACGTTACGTAAAGGTTTCGGCCATGGCCGTTACAGTGTCCGAAACCATTTTTTTAAACCTTGGTTAAAAGGTAAAAAGTTTTAAAACCCAGATTCTTATTCACGATAAGGGAGAGGGAGAAAGAGAGGAAGAATAAACTTAGGGTTTGGCGTTTGGCTTTCTACGATCGGTGATGGCGACGGAAAACCTGACTTCTCTTCCTCCAGGTAAGTACCCTAAGGCTTCTTCCAATTCAACTATTCCTCCTTAAATTCTTCTACCGAGCTGCTCTTTTTTTTTTTTCACTTCTCAATTCTCACATGGGATTCTTGAAATTTCTTTAATTTTTTCCTTTGTTTATGTTTTCGTAGACTTCGGTGAACTTCCACCGAAGTTCAGTAATTTTTCTAATAAAATTTTCGGTTTCGACCAAAGTCTACTGAAGTCCACCGAAGTTAACCGAAACACTTCACAAATTTCAGAATTTTTAAAATACAAGTTGATTTTACTCCGGTCGCCACCGAAGTCGACTCAATTCAGCCAAAGTTGACCAAATTGAGTCGATTTTTAATACCTTGGTTGCTTCAGAGCTAGTATGAGATCCTATGATTATGCCTATAGGTCTTATGGATATGACACTACATAGTCATGATTATGATCAGAGCCAGAGGTCTTCGTACGTGATTCCAGGTGTAGCTCGGCACCCAGACTATCCATAGTTAGAGGTATTTGTAGTTTTTGATGCCTGACAATATGAGTAGTATATCCGAGAGTATAACAAGTGGTACCACAGTTATATGTCGTAGGCTCATAATTGCTATTACCTAGAGCAAAAACTTGGTCATCCCCCTAGTAAAGACAAGGATGATGATTTCGAGCCACATCGGAGCTCTATGTGGTTATGAGTCATGAGTTTGGACTTGAGTGTTCATGGGTGTTATCTTATCATATTTATCTTTCTTTCGGGATGTATTGTTGTATAAAACACTCAGTTGTGCACATTTGGCTTCACGGTTAAGACAACGCTTGTCATTTGACATGATTTTCACATTTGATGCTATATATATGCATTTTTTTATGTAATGAATTCTAGATGTGTATTTATGCTTATGTATTCAATTCCTAAATTATCATCTTATATTTCCAACGTTTCCCTAATGTTTTCTAAGTTTCTTTCATTTTTATATGATTTCCTTGAACATCCTTAAACTTCCATGATACATGCTAACTATCAAGTGTAAACTTCCTTAACAATGAAGTTTAGACCGACACCGAAGTTTAATCCCTTGAATAATATAAGACTATGGAAGTTGAGATATAATGATACAAGTTCTCTGAAGCACTTATACCTAATGTTATTATTAATCAACTATACTAGGAGTGTATGAGGACTTATTATGGTTTCTGTATTACATATTGATGTATCAATGCACTCACGTTTTTTATGGTTTCTGTATTACATATTGATGTATCAATGCTTGGAGTGTATTAAAACTTATTATGGTTCATGTATTACATATTGATGTGCTCTTACATCTCATGAGAATGGTTGTAATGATAGTTATAAGACTTTATTTAGTTTTTCTTTTAGCTTATCTTTGCATTAAAAGAAATTTTAATTGAAGTATCCAAGCATATCCTTGCATATCTTAGTATATTTTAAATTGTCCTGCATATCCATGAGAAGTATCTTAATTTACTTTTACCAATATGCCCAATAATAATACTTTGAACCATTATCCCTACCTAGACATTATAGAAAAGTGACCCCCAACCCAAATTTCAAAGAACAATTCAAGTGCACACATCTTAGTCACTACTGCTTTGATGTAAATCATAAATCACATGACTAGAAATTCGCTACTATGACAATCTGGTCAATGGGAACTGTCCACAACTAGGATCATTTAGTACTTTACTTACGTGCCTTCTTAACCAGAAAAGCCTCAATCATTGAACATTGTAAACTAGAGGCACCTCTGCATTCTAATTAGTAAAAAGATAGAATCCATTAGACATTAATACTTTAAGTAGATGCCTAAATCATAATGCACATTAAGAATTGATATATTCTCTGTAACGAAAGCAAGGAAGATGATAATTGCATACTTGGGTAAAATGCACAAGTCACAACATGAAACTCGCATAGCATATACTTTAATCATCATCATTGTCGCATAGACTTTCTTATATTTATTTTGAAATACAAGGGGGATTTTTATAATTTAATATTGGTATACTATATGCATGGTCTTATATGTAGATTAATAAACAATACCTCACGGCCAACAAAAGGTGATGTATTGATAGCGAAAGCCATTTTCACCGTTGGCTCTTCCACCTTAATGGCAGGTAATGGCTTCCCAAAATTTTTATCAGCGATTGTCTCCCCAATCTGCATAAAAGAATAGATATTAGTTACGAGGTCTCAGAAGTTGAGAACAAGGATTTGAACATATAAAGTTCCTCTTAAAATTGGCATATAGCTTGAATTAATGGTACAAAATTATTATGACACTTACCAGAATATCACCTATACCACAGACTGCACAAATATCACCAGCTTCCACAGTTTCCACAGGAATCCTATTGAATTTCTCATACACAAAAAGCTCACTAATTTTAGCATATCTACATGCTTCATCTGAGGTGCATACCTACAAAATTTCAAATGATATTAGCAAAAGAATAAAATGTACTGACTTGTTTCTATTTCTGTAGAGGAATCCCAACTAATGACACAAAAGGCCACGTATTACTCCAATTGGGATTATCACTAAAGGAAAACAAGTTAAAAATGGCAAAGGAAATTAACACAATACCATGCAATGATTTTTGTTTCTTGTGTCAAGATAAGGCATTGAACGGTTGAACCAATGAAGGAAAAGGGCAATGAAATCTTCAAACAGATTCCACCAATCAAAGGAGAGAAATATATCAGAAAATCAAGGAAACATGTATGATTAATTGATTTTTAAGAATCTGCATGAAGCAGCAGAGAACTGTTTAACTCTTCTACTTTTGTGTATATGGTAAATATCGAGCAAAGTCAATAATATAGCAATTATTATCAGGCTTAGAAACTTCTAGGTACACCTGTACAATCATCAACATGAATGTGGGGATACGAGTATCCTTGTGCACATGGTGTGTTGCATAGGACAAGAATAGATTTTTGAACGAAATATGAAAATAGAAGAGCAACATGAACTCTTAAGAAGTTTGATAAACAATGTATGATAGATTCAGGATGTTGTTGAATACTATTTAGTGACTTAGTCTATAGTACCTCAATGGTATAATAGATCTTTGGGTGTTAGTATGATAGAGTGTATGTAATAATGACATACTTGTAATATTCAATTCTAGAGGTTAAGTATATAAACTAATGAATGGGAGAGAAGAGCTAAGCTCTCTATTCTTTCTTTTCTTCTTCTTCTTTCAGACTCCAACACTAAACCAACTAATCAAGTCAACTTGGTATCAGAGCATCTCAAGATCTAAGGGGTCGTATGGCCAAGGTGTGGATGACCTAGTTTTTTCTCCCATCTAATGAGTCTTGATGTGTAGGGATTTGTGATATTGATTTCAGAATCTTTTGAGGCTTGGAGATAGGAGTTTTGTGAAGTTAGTTGGTTGTGTTTGATCCATATCGGAATTCCGAAGATATTGGTGGAGGTCTCATATTGATTATATTGAAACTTCAGTGAGGATTTTACTCCTCTCTAGTTATCGTGGAAATGTGTTTTTTGGCTTGCTTGACATTTTTTTTCAATGGCAATGTGAATGGGAGGTGGTATTTGGTCTCGCATGAAGGTGGTGTGCTAGTTGGATGCCCTCTAAGTGTTTGAGGAAAGTTGTGTGAAAGTGGAAAGTGTTCCATGAAAGTGACGTGCAACTTGGGTGCCCTCCAAATGTTAGAGAAAAGTTGTGTGAAGTTGAAATTATTATTTTAGGCCTCCCAAGTGTTTGAGGAAAGTTGTGTGGAAGTGGAAAGTGTTCCATAAAGGTGATGTGCAAGTTGGGTGCCTCCAAGTGTTTGAGGAAAGTTGTGTGAAGTTGGAAATGTTGTTTTGGGTTGTCTAAACTCTTTGTGTGAAGTTTGAAGTGTTGATTTGGGTTGTGTGATGGTAGTTTAAGAACTTGATTTGTGCAAATCAGTCCCCTTAAGGTGCAATGGATGACTTGGAAGTGACCCAAGACTCCTCTAACCCTGTAACCAGTGGTGGGCAAGTGCACCTTGGACATGGGGATGTCCCAAATGTGCAAATCACTACTATTAAGTTGAATTGTAGCAATTTTTTAGCATGGCCACAATCTGTTATGTTGTTTGTGAAGGGAAAAGGCAAGATGTGGTAATTGAGGGGTACCATTCTTATGCCTAAGGAGACTAATAAGGCCTTTGACAAGTGGGAGGCTGAGAATGCAACTATCATGTCCTTTCCACAGCTACGAAGATATGGGATGCTATCACCTAGACCCAGTGTAAAAAAAAAACACAATTTGTTTCAAAAATTCATGCATTTTGGGTTGTCGAACTATTTGTGAGTTATTGGATACCCGAATTATTCACGAATTACTAGATTCATTCACGAATTTCTCAAATTATTCCCGAATTTGGCAAAAAAACTACTTATTTTGTAGTTTTTTACTCAAAATTGTTCGGTATATTTTATATTATTAATTTATTTCTAATTTTTTACAAACCGAATTTTTTCATATTTTCCAAACTTGTCTCTGCCTAGGGGTGGGTATCGAGCCGAGCCTGATAAACAAGCCGAGCTTTTATCGAGTATTTACATTTTTTGGGGTGTTCAAGCTTGGCAGCTTGTTTATAAACGAGCCCAACCGATCTCGAGCCGAGCATGAGCCAAGATTTTAACAAGCTTGATTAAATATAATTAAAAAAGAAACATATAATATTGGTTAATTTAAAAAAATAACACTTCAATTAAAGTATTTAAATTGTATATTTAGACATTATTTTTAATATATGTGCATATATTATTATTTTTTTTATATTTTTAATACGTATAATATATATTTATATATATTATTAATTTTTTATATATTTAAACGAGTTGAGCTCTTAACGAGCCAAGTAGCAAGGTATTTGAGCTTGGCTCGTTTAGTAAAAGAGCCTAAAAATCGTGTTCAAGCTTGTTTGATAAGCCACCCAAGCCGAACCAAGCTCAGATAGCTCATGCCCACCCCTATCCCTGCCGAATTATTCTCGAACCCCGACTTTGTCACTGCCGGCCTTGATAGAGGCCTACTCATACTGATACATGCACAAGGAGGAAAGACGTTGCATTGCAATGCTCGATCCTCCTCCTCAAGAGACGCTTGCTCTATCCTCTATGTCACAGGAAGGTAGAGGCAGTAATTGTTTTACTCGTGGAGGAGGCTGTTTTGGTACCTATGGTGATGAGTGTATTGACATTCAGTCTACGCATTGTGGTCGCCCACATCACAACAAATAGACATGCAAGGAACTTCATGGTCGACCACCATAGCTAGGTCCTTTTGGTGGAGTTTGAGGGAAAGATTTGGGAATAGTATAAGAGGCCGATTTGGTGGTAAAGGTCTCTCCAGTACCCATTCTGTTATCTCTACTGCACATGCTCATGCTGCCTCTCTTCCAAGGTTCTAAATGTTGATATCGCTTGACATGTCGAGTAGCTGAAAAAAGATATATTGGAAGATATATCGTTTATCGGTGATTTTTGAAAAAATGGCAAAAAAAAAGGACAAAACATGGAATTTTGCAATGAATCTTCAGGAAATGTTAAAATAGATGTTAATACCCTTGTTAGTTAAATAAGTTATATTATTTGGTCGATGTTCATATTACTACGTAGATTATTTAGAAATTGTTTATAACAGGTCGCTTTTATATTTTTTAACATATTAATTATTTGTATGAAAAGTATCAATACTTTTAATTTTCTTAAATAATATATTAAATAATTTTATTTATTTTTTATTAGTTAAATAAGTTATATTATTTGGTCGATGTTACTAAGTACATTATTTAGAATTGTTAACTATTAATAATAATAATAGAACATTATTAAAATTCATAACTAAATAAAATATTCATGAATTTTATGTATAATCCTTGAAATAAAAAAGTCCTTATATTAAAATTTTAATACTTTTTTTTGAATTTTAATACTTTTTTTCATGAAAATTAAAGAAGAATGTTTAATGATATACGAGTGACCCCAGCATACCCTCGTTAGGGTTACTAAAGTTAAAACATAAAAGAAGTATGTTATTCCATAGGGCTGGAGTGACCTTAGAATTCCCTCATGAAGTTAAGTAACATAGGGCTGGAGTGACCTTAGAATTCCCTTATTAGGTTATACTTACTAAGTCAAAGATAGAGGGATACATTCGATCAACAGAAGTTACAGAACCACAAAAAAAAAAAAAAAAAAAGCTACTCAGAGCTTGGAAACTGGAAAGGAAGAGAAAGGGGAAAGGGGATGACCTCGACGGCAAAGGCTACAGCCCACGGCAACGACAGAAACTCACAAAGACGGTGAACGGCGACAATGAAAGGTATGTACCCTCTTGCCTTCCTCTTCTTTCTTCTCCTCTCGACCCTTTTTCCCCCTTTTTTTTTTAAATCACAGATGATGTTTGAGTCTTTGCATGAATGGCCACGAATCATTCATGGTCACGGATTTTCTATAGTGAATATGGGTCCATGAAGGCGTGAACTAAGGACTGATTTAAGTCCGTAATTTTGCTCTTTTCTTTTGGTTTTTGGATAATGTATGCACATCTGCAAAAAAAAAAAAAAAAAGGAAAACAGTTTATTTTTCAGATTTGGTTGATATCGCTGATATCTCGGCGATATCTCCCAATATGATGTAATTTTTTTTAAACAGGATATAGATGTGTCGGTGTTGAGCGATATCGAAATATATTGCCGATATTATCGATATTTCAAACCTTGCTCTCTTCCATCCGTAGCACTCTTCAGACGGTAGTGCCTTCTCTCATGATGGGATGGATCATATCAGGTGCTTTATGGCTCAGTTAGAGTCCTTATTTGCACCCTCTACCCTTTTCCCACACAGATACTTCTACCTCAGCCCTCAGTGCCTCGGCCTCCCAACACAGTCACTCCTGCATCATTGATTCAGGTGCATCTCGCCATATGATTAGTATGTCTTCCCTTTTTATGTTGTACCTTATCTGTTCAGGTAGAGATAAGGTTCAAATTGTCGATGACACTTCCTCATCCATGGCCAGGAAAGACAGCATACTTGCTACTCCTTCCATGCATCTATCATCTGCTCTTCATGTCCCCAATTTTGCTTTAAATCTCATTTATATTAGTAACATTACACAATCATTAAATTATAGTTTTACTTTTTTTGTTTTCTCATTGTGTTTTCCAGGACTTGGGGACGAAGAGGACAATTGGTACAGGACATGAGAAGGGAGAATTGTATGTGTTGGGTCCTGCCACGTGTTGCATTACCTGTCCAACAGCTCACATTGGGTGCTCAACACATTACTACTCAAGATCAACTTGCTATAGTGACATCATCATCTTGGTCATCCATCTTTTTTGTTACTAAACGTTTATTTACTCAGTTTTTTATTTTCAGTTATGCCATTTCCTTTCGGTGTAAGTTAACTAAACATTGTAGAGCTTCTTACCCTTTTCGTGGGAACAAAACTAACTCTCTTTTTGTTGTGGTTCATTCTGATGCATGGGGTCCTTCCCCAATCCTCTCATTGTTTGGTTTTCACTATTTTGTTAGCTTTGTAAAAGATTTCTCACATACTACCTGGGTTTACCTTCTTAAATCTAAAAGTGAGGTTTGCTTAGTCTTTAAATTTTTTGATGTCATGATTATTATTAAGTTTGATGCGAAACTTAAAATTCTTAGATCCCATAATGGAGGAGAATATATGTATGGGCAGGGGCGGAGCCACATGGGACACAAGGGGGACTGAAGCCCTCCCTGAAATTTTGAAAAAAAAGAAAATCTCCTATCCTATTAATAGGGGCGTAGCCTGAGAGAGGGGCGGAGCCTGGTTTTCCATTTCCAGTTATGTCATCTCATGTTTTGGATTTCCAAATCCCTATTCGGGTGCTATCCCCTTCTACGGGTTTGTTTCTCATTCCTCCCAAAGTATTTGGGTGTGTTTGCTTCGTTCATGTCGCTCGTCGTGACAGTGCGAAGCTTTATCCCAAGGCTCTCAAGTGTGTTCCTTGGGCCTGATTCGAGTCAGTTGGGCTACAGATGTTATAATCCTTCTAATTGTCGATTATTTGTCTTCATAGATGTGACATTCTTTGAGTCAATTTCCTTTTATTCTAACAGGAAAACCTCTCTTCATGGGGTAAGTATCAGTGAAGAGATGCCTTCTGAGTTTCCCTTACTAGTTCCAACTTCATTGCCTCCTGATAGTGATAGGCAGGGGAAAATTGCTCCTGCTTTGAAAGTATATGAAAGAAGGAAGAAAGACAGTAAAGAAGTTCCTCATGCTCCCCTCCAAGAAGCATCCTCTAATCCATCAGTCAAAGATAATGTCTCTCATTCTAGTCTTGAGTTAATTAATGATTTTTCTCTTCCTATTGCTCTAAGGAAATGTGTTCATTCTTGTGCTCATTTTATCTCTAACTTTGTCTCATGTTCTGCTTTATATCCTTCATATCACTCATTTGCCTTGTCGTTGTCTTCTGTGTCTATTCCTCGCAGTGTGAAAGATGCTCTATCTTAGCTAAAGTGACGAGAGGCAATGGAAAAGGAGATGTGGGCTATTGAAAAGAGTGGCACTTGAGATGTTGAGCTTCCTAGAGGAAAAAGACCAGTGGGCTGCAAGTATCTCTACCGTGAAGCACCTTTTAGATGGCTCAATTGATATGTAGTTATGTACAAAGCAAGGCTTGTTGCCAAGGATACACCCAGGCCCATGGTAAAGATTACCAAGAGATTCTCCCCCGTAGCCAAGATGAACTCTATAAGAGTGTTGTTGTCCCTTGCTGCAAACCAAGATTGGCCCCTATTCTAGTTTGATGTGAAGAATGTCTTCCTACATGGTGACTTTGAACTTTGGAAGAAGAGGTGTAATTGACATCATCCTCTCCTGTCATTATAAGTTCCTTGACCAAGGGGGCAGTATACAAGCTAAGGAAGACATTATATGGCCTAAACAAGTCTTCTAGAGTCTGGTTTGAGCAATTTTGCACTGCCATGTTAAAGAATGGCTACAAGCAAAGCCAAGCCAAGCACACCACTCTATTTATCAAGCATTCCCTCCAGATAGTTACTATCCTTATTGTGTATGTGGATGACATTGTGGCGATGGGGATAACAATGATGAAATGAAAAGGCTAAAGAGTAAGTTGGCAGCGGAATTTGAGATCAATGATTTGGTTGTCTGAAGTATTTCCTAGGAATTGAAGTTGTCAAATCAAAGGAAAATATTTTTTTTCTCTCAGAGAAAGTATGTGCTTGACTTACTTGAGGAGATGGGGATGATGGGGTGTAAACCCAATGACACCCCTATTGATGTGAACCACAAGCTCAGTGAAGATAGTGGGGAACGTCTTTCAAATTCAATGAGGTACTAAAGACTTGTAAGGCGCCTAATTTACCTCTCTTTGGACAGGCCAGACATTGCATATGTCATTAGTGTTGTCACGCAGTTTATGCACGCACCGGCCTCAAGACTCTGGAGGCAGTGTACAAGATACTAAGGTATCTCAAGTCCTGGGAAAAGATTGATATATTCTAGTTATGGCAACTTGTAGGTAGAAGCCTATATAGATGTAGACTGGCCGGGCTCTGTTATAGAGTGCTCCACGTTTGGGTATTGTTCATTTGTGGGTGGCAACCTTGTGATATGGAGGAGCAAGAAGCAACCAGTGATAGCCAGGTCTACCGTAGATGCAGAATTTAGAGTTATGGCACATGGGGTATGTGAACTCTTGTGGCTTCGATTGCTACTTTTAGAGATTGGGGTTCCTACTCAAGGACCCATGAGTCTATACCTGCAACAACAAGGTGGCAATCATTATAGCTCATAATCTTGTGCAACATGATCGCACGAAACATATTGAAACTGATCATCACTTTATCAAGGAGAGCTTGGGCAACATTTGTACTCCTTCCATGAAAACTGGGGATCAACTGGATGTTTTGGCCAAAGGATTGAAGAGACCTCAATTCATCAATATTATTAACAAGTTGAAAATGAGAAAATATCTATGCACCAACTTGAGGGGGAGTGTTGAATATTGTTTAGTCTATTGTACTTCTATGGCATAGTAGACCTTTGGGTGTTAGTATGATAGAGTTTATGTAATAATAGCATACTTGTAATATTCAATTCTAGAGATTAAGTATATAAACTAATGAATGTGAGAGAAGAGCTAAGCTCTCTTCTTCTCCTTCTTTCAAACCCTAACCCTAAACCAAACTAATCAAGTCAACTGATGCGTGCTGCTAAAACCAATCCAAAGCACTTCCTACAATAAGGATATTAGAGGAAATTTAAATAATTTAATGTTCATCACAATTTTCCATACTTCAAATTTCAACTCTGCATTCAGAAAAATAAGTCATAAACGAGTGGAATGGTGAACAAGTGTCGTTTTTGCCTACTCCAAATATTTTGGTATAAGGCATTGATGATTATAATGATAAAGATGAGACAAAAAAATTTACATCCAGCTGAGTGCACAAAGTTTCATCAGTTCCCTTGATCAAGTAGCTCTCTTTCATGTTATCATCATTCCGTTGTAATTCTGATCCGAGTCAAGTATTCCAACATGTATAAAGCAATCTATCTTTAAATATGAAGGATTAGATTTTGCCCAGCGGCCTAATCAAAGAACTGAAACCTTCACCAAACAAACAAGATTGTCCCACTACAGCTTCTTACTATTATAATAGAAAGTGCAATTAGTGGGCTACACCAAAACTTGGATCCACGGTGGAGACCTTGAGTAATTAGAAGATCCTCCTCAACTAGACCAACTAAGTCCAATTTTGAAGGTAATATCAAGATGATCCAGATACCAAGATTTGTTAAGCTGGATATAGTGGTCTGGTAAGTAACCAGATGAGCGAATTAATTTTAGATTTGACGGATACTAATATGAGACTTGAGACAAAGAAACAGACGTACATGGGAATGGCATAACAAATCTGGGCTTAATAGTTATCGAAAAATTTAGTCGGAGGTAATGGCTTCTTTGTAATTAAGTGGTTGAAGATAGAACTGAACCTCCCATGCAATTTTTTATTAAAAGTCCTTGAGATGGTCAAATCTTATATCCTCTCTGCCTCGATGTAGGCTGAACTTTTCATATTCATCTGCAAGGAGATGGAATGGAGGATATGTTGGCATATCATACTGTTAGCAGTACTAAATTACTAATACTATCATTTGAGACCATAAGAGTAATCCATCAGATAGTTGTCAAGCTGGGTGTGTGTGCAATCTGTGTCATAAGTACACAAAAAGAAAATATAGGGGCAATCTGTGTCATATGTACAAACAAATCTAACCTAGTAATCTCAAAATTGAGGAAAACAAGGGAAAGGTTGACACTTGACACTATAGATTATTGTTTTATTCTTTGGGCCCAATTTTCCTTTTGCAGATAACAACATACGTGAAATGCATTTATACGGTTAAGAATGACTGAGAGCAAGCATAAGGCGAAATATTGGATCAAGTGCCCGGATGTCAGGATAGTTTTAGGTTGAAAAGAAGTTTAGAAAATAATATTCGCAACATATTTTTTTTTTGTTGGAATGATCATTACTAAAAAAAATACTACTGATAAGTGATAACTCCCTTGTCTGAACATTCAACTTGTTTTACAATTCTAGTTAACTACTAAATATACACACTGAAATGTCAGTGATGATTGTATTAGTCACTATTGAAATCCAATTAATTACTTTCTATACTCTATATGAGATAATTGTATCAAATATAACAAAAGACAGCTCTTCTCAGAATAGTCCAGATTCAAAGCATACTCACCCTCACATCCATTCCTCTTTGCAAAGCTCCAGCATGCAAGCGTCCAATAGCTACCCGTCCTTTATGCTCATCATACTCGGTATTTGTTACCTAAAATATGGAAACAGACATTAACTATACCATACATATTATGAGGTTTCTATAAAAGATAATAAAGCATCCACTCAAAAGACTATACAAAGAAGAGTTTTATAAATCAAACCATAGTTACCAAGTTGTGAAGTGAAAACGAGAAGCGAAACGAAAGCGAGAAGCGGGAAGCGAAGCTCAAAAAATCCTTAGGAAACGGGAAGCGAGAAATAGATATAGGTGCATCATTTTCATTATGTTAGGATGACCAATTATACCTTAAATTTTATTTTATATGAGATATTTATGAAGAAATAGGTGCCTTAGAGTCTTAGGTTTCAATTCAACGATACTTGCCTATGATATATGTCATAGATTTTAGACTCAGGTCTATCCCATTACTTCCTAAATAGGAAATTCATAACCCCCTTGACCACTAAATGAGAAGCGAGTGGAAGCGACTCTGGGAAACGAGCTTCCCACCTTGTACATAGCTTCCCGGCAACTATGAATCAAACTACATGATAACCTTAATTGCTAGTTGCTACAAGATATCATATCATAGTTACCAGAGCGAGAAGCGAAAACGAGAAGCAAAGCGAAAGCGAGAAGCGGGAAGCGAGACTCAAAAAAACCTTAGGAAATGGGAAGCGAGAAATGAGATATAGGCTCCTTATTCCGATTATGTTATTTATGGGTAGTTATACCTTTGATTTTATCTTACATGAGATTTTTGTAGAAAGTAGGTGCCTTAGGTTTCAAACCGACGATACTTGCTTAAAGTCTACACCATAGGCTATAGATTGTGGTCTACCACATCACTTCACACATACAGCTCCCTTTGACTACTAGATGAGATGTGATGGAAGCAAGCTTCCTAGGAAGATAGTTTGTTCGAGGAAACAAGCTTCCTAGGAAGCGAGTTTGTGCGAGGAAGCGATTTGGGAAACGAGCTTCCTGGGAAGCAAGCTTCCCACCTTGTACATAGCTTCCCGGCAACTATGTATCATATGCTATCAAATAAGAAGCTTGCTAACTTTGTTCAACTTTTAAATTCATGTGTATTTTACTTAATTTTTTAATCAACTGAAGTTTGAATATAGGAGTCATTTTACATTTTGTTATTTATTGCCATTAGCAAGTGAGAGGTACAAGAATTGTTTGGGGTGAGGAGGGATAGCGTAAACTTAATATTAGACCCTCATAATTGATCTGCTTCTCCGAAGAGCAAAGGATTACAAGATTTGTCAAAAGCATAGTATTGTCAGGAACTATATAATATATAGTGCAAGATCCATGATGACATACTTCGGTTCAAGAAATATTTGTGTCCATAGGTCTCCCAATTTCATAATGTGTTCTGGATCTTGCGCCCATTTACCAGTCATCCTCTCTTAGCCAAGCCCAAATATCCCCAAGCTTCCCATTTTCTCTGGCTTTTTTCCATTACTTCTGATTTGGATTTGTCTACTTTACTGCCTGAGGGAATTTCGTAAATTGCACTGGGTTAATCATTCAATCTCATATTAATGTTTTCCTTCTTCGGGCAGATTTTTCGTGTCATCTATTTATTTATTTTCATCTTATACTTCTTGCAGTCTTTAAGAGGCTATGACACATTCAAGTAGGAGAAATGGCATGGGAGGAGATAATTGAGTGTACAAGAGAGAAATAACAGAATCGCAACATAAAGAACAACTACTAACAAGCATCTGCAATGCACCATCTTTTTCTATACGAGGTCCTGGTATGCATCTGACTATAGCCTCAAAAAGTGGTCCGAGATCATCTGCCAAATTTTCTGGAGATAGTCCAGCCTTTCCTTTAATACCACTTGCATATATTGCTTGGAAATCACACTGCATACAGAAAATAGCCGGAAGATTATACTCAAAATCCGTATCTGTTAAGACATCTAAATGCTTAGAAAGTTTCATCATAGTTCTACATAAAACCAAGAAAAATAAAGTGATAACATCTGATAAAAGCACCTGCTCATCTGTTGCATTTAGTTCAATAAAGAGTTCAAAAGTGGAATTGATCACAAAATCTGGGCGAGCTGAGGGTCTATCAATCTTATTCACAACAACGACAACGGCATGGCCAAATTCTAGAGCCTTCTTCAGAACAAATCTTGTTTGTGGCATTGGACCCTCTACAGAATCTACCTACAAAATTTAGTAGAGTTACAATTTTTCAGTAGAATAAAACCATCCAGACAATACTAGTTAAAAAATCGCTCAACAAAACAACCCTTCCAATACATGTCCCTATGCAAAAGGGCAGCAATACAGCATCAAGTGTTGGATGTGATTATAAGATTGGAAAGAGACTTAAGATCCGAGTACATAACTTTCTTCAAGGTAAGAAATAGATGTTTCTGCAAAAGAGGTAATCAACTTCCTAAGCATGGTTCAATGTATCGGTGCATATCGTGTCATATTGTATGATACACACTGGCATTTAGGTATATTGTCCGACACGATTTGCATGGGAACGAAACTTTTCATTAGTCTCATTTAAGTATAGAGCGTGTCACATAGCATCGAGATGAGATTGTATAATATGGTTGATACTTAAGCGTGTCACATAGCAACGAGATGAGATTGTATAATATGGTTGATACTTAAGCGTGTCACATAGCATCGAGATGAGATTGTATAATATGGTTGATACTTAAACGATAGTGTTCGATCCAAGTGGAATTTCACTATTCCAAACATTTCATAACAATGTTGAGCACATCACATGCAACACACATGATACAATTACAATATGCACTAATATTGCTATGATACGCATGGATATAATAATTTTTCAGAAGAAAAAATAGTTTTATATTTTATATCCACAAGTGCAAAAATAAATAAATAAATAAATTTTTTATTATCTAAAATTCAAAATTTATTTATCTGAAGTTCTGAACATAAAATCTTTATATTAACTATTTTTTAGTACAATAGTAACAAAGTTCGGATTTGGGAATTATTCGGCAGGGGTTAAGTTCGAAAAAAAAGGGAAAAAATTGGTAATTCGAGACAAGTTCGGAAGAATAAAAATTAATAACTATAAAAAAAAAGAACGCGATGCCAACTAATCCATCTAACAATTTGGATGTATTGACATCTCTTACTATGTTAGACATTAATCATAATTCCTAAAAAACAAGCTTTATGTAAACTCGCAAATTCAAGAAAAAAATTACATAAGGCTTAAGCAAGCTTTATGTAATTTAAGAGAAAAGAATAATCAAGATTACATGTTTGTATATGCAAATCAGATTATTTAAGCAATTAAAAAATGTATAGAAACGGGAGAAATAATAATTTGAATAGATAAAATCAGAAATTCAACATATGAGTATTTATTTGGCATAAAATAGTTATTTAGCAAAAAATAGAAATAGCTCAGAATAAATAGCACACTTCATATTTTCTCTCAGTTCAATCGAAATTCAACAGACTAATCAGCATGCAAAATCATCTTTTTCTCTCAATTCAATTGAACGTATTGTCCTTCTTCTATCAGTTGGTGACTTCAATCAAATGGAGATTTCTCAGTGTGAAATAAGTCTCGGGTTTTTAGTAATAATTTTATTGCTAATAGAAAGTCCATTTTGCCCTCATTCTTATTTTAGAATTCTGAATAAGCAAAAACAAATAATTTGTTAGAAATCTTCCTTCGGAATAAGTTCGGAATAATTCGGTCGTTCGTAAATTATTCGCAAATAATTCGGTAGTTCGGGAACTATTCGTCAGTTCGGGGAAAAGAAGCCTTTTTAAACATTACCTTCTAAAAAATGAATAGTTTGGGAACAATTCGGAAATTATTCGAAAACTTTGTTACTATGGTACTAAGAATCAAAGATCGACAAAAAGATGTGATTAATCTGTGATTAGTCTATGGATGACCTACCCTAACTATTTGTGGAAAAATTTTGAAAATGCAATTTTCAAAAGAGCATCAATTAGAAAATAAGTATGTAATTTTCAATCTTATGAAATATATGTAAATCTACTGTTTTGATGTCTCAAGGACCAAGAAGACAAGCACCAGCTGACCTACCATATCCACATATTAATCTTTCAAAAAAGTAGTAATTCTACTTTCAACAACAAAAAAAATTAGATTATAGGTATGTAATTTCGTATTTATGAAATATATAAATCTACTATTTTGACATCCCAAGGACCAAAAAGAAAACACCGCCGGGTATTAGATGGAGACATAGAGACCCCATTGAAGGAAGTAGATTGTGAAAGAAGTTTCAAATGGTGGAGGCTGCAATTATATTGTGGTGGAATGACCGGTTAAAACAACACTTAGTCGGTGAGTATCGCTATGTGTGTAGCAACAAGTTGTGTCCTTGAGAAATTCGTAAGATAATGTGAGTAGATCTCAACTGCGTAGGCCGCAGAGCAACAGGCAGTTGAGAAAGCAACTTTGCAATTCACTTTTTTGGTCACTCTTGGAAAAGTAGAAAGCTGAGGGCTCGATTAATGATGATAAAAGATGATCTTCCTCAAACCTTTTTTGTCAGTAAATGAGCATGCATATATCAAAAGGAAAGAAAACATACAAAGTTCACAAGTGGGGAAGCAAGCAAAAATAGAAATTGAATATACAGCAACCCTCCAAGCACAAACCAGTCACATCTCACAGAACAAAATGGATTCCCATCTCATCATAATCATAATCTATCCTAATGAAGAACCAATCTTAAATAGCCTAATCTCTAAACATACTATGTCCATCGGAGAAACAAGATTATCAACAACTTGTGTTTCTCTCATCCCAAATAGACCAGAAAGGCAGCAAATGCCCCCTAGAAGAAGGCTCCACATTGCACAGATGGGATACCAACAGACCAGTGGCCATGTGAGAATTCAGCTTTGGTGCATATATCATGGATAAGTTTCCAAACATACCCATGATAAGTTTCTTAAAATTGGCTTACTAATATGCAACTCGAAACTGATATTTTGAACCATGTTCCAAAGTAAAGGGACCTATAATCTAATCAAGGACTAGAACATGATGTATATTCTGGCAATCTGTGTGTACAAATTCAACCCTTACCAATTTGTACTTTTACTAACATACTCTGTGTAGTGTTAGGGGCACATGAAATCCATGTGCCGACTTGCACACACAAAATGGACTCTTAATGCCACTGCTAAAAAACCTCATCTTTTGATGGATAACCAATTCTTAGAGTTGCAAGGGTTTGAACAAAAAAATCTCTATGCATAACGAACTTTGAATAAGCATGCAAACTCAGAGTTCTATTTTTTGCATTTCCAGAGTATTTCCTATCAGTGAATTCTATATAAGTACTTGTTAATGTTTTCAGCCAATTCAATAATTCATTTGAAACTAGAAAAGAATATGATAATAAGGAATGACAAAATCTACAGGTAACTCTTCCTAGTATATTTAGAATTGTTTGGTAACAAGCAAAGCTGAAAAATTGGCATAACAAAAGGTTCTAAAAGTTCTCTCTCAAACCATCCAACAATTTTATTTCTCTTTTTCTTTTAATCAGTAATTTTATGTCTAGTTTCTCAATGCCAAAGTCAGCCTAGGGAGTGCACAAAGAAAACACATATTTACAAGACAAGTTGAGCTCTTCTCAAAGGCATTGAATTCCAGATTATCAAGTGTTCTTCTATTCTAAAGGAGTTTAAAGGCATTGTCATTGAGAAAAGAAGGTTCTGCCTGTTTTTAATGATTAATGAATTGATAGGTGTTCTTTGTGTAATCCAGTCCTTGTGGCAATTATTGTTATCTTTAGACATGATAATGGGTTAACAACTTTGACGGTGTTTCCTAATCCTACCAACTCAAAACTCTGCTAGCACACCATTGAGAGTATTAAGGTCATATCTCATTGTGTAGGAGGGATTCTTCAAGTGTGATACTTCTTGGATGCCTAGGAGTTTGGAGGGTTTACGGAAACTTGTCAACATTACAGATCACATTATGGAGTTGGCTCCAGAATTAGATATTCTGAAGATTCATTATCTAAGTAGCCAATTATTGTTCATTTGGCCAAAATGGAATTCATGTCCAATTATGCTACATAGGGGTCACCACATAGTTCCTTTTTTCTTGTAGTCAATGAAATCTGTTTATTTTGTAAAGGAAAAAGAAGAAGTAGGGCTAGAAATGAAGCACAATAAGACTAGAAATGCCATCAGCATTGATATCGAAACCATTAAATCACTAATCATGGGCTGGCAGTGTATTAACTTCCAGGTAAGAGAGGGTGCAATGAGTACCACTAGAAGAACCCCCTCCACCATATTGAGGACACGTTCCACTTCACCTCCAAAGTCAGAGTGGCCTGGAGTATCAATTATATTTATCTTTGTATCCTTATAGAAGATAGATGTGTTTTTGCTAAGTATAGTGATTCCCCTTTCACGCTCTAGATCGTTTGAATCCATTATCCTTTCCTGTACAATTTGGTTGTCACGAAAGACCTGCACAAAATAACAAGTTATTAGTTTATCTATTTTTTTCTATTGGTAATAGCAGATATATATTAAGCTGGGAATGAAATACAAGGATGGCGAGGGACCACAAGAGAGTGAGCCCATGCCCAGTTAGAAATGAGGATACAAGCATTACAATGATACGGTACAGAAGAAAGCTAGATGTTACA
This sequence comes from Tetracentron sinense, assembly GCA_015143295.1. Taxonomy (NCBI): domain Eukaryota; kingdom Viridiplantae; phylum Streptophyta; class Magnoliopsida; order Trochodendrales; family Trochodendraceae; genus Tetracentron; species Tetracentron sinense. The sequence continues at coordinate 42,257,608 of CM026557.1, forward strand.
ACAAAAAGTAGAGCTAAGTCAAAATTCTCTAGGGTGGAGCACCAATGTTGTAGGAGATGAGCAGCCTGTAGACAGGTACTGATGAACGGGGAAGGGGAGTTCTCAAAGACCCTCGAGTTCGTTCAATCCAAAAAGACCATGCAATTGAGGCGATAAGCATAGCGCCCACTTCAAGGCCCTTTTCCCCGGACGCACCAAGAACTTACAGTTTATCTATGTAAACTTATAAAAATATTTAATAGTCATATCATACTTTATAGTAGGAAGTTATGAGTGGCTGTCATGTGGTAGAGTCGGACTGAGTTATCAGAAAATGGCATACTGGGTGGGTGTTTCATATAATAACATTCTTTCGAACTTTATAGATTTAAAAAGTCATCATTATTCCAGCAACATGTTCATAAATTATTCTGGGATGTTAAAATACAAGTGCCCAATAGATTCCTGTTATTTCCTGAATTTGAACATAAGTCGGCGTCTCAAGATACTATAAACTTGTGTTGGTAGCACACACATTGTAAGGTAAAAAGCGCTTACCTGGTCAAAGTGACCTCTTACTCATGCACAGCATATCACAGTTGAAATATTTAGAAGTTATACCAACTAAACTATGATTTGTTCTATGAATTGGAGAGAACAAAAATATAGGGTTGTATGGAATCCAGGCATTCCCTCCAAGGTTTCGTTCTTCCTATGGTCTTTAGCCTTAAATAAAATCCTCACCTGTGATCATTTTAAATCTAGAGGATGGCAGATGGCTAGCCGGTGTTTTATGTGCTTGCGTGAGGAAGAGACAGTGGATCATTTGATCTTACATTGCTATACTGCGCATGCAATTTGGGGTCTATCAAAAGTAGACATGGTCTAGGCCATCCCTTCTTCCATTCGAGACATGTTATCTTGTTGGTCCTGGGCCGGTGCGGATGGTACTAAGGAGGCAGTGTGGTTGTTGTTTCTGGGGGCGATAGCATGGTCCATTTGGAAAGAGAAGAATAAAAGAGCGTTTGAGGATTCAGCTTCCACTTTATCTCGTATTTGTGCTCGGATCAGACAACTAGTTTTGGAATGGAGTTCGGTAAGGCAATCTATGGAGGTTGCGGAGGAGATGTTAGGGGAAGCTTTGAGTACTTAGCTTGTCGAGGGAGAGTATTATTAGAGATATTTTGCTTTCTTTGTTTTCTAGTGCTTCGAGTTTACATGCCTGTAATCTCCTAGTACTCGCTATATGTGTTCTTCCCTGATTTTTATATTTATATATAAATATTTGTTAATCGATCAAAAAACAAATTTCTAAAACTATTACTCTATAACTAAAGAGCCACGCTAAGATGCCTGCTGGTCCAGTAATCATTTATGTCACAAGGGCATTTATGTACCTAAGCAAACTAAGCAGAATTTCGTATAATTCTTCGAAAAAGAAATCTATTGGGAGGTCTTTTGAGTTAATTGATGCATAATTCTATACACTCTGCCAATGGGTTCTAAATTATGTAACATTTGGTATTTTACTAATGGCCATCAACACAAATGAAGCTATTGCTATGGTGGGACTGAATCAATCGCCCAATTGCACGGTATTTATTGTTGAAACCTATAAGATGCGGGTTCATTTTTCTCTCTGAGGAAGCAATTAATTATAATAAAATATTGGATAAGCACACAAAAAGGAGGAAGAGATCCACATGAAAGACGATAATAGAAAGATAATATATGAAATTACAACACTCCAACATTGCCAAAAATTCCAAACCCAAACAAAATCTACCCTCTTGATTGATGGAAACTCTTTCAAGTTGGAATTTTACTAGATCATAGAGGGGAAAATATGTGGTTAGGTCCTACCTTACCTACAGGAAAGGGGGAAAAGATATGTAGCCAGATTCCGCTAAATCATGCTCTAGGTGATCCAAATATCAATTATATCTAATGAAAACAAATAGATCATGTTCTCATAAGTTAATGGAAATATGTTACAAATTTTGCTAATCGCGAGTAGTGGGCTAGAGATCAGAGATTGATTGGTTAATAGTTAATACTATGACTCTTAGGTGATTGCTCTTAGGTGATTGGAGCTTTTAAATTTAAAATAATCATAAACAATTACAAGAAGAGAAAATAAATAAGAAAACATTGATAAGATGTATAATCTTGTTTATGTAGGAGGCGTTTGGTAACTCTAAAAATTAGAGCTTATTTGCCTATTTTTCGAAAATAAGAGCTTATTCCAAAATAAGCCCGTTTGGTTAATGTCTAGTTTAACATCTAAATATTTCAGCACAAGAAGTTTTACCTCTGTAATAATAAGTAACCTCAAGGTTACTTTTTCTTTTAGAGCTTATTGTGCTAAAGCAGGTAGAGGTTTATTTGCGCACATGTGCATTTGATTCACTTTAAACGGACATTTATGTCCTTAATGCTTTATGTAAATGCCTTTTATGTCCCTAATACATTTTTCAAATGCTTACTATCTCCCTCCCATGCAAATGCCCCTCAAAAAAGTGCTTATTTGCATGCTTTACCAAACAAGATGTAGAAAATAATAGCTTCTTTTTTTTTCAAAAAAGATGATTTTACTGAACAGACTATTATAGAACAAAACCTGAGATTTACAACTCTTATTTTCTAGATCTAATTTAAATAGATCTTATTAGATCAGATGTGAGTTGCCAAACGCCCCGTGTTGTTGGATCTGATTATTTAATTTGTATTAATTGTTAAGGATGAATGAGTTCTGAAACTCCTTGCTTCTATTGCCAAACACCAAACAAATTCAACAAGCAGTATGTGGCATGCTTGTTTTAGACATCAATATACAATAAGAAACCACTGAAACACAAATTTCCCTGATGCTACCTTTGCTTGTTTCAGCATTGCATCCACCAATGTGGTCTTTCCATGATCTACATGAGCAACAATTGCAATGTTCCTTATGTCTCTTCTCCTCATTAACTGACTCTTTTTCTCTACAGCAGTAGACAAGTTTATAAGTTAAAAAAATCACCAAAATACCGAATGTAACATTGTCATTTGAACTTTGCATGCATATCATGAGTTAATTAAGGAAGCCGTCAAAGAAAAAGCAGTATACGTAGGAGAGAGGACCATCACTAAACTGTTGAAACAGATACAGATAACTTTGTGAGAACAAGGCTTAAAAGCACAAAACAGGAGAGTGCTAACTCAACAAAAAGCACAAAACAATAGAGTACTAACTCAACAGTAAACCATGAAAGTGTATGCATTGCATGAACAATAAATCACAATGACTTTCAGGATTAGTTTGTTTTTGGCATTGACAAATATGCCAGTACAGAATAAAATCTAACACATATATAGAAGAAGCACAATGGGAACTTGACCGAAGCAGCCTAAAAGCAGATCACAACTTAAAATTATAGGCTGATAAAATCAGCTACGAGACCCGTTAACATGGAATATTTCAAGAGTTTTATTCTTCAGTGAAACATCAAATACCAAAGGATCACAACCAGGACTAATAAAGATATGCAATGCAATGTCAGGTAAAATTGAAATAAGCAAACAAAAAAAGTCAAGATTTCCATACAGCCAAGAATAGCAATAGCTGTTACCAACTAAATAATGATGGGAAAGAAAGAACTAGTACAACTAGATACATATCAATATGCAAAACAACAGAAGTCATTTTCCTTTTCCTTTCTTTTTCCTGTTTATTGTTGTTAAGGAGCAGGACAATAACAAGAGAACCATCAAAAAAATGAGACAATTTCACAAGGCTAAATGATAAAACACAATTAAGGTGTCAACTTGAATAATTAAATGTCATCATGCTCAACATTCCTGCCAGTTTATTTGTCAGTTATATAGTTGCGTTCTTACAGGTATTAGAGCTTAGAAGAACCCAGGAATGAGAATGGTGTAGCCCTCTGAAGTGTTAAAGGTCTCTAAGAAGTTACTAGCCTCCCCCCCCCCCACAAAAAAAAATTACAAAACTACACTACATTCAGAGCAGCAACCATCAGTGATGACTGACCATATCCAAAATCGGGACAAGTATTCAAAAACAAAAAAAAAACACACAGAGGACCAACTAATGCTGCTTGTGGAGCAGAGACTGCAGAGTCTTATCAAAACAAACTGGATGAACCCAAATTTCCCCACATCAGCCATCAAACTATTGTTTAACATCTCTTATACGGGAAGATGTCAAAGACATAGAACCAAATAATGGGTGGGAGCTCCACATTCAGCCTGAAAGAATTGCATTCAGAAAGATATTAAATTCTCCTGCTGTATCCAGAACTTCGTCCACCACTTTCCATGAAAGCATGTGCACAATTGAGTGCAACTCCTATATCCATTACTTGTTCCTACTTCCCTTAAAACCACATTATATTCAACCATGAACTTCCAACAACATTTTTCTCATATTGCACACACTAGAAACTGGAAAACTGTAATAGTTCACAAACTTTAGCTCAAGCTTCCTTCCAGGTTATCACCGAAGTCAAATAACCATAACAGCAACCGTATTAACAATATTTTTTTAATACTGTTTGGAATTGTTAAGCGAATTTAAACAACACCCAGTTAAAAATAAATAAATACAGAGTAGTAATATGGACGAAAATATGAAATCTCCTAAACAGGACTAAGATAGCCTTGTAATACCTTTGTATGATTCAAATTTAAGCAAACAAACTACAAATACAACATAAAAATTCCAACAAATGAGAAGAAATTAAAGAATAAAACTAAAATCACTGAACAACTAGCATAGTTATACTTCAAAACATCTTCCATACAGCAACCTGTCTTGGGGATATATTTGAATAATTTCAGACTTGTGGAGCGAATTCGAATTAACACCCAGTTTCCCAAAGAATTAGAAAAGCAAAGTGGACGATAAGATGAAGCACACCCAAACAGCACTAAGATGGCCCCAAGACATCTTAAAACAAATCGAATTTAATTAAACTCATTACAAATAAAATTACAACAAATGATGGGAATTTAAAAAGAAAAAAGAAAAAAACTTCAAAAATTTTTACATCAAACGTAACTGCAGTTGTACAAGTAAACAAGAACACAATCTATTTAGAACAAAGCTAAGCAAATTCAGGAAACCGAAGCAAAAAAAGGAGCGTTTTGGAAGTGATTGAAGAGTTGGATTTACCGGGAACTGTTTCTGTGGCCTCGGAAATCGAACATTTGATGGGAGTGGGATTCAGGGATCTCAACCGGGAGCCGAAATTGGAGACTCTGTCAGTGGATAAAGTTGAAGAGAATCTGCGAGCGAGGATTTGCTTTGAGAAGAGAGAAGAGGAGGAGGAGCTTCGATTAGGGTTAGGGTTTATGGATTTGAGAGGGGTTTGGAAGCTAAGAGCCATCTCCATTGCTCGGAGTCTCTCAAGTGAGAGAGCAAATGGAGGTGGATTTGGGAAATGAGGCTGTTAATGAAAGTGTCTTCTTGAGAACAAGTTATTTATACGTTTGTTTGTTATCCTTTTGAAGCCAACGAATATGGAAACGAGGGTGTGTGGCTCTCTATTTCTCCACCACTTCACGCTACGCTCACTTCCACTAGTTTTCTCGCGCTTGCACATATGGTGCACGTTATCTGTTCAATAGGTACGTGCTAGCATTAAAAGAAAAGAGCACTCATAGGTGGGGGCTGTCAACGGATCAGATTCGGACCGGATCTGCCTAGATCCGAATCCGATCCGATTAAGAATCCGACTGATCCGAATCCGATCCGAGATCTGTCGGATCATGAAGTAACCGATCCGAATCCGATCCGATTATATATCGTCCGATCCGAATCCGATCCGATCCGATCTGAGTAAGGTTATTTTTAAAAAAAAAAATCTATTTTAATAATAAAAAATCTAATAATACCTTAATTAATACTAATTAATGTTAATTTTTTTAAAAATTAATATTTTATACATAGAAAATCTAAATAATATATTTAAAATAATTAAAAATTATTATTATTATCGGATCGGATTTTAATCGGATTGGATCACCCTATATCCAGATCCGATCCGATTATAATCGGATTCCACCGATCTGATCCGAATCCGATCCGACGAATCACATATAGGGTCCAAAGTCCGGCTAATCGGATCGGATTCGGATCGGATCCGGATCATGATCCGGTCCATTGACAGCCCTACTCATAGGCGTACCCATGAATTCTATTTTCAAACCTAAGGTTGCACCAATGGTCCAGCCACCCTCTCTTAACTTCATAAGTATCTAAGAGAGGGTGGCTGGACCAATGAGGTCCAGCCTTAGGTTTGAAAATAGAATTCATGGGTACGTTAACTATTTCCCAAAAGAAAAAGTGTTATTCATGGGATCTAGCGTTTGTCCACTAGAATAATAAGTTAAGAATCACCCACCCATCCTTGATTTTAAGAAAATATTAATGCTTTTTTAAAAAATATTTATAAAAATATTTTAAGGATTTTTTTACATTAAATTATTTGTTTAATTAATTAATATTTTTTTTCTAAATGGTTGAACCCTAGGAGTGGGTGAATCTTAACCACAGTTAAAGGGTGTCAAAAGGGACACATGGTGACCTCAGGGGTGCTAACCGGATTTGCCAAATCCGGTTATCACCATAGAGGATTTGCTCTTTTTTTTCTTTTTCATTTTTTTGGGTATGCTGGTCAGCTGGGCTAGTAGCACCTCATGAGGTGGAACAGGGATATATATACTCCTATTGGTAGCTCGTGGATTCAGTTAGACTCATTTTAACTAAGTTCATACTGGCATTTCAAGCTCCAACAAATCAAGTCAAATTTTTATTTGAGTTCAAATGTTTAAATAAAATCAGGTTGAAGCTAAACAATGTCAGATTCAGTTCGATAAGACTTAGTGAAAGTTAACAAATTCATTTGTCTTGGTGAATGATAGCATTCCCACGTGATATATATACAATAAATTTTTTGTTATGTTAGTCTTGCTAATGTTCACTCAGCGGGTGAATTTGTTAAGGAAAATAGTTAACGTACCTGGAAAATGGATTTGTTAAGCCAAGGCTGGACCTCATTGGTCCATGCCCCCCTTCTTAAATGTTCATCACAGTTGGTGAGCATTTAAGAAGAGGGGCATGGACCAATGAGGTCCAGCCTTGGCTTAACAAATCAATTTCCGAGGTCTGCCTATGACTACTCATTTGTTAACAACAACTAAGACATTTTTATTCTTGTATTAATTATCAAAATTCATTAAAGCTAAAAGTACTTTAGTTTTTTTTTATAGGACAAGTCATTAAATACATAAGAGATTAAATACCGTTTAACTTTTCTTGACTTTTTCTCACTCCTGTTTAATGAATTGTCTTTTATGAAAATACCAAAATACTCTTGTATTTAATAGAATGGTATAAGGGTAAAAAAGTCTAGTGAAGATTTACAATACCACACATTGAGTGAAGGACAGCATTTCCCTAATATAAAATATTTTCTTTATCATAGATTGTGTTAATTTTTAACATAAAAAAACTAAAGTTAAGAAGTTAAAAACATAAACTCTCTACTCTTTGGATCGTTGGACTACCTCCAAATCTTATTTGTTGTTCAAATCATGTAAGATTATACAAAATAATTTAATGAATCTAGCTTGAGCCAACTTGAGCTCAGCTCGGCTTGAATTCCAGATTTATCAAGCTTGTTCAAACCTAAAAATTTGGTCTCGAATCAAGCTCAAGCCGAGCTTAAGCATGTTCAAGCCAAGCTCGAACTTTACCAAGCTTAGCTCGATTACACTCATATCCACTAGCACAAGTCAGCTAGGTTAGTAGCACCACGAAGGAATGGAACCTTGTTTAGCCTCATGTGGAATATATATATTGCCATTGGCAGGGGTGGTGCTAGGACTTAATAGTGGGGGCACACGATGGTTGATTGATAATGGTAATATATGTTGATGGATTTTTGTAGAAAATGATTAGGCAGATACGAAATATTCTAGGTCTAGGGGAATGGGGTTTGGAGGGCACAGACCTTTTTTTTTACGACTAAGTTCTTGGGTCATTCCGTACATATCTTACAAGTATTGTTTATCCTGATTGAAAAGATTGTTTTCAAAAGTTAAAGAGACAATTGTCCTCTTGTCCCATGGCTATGTGTTATTAAATAATATAATAATACTAATAAATTAGGGGCAACTACCCCTTGGTTAATTGGATATAAAAAATCAACTATCTAAGGCCAAATGATAAGAAGCGAAAATGAAAAATATGGAAATGAAAAAAAAAATTTGAGAAGGAAAAGTAAGATGAAGATTGGGCAACCCGCGGAAAAGAAGTCAAATCATTCAAGTAAGGAGTAAATTTAAAATTAGTTATATTTTTATTATAATCAGTAAAATAGATGATTGATTATGTTGGTAGCTATTTGGCTGTAATCAATCATTGAAAATCTGAGAAAAATGCCCCTTAATTATAACGAAAAGGCCAGATTGAAAGTAATATCACTACTTGATATGCATTATCAGATGGATACATATCCTTATTTTAGGATCCGGATACAAGATATTGGGTTTTCCCACTACTTGATATGCATTATCAAATGGATACATATCCTTATTTTAGGATCCGGATACAAGATATTGGGTTTTCCCTAACCCCAGGCCTTATAGTTAGGCCCTACTAACAATTTACCAAAAAAAAATTATTTTTTCGTCCTTCACATGTGAAAATAAAACTTGTGAGCTTTTACGGTTCAGTTTTTAAAATTGGAAAAAGTATGTATTTCTCTTAATTATCTCCATGTATCTCTCTCTGATGGAGGCAATATCATAACAAGGAGAAAATGAATAAAATAAGAAGAGCCTAAATTTTTATATTAAGCTTAGGCCAAAATTTCAAAATTGCTTACAACATAAAGAGAACATTAAATAAAAAAAACAAAACCCAAGAGTTGATCATAAGGATGGACGATCTAAGATGCAAAAGAACTCTAAAAAATATTTACAAAATAGCCATAAGAGTTAAAATTACAAAACTACACCTAAAACAAAAAAATGTTCCAAAGACCATCAAAATGACCGAAAACAAAATTTTGAGTATTGGAGAATCGTTCAACTTGAATTCATCATGCATGCTGAAGCATCTCATAAGCATATATTATAATAGATATATAGACAGCCGGATCAAAAGTTATGCATTTTTAAAAATTTACAATCTCCCTGTCTTTTTGAGATGGAGAGAAGGATGAGCGATGTGAAAGTGATAAAGGGAGGAGGATGGAAAGAAAGAAAGAAAGAGAGAGAGAGAGAGAGGAAAGTAGATTATGAGAGAGAAAATGGTCTAGACAGGAAGAGAAAGAGGGTGGGAGAGAGAGGAATGGAGATGGCGGAGAGAGCACGAGAGGGAGATGAGAGGGCAAATAGAGATTGTTTGATATAGAGATTCCAAATTGTGCTGTTAATAACTACCTTGAATAAATGTAAGAGTAATGCTAGGTCAACTTTCCATAGTTTTTAATATTTTTATACAAGAAGACTAGTGGATTTGAACTAGGCTAGCTCGAAGTTCGGCTCAGCTCGACCTGATCAAGCTTGACTTGAGCTCGAAAAATAGGCTCGATCGAGCCGAGTTATTTTTTGAGTTTGAAAATGTATTCAAGTCGAGCTTGACCCAAGACCTGTTTAATTTGATTCAGCTCAGCTCGAAGCTCGGTCCCGATTGAGGCTCGGTTCAACTTGAATATTATATATAAAAATATATATTATATTTATATATCATTATTATATAAATAAATAATATAATTATTACATATAATAAAATATTATTATTTTTATTTAAAAATTATTTTTTAATCCTTCAATCCAAGCTCAAGCTAAGCCAAGCTCAACTTGAATCAATTTGAGCTCGAGCATAGAAGGAAAAATTTCAAATCGAGTCAAGCTCCAGCATAGATGAAAAAATTTCAAACCGAGTCGAGCAGCCCATCTTGAATACACCCTTAAAGAAGACAAAATAAATGTGATGGGACCCACAAAAAGTGTCATACTATTGTGTCTTTTATAAGGTAATTCACCTAAAAAGACATGCTTTGCATTTTTATTATCTAAAAGGGCATGCTTTAGACATATTTATCAAAAATGGCATGCTTTGCATTTTTATTACATAAAAGGGAACGCTTTTGACATATTTACCCCATCGTTGTTCATACAAAATCCATACACTTATAAGGATAATATCGAAATACATACCCTATTTGGTAAAATTGTCATACCCTTTTGGGTGATATAGGGGAGAATAGATGACCGGAAAGTAAACCTAGCATTATTGCTCTAAATATAAAGAAAGAATCAACTAAGATAGACATTTCAAGTTGAAATAGTGATCACAAACAATGCCAAAAAACGTGATTCATGGCTAAAACTGTGATCTGTCACTAAACAATGGTAGTCTATTTGCTAGAGAGACAATTTGATTGCTAAAAAGCGGCGATCAATAATTTAAGAAAGATAATTCGATTAGTAAGAAAAAGAGAATTTTTCTTTGTTAGGGGTCAAAATACTGTTGTTACTTTTTAGTCGTCAATCACTATTTTTAGTGTGATTGAGCACTAATTTTTAGTGATAAAAATGTCCTTTTCAGCTATTACTTACACTTTTTTATCGTCCTTTTGTCAGGAATCCCCTATTTAATATAATTACCGATATTGACTATTTTCCCCTCATTCTGTATCTTCATGGGGTGAGGGAAGAGTGAAAACAGCAAAAACCTTATGATTAATCCTTGAGGGTGTAGCCTAGTGGTTAAAGGACGAACCATAAATCAAGAGGTCTCAAGTTCGAATTTTGACTCCCCTAATAACGAATGTATGAGCATGGGTTGGGGGTTTACCTATGTATCACTTGAGCTTAGTATGAATCTGCCCAGGATACCCATGTTTACCCAAAAAAAAATTAGCATGTTTTCTTTCACCCTCTTATCTCTCTTCCATCTCTTACTCCCCCTTCTTTCTCTCTCTTTCTACTACTATCATTTCTCTCTTTCCTCTCATCTTAGCCTGTATTTGTCTTTAAGAATGAATGTATGGCCTTGGTATGGTAAAGGCAAAATGAACATTTCTCAAGCCCCTTAAAGGAAGGGTATGAGTTAGTATAGGACTTATAATGGAAAAAAATAAACTGTAAAACCTTATATGAGTTAGGGGTCTGTTTGTTGTGACTTACAAAGCACGGCATTGCAAGCCTCGAAACTTTTAAATGTCGGGTATAGCAAGGCCCGCCATTTGACAATATTTTCTTATTTTGATTTTAGTGCAAGATAGAAATTAAAAAAATAAAATTCCTATCATCATGAGATTTCAAATTCCTCAATCTTTTGTGAGACTATCTTTCATTTTGTGGATTTTAAAGTCATGTGAAAATTACGATCTCCAAAAATGAAAAACAAAATAGCAACACAAAAAAATGACAATTTTTATAAATTAAGACTTCTAAATCCCGCTCGGGGTCAAGAATATTTGATATGCCCTTGGGTATTGATTCAGCTTTTATGGGGCGAACGGAGCAGCAAATATTCTAGTAATTAACAATAGATATCAGGATCAAGGCTCACTTATTAGAAAGTAAAATCCAATGCAATCAACATCCAAAGATCTTAACCAAAAAAAAAACATCCAAAGATGCTGAATAATACACGATGATTTTAATGTGTAACTTGCTTGTCTCAGTTTTTGGCGACCATTCCTTGTATATGAGTTAATAGAATTAGAAGAGTGCTAGATATACTCTGACTTTCTTAGTCGGATACACGTGTCATTAGTTTAACACAAGGTTAATAGAACAGAGGAGTGCTAGCTATACTCTGGCTTTCTTACTCGGAGACACGAGTCATTATTTTAACCCAATTACTTTTGTGATGGTTAAATTAACAATTTTAAAGAAGGATATACAATTATAAAGAGTGCTCGCTAGACGCACTAAATCCGCCGTATGGGATGGGTGCAACCTGTAGTATTGGTCTGACAGTTGTTGCCACCACCTTACCTCTGCAGAAGCCTGCGACTGAGGTTAGCATTTTTGTACAATTATTGTTTTAACCGGTGATGAAAATAATTAGTTAAAAGAAGATGAATAAATTTGCTACTTTAACCTATGGTAAAAGTAACTAATTAAAACAAGGTCTTTTTTATTTTTTTTAGTAATAGTTCACTCCATGAGCGAGGATTGAATGAACTTAACTAGAGTTAAAGGGAAGTAAAAGAATGACACGTGTCATGAAAAGGAGAGTTGAGACGCCCATCCTCGTGTCACCCAACGAGAAGGTGATTATTTTACTATTTTTTAATACTCAAAACAAGGTTACTTATTGTTTCATCAATGAGATTAAGGAATTTTTTTTAAATGCCTTATAGTATAGCTAGCCTTCACATAGAATTAAGGGTTTTGCTAGCCCCATGCAGCTGTAAATCTTCCAAAGATGTAAATGGGTAGTTACAAATGTCAAACGAATTTTTATTTTTTAAAGCTGTTAAGATATGAAACATCTTCACGTGCTAGCCACCAATCTTGTGTCAGTGGAAAAGTCCGGAGTAAATACAACTGGGCTAGCACTCCTCCAAAATTAATGGAAAAATAATCAGTCTATTGTGATTGAATTTGGGTGAGTTCAACCGTACCCACAGGTCAACACATGTTCCTTTTACTCTTTTATTAATTAATTATGGTTAAGATTCATTAACCATTCATTGGTTTTTAGAAAAAAAATTATTTTAATTTTTTAAACTTTGGTTAAGAATTTTTAACTCTTAAGATGAATATTTTTTTCTAAAAATCAAGCTTATATTAGTAAACTTAAGAGTTAATAAATATTAACCACAATTAATAATAGGGGTTAAAATGAAACGAGTTGTTATGTGGATGCGATTGAACTCTACCCTAGTTCATCGCAATTGTCTGTGATCCGATCTCAGTTAATGCATGTCACCTCGCGTTGACATGTATTCATTCTGTTTGGTTGCAGGCCATACAGTGGCTATAGCCTATAATCTTAACCCTGGATTTCCTTGAACTAGCAGCCGGCCCCTAAGCAGTCCTCATGTCAGAGAGTTGGGTCAATAATCAATACTGGCACTGCCATCCAATGGCATCCCGCCAATTGTCGCACATCAACTGGACATGTTTAGTCATCGTGGATGTGGTGCGTTGATAACGGATTTGGTGGCCTCACTCAAACAGAGCCCTTTAACTGTCCTTTCAAACCGTGGTTAAGAAATTTTAACTACTGTTGGGCCCACTCTAGTACTAATACCACGTTCCTCCAATACCTTGTCGCCGGACAACGCTAACAGAACGAAAAATTTAAGATGCCTTTTAATCTCAATTTCCCTTTAATCCGATTTAGTGTCCCCAAGCTTTCTCTCTCTCTATCTAATCAAAGAAGGCACGCGTATGCTATGCGTATGCCATGGTAATCAACGTTCAACCCGTCTAAAGCCGACCCAACTTTTCATGGGTGCCGGGTTCAGATTTGTTTTCTCGGCCCATTTATAATTGTGTCAGGTCTGAGTTGGGCTCTCCTCCCATGGTTGAAATACTTAATTAACTTTAGGGCACTTCATCTAGAAGGACATGTTTTGTATTTTTATTACCTAAAAGAGCATGTTTTTGACATATTTATAAAAATACTCATGCTTCGCATTTTTATTACCTAAACGGGCATGTTTTTGACATATTTACCTCTTAGCTATGCATATAAAACCTAAACACAGATAAGGGTAATATTGGAGTACATTCCCTACTTGGTAAAAAATTTCAAACCATTCCCTTTTAGGTGATATTTTTTATTTAAGGTGACTAAACGGTACTTATCTCCTAACTAACTTTAATATAATGCTTCTATGATTTAAAGTACAATTAATATATGGGACTTGTGAGTGAACTTGATAACGATCACCAAAATATTTTTATCCCTGCATTAATTATCAAAATCCATTAAAGGTAAGGATATTTTAATTTTTTCATAGAAGACCAGTCATTAAATACAGAAGAGAATAAATATAGTTTGACTTTTCACACATTAGACGTCCATTGGTTTAATAAATTCAATTAAAATGTAAGTGAGATTAAAAGGTATTGAAAAAATGTCTCGGTAATCATTAACAATTAACATTCCCCTTAATATATTGATTTATAACTTAATTATCAAACAGGTTAGTTAGAACATCGGAGTCGGGTTGATAGACTTTTTTTAATAGGGTGAAGCTGACAAAATAGGTGCCCGAAGAAACCCAGCTAGATAGACAAGGACCAAGACCACGTCGGTGACTTGGGCCCACTCCAAAGCCCGAGATTAACGGGTTCTCCAATATCTTGTAGTCCAGACAAAAAAGTTAGGAATCTTAAACACCTTTTAATCTCACTTACATTTAATTGAATTTATTAAACCAATGGGCGTCAAATCAGAGCTCGCTTTCCACTATATCACGACGTGTATGAGATGCTCAAATTACTCTATTCCTTGATTAGGACATAAAGAGAGAGTCTACAATAGTCTTCTTCCACTTCTCCATTCATTTGTTAAGATATTATCATGTTGAATTATCAGAGGATTAGTAGTAATGGAGAAGAAGATCGCGACGATGGCGATCAAGTCAGGGACATCCACGCTCTAACGTCACCCCATCCACCGGTAGCGAACCGAGGTCGACGGGGAGAAGTTTGGGATACTAGTAGTCATAGACCATCTTCTTTGTCTATGAGCATCGGAGGTTCGTCGAACGATAATTTTACTACCATGAGTGGAGAATTCAGTGCTCTAGCGATTGCAGGGTCCACGGTAGGGAACGGCGACAACGGTAACATGGGAGACGAGCTTGCTAGAGTTGGGGAGGAGGAGATTCCGGAGGAAACAAACCCGTTGGCTATTGTCCCCAATAGCAACCCCTTAGACTTGGACCCCATCAATTCTAATGGACAAACCTTAGTAGGTGACATGTCGATGCAGAGGGTGAAGATAGCGGAGATTGAATCGAAGATATCGGCATGGCAGACGGCTAAGATCGCGAAGCTTGACAATAGGTTCAAGAGAGAGGATTCCATCATCGGTGGCTGGGAGGGGGAGCAGATCCAGAAGGCTACGACATGGATGAAGAAGGTTGAGGTATGTAGGAAAAATTACACCTTTGACATGTTAATTTGATGTGGAGTGCTAGCTCCACTCTCCTCCACTTCACTCCCCTTTTCGGGCAAGAAGATAAAAGGATTTTGTGTCATCCGTGGCCCACTACAAAATTAGTGTCATCTTGTCCCCAAAAGAGGAGAGTGCAATTAGGAAGAGTGGGGCTAGCAAAACTGTAATTTGATTCATTTCCAAGTTGAAATATTGTTTCATATATATGATGCTCCCTGCATCTTCCACATTACATGTAGCCCACACATCTGAACCAAATCATTCATGGTACTCTCCTAATGGTTGATCTCATTCAATCCTGACCATCCTTGGTCTAGATGGATGGTACAAATTTTCCATGGCATCTGATATGCCTTGTTTGAGTCTATGTCCTATCTAAAATAGTGGTGCCCATGGGTTGAGTCCTGACTCGACCCGCGAAAAGGGTTGGCATGTTCAACTCTTATCCAAGAGCTGTTCTATAGCAACAAGGATCTGTTGCAAGGCGGCTGTTGCAAAAGGCCACCCTGCGGCCTTTTGCAACGTCCGCCTCTAAAAGATCCACGTTTGTCTGAATTGACAAGCTAGTGAGTCACATGTAAGTAAGGAGCATCATATATATATTGGCAACAAATAATTATAACACAAAATCTTCTGTTTGGGTAGAGGAAGCTAGAGGATAAAAGAGCAAGAGCCCTAGAAAAAATGCAAAACGAGGTGGCAGAAGCACATCGAAAAGCAGAGGAAAGGAGAGCATCAGCTGAGGCTAAGAGGGGAACAAAGGTGACTAGGGTTCTTGAAATAGCCAACTTGATGAGGGCTCTTGGAAGAGCTCCCGCCAAACGCTCCTTTTTCTAGTCCTACAAGACTGTATATATATTTCATTATGCTTAACATGGACGATCTAGTGTCCCCTAATACAAGGACCCTTACCTTTTAGACTAGAGGGTACCCTGTGTGAAATGGGTATTGAAGATTGGCACCGAAATAGATATGTGAGCTATTGTTCAGTGTATTAGGGTGTTTTTTTTCGAGTGTGTTGGTAGTAATTATATATATAGGATTTTAAGAAGGGATGTTGACCATCTTGGTGAAACATATTTACTCCTTGTCATGTAATAATGTTGTTGTTGCTTATTCAGTATATGGATTTTACTAGCCACACTCTCCCCTTTTTAAGAAGATAAGAATTTTGTAGTGGGACCTGTCTTGTTATGTCCCGAAGCGAGGATGGTGGATGAGGGGAAGTGTAGCTAGCATTTTTAGCTACACTTCCCCCCTTATGCACTCTCCCCTTTTTAGGGCAACAAAAGATTTTATGTCAGGTCCGGTGCAGGACATTTGATGTTGCACGCATGATCGGTTCGTACCTCTGCCCTTCCATATAATTATAGGTGGCTTGAGCGATTGATCTCTCTCGGACTCCTCTCTCACAACAAATTCCTTGTCTTTTGTCCCAAAAAAGGAGAGAGAGTGGCTAGCAAAATCTTTTAGTATTTATATTTGTTTAAGTTGAATACATTTTTGGGGAGATAAGCTTGGGTTAGGCAGACCCCAACCATATGTAATAAATAAAGAGTGATAATTATAACCCAAGGCATCTTCGTTATAAAGGCTTTAGTGGCTCGAAAAATCAGAAGGAAACAACAAAACATCATCTACATCATTACAAAAAGAAACAAGAAAGCTTGCAGCTCGGTTGGCTTCTCTCCAAGAGTGAGAGACCTTAACCTCACTGAAATACGAGTGAGAGACCTCATCCTCACTGAAATCAAGAAAGCACTCTGATATCTTCCACAATGATTTTAACTTGTCAAGTCATTCTACGGTTAGATTGAGAGCTTTCACCGTACCTTTAGAATTTGAGACCATCTTTAGCCGATCGATAGTTGTCCTTAGTACACCCCCACCTCTTGCGTGAATGGTAGGGGTGTAGCTTTCAGTGGAGGGAAGTCTGAGATCTAATCCCTTCAGGGTATGAGTTACAAGAGCTCCAATGCCGAAGCTAACATCTGACCCTACTAACATAGGTAAATGATAACCGTAGCAAAAAAAATAAAAAATAAAAAAATTGTCCTTGGCAATCATACAAGCTTTCCTGATAGCATCCAACTCCATAGGTAAAATGGATAAGCTACTATTTGAATTTTCCACTGACTTAGAATAGGGAAAAAGCACACTTGGGGACCCTTAGATGGTCCCTAAAGATACCACCCTACCCTACTCTCGAGTCACTCAAGGATTGTTGAGCCCCAAAACCCCACCCTACCCTAATAACATTAAATAAATCTATGGTCTATAATTGCAATAGAAATATATAATAAAATCCGGATCATTCATCATGATCCTAAACTATCAAACTAAAATAATTATAAATTCTGAATAACTCCAATTACAATCTTTATTAAATCCAACTACTACTAATAAAGCAAACTCAATAATACGACCATCGATCGAGATCCCGTTCCTCTTCGGGATAATCACATTTAGGTTCCTCTATGTATTCCTCTTATTCCCACGGTCCGGGTGCACAAATATCAAATTCAGAGTCTGTTAACAACAAAGTCATCACCTGAGTAACAAGTTACTCCGCGTCTATAACTAACAATAGTAAACAATATAATGAATATCAACATACATGCATTTAACAGTTCCAATTCAGTTCACATACATAAATTAGAGTGCGGAAAAACGAATATGTACATTATGTCATTACTTTATTTATTTTCTTTCTTTCCTTACTTTCTTATTTTTCTTACTTTTTGCTTTTTTACTTTTCTTAATTTTCTTAATTTCTTACTTTTCCGGTAAAAGGCCTGTAACTTTTTACTCGGTTATCGGAATTAGATGAATCAACTTGTGTTTGACTCGAAATTCAAAGGGGAACAATTTCTTGTATAATATACAAGTCCCAATTTTAGGTCATTAGAGGTCAAAATGTTTCATCAAGTTGAATGAATGAGAGAGAGGACCTCAGAACAATTAGGTTTCCACAACTATGCATCCTACATTAATTCCTATAGGAACACATACATTAAAATCATGTATATTTTTCTAGAAAATTCATTTAAATGGCACAAATGCCGAGGAATTAAAATTGTAGGTCTCTACAAGGATGCATTTGTGTTAACAAGCCAATGCCCAATTTGGGGAGGGACCCAAGAATATTAATGATCATCTCATGCTTCCAAGAGAATTTGAAGTCACGGTTATAAGGAGTATCTACCACTATGATCTTCACACCACTCAATCAAAGAGAGATATCACTTAGAATCTTAAGAATGGTATCTTCAGAAGGAAGGAAATGATTATGAAAGAGAAGGACATTCCTTTCCCTCCAAAGATGATAAATCGAGCAAATGAAACCATGTTTTTTTACCCAATCAGTCAAATCTATTAAGCAATCTAACCGTGGTTTTTAAAAAGGAAAAAACAAAAATATTAACCTTAATTTTCATAATATTAACCATAGTTTGATGGGTGTTAAAAGGGACACGTGGACACGACATGTGTCTACATAGTCAAATTCATGGCGGGCTAATCACTGTCCATTTTATTTTTTTTTTGCAATCATTAGAGCTAGACACTCATGTTCGTTCCGCTAGTAATATTTAATGGTTTTGCATTATTTCTAATGTTCTTATTATTATTATTATTATTATTATTATTATTATTTTATTTGGTGGATTTTCTATTATGTTTTCAATGTCTTCATGAAAGTTGTTTATTCCTGAGGGAAACATAGTTTGACATTGACATTCTAAAATGAGATTGAATCAAAGCCAAGCACGATTGAACTTGGGGAGAGTTCAATCGCACCCACAGGTCAACATGTGTCCCTATTAACTATGATTAAGATTCACTAACCTTTAGGGTTCAATAATCTAATCTTGGTATATAGAAAAATATTGAAAAAATTAACTCTAGTTAAGAAATTTTAACCCTTACGGTTAACATTTTTTTAATACTTTTTTTTTCTGAACACTAAGGGTTTAATTGTGAATTTTAACCACATTTAATAGGGGTTAACAAGGACACGTGTTGACCTGTGGGTACAATTGAACTCTCCCAGAGTTCAGTCACAATTGGCTGTGATTCAATCTCTTCTAAAACTTGAGATGAATGCAGCTGAATGAGGAGACCATAAAAGCAAATTAATTGTTAGTATGACTAACTAAAGTAATATTAACTTATAGTCCAACAAACGTGATAAATTTGCAAACGACCATTAGTTAGACTTATGGAGATTGGCTTAAAGATAGTGTTACAAATCTCATTCTCAGATTTTTATTGGTTGGAAGTTTTTTTTTTTTTTTGAGAGATTTTCAAATCTGGTGTGTTTTCGGGTATTTCTTAGATATCGACAATAATTAGAAAATAATATAAATGACATAAAATAGTAATAATATCAACAATTTATAAATTCATCATTCAAACTTCAAAACATAAATCATAATATCGCGATAATTCAATTCTCTCTCAAAGCATCTAAACTGTTTTTAAAAAAAGAGAAAATTTTGACATTTTGAAAGAGAAAAAAAGAGAAGAGTTTATATCGCGATATTTTATAAATCTCACAATATTTATGCGATAAAAAGAGAAAATTGTATTTCTCGTGAGATTTTTAAAATGTCACGATAAAATCAGAGTTAACTTTAGATCTTTTATTGGGAGAAATTGGGTATTTCTCACGAGATTTGTAACAATGCTTAAAAGTTAGGTCATTGAAGGAGGAACTAAAACTCTAGATTTTCCACACTACTGCTAATGGCACATAGTATATATAGTAGTTATATTAGAAGATATTGTGGGATGTTGTTTTTGCATGGCAAGGTTTTAAACTTCAATTTTCTAAGATGTTCCTCTCTTTAAAAACCGGATATTTGGCTGGAAATTTTGAGAACTTTCGCTTTGACGTAATATTTTGGAGTTGCCTTGTCAAATGTCTCAGTCCTAGTCCTTGCTTTAGTTTCAACCTTCTTCTTGTAGGGATATTGTGGAAATTCGGGATTCAAATAATACATAAAACAATTATGTCCGTAGTAAGATCGACCTTTGTCGGGGACAAGGTTACTTATTGACGAGCCTATATGATATTCTGTAACATTCAATAAGTATACTATCTATGATAAATTTAAAGAAACCCAAATAGTACTACAATGAACAACTGTAACTATATATATATATGGTCAAATACGACACATGGCTCACTCATACTCATGAACATAGAAGTTGTACTCATCCTCAGTAATGTACTCATGAAGATATTGTGGACATTGTGAATATATATATATATATGTATAGCGTGTATCTGTATTCTTTATTTTTTTTCTGTCATTATTATTGTTTTGCTTCATTTTATAGCAGTTTACTTGTTGTAATGATAAATAACTGATAAAAAGAGTCAAATAGTTGACTTGTGCATGTTTATGATTCTATGGGTTTACTAGTTTAGTTATTTTTCAAAATTATTACAATATCATAAATAAATTAAATAAGAAAATATGCAATTGCTACTATGATTATGAATCATGTGAAAATGCATAAATGACTGAACCTATCAAATATCCTAATTAATCTATTTTTATTTGGAAGTAAAATAATAATTTAATTCCTATGTTACCAAAACAAATGAACCAAAATAATTAACATTTTGAACTAAAAATGTGTCATTGTGGTACCATTATTCTTTGTTAGCATTTATTCTTAAGTTTACTAAATTATAAATATTTTTTAATAAAAATTCAAAAATAGTATAATGGTTGATTATCTGGATTAGTTGATTATTAACTTACCAAAAGAATCAACATCTTGAAAATTAATATGTAATATTATTTACTGATTTTTTTTATCAGTAATTATAAGATATATTATAAAGCAAACATGATACAATAGTTTAGAGAGATGTAAACTATAGAATCAATAAATCAGACGAAGGAAAAATTGTAGAGTATAACAAATACAGGACTGCCTCCTCACAGTGATAAAATTTTTGTCACTCCCTGACCCAACTAACTTGTGGAGCTCAATTCCACAATCAATCACTGAACACGGGCTAGGATTTGAGGTTATGAAGAGGAAGAATTGTCGAATATGTGACTATTCTTCTCTTTCCAAATAGACCACAAAATAGCACCAGACAATATAGTTCAAATTGCGTCCTTAGCACCCATCGAAGTCGTCAATTGCCAAACCTTAGCACCCACTAAAGTCTTTAATTTCCAGCCCAATAAGATCAGGCTCAAAAAGAAAAGAAGGAAGACCCACTTCATACCTATTCGAGAGAAGAAAGAATTGCTCAAAGATCAAAGACAACCGGACAGTGCAAGAGCAAATGATTCATAGTCTATTTCTCATTAAGGCACAAATAACAACGGTTTGATATGCTCCACCCTTTGCTCTTCAAGTGATCAGTAGTAAGAATTTTATTTAGGACAACGGACCAAAGAAAAAAAAAATACCTTCATTGGTACATGACCAGTTGAGACAATCTTATAAGGAAATGAGTGCAAAGTTGTATTAGCAAAGGACTGTAAGAGTGATCTCACTGAAAATTGACCATTGTTGCTTTTGGACCAAATCCTATAATCACTGATCTAAGATTGAGAGGAGGAGGAACTCAACCGAGCTAGAAGCCACTGCATATCCTTAACTTCACAATTATTTAACTCTCTCTGCAATCTAGGACACTAGACTAGCTCACTATTCAATCTCGCAACGCATTCGACAATTGAAGTCTCTTTATGGAGAGCAAGAAGGAAGATGTTTTCAAAATCGTCCTTAAGCCTCGACATTACCACACCAAACATCTTTCTAAAATTGGATTTTGACCTCATTTCCCAATTTGAACCTAATGAATCTAATACCTTAGCTACAACCATGATATCTTTCCAAAGGCTCACATCGTGGGAAACCCTCACCCCCTTAGGCATCCAAGAGGAGACTACCCCATATTAGTGACGATCACCTTCCTCAACAGATTCTCTAGATCTTCGCCAAACCTCCATGCCCATTTACGTAGAAGAACCTTATTCACTGCACTGAGTGGAGCAAGGTTTAGATCACCTGCTTTTAATAGTTTACAAATTTGGTTCCACTCAATCTGATGATATTTTCTTTTGTCCCTTCTCTCACTCTAAAGAAAATTTTGCTGGAGTCGGTTGAGGGACAGGGATATGGACCTTGGAAGTGTTAGGGGTAGAAAGGTAATGAAGATTCTTAAGTGTGCTCTTGATAAGAGTAAGTTTTCCGCCTTTGGGAAGGAGACAGAACTTCTAACCTGCTAGCCTAGATGAATCACTCCTCAAGGTTTGTATCCATTTTATCTATTCTAAAGCAGGGAAGTTATATACGGGGTGAGATGCTCATTTCCATCACGTCTCATTTAGTGGTTAAAGAGGGCTATGCATGTGAAATGTGATGGGTGAGACTTGACAGTTTATGGTGTAGAGTGTAGCTAGACCGTGAACAAGTATATTCATTGCATTGGAACCTGAGGCGCTTTATTGTCTACACATATCTCATTCAAGGTAAAATCTAAGGTATATTTGCCCATATTAATATAATGGGAGTGAGGCGCCCATTTCTTTGTTCTCACTTCTCGTTTCTCAAGAATTTTTTGAGCGTCAATTCCTCTTCTTGCTTTCGCTTCACTTTCATTTTTTTTCATCTCATTTTGGTTGCTATGGTCTATATACTACTAATTAAAGATTCTTTAATTATTATAAATGGAAATATTGATTTTATTGGAACAAATTTTCGACCAATCACCTTCGATGTTTCGCATATAACTGATTAGGGCCTAAACATTAAGATTTAAAGTGAAAGCAAAAAATTTGGGTTCCCCATTTTTTGATCTAATGTAAATGCGTCAATAATCCATAGCGTGATGCATTTACATGTGCTACAGCTATAACTACAAAAACAACACTTAAACAAGAAAAACCAAACCTTGAGGAGTGATTCCTGGCCAAAATTTAAAACACTGCTCCTTCACAACAAAGAGGTGATGAAGGAATTGTTTCAAGGTAAAGATAAAATATTGAAAAAAAAAAAACACAGCTGGTGAAATTTCTCCATCATCATATTTGATTGCATATTCTCATGTATAGTGGTAGTTTCCCTCAGCGAACAGAAGTCTAGTATCACAAATGATATCCCGGATGATGAGCTCTTGAGATTTGAAGATGTTGAAAATATGATTGTTTCTTTCAAGCTAGATATGATAGATTGATGTGCAAAAGGAAACCCGTTTGATTCCAGCAATCAGGTACTTGCCTTGGAATTCAGAAGTAGCTCATGCTATCTCTTTTTCCCATGGTTATATAGGGCGGTTGTGGTATCTACTTAGGCTAAGAATGTGCTTCTCCGGCACCATACACCCGACGAGGCTGCTAGAGCCAGGTCAGTCCCTAATATGCTCTGCTAAAATCCAAATGTTCTCCAGAAGTAGAGATGCATTCCTCGGATATGGTATCCAGCAATGATCAGCCTACAGCCAGAACTAAACTGCTTCTTGCTTTTCTATTTGGACAAGAGCAACCACTTACTGTTTTATGGATACATCAATAAAAATTGTTTTTATACTAACTAATAACTATGATAGTTTTTAGCCATTAAAAGAGTTTCATATTTTACTACTTTCGTTTTCCTTTTTTTTTCTCTTTCAAAACTAAAAATAATGTTTGATGGTGGATTTGTGTTAGAAAACCACAACACACCAGAAATGGTGGTTTTCAAAGCCAACATTTCTCAAGAAACTGTTCATGTCATAATAAATCTGTGATGGTGATTTTAATATTTTTGAAAGACCATTTATGTCTCCTTGTTGAAGTAAAAAGAAAGAAAGGCATACTATCATGAGAAAAGAACAAAGAAAGAGAGAGAGGCATTCGCCGTGTTGACGGGAAAGAGGACACTACTACCATAAGAAAGCTGTCATTTACTTCCATGATTGTGAATATGGTGTTTTTGAACTGTGTAATCAAGCTATGTGAGCATGCATTCCAAATAGGATGACACACAATATTTATAGTTTTGTCTCTCTTTCGCCTTTTAATCTCCCAAGTGTAATCAAGCTATGTGAGCACTTGGAGATAATAAATTTGTGTTTTTTTTTAAAAAACTTGATAAAGCAGTTGATCTCAAAATTGTGCTCCTTTTATTGGTTTAATTCATGGACAACCATGGCAATGCTCAAGTAGCATGGTTCATTAACTGATAATATCCAACAAGAGCTGGCTTAATGAAGTCCACTGATTCTGAAAAATGCCCAGTTTGGCGCAGAGCTCCAACCATGAAATCATGGAGCTCACTTGCTGGATTCCCCCATATATTGGCTCCATGTATTCGCTCCGATAAACATTTTCCTTGTAATAAACATCCACTCAGCCTCTTCAACCAACCCATCTATCCCGAAGCTTGCAACGAGCAAACTAATGCTCCTCAGAACTAATGCTCCCCAGCTCTCACAAATCTCGCTTCAATTGCCCATGAACTCTGTTTTTTAAACTCATGTAGTTATATTTTTTTTTCTAATAACCAAGGGTAGATGGGTGAACCCTAAAGAGAATTGGATTCTATTGAGAATTCTTGAGTTATTACAATGACCTCTAATGGGGTTTATATAAAGATTACATTGACCTCAAGATAGAAACTTAATCTAATCAAATCCTTGATTTCAAATCTTTAATCAAATCCTTGATTGATGCTAATCCAATATGGTGATGAGATACACTTGAATGATTTAGTGTATCTCATTCACATTATTACAATACTCCTCATATATTCCCTAATACTCCCCCTCAAATATATGGGGATTGGAAAAAAAATCTCCATGTATTTGCCGTTAAAAGAAGTCCACTTGATAGCTTTTGATCTCTACTTGAATCCTTCTATCTTCATGATTTTGCCAAATTAGAAAGGTGTGTGTCAGGATGTCTTCTGCTTTGAATGGGTTGCCATGCTTGAATGAGTTGTGTGCCATGATCCATTCACATGTGAATACCTGCTGAATTTGTTGCCATATCGTGAAGAAGATGGCCTCTAATGGGCCTGAAAAAGGGCCTATATGGGCCAATAAAATCAGCCTTTAAAAAGGCTTGAAATGAGCCTCTATGGGCCAAAGATAAGGACCTCTAGGTCCATTAATACCGGCCTCATGGGCCAAAGAAATAGAGCCTCTAATGGGCCTGAACAATGACTTGATAGGCTTCTGTAAAGATAAAGGAGGGATGATGCAGCGGGGTGGGATAATGCCGATCGGTGTCGTATCTAATTGTGGATCTAGCAGAGAACAGTAGCTTGTGTAGACAACATACAGTGAGCAGCAACAACGACAAGTGTTGGGACGACAACAAGACAACATACAATGGCTATAATAATGGGCTGGGATTCATGAGTGTGCTGCCACATAGGCCATTTGCTTTAGTTATTGGGGATACGAAAGCAAGAGAATGTGAACATGTTAGTATCCTTGCAACGGTAAAGGTGATGTTTGATCCTGTAGAGGAGTTCAACCGTATGTTTGGGTACAAAATCTGACTCTTTCAAAGATGGAGTTGGAGGTGATGAACTCTGTGATGCTGATGGAAAGATAATGGTTTGGATGCTTATCAAGCAAGAAACCATCCAGACACATGGTTTAATTGTCTACATCCACCAACACATAACATAGCACAAGTGGGTATTCCTACAAGAATCGGCATCCTCAAATGCACGAATATGTCATAGTAGTAATCTCCATTCCAACTCAGACACTCACAAACCTCAAAGAAAGTGGAGGTGGGAAAGGAAAAAAGAAAAAGAAATGCATGAATCTTAGGCTGCAGGAAAAAAAAATTAGGCTGGGCGGGCGGCAAGTGGGCATTTGCCGCCCGCAGGAAAGGAAATTAAAAAAAACAACAACAAAGAGCCGGATTGACTCACTCTGATACCATGAAGAGAATTTGATTCTATTGAGAATTCTTAAGTTATTACAATGGGTACTCTTTGGGAGTATCCCTAGACTAATTCATTATGAGTCAGTCTAGGGGTACTCCCAAATATAATTGTAAAGGGTATAACAAATACAGGACTGGCTCCTCACAGTAATAAAATTTATGTCACCCCCTGACCTAACTAACTTGTGGAGCTCAATTCCACAATCAATCACCAAACACGAGCTATGATTTAAGGATATGAAGAGGAAGAATTGTCGAATATGTGACTATTCCTCCATTTCCAAATAGCCACGAAATAGCACCAGACAATATAGTTCAAATTGATTCCTTAGCACCCATCGAAGTCATCAATTGCCAAACCTTAGTGTGAGCACGGGTTTCGGGGAACCCTAAAAATTAAATCTCACGGGATTAGAGTTGCCACTTATTCATTCAGAAGGGATAAGTCCTCGAGAAATGTTGGATAAGGTCTTGGTCTCCGATCAAAGACCAAGGTAAGAAGTTTGGTTAAGTTCAGGGAAGGAGTTAGGCACCTCGACACTCCCACTTATAGTGGTTCCCTACTTGCTAGGTTTAAGCCAAATTAAACTCGATTATTAATCGAACGCCGAAGTGTTTAAGTTAATACTAACCGGAAGAAAGTAAAGCTAACTAAGATCGAACCCGGATTGGGTTGCCTGCGTACTCACATTAGGGGTGAGATCAGACCGAGTGTAGTTCTAGCACTGAGCCCGTGCCAAGGCTAGGGGGTGTGTGTGGGTGCACCAAAGGTGGCTAATGGGCCTAATCCGGTAGATTAGGGTTTTGCTTAACCGTGGTTGGTAAATGTACAAAGTAAGGGCCCGGTAGGCTGAGGGGTAGTCCGGTAGACTAGGGTTTAGGCCCAGTAGGCCAAGAATGAATCCCGGAGGCAAAGGGGTGTGTTAACCCGAGGTAGGGTTGCTAACCGAGGTTAAAAGAGAGTTAACCATGGTTAGGGGTGCTAACCATGGTTAAAAAGTCAAAGAATGCATTTTTTTGGTCTTCTATTTTTTCTGGATTTTTCGAGATTTTTCTAAATTTTTGTAGGGTTAAGTGGTGCTTAACCATAGTTAAAAGTTAACCGAATGTCATTTTAACCATGGTTAAGAGTCAAGGTTAGGCGAAATTGAGCCCAGAAGGTAAGGCAGGACCTAGAATGGCCTCCTACTAGGTCTGGGCCCTGCATAAAGCCCGAGATTAAGAATTTACAGAATTGTGATAATCGGATTACCTCCATTACAATAACTTTTTAACTCTAGTTTGTGAGAGTTTTACTGGGGTTAGGGTTCACCCCTGGGGAAAATGAAGGCACAGGGAGAAAGCCTGGATTCCAGGCTATCCAGTGGACTTGGTCTCAAGTCCAGAGCACCTCAGATGTGGGCCCCACAGGGGCCTAAAGTCAGTAAAAAGAGTTTGTGTATTGGCGGTAATATGATTACCGCCAATAAAAAACAAGCAAATTTTTAACTGTCGGTAATCTGATTACCGATAGCAGTGCAATTCTTTTAACCAGGGTTTGGGGCTTTGCTAACCATAGTTAGGCTTGGTCCCTGAGGCTGATATTTTGTAGAGATCTAGAGGGGACCCAGGGCTTCCAAATGGGCCAAGAGTGGGCCCAAGAGCATGAGGTATGTGGGCCCCACAGGGGCCCAAAGTCACTGCAAAATAGGCCTGAAATGTCGGTAATCAGACTGCTAACAGTCTGATACCTTGGGTTTAAAGGTTTGCTAACCATGGTTAGACCATGAGTTAGAGTCTGATTTTTTGCAGAGGGGTAGCTGAGGGTCTGAGCTAACTAACCATGGCACTGGAATTGACCAGGGCCTTAATTAACCCTAGTTAAAGGCCGAGTTACAGTGACTGCACATAGGGTCGGTAATGAGATTACCGACCACTAGCAGTTTTGAAAAAAAAAAACCGAATTACCCCCGTTGGCTTTCTACCAGTAGGGGTCTAAGGGTTCCCTCATGGACTGAGGGACCCCTAGACCCTATGGGGAGTGTCGATGCAGTTAGATAGGTGTTGCACCTGAGTTAAAACCTCAAAGGTTCTTCTTCATATCTATGAAAAAGATAGAAGAGACCCTATCCTTAGTTATTAAACTAAGCAAAGCAACATGAATGGTAAATGGGACCCCTGGATCAGGACCAGGGGTCCCTTACAGTTCAGAAAGCAAGAGAAGGGGTGAGGGATGATCCCTACCCTCTAGTTCGAGTCCGACGGTGGCTGTGCAGAGGTGGTGACGATGGGTGTAGCCTAGGACAGGTCTGGTAGAGACCCTGGAAGTTTAAGGGGGGCTTTGTAAGGTTCTGAGGCAAGGGGTGGAACTCAGGTGAGGCTAAGGTGGGCTGGACACGGTCAAGCAAGGGTTGGCTGTGAAAAATTCCGGCCTCCGTTTGAACTGTGGGTGGTGGAGTTTATATAGAGGAGAAGGGAGAGGGCCCAAGGGCATTTTAGGCATTAACAGAGGCATGTGGGACCAATAGGGGAGGTCCCAAGGTGGCAGGAAGGCCTAGGATACGCGTTTGTAGGAAATCCAGGTGTGGCGGTAATCGAATTACCGCCACCCAAAACAAAGGCAAAATGGGGGTGTCGGTAATCGAACCGACACCCTAGGGTTTTTCTTGTTTGGGCTAAACCCTCGCACACTTAAGCCGAGTAGGAAATAAAATTTGCCACTATGGTGGTTTTCCCGCCTGTTTTCTAACTCTAAAGGTGTGGATACCACCCTAGTGGACCCTAGAGGGTTGTGGGCCCAAGTTTGGGCCCACAAAGGCCTAGGCTTTAGGTTTTTCAAGGTTTTGGATTGTAAAGGAGCCTTGAGCCCATGAGGGCTTTGACCGAGGGTTTTACTAGGGCTTGAGGTAGGACTAGGTCTAGGGTTTAGCTAGGGTCACACTAGAGTTTAGCCTAGGGTTTAGGGTTTTCCTAATGGTAATGGGCTTTGAGCCCTAGGGTTTTGGTTCTAAAGTTTTAGGATTTTAGGACCTACCTAAGACTTGTTTAGGGTTCTACAGAGGACTTCACTGGGGGGACAGGGTTTTGACAGGATGAAAAAATTGGGTGCTTACACTTAGCACCCACTGAAGTAGTTAATTTTCAGCCCAATAAGATCAGGATCAAAAAGAAAAGAAGGAAGACTCACTTCATACCTATTCAAGAGAAGAAAGAATTGTTCAAAGATCAAAGACAACCGGACAGAATTGCTCAAAGATCAAAGACAACCGGACAGTGCAAGAGCAAATGATTCATAGTCTCTTTCTTATTAAGGCACAAATAACAACGGTTTGATATGCTCCACCCTTTGCTCTTCAAGTGATCAGTAGTAAGAATTTTATTTAGGACAACAGACTAAAGGAAAAAAATACCTTCATTGGTACATGACTAGCTGAGACAATCTTATAAGGAAATGAGTGCAAAGGAGTATCAGCAAAGGACTATAAGAGTGACCTCACTGAAAATTGACCGTTGTTACTTCTGGACCAAATCGTATAATCACTGATCTGAGATTGAGAGGAGGAGGAACTCAATCGAGCCAGAAGCCACTGCATATCCTTAACTTCCCTATTATTTAAATCCCTTTGCAATCTAGGACACTAGACTAGCTCACTATCCGATCTCACAATGCATTCGACAATTGAAGCCTCTTTATAGAGAGCAAGAAGGAAGATGTTTTCAAAATCGTCCTTAAACCTCGACATGACCACACCAAACATCTTTCTAAAATTGGATTTTGACCCCATTTCCCAATTTGAACCTAATGAATCTAATACCTTAGCTATAACCATGATATCTTTCCAAAGGCCCACATCATGGGAAACCCTCACCCCCTTGGGCATCCAAGAGGAGACTAACTCATATTTAGTGACGATCACCTTCCTCAATAGATTCTCTCAATCTTCACCAAACCTCCATGCCCATTTGCCCAGAAGGGCCTTATTCACTGAACTGAATGGAGCAAGGTTTAGACCACCTGCTTTTAATAGTTTGCAAATTTGATTCTCTCAATCCTCAACTCTCACAAATCACCCTTCAATTGCCCATGAACTCTTGTTAAATTTTTTAAACTTATGTAATTATATTTTTTTTCTAATAACCAAGGGTAGATGGGTGAACCCTAGAGGTGAGTGAATCTTAACCACAATTAAAAGAGAGTTAATAAGGGACAGATGACAGAAAAGAGGCCCAAGATGCCCTCCTTGCGTCATGGACTGAGGAGGTAACTATTTTCTTCTACTCTCAGTCTACCCTCAATTTTATTAACCAAAGTACCAAACCATCCATTTGTTTGCAGCCCGTAAAAATCATTATACTATCTCTATTCACGTCATTTTTTATTTTTACTATTTTAGTACATAAAGTACTACCAATTGTCAAATGAGGAATGTTAGTCCCAGTTTTTCTCTTCCCCACTTTCTCTATGAGATTGGCACTTGTCCTGTTTGTTGGCTTAATAGTCTCCCTTTCTTAATTTTAACAGGTTACGACTTTTTTGCGCAGAAAACAATTATAATCTCACAAAGAGTGAAGAGGAAACTGAGCATAACATCTTCTTGTCGAATAGATTTGACCTCTTCCGCACGTGACATTGACTTAAGCCTTTCGTACCCTTCATTTCCAGTGAAGCACATTTAAGTATGGAATGGATGATTCCAACTTCCAAGCATATAGGATATCTGACAGAGGTGGGTCCAACACCCATGTGGTAATTTCTCAATAGTTGATTGTTTTTAGGGGTTGTTTGCCAACTGTCCACTGAATGGATTTCCGTCTTGAATAAGAATAGATCATTGTTTGGCTTGTTCGTTTTAGTGGTGCACTGCAATAATAATTTACAGAAGAGCAATAGTTTGCTCCATGGGCGAGGAACAAAGTCCTTGTTCTCACAAAGCTCCCCCTTCAACTATCCTTAACTCGGGTTAAATTTTTTTAACCCTATAATTACAGTTTTTATTTTATTTTTCTAAAAAAAAGGATATATAGATGGGTGAATCCTAAGGATGAGTGAATCGTAACCACAGTTAAAGGAAGTTAAAAGAGAGACGTGGCAAGAAAATTGGAGCCGAGACGCACCTCTTTACGTCACCGACCGAGGAAGTGATTAGTTTCCTTTAGAGAAATGTTAGTTGCAACTTTTGCGAACTTTTACAGTGGGTGTAACATGTGTTGTTACTTTTTCTTGTTACTTTTAAAACATATATGACATATAGAGACCATAACGACGTGATCCGATTTGGTCTGGCCACTCACAAAGCTCCTTTAATGGCCTTTTTAACAAGAGAATAACTATCATCAAGAGCTCCGGTTGAATAGTCAATCGGAGCAACTCATAAATTGCCTTGGGAAGGGGTATTTATGTAAAAATGAATTGTTAAAAAATATCCCTTCTTTTTGTACATAATTACCAAAATACCCCTTCCAAGGCAATTTATGGGTTGCTCCGGTTGACTGTTCAATCGAAGCTCCTGTGTTGCCCAAGTAATGGACCCTAGAGGTGGAGGAGGGTGAATAGGGTCTTGACAAAATAAAATTTCTTCTTAATCCCTTTTGCGAAATTTTAATTAATTTAATAACAAGGAGAATAAATTCTAGCAATTCTATAATCAATGCAACAATAAATAAATAAAGAGAATGAAAAGAAAAGGCAAACACAAGATATGTTTTCGAGGTTCGATCTTCCCGCCTACATCCCTACCTCAAGCTTCCCACTCGAGGATTCAACACTAATTGCATGATCTTCATCCGGGTGAAGATCAAACTTTACACTTGTAAGAGAACATCCTCTCTTGACTTTCTTTTACGAAGCTTCCCGCTTCAACACAAGAATTCACCGATTCTTTTTCCAATACAAGAGATGTATGAACGAAATACCATCTTAATTAAATTGCTCCTTAGATGAGCTAAAAAATCTCTTTAAAGCTCCACTGAAAATCTTTTAAAGATTGGAGTTGAATAACTCAAAATATCATTTTTGGGATTTTCAAGATTTTTCCTCAAATGATGGATCAATGAATGATTGAGTGAGTGATAAAATGATAAGAGTGATAAGGATCAATGTTCTAGTTCTTAAATTGTCTCAATTTATAGCCTAAGAGAAATTATGGTCGTTGGAGTAACATTGAATGTAAAACTAGCAGTTGAAAACTGTAGAGACCCCGAATCTTTTTCATGTTTTTACTTCATTTTATTAGGGGTATTATAATCCTTGTGATGTTTTGATGTTTATGGTATTATATATTTATTTGGTGTGGTGTAAACTAGGCTTAATCAAACTTGTAACGGAGGGATGTCATATCACACCCTAAACTTTAGGAAGCTCTAGTTTTGGTACCGTTTACTGGAATTGAGTGATTCTTGAACCATTAGAAAGGTGTCGGAACCCTCTTCGAAGTTCATGTTTAATGTTTTTCCTTATTTTGAGTTTAAGTCAAGTCAATGGTGGGTTTTATCTAATGGAATTGCAGATCAGTCAACTTTATGGACAATTTAGTCTATTAATTAAGTGAAATTTAGAAATTCTAAAATACCAGAAATGTTCGTTTTCGAAAGACGAATCCAACGCAAGTTGAATCGTCGAAATCCGACGATTGAGTCAAAAGTTATGGCCGAAACAATAAAGCGGGTCAAAAATCTGTAGGCAACCGATCGCTCGGTCAGAAGTAGCGATCGATCGGGCCAAAACCGATCGATCGGTATTTATCGACTGGTCCAGAATTTTGTATGGGAAAAATTTTCAGAGAGTACTTTTTTGACCGATCGACCGGTCAAGAGCACCGATCGCTCGGTTGAGAACCGATCGATTGGTCATAACCACCGATCGCTCGGTCTTTCGTGATTTTTACATAATTTTAGTATGGACGTTTTGGTCTTTTTGTTCTCAGACCTTGAGGTTATAAATAGGGGGTCTTACTCGAAATATTAAAATACTCTACCTATTTCTAACCTAATTTGGCAAAAAATGGGAGAAAACCTAGGGTTTGAGGGAGAGGGTTGCTTGGAGAAGAAGGAGGTTGCTAGAAGATTGAGAGGAAAGCTTAGAGATCGACTTCAAAGCTTCTCCAAATCTCCTTGGGAGCGTTTTGAATCCAAGGGAAGGATTCCTAAGGTCGATATACTATCCTAATCAACTCTATTTTAATGTTTTGTAAATATTAATTTGATAGAAATGATAGAATAGAGATTAAATGCATTTTCCCCAAATTTTCTATGAAGTAAGCTAATTATTGATGGAAATGTGGATGGAAATGTGGATTGGATGTGGATAGAATATATGGAGGATGAGATTAATATGTGGATGTGAATAGTGAATTGATTGTATGGATGAATTATGGTTTGATGAATGCTTGAAAATATAGAAGGGAAATGGATTCATATTATGCGTACACAAGGTGTTTGTGAAAATGCTTGAAATGATAAATGCTATTATACTCTTATGAAATGGTGGTAAATTGATTATGAATTGCGATATGAATTATG
This sequence comes from Tetracentron sinense, assembly GCA_015143295.1. NCBI lineage: Eukaryota > Viridiplantae > Streptophyta > Magnoliopsida > Trochodendrales > Trochodendraceae > Tetracentron > Tetracentron sinense. The sequence continues at coordinate 42,291,172 of CM026557.1, forward strand.
ATAAGATATGTATATGTGAATTGTTTGTTAAGTATGTCTAATTATTTGCATGGAAATTGATAGTCGGGAAGGTAAGAACTTAGAGGAACATCTCTCAAACCGGGAATTCTCTAACTATTTGGTATGGGACAGTATAGTGGAGTTTCCATGGTGGGAGATCGGAGTCTAAGCAATTACCAACTCGAATGTTAATTTCGACACTTAAGCACATATGCACGTGTATGTTAAGATAAGAGTCTCACAAGTCACACATGTGGACCATAAGCATGAGCATGACATACGTATGACATTCTGAATAAGCATAAGCATGGCATGGTCCGTATCCGCCAAGAACGGCATGTCAATTACATTTGATTCATAGGCATGGTCCGTATCCGCCAAGAACGGCATATCAACCATTTGATTCTTAGACATGGTCCGTATCCGCCAAGAACGGTATGTCACATCATTGTATGATCTGAATAAGTGCATAAGCATAAACATCTCACAAGCACGTGGTCTTATAAGCATAAGCAACTCATAAGTGTATTGTCTTACAAATCTAAGATTCTCACAAGTACACGAGTCAAGATGATGATATGATGTATATGCGCACACGTTCTTCCGCACTCTGATTATGTTATTATGTTATTGGATATGTTTCTGACCAAGTGCAGGTATATTATTATTGTTGGTTGGATTTTATATACATTGAGTACCTTTGTACTCAGCCGGACTTCGTCTTGGCAGGTTTAGAGCAGGAGTACATGGCGGAGCTGTGGGTTGAGGAAACATACGCAGAGGAAGGAGGTGAAGGTGAGCCTTCTGAGGAGGGAGCCAAAGACTTGGGTGGCTACACCTCTTAGTTTTTATTTCATTTGATTGAGAGAGTGTATTAGACTTGAGTAGATGTTGCTTAGTAGACTTTTATAGTTGTGTATCAGACTCTTTGGTTTTAGTGGGTTGTATTTGTTGACTATAGACTCGTGCTATTTAGTTGGTTACAGTTGATATATCGAAAATTTTATTATCCTCATTTTTGGAGACTCGTGTTAGTGTGCCTTGCATGTCATGGATTTTAAGCAGGTTTAAGTAATGTGGCGATCCCAAAGTCCTATTTTAGCCTTGTAGGATTTTGGGGTCGTTACAGAAACTTAGCCTAAAAAGCTCTATCATGTACAAATCAGTCGACTGGTTTTTGTCTCATTGACAAATCAGTCGACTGGTTTTCAGTCAGTCAATTCCAATAACTTCTGGACTAAAATTAGTCGACTGATTTTAAACACCAATAAAAATCAATCGACTGGTTTTCTGTTTTCGTAGAAAACTCAATTTTTCTCAAGCTTAGATGATTTGATCCATCCAATTGGTCAACAAACTTGACTTTATCATGTTTTTAACCATCCATATGATGTCTAAGAACCTTATAAAGAAATGCAATGTTGGTATTAAGATTCCTATGGTCAATCTAGGTCATTGAGCTTTCAACGATCAAACTTTGAGAACTTTTTACAAAAATCCTAATAACTCTAAAAAATATAAAACCTTTAGTCTTGGAGAGTCTTCAAAGTCTTTCAAACTTGATCTTGATTTATCTTCTTTGATTTCATCTTTATGACCAAGATTATTTATTTAGTGAATCTTCTTCTTCATGTCCAAGATTGATTCGAATCTTCACTTTGTTTAGATATATGACTTGCTTTTTGGATCCTCTTTTTACTTTGTGTCATTTCCATGTTTTATGTCTTGGATAATTTGGTAATGCTCTTTGTAAACTGGATTTTATATAAGCTTAATAGAAGCATTAATAACACAATTGTCATTTTATTATTGTGTTATCATCAAAATCATTAAGGATACCTATAATTGTAATTTTTAAGCTAACATCTTGTTCATAGTTAATCTCTTTTAACAATGGTTAAGAAATTTTAAATTTTAACTCTTAAGAGTTACCAAGGTTAGATGTATGAAACCTGTGGTGAGTGAATCTTAACATTTAATAGATATTAAAAGGGACATATGGTATCTTGTAGAGCATGGGCCAGATGGTTTTGGTCCGACAAGAGCCGGACCAAATCCCATCCCATCCCATCCCCATAACGACTCTCTCTCCCACTTTGAAAAATTTTCAAAATCTGCTTTTGGGGTGGGGGCAAACACTCCTCTATTTTTTTTTTAATTGAGGAGTAAATGTAGTCAGATTAGACTTGTACCAATAACCAAACATCCCTTTAAAGAATGTATACCATCTTAGGTTTGAAGAAGGAATCCTCTCTCCCTCATACAGGTAAGAATAGTTCTCGGTTTTTCTTGGAAGTTCTTCCATTATTCTCATATTCATTCAAAGTTCCAAAGCTGAAACCAAATACCCTCCAAGAACTTCGACTTTTCGTCGGACTTCGATGGACCCCATTTAATATCAACTTACTTCCAGAGAAAATTTTCCTATTTTTAGCGAAATTCCTAAAATCCAGGTACCTGGCTCTCAATGATTGTATGTTTGTTGCTTTTTTTTCTGGACACCCCATTGATTTTAGCTCTCAAAACAATATCATTGGATCCAAAGATCGCAGTGAGTTTTATTTTTTCCCCTATTTTCTCCTCCATTTTTTTACATGGGTTCTGAGCAGTTTCAGATTAAAAAGAGGAAGAAGGATAATAGTATTGTGGGTTTCTCTGTTTTCCTTAGAAGATATTCTCCTCCCCGTTTTTTGGTTGTTCTCTGCATTGGTTTCGTAGATTTCATATTTATATTTTTTTTTTCGTTTAGATGTTCTATTTAAATCTATATACTGTTCAGGTTTAAATTTTTTGCTATTATTTTTCAATGTATTTAATGGGTTTTTATTTATTTTTAATGGATCCTCTGTTTTATTTTAAGCTAAAATGTTCGTTTTGATGCAAGATTCAGAAATTTGGTATATGGGTTCTGATCTTAGGTTTTTTCTCGATCTATATTGCTCAGGGTGACATTTGAATTGGAGAAAGAGATTACCTTATGGTGAGTCTCTGAGTTTATTTTCTGTTCTTATTTTGATTAAGTAGATCAAAATGGGTAATTGGTTGTCATTTTATTTTGGTAGAATATATTGATGGTAGATGTTGATTTGCTTGGATTCTGATACCAGGGTGAAGCTCCAGAGATCTTTGAGGATGATCTATGGAAGGTTTTCCCAGTTGGGCTTGAGCCAGAATCGAGAGGCTACCAAACAGCTACCATCCTGGGCGAAAAGACAGTAAGCAAATCCAATATACTGATTTCATATTTTCTCTCTTTTTGTTCTTGAAGAGAATTCTTAATCCATTCATGTTCCTAATAAAAAAACTCCCATTATTCTGTTCAGTATGTGATTGTGGGATCGGATACAGAATCATCCTTGTCCATTGGCATCCAGGTTTTTGACAAATCGAGAGGCAAATGGTGAGTTCTATGTCTGAGAATTATTGCATTTGGGTTTGGTATTTAGTTTGGATATATGAATTCTGGTAGAATTGGCAGGGCTATTCCTACTGTGTTGGGTACAAAACCCACCTCATGCAAGGGCCACTCGGCGGTGCTTCTAAATAAAGATCGAATATTGATTCTGAAGCAGGACTCTACCCCAGATGATTGCACCTGGCTTCTTGAGGTTGGTATTCGAAAAAACCTGTGGAAAATGTATCAATTCAAATAGTTTTAGATGCACTTTGATCAGCCATATCATGTCATCTATTTACTGTCTTGTGATTACATTTCCTTGCCCTTATGGAAGCTAATTTTTGTAACCCACCTATGTAAGCTGTTAGATTTGGTGTTTTTCTACTGGTAGGTGGACACCGAATTTGTTAGGGAGCAGAAGAAGATCTTGAAAACTGAGGTGGTTGCTTGGAGTAAGGGGGTTAAAGGCGATAGTCCTAAGCCACTTGTTATTAGTGGTCCTTCAGGAGTGGGCAAGGGCACATTAATATCAAAACTCATGAAGGAATTTCCATCCACATTCGGGTTCTCCGTGAGCCACACGACCCGTGCTCTGAGGGACAAAGAGAAGGATGGAGTCCATTACCATTTCACCGAACGAAGTGCTATGGAGAAGGAGATACAAGAAGGGAAGTTCCTTGAATATGCTTCTGTTCATGGAAATCTCTATGGAACCAGTATTGAAGCGGTTGAAATGGTATCAGATGCAGGAAAGGTAAAATGTTGCGTATTATGTATGTCTCTTTTGTTAAGAAAAAAAAGATGAATATGTTGGGCATGTGCTGCACTCCACATGCATCATTTCAGACTGTTCAAATCGATCACCCGTGGGATGAGCAGTAGCTCGAGAATCATGTCAGTTGAACAATACTAACCATTTGAACAAGAGCCCTAATTTGGAGTATATGGGCAATTGGACTCATGTTATGACCTATCAAAGGGGCTGTCTAGCAATTGGACTGTTCATATTAGATTGCTATACATGACATGCACAATACTGAACAGAGAGTTCTCTACTTTCTCCAATTGAATACTTTCTCCTGTATATAATGATAAATTGAAATGTCTTATATTTCTGCAAACTTAATATGGGTGGTTCCGTTTCTCTGTAGAGATGCATTCTCGACATAGATGTTCAAGGTGCCAGGTCTGTGAGGGCTAGTTTTCTTAAAGCGATTTTCATCTTTATTTGTCCGCCTTCATATGAGGAGCTTGAAAAGCGTCTTCGTGCAAGGTGAGTTAAGCTGGAAGCCCAAAATTCCTCCTTTCGACCTTTGTGACTGATAGTCCCCTATTTTGTAGCCAATATGGTTGAAAAACTTTGTTGTGTAAATAGGGGAACTGAGACAGAGGAACAAATCCAAAAGCGTCTTCGAAATGCGAGAGCTGAGCTCGAGCAAGGAAGATCTTCAGGTCTCTTTGACCATTTATTGGTAAACGATGACTTTGAAATGTGTTACAAGAGTCTTAAGGTGATTGTTGCTTCTTCACTTAGCAATTAGCATCCATCCCTCTATGCATTTAATTTCTCATATGCATAGCTGTCAGAAATTCTGATTTCTGAAAACTAGTTCTGACATAACAACCTCTGATGTAGAAACTCTTGGGTCTAGATGGGAGCACAGAAGCCATCTGTGAGCCATGTAAGTAGTCCCTGTTTGCTTGGTTTCTGATATTGTTCACTCTACATCCTCCCTGTGAAAACCAAATTACTGATACCTTATAAATGTCATCCAGCTCCAAAGATGGTCGAATCCCCAGTGGGTCACTCCGTATTAGAAATGAATGAGAAGGTCCTAATACACTGTGGAACTGCTGAACTAGGAAAAGCATCCAAGAATTTGTAAGACGTCGAATGAATACCATACCATAACAGACATTAAGATGCTTAAGTTCTCATATTTTATTTTTGGGCTGAGCAGGTTTGTGCTTGATGCATCTTCACTTAAAGGAGGGGCACCAGGACGGACAAGAGGGCTAAACATGTATGTCGGAGACCCATTTGCAGATCGTCCAAATGGGATCAAACGGCTTCTGGATCCATGCAAGTTGAGCATTTCCACTAATTAGTACTAACTCTGGTTTATCAGTTTTGACTTCTAACTTCAAAGTGAGGGATGGTGGTACAGCTCTTGGTATAGTTGTTCAAAGTCAATATATGACTTCAATTATTCATCAATTTGGCATTGATTGATGGGGAAAGATGGATCTCGGCATCCCCACATTCTTTATTATATGTTGCTGAGAACATAAAATAATCTGGCTTTTTTTATCTCTGCTGTGGAAAGATTTGTGGAGACAATTCAAGTGTTTGAATGATTACTATTCCATGTTGGAAATGAGAGAATTTATAGACTTGTGCGGCTAATGAACTTGGTAAGGTACCTGGTTTGCAGTTTTGTGATAATTTTTGTATGAGATTAGAAAGAATATTTGTTGAACTGGTTCAAAATTTTATTGATGTCTTGGTGAATGACTAGAACATGGTGTAAATTCAATCTCATTCTTTGATCTTTATTTTACTCTTCCCAATTGTTTCCCAATGAATAGAGAGACTTAGAATGAAAACTGGTACAGAACTTGCTTTTAAGTTTTGGGAATGGTAATTCAGATTTGTGTTCACGGGGTAGTTTTGAAGGGGAAAAACAAAGCAAAAGGGATTCTACCAAGAAAAGTGTCTATGGCTAGTTTATATTTGACCCACAGAAGCCGTTAACTTGGTCACGGGTGAATTCCCACCAAACAAATTTATTTTTTGTATCCATTGGGTCACGTCAAACCCCTCCCCTAGCAGGTGATGGTGGAGCCAATAATGGGGTGTCCTGTAGCTGTTCCCGTACCCAATTTTTCCTACTAACAATGACTTGATAGGCAATTGGGTAGGACGAGCCTTCATGTGGTTGGTATTTCTCCATGGTATGCTATTCCAAGTGAACTTGAGAAGCAATGACCACACAAAGAATTGAGTGTAAGTTGAGCTTACAGGTACAATGGGGACCCCCAAGGATGGAGAATGGGATAGGAGAACTACCTTCCAGCTTCATCGGTCCCCCACTCCCTCTCCTGTCTGTCCCTCTAAGATAATCTCTGATGACACAAATGAGATTATCTAAGGTACCTGTTCAGTTCTCCAGCATCCAATGAGATCAGATTCCCACTGTTCAACTACATTGTCCCATCCTTGTAGGGTAAACAGTCATTTTGGATCGCCCAAGTTATCCTCTGTTTTGTACCAATGTATATCATCTTCTTAGCACAAATTGGGGGCACTGTTTAAAGTAACCTATACATCAAAAGAACTGATAAAGTCGCACCTGTTCCGCATCCATTCGATTATACAAGATAAAAAGGCACAACTCTAATCCTTGCTAACCTGATACACAAGGGCAAAAAAAGTGAAGTCTTCTGTCTGATAAAGAGGTGTTCACATGCCTGTATGTTTGAAATCTCCAAACACCGGAATGAAGTCTTTAGGGGTCCGATTCTTTTGCTGAGACTCATGAAGTAACACCGGAATGAAGTCTTTAAGGGCCCGATTCTTTTGCAGAGACTCATGAAGTTTATCACTCTGCAACTATTGTCATTTATGCTCCGTTTGTTTTGAGGTAAAATAGGGGAAAACAAATGAATTCCACGGAAAATGTCATTTTCCAAGTGTACTTTCTTTAAGACAACTGACATTTTTCATGAAATTCATTTGTTTTCCTCTATTTTACTTCGAAACAAACGGAGCATTAACAAAATGCATTTTCTTTTGAGAACTAGATGTATCATGCTTTCATCTATTGGGTTGCAATTCCTGTAAGACTTTAAATCCAGCAAAATAAGTAATTTCAAAACTCATAAATATTATAAAGACTTAAAATCTCATGATGGTAAGAATAAACTTTGTTAGAAACCTTGACAATGTGACTCAAATTTCCTGCAACTACAATGATAAAGTGCAAAGTGCCAAGCATTATAAGTATCAACAAAAGAACAGACCCTAGAAGGAAAATAAATGAAGGCTGTTTCTTTCTTCTTATCTTTCACACTTGATTCTACTGGATCCATTCATTCATCACTTGTACATGAAAAAAAAGAGAGGATAATGGTTGGGTAGAATTATTGACAGACTACAGAAACCATAGAGCCCACCGTATCTCCTATCCTCCCCCCAACAAACACAAAAACCAAGCCAAGAATGAATTGCCTGAGAAACACCAGGGCTCTAGTTGGATGTAGCCAATGCCTCCAGCTTCGTCTGCCTAGTGCCTACCATTGCTCAGATGGTGGTTGCCCAGTTGCGACGCATGTGAGAAACCTCTAAAACTTGCACAAAGATGCATCTGAGGAAACCATTATGTTGGGTAGAAGGTCAGTAGTACCAGAACCAAAAGGAGCATCGCTGTAGAGACTCTACTACCCCTTTGCAAGGGGGTTCACTGGATGGTGAGGGCCCTATGTGGAGCCCGATTCACCGGGATGCTTCCCCGCTGCTGGCCAGAGCAATCTCCTTCCTCCCCCCTCTCTCCTGAGAGTGAACGGTATTTTGACAACTGGAAGCCCTGATGATGTTGGTGGCAGATGTTGTCGTTGCCATTGTTATTGGAATACTTGTGTGCTTCAAGCGTGTCCTGTACCAAGGGCTCTTTTTTACCATTGGAGGAATCCAGGTTTAAAGTACAATCAGAGGGCAAGGGTCCAGAGACCGAAGCAGTGGCAGACTGGGTTGAAAGCTTCTCAGGTGTGGGGTTGGCGTCATTACTATCAAGCTTCTTCGTGTTGACAAAACGGCCTCCACAACCCCGCGGCCTTTTCATAGCATGCTGGTGCCGAGATTCGTGAATATATGGCTGCAGAAAATGGAAACACAACCCATACATCACGTTAGTGGAGCTTGAAACCAAATACTGAGAGACATCTCATAATCATACCAAGAAATTTGAGTTGAAAACAACCAACAAAGAAAAATATCTCAGATGATACAATAATGAGTGGAAAAATAATAGAAATATAAAAGGTAGTACATTTATCCTTACATACGAGTGTTTCTCATAACTGTTTTACCCAGTATGGATATATTATTGGATATTACCGTATAATTAACAACCAATCTGGCCTTGTATCTTTCAACATTACCCTTTGAGTCATGCTTATTGACTTGACTCTTTTCGGTAATTCTACAAGATCTCAAACTCTGCTTTTTTCCATGGAGTTTAACTCCTCCATTATGGTGTCAACCAGTTGAGAGGAATGAACATTAGCTTGGGCTTGTACAAATATGGTTGGATCGTCTTCCCTACCAATGTCAAAGTCACTCTCCTGTAAGTAAATTATAAAAACTCCTTCCAAAAAAAAGTCTCTACCAATGTCAAAGTCACTCTCTTGTAAGTAAACTATAAAAACACCTTCCAAAAAAAAAAGTCTATAAAATCATCTGAAACGGCAGACCTCCGTTATCTCTGAGACCTTCTCAAAGGCATCTCCTCATACAGGTTGGATGTGTTTATTTGAGGATCAGTGGGAGCAAGTTTGTCTTCCTTATCTTGTATGTTGATGACATACCACATGCTAGCATTGACTTGAACCTATTATGTGAGACTAGGGCTGTATCCGGGCCGGGCTTGACCGGGCTTGGCCAAGCCCGGCTCGGCTTGAAGTAGCTTGATCGAGGCCCGAAGCTCGGCTCGGCCCGAAAACAGGTTCGTTTGTGCAGCCCGAAGCTCGGCCTGAAAAAAAAAATTGGCTTGAAGCCCGGCTTGGCCCGAATTGATTCAAGCTCAAGCCGGGCTTGGCTTGGCTCGAGCTCGGCTTGAATCCCCTTTTTTTTAAATAAAATTTTATATTATTTATATATATAATAATGATATATATAAATAATATATATATATATTTATATTTTTTTAAATAATTTTCGAGCCGAGCCGAACCTCAATCGAGCCAGGCTTCGAGCCGGGCCGAGCCGCACAGGGGTGGGCTTGAGCTTGGCTTGAATTGGCTTTCGGGCCTTTTTTTAGGCTTGGCTTGGCTTGTTCGAGCCCAAAATTTCGGGCCGAACCGAGCCGCACCAACGGGCCAATCGGGCTTTGTGCAGCCCTATGTGAGACTAATGTCTTATGCAGGAACTTCGAGATGGAAGGACTTGGGTGAAGCATCTTTCATCATAGTGATTGAAATACATTGGATAGTGCCATGGTCTTCTTGGATTATTGTAGAGGTAATATATTATAAAGTTCTCAAAAGGTTTTTGTTGTGATGGGCATAAGTCATTAAGCCCATAGTTCTCTATATTATTTATTAGCATACTTGAGTTTACACATTAGTAAGGGTATGTATGTCCTTACAAGTGTTTTATAATAATATAAAAATGAGAGAGAGAGAAAGAGAGAGAGTATCCAACACTATGCTCATTCTCTCTTTCCAAAAAGTTCTCTTGTTCTCTTCTCTTCATATTGAAAACTAGGGTTTCTATATTTCTATTGTTTTAAAACACATGACTTTTCTCTTGGGTTGGCGGAAATTGTTAAACGTGACCAATTTGTAAATTTTAGGGTCCCAAGAATGACCTCGAGCGAAAGGAGATGAATATGTATCGACAGTAGGGAGTTGATGTATGCTCAAGTTTGTACACGTCTAGATAATTCATTTTCAATTAAGATGCTAGGCACATATCATAGTGATCTTGGTATGAATCCCTGGAAAACAGGTACAAAGGTGTTCTTTATACTGACATAGTGAAGATCCGATCACCTTGCGGTGACTGGATATCCAGGCTTGGACAATGTTGGTTGCCTAGACAACATGAAGTCCACATCAGGTAATATATTCATGTTGGCCGGTAGGTTCAACTCAAAAAAAAATGCGAAGCAAATTCTTACAATGTCACCTACTATGCATCAGAATTTGTAACTTGTTATGAAGCCACTACACACCATATGACTGCGCAACTTCATCTCAAACCTTGAAGTTGTGGATTCTAATTCTCCGTAAAGAATTTTTGTGATGATCATCAAGCTGCAGTTTTCTTCTCCATTACAACAAGAGTTCAAGCATTGTAGATTTGGAAAGAGCGAAATTATAGAGTGTTCTAGGCATGGTTCAAATATCAGGTATCAAGTGACGTATCGGTAAGTCCAAAACAAGATACGTATCGGCATATTGGATGGATACAGCGGAAAAATCCGGATACGCTAAGAAACGCTTGGATATGCAAGGAAAAACTTGGATACCTTACATAAAACTTCATTAAATGCAAATATAAGTTAAAAACAAACTAAATGAAGATCTCTAACTATGTTCATAACCATACATATGAAGTAAATAATTTATAAGTTAAAAAAAAAGCGTGTGTGCTGATAAACAGATAAATAGGTATGAAAATATAAAACATAGTCACTTAGCCAAGTATAGGAAATACAATTTAGATATTACAACCTTACATTCAATGAATTAAATAAGAATGTATTGAATTATAACCATAAATTATAAGCTTGAATGTAGTTTTTTATATAAAACTATATACTGTTAGTAGACTTTTTGATCCTGTAGATGAAAATATTTTTAAAAACTAAAATATGAGATTTTTTTGTCGTACCTTACCATTTAAAAGTTAAAATTTTGGCATAATCCTTAAAAGGTGCTAAAAACAGGATTTTGTTCTTGAACTGAAAAAGTTGACTTTATTTTTCAGGAATTGGGACTCATGATCATTTTTATGGAATTCAAATGGGGGGTATAACTTTATTTACATATAAATATTTTTAGTAAATGAAAGTAAAATTAATTTATGCAAACAAGTTGTGTGTACCGGGTAGTTCCAAACAGGATATGTATCAACCCGTATCAACAACCATGGTTTTAGGGAGTTTTATCCTCTTCGGCCAAGGTGTGCTATAGGATTTGATAGTTATTAATTCAATGTTTTAAAACGCGAAAGCTTGAGGCAAGGCGTTTGGACCTCCAAAGGCTTGAGGCTTAAGTCTCACACTCCCTCATTTTGTAGGAAAAAAATAATTAGAAATTAGAAAAAATTGTAATGTGTTTGTGTTATATATATAAAGAAGTGCTAAACAAATTATTCAATCATCGTATAAAAGAGAAGTATTAGAAAGGCAAGCAAAAGTTGCAGTCCAAATTTAAATTTATGCTAATCTACTTATTGCAAAATATATGATGCTCATTCATCAAATCATGTACTGAATTTTGGATTCCAAGAGAAAGCTGCAAAGAAGTCTTGAAGAGGGGAAGGAAAATAATATTTATATATAGGTTATGTAGCTAGAACCCAATTTTAAGTTAATGCATGAGACTTATGTCTTAGTCATAAAGCGAGTCACAAAGTGTGGGCATTTGTCTCATGTGAATCTCACACTTTGAGGCGTAAGCCTCAAGGTTAAGCCTCAAGGCGTAAGGCTTAAGCCTTGGCCAGAGGTGAGCCTCGAGACGTAAGCCTCACATGCCTTTTAAAACACTGGTTATTATTATTTTGGCTCTCCATTCGAGACGATTTTGATGTGCAGGGGCTATATTCTATTTTGTAGCTATCCCATTCAGGGAGGCTTTGATTCTTGTGGGTTTCTGAGATTGTAGTTTAATTTGCTTTGGTTCTCTTGGGCTCCCTCACTTGTGATTCCGGGCCCATCTATGTACTAATATTGTCCTTCTATATATATGCACTCTTATTACCGATAATTAAAAATTTTGAAAAAAAAAAAAGAGTTCTGGTGTCTAAGCATATAGACATAAAGTATCAGGTTGTAAGAGAGAAAGTGCAGAAATTACCAAGTTTCTATAGAGCATATTAGCACGAATCTGATGAATGTTGATCGTATGACCATGGTTTGTAACCTAATGTTTTTCAAGAATGCTGCTCACACAGGGCTCGTTGATAGATTTGATTTACTTAGTTAAAGGGGTTGTGTATTTGCTCTCATCAAGTTTAAGACATTTGTTTTAGTTATTATGATTATCATTGCATCTTGTTATCTGCTATTCCATATTGTGTGCAAATGAGTTTAAAAATGTCGTGTCTCGATTAGAGAGATAAATGTTGGACTACTATAGTAGGAGACAACTAGAACCTCTGGCTCTGGTTTAGGGCATGAGAATCTTTTATTTGAGACAATAAAGTTGATGTGTCTCCAGAAATATCTAAAGTCTAAACAACTATGTGTGCATAAGGATGCGAAAGTTGCCACAGGGAGAAGTAGTTGGTTAGTTGATAATCTGATAATGTGTGAAGCAAGGACCAATTGGGACAAGAATAAATTTGATAACCTTTCCGTTTCATATCGTTTCCATGAAACCCAAGATTATGCTCTACGGTGACAAGGAAAGAGGATGGTGTTGGCACTGTGACCATAGAAAGTCCTTATATCAAATTATCAATGTGATGACGTACTGACTGCTATGGTTTAGCGTTGATGGTATCTTTGAACCAAGTTACAAGGTGTTAGCTCATTGTTATTCAGAAAGATAGTTTTTTTCTCAAAGAGTGGCCACTCGTCATGTCTTATCCAATGTTTTGATTTGGGGGATCATTTGTAAAGAGAAGGTTTTTTTTTTTTTTTTAAATTATAAGGTTGTTATCATTGCAGACCAAGTGGGTGCATGTTGGAATTTTCTATAGGAAGGCCTAACAATAATCATAGTTTTGCTTTTGCTAAAACCCATATTGATCTTCCCTAATTAATTGAAGCATACCGAATAATTAAGTTGGTCATCATTAAGGTGTACTTGACTTTCCATGTTATCACGTTGATTAAGAAGCATAATCATACTCTAATTGTGTAGACTCAAAATCCTTGATGGGTTAAGACTTTATTTAGTTATAGGTATGGCATCTTGGTCCCAACTCTCCCTAAACATAAGAAGCTCCTCATCTATCTGCCTGAGAGGAGAGAGTTGAAGGTCAATCAACCCCAAGTAAGAAGCATGAGAGATTAATATCCTTTTATTTCAATGGCAGGTACCAGTTACACTTACAAGTAACAACAGAATTAGAAACCTACCCCATATTAAATTAGACATAACAGCCCCTTCTAGAAATGTTCTAAACTAAGTCCACAATTCTAGAGAGAGAAAAAAAATACTAAAATTCCCCTTAAATTAAACAACCATGGACACACTTTCAAAATTCTAAAAAAAATTGAAAAGCCACTGTTGATGTGGATTGCGCATGGCCCCAGATGTGCTAACCAATCCAGCAAGCCAATGGGCAGTGCCCACATCAGCACCTTTTATCCTCACGTGCTGATTTATTTATGGGGACTATTCTATTGTGTCTTCACGGTATCTACAGCAGTATCAGTCCCTAAAGTTCTTCTCTTCCTTTGGTAAACCTTCAAGTGTTCTGTGGGTACTCCACTGTATGCTAAATTGGGCTGCATTGAGGTCCTTCAATGCTGGCTGCATCAGTTTATAAGCTCAAAATAAGCATCCTCTCAACTCAAGGCTAACATTGGCACTCTTGTAGCCAAGGGCTAAAATTAATAGCATTATGTGTACTTCAATGAAACCTTTGATCCAGATTCCAGTTGTTAAACCAGCAAAATTTCACATTGATTTGGTTCTTAGACCATTCAGCAAATTTTCAAAAATGCTTTACAATAATCTACATGAAGTATCACCAAAGGACAAAGGTTCCAAAGATCCTTCAAGACCACATCATGTTCATGAGTTTGTAAAGGTCATCTGTGAACTCAACCATGATCCTTGTGCATGGTTCAAAGTTCAAACAGGTTTTACGATGATGATGCTCAGTCTATTTAGTATATCCATGATTTGCTTCAATTATCAAGTAGTACCATGATTAAGGGATTAAATCATTGTCAGTCTATTTAGTATATCCATGATTTGCTTCAATTATCAAGTAGTACCATGATTAAGGGATTAAATCATTGTCATTGGTCACCATGTGAATCTTCTTGATTCTTCTATTGCTCACCAAGCATGTGGTCCTGATGTGATCTCCTCACGGTCTATTTTAGTAAATCCATGTTTCGCTTCATTCATCAAGCAGTACCATGATTTTGGGATGAAATAATTGCCATTGATTGGTCACCATGTGAGTCTTCTCGATGCTTCTATTGCTCACCAAGCATGTGGTTCTGATGTAAATAATTTTGGACATCATTATTTCCTCGTCATTGAGGCTGCCTTTATGCCAATCTTTTCTCCTGTTCTATTTCAATCCATATATGCTACAAACATTTTCTCTAATGCCCAGATTCTTAAGCGCAAACCATTGTTACTCCCATTCCTCCCATAGATCAACTTTGTCAGGATTCAGTGACACTATTTAATGCTATATTACAAAATTATCAGCAGTTAACTACTTGCAACTTTCACTCCTCTTAACCTTGCACTCTTTACCAATCTCTATGTTGCATAGACATGGACATGGGTGTTGGACACTGACTCAAATGCAAGGTGTTAGATTCGGTGAACCCTAGAAAGTAGGATTTGAGGCCAAGTTATCTTTTAATTTATTATTTAAAATCCTTATACTTCTAATTCTTTTTTTAAAAAATGCTACAAAGAGAATAAATTAAATATGAAAGTGTAAATTCTTGTAAACAACACTAATTGATTAATGTTGAGATATGATCTATTATGTAGGTGTATTACACCGAATCACACCTCAGGGCTATACTTGTAACTTTGTATTAGGGTTATTATAAATACAAAGAGATTAGAGAGAGACACTCCCTAATCTAACTTTTCCCCTAATATTTCTTCTCTCTGTCTCTTCATCTCCTCTCCTAGCGTTTGATCTTTAAGTTGCTAACAGAGCAAGGTGTAAAGAACAACAGTGGGAAGGAGAAGGTTTTTTTTTTTGGACAGCAGATTTTTTTTTCCCCTGGTTCTCTCCATGCACAGTGCTGACGTCAGCATCCGTACAAACCCAGATGTTGGGTAATGCTGCCGCATGAATGCTCTTCCTTCGTAGAGGTATTTAGTGATTTTTCTGGAATTTTTTTGGCATCCTAGATGTATTTTTCAGAATTTATTCAAGTTCTCTCTGAAAAAACAATTTTCCTGTAAATCGCATTGTGCGATCTGGTTGGGAAGTTTTGCAACACAAATACCAAAGGGTTTAGGTCAAAATTGGTATCCCCACCTTGATTAATAATTACATGATTAGTCTCCAATACCAAACAAGCAATTGTCTGTAAACACTAATCACTATATGTCACTCAATGTAACAAGTTCTTTCTTTTGGTTGAATGTAATACGTAAGGATAAGTACACATGACAATATACCATGTCCATATTTTCAAAGAACAATGGCATGGATGCCATACATGTGGTCACAAGCGAACTGATCAAGATTAGTAGAATCTAAGGTCGCTCATTCAATTAATTAATGTTCTAAAATCAAATTGTTATGATTGATTTTAACCATAAGATCAAGAGCCATCAGATCAAGAGCAATTATTTGGATGGTTTAAGAATAATTACTTGGTAATACTCAAAATAAGTGTTGCATAGATTCATTAATTTAAACATGTGATTGTCTAGTATATGTGGGTTTCATGCTTATCAAATCTGAGAGGAAGAATACTCATTGTATTGTATATACTATAGTTCTATACACACTTATTGTTATGTGATAGTAGGTGAGTCCGTGTCTGAACCTGAGTCTAGAGGTATGGACACTAGTTATTATAAGAGACAATAGCCGAGTCCGTGGAGAGTCTGTTTGAATCCCCGCCCACACGCATGGACATGTGACTCACCTGTAGACTAGAAGAGACTCTGCAACATTGGCCAATCTTGTCTACAAGAACATGCATCATCAAACCACTGCCTGCTTGTAGCAGTTCAGCACATTGCTTGAATGGACCAATAATCATGGTCTTCATTTAACCATCCTCTTAATTTACTGACATACTCAGAAGCAGACTTGGCTATTGTCCCAATGATTGGCATTCCATCGTTGGTTGCCTCTTTCATGTTTTGAATACCCTCCCTTAGATATGACTAATAAGAGATTCTCATGTAGTTGATTAGGGTTCGATTTCTCTATGCTATATAAAACAACGGATAAGTGCTGAAAATTCTAGGTGGACTCCAAAACTGAAATATTACTAATCTAATGGTTCATATTACAATATTATTGTGTGAGATGTAGCAGCAAATGCTTTTACAATTGAGGACATCAAATTGTCCTACTATAATTATGAAGGGTATGGCATATTAAGCAGAATACAGTTATTGCAAGCAATTGAGGAAATTTAACTTCTAATCTTTAAGGTAATAAAAGCATGTAGGAGCCTAAACTTTGACAATCATAAAACCATTTCAGCTAAACGGTGAGACAATCACAAAGCATCTAGTATTATATCAAGCATTAGTGTTGAGTACATAAAAAATATTAGAAATGGTGCTTTCACATATATTTGCTCAAAAAGATGAAGATAACCCTACAACCTATAGATATGGATGAGCAATCAAAGTGACATCGATCATTCTCAATAAATAAACAAAAGCATGCATATGTACCTTTCTAGGTTTTATCAGTTTCTTTTCCAGCTCAGCTTTTGCACGTGTCTGTCTTCGCCTCAGAATGCCATGGTACTGCTTTGCATTCACATAAACAGGCTCCTCCTCCATTTCGAGGGGCAAAGGCATTCTAGTTTGATGCATTCCAGGTAAATGAGGATGCACCTGAAACAATTGCCAATAATTGTTACACAGAGCATTTCATGTCTTGGAACATCTGTCAAGTGAAATTTTTTCCAATGCCTTCAGGAATCTAATGATTAGGATACCCATTCAAAGATGCTTACGCCTACTGTTTTACAAGGGATACTATTATTTACAAAAGAGTTCACCCTACGTACTTCCACAATCCTCCACTTCCTAGTCGATAACTACAAAAAGAAAGCAACCTCTTGCATGTAGCTCATTGATCTGATGTAACAGGCGAGGCTAAATGTTGCTTTAAAATTGAGTAAAAATCGAACACCAGTGTTTACACATACACAGACTGACTATGAAAACAGATTCCCTAGAAAAAGGGACCTTTGCACCCACAAGTCCTCAACCAATGATTTCATAAATATATATCAGAGGTCAATTAATGTAGCCGATCAACCAGATAAAAACCAAACCAATCAGGTAAGTATTATCATTTTAGTTTCATATGAACAAGAGACTACAGGTTGCATACCACAGCCTGATGTCCATAAGCAGTCTTTATTCCACCATAATATGAATTGGAATATGGATATGGTGCATACGCCTGAAGAAAATTAGGAGAACACTTAGAATCCCTTCTGAGAGCTTTATACCCAAAAGCATGCAAGTCAAAAGTCCTTAATTTCACAGATAAGATGATGTCTTTGCAAGTGAAGCAATTACCAGAACTGAGTGCTCACAAATCAAAGGAGAGAGAGAGAGAGAGCAGCCTTACAATTGAGTGACCAACAAGTTCCAGTTGGGTAGGCGGTGTGAGGTATTCACCCATTGTTGAAGGTGTTTTGGATGCTACATGCTGCAGATGCTGGTTTTGTTGCCCATAATCTGATCCTGAAATGAAGATCTTCAGTAGTATCATCGTGATGAAGTTACATTCTCTCCAGTGGAATAAAGGCAATATAGCACTAACAATAAGGGCATATAAAACATATAAACTGGCATCACAAGCTGGCAGATCTCTGACAAAATAAGTTAGTACATAAAATGTGTGAAAATAGATTCTTTCGAAGATGTGATTAGTGAAGGTGGCAGAAAGAGCTATACGATTGGCCGTCGATGGTAAGAGTGAGTGATGATCCCAGAGAACAAAGATATGGGTTTTGAAGAAGAGCAATACCACAAGATAGATTCAACTGAATGATAAGCATTTACTAACAAATGACAAGATAGTTTGATTGGTACTCAAGTTCAATATGTTGACAGAGGTATTTATGATATTTCATATTAATTATACCATGTGTATTACGTGTAATGTCATGTCTATTACACGTAATACACATAAGGGTAAATGTGTAATTCCCCTTTAGTAATAATATATAAAGGAGATGAGAGATGTGAATCATAATTACAATCTCTCTAATCCCTTTTTTCTCTTCTTCCTCTTTCTATTCTTTTTCTTCTTCTTCCTCTTTCTACTTGGTATCAGAGCAGGAAATCAAGGTTTGCATTTTTTTTAATGGTATGAATAGTGTTGTGAATAGTACCGTGTGAATAGGGTCGCGTGAATAGTGCTACGTGAATAGTGCCGTGTGTTGGTATGGCTTAATCTTTTGGAGTTAGGGTGTATTTTATTCTGATTTTTTGGAGTATAAGTTGATGTTTCATGCACTCGGATGATATTATGAAAAAAAAATTTCAGATCTACATCATTCGAGTTTAAAAGGTTCTTGGGGTTATTAATGGACATCTAGATCTAGTATGAATCATTAGATCTGAAGTTATAAATGTGTGTATTCATTGTTTTTAACAAAGCAATTGTTGTTTGGAGCTTGTTTGGTGAAAGAGTTTGATTGTGGGAGCCCTAAAGTGATTGTTCATAGACTATTTACCTCAGTAAGAGGTGTTGAAGGTGATGGCTATTGCTGTTTTTTCCTGAAAAAAGTTGTTATTGCCCTAATTAGTCTTGTTTGTGAAAGGGGTATTTCCTTTTGAAGTATTGAGATTTTTTGGGTGATTGTTTGAAGGCTATGTCGGCTTCCGATGAAACCTCACAGGGTATTTTTTTTCTCAAAGGGATATGGTTTATGGTTCTAAGGACGAAATAGAGAACATTCAACACTTTATGGCTCAGTTCGATGGCTCATCTACCACCTCCACATCTACTTTTGCTCAGTCAGGCATTGTTGGTTCTGCTCACCATGTGTCTACTTCTTCAAGTCCCTCCTGGATAATTGACTCAGGTAGCCTACGCTACGGTTTCACAAGATTGAACATTTTTTGTTCAACCGAAGTTAAGGAGTTCCAGAGCATGAGGGAATGGGCTTTCATTCCCAAGACCGCCTCACCTTGTCTATGTACTCGACGCCTCCCCCGATTGATTGAAGATGCGCACGCGATACGATAAAGGGCCCCTATGACCATACATAGAGATTCACTCAACACAGCTAGAAAAGAGATCAGAAAAGCTAACTACTAAATAGAACCCCAGACTCCCGGGCCGAGGCCCCCCTCAATGGGTTCTAAGAAGGAAGACAGCGTTCGTTCTTATTGATTTTTTTTTAAGGGTTCTGAACATATGACTGGTATGCCTTCACTGTTTTCTACTTATTCTATTTGTTCTGGTAGAGATAAAGTTTGAATTACAGATGTCACCCTTTCCTCTGTTGCTGGGAAGGGAGATGTTAATCTTCCTTCCCACTTTTCTTTAGCCTATGTTCTTCATGTTCCTGATTTTGCAACAAACCTTCTATCTGTTAGTTCTCTTACCAAAAATCTGAATTGTAGTCACTTTTTTTCCTTCTTATTGTGTTTTTCAAGACTTGGTAACGAGAAAGATGATTGGAACGGGTCGTGAAGATAATGACCTCTATTTGTTGGATGCAACTCCCATTGTTCCTCGAACATTTCAGTCTTCTATTAGTAGCAATAGTGTTAATAAAAAGCGTATCCTGTGTCAGCATGCCCGTCTTGGTCATGTTTCCTTTCGGTACTTGAGAATTATGTTTCTAGACTTGTTTGCTTCTTTATCCATGTTTGATCTTCGATGTGAAGTGTGTGAACTTGCAAAGCACCATCGTCCTTCTTTTCCTCCTAGTACTTATAAAAGTTCTGTTGTATTTGATATCATTCATACCGATGTTTGGGTCCCTTCACCTGTTACTTACCTCTATCGCCGATTATCGATATTTTGTGAGTTTTGTTGATGATTATTCTAAGTATACTTGGCTTTATCTCATAAAGTCAAAGGATGAGTATATAATATTTTCAAACAATTTCAAATGTTGATTCAGACTCAATTTGGAAAAAAGATCTAGATTCTAATATTTGATCAAGAGGGAGAATATATGTGGGGGGTTGGCAGAATATCTGACTACAAATGGGATAGACCATCAGTACTCTTGTCCTTACACCCCTCAACAAAATGGTGTTGTTGAGAGAAAAAATCATCATCTGTCGGAGGTAACTCGTGCTCTTCTATTCCAACGTAATGTTCCAAAGTCTTCTTGGGTTGAAGTTGTCTTAACTACTGTATTTCTTATTAATGGCTTCCCGTCTCGGGTTTTGCGCTTTCAGTCCCCTTCCCAGCTCTTAAAACCTGGGAGTCCTTTGTTTCTTATTCCCCCCAAGGTGTTTGGTTGTGTTTGTTATGTGCATATCTTGAGTCCCTATCGAACTAAGTTGAATCCCAAGGCTCTTAAGTGTATTTTTCTTGGGTATTTTTTTCATCATAAGGGATACAAATGCTATCATCTTCTTTCTCGAAAGAAATTTATCTTCATGGATGTTACATTCTTTGAGTTTGTTCCCTTTTATTCCAAACATTCCTCCCTCCAGGAGGAGAGTGAGTGTGAAGAGAAAATGATTTCATTGCCGATTCTGGTTTCTCATCCCTCATCATTGGCTCTTGATGACTTTGGTACTACTGTTTAAGAGGAGAGTGATAGAAAACATGGGGAGATTCAAGTCTACCAAAGAAGGGCCAAAGAGAACACGGACTCGGGCCAAATCATCTTCTCAGATCCAAATAAAACCCTCCCTGTAAGTACTTCACCTTTCTCTCCAGTGTCCATTGATGAATCTAATATTCCTATTGCTCTTTGGAATGGTAAGCGATCGTGTACTTAGCATTCAATTGCTTACTTTGTATCGTACAAAGCCTTGTCTCTTTACAGGTCGTTTATGTCTTCGTTATCATCTATTTCCATTACATCATCTGTCACCGAGCTCTAAAACAACCAATGTAGAGGGAAGCAATGATAGAAGAGATTACTATATTGGATAAAAATAATACTTGGGAGATGATTGATCTTCTTGAAGGAAAAACACTTGTGGGGTGTAAATGGGTGTTCACAGTCAAGTGTAAGGCAGATGGATCAATTGAGAGATGTAAGGCAAGGTTGGTAGCCATGGGCTAAACTTAGACATATGGAATCGACTACCAGGAGACGTTTGCTCATGTAGCAAAGATGAATTCAATCTGTATAATCTTATCATTGGCAGCTAATCTGTTGTGGCCACTATACTAACTTGATGTAAAAAAATGATTTCCTTCATGGTACTTTGAAGGAAGAAGTTTATATGCCTCGTCCTTCAAGATTTCACCTTGAAGTGGGTGAAAAGAAGGTTTGCAAACTAAAGAAGGTGTTGTATGGCTTAAAGCAATCTCCTAAAGCCTGGTTTCAAAGGTTCAATGCGGCAGTAAAAAAAAAGGAATACTCACAAAGTCGGGTTGATCATACCTTATTCATTAGGCGTGCCAAAAATAATATTACAATCTTTATTATATATGTAGATGATATAGTTGTGACAGAGAGTAACATGACAGAGATTGAACAACTGAAGAAGTATCTAGCAAGTGAGTTTGAGATTAAGGAGTTGGGTCTTCTTAAGTACTTTTTGGGAATAAAGGTTGCTAGATCTTATGATGACGTCTTTATATCTCAAAGAAAGTATATCTTAGATCTCTTACGTGAAACTGGAAAGCTTGGGGCTAAACCGGCTGACACCTTAATTAAACAAAATCATAAAGAAGATGAGATGGATGATATTCCTCTGCAAAATGTAGGTAGTTTTCAACAATTAGTGGAGCGGCTAATCTATCTCTCTCTCACAAGGCCGGATATTGCTTATGTCATGAGCATAGTGAGTAGGTTTATGCATGCTCCCAATTCCAGACACTTGGAGGCATCATAAAAGATTTTGAGGTATCTCAAATCATCCCCAGGTAGGGGGAATCTTATTCAAAAAACATGATCATATGCGGAATGAGGCCTATACAGATGCAGACTAGGCAGGTGCTAAAGATGACAGACTGGGCAGGTGCTAAAGATGACAGAAAGTCTACATCCAGTTATTGTACATTCGTTGGAAACAATTTGGTCACATGGCGAAGTAAAAAACAATGGTGGTTGCTCGCTCAAGTGCAGAAGCAGAATTTCGATCGATGGAACATGGTATATGTGAGTTGCTGTGGTTAAAGATCCCCATTCAAGAATTGGGATTCCTGTTAAACGACCTATGAGTTTGTACTGTGACAACAAGACTGCAATCAGTATTGCTCACAATCCGATTTTACACAACAGAACAAAACACATTGAAATAGATCGTCACTTTATCAGGAAACGAATCATCAAAGGCGAAGTGTGAGGTACATGAAGACTAATGATCAACTAGTTAATGTTCTTACGAAAGCAGTTAGTAGTGCTTGGTTACTTGAAATGTTAGGCAAGATGGGCATGATAGATATATATGCACTATCTTGAGGGGGAGTGTTGACATGGATATTTATGATATTTCATGTTAATTATACCGTGTGTATTACGTGTAAAGTCATGTCTATTACACATAATACACATAAGGGTAAATGTGTAATTCCCCTTTAGTAATAATATAAAGGACATGAGAGTTGTGAATTATAATCACAATCTCTCTAATCTTCTTTTCTCTTTTTCCTCTTTCTGTTCTTTTTCTTCTTCTTTCTCTTTCTACTCAATAATGTGTAAGTTAGAAATAGATGTGAGTACATGTTGGACAAGGAACTGTTTGGGATGGTGGAATGCTATGTGCATTGGTTTGGTACACTAGATTTCTTTTATAAATAAAGATAATTTATTGACATAAAAAGCCAAACTCTGTACTGAAAAAGAGGTAAATGGAACACTTTAACAAACAAGTTATGTACTATAAGATTCGAATCATATTAGATAAGAAAGAATCAACTGAGGTGTTTTAGAGATCAAATTAGCGTCTGCCAATAGTGGTGAACCGTGAACCCATCGATCATGTTAATCATCTAATCATTTTTCCAGTTAATAATTAGAAAGCAAATATCATCTAAAGCATGAGAACATGTCGGCCATTCTTTTCCCTTTTTCGAACTAAGGGAAATTGATCAACCAAATGAAACAAATATGCTTAGTCTGTTCTTAAAAAATAATGAATCAAACCAATAATTCTAGACCAACACAGAAAACAAGTTTCTACGATTGCAGGGATCATATTGCTCCATTCTAACAGCTACAGCTACTAATATATAGGGCAGCAATTTCTGACCCCACCCATCAACCTACCCGAACCCGCCCGGTTTTCATAGGTAAGAAATTTCAATTTTCTACCAGTGGGTCGAGTTTGGGCTGAATTTTCTCAGCTCCAATTGGAAGGGTTATAGTTGGTCCTGGAATCATCAGATCATAATACTCAATTTATTTATTAACAATTATGAATATACAAATAGTAACCACTATATCCAAGTATAAAGGATACGTATCCCAAAAAAGTTTATAGGTTGTTATATACTTATCAAATTTGTTATTTAATAATATAAACGGGCAGGTAGGTTAGGGTTGAGGGGTCTCCTATTGGTAGGGCTGTCAATGGAAAAGATCATGATCCAGAACCAATCTGGATTTGATCCAATTAGACCAAATGCTGAACCAATAATATATTTGTCGGATCAAACACGAATTCGGTTCTGATTATAATTGGATCGAATTCGGATCCATGGTGATTTGATTTGTTTAAGATTCAATTCGATTATATAAAAAATTATAAATTTCTAAAATGAATTTCACCTATAATTTTGTAAGACAAAAACACCCTCTCTAGCATGGGATTTGACAATTTGGTATGTATGTTTAAATGATACCCTAAAATTAATTTGCAACCCTCTATACAATCTCTCTACCATAACCAAACCCTAATATCTCTTCAACTAGTTAACCTCGACCTGTTCTCTTTCATCTTCCTCTTTGACAACAAAACTCTTGAGGTTAGGGTTCTGGGAGAGGACTTGAACTTTAGGGCCTTTCTTACAATGACAGAGAGAAGCCCTAAAGTTGGGTAAAAGCGACCATCGTCATGAAATCAGTGCCGCCTGTTGGGTTCCATGGAAGGAGGAGAAACATGGAGAGAGAGAGAGATTAGAGGGTAAGTGGGTAACGTCGTTTGTGTTGATGTTGGAGGAGAGATGTAGAGAAGAGGAGAGAGAGAGAGAGAGAGAATTGGGGTCAAAGAACAGTTGCTCAAGTCCAGTCCATAGAACCAGATGAGACGTGTCAATGATGCTGATTTTCTTTTTTAAACTGCTATTGCAATGTCATTTTACCCACTACTAATCGGAAATCAAATTTGAATATTGTGTCATCGAATTCAAATTCAGGTTGGTGATTTCAGAATCAGATGGATCTCGGATTGAATCTGGATCAACCGGATACCTAATTAAATCGAATTTGGAATGGGGCAGATTCAAGCTGAATCCGAGCCATTTACAGCCATACTTGTTGGGTTGATCAAGCTTTCCTTTTTCCAACCCTTTTATAATTTGGACTGGTTCAGCTTGATTATTTGGTCACCACATCGATATTAGACCAATCAGGACCCAACCCGACCAACCTGTTGCCTCCCCTAGCAATACAAGAGCATTTTCATAAGAAAAAACTCGTAAAACAGTATAACAATTTGAAGGAGATATACCTGATTGTTGCACTTCAGTAGTATGCATTTCTTTATTAACATCAGCTTCCACATCAAGCCCACCATTAGCATGTATTTGGCTAGCTTTGATTCCCACACAACTGTTTGAGTGTTCCAGAGAAGAAGATTTTGATGCATTTTCCCCTAGCACAGCTGGGGAGATGGTATTATACCCAACACCACGCCACCACCATGGTTGAGAACTAATTGTAGATGGTGGAATGCTATGTACATTGGGTTCTGAAGAAGGAGTAATACCACAAGATAGACACAAGTTAATAATAAGCATTTACTAACAAATATAGTTCGATTGGTATTCAAGTTCAATAATGTCAAAGTTAGAAATAGATGTGAATACATGCCGGACAAGGAACTGTTTGGGATGGTGGAATGCTATGTGCATTGGTTTGGTACACTAGATTTCTTTTATAAATAAGGATAATTTATTGACATAAAAAGCCAAACTCTGTACTGAAAAAGAGGTAAATGGTACACTTTAACAAACAAGTTATGTACCATAAGATTCCAATCCATCAGATAAGAAAGAATCAACTGAGGTGTTTTAGAGATCAAATTATCGTCTGCCAATGGTGGTGAACCCATCGATCATGTTAATCATCTAATCGTTTTTCCAGTTAGAAATTAGAAAGAAAATATCATCTAAAGCATGAGAACATGTCAGCCATTCTTTTCCCTTTTTCGAACTAAGGGAAATTGATCAACCAAATGAAACAAAGATGCTTAGTCTGTTCTTAAAAAATAATGACTCAAGCCAACAATTCTAGACCAATACATGAAACAAGTTTCTATGATTCCAGGGATCATATTGTTCCATTATAACAGCTACAGCTACAGCTACTAATATATATGGCAGCAATTTCTGACCCCACCCATCAACCTACTTGAACCCGCCCGGTTTTCATAGGTAAGAAATTTCAATTTTTCTACCAGCGGGTCGAGTTTGAGCTGAATTTTCTCAGCTCCAATTGGGAGGGTTATAGTTGGTCCTGGAATCATCAGATCATAATACTCAATTTCTTTATTAATAATTATGAATATACAAATATTAACTACTATATCCAAGTATAAAGGATACGTATCCCAAAAAAGTTTATAGGTTGTTATAAACTTAACAAATTTGTTATTTAATAATATAAACGGGCGGGATATAAATGGGTGGGCAGGTTAAGGTTGATGGGTCTCCAATTGGTAGGGCTGTCAATGGAAAAGATCATGATCCAGAACCAATCTGGATTTGATCCAATTAGACCGAATGCTGAACCAATTATATATTTGTTGGATCAAATACGAATTCGGTTCTTATTATAATCGGATCGAATTCGGATCCATGGTGATTTGATTTGTTTAAGATTCAATTCGATTATATAAAAAATTATAAATTTCTAAAATGAATTTCACCTATAATTTTGTAAGACAAAAACACCCTCTCTAGCATGGGATTTGACATTTTGGTATGCATGTTCAAATGATACCCTAAAATTAATTTGCAACCCTCTATATAATCTCTCTACCATAACCAAACCCTAATATCTCTTCAACTAGTTAACCTCGACCTGTTCTCTTTCATCTTCCTCTTTGACAACAAAACTCTTGAGGTTAGGGTTCTGGGAGAGGACTTGAACTTTAGGGCCTTTCTTACAACGACAGAGAGAAGCCCTAAAGTTGGCTAAAAGTGAACGTCGTCATGAAATCAGTGCCGCCTGTTGGGTTCCAAGGAGAGAGAGAGAGTTGGGGGCAAGGAACAGTTGCTCAAATCCAGTCCATAGGACCAGATGAGACGTGTCAATGAAGCTGATTTTCCTTTTTTTTTAAAAACTGCTATTGCAATGACATTTTACCCACTACTAATCGGAAATCAGATTTGAATACTGTGTCATCAAATTCGAATTCAGGTTGGTGATTTCAGAATCGGATGGATCGCGGATTGAATCCGGATCAACCGGATGCGAAATTAAATCGAATTTGGAATGGGGCAGATTCAAGCTGAATCCGAGCCATTTACAGCCCTACTTATTGGGTTGATCAAGCTTTCCCTTTTCCAACCCTTTTATAAATCGGACTGGGTCGGCTTGATTATTTGGTCACCACATCGATATTAGACCAATCAGGACCCAACCCGACCAACCTGTTGCCTCCCCTAGCAATACAAGAGCATTTTCATAAGAAAAAACTCGTAAAACAGTATAACAAAATTTGAAGGATATATACCTGATTGTTGCGCTTCAGTAGTCTGCATTTCTTTATTAACATCAGCTTCCTCATCCAGCCCACCATTAGCATGTATTTGGCCAGCTTTGATTCCCACACAACTGTTTGAGTGTTCCAGAGAAGATGATTTTGACGCATTTTCCCCAAGCACAGCTGGGGAGATGGTATTATACCCAACACCACGCCACCACCATGGTTGAGAACTAATTGTAGATGGTGGAATGCTATGTACATTGGGTTCTGGTAGATTTGCATTTTCGGTTTTAATGTGCATACTTCCCGACTTCTGAATGATATCAATCCCCTAACCCGGTAACCCCCGGCCCAACTATGCCAACAAAGAAATTCCAAATCAGCCAAAGTAGTACATAAAGAACCATCAGAAGAACAAGCAAACCACAGATCACTGTACAAACATAATGGAAAAACAAACACAAAAGAGAATTATGCCCACCTACCTAAATGAATAATATTATTCTAAACTAAAATACTAATAAAAAAATTTCATGCACCAAACAAAGAAAACATGAACAGAAAGAAATAATAATAAAAAGAAGAAGAAAGGCATCAAAATAACGAGACTAACAACAAATCCTTAACAAAAGAATCCTGAAACTACACCTGAAATCATCAAGCCTTCTTTTATATGGTGACAACAACAAATGAAGTCGATCCAGCAGAGATTCAAGTAGCATACCAAATAAAGGAGACAAAATTAAAAGAAAAATCCATCTTTCTCATGTAACAAAGATATCCTAAAACATAATTCTCACAAGAGAGTAGTAACCACAAACTCAAGCAGATCAATAAGAATTTCTGATGTTGGGTTTTATGATAGCAAAAATCACCAACACTCCTTTTTTTGTGCCCTTAGTTAAAATGTTAATATTGCCTATTGGAGATCTTATGGCTATAGCCTAAAGTGGCCAATATGCTTACTATTAAAGATCAAATGAGAGAAAGTGAGCGCCGAGAAGGAGAAAAGGTAACGACTAGAGGTTAAGAGAGTAGTTTTACTCTCATGTTCTCTACCAACTCGTCTCTTGGGATGGAATCTTAAAAGTCTAAGGTATATTAAGAAATGCCATCACGAAGTTGGTTTAAATTTACAATGACAATGTTGTTAGCAAAGTTGTTGGTGGAGCAACGTTTGTAGGTTTTTTCATTTTTGTAGAGTTGAAGAGAGGGTTACAACGGGTTTTGTTAGGTGTTAGGGAGGTAAGTCCTCATCCCGATTCCTGATCTTGTAATTTCCCATTGAATAGTGAATTTTCTCCTTACCAGATTGCTGTTTGTAGGTGAACCACATGAATCTCTTGCCTTGTGGTTGTGTGCGCTTTTTCAATTGAAGAATTAGATATGGAATAATAATAAGAAAAACTATTACAAAAAAAAGGAAAACAAGCAAATAAAAACAAAACTAGACATGATCAAAGGCAGGAAGCAACTAGAGCTCATCGAAGTCCTCTCTAACAGACACATAGGCTGCTAGCGAAATAAAAATGTTTGAACAGGTCTTTTCAAATGGAGCGGTGGTGTTTTCAAACACCTTCCTATTACTCTCCTGTTCCCCCCTCCCCCCTTAGTGTTACAAATCTCGTTTTCGAGTTTCTATCAGTTGAAGTTTTTCTCGGGAAATTTTCAAATATGGAATTTTGTTTCAGCTATTTCTCGTCAATGATTGAAATAATAATAATTAAAATTACATAAAATGGTAATAAATATCACCAATTTATAAATTCATCAACTGGCAATATTGGGTTTTTTCACTTTATTTTTAAAATCTAGGGATATTTACGTGATAAAAAAAGAAAAATGTATTTCTCGCGAGACTTTTAAAATACCGCGATTATAATCGAGTTTTAAACTTTCCCCCCCCCCCCCCCCCCCCCAAACACCCCAACTGATAGCCCCTGGTATGAATCTCCACACCACATGCAACGCGACATCAACATCACGCAATATTCATCTAAAGATTAGGTCCTTGAAATCGAGAGGGGAAACCCACTGCACTCCTAGGTGTGACTAGGCATATCCGACTAACAAGAGGGCAATGAATTAGCAATTGATCCACTATTCCTCCTTGGTCATGCACATAAAGCACTTGGTAGAAAGTCTCTATCCCCTACTCTTAAGATGGTCCAACATGAGGATTTTGTCCGAAAGGTTGTCAAGGAAAGAAGGCAAGCTTGGATAGAATACCGAATTACCGATATTCCACACTATTGTGTGAGGATATGAGGAACTAGAACTTTTACCAAAGGTCATTAATCGTTAATCTTTTGCCGAAGGAAGGGTCAGATAAAATGATCTCATAGTGAATCGGCCTTTGATGTCCCCAAACCATACCATTCTGTCTCTGACAATAAGTGATTGGCTTCATCAATGATAGACACCTCATAAACCTAAGAAACTCCTCATTATCCTCGTTATTTAACCCTCTTCTCATTTTAGGCAACCACGTGATCATAGTTTAAAATATTGATACGTATCGACCGATACGGGATGAAACGTATTCTATTTGGAGCTATCCGATACACTGGTACGCTGGAAAAAAAAAACTCCACTGGATACACTCGATATGGGGATTAATATGTAAATAAGATTATCCCCCTAGTTATGATGCCCCAGCTCAGCCCTATTTATCAGGAGCCACTGGTTATGATGCCCCAGCCCAACTCTACTTATCAGGAGCCACTAATTATGATGCTCAGTCCCAGTCTTCGACTGATAGTTATGGACAGATCACGACTCAGCAGCAGGCATATGTACAAATGTACTTGGGCATGTACCGCACAATAATGACTTGGACACAATGGTGTCATCATTTCTAGACCACTTATAATGTATCACTCTACTCAATTCCTGATCCCACAATGATAGAGTATGAGCCGACACGAAGCTCAATATGGTATTGAACTTCTATCATGTATGTAATTTGATATATGAATACAAGAGTCTATATATTTTTATATTTTTGATTTATAAATGCAAGTGAGCTTCTATCACTTGGTTAAGTAATTATGGTTTGTATTTTCATACATATTTATCAGCGTGCACGCCTTTTTTAACTTATAAATTTGTTATCTCATATGTATAATTATAAATGTAGTTGCAGACCTTTATTTAGTTTGTTTTTAGCTTATATTTGCATTAAAAGAGGTTTTATGCAAGATATCCAAGTCTTTCCTTGTGCATCCAAGCTTTTTTTAGCGTATCCTGAATTTTTCAACTATATCCAACCGATATGGTACCGATACGCCGATACATATTCTATTTTGGACTTACCGATACGGCGACCGATACCGATATTTTGAACCATGCACGTGATCTCATTATTCATAACCCTGAAACAGGAAGCTACCTTGCAATGTCTATGGCCAAAGAGTACAAAACACCGACTCATCTTTAAGCAGACTCTAGCCACACCAAAAATTTACCTCTTTGCCTCTGCCTACTTCAAAGAAAATGAATTCCAAGAACTCCTCGTTTCCTTCCAAATAACTTTCTTCCACTTACACTCTCTCTCCTCCCCAAACCTCCACAACCACTAACTGAAAATAGATAAACTCATCTGGCCTAACGACCTCACACTCACACCAAAGCCACCCTCCTTGGTGGGACAAGTGGACAACAAACCAATTTCCATTTGACTAAGTGATACTTCTTAGCTTCTGTTCAGTCATTTGAAAGAAAATTTCTTTGAAGAATCCCCCATGGATCTGCCACGGATGTTGGGATTGTCACCAGTGACAAAATATGTTTGAATGCTCACCATGGTGCTTTTAATGGGAGTGATTTAGCCTTCTTTAGACATGTAATGAGTCTTCTAGGCAGTAAGCCTTCTATTAAATCTCTCTCCATCACCGGGTACCAAACTGATTTAGCTTTAAAGCTTAAAACTAGAGGCAAACACGATATATTGCAGGAAAAAAACCGATCCTACACCCTAACAACCCAGCTATCTCCTCCAAATTGGGAACCTCTCCAACATCAAGCAACTCACTCTTGCGGAGATTGACCTTAAAACTGGACACCACCTCAAAACATCTATGGAGACATAAAGTCTCCAATTTTCTCATGTTATATGTCACAAAGGATGAAGGTATCATCAGCAAACTAAAGATGGGAGATCTAAAAGTCCTCTCAACCCACAGAGAAACCTTCAATGGACCCTTCTTCTGCTCTTTTAAAAATTCTACTCACAACCTCTGATAAAAGAGAAAATGAGATAGGGGATCTCCTTGCCTCAGACCTCAAGCCCTAATACCACCTCAAGAGCTTCTTAAATACCTTATTGGACTCCCATTCGCCAAAACCGAGAAGGATGCTTATTTTTAATTGGTTTTCCATGGGTTGACAGAATGAACTTATACAACGTAGTTCAGGTGTTGTGTTTCCAACAATCGGACTCATAGCGGCAAGGATTAAAAATACGGTTTCAAGAGATGTATCGGTCTCAACCGAAACTTATACATATCAGTCTTGGACGATACATATATTTTTTTCTTTTTCTTAAAAAAAAAAAAAGAATCAAATTAAATTAAATTTTAAAAACATATCAAATGAGTTATAAGAACCAAATTTACCAAATATAAACTCATGAGAAACGACTCAAAGACAAAGTAGCAAACACAATTACAATTCTACATTAAATTAAAATATATATAACTAGTAAACAATACGTATCACTCATTTCGTATCAATATAAATATCGTACCGTACAGGAGACTATCGATACCTATACGCATCATCCATTTCATATTGGTTTCGGCGATTTTTATTACCATGCATAGCGGTGTACTGCTATGAGTGGCATCAAAGCATCTAGGTTTTGTGTGCAAGGTGTTTGTTGACTTCTTATTAGAAGAAGTTGATAAAATGGCAATAATAATTTTTGAGTGAAGAAATTAAATGGTCGTAAAAACTCTAGCTTTAGAAATTGAAGCATCATGACTTGTTAGTGCAACACAAGGCATTACTTGGTAGGGAAAAGAAGCTAGAATCTCTAACGGATGATGCTTGAGAAGGGATGGCCCTCAAGGCATTATCAACACTTTGTGTATGCCTAGTGAACAAAGTGTTGTTTATTTAAGCATTTCTTGTAGATGAACTCCCTAAAAAATATATATTTAGGGAATTTGGGTGATTCAAGAGCAGAAGATCTTGTGGCAAGAAGGCGATCCAGTTATCGTAGTTTCTCAAGTAAGCCTCATAGAGGCCGATCAAAGTCAATGGAACCCAATGACAAAAGTGCCTATTGATTGTGTGGTAAAATCGGTCACATAAAGAAGGATTGTTGGAAGACAAAAAAAAGGTGTATGATCATCAAGCATTCCGATTGAAGTGAGGAAAGCACGTTGCCGAATTTAAGAATGAAGCTAGTCAAGTAGAAGGGTCAACAACAGTATTCATAGTAGATGATTTTAACCTATGAACGATGCAAAGAAAAGAAAATTATGCAAGTAAGCTCACATATTGATTCAATAATGCAAGTTTAAAGGGACTTCAACTTCTCCAAGTTTCAAGGTAAAGTGAC
Source organism: Tetracentron sinense (assembly GCA_015143295.1). Lineage (NCBI taxonomy): Eukaryota > Viridiplantae > Streptophyta > Magnoliopsida > Trochodendrales > Trochodendraceae > Tetracentron > Tetracentron sinense. Next base: position 42,323,973 of record CM026557.1, read on the forward strand.
GATAAAAATTTACAAGCTAAGTAGGTGATGTTACTATCAAGGTGGAGATTGTTGGGGTTTTCTTTTTTGGTGTCGAGATTGTTGGGTTTGGTGACAGCTAAAATCACTAACACATCTTCTGTTCTCTTGGTTACAAGGTTCTTATTACCTCTTGGAGGAACATTTTGGGTATCTAAAAGTGGCTATAAATGCCTATTTTTAAAGAGAAAATAAGAAAAGTGAGTATGTAGAAGAATGATAAAGGGGAAAGAAGAGACGTTTTAAGAGTAGTTTCCCTCGGGTATTCGAGAGTGGCTATAAATGCTTATTGTTGAAGAGAAAAATAAGAAAAGTGAGTATGGAGAAGAATGATAAAGGGGAAAGAAGAGACGTTCTAAGCATGGTTCAAAATATTGGTATCGATCGCCGTATCAGTTAGGCCAAATGTATCGATGTATCGGACTGTATCGGATGGATACGGTGGAAAAAAATATGATACGCTAAAAAAAGCTTGGGTACGCAAGGAAAAACTACGATACCTGGTATAAAACTTCTTGTAATGTAAATATAAGTTAAAAACAAACTAAATGAAGGTCTCCAACTACATTTATAACAATACATATGAGAGCTAATAATTTTATAAGTTAAAAAAGGTGTGCGCGTTGATAAATATGTATGAAAATACAAACCATAGTCACTTAACCAAGTGGAAGAAACACAATCTAGATATTAGGGTTGAAGAATATTACCTTGTTTTTGTGAAAGAAAAAGATATTTAAAGTTAAGAATTTTTAACCATTAGGATTAATATTTTATTACTATTTTTTATATTTATTTCTAAAAACCAAGGTTAGCCATGTGTCCATTTTAACTCCTATTAATTGTGGTTAAGATTCACTAACTCTTAGGGTTCAACAATCTAACCTTGGCTTTTAGAAAAAAAATATTAAAAAAATTAACTCTAGAGTAAACAATTCTAAATCCAGGGCTTAATTTCTTAAAATATTTTTAAAGAAAAACCAAGGTTAGAATATGAACCCTAAGGGTTAGTGAATCTTAACCACAGATAATAGGACTTAAAAGGGACACATTTCTAACCTTGGTTTTAAAAAATATATATATAAAAAGAAATCTAGAGTTAAAAATTCTTAACCCAAAGGTTAATTTTTTTAAATATTATTAAAGAAAAACCAAGGTTCGATTGTTGTACCCTAAGGGTTAGTGACTATTAACCACAGTTAATAGTCACTAAAAATATATGTCTAACCTTAGTTTTTAGGGAAAAAAAATTAACTAGAGTTAAAAATTCTTAACCCTAGGGTTATTTTTTTAAAGATCAAACCATAACGGTTAGTGTATCTTAATCACATGGTTAAAAGGGACACCCCCATTTAAATCATGATTGGCTTCATCCAATCTTGTTTTGGTGAAGGGTTAAGAACAACACGCACATTAACAAAAAAGCACAACACATTACAAATGTTGTGCAGAGTGAGGCTAGCACGCTTCCTCCTTCATTTAATAAAACCAAACCAAAACACTCTGGATCAAGACCTTAATGATGGGAATAAAATCCTAAGTCTTTTAGCATTCCTTTAACATGATTTTTATGATTCTGTAGGGCCTTAGAATGATGTCCAATAAATTCTTACGCTGCTATGGTCAATCTTAGTATTTGAGCATTCAACTAACCATGCTTTGAGGACTTCTTACATAAGTCCTAGACACTCTCATAAAATAAAATTAAACTTCTATGTCTTCTAGAGAGTTGGTCTTCAACTTGATCTTTTTTTTTTTATCAGTAATATCAACTTGATCTTAAGTCCTTAGATTTGGCTTTTGACTCTTAGATCTTCTTTTCTTGTTTAATGATTTGACTTGGACTTTGAATATAATCACAATAGGCAAAATATATAAAATTCACCCTTATTAACTATAAGATACCATAAAATTGGTACTCACTAGGAATATTAGAAAAAAATCAACCAATTTTTTAACCCCGCTTCTCTTATTATAATAGTAGATATATATATATATATATATATATGCATATGCGTTGATTCAGGAGTTCTTGAAATTTAGGGTTGGGAATGGGAGCAGGGTTCGATTCTGGGAAGGTGACTGATTGGGGGATGGGCTGTTGTGCCAAAGATTTCCAAATCCTTATAGATTGGTGTTGAGGAGAGATGTGGAGGTGCAGGAGTGCTATGAGGTTCAGGATGGAGAGGTTAGATGGGGTCTACGGTTTAGCAGGGATAATTTTGGAGAAAGAGAATTGGGAGAGTGGTTGGAGTTGCAAAGAATACTCACAACGTGTGTGATTCATCAAGATATGAAAGATAGAAGAAGATGGGAATGAGGAGTTTTCAACAGCCCATTGCAACTCGGTGCTCTGGAAGAAGGAGGGGGGGAGGCCAAACAACGCTTTTCAGAAGATCTGGAAACTGCAGATTCCCTCGAAGGTACAGGCTTTCCTTTGGACTGTTTCTTTAGACAAAGTTCTCACGGTCGATCACTTAATACATAGGAGAATGGCCATTCCTAATAGAAGTATAATGTGCAGGCAAGCTGAAGAGAATATACAACATCTTTTCCTCCATTGCTCTCAAAAGCAAATAGTTTGGAACCATTATTTGGGCCTCTTTGGGATGAGTTGGGTTTCGCAAGGGGGTCTGGGGAAAGTGGTGTTGGGATGACCAAAAGGTTTGTTCAGCAGAAGAGGGAATGAGGTTTGGAAGATGCTATTGGTGGCGATTTGTTGGGGCTTATGGAGGGAACGGAATAGAAGAATTTTTGAAGATAAGGAAGAGTCGATGCCCAATGTCATTCTTAAGATTGGGTGGTTTTTATATTCTTGGTCTTCCGCTCTAGCCGATTTTAAGAAGGCCCATTGATCTGAGTTTTTGTATAACTGGTCAAGTATCTTAGCTTGACTCTCTTTGGTTTTCTCTGGGCGATGTTTCTTGCATCGTTTGTATATTCTTTCCTCTTTAATAAAATATTCTTGTTATCTATAAAAAAAAAAAAAAAAAAAAACAGATTAAACGCACTCCTCTTCAGTTTCTACAAAGGAGAGAAGGGCAAAGGCTAACACTCCTCTTTGGTTTCTGCAATCGACGATGGCAACGGAGAAGGCAACGACAACAACAGCAACGGAGAAGGCAACGACAACAACAGCAACGGCGATTGATGACGATGGAGGCACAAGTATGTACCCTAATCCTCCTCCTTATCTATGCACAAATCTGATTTTTTTCATTTTTTTTTCTTTTTCTAATTCTCAAATCTCAATCTCCTCAGTAGAGTGCCATTGGGATCTTTCCATACTTATAGAGAACACACCATCATCATAATCATGGGTTATTCACCCGTAAGAATCTCTGGCCCTCCTTTTTTTGGATGGTTCTCTGCAACCAAACCCATATCAAACGAATTTTTAGTGTAGAAAGCCTCGTATCGGCAACGTATCGAGCATATCGCACTGTATTGGTACCAGGGTTACCTAGTTCGCTACCTACCAGCGAACCACTAACTAGTTCGGAGCGAACCAGTTTGCGGTTCGGTTCGTTTGGGTTCGTGAAATTGAGTGAACTGGCTACCTGAACCCAATAGCTTTGGTTCGGCGAACTTTTTGTTCGGGTTTGGCAAACGTTTTGTTTGAGTTCGGTGAATTTGTTCTTTAAGTTCGGCGAACTTGTACTTCGAGTCCGGCGAATTTGTTTTCTGGGTTCGTGAACTGGCCATAAAACCTATTTTTTAATATTTTTTTCCAAAAATAACCTATTTCTTAATACTTTTTTTTAAAATTAAATATTTATAATATATTTATTTACACGATTTATAATATATATATATATATATATATAAAATATATTAATATTATAAAAGCGAACCAAGCTAGCGAACCAAACTAAAGAATTAAGCAAACCGAGAAACGAACTATCTCATCCTACCCTTAGGCTACGTTTGGGTTTGTGGAATTGGAATTGACCTAAAGAATTGAATTCTATGGAATTGAAATCTATTGAATTGAATTCTACAGAATTTATAATTCTATCATTTGGATGGACTAATAATTATATGAAATTTGGATGAATAAAAATTATGCAAAAATAATTTGAAAACAATAATAAAAATATATCATTATGCAAGTAATATATTTATTAAATGTAAATATTATTTTAATTTACTATTATAATTAATTTATGAATAAATTATTATTTATTAAATTTAAATATTATTATAATTTATAGTTATGATTTTTGTGTCTTAAATTATTATTTAGGTAAGATAATTAGTAAATGAACTTTAAAATTCTAATTTGAATATAAAAATAAGGACATATAATTATTTAAGTGATATATTTATTAAAATTATAATTTATAATAATTATTTAATGTATTAAATTATTATTTATTAACTATAAATATTACTGTGAGTATTATTTATAATTTTATTTCTTGATTTATAATAATTAGTATTTAATATACTAAGCTATTATTTATTAAATTTAAATATTATTATATATTTTTATTATTGTTATTATTTATTATTTTATGTATTAAATTATTATTTACATAAGATAATTAGTAAATATACAATGAAAGTTTGAAATTCTAATTTTAATATTATAACATTTTTATTTCTTATATAATTAATATATTTATTAAAATTTAATTAATATTATAAGTTATAATTATTAAATTATATAATTTATAATTATTATTTTATATATAAAATTTCTATTTACATAAAATAATAATACTTAAAATATTAAATTCATTATTTATTTATAAATATTAGTCTTATATATTATTATTTGTAATATTATTTATTAATTAATAATAAGTATTGTTTAATATAGTGAATTATTATTTATTAAATTTAAATATTATTATCATTATTATTTATACTATTATTTATTAATATATATTTGTTATGATTTAATATATTCAATAATTATTTATTAAATTTAATTTTTATTATAAAATATAATTATATTTGTTTTATTTATTAAATTATTATTCATTTAAGATTTAGAGAGAAATTTTCATAAAGTTCGTGTCTTTCCCTCAATTCCGCAACAATGTGTATTTGTCAAATAACACCTCTCAGTAAGGATTTGAATTCTCTTTATTTAGCTTATGAAATCACTGATTCAATTCCGTGCGGAATTGATAAATCCAATTCCAATCTTTTTAATAGTACATGTCAAACGACAGAATTGGAATTCAAGAACGGAATTACCAATTCCGTCTACCAATTCCATAAATCCAAATGCACCCTTAGCGAACCGGGTTCACTCTAGAATGGCGAATTGTGAATTGCAAACCCGAATTCAAACCGACGAACCAGGTAACATTGATCGGTACTAATATGCATGATATGGTCGATACATTTCCGATATGAGGAATTTTTTTTCCCAGCCGTTTCTGGGTATCGGGTATGTGAAAAATCGGTAACGTACCGACTCACATCGGCCGGTGCGTATCAATATTTGAAACCATGATTTTAAGAGTAGTTTCCCTCGAGTATTCGAGAGTGGCTATAAATGCTTATTATTATGGAGAAAAATAAGAAAAGTGAGTATGGAGAAGAATGATAAAAGGGAAAGAAGATAAGTTTTAAGAGTAGTTTCTCTCATGTTCTATGATTCTATATCAACTTTTTTTTATCAGCAAATCAGAGGATATAAATATAGGAAACGGACGGAGATACAAAACAACAAAAGGGATCACAAGTGAGTGAACCCAGAAGCTGAAATAAGAAGGAAAAATGAGGTGATGAAGCTACTACAAGGAAAAAAGAACTAAAGAGAAGAAAACGAAAAAATGATTCTCTATCGACTCTTGGTATGAAACCCTCCTAAGGTGTACTAGGCAGTTCCATCACGAATGGTGGTGAAGGTGAAGTTGCCACTGGAGAAATAGTTGTGGTAGGAGTTTGAAAGAGTAATATATGACAGATTTCATGATGTTGAGAAAGCAATCTCATCTCATCCTCATAATCCCCCATTGAGTAGTGGATCTACTAGCCAAATTTTCTGTGGATGTATTCCCATTGTGGGTAAATCACAAAAATCTTTCATTTGAACATCTTTTTCTCCATATTTACCTTTTTTGATTTGAACAAGACCCCTGTGGTTTCCCGTGGGTTGCCAGCAGCAACTTATACATAGTTTAGATGACTTATTTCCAGTTATCAGACTCATAGCACTAGACTTAGCTGCTACATCTGAATCATCCAACATTGAGAAATCACACAAGTAAGGCTAATACACACAAAGGAAAAGGCAAAACCAAAAGTTGAAACAACATATAAAAACTCATAGATAAACCCAATGAATACAGCAAAACCTTCAAAATTCACACCTTCTCACTCATCCAAAGCTCAATATATGCTCATTATGATGCCGATTTCTCATAGCTTTGGCAAGAAGACCAAAACCTAATAAACTAAAGCTATGTAAGAGAAATACCCATATAAAAACACCATCTGTTCCTAATTCAACTAACAGTTAAATTCAAAATTCGATCAAATAAAATTCGAAGCAACATGAATCGAAGGGGAAAAGATGAAACTAATCTTACATCGAAAATTCTCCCAAGAAATAAGCATCGAGCAACAGAAATCAAATGCAAACGACAGAAAAAGTGAAAAACAAAAACCTCCAAAACCCTAAGTTTCAAAACCCTCCGAATCAATCATAGTTAACATAGAAACTAATAAACCTAAGGAATCGAACAAGACTGTGAGAAACTTGGTAAGAACACTTACCAACTGATTCAGAACACTGAAGGAAACCCTAGAAATCTCTCTTCCAAAATTCGAAGCCATCGATGTAAATCCATTTTTCTACAATTCTCAATAAGAAACAAGATGCTAGAGAAAAGGGGGAAATGAAATCTAATTTAAGTAAAAAAAAAAAAAAAACTTTTTTATTTGTAGTCACGAAAACGTCGATCTAGTTGTCTGTTGAAAGTCGTTTTTCTTAGAGATAAGCTCAAGGAAAAGACAGAGGCAACCTTGTGTTCTTCCATAATGACGTCAACATCCCCTCTCCCTCTCTTAAAGCATATTCGAAAATTTGGATTAAATTTTTTAGTTGAGCGATTTTATGCTTGAGAAACGCATTTCCCATTTTGTATGGCTATGCTTTTTTTCAAAAAAAATTATAAAAACTAAATTTTAGAAAATCACATAATTTTAAATTGGAAAATAGGTAATTTTGATTAGGAAACATTGATTTTAATTTTTTTTAACTATCCAATAAGAGACAACTGTTTTAAACAAGGGAAATGGAAAACGAACCTCGGGTCAGCTTAGAAGCTGACCCTGTGATCTCATTCGTCCACGCCTTATTTTACCACTCATCAACTGTGGTTAGGATTCACTCACCTACTAGGGTTAAACAACTAACCATGATTTTTAGAAAGACAAAGATATTAATTTAATTTAATTAAACTTAACCATGATTAAAGAAATGTTAAAAGGGACACATTGACAATGCGGTCTCAGGACTCTTTAAACAAAAGTTAAACTGCAAAACTCATGAATGACAACTAAATGAAATTTATTCAAAAAAAAAAAAAAACTAAATGAAATGAAATATTATCACCATATAAATTCATATGAATCATTTATGTTATTTGATGGCGCCCATTGGGAGAATGGGATGTCAATGGACTCACTCAGGTGTTTTTGACGTAGTTGAACACATTAGTCACATTTAATGTAGCCAATTAGGTGCTCCCGACTAGCGAGTTTGGCATTTCCAACAAAATGGCCTGGCAGGCCTGGCCTTCCTCATCTCGGTTATTCCCCCTGTTAATTACCTGGAAACCTATTTGGTCCTTAAACTTTCAGGTGGCTTGGTTTATTTGGAAGTGCATGCTCAGAGCAATTGAGGTGGAGACCGTTTGGGGGTGTGTAACATGGCACATAGATCCTGTGTGACCATTACTAAATGATGTCATGTGTCCCTAAAATCATAATACCATCTAAATGTGATTGACGCAATACCTTTCTCTCAACCACAAGTGGTTGCTTAACACCAAGGTTTGAAATTTCGTTGAAATTTTATAAACTTTTGCAAAATTTCGGTTTCGGCTAACCTCATCAACATCGAAACTGAGTTTATTTCGAAAATCAAAATTTGTCGAAATTTCAGAATTTCGGCAATATTTCATAAATTTATTATTAAATAGGTTTTTATTTTTATTTTTTTAATTAATATGTCGATATTTTTATTGAATTTTCGTGAAATTTCAATTTTTATATATTAATTTTAAAAATAAAATAATAATATATATATTTAATAAAATATATATGTAATTAATAAAATATTAATATTTCGGATTTGGTTTGGTTTAATAAAAGGAGAAATTCAGGATACCATAGCTTGTACTCTTCCATGGCTATTAAGTTTGGTTTCAGCTCGTCAAAAACTGACGAGACATTTCAGCTCTCCAGATTTTTTATATATTTTTAAATGGCCACAAAGCAACGGTCACAAGGCACCGGTTGTGGATGTTACAGTCCCTGAGAATGGGTGTTCAGTTTCATTTGGCTCGGGCAATGGGATACTTTGCTCTGTTTTGGAGTTTTGCTCTCCACCTGTTTGAGAAAATGTCCATGTGTTGGATTTCTTGGTGAAAGGAATGTTGTGTGCACCAGAGATGATGTTGTGTTAGAAGGTGTGAGCCCAGATAGGTTTGATGCTGAGTTGGGTGGGCCTCATTATGTGGGTCTTGTGTCCCACATTCCAGGTGTTTGCGTTGCTACCCATGTGGGGTCTGGGGCTCTAGCATGCCTAAAGAGGCTGGGAATTGCTAAACATCTCTATTTGCAAACTTAAATAGAGATGTTACATCTGTGCTTCACCTTAATATATGCTTCATTCTTGATAACAAATCTTCTTCTTTTTTTTGGTAAACAGCTATAAACATTAAACCGAGAAGCAAAATACATCAAGGGGGTCAAAGAACATAAGCAGACCGATTGACCCCCCCCAGATCAAAAGGATAAGAACATGTTGGGCGAGAGAGGAGCCCTGGAACCCCCTTATGCAGCCAGGACGTACAGGGCCCACCTAGCCAAGTTATGGGCTTCTGAATTCGTGCGTCTGCGAATGGCTTGAGCTTTAGCCTAGGGAAACTGCAGCCAAAGGGCTTTAATATCTTCCATGAGAGTCTGCACGACCCAGTGGATCGTGTCTGAATGGCCTAAGAAGAAGGATATGAGTTCCTTTGCGGATCCTCTAGGACAAACTGGGTCCATCCTTGTTAGCTCGCAATGAAGAGGCATAAAAACATTGCCTTGGCTTCTGCTATCCGAGCGCTACATGCATCCAGAGGGAAGGAATTTTCGAAGATGGTACAACCCCTGTGGTCTCGGATAGTAATTCCCGCTCCAACTTTGTTGGTGTTGACATCCTAAGAGCCATCAAAATTCAGTTTAAGCCATCCAAAGGGGGAGGGGACCAGACGGTGGTGTGGTTTGTGGCTATAGCAATTGGATTGGTGATCGAGAGGGCCTTGAGAGCTTTGATCTCCCTTGAGAGGGAATCAACTGATTAAGAGTTCTGAGGGGGCATGGCTGAATTCCGTCAAAAACTGGAGCGTTTCTAGCTCTCCAGATTGCCCAGAGCAAGGCAATAACTTGAATCCAGATGGCATAGTTTTCTGATCCAAAATCTGAGTGGTGAGTACAAATGAGCTTGTTGTGAGTTGCTAGGTGAATAACATAAAACTCAATTCAACCCTACAATTCACTATTCTGTGTATAAACATAATTTTAGCAATTAACTTGTCAATCATCTTTTGTCTTCACTAGTTTGTTTTTGTCACTGGTATTTGCCCCTCTTGGTGCTCTTCTTGTGAATTGTTATACATAAAGTTATGTGTGTATGTACCAATTACTGAGGATTCCTACATAAAATTGAAACTCATTACGATTAATATTAAATAAAATATTCAAAATCTTTAAACATATGAATGTATGAAAGTAATAACCTGGATTAATAGTTGAGTCATGCTAGACAATTTGTCTTGGTATATGCAGGGGAACCGTTTGATGATCCTTAAGCGACAAATGATGTGCATGATTCACTTCGGAAATATGCAACCCCTACTGATGTAATTGAGTACAAGATTTCGTGTATTAGAAAACAAACTTATCGAGCAAAATTTGAAATTAGAAAGAAACGTACAAAATTACAATTTTATCAAATAAAATTGTAGTGATACCTGTCCTAGCTAGATCGAAGGAGGTAATGTCACTGTATATTGTACAACAGAGTGACGAGGTGTAGAGAGAATGATATTTGATGTAGGAGGTGAGTGATTATTCTTATGCTTCTTATTGGATCTCTTTTCAATACTACTTCGAATCCTACTATCACTCAAACCACCTCTTTGCCTTCTTTTAATTTTTTTCACTCCCTTGGGCACTACACTATGAGGAAGAATCAATCCAAGGATATCGTCTTTGTGTGCATCATTAGGTACACTTTCAATGTGTTCACAAGAAGCATCTGCGCTTTCAACATATACACTATCTGTAGAATGATTATTTTTTAAATCTGCTTCCACAACTTACTTGCATGTGCTAGTTCTACCACCCTTGCCGCTATTTTAACAAATTTACAACACAAATCCTGATGCCGCATTCCTAAAGATGCACTAGGGTCACCTCCAACCGTTGGCACATGAATGTTTCTTGGATTTTCCATCTTTGGATTCCTCGACCATCTCTTTAAGATATTTTGATGTGAAATCTCCTTGATATTCCCGATATCAAGTACTTTTAAAGCATGACAACTAGGGTTGTAAACGGAGCGATTCAGAGTGGATTTTGTATATCCGAATTCGTATCCGATTGTATATCCGGATATCCGAATCCGAATAAATATCCGGCGGTAGTGAAATATGATATCCGACTCCAATAAAAATATCCTGATTCGGATAGTATCCGATTAATTTTAAAAAAAATTAAAAAATATAAATTAATATTTAAAAAATGTAAAAATATATAAATTTTTATTTAAAAAATATATTTTAAAGGTTATATTAATTTAAAATATATTTTAAAGGTTATAATTTAAAATATATTATATAATCGGACAGATATTTATCAGATCGGATATAACAGTCTCCGAATCCGTATCCGATTATAAACGGATAGTATTTTACTATCCGAATCCGCTCTGCCGGATAACTATCCAACTAAATGGATTTGGATACGGATAATTTCCGCATCCGTTTATATCCCTAATGACAACATATAATACCGACAAACTGAAACTTCCGACAACTGCATTCAATTTTGTCATTTAATGTGTCAAATGAAACCATTTTTTCATGAATTTCCTTATAAATGATCACTGTAAGCACCCCATTTTTGCATCCTCTATCCATCTTTCCGCTTCTTCAAAGGCTCCAATGTTCACCCAAAGCCCAAGCCCATTTGGCCAAACTTGTACCTAAATAACCCAATCAAATCAAATTACCAAATTTCATTACACCAAACTCAAGTAGTCAAGCCTAATTACACAATTACCTAAGCCAAAGCCTATTTACCATATCTCAAGCCCAAATGTCATAGTCAAAGTCCAATAATCATAACACAGGACCCATCTACTAATAACTCATGATCCATAAGATCTAGTTCACATATCCATATCCACCTAATCTATATCTTACAACTCATGCCTATATAACTCATAATTCACTCAACTCATCAACTCTCTTACACCTCTTATAATTTTCTTACACCCCTTACAACACTCAACCCATCAACTCTCTTACACTTCTTACAATACTCAACCTATCAACTCACCTTACAACACTCGAATTTTTACCTGTTAACTCCTTTTATCCACTATGTAAAAGATACAACCCAACCTCTTAGTTTTCCTATAAATATCAATTCCTTAACCTCTTAGATCCATCCCTCATGACCCCTAGAAGGTTCTCACCCACTTGTGTTTCTCTTGAATTTGAAGAAGTGAGAAGAAACTAAGGTTTAGAGTTTGGAAAAAATTCTAAGACTAAAAGCTTAGAGTTCCTTACTAACTCTCCTCCTATGTGGACTCTAAACAAAACTCTACCTCTTGGAGCATTGAAGAAGAATTCTTGGAGGAGTAGACACTCTTTCTTTCATCATCTTCTCTTATTTTTTATCTCTTTTTTATTTGGTTCTCTCTTCTTGATCTCTCATTTCTCAAACATAATTAGGTCTCTCTACACCAATCTAATAATGTAGAGGGGTCCCATATCAAAAGCAAAGAGATGTTTTTTTTTCTTTTTTCATGTACATTTTTTTTTCTTTTTTATGTACACACAAGTATGAATATGGGTAGACCCATAAAGAGTGGAAGCTAAAGTTATACCTCTCTTTTCTTCATTTGATTCTAGTCCTTCTTCTAGAATTCTTTGGGAAACTCATCATCACTTTAATTTTCATATTTAGAGTCACATTACATAATTCATAATAGTGTAATACATTAGAGAGGAGATGATGAGTTTTCATTTTTTCCACTTGTCACTTTTTTTTTTCATTTCTTTCTTTTTCCTTCATGTTCTATGTTGAATGGATAAATAATAGTTTAAGGACTTAAAGAGGACATTATTCAAAATGCCTCATACCAAAGACAATAGTATTTGATCAATTATCAACATCAATCCAACAAAATAGGTGTTGGCAATAGACCATTTACTATTCATAATGCGCATCCCTCTTTATGTCCTAAATATAATCTTTTAGCCTAACTTTTCATAAATCTTTCTCTTAGATTAGATTTGACTTTAGTTAAGTTTGCCAAAACCCTACCTATATGAAAAAAAAAAACATGATAAAAGCTCAAAATACCAAAAACATGATAATCTCAAAATATAAAAAACATTCAAATATAACCAAAATACCAAAAACATAACTCATAAGCCACCCGTATGCGCATACACACACTCTAACCTTGGCACGGGCCCATGTGCCAGAACTACGCTCGGTCTGATCTCACCTTGTGAGTACGTTTGCAACCCTATCCGGGTTCGACCATAGACATCTAGCTTTCTATATTTCTTGGATTAGCATTATCTTAAATACTCTGGACATTTTAATTAATATTGAGATTAAACTTTGACTTAAATTTAAGAAGTAGATAACCATTTTAAAACGGGGGTCCTGGGGTGCCTATCACCTTCCCCGGTACTTAATCGAACCACTTACCATATCTCTGATTGAGCATTTGCCTTATCCAAACAAACAAATATCCAGGACCTATCCTTAAGAATGAATAGGTGGCGACTCTCAGTCAAACCCAGTGGATAAAAATCTATGCTCACAATCACTTTATAATTTAGTAAGGGGCACACAGGATCTGTGTGCCAGGTCGTACACCCCAAACAGTCTCATTGAGGTGCTGCAGGAATTATACAAAAAATACATTGTGGTGGATACTTTGTGCCCCATTTGCAGACATGCCAAAGAACCTATTACGCACATGCTCTTTGCATGTGATCATGCTCGTTGTACGCGGCTGGGTTCGGAGGTGGGGTTTCAAGTAGGAGTGATGCAGTCAGACAACTTTCAGAAATGGTGGACGTCATGGGTTAGCTACTCGTGTGGAAAAGAGGACAAGAAGAGAATTATTTACAATATCACTTCTATAGCGTGGAGTTTATGGAAAGCCAGAAATCACAAGCTTTACCAAGGGATCCCCATCGATCCACTCGATCAATTTGCCAAGCTGAAAATATAGTTGCTGATATTATTGGGGGCAGACCGGCTTCCGATGGGGGAAGAGTTACCGCTAGGCTCACGGACGCGCTGCGTCCTTCCCAATGGACCTCTCCTCCATTTGGGGTGGGTAAAGATCAATGTAGACGGGGCTTCAGCCGAGAATGGTGAATTGCAGGGATAGGGGTGTCACTCGCGATCATCGTGGATGTGTCTTAGGGGGTTTCACCTAAGTTCTGCGGAGGGGAACTCCACTTGTAGCTGAAGCCATTGCCCTTCGGAGTGATGCATTTTATGCAACATACAAGGATTGGGGTTCGGTTATTTTATCTACAGATTCTCAGGTGTTGCTAGATTCAATGAGCACTGAGCCATCCAAGGTGTTGTGGGAGATTAGAGCTATTATTGTGGATATCAACTTGCACCTGTCCTGTTTGTCAGCTCTCCAGGTATTGTACTCCCTGTGGCGCCTTTAATTCCTTTGCCCATCGCCTTGTCTCTTTTGGATCTTTCAGTTTCGAGAGCTTAGCCCAAGGGAGTGTGGAAAGGTTTTGTCAAGTCAATGGCCTTGGCACCCTTAATCTATGTTTTGCTTAGCTTGGTTGTCTGTCACCAACAAAAAAAACAATGACAACCGAATACTAGAACACTCCAATACCCTCATCATGATTAGAAATTATTCCAAACATACGTGTGTACGCAGGGCGGAGCCAGGATTTCTTTCCAAGGGGCTACACTTTTTTTTCGGTGAACTCTCACCCTCTTGACTTCTGAAAGACAACTTATTTCATATCATTATATGATAAGTAAAAAGAATTAAAAGTTGAAGGGGCTACCTCCCACAGGCTTAACCCCTATATCAGCATAGTCTAAATCGATTAAAAAAATTGTTTTTTTTCAGAAGTTCGGGAGGCTGAAGCCCCCTTGGGTCCCATGGGTATGTGGTATGGGTTTTATGCAAATACATATAATTAGGAAAAAACACAATAACATAGGTGTTCGAAATAAAGATTTTGTGATTCGTATGAAACAAACATGATTATTTATATAGAATCACTTTTTTTTTTACATAAAAACAATTTTGTCAAAATTATTTTGCAACACTTGTTAGGCAATGGACTTAGTTAGGTACAATTAATTATCATCACAATTGATTCTGGCAAAAAAGAATCCAACCAAACGACTAATTTTTGAGTCATGCTAACCCTATTCTCAGCCAAAAACTAACACATGTCCTTGCTTCCAATCAAAAATCAACTCATGTTCTTGCTTTAATAGTTGCTTGTTTTTTTGTTCAAAGTAGGAATGCCAGAGAATAGGGTAGCACTCTCTTTATTTTTTAAAATTTTCATATTTATATTTTGAAAATAAATTAGACTTGTGCTAGCCCTACTCTCAAACATTTTCTACTCCCACACAAAAACCAACGTCTGTCCTTGTTTTAGCAAGTTTTTGACCAAAAGTAAAGAATGCATGAGAGTAGGGCTAGCATGCTTCAATAAATTATATTATGTTGTGAATACCACAACTTATAAGTGTATGATGAACAATCAGACAGTTTAATTTGTAAATCTTATGAAATACCCTAATGCAATTCACCCATTACGTGAACTTTTGACCACTAGCTATTGTCGACAAATTTACAGGTGTGTAGGGACCTTTGTGTAAAATTGAATTTTTTAAAGATTTTATAGCTAGAATTTTCATATATTATGATATATGGATTACACGATTGCTCATCAAACAATACTAGGTTCATTTATCTTTTTTATTTCAGTATTAAAGCCCATCCGATGAACATTCACGATCCTAGAATCAGTCTATGGTGTCATCATCTAGTAAACAAGGGATGGTTTAAATTTTTGGTAAAACTTTGTTAATTTAGCTCTAAAGTCCGAAATATAAAAATAATAATCATGGTATATTGTATTTAATCAGGGTATAATTATTTACACTCGATTACGATTAATTGAGACTACAAGTCTCAATTCCAATCATCAAGAATGTTAAATACCTAAATCCTAGGCATGACCTATCTTTGGTTAGCACGAATCGTCCACACTAAATTAAATAACCTAAGGTTGTAGCACGATTCGTCTTCTCTAGGCATAGATCATCTTAATACTTAACTACTTGTACGATA
This sequence comes from Tetracentron sinense, assembly GCA_015143295.1. Taxonomy (NCBI): domain Eukaryota; kingdom Viridiplantae; phylum Streptophyta; class Magnoliopsida; order Trochodendrales; family Trochodendraceae; genus Tetracentron; species Tetracentron sinense. The sequence goes on from CM026557.1 coordinate 42,339,832, forward strand.
AATTCAATTGCATAAACATTCATATATAAAGCACAAAAATTAAATATGAATTGAATCTTAATCAAAAAGAAGATTTCCTAAGACAATGAAGAACTTTATTAAGATTGAATATAAACATTAAAATCGATTGTCAAAGCAATCCTCAAGTCATGCAATCATCGTTTACAAATAATAAAACTCTAAAACAAAACAATTAAATCATAGTTACTTGGCTAGGGTTTCATTGAAACCCTGGATAAGAGATTTAGTTGATTATGAGAGAAGGATTAGCCACCATGGACGGTGAAGATTCCACGCTCCAAGACCTTCCAAAACTCTTCTCCAGCCTCTTTTTTTGATAAAAATCGTCTCCGGAACTCATGAACTCATTTTTTTTTATAAGGTAGCAAGTAGGATTTCAAAAAGGAAAAAAATCCGGAAAATAAAACTGCGGTCTTCTGCTCTGGCAGAGCTAGCTTGCACTTGGGCGGTGGTGAGTTGCGCTCGGGCGGTTTGTGGCAGTACACTTTTGCTTCATTTCTTTTCTTGTTTTCTTCAGTTCTTTTATCGCCTGAACCCTTCTAAATTCTTGAAAGCTCTCGTCATTTGAGAATTATGGTATTTTCTCCCTCTTGTTCCTAAAAATAATAAAAACAATAAATTATAATTTAAAACTATAAGAATTAAGTCCTAAAGAGCTAACAAGTGTACTTTCATGTGCCTACATATGCAACATTAGGCACCGATCACACTCCTGATGATCTCTAGCACAAACCAAGAGAATGTCTCTAACTTTTTTGCACAACTCAACGCGCGTCCTTTTAACTTAAATTAAGAAACTTTAATCACTTTTTTGCACAACTCAACGGGCGTCCTTTTGACTTAAATTAAGAAGCTTTAATCCCAGGGCTATTTTTGCACAACTCAACACGTGTCTTTTTTCAAAAAAATCTATGATTAATAATTTGGGGTTTTTGCATATCAGTTGTTGGTTCTTCCTACTTTGCAAATACATTGTTATGTATTATAGTTTTGCAAATTTACTCATTATTTTCCTACAGTTAGACAAATAACCTCAATCATGGTTCCATTAGACTTTCTTCTGTATTTGTTAATCAAATGACTATTATGCCCTTAAGAGATTTCATAACCTTATAAAGTCCCTTCAACTCCTTTTGAACTATGACTAATAAATTTAAATCCCTATAATTTTTTTTTGTTTTTACATATTTACAAAAACCTTATGATATTTTATAACCTTGCAAAACCTCTTTAACCACTTTGAACTATGGTTAACAAGTTTTAAATTTGTCCCATTTTAACTCTCTTTAAATTAAATGTGATTAAGATTCATACCCTTAGGGATAAAACATCTAACCATGGTTTTTTTTAAAAATAACATGCCTCCTTTTAACTCTCTTTAATTGTGGTTAAGATACACTAATCTTTAGGGTTAAATAATCTAACCTTGGTTTTTTTTAATTATTGTGTCCTCTTTTAACTCCTTTTAAATGTGGTTAAGATGCACTAACCTTAGGGTTAAATATCTAATCTTTGTTTTTATAAAAAAAAATTAAAAACTTCAACGTGTCCCTTTTAACTCCCTTTACCCATGGTTAAGATTCACAAACCCTTAGGGTTAAAGTATATAACCTTAGTTTTAAATTATTTTTTTTTTAAATAACGTGTCCCTTACAATTCCATTTACTTCTGCATCTAATCTTGGCTTTTACAAGGAAAAAAAAAATAGCAATCCCCCCTTCTAACTCCCTTTAATTGTGGTTAAGATTCACTAACCCTTACAGTTAAAGCATCTAACCTTGGTTTTTAGAAAAAAATTAACGTGTCCCATTTTAACTCCTTTTAACTATGGTTAAGATTCAATAACCCTTAGAGAGTTAACCTTAAATTTTAGGAAAATATTAAAAAATTAATCATAGGATTAAAATTTATTAACCATAGTTCAAGAGGAGTTAAGGGACTTTGTAAGGTTATGAAGTCTCTTTAAAGGCATAATAATCATTTGATTAACAAATATAGACAAAAGTCTAACAGAACCATGAGTTGAGGTTCTTTGTCTAACTATTGGAAAACAATGAGTTAATTTGCAAAACTGTTTTACATAACATTGTATTTGTGAAAAATGCAGTAGCTAATATGCAAAATCTCTAATAAGTTTAACATTAGGGTTATACTTCTCACCCTGCTTTTTCCAATAAAAAGTTAAAAAATAGTAGGTATCATTCCTTGACACATATAAATTAATTTTTGTCAATTTTACAAAATAAATAGATTAGTTTTTGTTATTCTGTTTTCGATCTTTTTTTCCAGTTTTCTCAAGTTATTTTCAGATTTTGACTAAAATCTTTCAATTATAAATTAATTTAACAAAACAATTACCGAAAACTCTCGTGCATAGCACTGGTGTGTAGATAATTAAAAATAATAATAAGAAGGAAGTACATATTTGAACTAACAAATGACAAAAAAAACATGAATAATCAAGATAGGCATGATAAAAGTTTTAATAGAGCCATAATTTTTTTTGATTATTTAAAGGTAAAGAGCAATGCTTAGTCCACTTTCCTCTATTCAATTTTCCTTCTTTTAGACAAGAAGACAAAACAAAATGATGTGCCCCATAAAAAAATGTTTTCTTTTCTCTTTGTCTAAAACCGGGGAAAGTGGACCTACCATCCCCTCGTAAGTAAATTATAACTTTTGATGGTTATGAGTGAATAATGACTACTAAGTCTATGATGATTGTTCTTCAAATTCCTATTTGAGAGTGAGAAAGATGTTGGGAAAGTGAGAAGGTACGACACAAGGGGTAGAGAGAGAGAAGAGGGACAAGAGGTGATGGTCAACCAAATTATTTCATAATTTTTAAAAATTTAGAAAAATTAGTTTCACCTCACCATCCAAAATTTTGGCATTTTAGAAACAATGCACTCCAAATTATATCAATAGTCATTTTACAACTCACTTGTTGTTCCGGTAGAAACTAAAAAATGTTTATGTCATGGAGAAGGCTCGGATCAAATGGTGGGTGGGTAGTTGAAAAGTCCGAATTTACAAACATATACACTAAGAGAAGTGCTTACTCTAATCTCAAATTTCTACTCTTAGCCTCAACCAATTGTTAAAAAGTGTTTTGATCGATTGCTTTTAGGACACTTGATTGTTTGAGGCTGAGTGTATAAAAAGCCTAAGAGCCCGTTTGGCATCAATTCTATTGATTCTGATGTTTCAAAAAAGAATTGTTCTTCTTCAAGATGTATTTTGAAGACTAGTTTTGTGCTGAAAACCTGTTTGACATTCTCCGGTCAGAATCCATTCTAAAGAATAGAAATAACATAATCACGTTTGGAGTGAATCAATTTTTTTTGTAAACAATTATATCATAAAATTAAATTCCACCTTTGGTTAAAATTTGATATTATTATCAAAAGTACACTTCTAACAATTTATTTTCAAAATTTACTCATAAATACACCCTGAATCAAACTCCCATAAAGTTTATAAAATATTCAAATGTCTTGTATCCTGCAAGGTAACAATCTTGTAACATTGTTTATACAATTTACTTGTCCTCATCCATTTACATCATTACAGGGAGGCTGCACTCTTGCTATAAAACCTTTAGAGGATGGACCACATCCTCCTTTCTCTGCCTTCGGTCTGTCGCTTTCATCACATGGGCACAAACAATTCATATCGCACCAATATTGTGAATGAGGTGTAAAGTCCGTCTCCACGCAGGGTGCACCAATCGCATTCCCTACATATTTGCACCTAATTGGATCATTATTTTTCTGACATAATAAAACATGTTCTGATTTCCTTTCAGTAAATATGATAGTTATTGTTAGCACCCATTTTTTTGCACGGTTCATTTTGAAGAATACCTCTCATCTTCACACCAAAAAAAATTAATAACTAAAACTTCCAAATTTACTTTTTAAATTAAATATGATTTTTAAAAATAAGAAATTTTCATAATTTCAAAATTACCAAATTGCCCATATCCTTTTAAAATTACCAAAATACCCTTAGAGTTCAAAACCATTAAAACTCTTCAAAATGATTTTAAAATGTTAATTAATATTTATTTCTTAATTTCACATTTTTATATATTTTTTTCATTTATTTAAATATTTTTAAAATTTCTTTTCAAAAATACCCAAAACAATTAAAAAAATACCGCTTGTGTCCCTGTCTTCAACCTCACGGCAAGGATGCTACAACAGCGTTTTTTTTTTTTTAAAATTATTTATTTCTTTGTGTTTTGTTAATAAAAAAAACCAAAGGGGGTTACACCAGATTAATCTAAAACCTATCTAAGGTGGTGTTTGGTGATACTAGTCTAAAAAAAAGAAGCGCCTATTTGAAAATTATGGTTAGTTAGACTTAAGATTATTAAGTTGAAGGTTAATTGCATGTTTACATTTTAGAGGTTTTAGGGGTAAAAAGCATTTCTTCAAAAGGTAGCTCTATAGCTACTTTTTAATGTAGAAGTTTTTACCCTTAAAATTTAAAAAATGTAGACATGCAACTAACCTTCAACTTAACAATCTTAAGTCCAACTAAACATAATTTTCAAAGGAAAATAGTCACCTCCTCGTCCCCACTTTTTGGGGTCACGTGTCCTCTTTTTACATTCATTAACTGTGGTTAAGATTTAGTCACCCCTAGGGTTCACACATCTACCCTTGGTTTTTAGAAAAAAATATTTTTTAAGAAATTAACCACAGAAGGTGGTTAATTTTTTAACCATAGTTCAAAGGGTTTGTGGGCACGAGGAGGTGACTATTGCTCTCATGCCGAGCTCTGCATCATGCCGAGCTCCCCATAAAAATTAGAATTAGTCTAGGGATACTCCCAAGGTGTACTCCCAAATATACTTCCAAATCCTAACCTTTTATCTCAGTTGTTAACCGGTTAAGATTAGAGCTGATGTGGTATTAGAAAAGATAAAATAAGCCAACTCAAATCCTTAGTTGTTGGTTATAAACGGTTAGGATTAGGAAGTAGATTTGGGAGTATATTTTTTAGTACCCATTGACCGATTCTAAAAATTAATCTCTTTCAAATAAACACTTCTTTTTAGACTAGTGATACCCCCAAATCCTTCAAACTTACCCAAATCCCCAAACCGTGAGCTCAAAGGAGAGTTTGGATAAAACCAAAACTCTCCAAATCTTAATTGTTTTCAGCCTAATCCCCATGGATTTCAATCCCATACAACTCGTTTTCAACAAGCTCTTCGAATGTCATGGTTTTGTTCTTGCATTGCCCTCTTTTGTTTGGGAATGGTTGCTTAGAGAGTCGCACGTGAGAAGAATGGTTCAACAGATAAATATGAACCAGAAAAGGGGAAAAGAGAGAACCGCGGGAAAAACAGTTGCTGCCGGAGATCAATGGAACCGTAGGGACATGGGAAAAGCTTTTGAGACCCTCTTAGGACCGAGACCTCCGAGACCCTACTCTAAGAGCATGGTCTCAGCCTTAAGAGGATCTCAGTAGCAAAATCCTTTCTATTATTGGGGAATATAGAAATATTCCCCAAGAGTGATGCAAACGTGCCCTAAGAGTAGGGCTAACACTCCTCAATATACTAGAAAGTGTTTGATAACATATCTTAGTGCATTGATTTGGGATAATAATTAAAAAAAAAAGAAAAAAATTATTGTTGTTCGACGATATATTATCGTTTGGACTCTTATACTTTGAAATAGGACTGTCAATGAGTTGAGTGAGCTCGTGAGCCGGCTTGCTTCGTCTCGAATTGTCTCGAAATGAGCTGAGCTTGAGTCGGGTATTTGAACTCGTTGGACCGAGCCGAGCTAAATAATTGAGTTTGTTTGTTAATCAAACTGAACACAAGCAAAGCAATGACAAGTTCAGATCAACTAAATTAATTTTAGTGTACTATTTATAATATCTCAAGAATATTAGTTTTCACATAAAAATTAAAAAAGCTTAAATATAATTTTTTGTTATGAAAAATTTTAAAATGTAACTTCACCTTCTCAAAATTTATAAATTTTCTATTTCATGTTTCTTCAACAAGAATAACTTTTTTTTTTTCTTTTAGGAAGAATATGATGATGATGTATAACTCTTAAGATTTTGATTTCAATTCTTTTATATCAAAATTAAGATAAATGAGTTTAAAATAATAGTGCAAGCTCGCAAGTTGGCTCGAGCTCAATTATCTATAGACGAGCCGAGCTCAAGCAAACATTCGAGGGCTCGAGACGAAGCACTTGACTCAATCAACTCGGTTCGATTACACCCCTAATTTGAAAACGAACAGGTTGCATATAGTTTTTCGTTTTTTGGAAGATAAGTTCTAAATATTTGTGCATTAACAGAAGATCACATAGTACAATTTTATGATTATATGCAAACAGAAGAAAATGGAAAACAGTTCACACAGTCCTCTACCAAACGGATCACCTAATTAAAATGGCTTCAGATTATCTATGGTGGATGCCCCGGGACCTCGGGCTTCTACACATCATTGGACATGTGGTGTTTTAAAGGGTGAGAGATATCATACGGGGAGAAGTCAAAATCATGGGGAGAAAGTGAAATAACTTCTCCCCTTATTTATCACCAAGTGCCCAATGATGTGTGGATGCCCGAGGTCCCACCTGGGGCATCCACCAGGGTAATCCGAAACCAATTAAAATTGACAGGGGTCATTAAAATTTTTTAAAATATCTTTTTTATTCCTCATTTTCAATGTGTTGAAATTTGATAGGGGTAAGCTTAGAGAGGACCTTGCGGTCCTCTAATCAGAACTCCAGTAATTATTATTTATAATTATTTAAAGTGATATAACAAGTATTTTCTTATTTCAGGACACAAATGTAGTTTGTGTGATGAACATGGCCATTATCCTAACCAACCAGTGGTTTTTTTTAAAAAAACCAACCATTTTGAAAAGATGAGAAAAAAGAATTGTTTATGAAAACTCATAAAGTCTTTAACCAATGGACCGGGTTAATTGCAGCCCTAATTAACTGATGGAAAATAGATAACGTACCCGTGGTTCCCATTTTGTAGCGGAATGGCCGGTCCTCATTGGTTCACACCCCCAATTTTAAATAGTCGCCTACCGTAATTAAGATTCACTCAAACCTTAGGATTAAGCAATCCAACCATGGTTTTTTAAAAAAAAAACCAAAATTTTAGTTTTTTAATTTAGTTAAGCTTAACCAAGGTTAAAGGGGTGTTAAAAGGGACACGAGAACACGGAGTAAGATATGAAACGGACCCATGGGCCTGCTTGTCACTGCTCTTAGCTAATTGATTAAAGGAAAATAATTAACATACCCGTGGTTCGCATTTTGTAATGGTATGCCGTCCTCATTGGTCCACGCCCCAATTTTAAATACTCACCTACTGTGGTGAAGATTCACTCACCCCTAGAGTTAAGCAATCCAACCATGGTTTTTCAAAAAAAAAAAAAAAACCAAAATCTTAGTTTTATAGTTAAGCTTAAAATGAAACAAACCCCAATAAATTAAACCTAATCTAACCTCCTCTGCAACAGAAGTGTGTACGAGACCAATAACTTTTATCTTACATTGTTGGTCCCAAGCCCTGATAAAAAGGAGGAGGGCTGTACATCAGGTTAATAGCAATACTGAAAAAAAATTATTAAAACATAATTTTTTTCTTCTTTCAGTCCTAATTCAGCTCTGACTCTTGAGGGTAGGGCTTGGGCCTATGTAGTCCAAGCCCTCTAATGGATAGGGCCTCACCCTAGTGAGTAAGGGCTGGGCCCGATAAAACCTAGGCCCTGTCCTGGCTGAGTCCTTTGACAACTCTACACATGAAACTCGTGATGGAGAGCATCATCGCCACAGGGATCGATCTACCCCCACAGGGATCGATCTAGAAAATAAGTCCCTCAAAGTTTTCAAATAACTCAAGCAAGAGAGATATTCTTTAATTTTCATGTCGGTGTGCCATGTGTCCTATTAACCTAGAGCAACAATGAAAACACTACAAAAGATAATTGCAAAAGGCCCCAAACCTAACTCTACTTACTTTCCTTAGATGCCATGTCAACATTTTTTAAAACCTAAGTAAACCTGTTAATCTTAGGGGTTAATGCTTGTGTGTTAGAAAGAGAAAATATGTTTTAGGGTTAAGATTAGGATTAGGGTTTTGGGTCTTTTGCACCCTAGTGAGTAAGGGCCGGGCCGGGCCAGCCACCCGTTATTAATCGGTGCGAGCAGGCCAGCCCCCCCTTAATGGTTTTAGGAAATGTTGTCGTGGAACCTAAAAGGATTAGGGTTTTGGGTCTTTTGCAACTACTTTCTACAACGTTCCATTGTAGTGAATTCTTTTTGCATTACCAATGCTCAAGATTTTAAGGAAAAAATTGATATGGATGGGGTAACGACTGGAGCAGGGGCGAAGCCACATAGGGCCAGGGCTGAAATTTTGAAAATATAATTGTATAGTATTAATCATCGGGGTGTAGCTTGGGAGAGGGGCAGAGCTGGGATGACTGGGGCTTTAGCCCTCCTAAATTTCAGGAAAAAAATATATTCTTTATAAACGGTCACAAACATACACAATGAAATATGAGATTGAAAGCATTTTCAGGCCTCCTAGTCCAATGAACCATTTATGTTTTACGTGGAAATTCGAAAGACAGCTGACACTTGCGTGCATGGTTTATCAATGCTTAAAACATTACTCAACTTCGTTGCAACCTGAAGGGTGGTAATGGTGTCTATTTCAATTACATTTGTGCCAAATGCAAGAGCGGAGCCAGGAATTTTTCCTTGGGGCCAAAGTTGATATATGAAAAAAATTAATGGGTTGGGTATGGGGCCTTGGGGGTTCTGGGGCACTGCCTGAAAATTTATTTTTTTGGGTAATGGTCCACGTGGTTATAAAATTCGTTAATATAACATTCAATAAGAAAAATGTCATTGAGATCGTTTAGGGTAGAGATCACCCTGAGACCATTCCCAACAACATGCAGAAACAAAAAATACACTGATTTTAAAAAAGTTATGGGGATCGGTCTCGGGGTGGTCTCCAGCCTGGACGATTTCAATAGCATTTCTTTTCCAATAAATGTCCATAAAATAAAAATATGGTCCCATTTTGATAAATCCATTATATAAATAAAGTTAATTATATTTTTATACTATGAAGATTGTTTTTTTCATGTGTGTTTCCATTGGGTGGAACGTGCACGCCTCCCCTACTTGACACATCTCCATTTTAACACCCATTAACTATGGTTAAGATTCACTCACTCCTAGGGTTTATACATCTATCATTGGTTTTGAGAAAGAAAAAAAATTAAATTAATAAATCTTAACTAGGATTAAAGAGGGCTAAAAGGGACACATGTACACCTAAAGAATCAATACCTTTGTATTATACATAAAAAAAAAAAATTACAATTCTTTTTTTGGGGGCACTATATGTAAAATCAAGATATTATGTATTTTTAAATAAATTATACTTACAAAATAATAGATTTTAAAAAAAATTTCTGGGCCCCCCCGGCTCCACCCCTGGCCCAAATGGGAAGCATGCGGTGTGCTTTGTGCGTCGAGAGGTGGAGGAGCCTCTCAATAGAATGGTGGAAATTATCTTTGTTGTCGGACTAGTCCCTCACTAACACTAACAGTCGACTATGCATGAACCATTAAGAAAAAAATGGTATTCTCTATGCCATCCACTTATGGGCCGTTTGGATGGGATATTATTAGCCAAAAATCAATTATGATAAATTTGAAATTAATGGTCAAATAATCATTTTTTTCAAATAATAGTGTTTGAGAATAGGAAGTTGAGAGGCTCAACTTTGTATTATCCAAAAACTATTATTTGAAAAAATGATTATTTGACCATTAATTTCTAAATAATCAATTTTATCATTATTGATTTTTGACTAATAAAATCCAATCCAAACGCCACCATAATCATACCTTTTCATCCAACTCAAGTTTACATTGTAAATAATCCTACCTTTTCGTCCAACTCAAGTTTACATTGCGTTGTTGCGAACTCCTATCCGCTCAGATGTCAAGTGGTATACTCCCCACTTTCGGAGGCCAAGGCTCGAGTCCTTGTCCAATGAGATGCCAGTCTTATTATTCTTCTCACAACTAACTACTAACCCGCAAACAATTTTTTTTGTTGGGCAGGTGACATCATTTATCTATGCAGGGTAAATGTGAGTCTATCAACCGCAACACCAATAGACTCGAACTCAAGTTCTCTTTTAAAGGGAAAATATGTTGTTTGCAAAAATGAGAAAGGAAAAAAAAAAGTTGGACATAGCATGGTTCGAATACATGATTCATGACTCCCACTTCCTTTTCTTGGTGCCAAAGTGGCTCACCACCTTGTACTGGACCATGCCGCAACTGGTACTGCCAGATTAGTGAATGCCACCCCACTGATGACCATAGTGACATCAACTGACTAGTGGATCTAGTGGTTCTTGCAGCTTTTCCTTATGGCATCAGATTGTCTCTGCGAGAAAAATGGTCTCGGGCTCCACATCATCCGACATGTGGTGATGAAAAGAGGGAGAGATATCAAGTGGGGAGAAGTAAAAACATACGGAGAAAATGAAATGACTTCTCCCCTTTTTATCGCCATATGTTGGATGATGTGTGGAAGCTCAAGACCATTTTCCTGGCTTCTGCCAAAGACAATCCAATGCCTTTCCTTATTGGACAGGAAAGGAAAACTGTCTAAAATGGAGGGACTGAATTCGGGCCCAATGCATTTAACCAGGATGGGCCGATACAGCCCGCCCGATATACATCCCTAACAACGTAGGTCAACTTAATGTTCGGGCCGAGTCAATTGGAGTAGTTGCAAGTTGACTCGGGCTTTTAGTGTGACTCAGTTCAAAAACTTGAGATGTTAACAGAATTGCATGTTGAGCATGGAGTTCCTATAACAGACTGAAACTTTTCTAAACTAAGAAAGCACAAGAATAATTCCTAAATGGGTATCTTACTATGCCACTTATACCTTGGATAATTAGCTATTATGGATATGGTGTTTAAAGCCCAAAAATCAGCATTGGCCTCAAGTCAGGTCAACCACTTATGGTTATGAATGACCAGACCCGGTGGACAGAATTGGAGATGCGCATTGTGCCGTGCTAGGTCGCGACAAGGTCAGTTCAGCCCAGCCCAGCCCAGCCCTCTGCAATGGGTCCAAATTACCTCAGGCCAATGTCAGCCCGTACTATTGGGCCTAAGCCCAACACTGTCACTTATAAATTTGAGCTAAGCCCAAGGTAGCCTGAACTCGACAAGCCCTATTTAAGTTTGGGCTCTGTCAAACTCGACCCAATCTATGGTATGGAATTTGCCATATATAAATATATATATATAATATGTATGACTTGTATAATCCGCATATAAATTGCTCATACATATATATATATATATGAGCAATACGCCGAGGCGAGGAGTAGACTATTGCTCCTCGCCCCTCACAAAGCCCCTTTAACTACCCTTGAGTATGGTTAACAAGTTTTAACCCCTATGATTACATTTCACTCTATTTTTTCCCCCTAAAAATCAAGGATAGATTCTCTAACCCTTATGTTATGTTTGGTTGCCGAGAAAAAAATATGGAAAAGAAAATAAGTTTTTGGATTTCTAATACAATTTTTAGTTGTGTTTTGTCCAATTTTCTTTTCTTTTCCATGTTCTTACTTATTTTCTCAGTAACCAAACATAAGGTAAGGGTTAGTAAATCTTAATCACAATTAAAATGAGTAAAAAATGGACATGTGGTGAGAAAAAAATGGATGAGATGCAATTTCTGCTCCTCGCCCCAATGAGCTGATTAGTTTCCTATATATATATAGAGAGATTAATTTTGAGCCGGAGGTCTGTTTCACAGTGTTGAAGCGGAGCTCGTTTCTTTTCACTATAAAGTGGCCCGTTTGTAATAATTGAAAGAGGCTGGGGTAATTTAAGAACACACATAATTATAAGATTGCCACCATCACAATGTAAAAAGGGGAGCTCCGCTCAATGCCATGAAGCAGAGCTCCTTTTTGTGTATATATATATATATATTATTAATTTTTTTTTTGCAACACCTACTACTTCAATAGGTTAAAGAACAAAAATTTCAAAAGGAAAAGTTATAGTTTGTACAGGTTCTAAAGGTAACAGAGATTGATGTAGCAATATTTGTCACTACTACAATGAGACATTGGAAGTCTGCGAACTGTGGCTAGCATCTCTCTCTCTCTCTCTCTCTTTATATATATTATCATACATTTAAAACTATACATGTGTGAGGATGAGAGCGAGCGAAAGAGGGATAAAAATATACACATACATACTTTAAAATATAACTAAATGAGTTCCAGGCTGGGCCCTGATCCCTTGCATAGCCCAGCCCGCTCTTAACTTGAGGTCCACACGGCCCAGTGGGAATTAATGTTTATGTAGTAAAATAATTTAATTGGGCGATGCAGTATAACACAGTACAGCATAGAAGCAGGAAGACAAGAAGGGGGAACTGAAATGACAATGGCTTTGGCATGAGTTTGACCCAAAAGATAAAGTAACGTCATTTCTGTGAAAGAGGTAGGGCAACCTCGGATTCTAGAAAAGGTGGATAATAATCAAAATAAAGTCTATATTTGTTAGATTTTGAATCATTATAATGTAAAAAGGAACTCCCTACTTAATTAGATAGACATCAATCCATATGCAATTTGTTACAAATTTAAAAGGGTGTGATTCAAGCTTTTACACATAACTCCATTCCAAAATCTCTCTCTTTCTTTCCCTGTTTCTTGTAACTAATAAGTTGGCCGGTTCAACTGGACGATCCGGTTTGGTTTGAAAGCAATGTTTGATAACCTTTTACGATTGATTTTTTTAAAGACCAATTAGTTAGATTGGGCACCAATTTTTTCAGTTCATGGTTTAATCGGCCGGTTCCTACTGATATTAGCTACATTTAGGAACAATTTTTTAAAATCTCGATTTTCCTGGTTCAACCGGTTGGTTTGCTTCTGTCTAAATAAAACATTTCTCTCCCCCTTGGACACGTCTTGTAGTAACTAGAAGTCCTTGGGCCGCCTAAGATTAGTAATAAGTAAAATTGAAAGAATCTTTTAAAGTATTAGGGTTTAAACAATTTCAAAGAAATCTATAAAATTGTATGCTAATTTCCCCCCAAAAATGCTTTACTTATAAAAATTCTAATTTTTTGTAATATATATATATAAATTATATAATTATAAAACCCTAATTTTTTTGACATAAGGCCAGAGACATCCTCCCTGAGTGTAATGCCGTGTCTCATAACTAGCCCCTTGGAATTCGAGAAGTAACCGAGTCCAGGGAAAAGGGTTAAGGCTATAGCTATTATGGGCACATGGCCTAATTGCATTAGAGACAGAGAGGATGTCTCTAGCTAAACCCAGAGACCAACCTAAGTCAAGTTTTTTTCCTTTTTTGAAAGATGCTTCATTTATTTTAGCTCTTAGACCGTACGGTCCTAGAAGCTTTATCCTTGCACAAACCCCAACCCGAGTCCTGAGAAGAGGACCCCAAGGTCCTCTTTTAAGCTGACTGCCTGTGTCCCATTTAATCCCTGTTTAATCATGGTTAAACTTAACAAAATTAAAATTAAAATTTTTGTTTTATTGGTTTTTCTATAAACCATGGTTAAGTTATTTAACCCTAAGAATTTAACCACAGTTGATGCATGGTAAAAAGGGCTTGGACCAATGAGGCCACTGGGTCAGCTTCTAAGCTGACCCTGGGTCAGTTTTCCATTTCCCAACCCCATATTAAGATCCCCATCAATTACACTGAACACAAACCTAATATCAAGAGAAGAAAGCTAATCATACTCATATCCATACTCTTACCCACTGTTTAAAGTAAAACGAAGAGCAGTGCTCAGCGGACCCATGGGTCCATTTCATATCTTACCCCATGTCTCTTTTAACACCCCTTTAACCCTGATTAAGCTTAACTAAATTAAAACTAAGATTTTGATTTTTTGGTTTTTTTGAAAAACCATGGTTGGATTGCTTAACCTTAGGGGTGAGTGAATCCTAACCACAGGAGGAGGTAAGTATTTAAAATTGGGGCGTGGACTAATGAGGACTTGCCCTTCGGTTATAAAATGGGAACCTTAGGTACATTTACTATTTTCTTAAAACAAATGGCATCATGTTCTCACCGCATGTGTTGTTCTCCCTGATTTAGTCCCACTTCGGTTGGGAAGTGGATTTCACAGGGGTGTATAAGGGGCCATCAACCCTCCTTAATACAAGCCCTTTTGGAGCGGATGCTTAGACTTACCCTTATGACACTTTAGTGGTCACCTTAGGTCTCGCTGTGTGTGCATGTTTTAGAGTGTGTTACATGATAACAATTCCATTAAAAAAAAAAAAAAAACAAATGGCAATGTGTGGAGCCCACAAGTGGCTGGTCATGCAAAAGAGGGGAGGAATTTCTTTGAGTATGGTTTGCAGTAGCACTCCTCATATCAAGATCCCCATAAATCCTCTCTTGTAGCAACTGAAAGCAAGTGGATATGCAACTTTCATGAACCCTATATCAAGATCCCCATCATTTGAGTCCAGATCCTTGGATTCCTTGTAGAATCATGAAGAGTCTGCCACATAATTACATGAATAGATTATTTTTGGAACAGATGGAAACACCCTCGAGAAACGATTACAGCCCATTGTAATTGAATTTTTTGAAATTTTTTCCCTTCCAATCAACATGTGCCAGTATGCAACTGAATTCTCCTAAATTCAATTGCAGTTAGCTGTGATCCTGTCTCAACACCCTCATAGTTGGTGTTATTTCAAAATTGGGCTTTGGAGTCTCTCTGGCACACGCCAGAGAGGTGCTCTCGGGCATCCATACATGAAACACCACCTGGTGGGGAGAAGTCATTTTATCTCTCCCCTGATTTTTGACTTCTCCCCATTTGATATCTCGTCCCTTTATCTCACAATTTTATCACCAAGTGTCAAATATTGGTTGAAGAAGTCAAAATCATGGCCCCCATGAAATGACTTCTCCCCACAGGTGGCACTTCTTGTATGGATGCCCGAGAGCACCTCTCTGGCGTGTGCCAGAGAGACTCCAAAGCCTCAAAATTGTCGCCAGAGAGACTCCAAAGCCTCAAAATTGTCATGCACAAGTGGATACTTGTTGCACTAATGTCATGGATTCCACAAGGAATCCTTGTAGTTCTCTATAAAAGATCCCCTCTCCCATGTGAAACGCCAGAGAGACTCCAAAGCCTCAAAATTGTCATGCACAAGTGGATACTTGTTACACTAATGTCATGGATTCCACAAGAAATCCTTGTAGAGTTCTCTATGAAAGATCCCCTCTCCCATAATTTCACTTGCTACACAAACCTTACATCAAGATCCTCATAAATGCATCCCTCCCTCACTCTCACTGTATCTCACACATGCAAAGACATACACATGACATATGAACACAAAGAATAAAAAATACATATTCCCTCTCTTACTAACTAATAATCTCTCTCTGGTCTTTTACTAACTAATAATAAAAAAATAATAATGGGCTTCCATTTAAAAAAAAACCAGAAAAAAAGAAAGGAGCATCCCACAAACCCATGTCAAGATATATCCCCATAAGTCGCTCGACCCAAACCTTGTATCAATTTCCCATAAATGCCTCCTCCCCCCCCCCCCCCCCCCCCCCCCCCCCTCTCTCTCTCTCTCTATATATATATATATATTATATTTGTTTATCTCTCACATACACATACCCATAGCCATAGGCACTTTCACCGAGAGAAGCAAAGCTTGTCCCATTGGTGGTGTGCATATGCCACCACTATGTGATGATTGGAATATTCACCGTTTGCTAGTGCTACAAATATTAACCATGTTAATTGGGATTGTGGTTTAACCGTTGTGAACCAAAAAAGAGAGATAAATAGGCATTTTTTTAAAAAAAATTCATTAGAGGCCCATGGACCTATGAGCTACACAATGATTAGGGGTGATATCGAGTCGAGCCGAGCTGAACCGAGTAGTGGTGTGTTTAAGTTTGTTTGTTTATTAAACGAGCTCGGAAATCATGTTCAAGCTTGACTCGTTTATTAAATAAACGAACTAGAGCTTTACTAACCGAACTCGAGTCGAACTGAGTAGTTCACGAGCAGCTTGTTTTATTAGATATAACTATTTATATTAGGTAAAAAATTCATTTTATTATCCTAAGCAAAGAAATCACAGTGTTAATTAAAATTTTAGTATAAGATTATAATTATATAAATGGTATTCTTATCATATAAAATACATTATATATTATTAATCTTTAGTAGTATATAATACATATACTTAATTTTAATGTTTAAATGGAATAAGTATATTTTAAATATTTTAGTAGGTTAATATGTATATATAATCGAACCGAGCTTTTATCTAGCCGAGCAGGGGTTTGTTCAAGCTCGGCTCGTTTACTAAACGAGTTCGGAAACGGTGTTCAAGCTCGACTCGTTTATTAAATAAACGAACGATATGATACTCGAACTTTTACCGAGCCGAGTCCGAATAGTTTACAAATATTTTGTTCAATAACCACCCCTAACAATGAGGGGTATGCATCTCGGCCCTCTCATAAACCCCCCAAATCTTGATCAATGTCTCTCGTACTAGACCAAGAGACTTTACCAACTAAACTAGTTGACACTTTCACCTAAAACCAAATGGGCAAGTGAGCTGGAGGAGCATCCATGCCGATACACATGCGCATGGTATGTCACGTCATGCTGATGTTGAAGAGAACTTGTATGAACATAGACTTAGTTGACACTTTCACCCAATACCAAATGGGCAAGTGAGCTGGAGGTGCATCCATGCCGATACACATGCGCATGAAATGTCATGTCATGCTGATGTTGAAGAGAACTTCACCATGACCATGACCATGACCATGACCATGACCATAGGCAACAAAGAAGGGGCCACAGGTAGTATGAAAGGTGCTCTAGGGGGACGGAACAAATCATTTAAGAAGCAGGACTTATAATCAATGCGACCGTCCTCATCATATTCTCCCTCATCACTAATTTATTCCCAAAAGCTCCACCACCTCCTTATTCATTCAAGTTAAAGCTTTCTTCAGTCACTCGTATTTTTACCTCCGTTTAAGTCATCACAATACCGAGTTATGGGGAGTGTTTAAGGTTCTATTCCTACTAAACATTGGTAACCAATCTTAATTAGAGTTGCGGCTTAATCATATTTTGACTATAAAAAAAATAGTCATCACACCATCGGTTTATGGGGTGTGTTTAGGGTTCTATTCCCGCTAACTACAGATAACCAACCTTAACTAGAGTTGCGGCTTAAACCATATTTTGATTTAAAAAAAAGTCATCACACCATTTATGATCATCAAGGTCCAAGAAGTTCCCTAGTCTCTACTACCCTGCTGCCGGCATGAAGAGTCATCTTATCAGTAAGTCATAAAATAAATTGAGATTCTTTAGATTTTATGATCATGATCACCACCCGCACGAGCTCCTTCATTGGATTCTCTTAGCTATGATGGCTCAGCTCAGACATACAGACACCCATACCTGACACCATGATCTCACCTTCATTATAAAAACAATTAAACTGTAGTGTTTTATCCTTTAATAATGGTTTGTATTCTCACCGATTTCTAGGCTCTAACCCCGGCCAAAAGGAGATAAGCTAAGATGTATGAAGAAACATGACTTCAAATCACAAAAGGAGGGGTGCATCATCTTTTGGGTGGACCCACCTTCTAGATAATTGCTATCATGTGATGAGTTTGATTTTGAGATTACCCATATCCCAAGAACTGGCCCAACCTATTAGATTAGTCGATTAGACAATCTAGGTCGATCGGTGCCTGCCATTATAGTGGGTTGATATGATTTATTCATAAAATAAACTATACCCAAAATCATTTATCACTGTCAATGGCATGAAAAAGGGAGTGCAAAAGAGCAAGAGAAGGAATAAGAAGAAGATTCAAACATGAAACCATAGCACAATGGGGGTTCCATCAGCTTTTGGGTGGACCCAAGTCCTAGAATTGCAGCATTCAGATGAGCCTTTGTAATCTTCTTCAATAATCACTCGCACTATCAGTTGATCAGTTTGATTACTGAACTACCCATAACCAAGAACTGGCCCAGTCATTAGATCCATCGACATATACATACATAGTAGAGACCCCGTGCGATGCTTGAGTAATAATTTAAGAATATTTAAAATTAAATAATAGTATTTCTTTATTTAAATATTAAGTAATATATTTTAATAAATTTTATTTTTAATAATTTTATTTTTTATTTGATAAACATTATTTTTTGTATTAATTAACTGACTTTAAATTAATAATTTATTATTATTTTAATAACATTTAATAAAAAACCATAAATTTCTCAGTATTAAACTTAAATTATTACACCCAAGAGTTGGAGATAAGAGAGAATTCTACAATAGTAGAGATAGAAAGGCCTTTAGGATGAGATAGTGGATCCCAAACCTCAAAGAGTTGAGATAAGAGAGGACTCTACAATAGTGGAGATAGAGAGGGCTCTTGGATGAGATAGTGGGTCCCAAACTTGAACGGTGTGGATTAAAGAGAAAATCCATATGTTATCTCTTAAATAAAAGTTATAAGATTGGAGAGATTGAGTTTTGGAGAGCAGAGAGAGGTCTTATTTCTTTATATTATACTATAGATGAGTTTTTTTTTATTATTATCCCTCAAGTTTAGGGTTGTTCCCCAATTAATACTCAAGTTTTAAAAACCTTTCTCTTAATGCCTTCACACACACACACATGCGAAGTTGTTCGCATATGCGAACTTTTTTATTTTTTCTTTTGGATCATTTTATCCAAACCATTTAACGAAAAGACATTTGTGTCAACTCCAGTCCTATCAACCATGAATCTCTATTCGTTCCTTATCAACAATGGAGCCCCGTTTGTTGATCAAGAAGAGTCCCCCAATATTTCATTAATTATCTACCATTTTGATTGAGATTTCTATAAGAGAGTTTCGTTCCGCTAAACTAATAACCACGATCATGAGAGAACATCATTAACCAAAGAATAACACTCATTTTTGAGTTTTTTGTGTTTTTTTTTTTTAAATGAATTAGTTAAGATTATTACATGTATGATTAACCAAAATAAAAAAATTTAAAATAATTATATTTATGATTTTAAATCTTAAATCTTAAGTTCTATGTTAGATGGTTTTGAAGGGGTATCCAGATAAAAAAATATGCGGAAACTAGATCCCCTAGAACTTTACACCATAGAATGTATAAAAAAATTATCTAAAAGTTTTAGTTATATCACCTCGGTGAATAATGTTTACCGGTGAAGCTTAAATCTACTAGAACGGTCAGAACTTTTTGTAGAGATTTCTCTAAGAAATACTCGAAACTTGATCCTTGTTCTTCGCTATCCTCACGAAGCTTTAGAATCTCTGTTTGGAATTGAAGAAGAAAGAAGAAGATGATGAAGTAATGGTGTAGACTTTCTATCACTCAAAACCCTAGGGTTTAAAACCCTTAAGTTGCAAAACCCAACTTGAAGAACATCTTGTAGCTCACGAAAATCCCTACGGATACTCCCTAGGGGCTCACGGTTTGGAGAGAGAGGAAAGAGTGAGAAAAAAAATCCTGGCGAATCTTTCTTTATGGTCAAGGGGTATTGGGGTATTTATAAGATTTAGATCATATCCTAATCCTAATCTAATTACACCTTATCACTTAGGAATTATTAATTAATAATAACTCTTACTATTAATTAATTAAAACTCCTAGTTTATCTATAACTACTTTAGTTATAGTAATCCTTCTAATTAAAGAGTCATTTTTCAAAATGGATTAGTCAACAACTAACATAAGAGAGGAATCCTAGTCAAACTAGGAAACCATAACCGAAAAGGGAGATTGGGGGGGGGGGGGGGGGGGGGGGGCGTGAGTTTTGGGGAGTTAAAACTCCTAGTTGTAATCCAATTACAACTTCATCTTAATCATTCTTGCATTCCAACCATTGGAATTTAATTTCATAATTAAAAGAATTATTATTCAATAATTATTCAAGTAACCAAGTCCTAATCCAATTAGGATTACTAAAGTGGGTGCCCCATCCTAGGGTTTAAACCCATGGGTTTGGACCCACATTAAAGGTCCATTCTTAAAGGGTTTATGAATATGGGTCAAACCCATTTCCTCTTTAATTATGTTAATTAAATAATTATTAAAATAATTTCTTAATTTAAATGAACAATTAATTTAAACAATAGATTAACTTTTAATTTATTTAATTAATGATTAACTTTTAATCACTTAAATAATTTATTAACATTTAATCAATTATTGAGCTTGTCTTTCTTATGTGAGCATCTTCATAAATTGCTCTAAGACATTCTTACCCTGACTTACCCAATGTTATCCCATTGACCCTAAACAGGAATTACATCGGATTTGCAAGTGACGTGAGATATCCATGTTGCAATTGAATCCCAATGTATGAACATTAACCAATACGGATCCTGCCACATGAACTTTTAAATTTGATTTATCCTTCCAAATACATTATCCCTAATGGGCCTTCGAGATTGACATACTATCTAACTCATAACCCATTGCACATCATTCGGGTTTCCAAGACTTCTGATTAAGCCATGAGAAACAATTTCTCATGAAAAACATTTTGAGAAAATCCTTTGATAAGTATAATATCTTTTAATAAAAGTATATTTCAAAACTTATTTTGCTTTCAAAATCACATGCGCATCTTACCCGAAACTTGGATAATTTCTCAAATTAATGAGCATAGATTTCTTGTTTGAAATTTATCATGACTCGAACAGCTTTCTGACTATCGAATTGTCACTATATCGTATTTCCTAATGTAAAAAATACTTTGGTGGAATCAAAACAGTCAGATTACTGCTTAGTCAAATATGAACTCATCAGATCTAAGGATCATCGAAACTGTTCAATGTGATGAGAGACTAACTATCTGATAGTATGTTTATACAAATGGTCTCTCATTGCATGCAATCAATTATTATACATTTAAGCACCCATATGCTGATGTATAGTCTCCACTACAATAGTTCGAAATAGAACTACATCTCAACTATTGAGAACATCTTAGCATTCTGGCAGCCATATAAGTGAAGTGCCCAGCTTCACCCATAGCTGTGACTATATAAGGTATAAGGAACTAGAAAGTTATATCTGCCTGTGATAATTTAATCACATAACTTTCCTATAATATATCTTAAGGACCTTTGTCGATATCTCATATAGTATAGATCATCTCATGATCATGGTCAATTACCCATAATGAATATACAATAGATTAAGAAGAAGTCTTTATTAATCAAATTAATAATAATCTAACAATCTAAATGACTTTTCTGGACATCTTGTCTAACAGGTTTTACATGTATTTTCTTTTCATTTTTATGGTTTATAGTGTGCAGTCGATACTCAACAAATCGGGTCGATAATTCATATCGATACTGGTTGTGTTCCAAGGTTGAAGACGATATGTATCGATACCTGATGTATCGATACTTGGTGTATCGACCATGTGTATTGATACGTATCAACCTAGTGTATCAAACAGGTGTATCGACCACGTGTATCAATCACTATTGATATAAAACTTGAGTATTTGAGGAACAATCCCAAACTTGAGGGGCAATCAAGGAAATTAAACCCCCTACATACATACCGAGTGGCGGAGCCAGAGGTAGCTGCCCGTGAATTTTTGAAAAAAAAAACTTTTATACTAGGTTATTTAATTATTTAAGGCATAATCATGGGACAAGGGAGTAGGTGCCCTCTAAAGAATGAGAAATAATATTAGTGGGATATGTACATTCAAATAAGATGGCCCAAAAACTTGGTCCACAAAAAAAAAAAATCCCCCTACCCCTGCCAAGAGGTTGGAACTTCCCTCCCCAATAACATTTCCAACCAGCCGTTGGTTGCCCCCAACAAAGAAAATCTTTGGCACCGCCCCTGTCCATCAACAAGTTCACTAGTCTTATGAAATGCTAACATATATATATTCATTGTTTATATGATCCCATAAACTCACTATCAAAGGCAAGAAAGGGGGGAAGGAATGTAAAAGAAGGAGAAGATTCAGTGGCATTTAGATCACACTCAAAAAAGAGTTTGTGCCTTTTCTTTCTCAGGTTGACTTAACAAACACAAGCTGCTAATGCAGGTGAAATTACACTCACACAACCTCAAATCCTCCCACTACATTTCTCTCTCCAAAGGTCAGAAATAAATAAATCAAAACCACACAACCAAGTGCTCCACTAGTTGGACAAACCCCAGCTAAATTTAGCTGATCATTAATATATCCTACACATACAAACCCCAACTAAAATTAGTAAAGAGAAAATCCAATCTAGTAAATGCTTCTAAGGTCACTCATGCAAACCCTCAAACTCTCACACTACACCTAAATGATCATTTAGTAAAACAAACAAATCCATGAAGATCATCTCTAAAACAACCTCATCTTTATTCTATAAACACACATTTCAGACTGAGATACCATGAAGTGCAAAGAAGAAGAAGAGCTCTAAATCCGGCGGAGCGAAGAAAGTGATAGGAGACCTATGTGATGAGCAATTTGAAGCTACTCTTAGCTTCTTCGGTGCCGGCGGGCATGTTAGGATCTCCGGTATTCGAAATCTCTGACCTTTGGGAGTAGAGCAACCATCGTCTTTGCCGTCAATCTTCGGTAGTCTATCAGAGCTTGTGGTGGTGGAATTAGAAGGAAGCTCCATTGATGTTTCTTGGTTCATTGATTGGAGAAGTTTCTGGCTGTATTGGGTTCTCTTTCTTCTTCTTCTTCTTCTTCTACCAGATGGATCCATTTGAGAAAATTACAAAACTTCAGCTACACTTAGCTGAATAACACTAGTTATAAAAGTGCAACTGGAGAGTTCTAGCTAGATCAGGAAAGAGAAGAACTTCAGCTAAAACCTTTATCAAGTTCAGCTAAAACACTGCTAATTAAACCAGCAACACTCCTTGAAACAGATCCTTCTTAAGTACTTCAAAGCTACTAAATATGACAAAGAAACAGACCCTTTTAAGCTTAAGATCTTCTTCTGCTTAAACCTCCTAAGAACTTCAAAGTTCAAACCCAACTGAAATTTCTCAAAGAGATGAACCAAATCGTTCTAACAGAAACCCATTTGAGATCTTGTAAAGCTTTAGCTAAAACATCTACCAAAATACTACAAAAATTACTACCACAATGACCTAAACTTTATCAAAACTCTACCAAAACCCTGATAAGATCCAAAACTCATCTTTATTACAGAGATCCTTAATAAACCCATTAAAGACCTGGAGATTAAAGGAAAAGACTGAAACAAGTTTCCTCTATTTCATGGAAACACCAAGAATCACTACTAAAGAGTATAAAGAAGAAACCCACTTCACTCCGGGGCTTGAAAACCTTAAGTAAAACCCCAGAGAGAGAGAGAGAGGAGACCAACTTGTGTCAATGAAAGCAAGGCAATTAAAATGACATAAAGGTTTTTTAAATTTAAACATGAACAGAAGCTCTCCCTAAATTATGCCTTGTGATAGGGATATTTTAGGAATTACAAAATAAAAAGGGTATTTTATGTCTATTAATATATATATATTTAAAGTCCTAAAATACCCCTGAGCTCCGGCTATTTGATTGAACGAAAGTTCCGGTTCATATTCACTTTTTTAATTTCCTGTCCATCATTCATTTTTTTTTAAAGGTTGGTGGTTGTGAGGGCTTAGAGAGAATACGGGCAGCCTGCCCGCTGACCGTGGAACGGTTAATAGTTAAAAACTTGAAAATGGGCAGACAAAAGGGTTGGATAGAGAGTGCTTTGTTGTGTCAGCCGGCTAATGCCCATGTCTTAAGCTTCTGTGACTCCAAAGACATTTTAGGAGTCCTGTGGAATCAATTCTAAGATTCTCTGGTTCTAACAAAAAAATCAAATCAACCACAGTTAAAGAAAGCTAAAAAGGGACATGTGTTACTTTGAAGGGGAACCATACTTTCTATGTTCTTCCCTATGGCAAGAGTATTTGAAGGTTAGGATCTCTTCAACAGGTGTTTACAGTTGTTAAATCCGTACAGATGATTTGATCCTGGCCTTGCAACACTCATGGCCATAGGGAATTACACTGGGAAGAACACAAACAATTTACTTCCGATTAAAGGGGATGAGATGTCACTCCAATTTTTTTTCCCTATCCATCATTTATTTTCTAGAGGTGGCAATGGGGCGTTTTAGCTTGAATTTTGGTGATTTTTGAAGAGGACACATTAACAAGA
The DNA here is from genome assembly GCA_015143295.1 of Tetracentron sinense. Taxonomy (NCBI): domain Eukaryota; kingdom Viridiplantae; phylum Streptophyta; class Magnoliopsida; order Trochodendrales; family Trochodendraceae; genus Tetracentron; species Tetracentron sinense. The sequence goes on from CM026557.1 coordinate 42,364,232, forward strand.
GGCTTTGAAGCCCGGCCCATTGCCACCCCTATTATATTATGGGTTGGTGGTTGTGAGAGTACACTTAGCAATCCTCAGGTTTATGTTGATTAAAGAGAATACGGGCAGGTCTGCCCGCTGACCGAGGAACGGTTAATAGTTAAAAGCTTGAAAGTGGGCAGACAAAAGGGTGGGAGAGAGAGTGCTTTGTTGTCAGCACAGCCAATGCCCATGTCTTAAGCTCCAAAAGACATTTTAATTCATGGTCAGGTGATCGATTCCCCTGTGTTCCCTTTTCATGAACATAAATTTGATACACATGTCACAATATGGCAAGTGGAGCCCACAATCTGAACATCGTTTGAAGTTTGCAATTCCAATTTTGTTTGGTAATTCTTATTTGATGGTTGAATTGGATACTTAATGGCATATTGTGCTTTTATTAGTTCACAACAAATTCTACACTTCAACTATTATGTGAGATTGATGATAAATTGATATTAAGTAGTGGGTCCCACTATAATATAATCTGATATTACTTGAACTCTCTTTCCAATATTACCAGATTAATACGGTATTTATTTTTTTTTTTGTAATTTTTAGTATTAAGTAGAACCAATTTTTATGTAATTGAAAAGTTCTATTATAAGTAACTACTTATAAATAAATATGTTATTATAACTTTTAATATTATTATGTGGGACTCCTTAATTTAGATCAATATACTTTGTATATTATTAAAAATCAATCTATGGGTACTCCCAAATATACTCTCACTAATCTTAATCATTCAATTCAAATAATTAAGGTTCAAGATTAGATTTGGCTTAAATTATTTTATCATTTTTTAAAGTCATATAAACATCCTTGATTTTTTGAATTAAAGGGTTAGGATTTAAGAATATATTAGTCACCGACTCACTGTAGTGCGCTGGGTTAGTCACCGACACACATACCACAAAAGACAAAACCTAACTCATCTCATTAAAAGGGTCCCACTTAAGGTGAGAGGAATGAGCCTTAAGTAGTCACAGACTCACATGGCTCTTTGTTTCCAACTTCAACTCCCATGAAAGAATAGAATAGGTAGTGTCCTAATGGAAAATGGAAAACAGACACTACCAAAATGGAAAATGGACCACTGAGTCCTCTTCCAAACTAACCACCCAATTGCAAATTGACACTTGGTAGTGAAGCTGTTATTTTATTTAACTTTATTTCTCTTTCCCATTGTGTTTTGAAATTTGATTAGTGTGGTCACGAAGAGGACCTTGCGGGTCCTCTAATCAAACTCTTCCTGAATCATAGCTAGGGTATATAAAACATATAACACCCATTGACAAAAAGCATTGGGTCAGGCCCACTATAAGAGCTTAAATCCAATATCTAGGAATCACCAACCAGTATGATTTTTAGGACGTGGGATTCAACCAGGGGTTGCTGAACAATATTGGGCCTGTTGGTCCTTATAATGTGACCACATCGCCTATATAGGTCTCCACTAGACCTCTATTCGAGACGAGCTCGGCTCAAACTCGATTTGAGCTCAATTTTCAAGCTCAAGCTTGGGTTGGCTCGAACAAGGTTGACCAACGAGCAGAGCTCAAGTTGACTTGAGCTTAGTTTGAATTTCAGGGTTATTTTGCCTAATTTTAATTAAAATATTTACTATTAAAGTACAAAAGAAAAGTTTCACAAAATTAATCAATTCACTAAGAAAAACAAGATTTGAGAACTATCCAATTCAGAGTAGAGAGTTAGGGTTGAGGTTTATGCTTTTTAACTTCTTAAATGCCTATTGTTATTATCTCTCAAACTTATCAATTATAATTTAAGATAAAAAAAAGTTTAAAAAATATTGTTATATGTTGATATAAACAAGATTACCCAAAAAATATGTGTATTTGGGCTGAATTTGAGCCGAGCCAAATCAAACAAAAGGTTAACTTGGCTCGATTGAGCCTAAAATGCTAGCTTCAAACTTGGCTCAAACAACCCATGCCAGCCAGCTCGGCTTGAATACAATCACCTTAGCTCGTTACTGTTTCTTTTTTTTTTTGGGTGACGAGGGTGTCCGGGCCTCTTAGAGCAAAGCACCCTGACTAATCCCCCGGGCATGTACAGACCCCCCAACCACACTCCAAGAAAGTAGGGATAAATCCCTGAGGGTGGCCAATAGGAGGAAGGGAATCGAACTCAAGACCTCTGCTTAGCGGAAATTATTCTTAGCTGCTCCCAATTGCATGTGCAATCTTTTGTCTTTACTATTATAATAGGAGGATTTTTCCAAATTCCCAAACTACCCATATGATTTAATGTTTTGCTTTAATTCCCATATTACCCCTTGCTCATTTATCTATTTAAAGAATAGAATCACAGTCAATCGCGGGTTAATACGTGTCCCTTTTAACTCCTATTAACTGTGATTAACTCCTTCCCTTCGCTCTCACGTGCCACCCGCTATTGAACTCAGGGAGAGTTCAATCGCACCCGCATGTTAGCACCTGCAGGTTAACACGTGTCCCTTTTAACTCCTATTAACTATGGTTAATTCCTTCCCATCGCTCTCATGTGCATCGCACGTGCCACCAGCTAGTTGTTGATAAATAGATATGATCTTTGGATGGATTTTGCAAAAGAGATGTACAAGTTAACAATCCGACAAAAGTTTCAGATATTGTTTGCTCATTTCACAACCATGTTATGGTACATAGAACTATATAAGTGTTATTTCACATTCATTTAATTAAGGTCACAGAAACATTCCCTCGAGAAACTCGTCAAAATTTTCATCATCGTCAATCCGACAATCATCCACCGTAGTAGAAGCCTTTTTTCCTGCCCACACCATTAAAAATATCGTAAGCTTTTGATCACACACAAATATTAATATATAAAATGTAAGCTTTCAATGTAAATTGTGGGAGGATGAGCAGCAGAAAAAAAATTGAACAATATGCCTGCAAGCAACCCTACATTTTATGAGCTCCTTTATGGATGACGGTAGAGTATCTCAAATTTGGAGAGCATATAATCATGAAGAAGCCATAATTTTATGACTTGAAAAATGTCAAACCAACAAAAACATAGTAGCGGCAAGTACAAGGTAGAAGTATCATTTTAAAGAATCCAGGACAAAAAATAATATACTTCTACCTTGTACTTGCCACTACCATGTTTTTGTTGGTTTGACATTTTTCAAATTCTAATAAAATTATGGATTCTCCGTGCAGCCGAAGTATTTCATGAGATGAGTTTCACTAAGATCCATAAGTTATGCTACTTATTGGAGAGTAACAGGTAATTTTAAATTGATATAAGCATTTATACTCCTCTTAGAGGTGAAGGTAAATAGGACCTCCACTAACTGCTGAAGAGAATGAGAGAACCATTCTCATATGGGCACTTGAAAACGAGATCATGAGCTGTGTCAGTGCCTTAGATCTATGCAACATGTCTTGGCTATAAGGGTTGGGAGCCACAAAAGATAAGCCACTAAGGCAAGAGAATTCGTGGATGTCACAGATGTCTATTATTGTCCTTCATCTAATAGGGAACAATGAGAAGGAAAGTCATTTTAGTGCCACAAGTATCAACAGATTGTATCTTCAAGCCCTTAAAAGTGTTAATTACATTGCTGATTATTTTGCCTAGTATATTGGAAGCTCTTATGTCATGATAAAATATATTTTAATTATAAAAAATAACAAGTATCATGAGACAAAGAGCATTCAAATATTTGTATGTCTCCAATTTGATGCTTTTAAAGGAAAATATAACCAGTATAAACTGAAGGATAATAATACAGCCAACATACAAACAAAAATTAAGTATGAACAAAATATGACAAAAAAATATCTGCAAAAGATGTTCACACAGGAATGAACAAGCCAACCATACAAATATATGTTTACAAACTTGAGAATATTTTTTATTGTAAAAAAATATGTACAATAAATAAAGTATAATGTATACTTTACTATCAAAATAAAATAAACAATATAGGACCACCATAAAAGGTACTGTATTTCACAAACCATGATGCAGAAGTATAATTAGTGGGAAGAAGGAACCTTTTCTCCTTCTCTCTTTAATGCTGTCATATTCATCATCCACATCATCATCGCTTCTTGATCTTTCCCTGACAATAGATCTTCAAGTCAGCTTCTATTATAGAGCAGCTAAACTTTTATACCATTTTGCATTATATATATATATAACAAAATAAGCAGAAAGAACTCCAGTTAAAACCTCTTTCTTTTGTTCTCTTCTTTCTCTCTCTTTTCTGATTGTTCCTTCTCTTTACGCTTTTTGTACAGAAGCTTCTCCGCACATCTTTGTGAACATGGTCATCCAAAAGAATATGCAATCAGCACATAGCAAAAGTATATGTTCAACAATAGAAACCCAAGATAAAAAAAAAAAACGAAAAAGCAATTAGCAACACTAGAAGTACATGTTCAACGTTATAAATCCAAGACATGTAGAGTATTATGCTAATCAAATTTGCAGCTTCAGTTTTTAATGCAAAAGATGAGCTTAATGCCCAACAATAATTCCATGCTCCTAAATACCATCTAGCTGCTTTATTCAAACATTCAGTTTTTTAGAGTTACTGCTATTATTTGTCCAGATTAAAGGGATTAAGTGATGGCAGAGAAAGTTGATACAGAAAACATGTTTTCACGAACACAAGTCCTCCGTTACAGAGGGCATAGTCGTAAACAAACTAGCATAAGTAGTAGTAGAACATGGACTTCTATGACCGTCCCCTGAAAAGATGATTTATGCATAAAATATGTTATGGCAGGACTTAAACCTCTATGGTCGTTCCTTGAACCAGGTAACATTACTAAATTGTCTTCTATGCTTCCTATTTCTGCTCTTGATATTTTTTTTTTGATCAATAACTCATTTTATTAAGAAGAGGAAGGAACATCACACTAAAAGGAGAAGAAACAAGAGGCCACCGAGTTTACAAGTAAACTCAGCCCTGACCAAAAAAAAAAGGCGAAAATCTTCCCCCAAGGACTACCAAACTAATACAAAATATCTTGTATTTCCTCCCTGGTATGATGCAAGCCTACCCACTCCGATACTGCCAAATGGATACAATCACATAACCGGGGCACTGAAGAAGACACATCTTCAAACGCTCTCCGATTTCTCTCCTTCTAGAGAATCCACGCGATAGCCCCAGGAAGGACTCCCCAAATCTCCTCCCAAACTCCCGTTCCTTTTTCCCTATACCAACACTCAAGGAGGTGACGAAAAGATGAAGGGAACACCCAAACCACTCTCATACGGGATAAAAAAAATCTCCACACCTCCGACACTACTGGGCAATGCAGCAGAAGGTGATCCACTGTCTCTTCCGCCTGAAGGCACATGAAACATCTGTTAGCTAAACTCCATCCTCGATATTGCAAATGATCCCCCGTTAAATTTTTTTCCAAATAAGTTGTCCAAAGAAAGAAGGAAACCTTGGCGGGATTCCACACCATTCTATGAGGAAAAGAGCCTCCCGGAATAGGAACCAGCGTCTGAAACAACAGGCTTACAGAGAAACGCCCATGGCTCCTCCTAGACCACAACCTGCGATCCTTGATCTCTGGACATACCACGGAGGAAGATAATCACTCCATAAGTCAGGAGAAATCGCTTATTTCCCAATCATTAAGATCTCTACGCATCCTTGGGCACCAAACGACTCCCACTTGCCCTCTCTCGTAACAGTCCTCCACAAGAGCATCCCTGTCGGTAGAGAAAACAAATAAGTTTCCAAAATTGTCCTTGAGGCTCATTGTTCCTGACCAAATATCCTTCCAAAATCTTATCTCCGATCCTCGTCCTACCTTATATGTGAACAAAGGCACGACCAAGCCGGCGTTAGCCAGGATCCCTTTCCAAAGCCTCACGCCGTTGATTCCCCTAACCTCCCGGGGAATCCATCGAGACACCTCCCCATACTTGGCCACTATCACAGCCAGCCACAAACTTTCCCTCTCCTCGTCGAATCCTTACACCCACTTTCCTAGCAAAGCTTTGTTCATTAGAATGAGCGGCTTGATATTCAACCCCCCATCTTCCTTGGGCCGGCACAACTTGGACCAAGCTACTAGATGATACTTCCCTCTATCCTCTTTATCATTCCAAAGAAACTCCCTCTGAAGCCTCTCTATGGTGTAAGCTAAAGATCTAGGAATGGTGAGAGACGACACATAGTACATTGGGAGGCTCTGCAAAGTGCTCCGGATCAAAGTCAATTTCCCCCCTTTGGATAAATAAGATGCCCTCCACCCTGACAACCTTCTTGCAATACGGTCTACTACTGGGTTCCAAACTGATTTCGCTTTAAAGTTTGCTCCCAAAGGCATTCCAAGATACACGGAAGGGAAAGACCCTACTCCACATCCTAGACACAAGGTAAGGTGGCTTAGGATAAGGACCTCCCCCACCTTCAGGATTTTGGATTTTGCTGAATTGACTCTAAGTCCTGACACCACTTCAAAGCATCTCAATATACATCTGATATGAAGAAGATGCCTTCTTGAAGCCCGATAAAAAATAAGAGTATCATTTGCAAATTGGAGGTGGGAAATCCTCAATCCCGACTGTCCAACCCGAAAGCCTTCAAAAAGAATCCGCTCTGCTTTTGTCAACATTCGACTCAAAGCTTCTATGACAATGACAAAAAGAGAAGGGGATAGGGGATCCCCTTATCTCAAACCCCTAGAGCTAGGGAAATACCCCACCGAGCTACCATTCAATAGGATAGAGAATGACACGGACGATATACAATTCTTCATCCACAACCTCCACTTTGGCCCGAATCCCATCCTTTCTAGAATGTAAAGAAGGAAATCCCAGTTCACATGATCGTAGGCCTTCTCCATGTCTACCTTGCAAATGATGCCCGGATTCCTGTCTCTCTTCCTAGAATCGATGCATTCATTCGCAACAAGAATTCATCTATAATTTGGAGTCCACCGACAAAAGCACTCTGGTAAGGGGATATGAGAGAGGTCATGACTGCCTTGAGTCGAGTTGCCAGAACCTTTGAGAGGATTTTATACATGCTACTCACAAGACTAATGGGCCGAAAGTCCTTGAGCTCCTCCGCCCCGTCTTTCCTTGGAATCAAAACTATGAATGTGCTATTCATGACTCGGTCAAACCGCCTTGTATCATAGAACTCCTGCATCACTTTCATAAAGTCTCTACCCACAATCTCCCAACATCCCCTAAAAAATTCAATGGAGAACCCATCTGGCCCGAGAGCCTTGTCACTAGGCATTGCCTTAATTGCTTCTAGCACCTCCGCTTCATCAAAAGGAATTTCTAAGGCCGATCTTTGATCCGGAGATAAGCCATCGAACGAGAGCCCATCAAGCTTTGGGCGTCAATTCTCCCTCTCTCGATACAAACCTTTGAAGTAAGAGATAACCCGCTCTTCAAGTTTTTCCTTCTCCTCTAACCACCTCCCTTCCACCCTTAACCTTGATATGAAATTCTTTTTCCTCTTATAATTTGCCATTCGATGAAAGTATTTCATGTTTCCATCCCCCTCTTTTAGCCAACGAGTCCTGGCTTTTTGCTTCCAAGAGATTTCTTCAAGCTCAAGGGTCGAAATATAATCCAGTTTTTTTTCCTCTCTTTCCCATAATTCTTCAAGGGATAGATCTCGCATCTCTGCTAACCCATCCAAGACCTCAATTTCCCTTAGTAACCCAGAAAGACGCTCGTGAATGTTTCCGAAGACCTCCTTATTCCAGATTTTTAAACGAGCTTTCAAGCTTTTCAGTTTAATCCCAAAGCGAGTACTAGCGGTCCCCCACCCACTATTGCGGTTCCACACCTCGGCTACTAAGGCTTTAAACCGCTCATCTTCCATCCACATTTTATCAAATCTAAAAGGGCTAGGCCCCCCCAGAAACCGCCCCGTCTCTAGTAAAAGAGGCACATGATCGGATATAGGTCTAGGGAGGGACGATTGAGTCGTATTTGGGAAATGGGCCTCCCACTCTGGGTCTATGAGGAAATGATCAATGCGGCTTGCTATACTGTTATTGCCGACTTGGAACCAAGTGAATTAAGCCCCCCTTGTAGGGTAATCAATCAACCCGTGTCGAAAAATGAAGTCTCCAAACCGCCTCATCTTAGGAGTGAGGGCACAGCCCCCTTTTCTCTCCGAGGAAAATCGGACGCTATTGAAATCCCCTCCCAAGCACCAAGGTTTGTCCCACCACACACTAACATCATCCAATTCAACCCAAAACTCTAAGTCTTCTAACCTTCCAACCGGCCTGTACACCCCAGAGAAGACCCATACAAAATCCTCCCCGATCAACCGACATAAGACAGAAATCGAATAAGCCCCCACTTCAGATTCCATAACTTCCACTCTCTCTTTGTCCCACATTAGCAGGATACCCCCAAATGCTCCCAAAGACGGTAGCTCAATCCACCCTGGAACCTGGCTTCCCCACATGTCTCGGATGTGAAACTTTGGAGTATTTGAAAGTTTGGTTTCCTGGATGCACAAAAACAACGGATGCTTGGAAGTAACAAACTTTTTAATTGCTACCCTCTTCTCCAACTGACCTAACCCTCTAATGTTCCATGATAAAATAGAGAGGTCTTTCATCTAAACACCTGATGGTCCCTAGCTGCCTTCGGACTGGCCGACTCTCCTTTCTTCCTAACACGGTCATAGTTGACACTGCATTCTAGACACCTCCTCTCCTTGCTGAGGCACCTCTCCTGCTACCTTTACTTTTTTTCTTTGGATCGGCCTCTACCTCCCGAAAGTTCTTCAATGCGCTGGTTCAAGGTTCTAACCTCGGGTTCACGTCCTTTCAAGGAAAGTCCCAATGACTCCCCTACACCCGCCAATTGGTTCCCCACCCATTCGGAAACCTCCTCCGGACTCATCATGGGTAACATAACCTTGTTCTTCCCCTGCTCCAGACTGGCTTCTCTAGGAATCAATCCTGAATACTCTAATTCAGAGCTAGAAACCTGAAAATTAATGGGCTCACTACCTATACTTCTAAAGGAAGAATAGGGGGCCATACCTCTCGCTCCCAGTTCGTCCCCAGCCCTGCACCCCTCCTGTTGCTAGTGTCGGATCGCCCTTAAGAATAGAGGGTATCTTATCCATTGAACACAGCGTTGGGTCCACTCCCACCACAGGGTCCTGAACTGAATCGAATGAAGATGGCTCCAAACCTATCTTCCCAGAATTGCCTACCACCGGAAGAAGTGTCTTCTCAAGGGAGGCCTTCGCTCCGTAATCCTGCTTCTCCGTCGAGAGCCTAGCCGTCATTTCGGTGAATACCAACGGTGTATACTGTTCCATTTCTGAATTGACCGAAACGGCATCCCAAAATCTACCCTCCAACGATCTGGCCGACGAAGAGATAGACTGAGATTCATCCTTGTCAATAAGGCTGCCTTTGCCCTCCCTAAATCGCCTACCAAGTGCTGGCGTCTCGAACTCAAGGCCCTTCTTGAAGAAAGCCTGGTTGCTGGAGCTGGGATCTCCTTCCGCTAGAGTTGAGCACCCTTCTCCCACTCGCGATTTCGACTGTAACTGAAGAAATTCCCCCCGCGAGCCACATTCTTCGTTTTTCTTTGGAGCCCTACTTGGAGATGAAGCCTCCCTTCCGAAATGCCAAACCTGATCCACCTCATTTGGCTTCAGGCCTTCCTGATGGGGCTCTAAGGACTGATGCTTCTTATGGGCTTTAGTAACCGAGTCCCTAGCCCCACTACCCCAACCAACTATCTGGGGTCCGGGGCTGATTTGCTTCTCTTGGAACACAGGCCCGTCCTGACTGGGCCCAAAAAGGCCAAGCCCCTTATTAGAAGGGCCCTCCATAGCTCGGCCTATTACTTCCTCTCCTCTTATCTCCTTCCTCGTCAACTCCTTCCCCAGGTACACTGGATTAAAGAAAGAGGGTTTTCCTGCTGTGGCTTTTTTTAAGTCGGCCTCAGAATTTTTCCTTTCCCATCTCTGCCTTTTCCGTTGCAAGTTCCGTTTTTGGTTTTTCTTCGCCAGTCTACCTCTGCCCCTCCTGCCGCTTTCCTTTTCGGTGAAACTCCTAGGGCATTCCTTTGGAGTGTGTGGGCTATCAACCGACCAAACACCGTCCTTCTTTGGACCTGCCACTGCAACTCTTCTGTCCCTCTGATACTCTGGCTCCACCTCTCTCGTCCTCTCGTCCTGATTCGCTGCCCTTCCACGAGGTACTACCACCTTCCATCCCTCTGCTAGTCGCTCATTGGTTGCCTCTAGATCCGTCCATACGTCAACTTCAGCGGGCGTCTCCTCATAGAAATTTGATGCCTGGCTACGCCGGAAAGGGTTCAGGTTGCCGAAAAAGCCCACCTCTTCCTCCGACAGCACTACGATGCCAATCCTATGAACCCCACCCCCTAGTCGGGATGTTCAAAGTGCGGGGTATGTTTGCTCTGCTCACTGCTGCTACCCTTATCCGGGCTTGACGGAGATCCGAGAGTGAAGATGTATGCTCATCGATTGCTAATAGCCCTCCACAAGCGTTCCCTATCTGCCGAAAGTTTTTATCATTCCAAAGATTCACAGGTATGCCTTGAATTCCTAGCCAAAAGGATGACCTGAAAAACGTTTCTGGGAGCTAATTAGAAGCAGGCCACCATCGTTGAGCGATAAGCGATCCTCCACCTAGAATCGGCCAATTCTCCTTGGCACAAAGATCAGTCACCGATGACAAGTTCTTCACGATAAGCAGACCTTTACCAAACGCATACGGAATCATAGGGGGGCGGTCATCTCTAGGGAGTAAAGAATGAGTAAACTCTTCCACCCTCGACCAACTAGCTAGCGACTGGGGAAAGCCACAAATAATTGCCATGTTCCACCATCCCTAAGGAGTGTTAACTTCGCCTACCAAAGGAGGGAAGGATCCTGATGGGAACCGATTCCCACGCACACTCTCCCCTGGTTGCTCTTCATTATTCTCTTTTTTGCCTAACCGAAATCTTGCCAAGATAATGAAGTTCAGGGACGACAAGACCCCTTCCCACCCAAAGCCCTTCTTTGCCTTCGGAAAGATCACCCACTTTCTTCTTCCTCCTGACTTCGGAATAGCCATTAGAGAAATAAACTCCCCACTCTGATTCCTCTTCCGTTCTAAAAAGAAAATCTTGGAAGAACAATGGCATCTCTCCACCCTGTATGAATCCTCAGTGAGTCTCACACAATCCGTTATGAATCGGATTAACCACCATACACTGCGCTCCCTCAGTTGCAGTTCGACCGAGCTTCCCCTTCCACGTTCCACAATCTTTACCAGAAGGCCTTCACTGTCTTCCTCGCTGCCAAAATCGAAGGTCTGCTCTTGATATTGATAATGATACTGTTCTTATTGCCATACGCAAAGGGAAGCACCAGTGTACGATTCATCCTATCTCTAATTTTATCTCGTATGCATCTCTGTCACCCTCCTATTCAACTTTCTTGTCCTCTGCTTCTTTTGTGTCTTTACCTTCCAGATTTTAGGAGGTTGTCTCTAATTCTAAATGGCACGATGCTATGATGGAAGAAATGAAAGCTTTGGTCAAGAATGGTACATGGGAAATGATTGTGTTGTATAAGGAAAAAAGAACAGTAGGTTGCGAATGGGTTTTCACCGTGAAACATAAAACAGATGGATCGATTGAAAGGTACAAGGTAAGACTGGTAGTTAAGGGATATACACAGACAAATGGGATAGACTATAAGGAGACATTTGCACCAGTTGTAAAAATGAACTCCGTACGAGTGCTCGTCTTTAGTTGCGAATCACTCGTGGCCCCTACATCAATTAGATATAAAAAATGCATTCCTCCATAGAGATCTACGAGAGGAAGTGCATGTCTCCTCCAGAATTCAAGCTTCGTAATAGTGAAAGAAGGGCCTGCAAGTCGAAGAAATCTATCTATGGACTGAAACAATCCCCTCGAGCTTGGTTTAAGAGGTTCAGTCAAGCCGTAAAGAGGACGAGTTACTCACAGAGCCATGCTGATCACACTCTCTTCATCAGGAGAAAATGACAGTTAGTTACAGCATTGATTGTCTATGTTGACGATATTGTGGTGACTGGAAATGACTTCAGATATCCAAAACCTGAAGAAATTCCTAGTTACGAAATTTGAGATCAAAGATTTGGGCAGTTTGAAGTATTTTCTTGGCATTGAGGTAGCTCGATCAAAGAAGGGCATCTTCATATCGTAGCTTAAGTATACCTTAGACTTACTTAAGGATACGGAGAAATTGGGTTCTCGACCAGCAGACACTCCTATTGAGCAGAATGATAAGTTGAGCTCGAGTGAGGGCCTATTACTAGAAGACAAAGAGAGGTACTAAAGACTGGTTGGTCGTCTCATTTATCTCTCTCTCACTAGACTTGACATCGCATATGCAGTCAATATAGTCAGTCAATTCATGCAAGCACCTCAGATTTCTCATTATGAGGTAGTGGCAAAAATTTTGAAATATTTGAAGACTACTCTAGGGAAGGGCATTCTATTTGCTAACCATGGTGATTTCCGACTAGAGGCTTACACTGATGCTGATTGGGATGGAAGTATAGATGATAGGAGGTCTACCACAGGGTATTGTATGTTGAGCTAGCATCTCGGGTTTGCTCCCTCTGGTCGTGTGTTCAAATCCCACTCCTCGACTTACCCTGGTGTCCATAGAGAAAATTCTGAGTGGGTCGGTGCGGATACCTTAAGGGACTGGTCCTTGGCTCGAAGACTTTGGAACATCCTCCGTCACCAAAAAATAAAAACTCATCATATGGAGAAGCAAGAAGCAAAGTTTAGTAGCTAAGCCAAGTGTTGAAGCAGAATATAAGGCAATGGCTCATGGGATAGCAGAATTATTATGGCTTAATATTTTACTATAAGATCTGGGGATTGGGGTGGATGTTCCTATGAAGTTGTTTTGTAATTAACAAGGCGGCCATCAAAATTGCACAGAATCCCATTCAGCATGATCGGACTAAACATTGAAATTGAAATTAACACACTTTATTAGAGAACAAGTTTCTTCAGGAAATCTTTGCTGCTTGTTTGTTACAACGGGAAATCAACTAGCTAATGTACTCACAAAGGAGATTACTAAGGCTAGCTTAAAAGATGTTTTAAAGCTCAGCTTGAGGGGGAGTGTTGAGATATGATCTATTATGTAGGTGTGTTACACCGAATCACCCCTCAGGGGTATATTTGTAACTTTTCTATTACAGTTATTATAAATACAAAGAGATTAGAGAGAGACACTCTCTAATCTAGTTTTTCCCATAATCTTCTTCTTCTTTCTCTCTTCCATAAACTCTAGTTTACTATTCTTAATTTTCTACTATTAGATAATATACTTAACATCTAGAAATGAATATTACAAGTATGTCATTACTACATACACTCTTTCATAGTAACACTCAAAGGTCTACAATACCAAACAGTATTCAACACCCTTTGCATATTGCGGCCTAAAATGTTCAGTCATTAGTCATATCTTCAAATTAACTTTAGGGCCAAGACATTCTTATCGAACTCTTTGACGTCCCTCATTTTGTAGGTAACACTAGTGGATGGATTGGAATGATGCACGTTATTCAGATTCCAGAGCTGACCACTAGTGGCTGGATTGGAATGATGAAAGTTATTCAGATTCCAGAGCGGACAGTTCAATCAGAAACACGCCAGTGAGATGCCATCAAAAGCAGGCAAATAACATTCCCTTATATCCCTCCAGTAAGGATGCTAAGGTAGTGACAAGCCAAGATATAAAGGGTCCTGGTGGATCAATCATTAAGCAGGGCCATGGTGCGTATATAACAAGTTCATGACATTGCGGAAACACAAAGATCAGATGGGTCCTAAATTTCTTGAATATAGCATCAGTGCATGGGATTGCCAAGCAATGATTGAGAACACAATATTAGGAATTGCTAGTCTTGCTAACTGCTAAGTACCAACTCACCTCCCACAAGCTACTAATTTCACGAGGGCCTGTTTGTTTTTTCCTGCTTCAAAATAAGAGAAGTTCACCTGAAAAAATGATCAAGTGAGATGAAATGCAAAGCTTGCATGAATCAGCACCATTATTATTGAATAAAGATAAAAGCAAATAAAAAATTAAGATTCCAGATATAGATGTCATATTAAAAGTGCAAACTATGAGATCCCTAATCCACTTTTAGCAAAAGTGTGATGAATTCTCCCAGTATGAAAAAAGCAACTCATGAACAAGTTCCTTGCTAATAAGTCCTCCAATTATGAAAATAATGTGTGTGATACTTGTCTGGAACACCAACGATATTCACAAGTGTGACCAAATCATGAAAAGTTTTTATCGACAAAGCATGATCATGGAATATATTAAGAGGGAAAAGAAAGTACAACACAGCCATGGGCTCACAAGAAGATGAACCCAATAACTCCACCTGTCCACCAAAGCATACAATAAATAAGACAAAATAGGATAAGGCAATTCTTAGGAATCCAAAAGGCCAAGTAAGTGGTTCCCGGACACAAAATGAAATACAAACCTGCTGCATCAAACCCCTCTCAAATTGAGAACCAGTGCAAACGTAGCAGGCCAATCTTGGAACAAACTCTGGCGGAAGATGATCTAAATCCCCCAAACAACCTGGAGTTCCTCTCCTTCCATATTGACCATGCTACAAGTCCTCAAAGTAAGGCCCCGACATCATCCCCCCACCCTCCAATTTCACCGAGGATCGGTGAAGTTTAGTTCACTATGGTTTTAAGTGCATGGTAAGAAGATCAAACAAACATATTTTTTTATATTTTAATATCATTTTTGTATTTTTCCTAGTTATGATGGGACAAGAAATTCACTTACTAAAATATAATAGGAATTGCGAAGGAATTAATTCTCAAATACATAGCTCCACAACTCTACACCTTGACTAGACATAATGTCTACATAACACGATCAATACTAATTATAGTTGTGGACCCATAATCTAGCCCCATTTCCTATTAGGGGAAACCTCGAAAAGGAATAGCGCTAAACCACAAAAAAGAGAGTCGCCACCTACTTAATTCTGAGAAAACATAGGTTCCCTAGAAATGAATGGATAAAGCAGGTCTGAAATTAAAAGATCTAGGTAAGAGATTCACTTGAGTTAAGGGAAGGTGTTAGGCACCCTTAAACTCCCATCAAGAGGTGGTTACCTACTTCTTAGATCTGAATTAAATCAAGGGAAATGTAATGGGAACTTGAAATTTTAATAACATGTTAAAAAAACATTATGCAAATCATAAAAAAAATCATGTATGAATAGAAATAACCATGCTTAAATAGAAATGATATGAAAATCATTATGCTAACAAAAATAACCATGCTAGGGAAGCTAAACCCAAGAAGGCTGCCTACACATCCACCTTAGTGGAATGAAGCCACACGTAATTCTGATAACATGCTAACTTGATTTTTTGAATGGTTTAAGGCCTTTAGGCTCGTATTCAAGAGCACGTGAACAATTTAATCTCGTGCTCGAGAGCGTATGGGGGATGCAAGCTTTACCTAATTTTAAGTTTAGAAATTAATTAGAAGGAAAAGAAAAAAAGAGGGGATGGTGTTATTAAAAGTCTATCAACCTTCTTCCTTTCATAAGGGCCCTCCCAACAGCAGAACGCATAATAGGGGGATACCTGTTTGGGAAGAAGGGTAGACCTTTTCAAAACAAAACTTAAAGAAGCTTAATAATACAGAAATAAACACAAAACTGAAAGAAGAGAGATAGCACGGCTAATCCTTAGACTAGAAATTAACTAAAAAAGAATAGAGAAGAAGAGAGAGAGGTTCTAAAAGGCTATCAACCTCTTTCCTTTAATAAAGACCCCCAGCAGCAGAGCACGTTATAGGGGATCACTATTGGGGAAGAAGGGTAGATCTTCTAAAATCAACTTTGGAGGATAAATGAAAAGTTAAATAAACAGAAATTGAAATAAGAGAAATAAAATACTAACCTCAGAGTATTCTAAAATGTCTCTGAATTGCTTGAGTTTCCTCCTTTTGTCTCCTTTCCAAGGCTTGACGGTCTTCGAGGGATTTCTTCAGAAGATGAAGAGATGTAAAAAGTTTTGGGGATCAGAGTGTGCCTAGCAAACTGCCTGGCTCCTTCGATGCTCCAAATGAGAGATGAATGAGTGAATAGGTAAAAAAATTGATGGAAGTTAAAAATCTTGAAATTCGACGTGGGACTAAAGAACTGGGAGGTAGCTGTAATCAATCCATCGCCAGCCCAAAATTAGGTAAAAACCACGCTGGCAGTAATTGGATTACCGCCAGGCGCCAGTTTGAAGGATATTTGGTATTTTCAAACAATGACCTAAAAAGTTGAATTAAATGCTCAAAATATCCTGTCGACATTAGCTTGGCGATAGAAAAACCACCGACAGGGCGATTCCAAGGTAAACAAGAGGGTGGCGGTAGAATAACTACCGCCAACCTGCAATATGTGTAGAAAGGGAGTGGCGGTGGATACTCCACCACCAACTAACTATGTTCTACTCTCTTCATTTTGGTCTCTGTTAGGGCACTTTAAATTGAGATTAGTCCAAAATATTTTGAATTCAAAGATTAGGTTAACTTGTTTTTATTAAATGACCAAAAATACCCTTATCTTAGGTTAAGGTATGGGGATTTTCTAGGGACTAAGGGGGTGTAAAAATGGGATGCTTACAATAGTAACGACAAAGATTGCATAAAAATGTGCTCTAAAACTTGATAGGGTATCATTATCACTAACTGCCCATTGAATGGCACGTCACAAATCCCAAAGGACACTGTTAGCCACGTCTCAACTCAACACCTGCATTCAACTACAATTGATGTCAACCTCCACTAAATTTCTGCTCAAAAGTTATGAGAAATAAAATCTTACATCAAATACATGGAACTTCCACAGCCATGTTCCCTGTATTTCTTCTCTTAAGATCAATTTTAATCTACACTAAACATCCGAATAATTCCTAAAAATGGCCCAAAGGCCAAAGCAAATAAATCTCAGTCATTCATCTAAATTAAGCTACATTTACTACTGATAATGAGTCACCCATAAATCTCATTAACTATGTCACACAGGAATCTCATAAGGGATGTCAAACCCGTATACATACTTTAATTTTACGTGTAAATGGAATATCCATGATATGACCAACCAAGTCTAACCCTTACAGGTGCAACATAGCTCGTCACTAACATTGTACCTAAAATTCAAATGTCATTTTGAGACCTAAAAATTATAGTTACCAAATTCTACGATTTTTTCAAAAAGTCCCAAATAATACCCGCCTTTTTCGTCGAACGATTAATTCACAAAGTATTCGCGAGTTTTGGAAAAGATAGCAACTTTTTCAAAAAATCACGAATTTTGCAAATTATTCACGATTTAAAAAAACAAATCCCGAATAAATATTTAATATATGAAATTTACTTGTGTATAACTTTCATAACTAGTAATCTTATTTTATATTTTTTTCATTTCTTACCCGACACTTTCCCGATTTATTTCCAAATTTTGACGATTTTTCTGAACTTTTTCCTAGACGAATAATTCCCGAACCCCAACTTGGTAACTAACTAACTATGCTAAAAAGAATGAATTCTTGAGGGTCGTAAATATTGAAAATAGCTTTCAGACGTGATTCATGGAGACCTAATCAAATACTCAAGTAGAAGCATGATCACGGCTAGCTTCTAGATCTCTTTAGTATTTAGTAAATGCTCTTCCAAAATTTTCATTTTCTTTATCGACCAAGAAAAGAAAATACAATTTTCTCTCATTTTTTTATCGGTTACTAGTATGATCAATTAATTAGAGGCGGTATTTTAAAAGGCGTGTGAGGCTTACACCTTGAGGCTCGCCTCAAGGCTAGCCTTAAGGCTTAACCATAAAGCTTAAATCCCATGAGGCTCACGCCTCAAAGTGTGAAGCTCAAATGAGGAACACGCCTTAGGCTTGCTTTATGTCTATATCGTATGCCTCATACAGTAACTAAAATTAGGGTTCTAACCACATAATTGAGACTTAAACTTTGTTTTTAATTTTATATTTGTTATTTGTTTCAACTAATATCAAATAACACTTTATTTATTTCAAATAAGAAATTGAAAATTATGATGATATTAGTTTCAACTGACACTTAATCTATAATGTTTAACGTATTTAGGCTTTTAAAACCCTTTGAGTCTAATTCACACTAATTTCCCTATTGAAAATTGTAATAATTGGAGCCACGGGTGTACAATGTAATTAATGACTTTTTTTTTACAAAGTTTTACTAAAATTCTAAATCCACCACAAGATTTGATGATTGAACATCATCTTCAATATGTATATGAACAAAAAAAAGTAAATCTAAATTTCAGCATTTGCTTGCCTTTATATTTTTTTATAGTTAAATAATTTATATAATATTTTTCATGTGACCGTACATGCCCACACACACGCACGCACACATGTACACGAATACAAATATATGTATGCACCACGCCTTGAGGCTTATGTCTCACGCATCTTAAGATCCTAACGCCTCGCCTCACGCCTTCGAGTTTTAAAACATTAATTAGAGGATAAAGTACTTACGAGAAGGGATAAAGATGCGTGAATCAAGGAATGAAAAAGGTATACAAAAAAACTAGAAATGCCCCAACTTCATCCTTGCATTAAAAACATGAAGGACATTGAAATAAAAGTCGTCGAAACCAATACGTATAGGTATCAGTAGACCCCTGCACGATATTTATATTGATACAAAACGGGTGATACATATTCTTTATTAATTATGTATATTTTAATTCATTGTAAAATTGTAATTGTGTTTGCTACCTTGTCTTTGAGTCGCTTCTCATGACTTTATATTTGGTAAATTGGATTCATATAAGTCATTTGATTTTTTAAAATTTAATTTGATTTTTTTAAATTTTCTTAAGAAAAAGAAAAATTATATGTATCGTCTGAAACCGATACCGATACGTATAGTTTTTGGTTGGGACTGATACATCCCCTGAAACCGTATTTTTAATCCTTGTGAAGGAGAGACTAACCCCCATTGTCAAAAGGGACTAAAGAGGCTGAAAGGGACCCAGGCACCCCCTGTGTGGGGAGTGAAATCTCATCGCCCATTGATGCAATGCATCGTGCACCTGCATGCAACATATCACAACCATTTTAGGACGAAGATAGCAGCACCACATAGAAATAAAAATCGTCAAAACCGATACGTATCGCCAATCTATATCAATTTCGCCAGGTACCTATATGATACATTGATCAAAACATAAAATCTGAATAATGGATAAATACAACACAATATGTGTCATTTTTAGTATAAACAACCACAAATAATATTTTTTATAAATAAAAAAATGTTATTTTTAGTATAAATGACTAGTTTATACTAAAATTGAAAAATGGTCGTTATTACTAAAAACGACCTTTAACATGATATTTTTAAAAATAAAATAATGATGTTTTTACTATAAACAACTGTCATTTATAGTAAAAACTAACGAAAAAAAATTATTGAGACGTATCCTCCCATTATGTAACGGTTTTGGTAGAATCCATTATGCATGCCAAAACCATTAATCCTTGCACTACTACATGTGCGCAAGGCATGTGTGACAGTTGGCAACAGTTGTTCACTTGTTTGTAGCCAAATAACTATCAGGATTTAATGCTAGCAGATAAAAATCGCCAAGGCTATAAATCCCTGAGGTGAAAACAACAGCAAACCGATGACTTGCGGCCATTTGGCCGCAGCTAAAATAGCTGCAGACCTCAACCCCTCGTGGTGAAACGCATTGTAAGCCAATGGCTTGCTGCCATGTGTCCACAGATAAAAGCTACAAGCACAAGTCTGGTTGGAGTTAAAATAGTTGCAGGTGTTGTTTGATAGCTAGTAAATGACTGGCACGTAGTCCGCAACTAAAACAACTGCAGATAGTATTGCCCATAGCTAAAGGCAGCCAAAAATGCCCACCACATAGCCTGCGCCAAATAGCCACAAGCATCATCTAGCAGCCAATAAAGGCCTACCATGTGCCCGCAGCTAAAAAGTTGCAAACACTTGAAGACTGCAGCTAAATAGCTGCCAACAATCATCTTAGCAGCCAGCAATTGGTTGCCACGTGTTAAGCGGATCCTAAATAAAGATCCCTGCATACTTTAAGTGGGGGGTCTCATGAGAGGCCACTTCCCTCATTTGTTGGCCCACTAGAAGCAAACAACTGTTCATTGGACAGCTGGACTCCTCTCAAAAGAGGAGGGCTCCTGTGATGCCTCCCCAATGTGGGGAAACAATTGGAAAACTCCTCAACTCTCTCTATCATATAAAAGAGAGTTCCCAAGGGAACTCACCAACCAACAACAAAAGAAGCCACGGAGAACACAAGGTAAGCTCCCCCCCCCCCTAAATGCCCACCTATCTTCTCTTCCTCTTCTTATTTTCTTCTTCTTTTCAAAGTCCTCTATGAGGCACTCGTAAGCCCACATGGAGATTGGGCACCCCCCCCCCCCCCCTAAATGCCCACCTATCTTCTCTTCCTCTTCTTATTTTCTTCTTCTTTACAAAGTCCTCTATGAGGCACTTGTAAGCCCACATGGAGACCCCCCCCCCCAAAAAAAAAAAAAAGTAAGTCTTTTATTATCTTTTGTTTTTTCCTTCTTAATAAGAGGTTTTCCCCCTTAAAAGAGATTGTAACTAACAATCTGGATTTATCAAGATTAGAGGACAGTCCCCTACAAACAATCAACTTCACCAAATGGGACACCAAAGTTCAGGTGTCTCATCCTTTGAGACGCTCGAAATTTGTCGGCACCCTGCACATTAAAACTCCAAAATAAAAAAAGATTTAGGCATTCTAACCAAAAAAAAATTATTAGGTAAATCAACAAACTAAGAAACATATGATACTTGTGGACCACTTGCTCCCTCAAAACTGGAAGTAATTCTATGGAGTTCTACTTTTTTTCTTTCTTGTTTCTTTTTTTGTGTTTTTTAAAGTGAGATTGTGAATGACAAAAGCCAAAAATACAAAAAGTCAATGCCCATAGAAGTCATAAACCGATCAAAGCTGTACAAACCCTAATTGGAGCTGACGAAAAGGAATCCCTGAAATTTGATCCTTTTTTGTCGGGGTTAAACTGGAAATGTTACAGAACTAAAAAAAAGCCTGAGGGTATAGTTAGGGTACACTTCTACCAAATGAATCTGAAAGTAATAAACTACGAAGGCCCATAGGAAGCATCTAAAAAATTTGAGTACCACAACTACAGTGAAAAGCAAGGTATAGACAGTGGAGGTTATAGTTTGTGTCAATGATGTCCAGGGAAATTTGTGAATCAGACTCAACAGCCAATTAGTTGATCCCTATGTTACATGCAAAGTTAATGCCTTGTGAGTTATCCAGATTTCCGACCATATTGATTGATGTGTCAACGTTGCAAGCATAACCAGGCTTTCCTTTTGCTGAACTCAGAGTAGAGCATGACCCATCCAGGAGAAGGACATTTGCAGTGCACCATTTTCCTCCCATTTTGAATGTTATTACTTCTTTGGTTACTACTATAAAATTGAGAAACTCTAACACCAATTTGTCAATGTCTTGGTAAGGAAAATCAATTTAAAATAAAAACTGAGTTCTGGGTAACCAAATGTCTCATGACGTAAAAACAAAAATGAACAAGACAGTCAATATAATTCTATAACCGCGACAAAAAAGGTTATATGGATTGCTATCAGTGAAAATGTAATTAACAGCCAATAAAATTCTAGAATACCCCATAAATACTGCTAATAAGCAAAAAAGCTAGTCCAATATCAGTAAGGACATAATTAGTGCACACAATTACCTCATAGCTCGCTAAGCCATCCCTTTCATTGCACTGTCTGTTACCGCATATGAACTGCCCTGTTGAACAAATGTAATAAGTTAATCCTAATCCTTTTAGATGCTTCTGACTCTACGGGCTTTATATTTATGTTTTCTCCTTTATTCTTATACATTATTTTGGGTATACTATTAGTATCTCTTATATACTAATAGTATACAATTAGTGAAGTATAAATAATAAAGTATGGGAGAGAGAAACAATTACTCTCTCTAATCTTTTCCCTAATCTCTTCTTCTTCTTCCTCTTCTCTTTCTTTCAAACCCTAGACCTTGAAACCCTAAATCACAACTCAATTATATGTTAATTTTTAAATCCAGCTATATTTGTTGTTTTTTGAAGTCATAACTTTCCTTTTTTATTTTTAACCAAAAAAATATCAATACAATGCCATATTATAAAAACTCTTGCTGCAGCCTGCAAGGAATAAGGCATTGAAATTTTTACTGAATCTAGTATACCATGATGTCTAAGGAACTAAGCTCAGTAAAGATACAACAATTAACAAATCGTGAAGACCAAAAAATTTAGCTTAATGAAAAGCTACTAGCATTGTATCAACGTGTAAGTACATGCTTCCTGAACCCCCACTACCTAAATTGGTTTCTATATTTCATATATGTACCAAAGCATTAGGGCAAGTACAAAATTCTTTGTGATCACAAAAACACAGAACAAAACTCACCCTCAGTGATCCACAGAAGAAAAAATCTTACTTATCACCTACCAAATGAAAAGGATATCGTAAAAAATAACAATAATGTGAACATAGAGAATTTTGAGTCACCTTTCCCAGATATAACTTCCTTCTCTATCCTCCATCGTAAGCCAATCTGTGAGGAAGAAACTCACAATTCAGAAGAAAATTCAACTGCAAGTGCAACACATAATACAATAAAATTTCTTTATCGAAAAAATGTGAATATCTCATAGATGATAGATCTATGAAATTGATTTATTTTTTTTTAAATGAGACCTTGTATGCTCAAAGATACATGTAGTCTTGTACACTTTTCTCGATGCACTCGCTTTACAAATAGAGGAGACAGAATAATGCCCCCAGTCATTTTTGAAGGCATATGGAGGCCTGTTTTGAGGTACATCAATGATGTCACCATCTCTCTCTCTCTCTCTCTCTCTATATATATATATATATATATATATTATATAAGTATATATACACACATTAAAGAAAACCACAAAAAGTTCACGGAATGACGGAACGCACAAGGTAAACCAATAATTGAGTACCATGTGGCAACCTTGCAGCAGAGATAGTCACTGGAATGGGACTAATTTCCTCTTAGCAAAGGAATTACCCCAAAGAAGATTAACTAACTCTCTTTTAAATAAGATACGTTCCCTGGAAAGGAGATCAAACATGTAAAGTCCATTGAGGAACACAGATCACTCTAAGAGAGGAAAATGGCATCCAGATTTAATACCCCAAAATGCAATGAAATATCATTTTCTTTCTATTATGAAATATCCAATTTTGTTCGATGTGGACCCAAAATATGAATGAAACAGACACAACCGAAAACACCAGGAGGAACAATAAACATAGGTTGTTCTGGACAGATAACTTGATGTGGAGACTTCAACTTCAGGACTCGAGATGGCATGCGATTAATCAAATAAGTGGATGTGTGCACGGTTTCAACCCAAAACTTCTTAGGGATATTCATTTCCGTCAGTAAGCTTCGAGCCACTTCTAAAAGATGACGGTTCTTTCGCTCTACTATTCTGTTTTGTTGGGGGAGTGTAAGGAAATGTGCTTTGATGTATCATCTAGTACTCTTCCAAATATTGCCGAAAGTCGCCCTCAAAGTATTCTTTAGCATTATCGGATCAAAAAAAATTTATCTGTTTCTCGAATTAAGTCAACACCATCTTGTGAAACTTCTTGATGAGATTCGGTACTTCAGCACGAGACTTTGTCAAGTAAATCCAAGTATCACGGGAGAAGTCATCCACAAAAGAAATAAAATACTTATAGCCATTCACAGACAAAGTAGGGCAGGGCCCAGACATCAGAATGAATAAGTTGAAACGGAAACACACTTTTATTCATACTTGGAGAAAAGGTAGTTCTACATTGTTTGGAGAGTTCACACACTTCACACTATAAGACTGTCACTAGTAACAGATCTAAACAAGTCTGGAAAGACCAACTTTAAAGACTTAAAAGACAAATAACTTACACGATTGTGCCACGATCTGGTTTAGGCATCATTATTACTACTACTAGTAATGTTGAAGGAGAACCATCCAGATCCAGGAGGTAGAGGCCATCTGCTTCACAACCATTCTCAATCGTTTTCCTCGTCACCAAGTCCTTATAACAAATTTGTAGATAAATTTGAAACATGAAGAACAGGTGAAAGAGATAAGGCATCAGTAAGTTTGACATCATCCTTTCCAAAGATGGAGGAAAGGGATCTGTCGGCAATCCTGACTTTTATCTCTTCCAGAAGAGAGACTATATAAAGAAAACATAGTAGATAGAGTAGTCATATCATCTGACGCACCTGAATCAATGATCTAGGTCGGGCTGGACCGGGAATGAGAAACGAAATTAGCAGATGTGTGAATACTTGACTGGATAAATGAAGTAGAGGCAAAAGAACCATCCATCTGGCTCAGGAGACGCTGAAGGTGATCAATATCTATCGTAGAGAAACTCTCAGAGATGGAGGAAGATGGCTTGGGAGAAGCCAATGCGACTGAGGCACCCAAGGTAGGAGGCATGGAAGTCGCAGTATTGCCTCGAGGGGTGCTCATCTGTTGTCCTAGACAAGAAAACTTGGCAGGTCTACCAATGAGGTCCCAACAAGTTTCCCAAATATGTCTAGTCTTCCCACAATGCTCACACTTCAACCTATCTTTGTCATCAGGTGGCCTATTCTTCCGAGGGGAATATTTCTCACCTCTGGGAGCACTAAAAGATGCAGCAAGGGCTAGATGATCGCTGGTTGGAGTAGGTACTATCGCTTTCTTCCTACTTTCTTCACCTTGGACTAGGGAATACACTTGATCCAAAGAGGAAAGCTCATCCCTCCCTAACAGTTGAACCTGGGTTACTTCAAATTTCGGATTCAAGCCAGCCAAGACGTCAAAAATTTTGTTCTGTTCAACTTGTTGACTGTGCCGATCTCTATCTTTATCAATGTCTCATTGGATTAACTGATAATGATCCAACACTTCCCAAAGACCTTGAAGAGTAGAGTAATAGGTAGATAAACTCCTCTCCCCCTGACGAAGAGTCTCTATCTCTTGCCTCAACTAATACACCCTGGCAATATTTTGACGCTGGGAATAGATTCTTTCGCCTTATCCCAAATCGCTTTCACTATCCGGAGAAACAAGAAACCTCTACTAATGGATGGTTGTATGGAATTCAATATCCATGATATAACCATAAGGTTCTCTTGCTCCCATTTGTCAAATGTTTCGGCCTCTGAAGCAGGTTCTTTCACTCGACATGTCAAGTACCCTAACTTCCCTCGCCTGCCGATATACATCTTAGCGGATTGAGACCACTCAAGGAAGTTAGTGTCATCCAACTTTACAGTTGTGATTGGCACACCAGGGTTACCACTATAGCTACTAGTGATAGGCGTAGTGATCTTACTGCTTGGAACATGAGAAGTTGCATCAGTTACCCTCATTGGCGATTTTCTTCACTTCTTGATTCCAATCAATTCAATTCCAATCAATTCAATTCAGAGTAAAAATTCGCTGTTTTGCACAAACCAGCCCCAACCACCGAGTTTTTTCGCCACCAAACAAATGAAACACAAAAAAAAAGTGTCAAAAGTCACTGAACACCTCGAATTCAAAGGAGGAAACCTTATTCACACTAGAAATACCAAAGCTACGCTCCACGATTGCAACCAGTCATTATTCACCCCACAAGTATCAATATGAGGGATTTTGGAAACAAAAATAACCAAAAAATGGCCTACGGCCACACAATGCTCCACCACGTTAAACTGTGGACACTATTTTATTTATAGAACCTTCAAATATCCAACAAATCAATGAAAACCAATTCTAATAACAAGAATGGGGTTTCGAAAACTCCCAAAAGAGTCGCATCAATCGATTTACAGAAAACCTACAATTTCTGAAATTTTTTGAAAAAATTCTGAAAAACACATCTATGGGTGCCAAAAAAATTCACAAAAATCACCACAATTCTCTACACATGCCGATTTATCATCTGGCATAAGCATCACTGGTTATACGAATGCTGATGTCAGCGAGGTAATGGAAAAAAAAACCTGATCGATGATGTCCTTTGCCTTCTTGAGTTGCCTAGATCTTGCTATGATACAGTGATACCAACTTGAAGATCAAACCCTAGGAGAGGGAATGGAGAAAGAGAGAGGAAGAAAGAGAAGGATGGGAGAAAACGTGATTAGAGAGAATGTTCTCTCTAATCTCTTTTATATATAGAATAATCCTATTAATATAATTACAAGTATGCCCCTGGAGGGTGATTCGGTGTAACACACCTACATAAAGGATCATATCTCAACAAAGAGGAAAGTGACATCAAGATTTATACCCCAAAAGACAATGAAATATCATTTTCTTTCTATTATGTTCATGTTCATTTCCTAACCATATTTAACCCTCCTCAAAAGAGGGAGCTATTATCTAGCTGGTTCATATCAGACCGGCGTTGGCGTACCAGTAACAAAATTGATAGATGGAAAATGTTGTAATATTGTACATCAAGCACGCAATACGTAAATTTGTCGTCAACATAATGGGAATAGAAGTTGGAAACAAAATCAATCACAACTGGAACCAAGGTATTAAACTTCGGTGTCAGTGTAAATTTCGGTCACTAGGGAAGTTGAAACATTTCAAAGAAGATTTAAGTCCGAGGAAACACTGTAAAAGTTAAGAAAATGAAGGAATTTTAAGAAAACATTAGAAATTTAAGATGAAACTTTAGGGAGTGAATAATAAAGCATAAAACATATTTATAACTCAATATATAACAGAGAAGCGTGGATAGTATCAAATATAAGAATAATGAAAAGTACCATGTGTTGTTTGAAGCTATAAAGCCTAATGTGTACATAAATGAGTGAGTTCTATGATAATACATTTAAAAAGAGAATATCATAATATAACATTGAGAAACTCTCAAATCATGAGTCATGATTCTTAACTACATAGAGTGCTCGAAGTCATCATCTATGTTTTGACGAGGTTCACTAAGTTGTTGGCCTAAATTAAGGACGCTATTGAGCCCAATACATATAACTCTCTAGTAGCAACTGAATAATGTAACGTGTATAATAATAAATTCTTTTTTTTTTTAATACGAATAATCCGACCAAGTTGTAGATCAAGTGAATTTAATTAACATGTAAAAGAATCAAATGGAAACATTGAAGTTTTGGGTAAATTTTATAGAAATTCGATTTTTTTTCTAAATTTCTCAAAATTTCATCTAAAAATCCAAATGAATCCTTAAATCATATAGAGATGCATGAATTTTAAGGACATCCTATTTGAATCATAAAAATGTGATTGAGTACACTCAAAGCAATTTATCTTATTTTAAAAATCCTCATCAATCTATACAACCCACCAAAAATAGTTGTTTATGCGAAATGTTGGAGTTGAATCACCAAAAATATGTTTAGAACCCTCCAATGTAGGGATTGATTCAAGGAAAGGGAAAAAAGAGTTCTTCAAAAAAATAGTCTTTTCAGCAAAAACAAATGACTTTGGTCCATGTCGACTTAATTCCTCAACAAAAACAGATGACTTCGGTCGACTTTGGTTCATGTCGACTGAAGTCATGTAATTTATATACAGGTTTGTAACAAGGTTTCCATCTCTAGTAAATATACCATTATCATCAGAGTATTAGATTCTTAAATTTTTATCCACGACGGCTATGGTATAATCTGTACATGTACATTACTAGAAATCATACCTTGCCACTCTTGTACTGTGACATGTCAGCTATGCAGTATCTTCAACAGATTTAAGGCCACAAACAATGAACTGTCACTAGATTCTATTCGGAATTTGGTAGCAACAAATTGCCTCAGTATGAACACCAATATACTGGAAAGATATACAAGATTAAAGAACATATAAACCGTCTTATATAACACAAATCGATTACCTATCCTCAAAGCAAATGTAGAGAAAGGATGTGGCATATGGCAGTCAAATTGTGTCCATTTTTTTACTTTTTCTTCTTCTTTTTCCCTGGTGGGTAAGCTGACCATGAACATGCATTCTCATGGTTGGAGACTTAGAGTGCAGTACATCAATCATTTCAGCTACCAGGCCCTGAGTTCATTTACTCTAGAATGGATGGAAGTCCTTATTTCCTTTTCTCTTGGTTAAATCACTACACTCCTGACAATATTTCAGTTTCAATTGTTGATGTGGAAAGAGGTGTATACATGAGAGAACAGGCACAGACTCTTCAAGACAGCAGGTAAGTTGTGTGTTAATATACATGTCGACACAGATTCAGACATGAACTCGGCTCTTGTGTCTTCTAGTAACAACTAACAAGAGTCCATGCTGATAAAAAGAGGCATAAAATTAACATAGATTTCAGCAAATTCTTATTAGTTTTTGTTTAATTAATGCTGTTTGCAAAAACTTTGCTTTCATATTAATTTGTTTCCTTTCTAATCTTTCGTAGTATTATTTATATTTAGAGAATAATAATCTTTAATTAAAATATCCTCCTGTGTCATTGAATCCTACAATTTGGGGCTCGATTCGATGAATCCTACACTCAGCATTGGAGTACAAACTCCAACACACGTCCCATGTTAGGGCACAAGAAAGAAAGGTTAAAAAGGCCCTTGAGGGAAATCACCAAATTACAAATGCCAATCAGCCCCCCAATAAAGCTCCTCTCAATTGACTCCCCTCTTTGCAAGGGAATCTGCAAGATCATTCACCGGTCTTAGCACCCATGAGAACGAGATGTACAAGGGGGAGGTTATTATGTCACGAATCACTTTAATTATATGGGGTGATCTTCATGGCTCACTAGACTTTAATGAAATCAATTCAAAAAACATCAAAATAGTCCCTCTTAATAACTATTTGGAAATCTTTATAATTATATAGGGCAATCTCTACAACTCACTAGATTTTAATGAAATCAATCCAAAAAACATTAAAAGAGTCCCCCTTGATAACAATTTGAAAATCTTTAGGGCAAGCTGAAGGACTGTAGTCTCAAGTTTATTGGAATCGTTGTCCTCTATCAGGCAAAAGAAGACATGGTGTTGCCATAAGAGATCCCCTTACGAATAGCCATGAATATTCAGTTTTAGTTCGCCACTAACCGGTGTACTAGTTCTCTTCCAAGCCACTATGAATAGCGAAAGAAGTAACCATTGACTCCAATCTCTCAACAAGTTGCCAATATGAACTCATCTGAATTCTTTGGACAAAATAGACCAAATGGAGATCATAATCTAAATATTGTTAAAGATGGAAAAAGGGTGAAGGTGTTTTCCTCTTCCATTCCTTTCCTTCCATAAGGCCCAAATGACAGCTAAAAGAGTGTTGCGTCAAAGGATCCACCCCTGCTTCCCAATAGGTCCAGGATCCAATTGCAAGAAAAGATCCAGGACATCCAACGGAATACCCAACAAGCACCCACTAAGAAAAGGAGGTAACCCCAAATGGCTCTAGCCATCTTACAGTGGATAAACAGATGATTTGCTCTTTGGAGCCACAACCTTTTCTTAGAATGTGTTTATTGGGTGTTCCTTTGGATGTCTTGAAACTTATCTTGCAACCAGATCCCAGATCTATTGGGAGGCGGGGTCGGATTCATTTACACCAAACTCTTTAGCTGTCATTTGGACCATACATGATGGAAAAATTGAAGAGACTTATATCCTGATTATATTAATTGGAAGGAATTAGATCTCAAATTCCAACATGTCCACCCACATTTTCCATAAGCAAATATGTTCACCTACTCCTGATTAAAAAAGAAATGTTCTCCCACTAACATCTTCGCCTTAATAGCTACTCTTTAAGCATATGAGATTACGTTTGGTAAATCATAATTTATAGGGTTAAAATTTAGAAACAATAAACATCAGTGAAAAAAAGGAACAAATGATTTTGTCTGCACATAATTCATGAGTACTTTCAATTGTGCATTCCTTATATCACCTAAATCAAGTACATAACGTAAACCAAAACCAAATTTGGCAAAAGAGAGCGTCTTCTATTCAACATCATAAATATGACTGAGTCAAACAAATTAACAATCCAATATCTAGATTCCTAACAGAAAGTAACTTCAATAATGAGAGATGGCATTTTTTCCAAAGGATACTCTTTGAAAAGTTTATCATAGTATCGCTTCACCAGCCTTTGCTCCCAAGATGGGTCCATATCATCTTCCTCAGAACGGATGAACCTTTTTAGAATAACAAATTAGTTACTGATGCAGGAATTTCATATAATTAAGTGTAGCTCCAAATGGATTCATGATTCCAAACGAGTCCATTCATGATCCAGTATAAAACAGCACACCATTACTTGCAAGAGTTGTTTTGTTCTTTTTTTGCTGCCTTGATATATTATATTCTGATTTACCAATCAAAAAAAGAGTGGATCAATAGTCAAACTTCACAGTTGGATATGGCGCAGGGTTGAAAGGATTGCAAACTGATTAAATCTAGTAGAACCAAACCAAGGTTTGATAGCAACAACAACTAAAACGATCATATCATTAATTGGTGATACAAACCAAAGTTTGATAGCAACTAACAACAAAAAAGATCATATCATTAACTGGTGATAAATAAACAACAAACATTTGACAAAAATCAAAATGAGGTCAATTATTAAAAACTTTTAGACAGAATATTTGAATTAATAGTTATCCCAAAATAGTACCTTCGTTCTAGTGACAAAACTCTAAACAGAAGCCTTATGCACACGAATTGCAAAGCGCGCACAATGTAAAAATCCCCTTCAAGTTGGCCTGGCTTCCAAATGGCTATGATGCATGGTAAGGCAGCAGGAAATGATGGAAGAGAAGGTAATGGAGGTTCCACCAACAACATTGCTCCATCGCACCCCAATGCTTCTTCCCATTACAAAGAAAACCATCCTTTCTACCCATCCCTACTCAAGTATCCATGTCAAATGATTCCATCCTATTTTCTAGGACAGCTTCAGTTTTTTACACATTTTTTAGATAATGGAAGAAGAAAGATGAAATGTAAGCAATTTTAGCATAAAATTCCTTTGAAGGAAGAAGAATTATGCAGAAGTAAAGTTACTTTTCTTATGAACTATTAGCACGGTTGTCGAACCGGAAAAACCGGGAACCGATCCCCTCACCGGTTCCCAAACCCCTCAAAACTGGACCTAATTAAAAACCGGCTAGTTTTGTCAAAACCGGAAGAACCGGCTGGTTGAAACAGGAACCGGTGGTAAAACAGGTTGAGAACCGGTCAGAACTAGCCATAACTGAGTAAAAATGATTTTTTTTTTTTTTAATAAAAAAGAACATGATCGAATCGGACTGGTCGAACCAGTCAAACCGGGAACCGGCCACTCAGCCGATCAGATGACCGGACCGGTTCTGATAACATTGACTATTAGCCTCGACTATTTTGAAAGAATGCTTCAGGAAGCTGTTTAATCAATCCTTCACTAGTCATTTTCATTGGGCAAGGCTCTCTTTTTTTTGTTTTCTTAATAGGATAAATGGTGAGTTTGGAGAAAGTAGAAGTTGCTTGCAAAAACTACAAGTTCCATGTGTACAAAGACCACCAGTTTTCATAGGGAATCCGTCGTGTCGCTGGCATCCCTCAATTGTGTAAGAAAAGATAAATGCCCCCCATAATCACAAAATTAGGGAAGAAAGTTCCCTATAAAGGGTTCCCTATTTATATCGCTTTCTGAAAGGAAATTTTTTTGTTGTTGGCATCGTAAGTGTGAGAAAAGATGAGTTGTCCACCCTCTCATCAATTCCCTAATGTGATCAATCATATTGGCAAAACCTCCATGGTCCCTCTCCATTTCGCCATGGTGTCAATCGACTCAATTCGGCCGAAGTGGACCGAATTGAGTTGGCTTCCGTGGTGTCCGAAGCGAAATGCACTTGCATTTTAAAAATACTAGACATCGTGGTAAACTTCAACCGAAACATTTTTAAAAAATGTTGAGAAATTACATAACTTCGGTGGAAGTTAACCAAAGTGCATAGAAAAAGTTTGTAAATTGAAGGGTTTTTAAGTTTTAACTTAAAAGAATTATGCTAGTTCCACTCGCTTTAAACTTAATTTCTTTATAAGGAAAGACATATGTCCCCAGCATTAACCTTATTACAATTATAATTAGCTTTAAAAGAGAATGTTGCTAGCATTAACCTTATTATAAATTATAATTTTATTATTAGAGTGTGGTTAGCATTAACCTTATTATAAATTATAATTTTATTATTATATTATGCCCATAAGGGCTTTTTAGTAATATTAAAAATTAAATAATCTCCTAATAGTATTTCAAAATTTAAAATTATTTAACTACTCATCTCCTCTTCACATATTGATTCAGTCCTATAAAATCATTGAGCTCATCAAGATTGAAACAAGTTTAGAAACTAAATTGAATTTCAATTATTTATCAACTTTAATATGCATTCATAAGTTTTTCAGATTTCTTAAACAATTAACATGGATAATCATTGAAAAATAAAGAGAATAAAATGGTATTTCATACCCTTCATATGACAAAGATGATAAAATATAGTTTAAAAAATTTGACAATATAGAGAAATATCAAGAAGAAATTACAGCTCAAACAAGCAGACAATGCATGTTACTTCACATGATTATCACATTTGAGTACTACATACTTGCATCGGTAATATATGAATTTTAAATGTGTATTTATGCTTAAGTATTGAGTCTCTAAGTTTCATCTTAGATTTCCAACATTTTCTTAAAGTTTCTTAAATTTCTTTAATTTTTACATAACTCCCTTCGACTTCCTTAAACTTCCTCAAAATGTGTCAACTTCATAAGCGACCGAAGTTTATTCAAAAACTGAAGTTATAATACCTTGCAAGTTAGCATTTGGGCTCATTTTCTCCAACTTGGTTATTGTTTTCCGATGTTCTTCTCAAACGTTTTGGAATTTCCATGCAATGGAGTTCCAGTTTCACAGGACTCTTCGGAGAAGCACCTCTTGACCATCCTTCACGGTACATGGGACGAAAGAAATAAAATAGCTTTTCCTCCAAGCAAGTACCTTAATCTGGGTGCTGTTATAACACAAGTTAAGGTGATGGTTTCGTTATGTCTTTTTGTCAAAAGAATTTAGAGGATACGTAATGGTTTTATTTTTAGAGAATAGCTTTCCTTAGGGTAATATCGCGGTACTAAAGACGAGAGATACTGGGCTTTCTTCACCTACTTTAAGACCTTCCACCAAACCACTCCTCATCCCTCCACCATGGTTCAAAATATCGATATCGGTCGCCGTATCGGTAAGTCCAAAATAGGATACGTATCGGCGTATCGGTTGGATACGACGTAAAAATTCAGGATACGCTAAAAAAAGCTTGGATACGCAAGGAAAAACTTGGATACCTTGCATAAAACCTCTTTTAATGCAAATATAAGTTAAAAACAAACTAAATGAAGGTCTCCAACTACATTTATAGTCATACATATGAAAGTTAAAACATTTATAAGTTAAAAAAGGCGTGTGCGCTGATAAATATGTATGAAAATATAAACCATAGTTACTAACCAAGTGATAGAACCTCACTTGCATTCATAAGTCAAAAGTATGAAAATATATAGACATTTGCATTCACAAATCAAATTACATACATGATAGAAGCTCAATACCACATTGAGCTTCGTGCCGGCTCATACTCTATCATTGTGGGATCAGGAATTGCATAGAGTGATACATTATAAGTGTTCCAAACATGATGACACCACTGTGTCCAAGTCATCATCGTACGGTACATGCCCAGGTACATTTGTACATATGCCTGCTGCTGAGTCGTGATTTGTCCATAACTGTCAGTCGAAGACTGGGACTGAGCATCATAACCGGTGGCTCCTGATAAGTAGGGTTGGACTGGGGCATCATAACCATAACCATAAGAAGATGATGACGCACTTTCATATCCATACCCTCCAACTGGATAACTATGTTCATCGACACTAACTTGATCCATCCCATGAATCATATCATCCAGGCCTTCTCCAGGTTGTTGTCCAATACCACGACGTCGTCGAGTGTATGTCTGGCTTTGACGACCACGAGAGGGTGCACACACACCATGACTACTGTCCTAAGTGGCATGGTCGAAATACTGCTCCTCTGTAAATACAATACTAGGCCTCTGCCCCTGAGTATCCTCTGGTTGAGGTTGTATATGTGATTGTCCGTGTGACGAACCCCCAACATCCCCACCGTCACCACCACCATCACCACCGCCATCACCACCGCCATCACCACCATCATCACCACCATCGTCATCATCAGCACCGTCATCATCATCATCATCATCATCTTCACTAATCTCTGCAACTCCTCCCTGATCATGAACCCCTTCCTCTTGAGACCTCGGAGTCCTCATCAATTCATTGAACTCGTCGTCATCATCAACATTACCCCTACCCGGTCTAGCCCCACTCAACCTAGCCTGACTATGTCGTCTTTGGCTCGTCCCAGCTCCACCTGAAGGTCTTGAACCCACCATACAATCATCGACACATCTCGCTAGATATGTGTTAGGTCGAGCAGGATCTCCTGGTTCATCTAAAACTGGCTCTCCTGGATCACCTAACCAAACATCCAATGGATCATCCTCCTCAAATATATGACTGATGTCTATTGGATCGAATGGTGCATCGCCCCTCCGAACATCCTTAGTAAGCTGTTTAAGTCGTAATCTCATATTGTAATGTGCATACACCAATCGCTCCAACTTCTCGTAATTTAACCGGTTACGAGGCTTTGAATGAATCAAGGAGAAGGTGCTCCAATTTCTTTCACAGACGCTAGAAGATGTCGTTTGGGATAGAACTCGTATAGCAATTTTCCTTAGATTGGGGGCATCCATACCATATAGCAACCACCATTCAACTGCATGAGGCATTAGAATCCTATTAGAATTTCATTAGTCTAATAAATCAGAAATATTTTATACTACATTAGGAACTGAATTACCTGGATCAGTCTTCTTCCTTCCTGTTATTGCCATCGTATCACCAAACCCATACATGGCATCTCGAAATATCTTACACTATAAATAAAGAAGTGGAGTGTCAAGTTTATTCCAACATATATACAACACAACTCATAAGTACATTTATTTATATATTATATTGGCTTTACCTCCATGAGTGCTGCAGAAGCTTTAGATGAATCTCTCTCTAACCTTTGCACAACGTTCTTCAGGGATGTTATCAATGACTCATCAGTGCTGATGTTATTCGCATAGTGATAGACGGGATTAAGATAATAGGCTGTTTTAAAAAAATATGTATGTCAGGTTAAAATGCAAACGCTAATACCCAATACGACAGTAAATAAACGAGAAATGAAATGTTACCTGCTGTGTGGATGTCATGTAAGAGCTGCTTATCCCACCTCGTATCTATAATTTTACAATAGCCCTTATAAGACCTCGGGACAGCTGCCCGAATTGCCAACTTTGACAATCTCATTCCCTCGTACACATAACCCATCGTCGCTTTCTTGTCCCCATCAACCATCTTTAGGACCTTTACAATAGGCTCGAGTATCTCTACCACTTGACGCGCATTATCCCAGAATTGGTTACTACAGATAATTTCTTCTACCCTCTTCGCATTAACAGTGCCACTATGTGCGTATTCATTCCACCTATCCGATGTAAACATCCTCTTGAGTCCTGTCTTCTGTCCTACAATACTCTGAATGACAATGAAGTTAGTAGCGAATCGAGTGATCCCTGGCCGTAGTAGCTCCCCAGTGGTGTGCTCTCTCATTAAACTCAAGACCCAGTTGTGATTATATATATAATTTGTTATCTTTCGGGCTTGTTCGACCACCCCCTGTACCAACTGTCTCTCTCCAATCTCTTTCAACATCAAATCGATGCAGTGAGCCGCACATGGTGTCCAGTAAAGGTGCTTCCTCTTTGTCATTAATAGCTCACCGGCCTTTTTGAATGACGACTGGTTGTCTGTGACAACCTGCACTACATACTCCTCTCCAATCTCCTCTATGACATCGTCGATTAACTGATGGAGATAGACATGATCTTTGATGAAGCTAGATGCATCAACAGATTTGTGGAATATTGTCTTTCCATCACAATAAACAAGGAAATTAATCAGTGATAACCTCGTTGGCCCGGTCCAACCATCGCACATGATAGTGACCCCGTAGGTCTCCCAATTCTTCTTAAATTGCTCGATGTGCGTGCGAATCTCAGCAATTTCCTCATCAAGTAATGGACCAGTGATCTCATAGAGGCTGGGTCCCTTTATGTCTGACCCTCCTTTTTGGATCACATCTATCATGTTCTGATAATACGGAGATGACGCGGCATTAGCTGGAATATGATTAAAAATGAAGAATTTTCGAATCGCTCTCTTCACTTTATTTGCTATACTCCCTCCAGACCACGTTTCCTTAAGCTTCTTTTGAGATGCCCCATTCTCCCTATACATGTGAGGGTCTATCTCCTCAATGCTCAGACCTGTACCCTTCCTGGACTTCGATTTTAACAATGTCGGAACATACCGATCAAATGTCTCGCGTATGCTCTGTGACCTTTGTATCCCACCTCTCCTCCTCATGCTTGAACCCCCGACCTCACGCTGTGAACCACCAAAACCATGCCTAGAACCTTGGAATCTCTGCATGTCCTCTTTATCCCTTGCCTCTTGCCTAGAACGCCTCATGGCTGTCTCTAACTGCTTCCTCTCGAGTTGAGTCATACCATCACCATCACCATCACCATCATCATCAGGATCATCATCATCACTGTTAGCACCATGTCCCATCAGTGTAGCCCTAATGCCTTCCGTCTCCGACGCTAATCGTTGCTTCTCAGCTCTGTTCTCTTGTAGATGTTTTATCATTGCCAGGCTAATCTCTCTCGGGCACTTAGGGCATGTGTGAATATTTGTTTTTACACCCGCCAAATGTTCTTTGAGTCTAGTGACCCCACCACCTTTAGACAAAAATCCACAATAGTTGCATCGTATAAGATGCCTTGACCCGTCTACAGATTCCCCATACTGCCACCCTATATCTCTGAGACGCTCTTTAGGTTGAGTCGCAACAGTTGCTTTACCTTTGTTTTTCTTTGAGGCCATGTCAAACTGTCAAAGTGAAATCTATGTAAAAATAATTTATGAAGATTAATATGTATCATTAATGGTCACTAAAAGGGACACATGTCTAATCTTGGTTTTTAGAAATAAATATAAAAAAAAAAACTAGAGTAAACAATTCTTAACCTTATGGTGTATTTAATAGACACATGTCTAACTCTAACCTTGGTTCTTATTAAATTGTTTTAGATGCCTTAATCAATTTTTTATTTATTTGTATTTTGATGAGATCATGTTTTTACAGGATAATGAAGAGGAGATTGTTGAATTATCGGAAACCCTGCATCAAGAGAAAAAGTAGAGGACTGTAATTTTATTCGGATGTAATAATGTAATATAATTTATTTTATTTTTTTTTATGTAAACAAGCAGGACCTCTATGTCCCATGCCCTAATTGTAACTTTTTTTTATCTTTTTTCATTTTCAATAAATTCCTTTAGTTCTTTTAATTAACAAGTGGTAAGGATATATTTTTTTAAAAATATATCAAGCTCAATGTGGTGTTGTATTTGATTATTGGGTTCTGGGTTGTTCAAGGTTTGTTGACTTTTCCTTCTTTTAGACTTATAGTTTTTATTTGCTTGTTTAAATAAGATGAAATCATGGGCATGTGTTACTGTTGGGTTGTTTTATATAGGTAGCCAGTGTAGTCAGCTGATTATCAATTGTTTTATTCTCTTATGTATAGTTTTGTGTGTTGAAGTTTATAAAAGCGAGCTTGATTTTGCTGGTGCTCAAAAGTTGTGGTTGTGCATGTGAGTGTCCATGTGTAACTCTAATATTTGTTTTTAAAAATATATATAAAAAAAATTAACTAGAGTTAAAAAATTTTAACCTTAAGGGTGTGATTAATAGTCACTAAAAGGGATACTTGTCTAACTCTAATATTGGTTTTTAAAAATAAATATAAAAAAAATTAACTAGGGTTAAAAATTCTTAACCTTAAGGTGTGATTAATAGTCACTAAAAAGGACACATGTGTAACTCTAAAATTGGTTTTTAAAAATAAATATAAAAAAAATTAACTAGAGTTAAAAATTCTTAACCTTAGGGTGTGATTAATGGTCACTAAAAGGGACACTTGTCTAACTCTAATATTGGTTTTTAAAAATAAATATAAAAAAAATTAACTAGAGTTTAAAATTCTTAACCTTAAGGGTGTGATTAACAGTCATTGGTTTTTAAAAATAAATATTAAAAAAAATTAACTAGAGTTAAAAAATCTTAACCTTAGGGTATGATTAATAGTCACTAAAATGGACACATGTCTAACTCTAATATTGGTTTTTAAAAATAAATATATATAAAAAATTAACTAAAGTTAAAAATTATTTACCTTAGGGTGTGATTAATAGTCACTAAAAGGGACACGTCTAATATTGGTTTTTAGAAATAAAAAAAATAAAAAATTAACTAGAGTTTAAAATATTTAACCTTAGGGTTATTTTTTTTTAAAGATCAAACCCTAAGTATCAATGTATCTTAAATCTCATTTTGGCGAAAGGTTAACACCACAGTGCTACACATACATTAACCTAAAAAAAAAAAACACACAACACAACACATGATGTGTAGAGTGAGTTTAGCAAACAACAAATATGATGTGTAGAGTGGGTTTAGTAAACAAACAACACATGATGTGTAGAGTGAGTTTAGCAAAGATCACCTAAAATGTGTAGAGTGAGTCTAGCATACCCTTTACATCTATTTGATAAAACTTAATAATACAGAAGCTTACCTCTTACGCAAGAGTCTGAGACTCTGTTTGGCTGAAAGGGGCAAAGGGCTTGCTCTTCTCTTCGGCTTCTTCAAGCGATGGAGATTGCGACGACGGCAACGGCAACGATCACCGGTGGAGGCACAGGTATGTACCCTAGACTCCCTAGTATCCTCCTCCTTCTCTAATCTCTACTCAGTACCACAAATCTGAATTTTTTCCTTTTTTTTTTCTTTTTCTACCTCTCAATGTCATTCTCCTAATTTTCTCTTCAATTTTTTCAATACTTATAGAGATTAGAGAACCCATTCATCATATTCACGGGTTTACTGTTTAACCAAGAACCTATAGCCTATAGGTTTTAGTCTTGCAGGTTCGTATGAGATTGCGATCTCTTTAAATATTTTCTAGATCTTGATGTTTGCAGTAGCATCCGTGCGAATCTTTTTTATTGATTGATGGTTCTCTGCGTCTGCAAACTTTCTCCTTTTTTTTTTCTCTGTTGAAAGTTGAAACCCTTCGTATCGCACTGTATCGAGCGTATCGCACCGTATCGGTACCGTATCGGTACCGATACATCCGATACGGTCGATATGTTTACGATACTCTGGGAAAAAAAATTTCACCCGTATCTTCGTATCGGGTATGTGAAAAACCGGTACGTATCGGCCCGTATCGGCCGATACGTATCGATATTTTGAACTATGCCCTCCACATGACTTTGCTAAGGGCTTCAGCCACCACAATGGATAGAAGAGGAATTAAAGAGGGGATCTCCTTGTCTGGCACTATTAGAACTCTTGAAGAAACCTTCTGGGGAAACATTCAAAAGAAGGCAAAAGGTGGTGTTGTAATATGTTCTTTCATCCAACCCCTCCTGTCAAATTTCATTGTTCCTAATATATAATCAAGGAAACTCCATTCCACATGGTCATAAACCTTCTCCAAATTGATCTTGCACACCAAATCTCTAATTCCCTCCTCAATCCTAGGATCGATATGAACACTTGCAATTAGAGTTCCCATCAACTATACCTCTTTCCTTCACAAAAGCTCCTTGTTAAGCCCCTACCACCATCTACATAACCTCCTCTAAGGCTCTAACTATCTAGACAGAGCTTTAGCAGAAATTTTACAGACATTATAGATATGAGCAGTCCAAAGTCTTTTGATTCTTCCGTCCCCCCTTCAGAATGAGAGTAATGAGGTGCTCTTTGGGATGATGTGTGATGTGGTCAGTCTTCTTTACAACACGATTTTGGCAAATTGTGGGCCTTAGCGGTTGTTAAATGGGGGTTGGTATCGTCATCTTTAGATTGGGGTCAGGGCACAACTATTTGGGTTCCCACTTCCCAGTTTGAGGCGTAATCTTAACGACGGGGAGTTGATTAAGCTTCTCACCCGCTTGAATTCGGTTTGCCCCTTGTCCTCTATCCAGGGATCCTCGATTGTGGTTTATGGACCCAAAATGGAATTCTTAGTAAGATCTTTCTATCAGGTCCTTCATTCTTCCCTTCTCCTTGCTTTATTTAGCAATCTGTAGGAAACCCGGGGGGCCCACTAAGATATCTTTTTTCATGTGGACAACATGTTTGGATAAGATACTGACTTGCGTTCATCTTCAACGCTAAGGCTAGAGTTTAACTAAGAGATGTTTCTTGTGTCTAACAAAGGAGGAATATGTGGATCACTTACTCTTGCATTGTTCTTTCGCCCTTGGCATCTTAAGTTTTTTCTTATCTCAGCTGTGAGTGGATTGGTTCTTTCATAGATTCTTTGGAGACTTTTTATCTTGCTGGCTTTCGATTTCGTTCCTATAGTAGATTTTTGGGTCTTTCCTCTAGGTGCATCATGTGGTCTATTTGGAAGGAGAGGAATAGGAGAATTTTTTTAGATGTGGATCTTTTGTTGACTCGCATGTGCCCGAGGATTTGCCTTCTTATCCTCTCTTGGTTCTCTTGCCAGCGAGATCTTGTGGACTAGGGTGTAGTTTCTTTAACCTTAGCTTAGGAGATTGCCATCTCATTGAGTATTTTTTGTGGGGGAGCTTTTTTGTGTTTCTTTGTTTTAAGTTTAGTCTTTGTTTTTGTTCTTGTGTTCACTCTTTGTGAACTCTCTTTGTTTGTGGCTCTGTAAGGTTCTATCTCTTTAATGATATTCTGATTATCTTTCAAAAAAAAGAGTCTACCCAAATCATGGAACTCCTTGAAGAATCTCTCATTATATCTTTTCTAATGATACAACAAAAAACCTTATAACGGGCCACAAAAAAGCCATTTACACACAGGTCTTTGTCACCATCTAGTGCTTTAACACTTCCTCTTCTTTGCATTTCTTCTCAAGCTGCTCCATCGTGTCCCACCTTCCAATGAAGCAAATTCCAACCCATACAAAATAGGTTAATAATGCATTCCGAGGACTAAATATTTTCATAGAAGCTAGAGATTGTCCACCATGTATTCCTCATCATCAACCACATTATTATCCAAAACAAAGTACGATTATCAATTAATCTTCATAGTATTCACTTAAGTGTAGAAAAGTTTTGAGTTCCTTTTCCCCACTAAACCAATTTACCCTTCATTTTTGCTTCATCAGATCTCTAACCTCTTGTCTTCATCCAAAAAAGGAAAACCTTCAAAGTTTGAATTGAAGAACCCTAACTCGTAAAGCAGAGAACTCCATGATTCCTTCTTCCACCATGTACTAAGTAGTTGAGGATTGACAGGAAAATAAATATCCACGGTTCAAATCCAAATTCTCCCAACAATGCCTTCCACTAGGTGTGAACTTCATCAAGGTGGTCCATAAGATCAAAAC
Organism: Tetracentron sinense; assembly: GCA_015143295.1. Classification (NCBI taxonomy): domain Eukaryota; kingdom Viridiplantae; phylum Streptophyta; class Magnoliopsida; order Trochodendrales; family Trochodendraceae; genus Tetracentron; species Tetracentron sinense. The sequence continues at coordinate 42,406,103 of CM026557.1, forward strand.
AGAAGACCTAACTCCTACACGTTCAGATCCTTACAAGACCTAGGATTCTCCACAAGGTACTTCTTTATTTTAACTAAACAACTTTGTAAGAGACCACAATAAATTACCCATGAAATATGCTACACAACAGAGATATAACACACCAAAAACAGTCGCCCAACAATAAAATGAATCTCCTTTAGGAAATGTTTGACAATTAGCAATATCCTTCCAGGCAACCACTTGCATCTACTCGTGATTCAAAATATTGATTGTAACGATACGTAAGGTCAACACGTATCGGTTTTTGGCCTTATAGATATGAAACTCGAATGAAGTAATTTTTTTACACTAATATCAACCGTATCAAACCGAGACTTAAAAGCCCTCTTTTTGGGCTAAAAAGTAGAAACTCACTATTCTCCTTCTTTGAACTCAAGCTGCAAATCACAAAATTCATATAACAAAAACACATAATCTATTGATTTAAAAGGATTGAAAAAAAATTAAAACTCTTTGGGGATCGAATCAAAAGAAGGGTTCCAGTATTCACTAAGGTATGAAAAACATCTCTCTTTTCCCTTTTATGTTAAATGATCCTAAAGGCATGAAAACATGCTTTTATAACATAAATATGTGAATTTGTGGCCAAATCCATAGATATATGATCTACATGGAGGAGATTTAAAGTTAGATGAATAGTTTTTTTTTTCAAATCCAAAAAATACATTGGATTGACTTAAGTAGGCCATTTATACTACATATTTAGACTTGACTTAAATATATGTTAGCGTATCAAGAACGATTTACAAAATTCGCACACTAACCCTTATATCAAACTCTCGACGGCATTCAAATAATCAACGTCAGACTCTCCACTTTGCCTAGTATTGATCAAGGATAGGCATATGGTCATCCTACTTGTCATGGGTCCTTTTAGGACCTTTTAGTTATGGGTCGGGGACCTCACGTATGATACATAGCCACAGTTATTGAATTCTTATAGTAGCTATGGGGACTTGACAGTTCCACATGCTTATCTGATTCTGCAGCCAGTTGAAGGGGTATATTCTTGTACTCCTGAGCAGTACAAGACTACAAGTGACTCTTTTTTTTGATCAGTAAGAGAGATATATTAATATAGAAAGAAAAGTTTACAGAGATGTAAACTAAGGGCAAAATAAATAAATAAACAATGAAAACTAAAGAACTAAAAGAACACAACAAAAGAGAGCATAGAAGTGACTACCAGAGATGGTATCAAAGGTGTTAGGCTAAATATTGTAAGTTGTATAACCATATTTAGCATACATACCACGTAAACCTTGGATGTGACGATTCGTCCAATAGCACTAATGATTTCGAGCCTGCACATAACTTAATGTAGTACTGATGTACCATTAAGTTATACCATTTATGCATTGTCATGAAAGCATTATGATTATATACTTTAGTCTTTGAGTTGTTGAGTTATTGACAACATTATGTAAAGTTAATGTATCTTCTACTTGTTTACATTTGTGTTGAATATCTAGGAATCTTAAATATTTGCCTATTGCCCACAAACAAATATTTTATCGAATGATCATGCGTTAATTTCTCTAAATACAACATGTATATATGTATTCATACTTATACAGGCAGCGTATCAATGATTCTATGAAGTAATGCATAGTGAAAACTCCAATAAATAATTCAAATAGTATTTATATGACTCAAACTATCATTTTTTTTAGTGTTATCTTAGCTTTAAAATAAGTTTAGGTTTAAGTTTCCATGAATTTCCAACGTTCCATAATTTTTAACAGAGTTTCAGTGTGTATACTCGATATGTAGCAATACGTATCCTATTACCTATACGTACCTCGATACCAATATTGGCACCATCGTCTACCATGGACAATACTAGTCAACTTACTCTACACCTGCTTCCCTATTTACAAACAACCAGCCTCTTACAAAGATTATCTTGACTGAAACCCAAATCTCCACCAAACACTTACCCAATAAATCTTTTATTTCACTTCTCCACAACTTCTAAAACCAACCACCTATACACTTATCGTTTGCAAACCATTTACCAATTGACCGAACTATGATTTTCTCTTCATTCACATTCCATCAGAAATTCCTAGTCTCTCAGTAATCAGCTATGTAAGCTGATATCTTAAGGTTTGTTTCTTTGATAGATAAATGGCACCTTAAAGTAGACAAGTAGGTGGATAGCAAAAATCAATCCTCTTTTAGTATTGCTGCCTTCAATGCTTTGTTTTCAAATGAGCTGCTTAATTGCAATTCACTTTGACTAGATGTAACAATTATTAGAAAAATGAACTCTATTCAACAGAGAATTCCATGACAAACCCAACAATGCTGTAATTTCTCATAACCGACAGAAAAATTAATAGGATAATCCATTCTGCAAAAACCTGAATCGAAGTAGAGAACCTTGAAAGCACTTGATGCTATTCATATATCGCATAACATGGTAAATAACAAATATGATAATCACACTTGAGAACCAAGTCTTAGGTCCAATGCATACCTGTATCCTTCTCTAAGAGTGTCTTGATCAGTTTTAACAGGCAACTTTTCAATTGTATTTCTTCCTTCTCCATAGAAGCCAGCTGCAAAATACGCAAACATATGCTGAAATGATCTCAATTCTCAACATTGCAAAAATGCCGTGAATCTTCTAGGGGGGGAAAGACAATTGTCTGATTCTATTATTTATATATGCTCAGTCATTTCACTAGAAACTCGATTTGAAGCAACTTTGACCATCAGATTACGGAATTCACATCCACAAAGAGATTGTGCATAAATTCCATATAAATCACTGACACTCATAGCCAAATTAATTCAGATGGCATGTGATCTTGCAACCAGTAATTGATTGTTGCTCTTATGAAAGTCGCCGTACTTCTCTTTTTCTTTTCTTCTTTTTGATGGGTAACAAGAATTGTATTGCATTCCAAAAAGAATTACAATATGGGGAAAGAAGATCTTTCCACACAAAAACCTGTGCTAGGAATCACAAAACAAAATCCAGCTAAAGCTATGTACAAAATGAGCACTACTAGAAGCCGAAATTTTAGGATAAATATCCAACTAACTGCATAAGGGCCAGCTGATAAGGGCATGGTTTAAAAAATCGCTGAAACCGTTATGTAACGCCCGCTACGTAAAGTTTTCGGTGGCCTCCGATACCCGATACTGTACCTTTACCCGTTTATCCCGAAACAAAACCGTAACGCCCGAAACCGTTACATAACGGGCGTTACGCCCGATACGTAAAGGTTTTGGTCGTAGGACTGAGTTCCGAAAATCCCTAAACTCATTCTAAAACCTCATCTTTGCTCCCTCTCTTCTTCTCTACCTATTCTTAGTACATTTTTTTTCCTAAAATCCTTTTGTTTTTTTGTTGATTAACAACTTGATTTGGAGTTTAATTCATAGATTTGAAGGAATCCAAGGCAGGTTATTTATTTCGGGTATGTTTCAACCCTCGACCCATCTAATTTCCTTATTTCTAAATTTTGAGCTTCATATTGGCTTTAAAAGTATCTTGTTACTCATTTATTATATGTTTTTTTTATTTTATTTTTCTATTTATTGGAATTTTTTGGATTTTTTTTAAGCAAAAAAAATAAATGCCAAAACCGTTATGTAACGGCATTACGAAAAGGTTTCGGCTGTGTCCGTTACGGTGTACGAAACCCTTTTTTTAAACCTTGGATAAGGGAGCAAAGTTGAGGCAACGAAAGCTCATACTCCTCAAAGATCTTGTGATTCTTCTCCTTCCAAATCTCCCAACATATTGCAAGTGGTAGCATTTTCCAAAGTGTCTTACACCCTTTTCTCAATGGGGCCTTTGGTCCATCTTTGGAACACCTATCTGACTCCTAAGAGGGGAAACGAGACAACCCAAACAACAACAAGAAAAAGGTCCAAGAAATAGTTATTAGAGCGAGAAGCGAAACGAAAGCGACAAGCGAGACTCCTAAAATCCTTGAGAAACGATAAGCAAGAAACGATTAGTAAGTGACCGAGAAAACGTGAAAAAAAAACTATTAGGGAAGCAAGCAAGAAACGTTTGAGGAAGCGAGTAAAAATGCATTTGAAAAAAATGAGCAAAAAGCGATCGGAAAACTAGGAAGCAAATTGAAGCAATTTCATAACTATTGAAAAAAAGTTATGACTAAGAAATGAAATGAGAATCATTGGTTAGTACGGGGGCGTTTGGCATCATTTTAGATGAGAAACAGATTCTAAAAACAGAACACTATGGATTTTTTGGAATGGTTCTGTAATTTAGAACTCGTTTAGACGCAGTCACCTAGATTCTGTTTTGGAGAACGGAAACGACTCATTTAGATGATGGGAAAAAAATAATCACTTACATATACTACAACTGGATTAAATAATACGGTAATAGTAATCATACTCTCACAATCCCAACTCTCACCCTTTTAAATAACATAACAAATAATTTTGAATCATCCCACTGGTGGGCCCCACACACGAAGTCATTTGTTTTATTTTATTGGGAAAAGGTCAATTAAAAAAGACATGGTTATAAATGACAAGTTATCTATGCTTATCATTTCAAAATGATAAATGTTCATCCATTCAAATAAGTCTCATAAGACTGCGTAAATTATAGATAAGTTTATAGCCCATAGGTGTCCAAAATTATAAATTCCATGTTTTACTTTACAAGCATCATATAATAATTGGCCAAAATAACATTACAAGTTCTATAACAAAACACATTAAACTACATCCGCAGGCCGCACAAATAAAAGAACAATCTCGTTTGAGTGCATCGAATAATTATTGTTGTGTTTCATCCCAGCCGGCGTACACGAATGTAAAATGCATATCGAAAGAACATGCATATAAGATATTTTGAGTCACGGTTATCTTCCTACCTCGATATGGAATCTGATCCTTCGTAAGTACAGACGCACTTACATGTGTTTAGTTTATTCTATACAGTCCTTAGAAAGGTTTAAATAAATTGTAACTCATTAATCATTTAAAGAAACATTTAATGTATAAATAAAATATCTAAATTATTTGTTACCCTAAACCATGGATAGTATTTTGGATTGTAGCGAATTTCTAGTAGAGTTTCAAAAAATAATGGGGGACATTATATCTTCCTAGATTCGTAAAAGCCTTCAAAACCATGATTTAAAATATCGATACGTATCGACCGATACGGGCCGATACGTATCCTATTTGGAGCTACCCGATACACTGGTACACTGAAAAAAAAAAATTTCACTGTATCAGGCCGTTACAGGCCCGATACAGGGGTTTTTTAGTTTTTTTTTTTCCTTCCATTTACACTACGATCCACAATATAGACCCGATATACACAACTAATTTACATAATATATTATTTAAGTAAATGATTTTACTTTCATTTACTTTAGATATTAATATGTAAATAAGGTTATCCCCTTGATTATGATGCCCCAGCCCAACCCTACTTATCAGGATTCATTGGTTATGATACCCCAGCCCAACCCCACTTATCAGGATCCACTAGTTATGATGCTCAGTCCTAGTCTTCGACTGACAGTTATGGACAATCAAGACTCAGCAACAGACATATGTACAAATGTACTAAGGCTGTACCGCACGATGATGACTTGGACACAATGGTGTCATCATGTCTGGACCACTTATAGTGTATCACTCTACTCAATTCCTAGTCCCACAATGATAGAGTATGAGCCGGCAAGAAGCTGAATGTGGTATTGAGCTTCTATCATGTATGTAATTTGATTTGTGAATACAAGGATCTATGCATTTTCATATTTTTGATTTATAAAAGCAAGTGAGCTTCTATCACTTGGTTAAATAACTATGGTTTGTATTTTCATACATATTTATCAGTGCGCACGCCTTTTTTAACTTATAAATTTGTTAACTCTCATATGTATGATTATAAATGTAGTTGGAGGCCTTCATTTAGTTTGTTTTTAACTTATATTTGCATTAAAAGAAATTTTATGCAAGGTATCCAAATTTTTCCTTGCGTATCCAAGCTTTTTTTAGCGTATCCTGAATTTTTCCACTATATCCAACCGATACGGTACCGATACGCCGATATATATCTTATTTTCGACTTACCGATACGGCAACCGATACCGATATTTTGAACCATGTTCAAAACTCTTTTAAAATGACAACTAATAGTTTCTCCTAAATGCTGAAATCTATTTGTTACCATTCGATTACATTCATTGTGACAAATGGTCATAAAGAGGACAACTACTTGTTTTTTTACAAAGACCAATTTGGAATTCTTCAAAAGATTTCTAATTCTCAAAGCATAACATAAACTTTGGAACACACGTTTCTCCATCCGAATAAATCCTAACATCTATCTGGATGTCTGGTAAGCACCATATGTACAATTCCGATCTTATCTCACTACGGTCCTTAATTGGTTGTTTTGTGATGTGCCTATTCATTTCATGCAACATAAGTACAACGAAAAAATTCTCAAAATCTTTATCGTCAGATTCTGACTGTAATCTATCTGGATCCATAGTATCTTAACATAATCCACAAATAACAAGATTATAATAATTTAAAACATCCCAACAAAGGAGAATTAGTACTAGTGTATCTTTCTAAACTTCTAAGTAACATGAGCTTTCTATTAGTCGGCACACTCATGAAAAGCTCTCTCCTTACAATTGGTCGTTATGATCCTCGTCATCTTGAGACAAGTCTCGTTGCTTGGATCATCTATCGTCACTAACAGATCACAACAACGACTAATAGAGAAAGGGTAATCACTTGCACCAAACTCAAAACTTCTTGACATTCGGCGTTGTCTAATAGTATAAACCTTACAAGCTTCCACCAAAATTGAAGTACTATTCTCCTTCCTTTGACAACTAGGAGTCCTAGAAGCACTTCGACTGGTTAGGTTCCTCTCTCAATTATCAACATCATCAAATTCATGTAATGGAGATTCTGGAACCCCATCAACATTCACATCATCATTTGTATCCATTGCTCCTCGTGTTGATGCACCCACATTGTCACCCTTCGTGGTGGTGTCGTCATATATTGTCACAAGCTCATCCAACATAGGACACCCTCTATTACAAAACTATCTTGCACTAAGGTGTTGTTGTTCAAAAACCATCAAACACTCATTATTATGTGCACATTAATGAAGTATAATGGTCCTGTTGATAAAGACAAAATCAGTAATTAGACATACCCGCATATACGACTCTCATACTTCATCGGGAGCTGTGACGGTTTTGAAGATAGAGTTCCAACCAAAACATGTGGGGACATTGCAGAGTTATTTTAACTCTCGATAACATTGCCTCAACTTGATAAACTTATTTTTGAATTATTGATGTGAATTCTTATGTCTCGTTTCTTTCTAAAACTTCTCATTTATATAATTCAATGCTCTTTTTAGGACGTTGTGGTTGATCAGTTTCCCTCCTACTAGTTTTCGAATGAAGGTAAATAGTAATTTCATTTTGATAGTAGCTTATAAGGCCTATACTATAAGACAACGCCGTAGGTCGAGAAGTTTTGAGACTGGTGCAAGTGATGACCCTTTTTTTATTAGTCGTTGTTGTAATGTGTTAGCGACAATAGATGATCCAAGCGACGATGATCATCATGATCGATCGTAACTAGAGAACGTTTTTCATGAGTGTGTTGACAAATAGGAAGCTCCTGTTACTATGGAGTTCAGAATGACACACAAGTACAAATTCTCCTTCTTTTTCGAGATGTTTTAAATAATTATACTCTTATTATTTCAGAATTTAGCAATTGGATTTGCTACTTTATAATAGTTTCTTAATAGTTCTTATAGATTTACTACTTTCATCTATTAATTTGTAATGGATGTGACTGTTGTCTTAGAACTTGATGTTAATGTTAATATTAATATATTTTGTTCTGATATACATAGACAATTCATTACTATTCATTTTATACTGATAAACTATGTTCAGGTAATATGGATCTAGATAGATTTAAGTTAGAATCTAACGATGAAGACTTTGAGGATTTTTTTATTCTATTTATATCGCATGAATTGAATAAGCGTATCACAAAACAATCAATTAGGGACTGTAGTGAGATATGATCGAAATTTGTACATAAGGTGTTTACCATCCAGATAGATGTTACGATTTATTTCAGATGGAGAAACATATATTCCAAAGTTTATGTCATGCTTTGAGAATTAAAAACATTTTGAAAGATTCCAAATTCGTCATTGTTGAGGAGAAACTATTAGTCATTATTTTAAAAGAGTTTTAAAGGTCGTTGCAAATTTGGGAAAAGAGATAATATGTCCCGCGTCATTTTCTAAAACTCCACTAGAAATTCGCTACAATCTAAGATATTATCCCTGGTTTAAGGTAACAAATAATTTTAATATTTTATTTATACAGAAAATGTTTCTTTAAATAATTAATGAGTTACAATTTATTTTTACATTTCTATGGATTGTATATGGGCAATAAACGGAACACATATAAGCGAGTTTGTCCCTACTAAGGATAAGATTTCATATCGAGGTACAAAGACAATTGTGACTCAAACTATCCTATGTGCATATTCTTTCGATATGTGTTTTACGATCGTATAAGTTGGCTGGGACGCAACACGATAGCAATTACTCAATGCACGCAGACGAGATTGTCTTTTATTTGTGCATCTCGCAGATGTAGTTTTGTGTTTTGTTATCGGGCTTGTAATTGTATTTTGCATTTATTATTATGATTCTTGTAAAGTAAAACATGAAATCTATAATTTTGGACACCTATAAGACTTTTTATTTATAATTTACGTAGCCTTATGAGACTTATTTGAATGAATGAACATTTATCATTTAAAAAATGGTAAACATAAATAACTTGTCATTTATAAGCATATGTACTGGTCATTTATAATTGACCATTTTGAGATTATAAAACAAATGACTTCGTGTGTTGGGCCCACAAGTAGGATTATTTAAAATTCTTTATGTTATCTAAAAGGGTGAGAGTAGGGATTGTGAGAGTATAATTACTAGTTTCCTATTATTTAATCCAATTGTAGTATATATATGTGATCTTGTTTTTTTTCTTCATCCAAACAAAATTCTGTCGTTTTTGTTCTCCAGGACAAAATCTGGCTGACTGCATCCAAACATGATCTAAGTACGGAATGGTTCTAAAAAAGAATCAGTTTCTTGTCTGAAACGATGCCAAATGCCCCCTAAATCGCTTCTCAAAGTTTCCCAGTTGTTCTCTAGTCATTTTTCGAGTCATTTGTTAGTCATTTCTCGATCGTTTGTCAATTGCTTCCCACTCATTTCCCAGGCGCTTCCCAATCGTTTCTCAGGCGTTTCCCGGAAAATGAGAAACCAAATCGAACGCGCTTTATAGGATGCGAGCTTCTCACCTTGGACATGATTTCCTTGCAGCTATGGTCTAAGACACAAATTTTATTGACAAATGATGCTTGCAACCATGAACAATTGTCATACTTTGTATATGTAAGTGGCACCTGATTATTAGGTGCGTGCAGTTATGCATGCATAATTCAAGGGAAATTCTCCCTCTCTTTATCTTCCCTTTTCAGCACATGATTCTCTCCTAAACAGGATAGAACAGAGAACTACATGACAAGTGTCTTCTCATAAGAGGACACGCAAACCCAGACATGCCCACTACCTTGCAAGTACAGTTACCAAAAGAGGAGTTCCCATGACATGATGTGGTCAATTATCTTTTCTTTCATATAGAAAAGAGTAGAGTCCCTCATGGGAGGGAGATTTTGAAACCTGAAGGCCCACCAAAGAATCCCAAAACAAAGATTCAACAGCTCTCGAGAGGCTAGAAAAACTCACAGAGAAGGAGATAACGAATTTTTTTTATCGTTTAGGAGATAAAAATGGATTACACAAAGTAAGCTTGTGTGGGTACTTGCTCCATTTTTTTCTTTCTTGTATGCCTCTTTTACTCGATTTAAAAGTCCTTCTTTGGAGGCACAGCATATACATGTAAATTAGAAAATTTAAAAAAAAAAGGAATATTTCAACAACAAAAAATGTCTCTTCTCTCTTCTTAATCAGATGTAGCCTAAATAGCATAATTAATGGCTTGGATTCAATCCAAGCTAACTCCGTTAATCTCCGAATCATCAGGGATATTAGACAACCAATGAAATTTGTGTCTATAGTGACTAAACTTTATTTGAAATCTTCTTGTTAAAACTCTTACTTTGTAATATAGTTGTTAAAAATCATAAATTAATCTTTTGAAATCTATAAGCTAAATCCTTCAAGCACGACACGACAAGAAAACTGAATGCCTAATTGTCTAGAGACTTGGTATCAAAGTAAAAAAATGTAGAAGTCATCATAATCTCACAACAATAAAGAGAAAATATGAGGAAGGAAACTTCCAAGCTGTGACAAGCTAACTAAGATGGGAGCATCTAACAACTGTAGTTTGGGATCATCTACAAATGCTATAATTTCCCCTTAAAGGGGAGGCTGTTGTATTGTTTTCTCTCTCTAAAAGGAATACCTTTTGGGAAAGAGTAAAAGAAAGACAAATGAGTTCTTTTATAATTAAGAAAACAATGACTTACATAACCACTAGATTAGCCTACATACAAATAATGAGGAATAGCTTTAATCTACAATCATATTACAATTTAAGGATGATTGTAGCCTCCTTCCTTCTTTAGTGGAGGAGATTGTTCATCATCCACTTGCTTTAGGACACTAGTATCCAACAAATACAGAGCTCACTATTTGCATGCTTCCTTTGTGTCCATATTTTCAACCTACAAATTAAGGGCCATAAATTCCCCCTTCATAAAATCTCTTTTACCTGGATCCTCTTGTCTTAGAATTAGTTACATAAAAAGACAAGTGGATGTCCAGTTAATCAGTTATATAGTTAATAAATTCATTAGCAGCAAAGCAACAGACCATATAAGTCATTGCTACACAGAGTCACAGACATAATGATATGACTGAGATCATGGAATCCCGTTGTGTGCCTATACAAAATTAGAAATAGCTAGACAAATAATCTCATCAATAATTGGATACAGAATACGAGAATGTTCATAGTTCCCTTCTTTTGTGGAGGGAACTGTTCAACATCCATTTGCTTCAGGAGACATAGAACCAACAAATGAAATGTTCATTATTTGTATGCTTTACCAGTCTCCTCTCTCTCTCCCTGTCTACAGGTAAGTCCTCTCTCTCTCTCTATTCTGTTTTTTATTTGTTGGGGCTTCTCCCTCCTGTAATCCTAATAATATATTCTGCAATCCCAGGTGGTCTCTCATGAGTTAGCTTCCAAAGCTAATATACTTTATCAAATGAAGAAATAAATTAAGCATATAAATTTTTGGTCATCCGACTAGTAAACCCACATCGCCTAGGCATTGCCTAGAGGACAACACTGCTTTTTATAAATTATATATCAATGGCAATATTTTTATGGTTTTCAATTTTCATCGTTTCCAGCAAAATTATAGTATTTTCTTAGACTTCCATAAATTTCCACGTTATAGGCATATTTAACCCTATAACTGCCAACAAAACCAGCAATCCTTTAGTCCTAAATTCTGTCCTAATAACCACAACTGGCAACCCCCATTTCAGCATCCATCCCCTCTTCTAACATGATTTTAACCACAATTTATTCTTACATCTATATTCATCAACCTAATCTGACTGAATTCTTTTGACTTTTTCGCAGTGTTGTCCAGCAACAAAGTTCTTCACTACCAAGGACCAACCTCTTAGTTTTCAGTCCAACCCCTAACACTACAAGATAGTATCTTTATTCCTCCAATGACTCCCGTATCTAATAAGTTCTCCCTGTGAAGTTTGACTCGAATTGGAAAAAACCAAGGAATGCCAATCAATCGGCCAACTAGGCGTTGATCGATCAACGGCACGGTAATTTCCGGGAATTAGTCCAGTTTGTTTTTTGGAAACCCCTATTCCGAGTGGGGGACTTTCTAATTGTCTAGGTCTCTTGTTTAGGCCTATAAATACGTAGTTATGGGTCTAAGGTTTGATATGGGATGCTTATGCATTGAGAGAGGGAAATAATAGAAAGGGTTAAAGCATCCTAGGGCTTGGGAAAAGTTTAAGGGAGGATAGATAGGGATTCTCCTTTGGATTTTCATTGAGAAGGTGAGTTGAGTGCTTTTGTACTAGTTCATCAAGGTTGTGTCTAATCCAAATTTCCAACTGTATTTTTAAAATGGCACGACATACTTGAAGCATCATGTGTCTAATCAGAATGTTGATGTCATCATGTCACCATGACATGGTATAGGCACATACCAAGGAGTGTCATGCCGTGCCATGGAGTGTTGTGCCCAAGTGTCGGCACGGGAAAATTTGGGAAAACTTAAGTGCCTAGGTAACACTACATCAAGGTTTCGTAATCGGATCTTGACTCGTGGACATAGGTAGGTTATTGCCGAACCACGTATCTCTCGTGTTCTCTTGGGTGTGTGTTTGTTCATTCTTTTCCGTCGGTATTCTATTGTTATTTACTCAATCGTTGGTATCAAAGCTCCGGGTTAATTATTTTTCATGATGAAAAATTCAAGGCAATTTTCCCTGGAAAAGTTTGATGGAAAAGGGAGTTTCCTTCTGTGACAAAGGAGGGTAAAGGATATCCTAGTTCAATAGGGTCTCGCAAGAGTGTTGAAGGAGGAATCCGGTAAACCAGAAAAGATTCTTAATGCAGATTGAGAAGACATTGAGGTGAAGGCAATCAGCACAATACGCCGCTGTCTTGCATATTACGTGATGCATGGCGTTATGGATGAGGAATCGACACCGGAATTATGGATGAAGTTGGAAAAGCTCTGCATCGGAAAGAACATTACCAATAGGTTATATCTGAAAAAGCAATTAAATACTTTGAAGATGGTGGAGGGTGTTGATTCATAGAGCATATGAATGTGTTCAATTAGATCTTGAATCAACTGTAGAAGGTTGATGTTAAGATGGATGAAGAAGATAAGGTCATGAGTCTTCTTACATCACTTCCGGAATCATATGAGAACTTGGTGACAACCCTCATATATGGCAAGGAGACATTGTTATTGGAGGAAGTCACGACGGCGCTACTCTCTAACGAGATTAAGCGGAAACCAATGCATGATGGGAATTATAATTACGCTATGGTTGCTCGGGGAGGAGGAAGGGACTTGGAGAGAGGATTTGGAAAAGGCAGGGGCAGATCTAAATCCAAGGGAAAAGGCGGAGTCCAGTGCTATCATTTCAAAGAATTAAGGCACTTCAAAAGAGAGTGTCCGCTTCGTGCTGGTGGGAAGAGGGAATCTTCCAAAGGAGATTCTTCGGCGGCAATAGCAACGGACAATGAGGAATACATTGGAGATACTTTCAGAGTCTCCAAAGGTATGGACAATCCTTCTAGTGAATGAATTTTAGATTTGGGGGCTTCGTTTCATATGTGCTCAAATATAGAATTTTTGATACATTCTAAAAGGGGATGGGAAAAGTGTTCTTAGGTGATGGATCTGAATGTGAAATCATGGGATTTAGAACTGTAAAGATAATAATTTTTGATGGAGCTATTCGGGCTTTGGGAAGGGTAACTTATGTCCCTAAGTTGCGAAGGAATTTAATTTCTCTTGGAAAGTTAAGACTCCAAGGGCTGTTGCTACACAGTTGCAGGTGGAGTTATTAAAATTAGGATGCTTAGTTTTGATGAAAGGGAATAAGTGTGGTGGTTTGTATCTCCTGGATAGGAATACAGTGGTAGGTGGTTTGTAAGAAATCGAAAACCAAATGTTATGTAGAGGGTAGAAAGCTCACCTAAAGTCTCTTTCGCAGTCGGAGCAAAATGGGTATTCTGATAGGTTTTCGAAAAGGAGGAGATGGTGATGAGGTGCCTTTGACAGAGAGGGCAGGTCTATGTCCTCGTCTGGAGTTCTTCTAGAAAGGAGGATGGTGTTCAATCTACACACGGGTTTTGACCGTGTTTTATCGAATCTGATGGATGGCTTTACGGGGTGATTCGAGGGTGTGTGTAGCTGGTGGGTCTCTTTCGCATATGGTGTAGAGACGAGCAAGGTCAAAAAGGTTTGTTTGCGGTATTTGCAAACGAGGTTACAAAATTTTACGAGAAGTTTTGGTTCAAGGTGGAGATGCTTCCCGGATGTGGGTGATGTGGTGTTCTATCTTGAAGGTTTGTTTGGTGATAAGAAAATCGACTCTCTTGGTTGTGGTGTTGTCGCGAAATTCTCGCCAAGGTGGAGATTTGTGAAGTTTGGCTCGAATTAAACAAAACCAAGGAGCGCCGATTGATCGGCCAGCTAGGCGTCGAGCGATTCGCGGCGCGGTAATTTCTGGGAATTAATCTGGTTTATTAATTGGAAACCCCTATTCCAATTAGGGGGCTTTCTAATTGTCTAGGTCTCTTGTTTAGGTCTATAATTATGAAGTTATGGGTCTAGGTTTTGACATGGGATGTTTATGTATTGAGAGAGGGAGATAATAGAAAGAGTTAAAGCATACTAGGGCTTGGAAAAGTTTAAGGGAGGATAGATAGGGATTCTCCTTTGGGTTTTCATTGAGAAGATGAGTTGAGTGTTTTTGTACTGGTTCCTCAAGGTTTCTTTGAATAAAGGAGTAATCGGATCTTGACCCACGGACGTAGGTAGGTTATTGCCGAACCACGTATATCTCTCATGTTCTCTTGGGTGTGTGTTTGTTCATTCTTTTCAGTATTCTACTGTTATTTACCCAGCACTACCTACTGTTGAATTTGAACCAATGACTCCCACAGTACGGAAGCAATACTCTAACCATTGGGTTAAGAAGATCGTTTATCATCTCAAAGAGAAACCGAAGGAACCCATTTATAACATAATCCTTATTCTTCAGCACCAACCTCTTTGTTCAATGTCAAAAGCTTATCACCGTCAACTTATTTGTACCCCAACATAGAAGGCATAACAGTCTCTCTCTTTCCCTCCTGCGGAGTAAGTCTTCTCTGCTCTCATTGCAGTTCTCACCAATAGGTTCCTCTTAGGTTTACATAGTAATCATAATGGTCTTATATGCCAAACAATATATTAACTGAATAATCGTAAATAAAACTCTACTGAAGGAAAATTCCATATGGTATGACAATTATAACTCCATTAAAAAAAAAACCCACCCTTCCCATCCACACGCACAAAACATAACTTCTTAAGGGCACCATCCATAAAAATTAAATACTGGTGTCTCATTTCCGATTTTTATTTGCATTACTATAATAGGATTTTTGGCTTCATTTTTTTAAGCTTCTCATTACCCGCAGTACTCCCACTGCCGTTAGCACCTTTTTCAGTACTCCTTGAGCTAATCCCTCATTGTTTTCGTGCATTAAGCTTGGGAATTCTTTATTTGCAAATTCGAAAACTCCAAGGGATATTCTATAAAAACTAAAAGGCTACCTTCATATGGTCGCTTGCACCATAGATGGCACAATCAACACTGTTTGAACCAATTCAGACTAATCAACTAAGAAATGTATCGTTTACAAAAGCATGGCTGAAACACTGTCGAATGATACCTAAGACATAGGAATGGCAAGTTATTCAATAAGACATAGGAATGGCAAGTTATTCAATACAGAAGCTCGCGAGTCCCAAACCAACGAATGCTGCCTCTAACTAAATTGATTTTCAGAACAGTGCTTTTTTTTATACCAGAATAGAACCCTAGTTATGAGATTCCAAACGAAATCAACCAAAATGGATTGATATGACCAAATTTGACACGAACAGACAGTCTCTTCATATCAAAACGAAATTAATTGAATGATGCATAGGATCGAAGAGACTTGAAGAAACAAATCGAATATAACCTCACCGTAATCTTTAAGAAATTTCTTGTGACGATCAAAAGCGTTGAGCCCTCGAATGTGAGCTTGATACTGTCTGCAGACATCAAATTAGGTTAGTAGCATTAAAGAAAATAATATTTTCAGAGATCGAAATGGGTAGAAAAATACTGTTTTCTCTCTTCCTTTTCGAAGATCGCCGATTTGATAGACCCAAACGACACCATTATTTCGTTTCTAAGACGAAACCCTAGTTTTCGCTTTTTTACAGAGAAATTGAGGAGGAGGAGCCGTTAGCATTAAAGTTCAATGTTTTTCATGGAGCTTCAGTTTAAGTCGTGATTTGAGATAAACTCGAAGCGATAAAAATAATTTAAGAGAAAAGAAAAAAAATAATGATTTCATAACGAGACCGGCCGTCGGACAGGCTGGGTAACGGTTTCCGGTTCGACCGATCCGGTCGTGTTCTTTTATTATGAAATAATATTTTCTTTTTCTTTTTTCGCCGGTTCTTCTATTTTAACCGGTTTTGTTACCGGTTCTCTGGTTGAACAGATCGGTTCTTCTTCTAATTCTCGGTTTCCAGGCAGGTTTTGGAAAAGGGTCCGGTTTTTGTGTTTTTGGGGATTGGTTGGTTGGTCGGTTCTTAATTTTACCCGTTCAATCGGCCGTGCCTAGTCCGGTTTTCAAAAACTAAACTCTAAACTGTTTTGGCAAGTCTATAAAATCAGAGCTTATTTGACTTATTTTAAAACAAAAATAATAGTTAAATTTGAAATAAAATAGCTTGGTTAACAATTTACACACCAGGGCTTTGGCCCAATGGTTGTGTATCCCCTGCTTTAGGGGGGAGGTCCGGGGTTCAACTCCCGCGAGGGTGAGAGTCGTTTATACTCTCCACCCGCCCACTAATTCGAACAGATACTAACACCTAACCCGGCGTTGCGGCCTAAACGTATATCTCCATACCAAAAAAAAAACAACAATAATTTGAAGAAATCGAATTTGGTCTGTACATCGCCAGACCAAAATTGTACGACCCAATCACATAGTCGCCCCTTAACTGCCATTTTAACCATGGTTACAAAATTTTAACTATGAAGTTACTTATTTAAAACAAAATTACATAGTTGAACTCTAAGAATTAATTAGTGAATTTTAACCAGAGTTAAGAGATGTTAAAAGGAACACATGTTGACTTATGGGACGACGGCTAGACAAAATCTCATTCCCTATTTGAAAGAATTGTTTTTCGTAGACATTATATATTTTTCTTCTATTTAGGAAATAAATAAATTATTTTTGAAACAGAGCTTATTTTACTAAAGCATGCAAATATTTTATCGTTATTTATACTAGCGGGTGGCACGTGTGATGCACGTGAGAGCGAGGGGAAAGAGTTAACCACAATTAATAGGAGTTAAAAGGGATACATGTTAACCCGCGAGTGTGATTAAACTCTCCCTAAGTTCAATCGCGATTGACTGTGATTCTATTATTTAAATAGATAGATGAGCAAGGATAGTTTGGGAATTAAGGTAAAACATTAAATCTGTTTTATCTAAACATAGTTTAGGAATTTCGGAAAATTTAGGCTACACCTGCTTCTCGTATTATAATAGTGAAGATAATTTTATTTGGATAAATTTTTCTATCATATTTTTATTATTTCCTAGTACACGTACCTTTATTTCTCGCTTGGGTTTTCATGTTAGTTGTCATTTTTCTAAAAGATAAGAATGCCCTCAACTAAGTTTTTATTTACATGTATCACCAATTGGGCTATTAAAAATCTTATTTTTAATTGACAAATTTAATATATTAAAAGACATAAGAAAATAATAAGATCGATAAAACAACTAGTATTATATTAGCTCTTATTATATCAGATATAAGATTTGCAAAAGGCCTCAAGAGAAAATGCTCATAGGTCTTATTAAGCCTCTCGTGGCGTTGCTACGAGTAAGTGAGTGAGAAAATGCTGTAGTTCACGAGAAATTGTTATACACAAATGTTTTCCATTCATACTTCTTAGAAAAAAAATGCAAAATTTTATGAATAATATAGTAAGAAAATTAGCCGTTTTTACTGAAATTGGTCAAAGAAGAAGGTTAAGGAATACACGTTAAAATTACAGTTACATACACCCAACAACTACAAATGCATGAGCATAGATGCTCTGTTAAAATTCTTTACACATTCCATTCCTCACAACAACTTGCAGTTTGTACACCCATGTCTTGTAAAAAAGGTGACATGCCTGTCCCCAACGGGCAGGGACCAAACTGTTACGCCATTTGCCGGATTCCGGCTGATATTAGGCTGGTGACCCCACGAATTTCTTCATTCTTCTCTCGGGTTCTATGGTTCCGGGTCCGATTCTGATTCTGACAGCTCTTCTTCATCTGCTGGCCTCCGGCAAACATAAGGAGGAGGTGGGGAATCAACTGTCAATGTGCCTTCCAATACATTCACCACCTCCCCCATTGAAGGCAGTAGCCGATCATCAACCTGCACACACCAAAACGCAATTCTCAATGCACGGTCAAGCTCTTTTGCATCCACCCCACCTTCAATTCTTCCATCCACAATACTCTCGGCTCGACCCTCTGCCCATTCCTTGTAAGCCCATTCACAAACATTGTCAACTCCCCGACGCCCGCTCACCAAAATCACTACCATCTCTCCAAAACTAGCTACATCCCCCGCCGCAGCCCCGCCACTGCAACTTGCCCCATTGCAAACTCTCCCTAACCCAAATTCTGTCACCTTAGCCTCCAAATCTTCATCCAAAACCACATTTTTACATTTCAAATTTCCATGGTTTACAAACTCCCTACATCCTGCGTGCAAGTAGGCAATGGCCCTTGCTACATCTAGACAAATTTGCATTCTCTTTCTCCATGGCAGCCTCTTGCTGAGCTTATCTTCCTCTATCCATCTATCCACCGATCCGTTCTTAGCAAACTCGTATACCAAAAACCTGTGGCCTGACTCACAGCAGTAGCCCTCCAGCTTCACCAGGTTCTTGTGGTGAATACTGCCTATAACTGAAACTGCACGTTTGAACAGCTTTTCTCCTATGGTCATCTTCAGGTCTTTGACTGCAACTGATCTGTTGTGTGGAAGCACGCCTTTAAACATCTTTGGCCCAATCCGGTGCTTGAAGTTTTGGGTTAGATCCTTGATTTCAGAGTAGGATAACATGATCAAGCCTCTCGAATTGGGGTCCATGTTAGCTAGAGTGGTGGTTTTCCTGATGGACCTTCTTATTTTGAAGAGGCATAAACCAATTCCAATCTGAATTATGACAAAGGCCACAACTGTGCCAGAGGCTGCCCCAATTAGACAACGAATGCAGAATCTGCGTGACCCTTTGAGCTCAGAAGGCGTCTGGGAAGATGGAGGGAAAAAATTGGGCAACACAGCCACCGGGTCTAAACACATCTTGACGAATGATATGGACAGTACGGAAGGATGCGCATAACCAGTGATGTACTGGGTCTGCTTCTTTCGACATTGTGCAGTACCATCATTTGTTACAGTAACGGCCGTGCAGAGTGGGTCCTGTAGGCAAGAGTTCCTACATTGCTGTAAACTAGTGTGGGTGATTGAATCATTTAGTGGGTAGATCCCATACAGGAACGTGTGCTCAAACCTGATCATGGTGGTACCAGAATCACACTTCTTTTTGTATGGAGTCAAACATTTCATATTTGAATCAGTGGTCGATCCATATGGGCATTTGCATACAGGGGACCCTTTTGAATTGAAGATGCAGATGCCACAGAGGCCACATGTAGCAAAGACATTGCATTGGTTCCCAACAGCTTGCCACACTGATCTCCATGATCTGGATGCTTCTACCCATGAGTACATCCGGAGATTTCCATCAACATCTAGCCTGAGAAACCGGGATTTCACGGAGGAATCGTTGTGATCTTCTCCAAACACAGACCACACTGGTTTCAATCTTTGGTCGAGAAGTTGCAGGGCTCCCTCAGACGTGAGGATTGCTCCGAAAATTGAATGAGAAGAACTTCCACTTGTCCAGTAGTGGACATTGCTTTCCCAACTCAATTTCATCTTACCTGAAACATCCAAGGAAAGACTGTAGTAACTTGACACTGAATTTCTGCTGGCGGCTCGGAGTGTTTGGTAAACATATAGATTCTGGGCAGGAAGAAGTGTGTCGGATGGAGTCTGGAAGCTTTGCCAAACAATATCTTGATCTCTGTCCATAAGAACAAGATTCCCATTGTCATGAAGAACAGCTGAAGCAACAGAGTAATGGCTTGTGTTGCTGGTCCAAGCGGCAACTCCCTTTGCAGAATCAAATAGAACCAGATCTCCAGCATGGGTAAGCTCGACATACGAATTGTTACCAACAGAAACATCAGCACCTGCAACCCACACCGCTTTTTGCTTGCCAACAGGAATTAAGTTTGAATTGAAATGGATCCCCACACTATACTGGTTAGGCTGATCAAAGCGGTTGAAGAACCCAAACGCGAAATCCCCATTAGATGAGACCCAAGATTCATTTCCTGCTACAGAGAGCTTAGCCCCAAGGGGAATTTGCGAAACAACAACTGATAAAAACCCAAGAGTGATAAAGGAAAAGAGGGGTGAATTATGGGATAACATCTTCTGTTCAAGCATCTCCAAAAGATGCTTGAAAATTATATGTATCGGAAAATTAAAATGAAACACTTAGTTCTAGCCCATGCAAATCATCTGGGTAAGTCAAGTTAATCCAATCCCATTTTGATGATTAATGGCTAGAAACAGATGAAAAGGTTTGCAGGTCTCACGGCCTTTTAAGATAAATTTGAAGTTCAAAC
Organism: Tetracentron sinense; assembly: GCA_015143295.1. Lineage (NCBI taxonomy): Eukaryota > Viridiplantae > Streptophyta > Magnoliopsida > Trochodendrales > Trochodendraceae > Tetracentron > Tetracentron sinense. Next base: position 42,426,822 of record CM026557.1, read on the forward strand.
ATAAACAGTTCAAGATGCAGCATAAGCTAAAAAAAAAACAACAATTCAAGCTAGAAAGTTAGACTGAAAAAGAGAGTCAAAACCGTAGAAGTTCAACGAGTGGCCATTGAAGACCACCAGAGCCATGTTTATATATATTCAAGCTCATATATGGACCCATGAGAAAACTAGTATTGAAACAATGAAGTTGGCCTTGAAATTTTGACGAATAGCAGGTAGATAACCAAAATCTGACCTAAACACTGGAAAATTAGGCCAGTGTGAATCATATTCAATGAAGAAAATAGTAAATTGTGAGGTCGGAATGAGATATTATAAACTGATGGGAAAATTTAGTTCCAAGGGGTCCCAGTTCAGACCAACCAAACCGCATTTAGGCAACAATAATCATTTTCAGGGTTTGAAAGCGATACTAAAAAACTGTAGGCGAATAATCAAACGAAGAATCAGCTATACTTATGAAAAAGAAGTAGACCAGAAAATGATGGAAAACTAGAGAAAATTAAACATCTCGTGGATTTCCAGCTGAAACTGAAGCTCAAAATCATATTTTGCGGAGACGAAACAAAAACCCTAGATCGGAAGCAAGTTACTCAGAGAAGAAAATATATTGTCTTTCTACTGAAAGCATCTGAAAACGAAACCCTAGGTCAAAGAACTGATACACTAAAGATCCATTTCGAAATCAACAAAAACCGAACAAATCAGAGCAGCATTTGAAGACTCGACATTTCAACTGCTTCACGACTTCAGAAAGGAACAAAGAAACCCTAAATCGGAGAACCCATTACGATAAACAAATTTCTGAATAAAAAAACAACAGGTTAGTTCTAGCAAGATTTAGGAATGTAAAGGAGAGAAGACGAAAACGCCAAAAGAGAAGACCTTGAGAGAAATAGAAATTATGGGGAAAGATGGAAAAAAAAGGACTGTTGAAGCTTTGATTTCAACGGTAATGGCGCCGGTAAAGTAGACGTCGGCTTGCCGGAAAAGTTGCAGAAGAAAAAGGCCGCCAGAAAGTGAAAATATCCGGTCAGATGGAATTTCGGTACTTTTGTGTTTATTTAATTATAGGATAACGAATGTCGGACAACACATGTTTTAAAATGCCCATCGATATGAATGAAAACACGAAATTGCCGTCCAAGAGAATCTGGCAACTGTGGTAGTTGGTCTAGACTCTAGACTAGACTAGACTCGGACTTTGAGAAACTTTCACATCTATCCATGTTATTCCGAGATAATAAATGCGATTAGCACTCCTCTAACACATACGATATGCCTTTTGGTTTCCGACGCTGCAAGTCCAAATCAGTGGCCATTTCTCATCCGACCCATCAACCAGCTTTCCTTCAGGAGTTAGAGTTGAGAGTCATTGGGACTTTGGACATGTGGATCGGATTTAAGTTGGATCTTCCGACCCGATTATTTTTGGGCATTGTGTCACGGGCAATTTACGTTGCCAGGTAAATCCCATGCAGCACTTGATCAATCCGTTGTCATCAGGGCATTGTGTCACGGGCAATTTACGTTGCCAGGTAAATCCCATGCAGCACTTGATCAATCCGTTGATCAAGTCAGCCTACTCAAACAGTTACCTAAGAACAAGAGTAAAGCACACCACAATGCACAAAAAAGAAGTAAAGATCAATATTATTGCATAAAGGGAAAGGTTACAAGACACTATACAGGTACTGGAAATAAAAGACACTAGGGGAGCAGGTGATCAAAGATGGTGCAAAGACAACCCACTCAAGTGAACTACCACCTCCCCTACAAGGTGGAAAATAAACATTTTACCCTTTGGCAGAAGGAAACATCCTATGTGCTGGTGGAGTCATACTCCCTTATTACAAAAATGTCACTAAGACTTTGGCGACTAAACTACCCTTTTACAATAGATCAAAAGACATACAAAAATAGTGCCACCACCAAGGCCATGCAAACATTGTTGGACGAATGGTCGTGACATACTCCCCCACTTGTTAAGTTGACGCCCTCGTCGACTTGTTCGCTAAGTATTCTTCAATCTTATCTGCGAATGGGAGAAGGGTGACGCCTAGTTCCCAACTAGCTTCGGCGTCGGATAGCCCTTTCCATAGTACCAAATACTCCATGTGCGCGGGCCTGGTTGGTGATGTTTGGACATGACGATCCACAACAATACGTTCAACTTTTCTTTGGGGTACGGTCGTTACTGTAGCTGCAGGCCGGTTCGGAGTGTTGCGAGTGGGGTCTTCTTTGTCTGCATTATACGGCTTTAACACACTGGCATGGAAGACCGGGTGATATCTGCGAAATGACTCAGGCAGTTTCACCCTGTAGGAGACTTTTCCCACCTTTTCAGTGATAGGAAATGGTCCTTCGTACTTGCGAACTAAGTTTTTGTTGCCTTTACGAAATAACTTTAAGTTAACTGGATTTAGCTTTATCAACACTAAGTCTCCCACTTTGAACTTAATTATCTTGCCTTCTCTTCGGATCCGCAAATTTCTTCATTCTTCTAGCGGCTCTCTCAAGGTATGCTCAGGCAATCTCTGCATTCTTGTTCCACTCTTTGGCAAACTTGTATACGCTGGGACTGGTTCCTTGGTAACCGACAACGACTGTATGCGGCGTTAGTGGTTGTTGCCCGGTTACTAGCTCGAATGGGCTCTTGTTGGAAGAAGAGCTTTGTTGTAAGTTGAAGCAAAATTGAGCGGCATCGAGCAAGTTCACCCAATTCTTTTGATTGGCACTGACAAAGTGCCGGAGGTATTCTTCAAGGAGAGCGTTAAAACGCTCGATTTGGCCATCAGTCTGAGGATGACTACTTGTTGAGAAGTTGAGCTTGGTCCCGAGAAGTTTGAACAATTCTGACCAGAACTTTCCCGTGAATCTTGAGTCCCTGTCGCTCACAATGTTCTGAGGCACACCCCAGTATTTCACCACATTCTTCATGAACAAGTAAGCTGCTTCATCTGCTGAGCAGTGCAAAAGTGAGGGGATGAAAGTAGCATATTTTGAGAATCTGTCGATCACCACCAGGATCGACCCAAACTCCCCCACTTTTGGCAAGGCCGAAATGAAGTCCATAGAGACACTCTCCCATGGTCTCCTAGGGATAGGTAATGTCTCCAAGAGCCCAAGAGGCCTATTCCTTTCCACCTTATCTTGTTGGCACACAAGACAAGTCTTCACATATTCTGCAACATCATCTCGCATACGAGGCCAGTAGTAACCCCGTTCTAGTAAGACATATGTGCGACGCCATCCCTGATGGCCTGCCCAAAGAGTATCATGACACTCTTTTATTAGATCCTTCCTTAGGTCCCCCATCCTTGGGACAAAGATGCGGCTTCCTTTTGTGTAAAGAAGTCCATCGTTGATCCAGAAGCGACGAGTCTTGCCACTTTCAACTAGTGGCCAAATTACCTTCGCCTGGTGATCGGTCTTCAACCCTTCACGGATCTTATCATGCATGGTAGACTGCACCCGTTGCACACTCCTATGCATCACTTTCTTTAGGGCCGCAAGTTCCGCTTTGCACTTAAGGCATCGGCAACATTGTTGTACCGACCCGGTTTGTACTCTAACTCAAAGTCAAATTCCGCTAGCAACTCTTGCCAGCGCGCTTGCTTGGACGTGAGCTTCTTCTGCGTCATGAAGTGAGACATGACAACATTGTCGGTCTTCACCACAAATTTTGATCCAAGTAAGTAATGCCTCCACACCCGAAGGCAATGCACCACGGCAAGCAACTATTTCTCTTGAGCCATGTAGCGACGCTCCGCTTCAAATAATTTCCGGCTCTCATAAGCAACCGGATGTTCTTCTTGCACCAACACTCCTCCGATAGCATAGTCTGACGCATCAGTCTGTACTTCAAAGGCTTCACTAAGTCTGGTAGAGCAAGGACAGGTTGTTGGGCCACGGTAAGCTTCAGTCTCTCGAAGGCTTCCTGGCACTCCCTTGACCATACCCAAGCATGCTCCTTCTTAAGTAGGTCAGTTAATGGTGCTGCAGCTGCTGAATAGCCTTTAATGAACTTACGATAGTAATTCACAAGGCCTAGGAAAGACCGCAACTCGGTGGTAGTCGTAGGTGGCTCCCACTCTTGAATATATCAGATCTTATCCTCCTCCATTCTCACTTTTCCTTCGCCCAACACATGGCCAAGGAAACTAATGCGCTCCTGCGCAAATGAGCACTTCTCCTTCTTCACGTACAATTGGTTATCCTTTAACAAGGCAAACACCTTTTGCAAATGCTCAACATGCTCCTCAAGAGTTGAGCTATACACCACAATATCATCCAAATAGACCACGACGAACTTGTCCAGGAACTCATGGAATATCTGGTTCATCAGTGTTGAGAAGGTAGCTGGTGCGTTGGTAAGACCGAAAGGCATCACCATGAATTCGAATGCGCCATATCTCGTCACGCAAGTCGTCTTAGGTTCATCGCCCTCCGCGATGCGAACTTGATAGTAGCCTGATTGCAAATCAAGCTTACTGAAGTACTTGGTTGTCCCAAGTTGGTCGAACAAATCGGCAATCAACGGGATGGGATACTTGTTCCGCACGGTCAACTTATTTAACGCTCGGTAATCCACGCAAAGCCTCAGACTCCCGTCATGCTTGCGCTGGAAGAGGATTGGTGCCCCAAATGGTGTCTTGGAGGGGCGAATGAAGCCTGACTCCAAGAGATCATCAAGTTGCTTCCGAAGTTCTGCAAGCTTCGGAGGGGCCATACGATAAGGGGCTTTCGCAGGCGGCTTAGCCCCGAGAATAAGTTCTATCTCATGATCAATTGTTCGACGAGGAGGAAGAGACTTTGGCAACTTATCGGGCATCACGCTAGCAAACTTTGCCAACACCTCGGTCACTTCCTTCGAAACTGGATCCTGCTCTAGTTGAGACTCTTCCCTCAACGTAGCCAAGTAAGTCATCTCTCCCTTCTTCAACCCTTTCTTAAGCTGTAGGGCTGAAAACATCTTCTCTCCACCTTTGCTTGCCACTGTTGGAATCATACATGGAGAGTCACCGAAGATGCACAGCGATCGCAGGTACGGCATTGGTACGGCCTTAGATTCCTGCAAGAACTCCATCCCCACAATGACCTGGAAGTCATCCATGGGAATCGCTGTTAAGTTGGTCTTTCCTGACCAAGTTCACGGCTTTGATGCGACTTAAATCTTTCTCCAGCTTTAATCTCAGTCGCTTAGCTTCTCCTTCCGCAACAAAGTTATGTGTCGCCCCCGTATCCACCATGGCCGAGTGGCCTTCCCATTGATCTTCAAATCAACGAACATGAGCCCTTTTGACTGTGGCGCCTTCTCATCACCTTGAGTCTTAAGAGCATTTAGCAACCTGATGGCTCCCATCCTAGGCTGCTCTTCCTCATCTTCATCACTCTCGGACAGCTCCTCGTGCATAGCCGAGTTACTCACCGATGCCTGTAGGGCATTGAGGGCTTGTTTCTGCGGACAAACTGCTACTCGATGTGGTCCACCACATAAGAAGCACTACATTGACTTCGAACCCGAACCCTTTGAGGTTGAAGCTTCTTTGGTCGGCCCAGACTTGCCATTGCTATGCTTCTTCCCATTTGATGGTCAGGAAGATTTATTGTGGCTAGTATGGGTCGAGGTCGCCTTCTTCTTGTTAGGGTCATTTGTGGAGTAGTCATTCAGACGCTCTGCTGCTGCTTGTGCTGAAGCTAAGTCTTGAACACGTTGTCTCTGCAACTCGATCTGTGCCCAAGGTTTCAATCCCTCCATGAAGTAGAACATCTTGTCTTTCTCGGACATGTCCTTGATGTCTAGCATGAGGGCCGAGAATCACTTCACATATTCACGTACCGTGTCTGTCTGATGCAACTGTCGCAAGTTCCTCCTAGCGATGTACTCCACGTTCTCGGGCAAGAATTGGGCTTTTAACTCCCGCTTCAAGTCCGCCCAAGTATCCACGATGCATCTCCCATTCTGAATGTCATCGTATCGTGTACGCCACCACAACTTGGCATCACCCGATAGATATATTGTTGCTGTTGAGACCTTGGCTTCCTCTGATTCCTGTCTCACAGCTCGGAAGTACTGTTCCATGTCGAACAAGAAATTCTCAAGCTCTTTTGCATCTCTCGCACCACTGTACGAGCGAGGCTCTGACACCTTCACTAGACTGTATGTCTCGGTAGGGCCCTGAGGGTGCGAACCAACTGCCATGGTAAGCACATTCAACCAGTTTGAGAGCTCCTCAATCTTGGCCTGGAGAGCATCCACTGTCCCCTTTACGTCCTCGGTCAAGGTCTCTACTGATCCGGCCAATTCCTAGTGTCCTTGTTCCATGTTGCTTACTCGGTCCTCCCTCTGTACCATGGTATGCAACATCCCATCAATCTGTGCTGTCTGGGCTTCCAAATCATCCAGACGATCTTTGTTAGTGCGCGCTCCTGTCCCCTGTGCCATGTCTTCTAGCCTTAAATACACGGTCACGACCTTGCTCTGATACCAACTGTCACGGGCAATTTACGTTGCCAGGTAAATCCCGTGCGGCACTTGATCAATCCGTTGATCAAGTCAGCCTACTCAAACAGTTACCTAAGAACAAGAGTAAAGCACACCACAGTGCACAAGAAAGAAGCAAAGATCAATATTATTGCATAAAGGGAAAGGTTACAAGACACTATACAGGTACTAGAAATAAAAGACACTAGGGGAGCAGGTGATCAAAGATGGTGCAAAGACAACCCACTAAAGTGAACTACCACCTCCCCTACAAGGTGGAAAATAAACCTTTTACCCTTTGGCAGAAGGAAACATCCTATGTGCTGGTGGAGTCATACTCCCTTATTACAAAAATGCCACTAAGACTTTGGCGACTAAACTACCCTTTTACAATAGATCAAAAGACATACAAAAATAGTGCCACCACCAAGGCCATGCAAACATTGCTGGACGAATGGTCGTGACAATTGGCCAAGGATTAACATTATTTTTTTATAAATAATTATAGTAAATGTTTTAATTTAGAGTTAAGTACCGTTTTGTAACCCTAAGGCTGTGTACGTTTGGGGTGATTGCAGAAGAAAGTGGGAGAAAACCTAACTTTCACTATGTTGTTCGGTTTGAGAGATTGTGAGGGAAAGTGAAAGCTCAACTTTCTCTATATGGCTACACTTTCTCTCACTTTCACCCAAAACTTATTCCATCAAATTGAAGGAATTGTGAGAGAAAGTGAAGTAAAAATCCCACGATTCCAATTTTATCATTTTACATGATTATATTCTTAAAGAGAGCAAGGGGTAACTTGAGAAATTATACAATTCTTTTACTTTACTTCACAAGAGAAATTATACAATTTTTTTACTTTACTTTCTTTTCTCCCATCCATTTACATCTCAACCGAACACATCCTAAACTGAAAATATCACTACTTAAAGATATGGTTTAATTTGAAATTTTTTACCAAAAAGGGCATGCATTCTAATTTTACTCTTATAGTGTTTGGTTTTTATATGCATAACTTAAGGATAAATATCTCAAAAACATACCTTTTCTGGTAATAAAAATACAAAAGATGTCCTATTTGATAAATATGTCAAAAGCATGACCTTTTAAGTGCCCAACTAGGTGAAGCGCCCTTTAATTTACTACTGCATTCCACTAAGTAGTGGAATGTGTGCTCCTCCTTTGTCCATGCCCTTCTTTTTTAACATCCATCAATTATGGTTAAGATTTACTCATTCTTTGGTTTAAGCAATCCACCATTGGTTGTTAGGGAAAAAAAATAAAACAAAAATACTAACCTTAATTTTTTAAAGCTTAATCATAGTTAAATGGTATTAAAAGGGACACGTGGGATACGACGTATGACCGTGTGGTTAAGATTCAAAGGTGGTTAAGATTCAAAGGGTAGATGGGTGAATCTTAAGGGTGAGATAATCTTAACCATAGTTAAATAAAGGTAAAAGGAGGACATATGGCATTAAAATAGGACCCAAGACGCACCTCATCGCGTCACTGACTGAGGAGGTGTTATTTTTCTTAGTCCATACCCCATATTTAATATCCATATGATAAACTTTTACTCACTCATAGGGTGAAGCAAATATAACCTTGGTTTTTAATCTAAATTTTCTTCAACTTTATCATATATTAAATGTGGACACCACATTTGACCACACATAATCAAATGCATGGTGGGCCAATCAGTGCCCTTTGAATTTAACCTTGTCATCTCGTTAACGGGTGCAGCCAGGGACCGATCACGATCACCGACAACCCAACCCCACTCTGACCATGCCAATGTACCTTACAGCTGCAGTCAGCTTCGGTCGCAATTTTCAAGCACTAATATTAAGGGTTTTGAAATTAAGACGAATGGGTGCAATAAGATATAATCAATCCACCTTGCGAGACACTTTTTGAAGTGTGTTTGGTTAAAGACTTGAGTTGAGATTATAGTACAGTGTTTTGTGTGTATGATTATTACGTTGTCAAAAGAAAACAAAAAAAAATCCGCATCGCGATACTCATGTTTGTTATTCTATAGAAATGGGTGATCTTTAAAGATTTATATTTTAGAACCCGAAGAATAAAATCATGAGAACGTCCCGTCTCTACATGGAAGGTCAAAATATCCTTATTTTTTGGTAACAATGTTCTCATTTGAATGGAGAACGAATCATAGCTAATTGCGTTGAATTAGGGAGAGTTCAATTGCATCCATATGTCAGCACATGTTCTTTTTAACCCTATTCAACTGTGGTTAAGATTAACTAACCCATGAGATTCAATAATTTAATCTTGATTTTTCAAAAAGAAATAAAATTTAACTCTAGTTTAATTACTCACCCTAAATTCAATCGCAATTGGATATGATTCGATGCGGACAGGACGTCACAGTTACGTGATTGTTCTCTTAAGTCCATTCTTTTGTCAAGACTTATAAAAAAAATAATACTTTGCATTTTTATATTTTTTTCCTAGTATAGTTGTTAGATATTTTGAGTCACTTTGTTAAAGTTTCAAATAAAATTAATTCTTATCATTATGAGATTTTAAGTCTTATCGCTTTTTATGAGATTTGAAATCTTTTATTTTATTGCATTTAAAGTATTACGAGATTTGCGATCAAAGAGATGAAAAGCAAGAATTAAAACATAATGACAGTTAGCAAAAGAATGGACCTTAGGATTCGTTTAAATCGCAGGAATTGAATAGTGAGAATTGAAATTTGATGGTGTGAATTTCAATTATGGTGTTTGGAGTCGAATTAAAACAATGAGATGGATACATGTAATTTATATTTGCATGATAATTAACACAAATCTTTCCTAATTTGACTATTCATCTTTCTTCACCTTCCAAGATTATTTCTTATTTGAAGTTTTTAAATAAATATTTCTATAATTTATTTAAAAAATATTTTAGAAATCTTAAAATTAATTTAAATAACTATAAAATAAATTTTTATTTGAAAATTTTATTTTTTATATATTTAGTTAATTTTAGTTATATTAAAAAAATATTTTTAAAGTTTTAATTTATTTGAATTTGAACTTAAATTATATTATATTATACATTACGATAATACATTTAATTATCAAAATAACAAATTTTATCAATGAAGTATGTAAGAGGTTCCAATTAAATATCTATTATAGAAATTATTTATATAAAATATATTATTATTTTATAAAAAATATAAATTTTGGTTTTCAAAACATATATATTTGTTATTTTATTAAATTCATTTATACAGGTAGAAGTTTATATTAACAAATACAACGACCTACTATTTCATATATTGGAATCATTCATTTATATGGTAGGTCTAATTGATTGTATTTGAAACCAATTGCCCGGTTTTCTAAAATGATATTTGTTTATCTTTATATGTATATATCAATTATCAAGTGAATTTTTAGGCATCCAAACAATAAACTTGAAATATATAACATATTGCCAATAAAAAAATGTCACGGTGTTAGCCTAAACAGTAGAATTTAAATATATAGAGTTTCTAATTCATATTGCATGTGATCCAAAAAGATCATAAATAGTTAAAATCAGAGAAATGCTAGCTCCAAACGCAAGCTTCCAAACTCTCACTATAGTTGTAACATGTGTTGCTACTTTTTCCATGTTCTTAGAAGTGGTTTGTGGCCATAGCTTCTTTGAAATAACTTATTTTCTTAACGTGTTGAAGGGATCAACATGTTTGCACTTACAATGAGAGTTTGGAAAAATAAAATAAAATATTGTGTCTGGATTAGCACTATCTTAAGATTATTAATTCATAAAGGATGCATTTGGATTTGTGAAATTAGATTTGATTCAAAGAATTGAATTCTATAAAATTGTAACCTTTGAATTGATTTGGATTTCATGGAGTTCAAAATTCTATCATTTGGATGTATATACTACTGATTACTAGCATTGGACTGTTTTAAATTTTAATGTTTTGATGAATAAAAAGTATGTAAAAATTAATTAAAATAATATACTCTAGTAATTGGGTCTACGCAAGCATAGGAGCAGTAGTTGATGTTGAAGTTGACAATTTCTAATCCAACCCGTCAACCTATGTGAACCCATCCATCTGTTCATGGATTAGGGTTGAGATTTTGGAGTCGTGAGTCAAGTTTGAGTTTGTTTTTTTACAATGGGTCGAATTTAATTCTCAAAATGGATTATAAATTTAATCCATTTATAATATCTACTTGATTTAATAATAAATGTATACTTATGTACATAATGCATTTATTAAATAGTATTATAATTTATGTATAATTATTAATTATTTAATTCTTAGGTTTAGGAGGTTTGAAGAGTTCTTTTTTAGGTCGGGTTAAGTTTACCTTTTTCAGTCAATTTATAATTGGGTTGGGTTTAGGTTGATGGTATATTTACTTAATCCGAGGCAATAGTCAATTAAATCTGTCAGCCAATCTAACTTTACAACTATTAGGTTGGACCAATGGGTTGGGTTTGCATTTTATTTTCACAAGACATGTATATCCTAAAAACCAAAAAAGTCATCATACCTACGTAATTTAGTAAATAACATTTATATTTTATATAAGATATTTAGTAAATATTAAATATAATAATAATAATATTTATTTCTTTAAATAATATATTTATTAAATTTAATTTATAATTATCTATTACTAATATAATTAGAATGGGGAGTTAAAAACATAGGTTGAATTTTAGTGAATTTCAAAACTGCTTTTATTCATACAAGGCTCAAAACATTGATTGAATTTAGTTAATTTTAAAACTACATTTGAATTTTAACTAATTTCAAAACTGGCCTTCACTTGAATTTAGTTAATTCTAAAATTGCCCTTGAATTTTAACTAATTCTAAAACTGACATTTATTCATATGAATATAAAATGTTGAATAAATTTTAGTTAATTTTGAAATTGCCCTTTACTCATATATGTTCAAATGTTTATTGAATTTTAGCTAATTCCAAAACTACCATTTACTTATGTTAAATGAATTTTAATTAATTTCAAAATAATCTTTTATTCATGTAGGTTCATACGTTGATTGAATTTTAACTAATTTTAAAACTGTCATTTGCACATATGGGGTTTGAAACGTTGACTGAATTTCTTAATTCAAAAACTACCCAATAATCATATATAATGATAGTGGTATTTAAAATATTGATTGAATTTTAATTTAATTTCAAAACTACCATTTTGCTAATATATATACAGAATGATACTTAAAAATGCTAATTGAATTTTAACTTAATTCCAAAATTATCCTTTAATAATTTTAACTTCTAATTATATAAGGGACTTTGTCACCAAAATATATAGTCGACTTAAAAAGTTCATTCCAATTTAATTTAATTCTAAAATTACAATTTACTAATATATAAAACAATGTTTTTGTAATCAAACCGGCCGTCGAATTGGCCAAGTGACTGGTTTGACCAGTACTCGGTTCAATTGGTACGATTGGATCATGTCCTTTTATTATTTTTTTATTAGCCATAATGTTCCTAATGTTTTTTATTCTCAAAATGCTCTTAAGCCTAGTTTCTATACCCAAATTGTCTTCAAATTTTTTTCCTATAATCATAATATCTCAAATATGCTTTAGTTCCCAAAATGCCCTTAAGTCAAATTTCTATAGCCAAAATACATCTCACAAATATTTTAACCCAAAATGCTCCTTAAAATTGCCGATATTTTATTTTCTTTATTTAAAAATATTTCTCAAGTTTATATACCCAAATTACCCTGAATGTTTTCTATTCCCAAAAGGCCCCTAAAGCTTTTTGGTTCTCAAAATGTTCATACGTGATGTTTCTATACCCAATGTCTCTCACAATTTTTTTACCCAAAATGTCCCTCAGGTTTCTATACCCTAAATATTCTTTATTTTTTTTCCAAAATACCCCTCACTAGGGTCCCTCTTTCCAGTCTCTCTTCCTTTCCCCCTCTCTCACGTGCATCGCACGTGTGACCCACTAGTACATTATAATTCATTTAAATCACAAGTTAGTTGGTAGATTTCTTTTGAGTGTTAAAAGAGATTTTTATTAGGTTCGTCAATAACACATTTTTGCAAGAATTTAAATTATACTCATTTAACCTATGAGATTACACCCCCACCACTTGTGTGAGTGGTAGCGGTGTGGCCTTTAGTGGAGGAAGTTTTGGGGATTCAATCTCCCTCAGTATGAGTTGCAAGAGCTCCACTGCCTAAGCTAACTTCTAACCGATCTAACCTATTAACGTAGTTAAATGATAACCCTAGAAAAAAAAATGAGAGATTACTACTGCAATTTTATGTAAAATGGACAATTTTAATTTCGCTTTATCTATAATACATCCCATACATCAAAATTAACTATTCTGTACACCAATTTCACAAATCCACACGCTTCCTAATTAATAGGCATTAACAACTTCAAGTTAATGATTACACCCACATAAGATTTAAAAAATACATACTTTTTGTTTCTCACTTTACACGTCAATGTCTGAGGAGAAGAAATCCAATTAAAAAAAAAACATATAAGTACAAGGCATGCGCGATGCATGAAAGTAGCTTTTCTAACTCTTCCAAATAACTTTTTCTAACTACTCCCGATAATTGAAAACCACACTGGGACGGGATCGATAATAATAATGACATCGCTGAATGTAAATACAAACCGTTAAACCTTAAAGGTATAAAATATCCGGTTGTCTGTGGATAGTCATGCACCGACGTCTCCCAGGCCTAACAGGCTGGTTAAAAACTCAAGCTCCTCCGTATATTTAGTAAACAAGCTTATTTTTAAGTTCGTTTAGTTAACTATAACGAGTTGAGCTTGAACACATTCCTACTTGACTCATTAAAAGCTTGACTTGATTATTTATATATATAGAAATTACTAAACTGTTTAATTTAAGTACATAATTAACATATATCCCGTCTCTTGCGCTAGTGGTGAGGTGTGGCCTCTCTTTGAAGGTCTTGGGATCCAATCCCCCTAGGGTGACAAGTCCGCAAGAGCTCCAATCTCCCAAGCTAACAACTAACCATTGTTCTAACCACTAACCGTAGTTAAATGATATCCTCGGCGAAAAAAGATACATAATTAACATACTTAAGAGGCAAAAAAACAAAAGAATATTAGTCTTAAGGGACAAAACTCATGATAAATGTAATCTTTACAATAGGTGACATTCAAGGCTTGTTGTGCTTACTTTGCGTAAACGTTATAGAAGAAGTAGTGAATTTAAATAATTCATCTCATTCATGGGTTATATTTTAAACTAATCATATATTATCATATTTTAACCGAGCTCATTAAAAGCTCAAGCTAGGTTGTGCTCATTTATAAATGAGCCGAGCCAAGCCAAGCTTGAAAAACATCTTCACCTTTAAAACTCTGTCATGTGTCCCTCTTTTAACACTCTTTAACAGTGGTTAAGATTGATTCACCCACTCTTAGGATTAAACTATCTAACCTTGGTTTTTAGATAATTTTTTAACACCCCTTAATCATGGTTAAGATTCACTAACCCTTAGGGTTTAAAAAACCAAATTTTTTTCTTGTAGAAAACAAGGTTAAATGGTTTAACCCTAAGGGTGGATGAATCTTAACCACAACTAAGGGGTGTTAAAAAGGGAGACATGGGAAGCTAAGGCTTGTCCCATTGGTTGTGTGCGTCTCTTACCACTCTCGTTCCGATTCCAGTCCCCTGATGTGCACTTCAGTTGAAATATCTGCCCGAAGGTAAGTAGCCCTACTAACCTACTAACCATTGACTCCTATCTACGACGACGACGACGACGATAATAATAATAATAATAATAAAAAAGGAGACATGACCAATTTTAAAGGGGGAAACATCACCTAGACTCATGAGTGCGGCCGGACAAATGATCCATTAAAGTCGTGTTGATCAATTGGTGTGTCATTTAGGACTCATCATCGAGATGGGCAACACCAGGTGTCATTGGACTTCTGAACGACCATTAGATCTATTGAAGTAGAGATGATCAATATGTGTATCTATTAGGACTTTGCTATGAAAACTGGGAATCTGCAAGCGTCATAGAAGCTCATTGACGTCTTAGAAGGTCTGTGTCAACCAAGGATTAAAAATACAATTTCAGGGCATGTATCAATCCAACCAAAATCTATAAGTATCAGTTTCAGATGATACATATAATATTAAAAAAAATCAAATGAGTTATAGAACCAAATATAAAGTCTTGGAAAGCGACTCAAAGATAAAATAACAAACATAAAGTACAATTATACAAAGAATGAAAACATAAATAACTATTAAACAATGTGTATCGTCCATTTTGTATCAGCATAAATATCGTACAAGAGGCTACAAAAACTATATGTATCACTTTTTTCGTATCGATTTCAATGATTTTTTTCTTCATGGTACCAGCCATCAAGTACTCTACACAGACACAAGTCAGGGTTACACTTAGCCCAATTAGGCGTAACCTCATACCGTCAGCAAAGTTCTAAAAGATACCCTCCTTATGCATCCTTTCTTTTTCATAGGGTTTTTTTGGCAAAAAACCTCTTAACTTTTCAGCTATTTGTAAATACCCCCTCGTGTTTTATGATTTTGCATTATAGTCCATTAACTTTTAAATCTTTTTACAAATACACCATTCCATCCAAAAGTTGGTTAACGGATGTTATATTTTTTATGAAATAACATTTTTAACCTTATTTTGATTTTAAGGAGATTTGTAAAAACTTTTCACAAGAGAAGTGCTTGGATCGCACTCAACTATGGTTAAGATTCACTCACTCCTAAGATTCATCAACTTAACCTTCGTTTTTAGGAAAAAAAATTAACGTTAGGTTTATTATACTTAACCACGGTTAAAGTGGGCTCTACAATCCACCATGTGTCTCTTTTAATACTCTTAACTGTGGTTAAGATTCATTCACCCTTACGATTCATGCATCTAACCTTGATTTTTAGAATAAAAATATTAACGTTAGATTGATTATGCTTAATCACAGTTAAAGGAGGCTTTACAAGCCGTCATGTGTCCATTTTAATACTCATTAACTATGATTAATATTCATTTGCCCTTTAGAGTTCATGCATCTAACCTTGATTTTTAGAAGAAAAAATTATTAACCTTAAATTGATTGTGCTTGACTACAATTAAAGGAGGATCTACAAGCCACCACGTGTACCTTTTAATACTCACCCCTAGGGTTAATGCATCTAACCTTGGATTTTAGAATTTTTTTAAAAAATAAAATATATATATATCAACTTGATTATGCTTACCTACATTTAAAGGGGGCTCTACAAACTGTCACATGTCTCTTTTTAACGCCCACTAACTGTGGATAAGATTCACTCACCCCTTGGGTTCATGCATCTAACCATGGTTTTTAGAAGAAAAAAATGTTATCCTTAGATTGATTATGCTTAACCACAATTAAATGAGGCTTTACAAGCTGCCACATGTCCCTTTTAACACCCACTAATTGTAGTTAAGATTCACTCACCCTCTTAGGTTCATGCATCTAACCTTGGTTTTTAGAAGAAAAAAATATTAACCTTAGATTGATTATACTTAACCACAGTTAAAGAAGGCTCTATAGGCTGCCAGATGTCCCATTTTAACACCCACAAACAGTGGTTAATATTCACTCAACCCTAGGGTTCATGTATCTAACCTTGGATTTTAGAAGAAAAAAAGTTGGTTAACACATGATGATGACTTATATAAGCATGCGTTCCATCCAAGTCATTAAAAGAAGGTTAAAAAAGTCATTTCACACAAAATTTAACAACCATTAGCTAGCTTTTGGATGGAATGGTGAATTTGTAAAAAGTTTTAAAAGCTAGTGGGGGATAATACAAAATCACAAAACACAAGGGGGTCTTTACAAATAGCTCAAAAGATAGGGGGATTTTTGCAAAAACCCGTTTCATATACAGTTCTGTTTCCACCATGAGAAAATAAAAAAGAACCAAGCAAGCAGAGTCTCTGAAAGAAGAAACTACAATTCCTCGTTAGGCAATTCATCTTTCAACTAGTGCACCTTTCGGGCAATGCACAAGAATACATTTCCCCAAACGATGCTGAGTGATCAAAGGACTGGTTTGGACGAATGTTTTTTTTTTTTTTTTGGAGGCGGTAAGTTGGAGTTAGGCAGACCCCGACAAGATAAATAAAAGGAAAGATAATTACAACCGAATATATTTACAACCTCTCGCATTAAGATCTAAAATCTTCAAAAGCGAAGGCGGAAACAAGAAAGAATCCAAAGTAGCTTCACCACTAATTGTACCTAGCTTTGAGAGGAAATCAGCAGCCCGATTGGCCTCATGATGAATATAGCCAATGTTGAATCACTCAAATCTAGGCCGTAATTCCATAATCTTAGTCATGATAAAAAGACTATCCCATGGCCATTCACACCCCAAGTTGATACACCTAACCACCCATAAAGAGTCAGACTCCACCTGAACGCAAAGCAAATTTTGAGCTAAGGCCTTCTCAAGGCCCCTCAAGATGGACGAATGGGTCAAGGGCTTTTGGGGTTGTTTTGGAAGGCAATGCAAATATTCCATATTTCCATAGACCGAATGGGTGGAGAAGGGAATAGGATTTGCCAGACCAAAACCGTCTGCCCATGCTCTACAGGTTGCCATGTGTCCCTTTTAACACCCATTAACTGTGGTTAAAATTCATTCACCCCTCAGATTCATAAATCTAACCTTGGCTTTTGAAAAAATACATTAAAAAAATTCCCCCATAACTGAAATCACAAACAAATAGAATGCGGAAAAGGATTACATCCAATAGGCTGTTTTGTATACTGGATGGCTCAAAACAGAAAGCCCCATACAGAAGATCTCCAAGAACAGATATCAGCAAGATCCCATGATCTTAACCTAATAAAAATAAGACTTCTTTTGCAAATCTCTCTCTCTCTCTCTCTCTCCTTATTTGGCTCTAATCTATCAATCTATTGATGCTCTTTATATTACAGACAGGATAAACGGAAATTCAAATCATAATTATAAGGACTGTCTTTTTCATGCAATAAGATTCTGTAAACTGGTGAAATCCTTCTCCCTCCGGACTTCAGACCAGCAGTGCAGCACAGATCATGGCAAGGCAAAATTCTAGGAGTTACTTTCTAGAAGCCTAAAATCTTATGAGTATATAAAAAGGGTTTTATGTTTCTCCAACTATTTTCAAACAATCAAATTAAGCAACTTGTAACTATTTTCAAACAATCAAATTAAGCAACCTGAAAATAGTAGAAAACTGTCGAAATCATAAAGAGAAACAGAGCAACTGCAAGGAATACAAATCAAATATACTCTTCTACATGTTACTCATTCTAGTTTCCCGATAAAAAAATATATATAATCTTCTACATGGAAACCCTGATTTTTTTTAATGGTTCTATTTACATACAATTTTAAGACACATATTCCAGTCCTGTGAAATTACATTTTCAAAAGTTTCATTAATTTGGTATTAACCCAGTTCTGTTTAGTCACATATAGGGTAATGCCAAAAGCAACACACTGAGTTTTCTCTAATATCTACCTAGGAATCTCTGAGTCAATGCCGAAGTTAAAAAGTCAAGCATTCCCAGAAAAACAATAAGGCAAAACAGTCATTCCTTGGGCCATTGGGAGTTTGATTTCCAACACTATCTCCAAAACCTTCCCACCACCATCTCTTATTTAGAACTTGTAGTGAAAATAGTTGCTCGAAAGAATTTGCTATATCTTTGAGGAAAATTGAGGATTACCAGACGTAGCAGAAGCTTTGTGGTAGAACACTAGAATCTCGCCAAATAGTAAGAGAATTCATTAAAGAGAACCACATGTACTATATCATTTTGTCATTTCACATTAACATCAATGAATCCCATGAAGACACTTCTCTTTCCACGAAATTCCCATTTCAAAGTTTTGCCATAGTCAAAATACAATGGTGACGAATTAACTTCATGTACTCTCTGCATAAGTAATGAACATAAGAAAATGCTCTCAATAATTCATTTCGAAGACCATCAATTATGCCACGAACAATCATACCATACCATGTAATGGTGGAACAGCCATCATGTTGGAGAGGTATAGATCAAAATTTTCCTTCAAATCCATAAATTTTCTTCTTATTTGTCAGTGCTTTATCCCAACTATTTGGGGTCGGCAACACGAACCATATTATATCATTCTAATCTATCAACAACTATATCTTCGGCTAAAGCGTGTACTATCAATTTTTTTTCACATTCTACATCCACGTCCTCTTCATTGGCCTTCCCTTTGCTCCTTTAGAGCCCTCACTTACACCAGCTCATTTCTCATTGGTGCCGCAATTGGTCTTCGTCGAAATGAACAAATAATTTATTTACATTAAAAATTTTCTTTAACAAGGTTTGAATCACTCAAAAAATGACCACCACTTGAGAACAACTAAATAGGGTGAAGGGATACCTTCGAATCAAAAGGTTTCAAAATAAGTCAGAACAAGACAGGATATATGACCCACCAAGGGTTGGTGCAGTTTGCTAGCATCCCAGATTTGCTCCCTGTGGTTGTGTATTCAAATCTCACTCCTCGACTTACTCTGGTGTCCGTAGGGAAAAATTTCGAGTGAGTCGATGTGGACAACACCTAAAGTGACTAGTCCTTGACTCGAAGGGTTTGGGACACCCTCCGTTACAAAAAAAAAAAATGGAATATATGAAATGCAACTTTAGTAAGAACAAAAATATGGTGGAAATGGTTTTTTAAGATAGATGACCACGAGATATTCCAAAGTGACCATTTTCACTAACTTGGCTCACTTATTCATAATGATGGGAAAAATGAAGAGAATCTTGCCCATAAAATTAGAGCTGCATGGCTAAAGTGGAGAAGTGCTTTGGGAATTGTATGTGACCCACACATCCCAATTAAACTAAAAGGAAAATTATATAAGACAACAATGAGACCAATTATGTTTTATGGAGCATAATGTTGGGCTACTAATAAGCAACATATTAATATAATTAGTATAGCTGAGAATCCTGATTCAATGAAAACCACAAACGGTTGCGATTCAATGAAGACCACAAATCCTGATGATAGATTTGATAACACAACTTAATAGGAAAAGATTTGATAACACACAACTTAACCAAAGTTACAACTTTTAATAGAAGAGAATGACATAACAGGATTCGTGTTGCCAACCCAAAATATCTGGGATAAGGCATTGGCGATGATGACTCAAGATCAACCAATGCAGTTCCATCGAAACAAAAAAGATCAACCAATGCATCTTTGACAATTTGGGCAAGGAATGATGCCCTTAATTATTACTCTGGCATCCCAAACCAACATACATGGCATCATTGACACCATGATTTGTTCTCGCCATGAAAGATCATTAGATCCCATTCCGGTCACTCAAGCAGCATTGACAGCTTAGCATCTCCTTATGAAAGTTCAACATTATTCGTACCTCATTGCATGACTAAGCTAACCAACCTTAGTCATATCCATAGAGTAGCCTACGACATATCTTCTTTGCTTATGTTCTGTTGACATTAGGGGGTGGATTTAATCTCATCTCCATAAGAGAATTCTTTCTTATCCTCACTGACATGGTGAATCTCATCCTAAGATGAAACATTTTTTCTTTCTTTCTTTCAGTATCAGTTATCTCGCAACATCTTTGGAGGCCATTCAAAGGGGTGAAAGACACTTCTAATTAACGAGAATAGGAATGGCTGGACCTACCTTGTCTGACTTTGCTCCGCACAATAGACAGTAATTTTGTTTTTTTCTTAATCAATAAGCCAAGAAATATATTAATAAAAAGCAATCAAGGATACAGGACACAGATACAATCAGAAAAAACCAGAGCTTACAAGACAATAAACTCAACGCTAACTGAAAAAATGTTCCTGACACCGACACTAAAACTCCCCCCGAAATAGCCTCATTCCAACGCCCTCCGAAGCTCCTCCCCATCCTGCTTTAGTCCTGCCCACTCTAACACAGCTAACCAAATCCGAGCACAAATACGCGACTTGGAAGCTGAGACACCCTCAAACACTCTACGATTTCTCTCTTTCCATATCGTCCAAGCAACTGGCCCCGGAAGCACCGACCAAAGAGCTTCCCTACATCGATCCTCACTAACCCTTACCCAACCGAATAGAAAGTTAATGAAGGAAGAGGGAAAGACCCAGTCCACTCCCAAACGGGTGAGAAAGTAACCCCACACCCCAAATACCACTGGACAATGCAAAAAAAATGATCCACAGTCTCTTCCGCTTGGAGACACAAGAAGCATTCATTTGCCAAACTCCACCCACGATGTTGCAAGTGAACGCACGTAAGAATTTTATCTAGCACCGCATTCCAAAGGAAAAAAGAAACCTTAGAAGGTATGCCTGGTTTCCACACCGCCCGATAAGGAAATGCACCCGAAGAGACCGGTCCCAAAATTTGACAAAGAGATCGAACCGAGAAGCGCCCATGTCTGCTACCACCCCAAACCCTACAATCCCTGATCCCCACACATGGGGATAAGGGCCCCAATCTAACCAACAACCTCGCCACCTCATCCAACTCCCAATCATTTAAATCCTGATGCAACACCGGACACCAAATCCCTACCTCGCCCCTCCTCTCAAAATAGTTTCCCACCACCGCATCCCTGTTACAAGCTAGCAGGTACAAATGCCCGAACTCATTCTGAAGCCTCAACTCCCCACACCACACGTCTTTCCAAAATCTCACTTTAGTCCCCTGCCACATTCTAAATCGAAAATTAGGCACCACTCGGCATGACATAGACATGATCCCCTTCCATAGACCCAACCCATGAGTGCTCTTGACTTGTCTCGGTACCCAACACACCGCCGCCCCATGCTTGGCTACTATCACTTCCCTCCATAAACTAGTCCTTTCCGCTCCAAATCGCCAAATCCATTTTCCCAACAGCGCCTTATTAACTTACATCAAAGACTTAAGGTTCAGCCCCCCTACCTACTTAGGTTAATTTAGTCTCCAACTAATTAAACAAACATTATCCAATTTGATCTAAGTATTAGAAACTTGAAATTGACCCCAAGTACTTTAACAACTAGGTTAATGATACGCATCGAAATGACTGAGAGAGTAGTTAACCTTTGGATATTCCTAGGATACCCTAGAAGGTTAAATAGAAAGTAAATGAAGTTTCTCGTGTTCCACTCCACTTATATTGCCCACAGATAAAACGGTGGACACTGATTTCTTCAATATACAGGGAGATATCACTGCAGCTATCTTGCATGTCACAAGTTGAATCACATTTTAGGAGTATATCTCTTAACACTAGACAGTCTATCAGAATCCATAATATTGGCAAAAGTGGTTTGTGGACAAGGTTCCTGAATATCCTTTCCAAAGACAACAAAAAATTCCTCTCAGTTTTCCTACCTACTTATCAGAATCAGCACACCAAAATGATCAAAGGATATCAAGCTAAGTTACAAGCTCTAATTCTTTATCCTCCACCAGCAGTTCCGGAGGCGAGCAAAACTAAAATTCCTTTAACCTCTGATCCATAGGCTCCTCTTGACCCCTATTATTATCCACTCTCCTCATATTTTGTCCTAGAGGTTTGTATTAAACTATGTTCGTAACATTGTTTTAAAGGGCAAGGGTGTGAGGCGAGGAATTAAGACTTCTAGATGCATGAGGCCTAAGTCTCGAGGGCGAGGCTTAATCTTCCCACACCCGCATTTCTATAAATAATTAGAAAGGAGAAAAAAAAAAAGACAAAATGATTTAACCATCATATAGAAGAAAAACATATATAAGGGGGCAAAACTTCTTTATGCATGAGCATCTTCTGGGTGGAACGCTCATATATGGAAATGTCGTCACATATATGGGGGTGTTAAGTGAGTTGGTCCTCTAGATAGGCATTCTAAAACCCGGTATCAATTGGTCAGTATTAACCCCATAGGATTAATGATGACCCAACTAGGGTTTTAGAAACCAACAAAAAAAAAATTTAATTTACACCCGGCATCCCCTCACTAGGTGCACGTTCCAAAATTGGAATGCACATGCGCAAAGAAGCACGTCCCATACGAAAGACAAACAAAAGATGAAATTTAGATTTACTCTTTTTAAAAAAAATATAAAAGCACCCAGTGGGGGTGACCGGGTGAGGGTTTGGTAGAACCCTACCAGTATATTAAAATCTCAAAAACCTGATACAGACTAAGAGGGGGACATAAAACCAAAACCCCTTTAGACGGCCAACCCAATTAACATCTAATATTAGAGATCGAAGAGCGGTCAATTCGAATAATGCCTTAACTAGTCAGCGGCATAGCCCGAATATCTTTGAAAACTTTACTCTCAAATTTCTTGCAAGCTACTTTGGACAAAAAATCAGTTACCTGGTTGTTCTCTCTGTAAATATGTTGAAAAACCATGTTGCCGTTATGTTTTAGGAGACTGATTTTCTTCCACCAATACCACGATTTCTAAGGAGGCTCAATAAACCCATTAATAGCATCAATAATTATCTTGGAGTCACTTTGCACAATAATATTGAAGAGACCGAGCTTCTCACAGAAAGAACACCCTTCAATAACAGCTCTAATTTCCGCTAATGTGTTAGATGCAATACCATAATACTCATAATAAGCAAGAATCATCTTACCATTAGCATCACGAATAACTCCTCCACCTCCACTAAATCCCAGAATACTGATTGAAGCACCATCTGTGTTAAGTTTGAACTAGCCTGGAGACGGGCAAAGCCACTTGGTAATAATAGGTCTCTTAGCCCTGGGAAGAGCAATATGAATACTGAAATAAGAACACAACTCAGCTTCCCTGTTACTAACATGACTCCTAAACTTCCATTTAGTAGCAGCACCATTAACCCAATCATTAATTCTTCTCATCGTATCCTTGAAAGGTCTTTTGTAACTATTATACCTCAAAGAGTTCCGAAAGAGCCATATCTCCCAACAAACAAAGGATTGTAAAACATTACAAAGAAATCTCATAACAGATCCTGTTTTTCTATCCTGGAAAAAGCGCATAATCCTAGTTTGGATTGTATCTTCTTCAAAGCATCTCTATTCCAAATGTTAACTGCAAGCTCTCCTTGACAAAAGAGATGGGACAGGTTTTCACTATTGGCCGATTGACAACGCTCACATTTACTTGCTAGAGAGATACATTGGGCTTGGATGCTCAAATCAACTAGAATGGCATTGTGGAAAACTTTCCAGATAAGAACGGAAATTTTCAAAGGAATGGCATCTGTCCAAATATAAGGAGACCACTGAACTTTTGGAGATTCTATACAAACACTCACCCAACAAGATTTAGTAGAAAAATTCCCAGAGCTTTCTTTAGTCCAAATAATCTTGTCTTCATGGTTAGAAATAGTCATAGGATTGATAGATAACGCCTGATTTACTCTTTTGTTCATATAGAGTCGAAGACATAATGTGCAGTCATCAATTCCTATGGCGGATTTTAGTATCTAACTATCAATTGCAAAGAATTCACCAAAAAAATAAAATTGAAAAATAAACAATTTTAAGTCTAAGCTATGTGACAAGAACCATTTTGTTGATGTAGGAGGTGCATGTCTCAAGCATAAAGCGAGGTTCAAGGCGTCAAACAAGCGCCTCATGTGAGCCTCACACTTTTGAGGCATAATTCGTAGGGTATTTAAGCCTCAAGGTTGAGTCCTGATGAATTTTCCTTGAGCCTAGCCTCGCCTTGAGGCGTTGGCCCTCACATTCCTTTAAAACACTGGTCTATAATCCTCCATCACTATTTCCTAGTGATAGCTAGATTGGAATTCTAAACATCTAGTCCTAGGCTCATCTCTTCCAATGTCTGCAACTCGCCATTTTTTCACAAGTCATGATCAATGTTTTAAAACGGAAAGGCATGAGGCGAGGCATTAGGACCTAAAGATGCGTGAGGTGGATGCCTCACAAGAAAGCTTCATGCTCTCTCGTTTTAACAAATAAATAAAATATAGAAAAATTTGCAAAAAGTTAGTGAAATATTATAGTATATATATATTCATGTACATTGTGTGTGTTCGTGTGGGCGCAGGCGTACACATAGAAAATACTATATAAATTAGTTAAAACAAATAACAAACTTAGTTGTGACTAGAAACCTAATTTTAGTTAATGCATGAGACGTACGTCATAGGCATAGAGTGAGCTTCAAGGATGAGGCATGTGCCTCGTGGAGTTTAAGCCTCAAGGCGTTTTCCTTAAATCTTGCTCTGAGGCAAGCCTCGAGGCATAAGCCTCACACACTTTTTAAAACATTGGCCATGATCACCCAATAGATATTCCTCTATAGCTAATAGCTATGTCACCTAGATACTTCAAAAGGGGTATCGCAGTATAGACTGTATAGTACATTTCACCATTGAGTGTAATCGTCGTATATGTACTGTAGTGGAGCTGTTATCCATGATATATGGGCAACATCTATCACGGCTCCGAAGTCCTTCAAGGTTGTTGATCACAACAGCTAGGACGTGATAGATGGCCTAAAGTGTAAACTCAAAAATTGGATTAAGTAGCTTTAATCAAAGTGATTCTGCAGCAAGCAAACATTATCCGCACTTGTAAGTTTCTAAGTGAACCCCTTCTTGTTCTAAAAATGCCAGCTTGCTTAGTTGGTAAAGTGTGAGTATCGATACCACATACCTGGGTTTGAAACCCGTCTTCACCCCGCTAACCTACTAACTACTGATCCGCTTGCGAAAGAGAAATAAAAACACCTTTTCATTTCATTGATATTAATGAACATATAATTCCCACAATGGATGCCTAAACTTGTTAGAACCTCAAGAAGGAGAGCAAAAGTAAGAGGATTGTTGAACATTTTAGGGCTAAAATGGACAAAGAAGACAAATAAAATAGAAAAAACTATAGGGGGGACAAAGCACGTGTTGGTAATTCGTCATCCCCTACTAGCCAAATGGTCCACTACTCAATTAAATGTAAATAATTGAGAACCTGCCCCGTAAGTTTGTTTACAGAAGTGTTAAAATCTCAAAAGATACTCCACTTACATGAGACTATAAAATTTTCAAAGGTGATATGTACAAAGGGCCACATTGCAAAGGCTATAATGGCACAAGTCAAAAGTACAAGGGTTCATTTAACAAGTCAAAGCAAAAACAGGATGAGGGATTAAGAACTTAGTAACCTAACGGAGTTCGTGTAGCAAACAATAAGTGTAGAATTAAGCAGGATGGAGGTACAAGCGTTCAATTTAACAAGTCAAAGCAAAAACAGGACGAGGGATTAAGAACTTAGTAACCTAACATAGTTCGTGTAGCAAACAATAAGTGTAGAAATAAGCAGGATGGAGACTACACGCAATTAGAAAAGTTAAAATCCATAGTAATACTATTTTCCATAAAAAGGAATCATACCTTCATAGAATAGCTTCTTTTGCAAGCAACTTCAATGGGTGATATATGCAACTTCCTAACATCGCATGCATAAGCAACGTAATGTTGAGCAAGCGCATCTCATTCTAGTTTGCAAAAGGAACTTGATAGAAATACTACCATCAATTTCTTTATGCATAAAAGTCTTGGTGTCAGTAAGTATGCAATCTCTGAAGTATGGGCAAAGCCACTAAAGTTGCATTTTTTTTTGATCGGTAACAAAAAAATAATAATTTTATTTTCAGCAAACAACAATGTACATGACAATATCATCCATTTCTATACTTCATATTGCAAGTCAAAAATATAGTGCCATCAATTTCATTACGAGACAAGCTTTGGAATTTGCTCAAGCATCTGATCTAGGATCCTCAGTAAACAACAATGTACATGACAATATCATCCATTTCTATACTTCATATTGCAAGTCAAAAATATAGTGCCATCAATTTCATTACGAGACAAGCTTTGGAATTTGCTCAAGCATCTGATCTAGGATCCGTCAATGGCATTGAAAGCTATTTCTAAGATATGGAATAATATTTCTACACTTCTTTTCAGTATTCCCCCATATTGGGCTCAAAATGACCTGATTATATGAGTAGTTTAGTCGTAATTAAAATATGGATTAGGCCTCTTTAGACAAATGGTTTAGATTTATCTCTTAGAACCAAAGTTAGTTTTAGGGTTTTATTTGCTTATACACTCACAATGAGAATATTCCAATAGAGATTAATTTGAATAATATATTAACCTTGCTTTTAATTTCTCTAAGAGTTTTCAAGTGTCTGAGCAAAAACCTTATAAGAGGTTTTACCATGGTTTCTCTCGAATAAATCAGAGCTTTGAGTGTGATTAGAGTTTCTATCGCTCACTTCTGCCAACCATTCCTCCTGTAACGTAATGTAACAGGGATTTTTCTTACACTTGATCAATACAAATTTTGACCAAGCACAATTTTAATGGCATACAATACTTGACCCAAATGTGAACTAGTCCCAAAAAAATGATACTGCCAACCAAATTATAATCCTAGTTTCCTTCCTAATTTTTGAAGCTAAACTTCATACTAGGCAGCTCAAGATGCAAAAGATTAAAGATACTTCTATCTCTATAAAAAAAAGGAAGAAAAACATCACGTGTACACATTATTCCATCACAAGTACCCAAATTATAAGTAGGCAAATAATAGAAAAATTCTGTCAAAAAGGGATGAATAGAAATCATATTGTTAGTACGAGATAAGTGTGGCCACTTATCATACACAACACAGTCGGAAAATCAAAGGTCACAATAAGCATATTATAGGTGAATATATTCATAAGAGTGAACAGAAACATAAACATATATGAACCAAACTAAAAGCAATATAAAAATATATAAACTCAGTTAAATGTGCATATAAGTTTCCTTCTTAATGTTTTTCTTTAACTAGGAAATATCCACCATGAGAGCAACAAAGTAAAAGTTTATTACTTCTGCAACTAAAAACAAAAGTAGTAAAGCAATAATCCAAGCACAATAATAAAGTCAGAGATGGTAAAACTAACACAATTGACACAAAAAGACATCACCGCCCTCTTGAAACTGCTTCATCCAACTCCTCAAGCGATGAGGGAAATAGCTCTATATAACGACTCCCAAGTGTCATCCTATCCTTTGCCATTGCCGCCTTTGAATCCTCTGCACTTCCAAACTCCACAAATGCTTCTCCGGTCGGTCTCCCCTCCATATTAACCATTAGATGAATAGAATCTTCTGACAGTAGAAAATCTTTAAAGAAATCCATCACATCATCCTTGCCAGCTGAAAATGGCAATCCTCTCAATCTTAAGACCCCTGTATGTTCGGCCGAATCCTTCCCATCATCATACGATCTTGCCCTTGGGGCACTTCGGCGCGGCGAACCACCACGAGCATCTGAAACCTCATTGGCTATGGCCTTGTAGTATTCCTTCCTATTGCTTCTGAAAACCTCGATGTATCGCCTACCCATGTTCTGTCTGTTCCTCTGAAGTGCGAAATCAACTTGAAGAGGGTAACCCAGAACACAAAATACCTCTCCAGTGAACCGGCCATTCTTGTGGACGAAGAGAGCATCAACAATGTCTAGACCATGAAAGAAATCAGACACATCAGATTCTGAGCAATCAAAGGGAAGACCACGCAATCGGACAACTGGGAATGGTGGAGGTTGACCAATATATGCATAAGGAGAAGCATTGTACATGAGACTGGAACCCGGCGAAGCCCCATACAATGATGGGCTCGGATCAATTACACGCTGCCGTTTTGAATCCGCTTCACGCCCATCGCCACCGTCCATGTATCTTCTTCAGTCCCCAGAAACCCATAAAAACAACAGACACCACAACCCACCCGTCAATACTAAATTCAATACTTATAAACTACCCCCACCCATTAATACAGTTCAATTCGACATTTTAGATCTCTTGAAAAAATATACCCTTTTTACACCTACGGACCGAAATGAACAAAACCCAAAAGCTGAAGCAGTAAATGGGTTATGGGTACCTCAATTTAACTCTCAACTACTGCTCTGTTAATAGGAACTGAAACTCTTATCTCTGAGTAATCAAACAGTAAGAAACAAAACAAATTCCGCAAAAAAAAAAAAGGGATGAGAACCCAGATTCCATAATTCGAAATACTATATAAAAAGATTGCGATTTAGCTAGTGATTTGCAGTTTTCCATAAAATTTAGCGAGTTCTTGTACATACACCAGAAGAAAGAAATGAACTGTCTCAGCAGAGAATTCAAACCCCCACTAACGTAAGATTGTTTGAAATACTATCGGCCATAGAAGCGAAATAACCAAAAAGACAGAATCAAAGAGAACGGAAAATATAGAAATCAGAATAGAAAAATAGTGAGATAATGGAAACCCTCTTACCCTCTGTAGAACATTTTTCTGCAACAGCCGCACTGATCCCTTTCTTCCCCTTTCTGCTCTTACGAAATGAAACCAGGGGTGACTTGTTGCATATACGTATTGAGGGGTTTTCATGACTAAGTCATTAGGTTTTTTTTTAATTTCAAAATATAACCCCACTTTTCAATGCTTATATATTTTTAGAGGAGTGCTAGTCCTACTTTAAATCAAACCATACTTTCACCCTCCATCAACAACATGTCCATTTTGTAATGATTAAAGCGCTCTCACAAAAAAAAATATGGAAAGATAGTTGGTAGAAGGTGAGAGTATGGGTTTATTGAGAGTAGGGTTAGCATTCCTCATATTTTTAACATTTTTATTTATTTATTTATAGGAGAATGATACTTATTGCGTTCAGCTCTCCACTCGCACGCCCCTCCAGGTCACCACATGTCTCATTCAACCCCCATTAATTGTAGTTAAGATTTACTCACCCTTAGAGTTAATGAATCTAATTTTGATCAAGAAAGAATCTAACCATGTTTTCTTTTTTTGAAAAAAAATTTAACCCTAGATTAGTGAAGCTTAACCACAATTAGGTGGCGTTTGGTAACACTAATCTAAAAAGAAGTGCTTATTTGAAAATATGTCTAGTTAAACTTTAGATTGTTAAGTTGAAGGTTAATTGCATGTCTACATTTTAGAGATTTTATGGGTTAAAACTTCTACTTTAAAATGTAGCTAAATGGGACACGTGGCAATTTGGAGGGGCGTGTGCGTTCTGTTGGGCGAAAGGCACACACGTAAAGTATCATGCCTTTTTTATATTATATATTTTTAGCTTTTTACATGTGAAAATAAGTATGAGTACTATAGTAGAAGTCTCTTTTCCTCTTAGGCCAATTGAAAGAGAGAGATTAAATAACAGTTTAAATACAAAGAAGAGCTTTGCTTAATGGCAGAAAAACGAAGCTCCTTGTCTTTAGCTATGGTGGTGGCAATCTTGTAATTATGGGGGAGAAGGTGCTTTGCAAAATTAGTATTGTCTCTCCTCAATAATTACAAAAGTGTCATGCCTTTACACTAAGAAAGGGGAGCTCCTTTTTCTGCTATAAAGCAAAACTTTGCCTTAAAACTAAACTCATCAACAAGGGCGGAGCCAGGATTCTGTTACAGGGGGGCTAACCATGGGGGGTTCGGTGGCTACGCCCCGATTTTTTTTATTGAGGGCGAAGTTCATGGCCATTGCATATGTTTGTATCCATTTGTTAAGAATATTTGTTATCTTTATGTTTAGGGGGGGCCAGAGCCCCCATTCTCCTCGGTTCCGCCCCACTCCAAGGCTACACCCCTATGCATATAATAAGAAAAAAAAATTCTTCTCAAAACTTCAGGGGGGCTTCAGCCCCCTGGGCCCCATGTGGCTCCGCCCCTACTCATCAAAGAAAGAGAGACGCCAAGAGAGAGATCGACAAGAAAAAAAGAGTAAGAGAAAGATGGTAAGAGAGCTTTATCCTATGACACTTAGATTACTATTGCGGTATGTGAGAAAATTGAAAATTAGAGAAAAAACGATTTCTTATTAAGTTTTTTTTTTTTTTGGGTAGTCGATATCATTTACCTATGTCAGTAGAGTCAGCCGGTCAGAAGTTAGCATGGGTAGTGGAGCTCTTGTTGCTCGTACCCATGGGGGATTGAATCCCCAACCTTCCCCTTGGAAGGCCACACCCCTACCACTCACGCAAGAGGCGGGGTGTCGATTTCTCATTAAGTAATGGGGCGTTTGGATCGGATTTTATTAGCCAAATAGTGTTCGCCAAAAACTATTATTTTTAAAATTGATTGTTTGACAATTAATTTTTACACAATCAATTCTTATCACAATTGATTTTGGGTAATAAAATCCAATCCGAACGCCACCTAAATCTAGGTAAAATTTAAACCATCCATCTTATGCCTTCAAGAAACAAATTTAAATGAGATGCAAGATCTAGTATTCTAGTTGTTCCTGAGGTATGGGGCTCTCTTGTTGTGAATTGAGTAGCTTTTCCTTGCATTGGAGTATTTAGTGTGATTTTTTTTTGGGCCAAAGAGATCACTGAGGGCTCGTCTAGCATCACTATATTCCCTGGAGTTTGTATTCCCAGGGAATAGAGAATTGTTCCTTGGGAGTGATGCCAAGCAGGCCCTGAGGTGTTGAACTCGGACGTTAGGGCTTATTCCTAATGATTTTGTGCCGCGAGTTGTGGACGTTAGGGCTTATTCCTATGTAAAATTACATAAATATTTGTAATTGTTTTTTCTCTCTTTCATGAGGTACTAGATCTTGCATCTCATTTAAATTTCAGCTTAGAGAAGTGATGTTGTATCACACCTAAAGTCCTTTATTTTAATATAGTTGATGGTCATCATATGGAGGTTGAGGTGTTATTATCTCCTATTTGGTCTATTTTGTTTTGCCAGAAGTTAAGACGCCATTGAGGAGGTCTTAGAGAGGGGAGATATACTATTTTTTATGATCCTATAGATTATCTCAAAAGTCAATTTTTGGATTTTGAGAATAAGAATGATATATTTACTTTTCATCAGGATAAGGGAAGTATTAATTACTTATTATAACATGAAGTAATAGTTATAATTAAGTAAATATCCATGAATAAAAGTAATATTTAAAATCTAATAGAGTCAAATCTGAGCATTGAGTTTGTAAACTCAGAAAGTCTGCATAAGGTTTTGAGCAGACATTCAGGTTATTATTTATTTCAATTTTAGGGTGAATACAGTAGTTGAGTACATAAACATTAAGGTCAGTGGGAGAAAGTATATTCTGATGATATATCATAGAATTGTGACATTAAGGATTCAGTAAGGTGCCATTTAAGTTCAACATTATAAATCTCTATTCGTTGATCTCATGACCTCTTAGAATTGTCACAAAAAACTTTTATTGAGAAAGTTCTAAAGATGATTGGTATGTCACATTGAGCTCCTAAAGAGAAATTTGTATTATGAACTATAAATTGAATAGTTAAAGTGTCCTAAGATTTAGGCTGAAATTAGTACTGTAAAGTTTCATTGTTACACTTCAATCGAAAAGTCTTATGTATAAACAGGTCTTCACTCATTCAGATATATCTCATACAGTGAATTAAAGTTTCCATTTTAGTTTTGCATAATCTGAGTGTTAAACCATTAAGAATAGTATATAGTATTTGCAGAAGATTAAGAATATTAGCTCACATATATGATGGTACTGATATCCATAAGTTTATTGGGTATTCAATTTGGGATTGTGCTGGATGTATGAACATCAAGTAGTCGACATTGAGTTATATTCCTATTGGTTGTGATGCTATCTAGTGAAAAGTATAATGATTTTTATTATGGAATCGTCGACTAGATAGGAAGGATACATAGTTGGTTTAAGTTTTTTGAACAAGTTATGTAATTGCGGAATTTTATCTCAAGGCTCTAGGTCTTCAGTTTTATTACTGGGCCGCTGGATATAATATTGTGATAACTACGCATCAGTTTACTTCTCTCAAAACAATAAGATTTAAAGTTAGTCCAAACACATGGATGTAAGGTGTCTTGTTATGAGAGAGAGAAGATTAGATAACATAAGGTGTCTGAACCATTAACCATAAAGTTGAATCATAAGGTATTTTTGGAGCTTGTCTTACAAATGAGAATAAAAGACAACACTTATTCATTTGGTTAGTGATAGTATGTTGTTAGCATTTCAGTTACAGACAAAAGGTTCTCTGCTATAGTTATTGAGATTTGCCTATTAATTAGTTATAATGAACAATATAGCAATGCATCACTCTGCATTTTCATTTTGTGTTAAATGGTGTTTTAAATTTGCAGATTAAGTGACCAAGGAAAATTTTGAGGATCAAATATTGAGATGTGTGAAGTTAGTACATCATGAGGTTATAATGCTTGAAACCATAGAGAATGAGGGTACTAGTATGGTGACCATGGAATGATGTCATGCAATAGTATAGGTATGATGACCTCCATGATCCGGTATTAGTGGTTTAATTTGTCTAGGTTTTGTTCACCACATTTATGTATATTGGCTTGACTATCTGAAGTGTGTTTTCAGTGTAGCCACACATCTGTCGTTTTCAAAATTAAGTTGTTTATCCGAGAGAGTCATTTTAAAAGAATTTTCCGCATAAGTAAAATGTTTTTTCTTTTTAATGATCATTGCAGATTAAGTAGGAGAATGTAAGATTTTCCATTAGGTTTATGATCTTGGCAATGTTCAGTGTCCAAACCCGGATAAAGTCTACTCCAGTTAAGGTTTTAGTTGTAGCCAAACAGTGGCGGTTTAAGCATTAATTAAGTATATAGGGTTATAATGATGATCTCTAGTCCCCTTGATGGGTTAGGGTTCTATGACCTAAACCCCAAGTATAAATAATACTTACAGGCTATCGGTCTCATATCCAACTTCTAAGAAAGTCTGCAGTAAAGCATCTTTCCCATCAAGAGCTAAGGAGTCATGGAATCTGAAGACTGTGTGCAGTGTGCTGCTTTCTCGTCATTGACAACTAAAGGTTCTCTTCAACATCTTCAATAGTCGGAACATGTAAGTAATTCTTGAAGCTATGATTGACTAGATCCAGTATAAAATCTAATAGATATATATTTGTGTGGATTCCAAGTTGTGTCCAGTGATTTGCACAATGAACACGGAAGAGGTATGCAAAGATCGTCACAATTTGTTCCAAGCAGAGGGAAAACTGGTATCAATCCTCTTAAAGACAAGCATCGGCAGAATCTCTTACCTTGGTCTGTTAACTGTTTTTTTCTAGGGATAAAACCTCGGTCTGTTAACTTGCCTACAGGAAAAGAGGATGGATAAATGATATATAAATTAATAATAGGAGAGATTCCATACATGTACACTCATGGTGAACCTTTCGATGAGCTGCAACCTATGATTTTTGTAAAATCATAAACGTTGATGTTGATGTGCAAATCCTAGGAACCATCCACCATTTTAATAACTTAAAACAATCCAATTTTGCTGATTTTTGGCCTAGGAGATCAATTGAGCTGTGTCATCCTTAGGCTGTACATCAAACCTACTCTTTGGCTAGGGTTGCACAAAGCCCGATCGGCCCGTTGGTACGACTCGGCTTGTCCCAGTTTGGCTCGAGATCGGCCCCGGTCCAAAAGCTAATTTAAGCCAAGCCAAGCCTAAAAAAAAAGCCCAAAAGCTAATTCAAGCCGAGCTCAGGCCAACCCTTGTGCGGCTTGGCTCGGCTCGGCTCGAAGCCCGACTCGATTGAGGTTCAGTTCGGCCCGAACTCGGCTCGGCTCGAGTGTTATTAAAAAAATAAAAAATAAATAAAAATATTATATATATATATATATATATATATATATATATATATATAAATAATATAAAATATTATTATTTAAAAAAAAAAGGATTCAAGCCGGGCTCGAGCCAAGCCAAGCCCGGCTCGAGCATGAATCAATTCGGCCGAGCCGAGCTTCGAGCCAAGATTTTCAATTCGGGCCGAGCTTCGGGCCGCACATTCAAATGCCATTTCGGGCCGAGCCGGGCTTCGGGCCTCGCTCAAATCTATTCAAGCCAAGCCGGGCTTGGCCAAACCCGGCTCGAATACAGCCCTATCTCTGGCAGTAGGGCTGCACAAAGCCCGGTTCTGCTCGGTTCGGCCCGAGATCGGCCCGAAATTTTGGGCTCGAACAAGCCAAGCCAAGCCTACAAAAAAGCCCGAAAGCTAATTCAAGCCAAGCTCAAGCCCACCCTTGTGCGGCTCGGCCTGACTCGATTGAGGTTCGACTCGGCCTGAACTCGGCTCGGCTCGAAAATTATTATTTTTTTCTTTAAAAAAAATAAAATAATATATATATATATATATATATATATATATATATTATTTATATATATCATTATTATATATATAAATAATATAAATTTTTATTTAAAAAAAAAAAGGGATTCAAGCTGAGCTCGAGCCAAACCAAGCCCGACTTGAGCTTGAATCAATTCGGGCCGAGCCGGGCTTCAAGCCAACTATTTTTTTTCGGGCCGAGCCGGGCTTGGCCAAGCCCGGCCCAAATACAGCCCTATCTAGCAGCACCCAAATTCATCTCCCCGGTAAACCTTGAACTGGTTGTGATCTTCCCATAACAATTCGGCAAACCTTGAATCAAGAAAAAATGGAACTAAGATTTCAATGAGCATGAGGGTTGAGGAATGAAGAATGGCTACACGTTGAAGGGTGAAGAAAGCTAGATCAAATGGACCTCAGATTTAATTAATTGAAATTGAGGGCAAAGTGAAAATTACTCGTTGTCATTTTGTGGACTGGAAACACAATTTTAAATACATTAAATGAGTTAAATGAGTATGAGTGCTTTTCAAGGTGTTAAAATTTTATTTGGTGTGTGGGCTCTTAATACCAATTTTGATATTAGGTGCCGACTAGAAGATTTGCACTCCCTCAAAACTAAACTCATCAAAGAAAGAGAGATCGACCAAAAAAAGAGAGTGGGAGAAAGATGGTGAGAGGGCTTTATCCTAAGGCATTTAGATTACTATTGCGGTATGCGAGAAAATTGAAAATTAGAGAAAAATGATTTCTCATTAAGTAATGGGGCGTTTGGATCGGATTTTGTTAGTCAAATAGTGTTTGCCAAACACTATTATTTGTAAAAGTGATTGTTTGATAATTAATTTCTACACAATCAATTCTTATCACAATTGATTTTGGATAGTAAAATCCAATCCAAACGCCACCTAAGTCTATGTAAAATATAAACCATCCATCTTATGCATTTAAGAAACAAATTTTAATAAGATGCAAGATCTAGTATTCTAGTTGTTCATGAGGTATAGGGCTCTTTTGTTGTGAATTGGGTAGCTTAGCTTTTCCTTGCATTGGAGTATCTAGTGGGAATTTTTTTTTCTTGGCCAAAGAGGTCACTGAGGGCCCGCTTGACATCACTCTATTCTCTAGACTTTCTATTCCAAAGGAATAGAGAATTGTTCTTTGGGAGTGATGCCAAGCGGGCCTTGAGGTATTGAACTCGGAAGCTAGGGCTTTTTCCTAATGATTTTGTGCGCAACTTGTGGATGGTTTTAGCTGGGTTTTCTTAGTGTGTGTGATAGTTGCCCCTTTTTTGTTTCCCAAACAAATCCAGTTTCTATACCTAAAATGCCCCTCAAATTTCTATATCCAAAATGTTTCTCAAATTTTTTCTTTTCAAAATGTCTATTAAACATTTTATTTATTGTATTATTATAATTATAATAAATATATAATTTTTATTATAATTAAATAGAGGATCTCCATACTCTTTTCAAAATACCTATTAAACATTTTTATTTATAATATTATTATAATTATAATAAATATATAATTTTTATTATAATTAAATAGAGGATCTCCTACGTGCACACTCAGTTAATATATATAAGCCAAATTAATGGCATAATTTATTTACTTGGGCTTCTTCACTCCCTTGTGATTAAGGGTGTTAACGGGCTGAATTTAAACCACAAAAACCTCTTGTGAATGAGTTAGGCTTAGATTAGGCTCAAGTTTGGCATGCCTATTCTAAAGTCACAAATAGGAAAGCTGAATCCATTGCCTTGGATTTTATGGATTATATTTATTTAATCCATAAATTAAAAGAAAAAATAAATGATGGTACTGGATTTGTGCAGCCTTGGAATACTTTTGATACATCTCAAGTATTGGCAATTCAAAGAGGAAATTATAGGAAATTAGGAGACCAGCTTTCCACTTTTTTGGTGCAACTGATTGTGCTGAATTAAAAGAGTCAAAGTATGCAGCCTTTAATGACCTTTGACAATTTCCAAAGACAAAAAAAATGACCTTTAACAATTC
Source organism: Tetracentron sinense (assembly GCA_015143295.1). Classification (NCBI taxonomy): domain Eukaryota; kingdom Viridiplantae; phylum Streptophyta; class Magnoliopsida; order Trochodendrales; family Trochodendraceae; genus Tetracentron; species Tetracentron sinense. Next base: position 42,463,604 of record CM026557.1, read on the forward strand.
ATGTTTCATGCTCCCATCTTTCAAATGCTGTTAACCAAAAAAAAATCTTTCAAATGCACATGCATCATATGCTAGATAGACTTCTCGTCTACTATACAGATAATTGTTTTTTAAAACCATCTTTAAGGTAAGTAGCAAATGGAGATAACAAATATGTCATTTGCTATCCCATATACATATTTGCTACTTTCATTTTTATTTTTTCAAAATTATCACTCAAATGATAAGTAACAAATATAGGTAGTAAATATTATTTTATTATTATTATTTTTTATCTTCTAAAGAGTCCTCGGCGTGGAAGAGACTTTGAATAGAGGATTTTATAATATTTAAACATTTGAATTTTGTACTTTGTTGTATGCCTCAAACACGGCAAATTTGCCGTATGAAATTGAAAGTAATAAATTTGATATTGAATTTGTTGTGCCAGTTGGAGATGATGTTGTCCAACTGGCACAACATTTGTCCTTTGTTACTCCATTTGCTTCCCTCTTTTGGAGATCGTCTAAGTTCCGTACACATACAACCTTGGTACATTAACATTACGGTCTGCAACCCTCGGGCTTGTAGCCTAGTGATTAGAGTCGAGGTCTCGAGATCAATTCTGGCTCATCTCAATATCAGGTGTATGGGTTGGGGGTTTAATTTGCATAAACTGAGACTAGTCTACCCAGGATACCTACATTTACCCAAAAAAAAAAGGGGTCGAATTTGATCTGGCTCTCGCCGGACCAAAATCATCCGGCCTACCCTTTGAGTGTGACATGTGGTGATAGAAAAGGGAGAGAATATCAAATTGAGAGAAGTAAAAAATTAGGGGGAAATGAAATGACTTCTACCCCCTTTTTCTCGCCACATGCCGGATGATTTTATGATTTTGGATCAAATCGGACCCCCAAAAAAAACATTACGGTCTACTGAGCCGATCAAAATCTTACGTGCAAGCAAATATTAGAATCTCATTCTGACATATTTCTTCCACACGCGTATCATGCGCGTAACGATAGCATACTTCTTGGAGAATAGTACACGACTGTAATATCAAGTGCCATGACCCTGGTTTCCTCCGGCAAATGTGGGAGGATTTTGTCCCCACTGGTTTGATGGGACACATCACGCAATTACGTGAGTGCCAGACGAAAATCCTCCGGTACTTATTGGTTTCAATCAGGTGGGTAGAGAAGAAGCTGAGTTTTGATTTGTGAAGGGTTTGAGAGGAGGGATTTGGACCTCAGAAAATCACTGGGTGAGGGTTGGAACACCTTTTGCATACTTGCCCCAACACACCTTCTCTTCATCAAAATCTTTGATTACAACTACTCATCTTCGAATTTTTCCAATACCCATTATTTAATTTGGTATTTCTCTTAGTGGGTATCTCTTATTTCGATCTAAATTACAGTTTCAAAGAAGAAATCTTGAAGAATTTTCTTGATTGAGAGTGAAAATAGGATGGTGAGAGCTCTATCGATGGTCGGTTCCTCGGTCATCGACTCGCATACCTGTCCATGTCTCTGTTTGGATGCTCTGTCTTCGTCTAATATGAGTTTCAAGAGTAGTGGGGATCTGGGTTTATATAGAAATTTAATGGGGAGGAAGCATTTGAGGTGGCCAGGGTCATTGAAGTTGAGCAGTTCATTTGTGGATTCAGGTTATGAATGGCGGCTCTCTGCGAAACTGAATCGGTGTTCGAAGAAGCAGAGCAGGGTTCGGAGTCTTGTGATTGTCAATGAAGTGGCTGGACAGTATGAGGATAGCTTTGAGGATGTCAAGAAGGTGAGAAAATTGCTCTAGTAGATGTTTTTTTTGTTTTTTTTAATTGTATTTAAGATTGATTACTCTTAGATTGGAATGTTTTGATGAATTCATGCAAATTGACATTTTTCGATCTGTACTAATCGAAGGTATGATTTTGCGATATTGAGTTTCGAAACCTCTTTTTTTTTTTTAATAACTTCATATCTGTAATGGAATGTTTTGATGAATTGTATTTAAGATTGATTAATTTCTATGTGTGGTTCATGAGAATTGACATTTAATAATCAGTGATTGAAGGTATGAATTTGCGATATCGACTTTGAAATATCTTTTGTTGATTATCAGATTGTTTCATTTCTGTAATGGTAGAAGTGGGAAAATGTGTTTTAGGATTTCTAGCCAATCACTTCTGTAAGGATCTTATCAAGAAGTTTCAATCAAATAGTCATCTCTCCTAGTTCCATTAGGAGAAACAGTAACACTAATTAATTTACATGAGAATTCTCGATTTTCTTGAAAAGAAAACAAATCTTTGAAGAACAAACCTCTGTTCGAAACCGCAATCAACTCTTTCACCAGTCCTTGTAACCAATTCAAGCGCAACGTCGCACAGTGAATCTTACAATTTAAATCCCCAATTGTTTGATGTGCCAGAACATAACCCTCTATACTCTTTATTGCCTCACTGAGAAACCAAGAAATACATTTCGTCAAACCCTCATGCAGACACCAGCCGTCAGAGAGAATAGTAACTTTTGGGTATAAAATCCCCAATATGTCTACCATCTTCATGGAAAATTCAATGAGGACTAATTTGAACATGATTCAAGATAGTAGAAAGGTGGAAAGACTTCATATTCTGATTATCTTCTTTTAACCATTTAAACCCTACAATTTTGCTTCAAACCAGTTCCTATGTTCTTATAGGCCTCTTTCACTTCAGTCTTCTTACTGTGAAGTTCTCTTTTCATTCTTAGATTGTAAATGCATACCTCTGACAAGACTTTTAGCCTTAAAATATTTTGATGAAGAGATGCACAAATATTTCCATTCCTCTCCTTTCGGTCGATCTTGACCTTTTCAGTTTGGCAAGATACTTTTGATAATGAGGAAACCACTTGTAGACACTTGAAATGGCCTTCAATCAGTCTTAATTATCATATTTCCATCTACAAAATATTAAAAAACGTGTTTAAATCCTATAGTGCGCACATTGCTGGTGTGTGCACGGCCATTTATTACCAACATTTTTCTAAACTTGACACTAGGAAAAGATTCCATGTTGGTTCCTGTGATTCTGGTTTTCCACATCTTCCGGAGTTTCCAGAATCTAATCAGGAACTGCTGGATTATTATCATTTTTTAAATGACATTTTTTTATTGGTATTTTTCGAATGACATTATCTCTTGTGATGCTTTGTTTTGACCAAGAACCTCTTGGATTGCAGCAAATAATCAACCTTTTTACATCCAAAGCAGTAAGGACTGTTCTAAACCAGCTTTATGAGATGAATCCAACGCAATACAGGTGGTTTTACGAGTAAGTACATCTCTGTTTTCTCACAGGCATTTTCTATGGTGGCCTTACCTCAAATTGTCTATGACTATCCCATTGCCATCGAGATTTTTGGGTTCTTGTATTGTAGTTGGAAGACTCAGCGTGTTGACTTACGACTTGGTTTAGTCAATACTTTCTTTTGGCATACAAAACATCATGTAGCCAGCTACGCTAAAACTATTGCCTAGAATCCATGATTTTGCGTGACTCATGCCTTGCCCCCGAGTCAACACGGACTCGGAAAAATCATGTCATTTTGTTTATGTAAGGGAATATAACGACCAACATTGCAAAACTAATGATTATGAAATACATGAAGGAGATCATTGATCTGATAGTCACCAAGTTGACTCACCCAAGTGAAGTTTTTATATTCGAGAGTTGATTCAAATTCACGAGTTCTCTCAGCTTGATTTGCATATATCAGTGTCCAATCATGTGAATTGTTGTGGTTTTGACAGTTTCGTAGTAATAAATAAGCCTGGCGATGGGAAGCGTTTCATTCGTACCCTTGCAAAGGTAGTCTTCAGAAGCTTAGGGTAGAGCGTGAATTATTTAAGTACTTTATGTTTGGAAGGAACAATAAAGCTTGGAACCCATCTGTATTTTTTTCCAGGAGAAGCAGGAGCTCGCTGAAAGAGTGATGGTAACGCGCCTTCACCTGTATGGTAAATGGGTTAAGGTATCTCTTTTAGACTATGCTATTTCACCCAATCTTTTCCACTCACTATGCTTTGTGCCACAAGACTAATTTATCCATTTTTATTCTGTCACGGTGATCTAGAAATGTGATCATGCTGAAATATATAAAGAGATCACTGATCAGAACTTGGAGTTGATGCGAGAACGACTCATGGAGACTGTAGTATGGCCGTCCGATGACACAAACACTGAGAAGATTGGATGACGGGTTACAACTTGACAAGAAAACCTTGATTTTCTTGTCTTTCATTGTTGTTCTTACTGTGGTATATCCTTGCTTTTAGATTGATAGGTTAGGTTCCAAAGGCTTTCATTTATATTATTTTCCACAACCTAATAAGAAATTTTGCACATTGTGTAAGGCATGTGACCATCCACAGTGTCAAACTCGCCAAATTTGGTTTCTCATATTAAGATATCAGCTAATCAAACACTTGTCCAGGGCTGAATCATCCGATTGATGGGTTCTACATAAGAGATCTGAGCCCGGAAAATCTGAATACATGTAATTAATCCTATTTTGGGTATGATCCAAGTATATTTTCGATATGATTTGGTGCAGCTGACAGTGTTGCTTATTGTTGAATTGAAGATGGTTGAGACTTTTTTTTCTTGAAACAAGGGTACCTGGGCCTCGTAGAGCACCCAACTAAGTACCTCGGCCGTGCAGATCCCTTGTACTGCACAACCAGGAAAGCCAGGATAAATGGGTTGAGGTTGATTGGCTTTACTAGTTTTACGAGTAATATCATCTTAAGCTGGGTTCTCCAGTACCTTTAAAGGTTTAAAGTTAGTGCACTTATCTTTATGTAGAGGAGGCAATATAGAAGGCAAAGGTTCATTGGCTAATTCTATGGTCTCAGTTTTTACTCACAAGAGAACAGAAGAAGAAATCAGCTATAGAAACTCCAATAAACTTAGGCAGACTCGAGCATAAAACCTGTTCAACACGGGGTACAAATCAGCTATCCACTCGATAACTTGATCATAGTTTAATTTGGATGCTCGACGCACTTTTCTGCAATCAGTTGTTAGAATCAATATAGGTGTTCAAATTGGGTGTAGTTTGTTTCAGGAGGAACAATTCCCATGCAAAGTTTGCATCTCACTTGCAGGGAGCTTCTACCTCAGCTGCCACTCGCTTCGCCCCGTCCCCAAGACTTTAGTACTCTCATTTCTATGCTATCTTTTCTTTTGTCCAACCTAACTTTAAATCTATGAATTTATGTGAGTGATCTATAACTTATCTTCCTTTTATTTCCATTTTTATATTTCAATACTGATGTGGGGAGGTTTGTATAACATAATACGAATAGTTATACTTTTATATTAATCTATTTAGCTCTTATAGCCTGAACCAAGAATGGGCTCATGACCTTAGATTCCAGCCTCGAACTGTTTGATCTGCAAAAAAGTCAATCTTATAATGGATAAATTCAGATGCGGATTATGGTCTCAAACCTTCACAAATTTTTCCGTGACATAAATCATATGGAGCTTCCATGAAGCAGTCAACTTGTAATGCATTAGTTTTAGCATGGAAGGGAATTTAAACTCTTGAACTGGCCTGCCCACTGAACAGGACACTGCATTGTCCCAGCTGTGTTTGGATTTCAGTCTTGATTGAGAATACTATCTGATGTGTGAATGGCATCGATGGCAGGCTCCAAAAAACAGAGATGAGGTTGAACAGCTGAAGAATTTTAGAACTCAACTTTAATCTGATTGCGACAAGCAAACTCATATTTTTGTCACATTATACATTACAACAGGTTATATTACAAGGACTGACCCATGCAAAAAATCTGCCTACAAAATCAGAGTACAGATCTCCATGTAGAAATGGGTTTTTGATCATAACCTGGATGGCAGAACCCAAAAGGAAGCAAAGCAGGTTCCAGGAGTGCTTAAAAGAAACTGAAGCACTGTATAACGCCTACAAAAATAGTGGCAGAGATTGAATTTAAAAATAGAACACACACACAAACTTTTGTCTTTAGAAGTGAAGATTACCATGTCCTTGTAGGCCGGCGACAGCTGGATGTGATCTTACAATAACCCTGTTATACCCCAAGCACCAACCCGCACTCAAATGTATCTTCTCAACTTCTTGGGATGCATGACTGATAAAAACTGGATCACGTTGAGCTGTCGCCAAACGTCAACTGTTTGAGAGCTGTTGTTACTCGAAACTGCACCACATAATGAATTGGATTTGGTTTAATAACTAAAAGAGTTTCCAAAACCACACGAAAGTGATGAACCCTCTGAATGCAGATATTAAATAATGACCTTTACATCCAAGCAGGGATCATCGTCCATATTCTTTATTTGAGAAAAAATGCCAGCATTCCATAGTTTCACAACCCGACTAAATGCCTCAGGACTGCTTGGATAAGTGAGATTTACTACACACCAGATGGCAGCCGTGCGTAGCCGATTGTCGTTACTCTGCAAAAACTTGATTATAAAAGATTGGGAGCAGTCGCCTGCTTGTGGAAGGAGTTGCTGCATAACTGCTTCTTTATGGAACTCGTTGCCAGTCGCAACATTGCTGAGCACGTACACTCCCTAAATGAGAATGATGCATGATCTATCAAAAGCAGGAAAAATATGATTCCCCTCAAAAGGTTCTCTCTCTTTTGAGGAGATCACAAGGGGAGAGCAAGATGGAGGCTTTTTTCATTACATATGATCTCTTAAACATGATATTTTTGCTGTGAGCAATAATCCACTCCTTGGGGCGAGGAGTGGACTATTGCTCCTCACCCTCACAAAGCCCCTTTAACTGCCCTTGAACTATGGTTAATAAGTTTTAAGCCCTGTGGTTATTCTTTTTTCTAAAAATCAAGGATAGATGCTTTAACCCTAAGGGTTAGTGAATTTTAACCACAGTTAAAAAGGAACACATGGTGAGAAAAAAAGGGCGAGATGCAATTTCCGCTCTTCGAGGGCAAGGAGCGGATTATTTTCCTTTTGCTATTACTTGATAATCTCATCACAAGAAGGCATTAGATGGCAAAAGAGTAGCAAAAAGTATAACTAAAACAAAGTTCTAACCTGAACCCAGACTTCTGTATATGAAGTACTCCACAATTGCCTTCCAACAGCATTCAAAATAATACCGTCTTCGGCCAACACATGTTCAATGGAGTTGATACATCCATTGACGAGATTGCGGACAAGGGCCAGAGCTTGCTCTTGGATAGAAGGCTCAGGATCTGCAGTATAAATGCAATCAGATAGTGGTTCATTTTAAAAACTACATCAACATCAAACATCAGCAAAAAATGAGCATATGTATTACCACAAATAAGGCTTGCCAATGTGGATGCTGTCAGCTCCAGAAAAATTCCTTGTTTGCAACTGTTGTCAGCAAGAAACATCAAGTTCCTCAAAGCCCATACGGCATTTAACCTTAGCATCGAATCCATTGATTTTGATAGCTGAACAAGCTGTTTCACACCTCCACATTGGATGAAAGTCACCCTACGTGTTGTAAAATCAACCACTATGTTGCTAATAGCACCAAGAGCTGCAACCTGGAAACAAAGCATTATTATGGATCCAGATACAGAATTTTTCTCTTATGGAATTCAGGAGCATGATTTGGTTAAAAGACTGAAGTCTAGACCGTTACGATGGTCTAAAAATATTGAAGTCATACATATGCTACCAACACCAAAGAGTGCTCTTAGGCAACAAAAAATCCCAATTAGACTATTACTCCGATCATTTCAAATTTCATTTGGACCATTCACTATGAATTTTTGTTGACATCCAAAAAAAGTTCTTTAACAATATAGTTACAGTCAATTGGTCAGGTTTGGGAGTAGAACTCTTTAGTGAGTTCCGCCAAATGGTGGATCCTCTAACATGGATAAAGTTAGTCACAAGGCTTATCAACTCTTCTATAATCTATAACCTATGGATCTAGATTTCCATATAAGAAAGTGGAAGTACAAATTATGTATCGATATTAGGTTTTTAATAGTAGCTAGCATATTGCATTGCACGTACATCAGACTTCAGTGCAGAAGTCTGAAGTGAACAACCATTTAAGATCACTAGATTAGAGCTTGAAAATTTGCACAGATTATCGGTAATTCAGCTGAAAGTCAATTATTCACCCGAATTATCGTTAATTTGCAGGTCAGTGAAGTATCAATTTAGTTATAAACTTAATGAAGTTTTGACGAATGGTTGAAATTTTGAGTTCTTCGAAAGACTTTGATTTTTTTGGGTTTCTCTCTATTTTTTTATTTCTTTCCTCACATTTCGCTTGATTTGAGTCGCTTGGGTGAAAATCAACCCAAAGGAGGTGAACATCAACACAGGAAGAAGATTTTCCACAAAAAGTCTATTGAAATGTAACTTTTTAGAGATTTTTTTTAAAAAAAATTTTAGGCTTATTTTAAGTTCATTTCATACGAAAATCATAGTATGTTCAATCAGGAGCGGAGTTAGAATTTTATTGTAGGGGGCACACAATAGTTGTTTGGAAATATTGGTAATTGTTGATGAATTTGTGCAAAATGATTAGGTGGATTTGGATTATTTTGGGTTTGGCGCTGTAGCCCCTGAAAGTTTTCAGGCGACTAAGTTCATAGATCGTTTCGTCCATACGTTTCATACATATCCTACAGGTATTGTTTCTCCATGTTTACGGGGTAGCTGTCCCCGTGCCCTATGGCTATACTCTATTAAATAATTAAATAAGATAGTATAAAGAAATAGGGAAATGTTTAACCAACTGCACATTTGCTATGTAGTGGAATATGTGGTCTTCATTAGTCCACATTCATCTTTTTAACCCCACTAACTGTGGTTAAAATTTACTCACTCATAGGGTTCATCCATCCAACCTTGGTTTTAAAAAAAAAAAACATTAATGTTAATTTAGTTAAGCTTAACCATAATTAAAAGGGACACTGCGGTCGACTAGATCGCAAAATGCGGGATCGGCTAGTCATTGCTCTAAGATATATATATATATATATATATATATTTTTTTTTGTTTCCAAAAGCTTAGATGTCTCCTTGCCCAATGGCTATGTCCTATTAATTTTGATGTTTCCTATTTTTAAGAAATAAAAAAATTAAAAATTTAATCTGATTCTTATTTTTACTATAACATGATTACTAGTCCATATTAGGTGTAATTTTAGTATATGTATGCCTTGCCGATCTATCGATGGGAGTGTTGCTGCATGTTATTTACCAATGAGAGTGTTATGTTTGAGTATACATCTGTGTACTATCATCTTATGAGTACGAGTAGAGCACAGTGTTGTGACTATCTACAAAACCCATACTATTGCTGTCAGTCAGGATCAGGACAAAAATGACTTCAAGACTCCGCACAACTCCATACAATATCAGATGTTAAAAAAGAGTCATGAAAAGAGTTCACTAAAAACATCAAAATTCTCGAACTAAAATCTGCGTCACCCTCTATATGGTCATGGATGAGAGCTCAAAAAGTTAATGACATGGAAGAACAATAAATTGCTTAGCAAATTTCTTTTTTTTGGTAATCACTCGGCAAATTTCAAGAGACTAAATAAAAGAGTTTTAAAAGGAAAAAAAAAAAACCTGCAATAAGATATTCAGAATGATGTTCATTGATCTGTTTGGTAGTTCAAGCAATTTTCCACTTCATTTTTATGACAAAGAAAAGTCTCTAAGATGTAAAAACCATGCGCATAGCTCAAGTAAATGAAGAATCACAGGGATTAGCCCCAGTCATAGATACAAACTATGAAAGGTATGTTTTGAGGATCCAATTAGGGGGATAACCAGGGCCGGAGCCAGGGGGGCGAGTGGGGGCCATGGCCCCCCCCCAAAATTTTTGTAGTTCCTTCATGTTTGGTATGAAATAGTAGGCCTCACAAATTTTTTTTAGTGTACTTGGCCCCCCCAAATTTTTTTGTCTAATAGTATATAGTGGCCTCCCAATTTTTTGCCATATATATAGTGGGCCCTTCAATGTAGTCCAGTTATGCCCTTTAGGTCGCCACATGTCCATATTGACACCACTTAACTATGGTTAAAATTCACCCACTCTTAGGGTTCACCTACATATCCTTGGTTTTTAGAAAAAAAGCATTAAAAAATTTTTAACCTTAGGAGTTAGTGAATTTTAACTAGGGTTTGAAAAAAAATTGATATTAAAAAAAAAAACCAAAGATAGGTGGGCAAATCTTAACCACAGTTAAGGGGTATCAATAGGGGATATGTGGTGACCTCAAGGACATTACCGGGAAAAAAAATTCTCAAAATTAAAAAAATTTACACTAAAAAAAAAATTATCGGGGGCTATGCCCCTGAACCCCCAAGTTCCATACCCTCAAATCCATCAGTTTTTTTTATGCGTGTATTTCCCTCCCCCCCCCAATGAAAAAGTCCTGGCTGCGCCCCTGGGGATAACACATCCATGTTTGGCAAAGCATCTCAGATCACACTGTCTCCTCTTTGACTAAGTTGAAGATAAGCACTTCAGCCACATTGCGGTGGGGCTGAATCGATGTTTGCACCCGGGTTAGTTTACGTAGGCGCTTTGAATGATCATCTTTCAATTTATTAGCCATTGGAAGTTTTTACACTAACCATCTCACATCCATAAGACCTAGTATGCATAACTGCAAACCTGGTATTTCACTACGTTTATACTTTCTGACTTTATTAAATCGCCGATTAAGTTCTTCAACCATACAGGTCGTGCATTGAGGGACCCATTTTCTAAACTATACTATTTGGTTCAAACGTGCCAATATAAGTGATCGATGCTTCAGAATCTTATCTAACCATGTTACATAAGATTTAGGAGTTACCAAATGAGCCCTCTTCTGTAGTTCGGCTGAACCCACAATTATATATATATATATATATAATAGATAAAATGAATCTTGGTGAAGTGCCTTGTTTTCAAGAGTTTTTTTATCTGAGACAGATGTTTGATCTAATTTTAAAATTAAGACAATTTTAACATTACAGGACCAAAACATGCTTTCCATCATTTCAAGATTTCAATTCACATATCTTGGCAACTGAGCATATGCAAACAGCCAATTGATTCAAGGTCTATGAGCCAAGAAAGTGAGGAGAATCATATAGTTGCCTTCCTTGTAATCAACTGCAATCTAGAGATAATTAGCGACTAAAATAGGGAACATGATCATCACTAAAGATAAGAAAAGACACACCTGGACTGAAGTAGAAGGATCATGTAAAAGCTGAACCAAGGGAGTGATCATCACTTCATTCATAAAACAACCTGCACTCAGATTCTGAATCACATCCTATTAACAAAACGTCTAGAAGATCAAATCAGAGTTTTAATATCATGAAATTAGTATTCTTACTGCGAACCTTAACTGACCGAGAAACACTTCTTATACAAATGCAAGCTGCTGAACGCACTTCAGCACTATCATGAGTTAGCGCATCAGTTATCGAGTTCAAGACCTATACCATCCATGAGAAGGAAGTTAGGAGTTGCAAGTAAGTTGACCATTTGTGCATATGAATTTATTCAAACGGCAAGCCATGAATCATCTTTAATTTTAAGTTACCTATTCAGTCATAGGTGATGGATCATATTATTTTACCATGTTACTATTTTTTTACATGTTAAAAGTGATCAAGCAGCATAAAGCTCATCAGTTATATCCCTATTTCATAATATCATTCACCACCCATCAATAAGATAATTAACCAAGAGGTTATCATCTACCGATGCCTTAAAATGTTCCCAGCAATTAACAAACCATTAATTACAAGTTCAAAAAAAAATAAAAAAACAAAGTTCAAATCAATATAAAGATCAGAAAGAGTGGCAGCAAAATCTCACTCCCACTCTCACGCTCTCCAATGCCAGCTTCCAACAACGAATTGCCTGCTCCAACTCCATTATGATCAGAAATTGGTGAGTTTGCTCGCATTTCACATCACCATATTCATAGGCAACCAACTCATCCTCACAACTCTCTAGCAAGATATTATCCGATAGAACTGGATCATAATTTGAAGCATGTCTCCTTAGTTGCCACTCCCTAAGCCTCATCTTGTAATGGACGAACATCAACTTATCCAATTTCTCTTGCTTCAACTGTTTCTTCTTTTTGGTATAGATTTGATCAAATGTACTCCAATCCTTTAGTACCCAGTTGAGGATAGGTTTGGCTAAACTGCAGATAACAATACATTGGAGAATGGGAGTTTCCCCAACCATAGTTTTCCCAAGAAACTGTAAAACAATAAAATAGTCATAATTTATACTGTAAAAAGAAGATTATTGCAAAACTAAGATTTACTAATATATTTTTTTTGATCGGTAAATCTATGGTTTACTAATATATTAAACCATTCTCATTCACCTAGAGTAAGTTTATTTTGAGTTTTTATTGCCATGCCCATTTCAAAGTCTCTTTGAGGTTTTTCATTTAAAGGCAACTAAGAAAGAAAATTGTGAGTTAGAAATTACTTACTGATAATTTATTTTTAAAGTTAAAATGTTCATAACATTCCAAATAATGTACCTCTTTAAGAGCATCAATTTATTTTTTCATGTCTTCCTCCATCCACATAAGCACCCTTTGCAAGCCACGTCGAACTTCTCCATCTTGTAAAAATTCAAAGTGAATGGATTAAAGAGTACTCCACTGCATGGAGTGGAGAGTGAAATGTGAAATTTCGTCTCTCAACAATGATTTTTCAAAAGTTAATGTACTTTTTCTCATTGTTGTCATTGGCTTGAACAATTTTCATCTTTGTTTTATTAATAGCTTGATATATCAAGCCCATAGTTGGGGATTTATTGCCATCGACTAGGCGCAATAACTTAACAAGTGGGATAATTGATATTTGGAACTTCTTAAGCCCTCTCTAAAACTCATTTTTCAACAAAATAAAATTATATTACGTTCACCTTCACCAAACTTGCAAATCTCGACTTCACTGTATCTTCAGATATCATAGCTTTCAAAACCGTGTTGCTTCTAGTATCAAAATTTATCCTCCTTTGCACGAGTTCTCATCAGACTTAATACTTTAGCTTGATTATAACTAAATTTTTCTGCTTTCTTATCCATCTCAATCAAATCACTTACACTCTTTAATTTGCCAATCTTCTCTAGAATGACATCAGCGTTATGGGCAGCACATGAAGTCCATAAAATATGCTTTCTTTTTCACTTCAATAACTTTCATACAACCACATAATTTGTTGCATTGTAAGTTATTACTTGAATAATGTTCTTTTCTCCAATGTTTTCCACAACACCATCAATGAGGTTGAAAAGATTGGCTAAATTCTTCACAATGTTTAATAAGGAGTCGGAGCCTTCAATCTCATACCATGGTTCCCAATTGCTTCAATAACTTTAGGAAGGAAGACAAAATCATCTGCAGTGAACGAAATTTCAACGTGATAAAAACATCTCCCAACCACATCTACAACCATCTTCCATGCATTCTTATCCATAGTAATTGACAACTTCTCACATCCTTTTCCTTGGTAAGTATTTTTGTCATCTCCCCTTCAGTGTTTAATAAACTTGGGGGCATTTTATAGCGTCTCCAGGCATCCTTGCAATATTTGTTTAAACATGTGAACCCCTCCCTATATTGCTTTCCAATAACAGTTATCTTATCCGCAGATATACCTGTGCAATGAGCCCAACTGACATTTTTCCAGTAAGAAGTTTCAATCACCCATTGACTCGATGCATCAGGCGTATTTGTTGTCTCATTTTTCAAGTCTTTATGATGAAGTCATACTATACAAAAATGAAATTTAAAAGATATACCCCTTCTTCTTAGAATTACTGTGAATTATGAAACACGGTAAGTGCAAATTTTTAAATCTTAACACCTCTAATAGTAGATAAAATATCAATTAACTCAATCCCAAACAGTAATGATAAAGATTAGCCTATGCTACAACCATTTTACCCTAGCATACGGGTATATCTAATATTAAAAAGAGGTGAAAATGAGGAAAACAATACGCCTGATATATCGAGCCAATCAATGATTAAAACATCTCACTTGAAAAATGTCGGTTGGGCTCATTGACGGCTATCTTAACATATAAGAAACATGTATGTTGTAACTATTTCGGGAAAGAAATGTGAGGAGGGGTTCGCAGGTTGAAACAACCACAACTTAAAAAATTGTCGAAACCGATACATATCGCCTGATACGTATCAATTTCGGCCACAACTTATCTGCTATTAATATTGCTATGTTTTTTTTATAAATGGTTTATAAGATTCATCCGATATCGAACGAGGGTGAAAATATTTATCAAATCGGTAGATGCCTCAAACATTGTGAAGAATGCATCCAATCTTTTCAACCTCCTTGATGATATTATGAAAGACATTGGAGAAATGAACGTTGTTCAAGTAATAACTGACAGAACAACAAATTTTGTGGTTGTATGAAAATTATTTATGGACAAAGAATCTTTTTTGGACTTCATGTATTGCCCATTATGTGGATCTCATTTTAGAGAAGACTAGCAAATTACAGAGTGTAAGTGATTTGATTGAGATGTCTAAGAAAACGGCCAAATTTATTTATAACCACGCTCAAGTGTTAAGTCTAGTGATAATAGATACAAAGGGGAGAGAGATTTTGAGACCGGGAGCAACATAGTACGCAACAAATGTTATCCTTACAAGAAGTCTTCTAGAGCAGGTAAATGGTTATTCAATTTTTAGTAGCTCCCATTTTTTCTTATTATTTTTTTCTTTGAAATCTAGTAAACTAGTTCTAAATGTTATTTTATTTTTCTTTTTAACACAGAGCTGGGTCAAAAGCTATAATGTTATCTGAAGATTGGGTGAAGTAAAGATTTGCAAGTTTAGAAGGGAACATAATAGAGAAAAATTTGTTGAAGATGTCTTTTGGAGAAGGCTTGAGAACTCTAAAGATCAGCCATCCCACTTGTTGAGTTATTGCAAACTATGGGTTTGATATATTAGGCCATTGACAAAACAAAGATGAAGATTGTTGAAGTAAATGGCAACGATGAGAAATACATTAAATTTTGGAAGATCATTGATGAGAGACAAAATTTCACCTTTCACTCTCCACCTCATGCAGCGGAGTACTTATTTAATCCAACTATTCGCTACAACCCTGAGTTTTCACAAAACGCAAAAGATCGGCATTGATTGCAAAGAGTGCTTATGTGTATGGAAAAGACGTGTGAAAACAAATTGATGCTCTTAAAGAGGTACATGAAGTTATGAACATTCAAACTTTAAAAATTATTATTGGTAAGTAATTTCCAACTCACAACTTTCTTTCCAATTTGTCTTTATATGAAAAAACTCAAGGAGACTTTAGGATGGACATGACGATAAGAACTAGAACTCAACTTACTTGGGGTAAATGAGTTTGGTTGTTGAAAGATTTCTGAGATGGTTGGAGAGTTGGAAATCTCTTTACCGGTCCAAAGGAAGTCGGGTGATGCTTCTCTAAAGCATGTTTTAAGCAGTTAGGAGACTGACCTCGTGTCCTTATTTTCGATCCTTGTGTCGATCGTTAAAAGATTAAAACATATCCAACAAAATTTCATATGAAATAATAGGATAGACCTGAAGAAGTACCATATGGTAGTTTGGAGTCCGATATGTTGATTGTTATCCTTTTGAGAAGGGAGGCCTTAATGTGCAATCCTTGTTAGAAATTAATAAGGCCCTTCAGGGTAAGTGGTTGTGGCGTTTTGGCAAGATAACTTATGGCGCAAAGTGATTCAACATAAGTGAATCGGCATCGGCATCTAAATGGGAGCCGAAGGTGGTTAGACACTCGCATGGGTGTGGGCTTTGGAAAGGCGTCATGAAAGGATGGCCTGAGTTCTCAAAACACATCAAATATAGTGAATGATGGCACACAGGTTCGCATCTGGGAAGATGTGTGGTGCAGAGCATAGTGACAAAGTCGGGGTTCGGGAATAATTCGGCAGAGTTCAAGTTCGGAAAAATTCGGAACAAATAAAAAATAAATATAAAAATATACCGAACAATTTGATTTAAAAAATATACAAAATAAGCAGTTTTTTGCCAAGTTTAAGAAAATAATTCAGAATATTCGGGAATAATCTGAAAAAATTGCGAATAATTCGCAAAGCAAAAATGTGCGAATAATTAGCGAATTTTTGAAAAAAATGGAGTTTTTTGTTACAGGGGTGCAGAGACTTCTCTTAAAATTGACTTTGGTGCCTTGTAGGGTTTAGCTTTGGTCAAAGGTTCGTTAGTAGGTCAATTTTCAAGTGAGTCGGTAATAGGGTGGTTTGGTGTCCTCGGTTGAGTCGTGCTCTCAATGACTAAAAGCTAGGTCAACTTTCTGTTAGGACGCTTACATCCTATGTCCTAAACCTTAGGGATGTTTGTATGTAACGTCCTTTTATCGGATTCTTCAGGTCAGTGATAGTCCCTCATTTTCGCACAGAGTTGTGTGGACCTTAGGTATTCCCACCAAGGTATCCTTCCTTCTCTGGTCGGCATCTCGGGATGAGATTCCCACTTGCGATCATCTGATACATAGAGGGTGGAATATGGCAAACCGTTGCTTTATGTGCCTTGAGGCGGAGGAGTCATTGAATCACTTATTTTGCTTGGTGCCATAGCATAGCCGCACCATCTTATTTTCCTTTCTAATTGATAATAAAAAAAAACTTGACTAAAAAGAAACAAGGTGGGGAATACAAAGGAGGTGGCATGCATGGTTTTATGAAAGCTATAGAAGGCGCATTTGGAAGCTCACATCCCAAGAAGCTCGCTTCCCATCATTGTAATAAAAGTTATAGTGCCATACATAGTTGCAAGAAGAAAAAGATCCTAGCTTGCAGAATTGTCATCACTAAGTGACAGAATTTTTGAGACCTTGCCGGCAGAGTCATATGGGGATTAGCCAAATATAATCATTTTTGTTGGCCTTTGGCAAAGTTCAGACTTCATAATAGCATAGACATCTTCAGTTTGGGAAAGAAAGATGAAAGAATGAGACCTTTTTCCCCCTCTCCTTTCCAATTGTTTATGTTTATTTTTCTATTGTGTCTTAAAGTGGGATAACACTATACATAAAAGGACCAAAATCAGTAAGCCCTTCAAAGAAATTGTTGGATTCAAATCCTTTAATCTTTTTATCGATTCAACAAATCATTAGATTAAATATTCCGATTTAATGTTTTATTCCGCAGATCTACAATCTTAGTTGAAGACTCATGCACGTCCCATTTCTCGCTTCTCATTTCCCAATGATTTTTTTAGCCTCATTTCCTACTTCTCATTTTAGCTCCTCGCTACGGTAAGTCGGTAACTATGGTTGCATGTTCAAAAAAAGGATGTATAATGAGAAACAGAAGCATCCTGCAAAATATGTTTCATTCCCATAGTTGGTCCTGGATGGACCTCCATCATTAGACCTTCATTCAAGCAAAGCTCGAGCTTGCCTTGAACATGCTCGAGCTCGAATTGAGCTTGATTTGCATGATTATTTTGGTCAATTTTACATGATTTGAATAAAAGCATTTATTATCATTACAATACAAGAAACTATACAAAATTAATATATTCATACACAAAAATAAGATTCGAGGATAGGGTCAGTGTTTTTTCTTTTAACTTCTCAACTTTATTTTATTATTAATTTATTATTATTACCTACTAAACTTACTTATTATAAGTTAAAAGGTATTATTAAGTTATGATAAAGAAAGTTAAAAAGTATTATTAAGTTATGATAAAGGAAGTTAAAAATATTATATATTGATATACACATTACGAATATATAATATTTTGAGCCGAAGCGAATCCTAAACCAGTGTTTTAAAAGGTGAAGGCATGAGGCGAGGTGTTAGAACATTAAGATGTGCGAGGCTTAAGCCTCACGCACTTTTTAAAACACTGCCCTAACGAACTGAGCCGAATCAAATAGGGTTTGCTTAAGCTTGGCTTGTTTAAACATTCAAGCTCAAATAAAAGCTTGGCGTGATTCATTCGAACCTTAGATGCCAAATTGAGATTGGCTTAAACGAGTCGAGTTGAGCCAAGATGAAAAGCCAACTTGGCTCAATTGCAGCCCTATCCATTTTCATCTAGTTTTCTTTTAGTTAAATATACATAAACATATCTTCCAAAGAAAAAAAACATAGTTGTTAAAGGCGTCGCCTAGGCAACCACGCTCTGCTGGACTTAAGCAACCGGCCGCCTAGGCAGTCATTATTAAAATCTGAAATATGTAATATAATTATTGTTTAAGGATACAAAAAATTATTTTATTTGAATATGGTAGTTTAGTAAACAAAAAAGTATGTTATTTTATATACTTCTCATGTCTTTTACCATATAATATATTAGAGTTTGTATATCCAATAAAAAAAAAGTTTGTCTATATAAAGAAGATTTCATTACCCAACAAAAAAAGATGATTTAACCAATTTAATTGGGAAGAATAAGCATGCATGAAGAGATTATTCAAAAGAAATATAATTGGAGAATACTAATCCACAACATGCAAGTTAATATATCCTATGAAACAACAAACCTGCAATGATAGGAGCCTAGACCTGCAGTTTTCCAATTTTGAGCAGAGTTCAGCTAATGCCAGCAATATCCCCTGGAAACGTTTGACCTGTGCTGGAACTTTTTGCAAGAAGTTGCAAAGTTTATCAACAGCATCGACCTCAAAAGCTAGTTTGTGTAGATCCTCCTTTTCCACAATTAGATTTGCCAAAGCAAATGGAGCTTCATCCCCAACTTGACCAGGCTCTTCAAGAAGCTCAAGTAAAATTAATAGCAATTTAGTTTTTATTCCTATGTCTTGCAGATAGCAAGGATAAGAATTCCTTATAACAATCAAACACGTGCAGGCAAGTAGTCTCGTCCGAGGGCACCTATCCTTCGTTAACTCAGTTATAGCACTCAAAGTTCTTCCACTCTGAGGTCCCACAAACTTTGAGATGACTTCAGGATTGTTCTTGACAATTACAGCTAGAGAGTCTAAACTAGCATCTCTCTGATTTAGAGAACCTTCAAGCAGACTAACAAGCCTCCTTAAAACCCCAGCACCACACAATGCCTTCTGTTCTGCACTTGTCTCACAAGAGTGTGTTATGATACTTGCACCAAGTCCTGTAACATTTTCATTCTCACTATTCAGGAGTAAAAGAAGGAACTCCATCTTTTCTTTTTGAAGGAAGTCATATTTTGGAGCCAGTTTTGATTGAAATATCATTCTTAGGGAACGTGCACCAGCATCGACAACCTGAAAGAACAAACAAGCCATTCCAATGGCATTAATAAAGTGAAATTAGCACAAGGATACTGATTACAAGAAGCAGGATAATTTGTATATATAAGTCAATTACATGGTTAATCCACAAAGGGCTGAATTTCAGAATACTGTGCATTTAATTCTATAATATATACTTAAGTATCATCAGATACATCTAAATAGAGCAGAAAGTAGCTGCAGAAGTTAAAAGGTTCAAAGACTTGTTGAACAGATTTAACATTGACAAATAGTGTAAATGGCTAAAACTTCAAAAGCAACAGGCAGTTGTCCAATATGGTACTAGATGTACATAGTTACATACACAACATCCAAGTTAGAAGCATGTGAGATGACCAATAATCTAGGAAGTCACCAAACAATGGGGCATCAGACTACTGCCAATGGATATCCAACATATGCATGGCAGGTTAGAGATGAAGGAGCAACTCAAGAGAGCTCAAGTGGCTCAAATTGCTCAAATTTGCTATAGGACGTATGGCTAGCCCTAGGCGGGGATTTCAAACATGCCACATTAGCCCTATAGCCCCACTCACCAAAGGAAGCAATTAGGTTGATTCAGCTAAGGAATGGGCCAGATTTTTAATTTGGACCAAGTTTCTAATTTGGACCTAGTTGCTGTTTTTAGCTTAAATTATAAATATGATTAGTTTCTAATTAAGGTTAGTAATGTCATAGGGTCTTTGCTTCTAACTAGGGTTAGTCATGTGACTCATGTTAGAGAGTCTTTGCTTTATTTGAAGTTGTGTTACTTCTCCTTTCATGTTTCTTAAAAGAGAATAGTTATTAAGATAGGTGTTTCTAAGTTTGAGCTAGAATCTATTTGGAACATGGTTTAAAATATCGGTATCAAGATATGTATTAAGTAAGCCCAAACTAGGAAACACATTGATAAGTATCAAGGATACACAGAAATGCTGTAAAAAAAAGGGAAATGTAGGAAACTCGTGAATACTTTAATACAAACTTATTTCAATGCAGAGATAACATCAACACATGGTAGAGTCATATAGAAACTATTTGAACTATCTATATGAGTTTCTGCTATGCATTACTTCATTGTAGAGGCCCGAATTTATTTTCCTTGACATTCGTGCTATTTATTTAATTCTATAGAAAAATGTGTTTAATTTTAATGCGATTAATTCTATGAAGATTTATGTGGAATGTATGAATATTGAAACTCAATTAATTTGTTTAATTTAACTCGTTTTTATAAATAAATTGCATGAAAAAGAAGTATATCAAAAAGTAGCGAAAATGTTTTTTTTTTTAAGGGTTCAGCGACGGCCGATCGATCGGCACACCACCGCCGATCGATCGCCGGGGACTCCGATCGATTAGCACTAAATGGCCGATCGATCGCCCGACAGTGATCTTTCTCGGGATTTGTGTTTTCCGACTTGTTGACTCCCTAGAGTTCCCAAACCTATAAATAATCATTATATTCGTGAGTTGAGGATTCCCAAAGCTCTTTAAACCTAAAAGAGAAAGAAGTTTATTTTGATAGATCTGAGAGGGGAAACCAAAGGTTTTGCAAGGAGATCAAATTGAAGGATAAGAAATAAAGCATGAAGATCTAGATCGAGATCATTCACAAGCGTTGGATCGTAGGGAAGCGATCGAGAGAGGTAAATATGGAATTCCTTTCTATCAATAGGATGATCATTAATGTAAATAAGAAGAAATAGTTTAGATTTAAAGTAAGAAACAAGATCAATGCATGTTATATTATGTATATCCCTTATAAAAGATGTTCATGATTCTTTTTGAGATGTTTTCTTATGTATATCAACAAGGGGGAATGGAATAATTTGTGGTGTATGATGGAGAATGGTGGAATGGATGATTGTTGGATTTGATGGAATGATTTTGATGCAGAAATTGTGATGTGTTATGAAATTAAGGCTTTTGTTAAATAAATTGTATAAAATGATAGGCTTGAGATTGATGCAGATTAATTGAATTGTTTCATTATTTTAATGTGAAAAGCCTATAGAGCATGTTTAGATTTATCAAATATGAGAATTTTTATATGCTTTAATTTGATGTATGATGTACAAGTTGCATAAATGATATATGTTTGGTTAAAACAAACCGTAAATTATGGTTGTATAGCTTAGGGGTATTATCATGGCGGCTTTAGTCATTATGATGAATCTTCGAGAGCTCTTGACCAATAATTTAAGGTATGATTTAACTGAAGGTTATCATCATTCACTCACACTCACTCAGGATATCGAATATGTGCAAGCATGACAAGAAACAAGATTATAAGTATTTACACAAGTATATAAGTATACAAGCATGAATGTGTTTTGAGTTTTGCACTGCCCGAGTACCAACAAATCTAAGATCAAGACAAGTTATGCCAAGCAAGTTAATCACAAACAAGCCGGTGCACCGGATAATGTGTTAAGTCGTATGCACCGAATAATGTGCAAAAAAGCAAAAAAAGCCGTATGCATCGGATAATGTGCAAAAACATGTGGTACCTTAGTAAGTAGAGTATATGTTAGTCTCTACCCAATAAATGGAGTAGAGTTATTTTAAGTTATTGCACAGTGCATGTTGTTGAACACACTCACGAATAAGAAAAACAAGTAAGAAAGATAAGTACAAGTGAGCACATATAAGGATTGAATAGAAAAGAAACTTCCACACTCTGATTTGTTTGTATGTATACATGTATCATTAAACCATGATTTATACTTTATATTAATGTTTGTTATATTGTTAGTTAGGAGTTCATATATGCTGAGTGTTTTCAATACTTAGCCGAACTGTTATTTTCGACAGGCTCGAGGTTCAATATTTGTGCACCTGGACCGTGGGAAGAGGAAGAGTACGAAAAGGAAGAAGATCTAACAAGTAATTATCCCGAGGGTGAATGAAATCTGGATAGTTGGCTATTTATTAAATTGAGTTCAAGACATTGTAATGAAATTAATTTTGGATTTATGGTTAGGTTGAATTGATGGTTAAGAATCATGATGGATGATTCAAATGGTTTATTATGTTTTAGTTTTAATTTGGGAGATTTAGATTTGATCGTGATTAACTGAAGAAAATTTTCAGGTTCACTTTTTAGATTGCCTTGAATGTTTTATGACAAGATGTTATGATGGTTAAGTCACATGTCAAGGTCTCACTTTTACCTAGGTGGGATTTTGGGGCACGACATTCATAGAATCCCAAATATGCTGCATGTGTATGCATGAATACATATATACAGGCTGTATTGAGAGAATATAAATTCTTTAATAAAATATTCATTTGTAGGTAATGAAGTACATAAATAGATTAGTTTTAAAACAATACATAAAGAGAGGCCTTCCATAAACAAAAGCTTAACTACATCAAGTCATCATCATCACCTATGAGTTTGATTATGTTGTTG
Source organism: Tetracentron sinense (assembly GCA_015143295.1). Taxonomy (NCBI): domain Eukaryota; kingdom Viridiplantae; phylum Streptophyta; class Magnoliopsida; order Trochodendrales; family Trochodendraceae; genus Tetracentron; species Tetracentron sinense. Next base: position 42,486,331 of record CM026557.1, read on the forward strand.
TGACTATCATGAACCTCCAGTCTCAATCTGCCTTCCACTAAAAGTTGGTAACGCCAGGCTTCATCCTCCTTCCAAAGAGTTTCCATGTTGTCTTATATCAAGCTGGAAATCAAGATCCTCCTTTGAGACGGAGGTTATGGTGGAGGTATCCTCATCATTTGAAGAGATCTACATCTCCGCTGTCACAAGAATAGCAGAGAAACTTTGAGATTCCTTTTCTATCTCAAAAGTTTGCATATTTTGTTTCCACAACTTTCTGTAAATCAATCTCCTCATCAACCTCTTGGAAAATACGATAATCATCATCTAAAGAGATGGAGTCCATTTGCATTGTCCCCTCAGAGCCAAACACTTTCTTTTGTGCTTTTTTTTGGCATATTTATTAGTAAATGTTTCATTATCAATTTCCTGACCTCCTTAGGGATGTGTAGGCATCTCTTAACTTCCCTTCTCAAATGAGCCATGTTCTCTTTAAACCTAGTGATGCCCCCCTAAAATCATGGACAATATTTGCATATAATCTTGTATCCATCCCCATTTATCCTCTCTCTGTGCTCCTAACCAATATTGAAGAATCTTGTGGGGATGATTTATGATTAAGGATTGCAAAACAAGAATTAACATAAAAATTAAACAAATATGACAATGTTACACATAAGACTCGAACTATAGAGTATAATTATGAAATTATGTAAATTAACATAAATAAAGATTATTATATGGGTCTAATTGATCACCCATAGACTAGTCTCATTTAAATATTTAAAACATAAATACATAAGATGGAGCTTAAAATCTTTAATTTTATATTTGTATTATTATAAATTTTAATTATTTTTTAGTATTCAAAAAATCAATTAAATAATTTATTATACCAAAAAAAGGGTTAGTGTTGGGATCTAATAGATCACCATAAGAACACTAACATATCATAATTTCAACCATAAATGAATAGTACATTATATATAAAAATACAAATTTTGATATATTTTCGGAAGTTTCAAAAAATCCTAAAATGTAAAATGTAATCTCATTGTTGAAGGCCATAGATATATGGATTTTACCATAAATCGATAGTCTATAATCTAAAAGCATGCTTTGATTCATTTCAATGGATTTAATACCTTAAAAATAGATAACAAATAGAACTAAACCATTAACGAATAATGAAAAATGATTTTGATTCAATCTCCACGGAGTATGAATCTCTTTTTCAACGTTCGAAAGCAACGGAGTGTTTGATTTTAGGGTTAGATTAAGGGTTTGGAGAAGGGACTCAAATGAGAGCTCAATCATATAAACTTCTGTTCGATACATATTGTTAAGTATCGGTCTTCGAAACTCACGTAATTTTTTTAGTACTTTAGTGTATCATATGGTTAACCTTAAAAACTGATACAAAATATTCACAAAACATTCTATATCGATACACTTGATATTTTAAACCATAGTTACCAAACACCTGAATAGTACCCGTATAATACTTTTCGGGGGGGTTGCCGTTTAAAACTCCATACTTTTGTCGTGTTACGTGTTATTCTCGTATCGGTCGTATAATACCCGTTTAATACGCAAATTACATATTAAACGCATACAATACACATATTTTTGCCGTTCTTTTACCGTGTTAAACACATATTCCGCAGTTAATATCATGATTTTTATTTATTTATAATTATTAATTATTTTTTAATTTTCCAGTACTTTTGTCGTGTTTTTGCCATATAACACCCATACTTCCCGAACGGATCATTGCAGTATTATACTCGTACCTGTACTTGGTAACTATTTTTAAACCATAATTTAGAAGTATATTTTGTGCCTATATAGTCCATAGCAAAGGCGTGAAGTGAGGCGTTAGGACCTCTAGAGTCATGAGGTTTCATGTTTCCTCATTTTGTAAAGAACTGGAAGGTTAAGTATTTGTCAATTCTCTTCACCTGATTGGAGCGTTGTAGAGGCCCTAGGACTCAAGTGTTTGGAAATGGGGCAGCCAACGAGTCTTTTCAGTACATCTCTTTAGAAACTAGTGATCCGAAATTCGGACCAGCACCCAGTCAGTCTAGTGCGGGGAACCCCTATTCCTTCCAAAGTAATGTTTTCTAATCCCAAGATAAGATCCTTAATACGGATCACCTCATTAACAGAAGATCGTTCTTGCCAAACTTATGCTTTGTCTGCAAAACTCCAAGTGAATCAGTTGACAACCTACATTTGCATTTTTGAGTACTTGCTCAAATTTTAGAAATATGTTACTAGCCTCTTCAGAGTCACTCTACAAGGATAGTTTGGGAGGCGTGGCAAGATTTTTAGATGGTTTTCCCTAGGAAATCTAATGGGGCATAAGGAGATAACAAATGCATTCTATGACAAGTCAAAACCTTTCCAAGCTGTGGTTGACCGTATAGTGTTGTCGACTCCCTCTGGCTTCTGTCTTGGGCTCTCTCTTCTCAAAGACTTCAAATACAATGATGGTTTCTTTTTTTCAGCTTTTTTCTCATGGTAATTGCTAATGTAATTATTTTGGCATCAACTTTGCTAGTTTATGTGTACGTCTTTTTTGTACATTGGGGCTTTCTCCTTTCTCCTTAACAAAATTACATTTACATGTATAAAAAAAATATGGAAAATTCTTTAATAGTGTAGCTCACTATTTTTTTTGAACACCACACAGAGACTCATGCCATGGCCTCCCAAACAGGGAGTATGCTACTTGCCATCTGAGCGGATATACGTTAATTTTATAGTTTTGGTCGCCTAGGCATCGCCTAAGCAACGTTAAGGCAACGACTCATCTAGAGAACCTCTATCACAAAGCTGTCGCCTAGTTGCTTTGACTGCACTTGCTAAACACTTTGCCTAGCCAGACCCTTAGAACCTGCATGGCTGCATTGACGTCTAGGAGTGCACTCATTAAGATGAGGTCGCCTAGTGGTGCATAGGCACCATCCGCCAGGCGATAAAAACTAGTGGTAAAGGAGGACACCAAAGAACCACACAAAATTAGACATTATATACCAAAAAAGAGTAATAATTATAGAAATACATAAAATAAAATAAAATAAAAATATTGTACTTAACAGATTTTGTATTGAAAAATAGTTTTGCCTAGTTTCCTCATTTTAATGAAATTATCTTTACCACTTGAACCCTGCATTTGATTCTACTAACTCTCTCAACCTTCTTTCTTGCTATTCTCCCTTCCAAGGCCACATCAAATTGCCTAGTGACGTTTATTCCTGTTTTGCTTTTTCAATACCTTTTTAATGAAATTATCTTTACGTCTCTCGAAGTTCAAACGCATTAAAAGTAAACTCCAAACTCAAATCAAATATACAACTTTATCATCTTCCACACCAACATAAACTGAAATTTGTTTCCTCTTTTGCAACATATTACTGAGAGAAAACTCAATCTCCAAAATTATGCAACTTGCCTTTCGACCTCGAATGGCCATCCAGATTGATTATCTATCTACAACTCTACTCGGTTCCTCACAAATCCAACCTTAAATTCAATATCATTAAGGAATTAGAGTTAATTTTCATCTGGATTATTCAAAAGCATTAAGGAATTAGAGTTACCTTTTCATCTGGATTGGAGAGAATACGGAGAAGGTGAGGGAATGCTCCGCTGTCGAGAACGGCTTCAACACCGGTATCAACGCCACATGCGAAGCTTCCGATAACAGCGGCGGATTGGATAAGTAGAAAGGCGTCTGATTCTCCGGCGGATGCCAGGATTCCGGCGACGGTGGGGACGGCGCCGATCTTGATGTAGGAGAGCTTTTTGGTTCTGTTGCCGATGATCTGGTTCTTCATCTCTTTTAGGGCTTTCAGCTTTGCCTCGCCCTCGCTGGAGCTCAGCCGGAAGATCAGGTGCTCCGGCCGGTTGGTCGACGCTGACGCTGACGCAGGCATCGTCGCCGGGAAAATGACTCCTGAAACCCCGCACGTGTATGATGTATGCAATGCAGGCGCGATGGGATAGAGAGAGAGAGAGAGAGAGAGAGAGATACCTTTTTGTTGTTATGAATATGAATTGTAACACGCGCCTAATGAACATAAGGTAATCTGCTCCGGGTGCGTGTTACGCGTTCTGTACTGAGGGCCGTAAATCGGTACCGGGCTCAGGCCCGGCCCATTATTCTGGCCCGAGTTTAAGTCCAAGTCCGAAATTAATAGTCTTTAAGTAAAAATTTTGGAGAAACCCAAGCCCAATTTGTAAGCTTTTATAATTCTAATGGCAACCTGATATGTTAATTAAAAAGGCAAATCCGAAATCACTCATCTAATCCTTTTAGTGTAAATAATTACTATTTAAAATTAATATTGAACAAATATTTTTAGATATACAGTTATATGTTTTATTAATAATTTAATTAGGTATTACAAGAAGCCTGGCCCATTAAAGCCCAATGGGCCCAAACCTCAAGTTAAATCCATGAAAAAAGTCATACGGGCTTGAATCACAAATTGTCACCTCGTAAAGGCCATAGACCTTAAAAATGGGCCACAATCCTAGCTTGGTTCTGCGTTATTTATTGCTGGTTTGATCAGCTGATCCATTAACACCCTATTGATGCATGTTTTGTTGGCGCACCAATGGCCAAGCACTTGAGATATGGATGCAGGATTCGGGAAGGATATAGTGTGAGCATATTATTGCCTTACTTTGTTTCTAACGACACACGCAAGTGATGGCACCATTTTCATCATGCGAACAACCGAATAGGGGTGTTTATTAGTGAGGATATAAAAATGTAAGCTCTAACTTGAAGAATGATAGAGATACTCCTACACCCAAACATGTCTTTAATGTCTTGAGATAACATGTGAGAGTCACTACTTGGGAAGAGCCAAAGAGGATCCACCCATGATGACAATTCAATATAATTCCCCATCTTTTGGTGTACACGGCCTGGCCCAAGTAGGCCCAAGTCCAAGGAAAGATCTATGGAACTATATACAGCCTGGATGGGTCCGTTTAGGTTATTACTATTACACCAACACCCTTGGGCTAGGCCATTGTTTCTTCGTGGGGCATATTTATCCATTGGGTCCTTACATATGCACAAACCTGGCTACATTCTTGGTTTAGGGGAGGCACAAGATGAAGTGCTTCCAAACACGCCCTTAAAATACATGGTGCCTCTATGCTTCTTACCCATTTCTCGAGATCTCCTCAAGAGTCAAGACCGCGTAAACCTGATTGGGCTAGACTATAAAACAATATTATCCTAAGAAAGTATCGGACATTACTTTTGTTTGGTTCGACAAAGCCCAAAGGATATATTATGATATCAACCCGTAAACATCACACCCGTGCGACAAGAACAAGTGGTTTAACTAATCTGGAGTTTTTCTTGGACCATAAGGAAAGTTTATTAACATTATCCAATCACTACTTGCTAACATGTAGAAAATGGTGAGACCCACACAATTTGAGTCACACCAAGGAGACCCCGTCCATCTAAGAATCATAACCCTCAATTTAGTTTGTTTGGATCATAAGTGTTTATTCGATCCAATCGTACCACGTAATCTTTTCTTTAAAAAAACGTTCTGAATGAGTGTTTTTAGCTCCACTGCTTCTTTCCCTATAATCAAAATTCAACCGAGCCATAAATATTTTGATAATTAGTCGCAAAAAATGGCTGCATAATGAGTGGTCATGGTCATATAATTGGGTTGTTTATTGCATAAGAGATTTCTTAGGGTGATTGATTAGATGGTGGTCAATTATAGTATGAGATTAGTGGATCTTCATCACGGTTCACATTATAGTTTATATCTTTTCCACCTTTTATTCGTGTATCACCCAACTCTACTGTTGTTGTGCCTTACCGTCGGTTGCACTTCATTACTATTCCAAACCCTAAAATAAGGTGCAGCTAAATCTCGGTTAGCAATTAGTGTTATAAAATTAGATAAATCCTTTTGTATTAATCCTAATATGTTGTTTTGAGCTTATGCCCTTGTGTTTGTCGAAAGTGATGAACTATACTTTAATTTATTTACAGTGAAAATTAGATTAGAATGACATAACAAAATTCATGTTGTTTGATACAAATAAGGCACAAATGTGTTTTTTCAATGTGAAGAACTGCAACTAAACTTATTTTGCTGGAATAATTGACTTAAAATACATAATAAGATTTGTGTTATTGACCCCATATAATACGTTCTTGTGTTTGACCATGACATACAAGACAAATATAATTATATATTTATTTTTGTCTTCGTACAATATTATATTGTTTATAATCTACATGTAACAATCGGCTTGTTTTAGTATTTACTTAATCTTGTTGTCATTATCGTCCTGTTATAGTATTAGATAAGAGTTGTCTATATTTATTAGAATAAAGCTCCCATGTATGGTGTTTGGTGACTGAGAGGCCAATTACTCCTAATATAATATCCATCGCTTTCAATTGCCAACATCAAATAGACATAAACAAGAACAGGTCCAAAATCAAAATGCTTTCTCCCTCCAACTATCATCCCCATACCATATTTTCCACTGGCATTTATGTAATTTCATCCTCTATTATCTATCTTCATTTAATGTTTCATATATATTGCTCTTATGGATGGTATTAGTAAACTATGCCGTAAGGAGGGACTATGAATGTCCATAGTCATAACACTACTCTGATACAAAGGACTGTGGTTTGGTGGGGTGGAACCTATCAATCTACTTTTTATGCACCACTACCGGCCTCGGATTGTCTCTGGCGAAGCAAAAAGCCCTCTCCGACAATTATAGAATAAAGGACATGTGGTGATAAAAAATGAGAAATCATTTCATTTTCTCCCCATGATTTTGACTTCTCCACCACTTGTCCTGTATTCTATGGTTGCCTGAGACGAGGGCTCAGACAATCCAAGGCCACCACTACCACTTGCTCCAATGGCATGGTGTAGTCTCTCCATTGAGAGACCACTTGTCCGGTATTCTATGGTTGCCCGAGACGAGGGCTTAGACAATCCGAGGCCACCACTACCACTTGCTCCAATGGCATGGTGAAGTCTCTCCATTGAGAGAGATCGTGGGATCTAAGCCCAATGGGTGGCGGCTTGCAAGAAAGTCACTCCCTGTGATTGATACTAATAATAAGTAAATGATAATGCCAAAAAAAAAAACTATTTTTATAGGTTTGTGGTGAGGTTTTGGGCATGCCCCATGCCGAGATTTGATTTTCTTAACCCGTTTATAATTAGGTATGAAGCTATAGTAATTAGTTAATTTATTGATAAATTTATATATTATACATTTAATGTAATCATTGGATTTTAACTTTGTTTATCAAATGCTATTATAATTTTAAATTTTTATTCATTTATTTATTCTTATTTAGTTAAATTGGTTGTACAGTTAGGTTAGAATTTTAGAGTTTTTTACTAGGTCAACAAACGGCAAAAAAAATTAAAAAGTGGGGGGGGGGGGGGGGCCATAGACCATTTCCAACCATATTTCTCCACCCCGGAAATAATTGATGGATATGACGTTGAGATCATCCCTTTTTTTGGGTCTATGACCTTGTATATTTACAATTAGTGATTAGGGTTATTAGAATAATACAGTAGACCCTCTTGTAATTAATAACCTTGGTGGAAAAAAATTAAATTAATTATAAGATAATATTATATGTAAGAATCACTATATTGATCTTCAAAAATTTTCATTTCATAATTTCTTTTGAATGTTTTCCATAATGCTTCATATAGATACAAATGTATAAAGCTAGCACTAAAAAAAAGCAAAAAAGAAAATATTTTATACTGGCCCATTGAGCAAGCTAATATTATTTGGACCTATCAAAAATATTTATTTAAAAAAATTGTCACTTAACACAAAAAAAAAAAATCTCATAATGTCATTTTGAATTAATGATTCTTCATGTTGTTTGGCATTGGACCCATCAAAAATACCAAAAAGAAGATTGTGTAACACATAAAAAATCTTCTTATGTCTTTTTGAACCAATGATTCTTCATATTTGTGAAATGGATTAATAAAAGAACTCAAATTAAAAGTTTACTCAAATTTGATGACTAGATAAAGAAGAAAACTAGATTTGTTCATCTTTCTTTTGAATGCAAATCATTTTTGTTTTCATTTTTTTGAAATTTTTTCTTTTTCTGTTTCTCATTTTTATTCTTTTTTCATTGTTTTTTCAGTTTGATAAAGTTAACTCATTTTCAAAGAGAAGAAGAAACATTTTTTATTTTTGGAAGTGACAAAATTTTTTCTGGACACTGCTTTTTGTGGAATTCTTCCTTTAACTTTTGTTAATTCTTTTGAAGTCCTCATGTAGTAATTTTATTGGTTTTTTATTTTTAAAATATCTAAAACTTTATACTATATATGGTAATTTATTATACATCTACAAAATTTTTAAATAATTTTATCTCTTTCTCATCCTAATACCTAAACCATCGTAAAGTGTTTATAAGATTCATATAATTATTAATTAATATAATATAAAAACCTCTCTTATAATTAATAATATACTAGAGCTTTCTTATAAAAAATATTAAATAACAAATATAAGAGATTATTAATTATACACTATAGAACCAAATTTGTTCCTTACAAATTTATTAATTATTAGAGATTATTAAGTTATAGAATATTAATTATAAGAGGCCCTACTGTAAATAATGAATAAAACTCTTATTTTTGTAGTTTTGGATTTTGCTAATTCCATTACAAATCTGCCAAAGACACAATTGAGTGGCTACAAATGTCAAACACTCTATGATTTTATTTTTAAAATTTTTAAAATATGAAACATCTCCACATGTTAGCCCCATTCTTGCGTCTGTGAAAAAAATTGGACTAAATACCACTGGGGGCTAACACTCCTCTTGTGGTTTTATTGGAATTTTTTTTTTTTTTTTTTTGGAGTAAATGTCGGTGGGGCTAACACTCCTCTTGCAGTTTTATTGGATTTTTTTTAAGATTTGATTTCAAAACGACCCTCATCAAAAGGGCACTCTTTCTGAGCAGTGGGTCAAGAATCAAGATACCCCGGACAAATTTGGCGGTAGCTCCTTTGATGAGAGACCTATTAAGGATGAGAATGCGTGTGTGGTGGCTATTAGTCATGTGGGTACCCACCAGTACCCCAATAGAACATGATTAATCAGACGGCTAAGATTATCCCATCTGGATAATTTTCGGCCTAGCGTTTCCCAAGCAAGACCTATTGATGGATCTTGGTGTAGTGATTGCTGGATGTATTTACTTTTGTTTCATTTGAGTCAACGTCAAATTCGCACTAAGGAGCAAGGAGGTGGTGTTGGATAAGACTAGCATACAACATGGCCCACCATAAAATAAAATAAAAAAAGACCCTTTCATGGGGTGGGACCCGATCGGGATCTGTTTCCTACCCAGTTTTCCTTAGCTGACTCAAAGGTAGTTGGAATGGAGTAATCAGAGCCCTACATGTACTAATCTACAAAAATGCTGTACCCCACTTTTATGTCTTAATTAATTTGTAGGATACACGTACGTGTCTGTAAAATAGAGCCGTTGCTGCTTCAGGTCTATATCTTCATTGCCAAGCTTGAAATGCAAAAAATAAAATAAAATAAAAATCGCAGTCATTGCGATTCGCACCCACAACCACAACTCCTCAATACGTCTCTTTAATTGTGGTTAAGAAACTTTTATCCTTAGAATTAATAATTATTTATCCTATAAGTCAAGGTTAGAAAAATTAATCTTAAAGATTAAAACTTCTTAACTACAACTAATGAGACACGACTTGGGTACAATTGAACCAATTGATTATGATTCCAACTCAAAAAAGAGATATGGGGAGAGATAGAGATGAGATCAAATCAGAGCATCGCGATTGAATTTGGGGAGAGTTCAATCGCACCTACAAGTTAACACATGTTCATTTTAATTCTTATTAACTGTAGTTAAGATTCATTAATTCTTAAGATTCAACGATTTAACATTAATTTTTAGAATAAAAAAATTTAATCCTAAAGTTAAGAATTTCTTAACTCTAAGATTGAATTTGTTAAGATATTTTCATTCTAAAAATTAAGGTTAAATTGATGGTTAATAAGGGTTAAAAGAAACATGTGTCAACTTGTAGGTGCGGTTGAACTCAAAGAGAGTCCAATTACAATTGAGTGTGATGTGATCTCAATAGAGAACATAGACATCTCTAGGCCTAGGGTGACAATTAGGACGGTCACATGAGGGCCTATCTCTCTCTCTCTAGGCTCTGGATTGTCTCTAGCAAAGCCAGAATACCCATCAAGGGCATCCATACATTGTGTGCCATGTGGTGGGAGAAGTCAAATCATTGTCCCCTTGATTTTTGACTTCTTCACACATGTTTCGACACATGACGATAACTTATGAGAAAAATGGGAGAGAAATAAAGGGGGGAGAAGTCAAAAATCATGGGAGAAATTGAATTGACTTCTCCCCTTTTTAATGTCACATGACACACATTGTATGGATGCCCTTGAGGGGCATTCTGCTTCGCCAGAGACAATCCGAGGCCCTCTTTGTAACTCTCAAAATTGAGATTTTTTTTCTTGGGGCCAAGTGGGATGGAAATTTCAAAGCCTCCTATTAGAAGTCTAAGTTTGAAAAATACCTAGTAAAGCCCGCCCGACCATCTTCAAGTTATGATACACCATGATATTTGTATAAGATGATATATAATCTATTATTGAATTACTACTTATACCAAAGCAATGAAACATGACAAATGATAGGTGAATAGAGCGGTGTCTGGATCCATTTTCCAGTGAAGAGGAGTAAGAACTCCAATCCCTAATGCTAACCACCAATTTTGTATTATCTACCAATCTTGTACTAATGTGGGTAAATGATGTCCTTCAAGAAAAAAGGAAAAGAAAAATAGAAGTGAAGAATTGATAGAATTGGAAGAGTTGAAATGAACTTCCCAATTTTTTTTAAACACAAATAAGAGAAGAAAAATGGGATGAACTTTTCCATGAACGGGTAAATCCAACCGTTCCAATACAATCCTCAACTTAAAACTGTCCATTATATCTTGAGCAAACTTACATAAAAGTCTGTTATAAGTTTCAATCACAAAACTTACATAAAAGTTAAAATGCTAGAGAAGATTCTTGTTAGGGCCAAAAACAAACATAAACTCAATCCCCTGTTATAATTGAACCCTCTAATCAAATTTTATTGGCATAACTCTTCATACGTTCTTTGGTAATCTCAAGATTATCTGCAAATGTATGGTGAAAATGATCAAGTAGCTCATACATATTACATATTTGTATTGAGCAAAAACTGATCAATTGTTGGTAGTATTTGATACCATCCTTCAGCCCAAATTCACCCACTTAATTTGATATTTAGTATTTAATTTTTTGTTAAGGGTATCATTTAACTATGGTTAATGGTTAGAACAATGATTAGTGGTTAGTTGGGAGATTAGAGCTCTTGCGGACTCGTCATCTTAGGGGATTAGATCCCAGACCTCCATCAACAGAGAGGTCAAACCCCACCACTAGCGCAAGACGCGGGGTGTTAATTTGATATTTAATTAGTACATTAATTGTTTAGCATTTAGTGGGTCGGAAAGCAAGTCATCCGAGCTATTGATTAATGAGTTATGAAAGCAATGATGATAGAGAAATTTGAGGGGCCATTTCCCACTGGAGTTGTAAAGATGAGGCTAAGGTTGGTTTGGATTGGGTCAGATTTTAATTTGATATAATATTATTAACTTAAATCCAATTATAAATGAGCCGGTACGTATATACCATCAGCCCAAACTCAGTCTAAGCATAATTAAATATATTTGTTTTAAATCAATTAAACATTATGATCAATTGCAAAGCCAAATCGGACCAGCCCAATTACCAAGTAATTGATAGATCCAAACCTAACCCCAACACATGAATCAATCCCATAAAAATCTGAATTATATAAATATATATATATATGGATTATTACCCATTGGGTGTAAAAGTTAAAAATCGGCATAGCTAATTATGAACTAGTTGAGAAGTTTAACCCAAATCAAGGCTTTAAATCCTATTCATTTCAAAAATTTTGGTCCTTCAAATGAAATTAAAGTTTTGAAAATTTTTGATTTCTTAATGAAATTTCAGATTTTTTTTTAATATTAAATATTTTCATGATATATACCGATATTTCATGAAATTTAAGAAAATTTATCGAAAAAGTTTTTTTTAATTAATCTAATATATTTTTATAAATATTATTTTATTTTTAAAAAATAAAATTTAAAATTCCAAAAAAACAGAAAAATATCGATAAATATATCAAAAATTCATAATGTTTCAATATATATCGTTAATTTATTAAAAAAATAATTTCAAAATAAAATTCCGGAATTTCGACTGAAATTGATCAACCCAAGATATAAGAAATTTTGGTTATTTAGAGTAGAAACTAAATCAAATTTTCATGAAATTCAAACGAGATTTCAAATTTTGACCAACATCTAACCCACAAATCCAAAACATACCTGAACCCAACAAAGTCGAGGAAGTTCAATTGATTTGAGGTCATTGATTTTTTGAGGAGTGTTAGTTTAAATATTTTCGTAACTCTCAGTGTAGGTGAAATGTGGCATTGCTATCACTTCAACAAGTTCAAAAAATAATTTTTTCCAAAAGGGAGAATAAATATTTTGTAATAGTTTTCAAAGTAAAATTGAGATATTTTTCAATAGTTCCTAGCAAGGAGACCACCAACAACAATCTGGGTCATATATTCTTATGCATGGTAATCAATGCACTGTACATCCAAACCAAGACTTTGGTTGATGAGCACAAGAAAACGTAGTGCTTTCGAAGTGAATCATGAAAGCCAGCCTCTTCGTCAACAACTACTATAGAAGAGCACTAGATTTCCTTTGGCTGAGGCTATAATATTTTATTCTAGCCCTATACTCAAAACACCATTTACTATTGATTAACTATGGTTACAAAGTTTTAACTCTTGTAGTTAATTTTTCTTCTAAAAAACAAGGTCAGAATCTTTGACCCTAAAAATTAGTGAATCTTAAGTACAATTAAAGAGAGCTAAAAGAGATATGTGGGAAGTTCAAGAAGCTGGGCCAAGGTATTTTACCCCAGCCCTTGCAAATCCTAAATCCAGAGAAAATCCTGTGTCTCTCAATTCTCAAAGTAATAGGAAAAAGAGGCAATAGATTTCAACACATTTCCTTTGGACAAAGCCTAAGTATGTTGCTGAGGCGTAGCATCTTTGCCTAATCCATGTCCCCTTTTAACTATAATTAATGTTAATAACCCTTAGAGTTAATTAATCTAACCTTGATTAAAAAAAAAACTTAAAAGTTTTTTAAATCAAATTGTAAATATCCCCTCCCCCCCAAAAAAAAACACAAAGGATAAATTCATTAACCCCATCAGCTAGTGAATCTTAACCACAATAAAAGGGTACACGCATTAGGCAAAGATGCTAAGCTCAAGAATTCTCGAGCTTATCGTTAACTGAGATAAATTTGTCGATGGAAAAGGAAGGACACTTATCGTTAACTGAGATATAATTTCTCTAATTTTTTTCCCGGATTTTTTTTTTTTTTTCATTTTTGCGCATTGCACTGTATAAGATAATACTGTTATAATTTTTATTTTTTACAACCGAAATTAAGAAATTGTAAGATATTACGAATTAATATTTTTAGGGTACTACTAGGAGCAACCCAATTTTTTTTAGGTCATATACCAAAAATAAAATAAATACCATTAACGATTAATTATACACCAAAAATAAATAAAAGGGAATTAATATCTCTATCTTCAAACCGCACTTTCTTTTTCCTCTTATCGTTTTTGGTAGCAGAAAAATCATACGACCAACAAAATAACTAAGCAACAAAATTACACTTGAGAATTGCGATGGTCGTTGCTGCTACCAAAAATGAAACTGAAGTAGGGTTCCAAAGAGGATTCAGAGCAGGGGCGGAGACAAGATTTTCTTGTAGTGGGGGTACTCATTGTTGATTGAAAATAGTAGTAATTATTGATAGATTTTGTTGAGAAATATTAGGCGGGTGCAAAACATTATAGGTGGAAGGGGATGAACATTTTTTTTGACAACTAATTTATCAGGTCGTTTTGTTCATACATTTTGTACATATCTTATGAGTATTGTTTTTCCTTGTTTACGAGGTAGCTGTCTCCTTGCCTCCTAACTATGCCCGGTTAAATAATTAAATGAAATGGTATAACCTAATATATATTTTGTTTTTAAAAGTTTAGGAGACAGTTGGCCATTGCACCATAGTTATGTCATATTAAATAATATAATATAACTTTTTAGGGGACAACTGCCCCTTTGTCCCATGATTATGTCTGATTAAATACTTTTTTGGTTGAAATAATATCATGTAACTATCAAAAATACTTTGTCCCACGGTTATGCCTAATTAAATTCTTAAACAACTTAGTACAAAAAATACGTGTATGTTCTTGTCCAATTGCGATTGAATTTGGATAGTTCAATCACACTTACATTGCCCCTATTAACTCTGGTTAAGAAATTTTAACCTTTAGGGATACTATCTTTTTTCTTTCTAAAAACAAATGTTAGATTGCTGAACCCTAAGGATTAGTGAATCTTAACCATAGTCAATGCGAGTTAAAAGAGACACATTTTGACCTATGGGCTGAGTTCAACCGCAATTGAATATGTTTCCAACTCAAAAAAATATTTTGAGGAGTGTTAGCCCCATAGCATTTACTCCAATTTTTTTCATAGATGCAAGATGGGGCTAACCGTGGAGATGTTTTATTATTTTAACAGTTTAAAAAGTAAAAATCATAGTATGTTTGACATTTATTGTGCCCTAGTTGCGTCTTTAGAAGATTTGCGACTAGGGCTAGCAAAATCCAATATTTTTTGTCCAAGTTTAGGAGGCACCTACTCCCATTCGTGTGCGAGATCAAATCACAGCCAATTGTGATTGAACTCAGAGAGAGTTCAATCGTACTCATAGGCCAACACGTGTCTTTTTAACCCTTATAAATTGTGGTTAAGATTCACTAACCCTTAATGTTCACCAATATACCTTTAGTTTTTAAAAAGAAATATTAACCTTAAGGGTTAAAAATTCTTAACCAGAGATAGATAATTTTTTCATATTTTTTTTTCTAAAAACAAAGGTTATATTGTTGAACCCCAAGGGTTATTGAATCTTAACCACAGTTTATAGGGGTTAAAAGGGACACATGTTAGCCTATGTATGTGATTGAACTCTCCCCGATATTAATCTTGATTGGCTGTGATTCTATCTCTTCCCGTGCTATACCCTAAAAAAAACTAGATTTTTAAAAGTTGAGTGGGGGCACGTGCCCCCACTTGGCTTTGCCCCTAGTTCAGAGGTTGTTAGAGATTCTAGAGCTTCCTAGCCAAAGGCAAAACTAAAAACGTTTTAATTTCCAATGAATCGAACTTGGGCTCTGCTATTGAATCTAGTATTCTGTCACTAATAAATAATAAGATTCTAGATGCAGAGGTAGGGCTGTCAATGGACCGGATCATGATCCGGATCCGATCCGAATCCGATCCGATTAGCCGGACTTTGGACCCTATATGTGATCCGTCGGATCGGATTCGGATCGGATCGGTGGAATCCGATTATAATCGGATCGGATCTGGATATAGGGTGATCCGATCCGATTAAAATCCGATCCGATAATAATAATAATTTTTAATTATTTTAAATATATTATTTAGATTTTCTATGTATAAAATATTAATTTTTTAAAAAATTAACATTAATTAGTATTAATTAAGGTATTATTAGATTTTTTATTATTAAAATAGATTTTTTTTAAAAAAATAATCTTACTCGGATCGGATCGGATTCAGATCAGACGATATATAATCGGATCGGATTCGGATCGGTTACTTCATGATCCGACGGATCTCGGATCGGATTCGGATCAGTCGGATTCTTAATCGGATCGGATTCGGATCTAGGCAGATCCGGTCCGAATCCGATCCGTTGACAGCCCTATGCAGAGGGTCTATCACTAATACAATCGTCAAAGTAGCGGTACAAGATTCTTAATACTGAGGGATTTCTATTGGAGCGTTGTTCACCTTGGAGTAAATTTTGTAGTTAGGTGAGAAGGATCATGACTTAGACCATGAGAGTTTGGGGTTGTCTAAGCCTATTCCAATGATCCATGGAATAAATAATAAAGTTGGCTAGATGTTCTCATATATCTATCTATACTAATACTATATGTCAGTTGAATCCACATAGTATTTCCTCAATTATCTCTCTATGTTAATGTCATGCGTCTGCCAACATGATACATTCTCTTAATTGATCATCCATTTAATTTAATAAGAATCTTTAATTCAACTATTATTTATTTTACATTAAATAATAAGATATTTACTTAATTAAATATTAAATTCATTAAATGATACTTCCTTCCTCACAATTGTCTAAACGTTGGACTCTCCATTGCCCTTATTATTTGACAATCCACTTAATAAGAATTATAAATTAAAATCACTTTTTATTTAAAATTATATAATAGGACCACTATTTAATCAAATATAAAATTAATTAATAATATTTTTTTCTAAACTAAACCATCTCCCTTATTACCTGATCATCCACTTAATAAGAATTACTAATTAATTTTTTTAAAAACTAAATAATAAGATCTCAATTTAATTAATGTCATGTGTATGCTGAAATGACACATTCTCTTAATTGATCATCAATTTATTAGGAACCCTCAATTAAAACTATTATTTTTTCTGCATTAAATAATATGACCTCTACTAAATTAAATATTAAAATTTATTAGATGATACTTCTTCCTTAATAATTTTCTAAATGTTGGACAGTCCATCTCCCTTATTAATTGATTATCCATTTAATAGGAATTATTAATTAAACATTTTATTTTTTTAAATTAAATAATAAGACCTCTATCTACTTAAATATTAAATCCAATAATCAAAATCATTATTTTTCTAAATTAAACCACCCCCTTATTAATTGATCATCTATTTAATAAGAATTATTAATTAAATAATTAAATTTTAAAAATTAAATAATGAGACCTCTATTTAATTAAATATTAAATCTATTAATCAAAGTTATTATTATTTTAAATTAAACAGTAAGGCATCTATTTAATTTTATATTCTTTTAGGGTGAGTAATATTTAAGACGTTTGGTGATAATCAAAACTCACGTTTCTATTTACTTTCTAAATTAATTAAAAGTCTTAGGTTCTCAAAATTTAAATTAATTAACTTTTATTTATTTTCTGGGTCTCTATAGTTTGTCTTAGATTAATCACTTAGTTTAATAAGTTGTTTGTATATATATATTTTCAATTTATACTTTTTTATATTTGAATTCTAACATGATAAAATATAATTTATAATATTTTTTAATAGTTTTTAAATTTTTTAAGTTTTATCTTCATCCCGTACATTACACGGGGTATTTGCTAGTAATGTTTATGTTGTAGAGGGAAAAGAGAGATGTGTTTGAAGATGAGGTATTTTTTCCATTTTATTAGTTTTAATGTGTTAACATAAATTGAATGACATTTATTTAATTTTTGCTCTATAAGTAGAAATTTTTGGTGTGCACTTAGCAACACCTTAATTTTATCGAATAAAAACCTAAGGTTGTTGTTATGTGCACACCAATATTAGACGACTTCACCTTTTTTTTAAAAAAAAAAATATTTTGAAGTTCTCTTTATTTTTATATGTGCACCAAATTCATAATTCTTTTATTTTTTAATATTGACTCCTTCTTTTTTCGCCATCAACCTTTTTACGGTCTCAATTAATCATCGTTTCTAATTTTTAGTTTATTTAAGATTTTATCTATTTTATTAAAAATTAATTATATAATTTCTCATGTGGCTTTGATTTTCTTTGTTTAATCGATAACTATTAAAAATTTAATTATTTGTTTGATAATTTTTTATTATTTGAAGTTCACGGGTTTTAAAAAAAAAGAGAAATCGATAAAAATAGGAGAAAAAAATAAATTAATAGTATTGAAATTTTTGAACACCACCATAGTGTACGTACTTGCATAGATAATAACCCATAAAATGTTAAATGAAAAATTCAAACCTTTAGGGTCCGTTTGTTTTGTAAGAAATGGGTGAAGGAAAAGAAAATGAGAGAAAACAAAAGAAAAAAAAAGTGATAGAAAAAAAAATGAATTTTCTTTTGGATGTTTGATATCAAAGAAAAGAAAGTGAAAGAAAGTAGGTTGATATTTCTAAATTATATTTCTTAATAATTTATTTTTACATGAAATCTAATACATGATGTGACATTATTTAATGTCAAAATAGGAATTCAAAACTTTTAACACTACTTTCTTGTAAAATAATCTACCTTTTTGAAGGAAAATTTTGAAAAAAAGTTATGCACTAAAAGACAAGAATCTATGAGCTCCATAGAGTCTTGCAATTTCTTTTCCTTTCAAGTGAACACTTCTCTCTCATATTTTCTTTTATTTTTTTCATTTTTCTCAACAAATGAACACATCCTTAATTAAACAAGTGGTGATTGCATTATATAATTTTTGGGTAAAGTGGCTCTCAAATTAAAGTGAAACTTGCATTATTCTCTATTCCTATCTTAACTATTATAATGCGAGAGGTGGCTCCATAGATGATTTTTCCAAAATTCTCATACTACCCTTATATAAAAATAAAACTTTGATTTAATGTTTGCTTTAATTCCCAAATTACCCATTGCCTTTGATTTAATTTCGAAACTAACCTTGAACTCAGGGAGAGTTCAATCGCACCCGCAGGTTAACACGTGATCCTTTTTAACTCCTATTAACTAGGGTTAACTCCTTCCCCTCGCTCTTACGTGCATCGCACGTGCCACTAGCGAATTCAATCGCACCCGTGGGTTAACACGTGTCCCTTTTAATTCTTATTAACTGTGGTTAACTCCTTCTCCTCGCTCTCACGTGCATCGCACGTGCCACCAGCTAGTAAATAATAAATTTAATAAATTTAAAGTTCGCTGCGTAACTATAAATTTTTTAAATATTTTTTTGATTTTAATGTGTATTTAAAAATTTAAGAAATTAATTATGTGAAATAATCAATTTTAAAAAAATAGAGAATGATAATCAAATATTGGGATGCACCTCCCAAAAATAAAAAAAAGTAACAATGAATCAAAATTTGAAATTCCACCCAAAAAAACAGAAACAAAAAAGTTGGTCTCCGGTTTGGAATCAAAATTCGAGACCGTCCAGTATTTTTGTTGTCCTTGGTGATCTATGCATTTCACCTGGATACGACTCATATTTAATCAAATTTGATAATTAACTGAAGTCCGCTAGTACGAGCTCTCGAAGCTTTCATTCGCGGACGCCAGTACAGATTCCAATTGAGTTAAATCCTAATGCGCGCATACGGGCCACCACTTCAGCCAGTCACCTAATTCCCCTTAGACCCTTCACCCTTTCGCCCCTAACCCGGTAAACTCCTCGACCTTTCCACCGGTTCCATCCAGTTTGAATTCCGAATTTAACTCTCATGTAGACTGAATTTGGAGTGAATTTCCATAACATTTATTCCCGGGAGAGTGGGGTTAAATTCATTCAAATTTATCTGCAAAATCAGAAGCTTTTAATTTCATTTTAATTTGGAAACCTCAGAGAAAGAGAAAGTTCTCTCTCAATTGAATCGGCAATTTTTTTTGAACAAAGCTTCGTTTTTTGGGAGAATGGCGATCGAACTCTGTTCTTCTGTTTATCGTTGATGATTCGTTGTGATTTTCTCCTTTTGGTCTTTGCCTGGTTTTAGATGATTTCTCGGTTCGCGATATAGGTTTTTTTTACTTGTACTTATCAAATTGCTGAGGGTTTTGGGGGAGATTTTCTCTGCTGATCTGTGAAGCTTCAATGGCGTTTCTGTTGCTGTCTTAGCTGATTCTGGATTCATATTCTTGAAATCGGTGAGTTTCTTTAATGATCTGTGTTTCTTAGGTTGAAATATGGTGTAGAAATGAATCTGTTTTAAGCTGATCTTTCTCTTCAGGTTATGGTTGTCTATGAATCTGCGGTGATTGATGTTCGTTGCATGTTCTGATTGTTGACTTTTGTTGAAATTTCTGTGATTTTTTTTTTACCTTGTTTGAAGATAATGGGAGTTTGAATGGCTTGTGAAATTCTTAATAGAGTAAACAGTGTTGTTTGTTTGTTTATTTATTTATTTATTATTACTATTATTTTCATTCCAGCTGATTCCTCTTCTGTGTCTGGTAGTTTAGTTTATATTTTTTTTGATTTCTTTTGAGTCTGATGCCCCTTGTTTTCTTGCTTGATGCTTTTTATCATTCTTCGAATCATTTTTTTTGCTTTAATAATCTGCAAATTGTTCTTCATATCTGTATTTTTAACGAATGGATCTGCTAGAAAAGTTTTTTCATTTGGTTTGATTTTTGTAAAAAGACTGGAAGCGTCCTATTTCGGATTATCTCTACATGTATTTTTACAAACTAATCTCTGATGCTCCCCTGTCGTTTATTCTAGGGTTTCTGACCATGGAAGTAGGAGACTTTTATCTTTTCCGTTAGTTTTGTCGCCGATCTAGCTTCATTACCTTCAAATGATTTTCTTTCAAGATACTTTGTACTTGGATCTTACGGAGCTCCATTTGTAAAAATAATGTTTCTTGTACTTCTTAGATTTTGAAGCTATCACCGAAGATTTTAGTTCTGAATTAGTGATTTTTCTGAATGTTACATTTCTCAACACCTTTTTTTTTAGTCGTTCCTGCAATTTCCCGTCAAGATCCTGGACTGATCTGTGTTTTTCGTTTGTTCTTAGTTTATTCTCTATGATTAATATGTGTTTAGATTTTTGATCATAGAATTTTGACTCTAACTGGGATTTTCAGCTGGATTTCAGTTAATTGAAGTATGTGCGGTGGTTCAGAGCAATCAAAATCTTCTCCATCTTCTGAAGAAAGAAAAACTACCACCAAAGACATGAATCACCTGACCGTTGAAACTGAAGATTCTTTCTCCAGTCTGCTTGAACTTGCTGCTAACAATGACTTTGAGGGCTTTAAGCGATCAATTGAGTGTGATGCTTCTGCAATTGATGAGATGGGACTCTGGTATGGTCGCCAGAAGGGATCAAAACAGATGGTACTCGAGCATAGAACTCCTTTAATGGTGGCTGCTACCTATGGTAGTGTTGATGTCCTGAAGCTCATACTTTCCCTATCTGAGGCTGATGTAAATTGCTCCTGCGGCCTGGATAAAAGCACTGCTCTCCACTGTGCTGCATCAGGTGGATCTGTTAATGCTGTTGATGTTGTTAAGCTGCTTTTACTAGCTGGCGCTGATCCTAATTCTACTGATGCTGAGGATCTTCACCCTGTTGATGTTATTGTTGTTTCTCCAAAGCTCCCTAATGTGAAAGTTGCTCTTGAAGAACTTCTCACTGATAATGGTTCTATGGGTGAGCGCAATCTGCGAGTTTCCACAGCCACTTCGAACTCTAATTCCCCACCCTTTTCATTGTCCCCGGAAAATGGATCTCCATCATCTGCTTCGGATTCAATGTCTTCTCCATTGACTTTGAAATTTAATGATCTCTCTGCATCTTCAGCTTCAGAGAAGAGAGAATACCCCATTGACCCCACTCTCCCGGACATCAAAAACAGCATCTATGCGACTGATGAGTTCCGAATGTTCTCGTTTAAGGTCCGACCTTGTTCTCGTGCCTACTCCCATGATTGGACTGAGTGTCCTTTTGTTCACCCCGGCGAGAATGCTCGTAGAAGGGACCCAAGGAAGTTCCACTACAGTTGCGTGCCTTGCCCTGATTTCCGAAAGGGGGCTTGCAGGCGAGGGGATTCGTGTGAGTATGCTCATGGGGTTTTTGAATGTTGGCTCCACCCAGCACAATACAGGACTCGGCTCTGCAAGGATGGCACGAGCTGTATGAGACGGGTCTGCTTCTTTGCTCACACATCTGATGAGCTCCGCCCCTTGTATGTCTCCACTGGGTCTGCCGTACCTTCCCCTCGCTCAACTGCATCGGCCATGGAAATGGCTGCAGCCATGAGCCTCTTGCCTGGCTCTCCCTCATCAGTCTCGGTCATGTCACCTTCACCCTTCACTCCACCCATGTCCCCATCTGGCAATGCCATTTCACACTCATCCATGGCTTGGCCACAGCCGAATGTTCCAACCTTGCATCTTCCTGGAAGTAATTTTCAGTCTAGTCGCTTGAGATCATCCCTTAACGCAAGAGACATTCCGGCCGAGGACTTCAATATGTTGCCGGATTTTGATGTGCAGCAACAGCAGGTCCTAAATGAATTGGCTTGCTTTTCGCAGCCAAGACTCAGTTCCACCTCAGTGAACCGTCCTGGTCGGACGAAAACTCTAACCCCGTCTAATCTTGAAGAACTCTTTTGTGCTGAATTCTCCTCTTCTCCTCGCTATTCTGATCATGTTGCGGGTTCATCTGTTTTCTCCCCATCACACAAATCAGCGGTTCTCAATCAATTTCAGCAGCAACAGAGCATGTTATCTCCGATCAACACAAGTGTATTTTCCCCCAAGAATGTTGATCATCCTTTCTCGCAGTCCTCCTTTGGTGCCCCATCTCCGGGAAGGATGTCTCCCCGAAGCGTGGAACCCCTCTCACCAATTAGCTCACGACTGCCTGTGTTTGCTCAACGCGAAAAGCAGCAGCAACAGCTACGCAGCCTCAGCTCCCGGGACCTTGGATCCAACACAGCTGCAATTGTTGGATCTCCTGTAAATTCTTGGTCAAAATGGGGATCGCCCAATGGGAAATTAGATTGGGCCATCCATGGAGATGAACTTGGTCCGTTCCGGAGTTCGTCTTCTTCCGAGCTTGGCAACAATGGGGAGGAGCCTGACCTGTCATGGGTACAGTCACTAGTCAAGGAATCCCCACCTGAGGTCAAGGATAAGCCCGTGGTTCCAACCTTGGGTGCTGCATTGTCCCGCGAGGGTCCAAATTCAAATTCACAGATTGAATCCATGGATCACTCTGTTCTGGGAGCATGGCTTGAGCAAATGCAGCTTGATCAGCTCGTGGTTTAGTGAAAATTAATTATTTTTTACCAAGTTCTGAGGTAGCAAGATACTTTTGAGATTGGTAACTCATATTTTCTTTTCGGTTTGTTGGTGGGGGTGTTGGAGGAAAGAAGCTAACAGTAGCGAAAGGAAGAAGAACAGAGGGATGGTAAAAAAAAAGAAGACAATGTCAGAAAGAACAAAATAATTCATTTGCAACCATTTATTTTTACAGCAGAAGTCAGAAATGATGAGAAAGAAAGCATCTCTGGGTTATATTGAAAGACCCAGCCCAGGTTAGGCATTTTTCTCCCAACATTTTGGATTTTAAGAACTCTTTTGCTTCTTTTATTTGGTTCTTTAAAGAGCAGCTTGTTTCATTGAAATGAAACTAAAAGCATGGTGTTTGTTGTTGTCTCATTTTCCTTCAATTTATTATTATCTTTTGGTAAATCAGTAAAACTTAGGATGGCTGTGTCTTTTCTGTCTTGGAGGGTTCCAATGTATTGACCAGGTCCATGTAGAAAGAAGAGGCAGAAATTTAAGAAAAGAAGAAAACATGGAGTTGGTGATGTGTTCCATTTTGAGAATGAATTATTGTGGGGTGAGGTGGGGCTGATGATGTAACATTGAATTAAGGTTTACTATTATTATTTCAATACCTTTATTTTTTTCTCTCTCTATATTATCATATATGGCTGTCTTTGTCGTCTTTTATTTTTTTCTTTCTGGTTTTTCTTTCTTCCTTTATTGGTGCGGGGTAGTTTTGATTCGTGGGTATAAAGAAAGCATGGGAATCCTTGATGTGGTGGATCCAGTAGTGGGTATTTTGGATGGGGTGGTGGTGGAAAAGATATTTAATATTTGGATTCTTGCAATCTTTCTAGAGAAGATTAGATGTGGGGGGATATGTTTCTTGACTAGGTGATTTGGATCTTGCTTTTTAGATAGAGATGATGATGGGGCATTGGGATGTGGGGTCTTTTTTGGAATAGGAATTCAAGATTGTGGGCCATCACAAAACCCAGTTCTTGGGTTTGATTGTGATTTGTGAGCCAAGTTGGTGGAATTTTTAGGGTATTGATCTTAATGGGTGGTCTGAATTAGGGTTCCAAAGTTAAATGGGTGGGAGATTAGCGCATCATTTTCTATATCATGTGCCTCATTCATCAAACAAACTGGGTTTTTGTTTAAGGAACAACGGTTTCATGTAGTGATAGATGAGTTAAAAGAGGTCTGAATGAGCCAATGTTGGTTCTTAGTGCACCATCTAGCTACATTACTAATGCAATTTTTTTTTTTGAAATAAAAATTTCAAAATGGAATCGGCTCTAAATCTAGTGATTAAATGGTTTGATTTTAAATGATAGGAGAAATTTCAGTATACGCTTTTATAGCATTGAACTTCAATGGATGGTAACGTCCTCTGATTTGCTCCAGTGGTAAGACGAATGTACTCTTTGACTTGGGTTTGGTCGTTGAGAGGTCCAAAATTTGTACTAACAAAATACTTCTCCAACCAAAACAAATATCAATTGGTAGGAGATAATGGAACTCATTACCAGAAATGAGTAGTTACTAATTCTTTTTATGGTGATTTTTTGGTTTGGCATCAATTCTGGTGATTCTTCTATTCTGAAGAAGAATAGTTCTTCTTAAGGATGTGTTCTGAAGATTAATTCTGTGTTGAAAATGGGTTGCTTGACAACAATCGGTCAGAATATGTTCTCAAGAACAAAAATAATAGAATTAGATTTGGATGGAACAAAAGATTATTTGATTTTTTTTTTTTTATGTACATTATATCTAAATTTACTAAAATTTGATTAAAAATGATCTCAATTATTATTATTATTTTTTAAATTTTTTGAAATTTTAATTTTTAAATTTCTTAATTCCCCGGCAACTAAATAAAGTGCAAATGGTGTAATGTCTTGTGTGAGAGTGCCCGTGTTTTTATTCTAAACACTAGAGAATTGTTCACCTGATAGTGATGCTAAACGGCCCCAATGGCCAATGGTTTTGATTTTCTTAGTGACCTACTAAGTGGGCTCAATTTCATTTCTCTATTGATAGGTAGCGGTAATGAGTTAAGTGGGAACTTCTGCCACTGCCAAAGAACTACTAAAAATCATTTGGAGTTCCCTTTCTTGGAAATAAACCCAGAATCCTCTAATTTGTATTTGGGAAATCTTAAAGGTTGTGATTACTTTTCTCTATTGTTTTATTTGTATTTTTATTAAGGTTGAGATGAGTAGACCCCTCACCTTTACCTTTTTTGTTTTTTGGTGAGAGATACGCGGTTAGTAGGTTAGTATATGTTCTAAGTCATGGGCAGGTGGTGATGACAACACTCATACCCTCTTGGGAGTGGAACTCGGATCAATGGATCAATGGAGTGGTGACTAGTACACACTACTGATGGGGCTAAGTACGAGGATCAAGGAACGGAAAACTAGAAGAGCAAGACACAACCTCATTTTGATTTCATCAGAAGTAGAGATGGAGTATGACATTTTCTGTGCCATGAGTGTTTAAAGGTTAAGATCTCTTAGACAGTCATTATATCCTGTAAAGATCATGCCTTAAAAGAGGATCTACTTCTCATTCAGGAGCGGGAAGAGAAAGATGCCTTAAAAAGATCTTGACTATTAACACTCATGCCACAAGGAATGCCATAAATGATTTGCTTCCCCTCTTCAATGTCTCACCTAAGAGACCTACAATGTGCCTTTATCATTTACCTACTATTAGTAGTAATCATTGGTTAGTAATTAGTAACAGGGAGTGGACCTCCCTTGGAATTAGATCTCATGACCTCCCTCATAAGAGGTGGCATACCATATCATTAGGCGAGACATTGTGCTTAAGGACAGATGGCTTTCGTCCGAGTACTCAGACTCAAGATACCAAGACCTGGATTGGTTTCGAAGAAATCAAATCCATATCAATATCATGGCATAGTTTTACGACTTGTTTATGGATTAAATGGATTTTTATACAAATAATGGTCTCTCTCTCTCTCGCATACACTTACACACAATGGTGGACCTGATTCAGATTCATCTAATGACATTTAATATTTGCCATACTTGGGTTTATAAGCACCAAGTAAAAAGGTCTAAACCATCATCTATGGAATTTAAAATTAAAATTTAGATTTTTCTAACCTAAATGAAGATTAATTAAATCATTTCTGGATAGATAAAGCTTAATGCTTGATTAGTTGTAACGGTACAGGCATTATGGCCCAGTTACTAAATTTTGAGACGGGGCTTATCTCTTAGAACAGGCTTGTGGCCTCAATATTGTTAGGCCTGGTTTCTCTCTGTTCAGCAAAAGAACCTAACCCATTGATTATCGAACTTGATTCAAACTCAGGTTTTGTTGATCAAAATGAGCATTAGGGATCATCGATCCTGAAATAGGCTTATGAGTTAATAGTGGACTAAGTATCATGCCTGAATTGAGTGTCTATTACTATAATAATCCTTAATGGACATTAAATTATGACTTTTATTTATTTATTTTTTTAGTGGGAGCTGGGATCAAACCTATGATGGGATCGAGTCCTACGGAGAAACCTTCATTGGATTGCTAAAAGTTTTTCTTAGTGATGTGACACCCCCCTCCCCCCCCGAAAAAAAAAAAAAAAAAATAAAATTAAATATATATATATCTATTAAAAAAAAATTTGGGGTCACAAGACTCAAACCAGTAGGTCAGTGACCCTATCCAATATAGACTTCAGAGTTCAGGTATTTTTAGGGTTTTGGTGGCCAAAAGTACCTAAAATGTGGAATTGGCGTTGATGGGTATGAGTTTTTTTTTGGGTGTAGTATTAGTTGGAAAGGTGTGATGAGTCATGGCATGGTGTTGGTACTCAGCTTTCATCATTCTCTTTTTCATGTTATAGTATATGGTATTGCTGATTACTCACCACCTTTGAATTGGTTGTTGCTTTGTTGTTTTTCAGTTCAGACAAAATAAGGTGATGAGAGAAAACTGGACTATTCTGTCTACCAAATATATCATAGTGTCAAAGCTTCCCTCATGAAAGTTTGTTGTGCACAAGTTTGATATGGCAGTTAGAGGAAATCCATCCATAACTGCTATATACAGGGAATTTTGATTCACCCCTCATCAGGTCCCTGTTGAGTTTTTTTTTTGGATAGGCAAGCGTGATGGTTAGTGAGCGAGCAGGTAAGGACGAGTTTTAAACCCATGCCGTGATTTTGACAGCCAACGACTTTACCAACTTAGCAAGCTGGAGTCAAAGTGATCATATGCTTGTAAATATTCAATTTATTCATTCCTTTGCTGGTGGGAAAATAAAATCTAGTGTACTAAGTGCAGAAGCTATTTCTATTTTAGATTTTGAACAATTTGATAAGCTATATAGTTTTTGTTGGTTTATGGGATATGCTGATTAAAAGAGAGATACATGGTAAATAATAAAGCAGAGATGAGGAAGGAAAGAAAAGGGAAAGGGAAGGAGTGGAAATTATGCAAAATTTAACCCCCTGTTTGGTTGAGGAGAAAATAGAGAAAAGAAAAGAAAATTAGAAAAAACGCAACTAAGGGTTATGATAGAGAAACCAAAATCTTCTTTCCTTTTGTTTTTTTTCACTTATTTTCTCAGCAAACAAGGGTGAGTGGAAATCAATACTTCTTAGAAAAGTTTGTAACTAAATCAAACAATTGAAAACTTACTACTTAAGCTTGATCAAGACTTAATGGGAAAACCATAATTAGATAAGTAATGAACAATGAGTGAGAAGCAAGAATACACCAAACAGGAATATATATATATATATAGAGAGAGAGAGAGAGAGAGAGAGAGAGAGAGAGAGAGAGAGATCTATTGGTTTGACTGCAATTAAAGAACAAAAATTCCCATTAAAAGTTCAAAGGGGTGAACAGAACAGTAATCAGTGTTGGATGCCAAAGGAAGGAATAAGATAAATTAATAAAGAGGATTAGTCTGTATTCACATATAATTACTGACATTTTCCAAAAGCTAGCTCTATTTGTGATCTCATAGTTGAGTTTATAATGAAGGGCTTATAAGTTACATTCTCCAAAAAAATAAAAAAAATTGAAGGAAAAACAATAACAAGAATTAGCTTAGCAATAGCATCCTTAAGTCCACACTCATGTTGGTCAGTTAATCAAGAGAGCCCCTAATTACTGTTACTTCCACACTTATCTATAGATCATATGGATGAGACATGAATTGGATTACTTGCATTGCACGGAGAATTCCAAATTTTCAATCACCAAAAATGTCTGGTTTTGGATTATCACTATTTCCATTAAAGTTACAACCAATTTAATACTTTTGTAGCCAGGGAAAAAAGTCAAGGTCTTAATTAAAGGAAAAGACCTCATTCGATATTTGTTTATTTTAAGCTAATAGTTTTTAAAGTCATACCGTGGTTTTTGTTTAAATATTCACCTGATCAAAGGTTTGAATATTAATAGATCTTAATTTCAAACTAAGGTAGCATTTGTGAACGCTTAACTATTAAGATCTGTAGCTTAAAGATCTATAACTGAAAGGTCTGTAGCAGAACTGTCAATTGTCTAGTTCAGACTGTTTGGTAACATAGGTTTGAATCTCAAATAAGATCCAAAGAATTAGCAAATTTCAAACCTAGAAGGGTATTTTTGAAATTATAAATTTTTTTAAAGGATAAAAGCTCATTCAGCTTAGGAAAAAAGCTCATTCAGCTATATTTAATTAAGAACAGACCTGGGAACTTAACGTGGCAGACCTGTTGAGCATACTAGCTGGTTAGTCAAGACGTACAAAATGTTTCCAAACAAGCTCAGTCACTGAATTTAGTATTAAGCTACATTTTTTGGTAAGGTATATATAGCACACAAACACACACACCACTTATTTTTTCCCCAATGATAGATAATATTTTGGAATATTCGAGTTCTTAATAGGATCAACTCTTGGCATGACAGTTTACTGCCCTCCTCTTTAAGTCAAAAGATTTAACTTGTCAAAAAAAATAAAAGTAATGCCAGTATTCAGTTTTGTTTTAAGTCTAAGAGAGATTTTTTTTTAAAGAAAGAAAAAGAAATCAACCCTCTTAGTTACATACAGTTTTATTAAGATCCACTAGGAAATTAAAGGGAAAGCATAGGATGGATCATATTACAAGTGAAATACTTACTAGGAATTTTCATATATGGGAGTGAAACAAACAAAATAAACATGTTCAACCCCACTAGTTATAAGGATATGTTAAACTATCATATGATGGAAATTAAGATAGAAAACCACCAACAAGCTTCAGTTAGGCAACAAAACCACATTACTAGATTTGGGAGTAGTCATAAACTGCCTTTTCATTGTGAGCCATAAAAGAGTAAGTTAGAAAGAGCTCTCCAAAGAAACTAACTTGATTTTGAATGCATGTGTAAATAAAACAGTTTTTTTACAACTAACATGACATATGCAAAATTGCAAATATGCCTCATGAAGCAGAAGTATATAGTTTGGGTCCTTAACTTGATAAAGAAGTCAATCTGTCAATATAAACTATCGAGTCACCAGTTCATAGCATGGACTTCTATAATATTCTTCTCAGTGAAGATTATTTTGCTACAACAATATAGTAAAACTTAAACCTAATCAAACTATGAAACATAATAACTTTATATCAGTTATCTTGGCTGAATCTTCATAACTGGTTTAAACCAACATTACATATCTTATTGCATGTATATTTTAAAGTAGATCATCTGTCAGAAGTTCATTTTAACTAATGATTTAATGATTAAAGTTGGAAAACTTGGGTAAGACAGTGAGACTAGGTTCAAAGGGGTCAATCTGGGCTCTGTCAGATGGAATACTTAAAAATTGGCCTAGTAAGAGTTAAAAGTTGCCTTGAAAAAGTAATCTTCCAGGCAGGATTCACTGGGTTTGTATCAGTATGTCAGAAATCAAGACGCAGACCTATTATATACATCAGGTCTGGGTTCTATCGCGGCCGAGCCCTAGTATGAAATAGATGATTCCATAACTGATCCATCACATATTGGGTCTCCTGTCGGATAGACCGAGAAAAGAAAATAATTGTGTTACTTGTACTAGAGAGTATTTTGTGGAGCTAGTCTGCCATCTTATGAGCAATTGAATGCCACATGTCTATATTTTTGCACATGACCCACAACCCAAGTAACAAAGTTTGCCATTTTTTTTTTAATTTACAAATTATTCACGAATTTTAGATGTGCCAAATTATTCCCGAATTAATGAAAAAACCGCAACTTTACGAATTATTCGTGAAATCCGTGAATAAATTGCACAAAACGCGAATTATTCATTTAGTTCGGTAAGTAAACTACTTATTTTGTATATTATCTAATCAAACCTTTAGATATATTTTTGTTATTATTAATTTATTGTTTTTTTCCCGAATTTGACTCTTGCCGAATTATTCCCAAACCCTAACTTTGTTACCATGCCCGCAAACAGACATTGGTCCACCTATATTGAGCTCTTACTGAAGACAGCTTTAAGGGTATATGCCCTGCTTCAGCCAACCCCTCCACCACCAGCAAGAAGGACTATGATCCCTGATGGGATGGATGTGGTCTTATGGAGGGTCTAAAAATCCATAGTGCATGTGAGGATAATGAATTCCACCGTATGTAGTGGTGATCCAGTACAACATTTTATTTTTCCTCTCTCACTATATAGCTTGGTTGTGGAATAATCTAATGTGAGTTGATAAGTATCCAGCAGTGGCATTGTCACCCTTTGCTGCATGATTCTGCCTTACATCATTGTGCACAAAATATCGAGAAATTTCTTACTGCACTGACATCTAAGATTAGATAAAATCATATATCAATTATAAAATCTCGATTCAACATTACCAAGTAGGAAAATGCCTTTCTGGTTGCTGCTTGAACCTCAGAGTCATCAATTGATGTATTTATGAGACAGTACCTGAATAAACACACCGGAAAGTCATAAAGAAACCATCCTCTTGACAACACCTAGACCTACCTAAACAACCTCCTCGACTTCCAACCCTTCGACAAAACCTCTTCTGATTTTGGCTTGACAACTCGCTCTCCACCATCAAATCTCAACCCCGAACAACTTCTTTTGATGCTTCCTACATGGAATTTCCCGTCTTCTGGCCATCCATGTAACCTGACAATACCCCAATAGATCAACTTCCCTTGCTACATTAGCACTTCTTTTGCAATCAGCAAAAGATTGAACGCATACCCACATGAAGCCCTCTCTAGCAGAGTTGTCAAGTTAAATTTTTAGGATCAAACTAGTGATTCTAACCACCTGTTATAGAAAATTTTAGACCATACAGTTTACATAACAAACATCAATTATCTGTAATGAAAACAGTATGATACATGTGGTATCAGAAATGTGCATGTTTTTTTAATTAAACAGTGGAAAAATCCAGAAGCTGAAAAACGGATTTGTGACCTTACTTGCAGTTAAAACTAAAACAGGAAGCATTGTAACTAAAATGAATATTGACTAGTAAGACAAAATAATCACAGAAGATTGACTGGAATCTTCCTTGCATTATTGTGCAAATAGTTCATCATCGTGACTTGGAAAAGATAGATTCCAAATTGATGTTTAATTAAACCTTTTCTTAGGGAATGATTAATAAAGAGAACATAAGAGGAACTAATCACTTATCAGTATTTTTGGATTCACCTTTATGCTGTAATTTTTCCCATTATATAGACATCTCAAGTCCCTCAATCAGATATTAGCTAAACGAGATACCGAAGACTTTTTTGTCAAAGAGAATGTTCATATTCTAAAATTTTAACAAATTCAGGTAATCAATTATAATTTCTGCAAATTCTATTAGCAGCTTAACAACTTCATCTATAGAATAACCAGAAAAGTGTTTGGTTGGTGATAACAAGAAATAACATGAACAGCCAAATTATACATTTATCAAAATTAGCATATGCTTGGTACTAATAAAAATCACAGGAATGAATAAGCAACTAGTCTGAATATAGAAGGCCAGAACAGAGTTAATAGTATTTCAGTTAAAAATATTACTTCATTGAATTATTCTCTGGCCTGTGGAAGCTTAGTCGCACCACTTGTCCCATCCAGAACTAGCAGGATTTCCTGTAAAGCCTGTAAAATTGTCTTAGATAAATCTGAAAAATGGTCTTATACATATATTACTACATCTCAAACAAAAGCTTTGAATCCAGCTCAGAGTTTATTTGTAAAATGGCATTCGATACATATTACCACAACTCATAATGAAAGCTTCGAAATCAGTTGAGAGAAAAAGCAATCCGCAATTATATGATCAGATTACAGTCAGAACATTTATGTAAAAGCATTTCTGTAATAGCAAGATATATCTAAGATAATGAATGAGCAGAGTGGTATACATACTTGGGCAACCCTATGCCAAATTACTGTTGAATGCATACCATTCTTGATATATCCACTCAAGTGATGCACCAATGATTCTGAAACCTCCAGGGTGATTAGTGCCCTTTTTTTCACCCTCATGCCCAGTAGGTTGATATGCAGTGGTAAAACTCCATACTACTTTAGAAAGAATTTCATACTCATCCAGGGTTTTCCTTGTCTGTGGGTATCTAGAGAAACATCAACTCTCACACACCGTAAGATAATGTCTCTCAGCATTCCTTGGGCCTCACCAATAGTCCTTGCATGAGCAGAGACCATTAACAATATGATGGAAACGGCTTGCATCCCTGAGAATTATTTCCCTCCCAACAAACTTAGAGACCCATTTGCTGAATGTATGACAATCACCACATACCCTGAGGTTCTTGGTGATCAAGATTGGGTTCCCACCACTGGTGTTGAGCAGTCCAAATGCGATAGCCAGCTTCTCACTGTGACTGAAGAGCCTCTGATTTTTCTTCTCATCCCCTATATCATGCAGCACCCAACGCTGATCAGGAACATATCCAATTTCCATGATCGAAGATGTCAAACAACTCAATTTTGTGTATATCTTGTTGGATTGTGGGTGTGATCTATCTCCGGCAGTAAAACAGTGTACTTGGCTTCTAATAACTATCCAACTCTTTCCGGGCGGCTTTCTTAAACCCTTCTCTGCAAGCTGTATTCTCAACTTTCTCACCTCTGCCCAAAGACCTGCTCCAGCATAGATATTAGATAACAATATATAATCTCCGACACCCATGGGTTCTAATTCGACAAGCTTTTCAAAGACAACTCTAGCTAGTTTTATTTCAGAATAAACCCGACAAGCACTAAGCATAGCTCTCCACACAGATGCATCTGGTTCAATGGGCATCGAATTGATAAAATTTATAGCTTCATCCAAGTGGCCCCCACGTCCAAGAAGATCAACCATGCAGGCATAGTGAACAACCTCAGGGGCAATGCTGTAATCCTGAGCCATGGAGTAAAATAGCTGCCAGCCTTTCTCTATAAAACCAGAATGGCTGCAAGCAGATAAAACTGATACAAAAGTTACATCTGTTGGTCTCAAACCATCTTCTTGCATTTGCGAGAAGGCAAGCAGGGCATCTTCTCCACGCCCGTGCATGCCATATCCAGCAATCAAGGCATTCCATGAGATAATATCCCTCCTTAGTAATCTTCTAAAGACCTTTTCAGCGCTGCTCATACTGCCACATCTAGCATACATCGTCAAAAGAGCATTCCCGATGGAGACATCGAATCCCAAAGCAAACTCTCTCCGTGTAGTGTATGCGTGTATGCATCGGCCTTGAGGCAGATTGGCTAGATGAGTACAAGATGAGAGAACATTTATGATCGTGACTGAGTTGGGCTCCACTTCCGAGATCATTCGGTGGAAAAGTAACAGAGCTTTGTGTGGGCGGTTATTCTGAATGTAACTGGAAATCATTGCATTCCATGAGATCAAATCTCTATCAGGACAGCTCTCAAAAAGATGTGTAGCTGTTGCTTCATCATCACAGTTCATATACATATCTGCGAGTGCAGTACACAATGGTGAGTTGACATCGATACCATGTTTTATCACATAACCATGGATAGATCGGCCAATAGTTAGGCAAGTTTCATCTTTGAAAGCAGCAAGAACAGCAATGATTGTGTAAGAGTTAGGTTCAGTTCTGAATTCTTGCATCTGCCCAAAGAGGTCCCATACTTGTCCCCTCAATCCGTTACGGGCCAATGCCAGAATCAAAGTATTCCACGAGACTGCATTTGGACCATTCATCTCATCAAACACTTTCTTGGCAGATTTAACACATTTGAAGTCCGCATACATACTCAACAGTGCATTTCCAAGAGAAACATCCCTTTCCATCCCACTCTTGATTACGTGAGCATGTAACCCTTTACCATACCCCAAGCCACTAGCTGATTCTGCACATATTGACAACATAATAGCGATGGTAGTCTTATCTTCTCTAACGCCTTCTGATTGCATTCTATCAAACAAACCAAATGCTTCCTCGTGGGACCCACACTCTAGGTATGCGGATATCATAGCATTCCACAAAGCAACATCTCTAGCAGGGATGGTCTTGAACAGCTCACATGAAGATTCTAAATTTCCATTCTTCCCATACATATTAAGCAATGCATTCACTATGAATAAATCATAATTAAATTTAAATTTAATAACAAGTTGGTGTATTTGCCTGCCCAATTTAAGGGACCCAGAATCTGCACAAGACTGGACAACCACTAACATGGTAATGGAATTCGGCTTAAGCCCATCTATGAGCATCCTTACAAAGAGCCTCAGAGCTTCTGAGGCATTTCCAACGTTAAAATACCCAGAAATCATCGCATTCCAACACACAATGTTCCTCAGTACCATCAAATCAAACACAAGACGCGAGACCCTCATATCAAATCTTGAATAAAAACCAATCAAAGCAGTACCCACGTGGGGATCTGAGTTGAACAGCCCATTCCTCAAACAGAAACAGTGAATCTCCTGTCCTAGTCTCAATTCCAACAGCTCTCCACATGCCGAGAGCAGACACACCATAGTAACAGAATTGGGTTTCAGATTCTCCCTTTGCATCTGCAGAGACAACAATATTGCTTCCTCAAAATGAGAACTTCCCGTATACCCACAGATCATTGCATTCCAGGAAACTATATCTCTATCACTCGTTTCTTCAAACACCCGGCGAGCTTCTTCGAGAAACCCGCATTTGCAGTAGAAATCAGTGAGAGCTGTTCGAATTCGAACATCTTCAATTGCGTGCGTATTCTGGATATCAGAATGGATTTTCTTCCCTCTTTCGACAGCTTGCAACGAGGCACAGGCCTTGAGAATGAGCGGCAAAACGAGATTATCAGGCAAAACACCCAAAGCTTCCATTTGGGTGTACGAAGATAGGATTGCCTGGTCGTTTTTCAGCTGGGCGTGGCGTCTAATGATCGTATTCCAGGCTTTTGGGTCTTTAATTTGAGTTTGTTTGGGTAAGAGAGGCAGCTTTTGGAGGCTAATTGATGTGGATATCTCCATTGAAAGGCCGGTTTATATTTGGCGGGAAAATGAAAGATAAAAAATGGTGACCGTCGGTGACTAGAAGCCGCTAATAACAGGGAAAAGTACGAAAATGAGCCCCGAATTACGAAAAAACACGAAAATGGGCTCCATTTTTAGCAATTTATTTTTGTAGGCCCCCACGCGTGCGAGCCAACAACACGTGCGTTCCCAAATGTTTTTCTCTCCAAAATTCTCTTCCCACTGTTTGGTGTCTTCTCAGAAACGTTATCTGTGATCCAAAACCTTTTGGAAACCCCAAATACGAAACAACTCTTCAACTATTTCTTAACAATCGTTACCACTACTCCACAATCTTCTACGGGCATCGTATTGAAGAAGAAGAAGAAGAAGAAGAAGAGTTTTGATTCAATCACAGTAGTAGAAAAAGAAGAGTTTGATTCAGCCACAGTAGAAGAAGAAAAAGAAGAAGAAGAAGAAGAACAACTCGGTATTCAACAAAAGAGGGTAAGTTTTATGCTTTTTCAAAATTTCCAAGTTGAAAAATTGGCCCCATATTTAACGACTAGTAGGATTTGTTGATGTATTTTTGAGATAAGAATAGCGATTTTCGTGATTATGCTTGAAATTTTTGGGACTTTTAGAGGGTTTTGACTAGATTTTCAGAGGGTGACAATGCTCATTTTCGATGGTTGCAGGGTTATTTTCTTCACTTTTAGTTATCACAAGTGTTCATTTGCTGTTATTTCGATGGTTACAGTGACATTTTTGGGGTTTTGTTTTCATTTTCGGGATTATTTGTTATTACAATGCTCATTTTCGATGGTTATAGTGACATTTTCGTGATTTTCGATGGTTTTGTTCATTTTTCTGGATTATTTGTTATTGCTGTGCTGATTTTTGGGATTTTAACTTAATTTTCGATGGTTTTGTGTTCATTTTCGGTATTTTTCTGTTATGACAGTGGTCATTTTCGGTATTTTTATGTTATTTCTGTGTTCTTTTTCATGGTATTGTGCTGGATTTTCGAGATTTTTCTGTTATTACAGTGCTCATTTTCGGGGTTTTATCTGATTACTTGCTTATTGTTTTACAATTTTGCAGCTACAAGATGCGTTTAAAGAGGAGAGTTGGTAGGGTTAAGAAGGTAGTGGAGAAGGGAGGGGAGACGAGAGGGAAGAAAGTAGTGGAGAAGGGAGGGAAGAAGGGAGGGAAGAAAGGAGGGAGAAGGGGAAAGATAAAGAAATTAAATATCAACCCTCAATTAAATGCTCCATCACAACATGGTTTGAGGAGATAAAACTTTTATTGGAGGCGAATCCACAAATAAAGAAAATCTGGAAGGAGAGTTGTTTTTCCCATTTATATGACATACTTAGGATACTACAGTGTGGCAAGGTAGTCCACCATTTTCTCTAGAGGAGTAAAGGTGGCCTACGTTTTGAGGTATGTGAGAAGATTCTAGAGTCCACGTTGTTGGACTTTACTTTGATGATGAGCCTTAATGCCCAAGTGTCCAAGGCTCTAGTTATTACATATGGAGCGCCGCCAACCTCTCTCAAGTTTCGGATGTTTGGGAAGTTGATAGTAATTAAAAAGGTTAATGTTCTTGAAGTGTTGAAGGCATGTGACAACGATATGGATGCTGTGAAGCTGTCACTAGTCTTTTTTGTTGAGTGTTTGCTCGTAGGGACCGGCACTCATGTGGTTGTTAACATAGGCCATTTGTGCCTAGTGAACGACTTGGAGGCCTTCAACAAATACCCGTAGGGCACTTTTGGTTTTGAGTTGTGCAAGGATGACCTACAAACTGCTCATTTTATGAAGAAACAATACAATATCAACGGATGTGCTCTTGCCTTCCAGGTAAACATATCTCTTACTAATTATATTGGTTTACTGTGTGAGGTAATTTGTGTCTGCTTTACTTACACTAATACTAAAATTTATGACTAATGTCAGATTTGGGTTTATGAGTGCATCTCAGTACTTGGGATATTGTGTTCTCGTAATACACCCCCAGGTGCAATAACGTTTTCACGTGTACTGCGGTGGAAGAAGACATCATACCTCAGCTATAAGTCTCTTGCAACTTCAATATTCAATTTAAATAAAGTATGTAATTGACTTTGTTGTTTTACAATATGCAATATGCAATATTCAACTTTAACTTGCAACTTTTTATTAACAATATGTTTACTTATAACATATCATTTGTTGTTTTACAGATTTAGCTGAGCAATATAAAGCCTACTATTGTAGAGAAGGAGCAATATGTGGTGAAGGACGTGCTTGCACAATTACTGAGTTCCTCAAAACTGCCGCGTGAAAAGAACGGGCATGAGGATGCTGAGGATACTAAGGATGATGAGGATGATCATCATCATCATCACGAGGAGGAGAAAGAAAATTTGCAAGTGGAACGTGACGTGGAGGACATTGAGGATGATGGTGGTGATGGCGATGGCGATGGCGATGTTGGTGATGATGATGCGAGTCCATCCCCATCTCCGGTGAAGAAGAGAAGGAATGAGGAGAGGTCAAAAATGGTACGTGACGTGGAGGACATTGAGGATGGTGGTGGTGATGGTGGTGATAGTGATGGTGATGGTGGCGATGGGGGTGATGGCGATGGTGGTGATGATAATGCTAGTCCATTCCCATCTCCGGTGAAGAAGATAAGGACTGAGGAGAGGTAAAAAATGGTACGAATATTGATAGTGATTTATTCTGAGGTTTTTGAGGGTCATGGGGTAATTTTCGTGATTTCTACTAATTAATTGCCTGATTTTCAAGATTGTTGAGGGTGACAGTAGCCATTTTCGTGATTTTGAGTTATTAATTTCGGAATTTTTGAGGGTCACAGTATAATTTTCATGATTTTGAGTTAGTTTTTCCAGTTATTTTCGAGATTTCTACTAATTTGTTGTCTGAATTTCAGGATTTTTGAGGGCCACAGTAGCCATTTTCGGGATTTTTCAGTTGGTTTTGTGTTATTTTTGGGATTTTAAGTTATTAGTTGTCTGAATTTCGAGATTTTTGAGGGTCATAGTGACCATTTTCGTGATTTTCATTATTTTTATGCTATTTTCGGGATTTCTATTTATTAGTTATGTGATTTTCGAGAATTTTGAGGGGTCACATTAGCCATTTTCGCTATTTACTATTTGTGATTTTTGATAGTTGTTTGATTTTTGATTTTGAATATGTCCAGGTTCATAATATCAATTCCATTGTCAAGCATGCAGTAGAACGAGCGATGGAGCAAATTTTTTATCGCGTAGTTGACATAATTGTTGACCGAGTGTCTGAGCAGGTTGCTGAGCGTATGTCCTCGGATATATAGAACTTGTCTGTCAAAATTGATCAATTGGGAATAATGGATGCCAAATTTGCAGCGCAACCAATAACGAAAGATGAACAAATTCTGAGTCATCAACATTCTGTCAATGATGATAAGATGGATCCCATTCCGAGCTTCGAATTTTGTGAGGGGGTTGCAGAATCTAAGGGGGTTGAAGATTCTGAGGAGGTGTGTGTTTTGAAACTTTACATTATTATAAATATTGTTCATCCTACTATAGACTTTGACCTTCCTATATTTGGTAATAGGTATAGGAATCAAAACCAGTTGCAGATATTGGGATGTCTAATCTAGGGGATGCTCTAGGGGTGTGTGTTTACATTCCATTTTAGTGTAAATATTTGTCATCTTAATATATAGTTGGCCCCACCTTCCTATATCTGACAATCCCTGTTGCGTAGGAATCAAAGAGGCCACAATTCAAGTCGCAATATCTACACTCCCCTTTCATTGTAATGAAAAGAAGGATGGTGACAAAGACCACTGTCAACTTCAAAGATCTTATCTCAGCTATAGAGTTTAAAGAATTGCGTGATTTCATCCAAATGGGAACAACTACTCATTCTATTGAAAAAC
Organism: Tetracentron sinense; assembly: GCA_015143295.1. Lineage (NCBI taxonomy): Eukaryota > Viridiplantae > Streptophyta > Magnoliopsida > Trochodendrales > Trochodendraceae > Tetracentron > Tetracentron sinense. The sequence goes on from CM026557.1 coordinate 42,525,882, forward strand.
TTAGGATGACACCGGAACTTGTGGACGAGATTGCTCTGGCAACTACATTGATTGATTCAGTGGTAAACTCATTACATTATACCCACCATTGAATTGTATTTTATTAATGATCATTATTACATTTTTTTCATAGTACAATAGTCATTTTCTGCATTTTTGTACAGTACAATACTCATTTTTGTTATTTTGGACAGATTAGTAGCCATTTTTTTCTTTTATGCACAGTACAGTAGCAATTTTCAGCATTTTTGGAGTCATTTTCATCAAATTTGCACAGTAGAGTATCCATTTTCAGCATTTTTGCAAAATACAGTACTCATTTTTGTTATTTTGAACATTTTCGTCTTTTTTAACAGTAGAGTACCAATTTTCGTTATTTTGGAGTCATTTTCGTCAATTTTGCACAGTAGTACCCATTTTCGATATTATCTAACATTGAATAAATATGACAGCACATTGACATATTCGGAGCTGTTGGCCTGAAGACACGAGCAATACTCCTCGAAATACATGCAAGTCTGTGCTTTTGGGAAAGTTTGGTTCATGGTATGCCATCAAACTGAAACGAATCATTTACTTTCCACAATTTCTACAATGTATTAACTTGTGTCATGTTTCAGTTTGAGTTATGCAGTCACTATTGTGCTTTCTTAGACACCTATAGAGTAGTGACGAAGGACGAGAATCTCTGCAAGGACATGGCTAGGCAGGTGAGGTCAGGCTTGAAGGACGCTGTCTTGGGGGTTCGAGGAGGGACCCCCATGTGGGAATGTGAAAGGGTATACCTCCCTTTCAACCCCGGAAATCACTGAGTGTTGGCTGTGCTTGAACCCCCCAGAAGGCATATCCTCCTGCTCGACTCCTATTTCCCACATCCGACATAACAACATTAAGCCACAATTATTTATTTAACAGTCAGGATGCCTGCACTGTTCCACATGGTCGGTGACAAGTCAGCCTTGGAAGGTAAAAAATGGGAGGTGATAGAAGTCGAAAATATACCAAAATAGATGAATACGTAAGTTTTCCAAAACACTTAATCTCATATTTACCAATACACTAACATGGCTCATCCTAAACACCTGTTTTTTTGATATGTAGTCGGGACTGTGGAGTATTCGTTATGAAATATCTCGACTTCTTATGTGCTGACTTACCCATTAAGTTCACGTAGGTATTATTCTTTGTATTCATACTAACATTGGTGATTGTGACTATCTTCAATCATTTGCAACATATTGACTTTGTGTAATTGTATTTGCAGGCACATGTACCCAAATTGCGGAAGTGAATGACTTTTGATATTATGAAGGGGTCTATAATTCCGTGACTGAGTGGGGTGTTTATGGGCTGGGATGTGGTGTATTTAATGGCTGTGATGGAGAGGGTGTATTTTTGGAGAATGTACAGTTTCAGAGAATTTTGTAAAACACAGTTTCGGGGAATTTTGTATAGTACGTGACTCATTTATAGTGAATTTCGTCATTTGCTAGACTTTATACCGGAGCCATTTTCGGGATTTTCATTGTATTCAGTATCCATTTCCGTTATTTTGCAAGCATTTTCGCCATTTTTCAATAATTTTCGTCAGTTTTCAGTGAGTACAGAAGCCATTTTCGGGGTTTTCATTCTTATACAATTCCCATTTTCGTTATTTTGCAGTGATTTTCGTCATTTTCCAGTGATTTTCATAAGTTTTTAGAGCATAACAGGAGTTCGGGGTTTTCATTCCATTACAGTTCCCATTTTCCTTATTTTGCACTCATTTTTCAGTGATTTTTGTCAGTTTTCAGAGCATAAGAGGGGCCATTTTCGGGGTTTTCCTTGCATACAATATCCATTTTCGTTATTTTGCAAGCATTTTCGCCATATCTCTATGATTTTCGTCAGTTTTCAAGGAGTACAGGAGCCATTTTCCAGTAACTAATAGAGAATCTAGTAACCAACCTTTTATTAAGCATCAGATGTTTTTCATTACATTAAACACTAGACACTACAATGCGCATACACTCAAACACCATGGGGGATAAGATTATTACATGTTTGCATATTGTGCCCAGTTTGCTTGCATCTTCCACATCTTACTGTGAAACTTTCCTCACCCCGTGAGAGAATTCTATTATGCTTCGGCCTCCCTGAATGTCTTCTTCCCACAGGTGGTTTAATTTTGTCAATCTCTTCCATGACTTCAAGTGAGAGGTCCCATGATTTTTTGTCAAGTAATGGATATATTGACTCTTGGTAGGTGACTTGGTATGTCATTGATGTGTAGTATGACGAATAGTAGTCGTATGAGTCTACCAGATACTTTTTACATCCAGTCAAGGCATGTGCACAAGGTAACCCCATTTTATAAAATTTCCCACAAGTGCAATTCCCGTCAAGAAGTTTCACAGTATCTCGATTATTTTGCCCAGCCATGTAATATTGATACATAGCAATTCCATGACAATCCAGATAACATGCATCTGCCATTCACTTTTGTATTTTCTTCTCCGCCCATGTTGTTAGCCTACCAGTCATTTGCATAGCATTGATTCTTTGTTTGTAGAACATATTCTGCATCTTGAGTCGCACATTCTCCATAAGCATAGTGACTGGATATTCTTTGGCTTCTTTCAGCAAACTGTTCAAGCTCTTGGCAATATTCGTAGTCAACATATTATACATCTTCGCAGTATAAAAGGCCTAGGCCCATTTCTTTTTCGGTATTGCATCCAACCATTGGAGTGCGAGAGGATTTGCGGCTGCGAGTTGAAACATCATCTCATGAAACTCGCTTTGTCTACATGTCTTCATAGCTTTCCAAAAATACGTATACAATTCTTTAGCCTTGAATGTTACATATATATTCTAGCTAATATAGAATGCACAGTAACCATGAATTGCATATGGGAATACAACATGGACTTGACTTATCAAACTGGCATGTCGATCAGTCACAATCACTAGATCATCTACGTGTCCAAGTGCTCTTGATAATTGAGTTAATAAAAAGTTGTAAGTAATATTGTTCTCTGACTCCGCTATCCCAAGGGCAACTGGAAATATGTGATTGTCTCCGTCTAGAGCTGTTGCGACGATTATTATTCCTTTGTACTTTCCATTTAAGTGTGTCCCATCAATGACTATCACTTTTTGTAAAGTCGCTTGAAAACCTCAAAGACAAGGTTCAAGAGCAACAAAACACCTTTCAAATGCCCTATTTTCAGGGTCGGCCACTATTGTTGTTATTGTTCCCGAATTAGTCCTTTTAAGTTCATGAAAATAGGCAGGGAGTTTGGCATAACAGTGGTCGTATGAACCTCTAACTGTTTCAATAACAATCTCCTTAGCTTTCCAAGCTTTCTTGTAACTCATCTTAACCCCATATTCTTCCTACACATCATGAATAATCTCTTTGGGCCTATATGCGACATTTGACTCAATACATCCCACAACCATGTCACTCACAACTAAACTAGTTGCTTGCTGATGATCAACACCATCTAAGGGATATCTACAAGAGTGATGTGAATTATAAGTCTTTATTTTGAAGACACCAACCTCATTCACCTTCGATGCACGCAACCTCCAGGTGCAATTATCTATAAGACATCTTATTGTATACTTTTGTCTATTTGAATCCATAACCTTGAATTGAAAATTTTTTCGCATCACATATATAGAAAATACATTTTGAAGACGTCTTTTGTCCTTAAATAATTGCCCAAGTGATATTTCATTACTTGCTTCCATTACAGTTTCAAACTTTGATGGTTCCCAATTTACATAGTCATCTAGTTTGATCACATTTGGCGGAGCTTCAGGTGGAGCTCCAGTCGGAGCTTGTGGAAAAGCTTCTAGAGGAGCATGTGATGATGATTTTGGAGGAGCCTGTGGTGATACTTGCCTTACTCGATGAAAAGTAGACGTTGAGGAACTAGGAATATCAAAATGCAGGGTATGAGAGTGTATAGTCCGTGTGTCCAACGGATGTGCTGTTGCCTCCCTATGTACAAAGTCTTGACATATATCTTCAACACCGTATCTTGCTACATCTTCATCAAAATCACTATAAAAATTGTGCACAGCTTCATCAAATGATCATTCTCTACTTTCAAAACCTTCATCACCTATATCATTTTTAGCCCCAAAATCTTCATTTCTGCCTCCAATCGTAGTATTAGTGTTGTCCATATAAGTGTGGGGTACAAAACTTGAATATTGGCTGACTCCGGTTATCAAGTTTACCATTGGATAAGTCCCCTCAGTGGGACAGAAAGGGAAATAAGGAACATAGGTCATCTGTTTAGAGAAAGGAACGACAGTCTCCTGAATATGAAGATCAATAACCTCTTCCTGAACACGCTGATATTCACAACTCACAAAATTCAAACCAAACCGTGGTTGCAGTACAGATTTCCTCACCTTCGATATATATAATGGTGGCATGAATTTATTTTCTACTTTCATGACAAGTGAAAGAAATGCCCGCAACTCTTCATCGTCTGTAATATCACTGGGAGGGATTGGCGCTGGTGTAGGAATCAAACACCTCAATATAATCCCATACTCTTCCGGTCGAGTGTTAGTCAATTGATAAACTTTATCCACTAGTTTCTCATATGTCATTTTCGAAGATAACTGTAACAACTTTGATTTCCACCACTGTACACGTACCCTCTAACATTAGGGTCTTCAATGTTTCACTCACTATCATAACAACAAACTACTAATATAGGCATTATCTGCAATATCAGGATAAAATTTATATGTGAAGACAATTTTTTAAAATTGACCAAACAAATTCGAGAATCGAAAATCTCAAATTAAGATAAACTTGGAAAAATCCACTCGAAAATGAGCAGTGTAATCATTGATAATGCATTGTACTAATAGAAAATACCGAAAAAAGCAATGTGACCATCGAAAATGACTGTAATAACATAAAATACCGAAAAAGAGCACTGTAACCATCGAAAATGAGAACATGAGAACTGTAATAACATAAAATCCCAAAAAAGAGCAATGTAGTTATCAAAAATGCACAATAATAACATAAAATACCGAAAAAAAGCACTGTGACCATCGAAAATGAGAACTGTAATAACAGAAAATCCCGAAAAAGAACAATGTAGACATCAAAAATGCACTATAATAACATAAAATACCGAAAAAGAGCACTGTAACCATCGAAAATGATAACTGTAATAACAGAAAATCCCAAAAAAGAGAAATGTAAATATCGAAAATACACTGTAATAACGATCGAAATTTCAATGTAATTACCAACGAAATTCCCAAAAATGAGTACAAAGCCATCGAAAAAGCACGGTAATAACCATCGAAAATCCCGTAAATGACCACTGTAACCATCGAAAAAGCATTCTAATAACCATCGAAAATCCCGAAAATGACCACTGTAACCATCGAAAATGCATCAAATAACTGTGGGGCCCATTTTTCAGGTTGGAAATTTTTAAAAAGGTCTAACACATACCCTATGTGGCTCAATACCAGGTTCTTCTTCTTCTTCTTGTTCGTCAATAAGAAGGTTTTAGAATGGTTGTGGAGATCTGCTTCTTAGCTTAGTTTCGGATGAGAGTTGCAACGAAAAGGAAAGCAGAAGGGTTTAGCTCAATTTGTGTTGAAGGGATCTCTGAATAGTGACATGATTTAACTCAGTTTGAGTTGCAACGAAAGGGAAAGTTGAGGTTTAGCTCGGTTTGTGTTGAAGACTTGGAGGCATCTCTGAACAGTGACGGGGGTATTTTGGACAGAAAAAGCGAAGGGAACGCACATGCTGTAGGCTTGCATGTGTGGGAGCCTACAAAAATAAATTGCTAAAAGTGGAGCCCATTTTTGGGTTCTTTCGTAATTCGGGGCCCTTTTCCGTACTTTTCCCTTAATAACAACCCACCCTTCCACACATTAGACTTAGAGAAAGAATATTATCATTTGAGAGCAGAACTTGTTCAACCAAGATTTTGTGTTTGAAAAGATTTCTAAGCGAGGGGTGTATTCGAGCCGAGCTTGGCCGAGTTTGAGCTTGGCTTGATCATGCTTGAGCTTGATCTGTGCTGGAATGTTTAGGTTGAGCTTCGCTCGAACAAAGCTCTAACTTTATTCAAGTCGAGCCGAGCTCGGGTTAAGCTTGATTCATTAAATTATTTTGTTTAATTTTATATAATATTAATTAAAGTGTTTATTAATAAATTATAATACAAAAATATCAAAAATTAATACATTCATATGCGAGAAACAAGATTTGGGCGTAATCCATTGGCCTAAAGAGTAGAGAGTTCAATCAAAGTCTCAAAGTTTAACTTCTTAACTTTTTTCGAGTCAAGCTGAATTAAACATGACTTGAGCTTGGCTTGTTTAAACATGATTGAACAAAACAAATAGAAATAGAATATTTATTGAAGGGGGTATGACATAAATGGGCCAAACGGGAATCTTAGGAAAAAGATATTTTAGATCTCTTTCCTGTATTTTTATAATTCCCTAATATCATAATCGTTTTTGCTACTACTCTAGATCGTATCTACCATATTTGTTTATTTATATATTTATGTTCCCCAAATAGATTATCTTGATCCACGTATACATTGTGTTGGGATAAGCTTAAAAAAAAAGACTAATTCGAAAGCTATTCGAGCTCAAATAAAAGTTTGGCTTGATTCGTTCAACCTTGAAATGTCAGCTGAGCTTGGCTCAAATGAGCCAAGTTGAGTCAAGCTGTCGAACTAGCTTGATTTGAGTGCAGCCCTATTCAAAGCTTTATAGAAACTATGACCTCAGAACATTGAGCCATATACTGGCCAGGGCCCACCAGCTGAATGGACCCCACCAAAGAGATTCCTTAATTCAATTCAGTGATCAGATCTATAGATTGTTTCAAAAACCCTTACTACGAAGCTGGGGTGGAGCCAGGATTTTCTAGTAGTAGGGGCACACAGTGGTTAATTGAAAATGATAGGAATTATTGATAGATTTATGGAGAATTATTAGGTGGCTATGCCCCCAAATTTTTTTTGAAGACTAAGTTCTTGGACCATTTCATCCATATCTTACAGGCATTGTTTCTCCCTGTTTATGAGACAACTGTCCTCTTGAACAATAGTTATGCCCTATTTAATAAGATGATATAAAAGATATATTTTGTTTGCAAAATTTTAGGGGATAGATGTCCCCCTCGTGGCTATGCCATATTAAAACTAAAGAATATAATATAACTTTTTTTAGAGGGCAACTGCCCCTTGTTCATGATTACCCCAATTAAATAATTAATCAACTTAGTATAAAAGATACCTTTTTTTAAGTTTAGGAGTTGTGATCATAGTCAATTGCGATTAAACTTGGGAGAGTTCAATCGCACCCACAAGTCAACACGTGTCCCTTTTAACCCTGATTAACTATATATAAGATTGACTAATCCTTAGGGTTCAACAATCTAACCTTGTTTTTCAGATAAATTTTTTTAAAAAAAATATTAACCCTCCCACCTCAATTCCTGCCTCATTGTGAGTGCAATCTCAAGTTCAATCGTAATGGGACAAAATCGGACTCAAAGCTCCCGGAGCATTGCTAGTGCACCGGTCTCCATGCTCATAAGATCGAATCGCAACCAATTGCAATTGAACTCAAGGAGAGTTCAATCGCACCCACAGGCCAACACGTGTCCCATTTAACTTTTATTAACTGTGGTTAAGATTCACTAACCCTTGGGTTCAACAATATAACCTTGGTTTTTAGGGAAAAATCATTTAGGAAAATATTAACTCTAGTTAAAAAAAATTAACCCTCAAGGTTAAATTTTTTTTTAATATCTCCTTTTGAAAACTAAAGTTATATTATTGAACCCCAAGGTTGGTAAATCTTAACGACAATTAATAGGTATTAAAGGGACACGTATTGGCCTGTGAGCGCAATTGAACTATCCCCGAGTTCAATCGCAATTGGATGTGATTCCATCTCTTTAATGATATGTCCTGACTCCTGAGTCGTTAGACTTTGTTGGTGAAGGGTTTTGTACCAAGTTTGTATCCCACAAGCATCATTACACAAATGTTTAAAATATTGCTATCCATCATTAAGATCGCTTAGATATGTTATAAAAATAATTATTATTGTTCAATTCCATAGATAAGCCGAGGGAATGTTCTTTAACATTTTATATATATATATAATCTTAAATAAAAATATCAAATCCATTAATTTCTATGAGTTCGACATCCAAGTATAGTCCAGTTAATGCCATGCCAGGAAGCCCAAAATTTAACCATTAAGTGTACTTGATTTTTTATTTTTTTGAGTGAATCTAGATGGAACTCCTCACTGAAGAGACTTTCTGTACATCTTCAGTCAACCAAACCCTGAACTGGTAAATCCGGAACCGACCAGTCAACCAGTCCCAAAACCACTAAAACCAGCCTATTTTTAAAACCATTCTAAATCAAGTAAAACCAGTTGGTTTAACCAGAAAACCAGTGATTTAACCTGAAAAACCGTGAGAACCGACCAATATATATAGACCAATGCTACATCCACTTTCCAGCCATCCACTCTCGGCTATTTTTACTAATTTAAAACAAAAGGACATGAAGTGGTAGGACCTACATAAAAGTGTCACACTATTTTGTGTTTTTTGTATAAAAGTAGGGGAGAGTGGATGGCCGGAAAGTGGACATGGCATTGCTCATATAGAGCAGGCCACAGTTCATCCGAGCCAATCAAACTTGGAACCAGTCACCCAGTCATTCGAGGTCTGGTCTGGTTATTAAAACAGTGATCCCTGATTCTAGGGAGGTGGAGTGTCTACAGTTTCCAATTCCCAACATTGCCATCTTAAGAGAATGACCCCTAAAATCCCTTTGTTACAGTAAAGAAGAAAGTGATACATGAGGTGGTTACTGGAATCATAGATCAAAGGCAGGTTGCACCTCTTTTCTAGGGCATCATGTATACTAAGATAAGGTTTGTCAATCTGTTCTTTTTGGTCTTAGCTTCAGTTACTCTGGAGGCTTTCATATCTTTCCGTTGTACCATTCACTTCTCAGTATTCTGTTTCTTTTCTTTTAGAGATCAAAGTCACAAGCCACATTGGATGATCTATAAATATCTCTCTCCATGCATATTACCAGAAACAAATCTCAGGGACGCTGGTGCATCACCTTAACATTTCTTTTCTGATTTTGTGACAAGAATTTAGCACATCAAAAATGTATGTAAGCAACAAAAAAAAAAAACCAAAGGTAGGATGTCAAGACTGGCAAACATTTTCCACAAGAAAAATTATTTAAATT